>CM061122.1:4437338-5800385 GCA_030770115.1 Daphnia galeata
CAAATTGATTCATTCCTCCGATATTTTACCTTACTGGAGGTTTTAAATGTCATGGACTCTATTCTTTTTGGACTTCTTGAAGAAGGGACACTATGATTACAATATCTATCTTTTAGTTGGATTGCTGACATTGCCAACATGAGTGTTATGCTGAAGAAAAAGACAAGCTACTGTACCCTCCAAATGTGTTCAGCATAAATGGTATCTCTCCTACGTATTATTGCCTTCTTTAGGATACCTTCAGAGGGATCGTTCATATCGCAAGATTGTTAGCAGAATGATCGTAAAGGTTGCACGAATGTTTCTCTTCAAAACATATACAAAAATAATTTACATAAAAACCGTAATTAATCCGTTGTTTCCACCCAGGATTGAACTGAGGACCTTCAGCGTGTTAGGCCGACGTGATAACCACTACACTATGGAAACTATACAACATGCAAGTAGTATATTTTTCCGGTGTGTAAAATAAATAAAGTATGGTGTCTCGTTTGTTATGTCAAAAAACATTCGAGTTAACGCAATGCGCCCAACGGGGGGCTCGAACCCCCCGACCCTGAGATTAAGAGTCTCATGCTCTACCGACTGAGCTAGCCAGGCCACACAACACTCAAAAATTCATTTTGACTATAAATGGGGGATGTTTTGGTTCCGATCAATACACCCCAGACAACCATTATACTGGACTCAGGGAGAGAAAGACAGTGCAATTCAGGAAGACACTCAAACTGCAACAGGGGATGCTCAGAGGAACCGCTGATGTGTATCGATAGACTTTGACCTGATCTCATTTTGGCCTGCGCGCATAGTAGATTTAGTCAGCTTTTTCGTGTATCGCTGCTAAGGCCAATCTTTGGCCATCTCTGACTCGCACACTTTTTGGATGACCAACCAGTCTCACCAAGCTAGAGTGTATAGTTTTTAAACTACCCCACTAAAAAAATCAATAGGCTTTAAAGGCGCATTCACACTGACACTAACTTAATGTTACGAATAATTGTTTCGCAATGCAATTTGAACAGAGTGGTCTGTAACATAGCATCAGTGGCTGAAAGCTCCGCACCTCGGGTAGTTGTACAAGGGGTTTGAAGCTTCCTGTCACCCTACGCTATGCCAAAATTCCTCCACTGGTGGCGTGGCGATATATTTCAATGGATTCTGTACTATTGCGTTAATTCCCGTGTCAATTGTGAATGCAACTTAGCCGACTTGGGCTTCTTTTGTTCACTTTTTATAACAGGGGCTTATTTCAAACGCTTACGGCTTACACTCGAAACTGAACTGGAACTTGAGTTACATGTTATTAGATAGAAAAAACGACCGAGTCAAGTCCAGGATTTGTTGAAGTAGAAGTTGGGAATACGGATCTTTTACAAAATCAACAAATATTCACTAATTAAAAGATTAGATTTTTCCAAAAATGATTAAATGTTTCCACCCAGGGTCGAACTGAGGACCTTCAGCGTGTGAAGCCGACGTGATAACCACTACACTATGAAAACTCATTTTTGGCACTAGAGCAGAAAAAAAGTTCTTACCCTAGGACACTTAAAAATGTATTCCTTTCCCATAGGACACAACTGTCATGGGCCAAGGATCGATTCAAGCCTCTGTGGCGCAATTGCCAGCGCGTTCGGCTGTTAACCGGAAGGCTGGTGGTTCAAGCCCACCCAGGGGCGCAATAACTCAGGTAGATTGTTTGTTTTGTTCAGTTTTTGCAAATTGATTCATTCCTCTCTTTGAATCTCTCTTGAATTGATCCAGTCTATTTTACAAAGCCTTATTCCTACGTCCTTTGTTTAATGCCCTTACCGAACCTGAAAGCCCAGAAAGCTCTCTTCTACGATATTGGGATGGCCTTTTCTCTCCGGAAGCACCTCCCAAATATCTACAAGGGAAACAAACACCCCAGTAGCAGTCATCGAGCGTCCCTTCTACCTGGAGGAGCCTGTGCACCAGATCAAACAACTCCTTGAAGAGGGAATCATCTCTCCAAACAGCCGAATGGTGCACAGGAACATCTACGCCACTTGGATTTCCAAAGTAACAGGTCCTGGGAAAACCGAGCTCCTCTACCCTCATTTGGATTGGAAAATCCATATGGAGGAATACTGCAGCCTTGAAGAACACCAAAATCAAGGAAACCATGTTCCTCTTCAATCAACGACTACTACCGACTAGGGCAAGAGATCATCGGATTGACAGCACCACAGACCCAACCTGCTGTTTCTGCAACCAAGAACCCGATTCCGATGAGCACATTATGCTACACTGTCCTAGTCGGGAAATTTCTACCCTTTGGTTGGAGAGGACCCTCAGAACCCACGGCTGCAGCACCATACCTATGGATTTCATCAGAGGACAACTTGGGCCTGTTCGGAATCCAAGAACCTCCTTCGCGCTCGTGGCTGCCTACATCTACGCAACGTGGAAGGAGAGAAGGGAAGGAAGAACACCCGTCTACCACTGAAATAGAGAGCCTATGGGCTTCAATACTTTGACCTTGTCAACCCTAAAACCCAACCCCAATATGAATTGTTTTATTTTGTCATTTTTGCCATTTTGTTTACTTTTGTTTTGTTCTGTTTTCCTTTTGTACCATTGTTTTCCCTTTTTGTTATTATTGTTTTCTCTGTAACTATGCAATTTGTATATTGAACCGGGGACAAAACTGAATAAAAGATTTTAATTAAAAAAAAAAAAATTCCTCCGATATTTTACCTTACTGGAGGTTTTAAATGTCATGGACTCTATTGTTTTTGGACTTCTTGAAGAAGGGACACTATGATTACAATATCTATCTTTTAGTTGGATTGCTGACATTGCCAACATGAGTGTTATGCTGAAGAAAAAGACAAGCTACTGTACCCTCCAAATGTTTCAGCATAAATGGTATCTCTCCTACGTATTATTGCCTTCTTTAGGATACCTTCAGAGGGATCGTTCATATCGCAAGATTGTTAGCAGAATGATCGTAAAGGTTGCACGAATGTTTCTCTTCAAAACACATACAAAAATAATTTACATAAAAAACCGTAATTAATCCGTTGTTTCCACCCAGGATTGAACTGAGGACCTTCAGCGTGTTAGGCCGACGTGATAACCACTACACAATGGAAACTATACAACATGCAAGTAGTATATTTTTCCGGTGTGTAAAATAAATAAAGTATGGTGTCTCGTTTGTTATGTCAAAAAACATTCGGGTTAACGCAATGCGCCCAACGGGGGGCTCGAACCCCCGACCCTGAGATTAAGAGTCTCATGCTCTACCGGACTGAGCTAGCCAGGCAACACAACACTTAAAAATTCATTTTGACTATAAATGGGGGGATGTTTTGGTTCCGATCAATACACCCCAGACAACCATTATATTGGACTCAGGGAGAGAAAAGACAGTGCAATTCATGGAAGACACTCAAACTGCACAGGGGATGCTCAGAGGAACGCTGATGTGTATCGATAGACTTTGACCTGATCTCATTTTGGCCTGCGCGCATAGTAGATTTAGTCAGCTTTTTCGTGTATCGCTGCTAAGGCCAATCTTTGGCCATCTCTGACTCGCACACTTTTTGGATGACCAACCAGTCTCACCAAGCTAGAGTGTATAGTTTTAAACTACCCACTAAAAAATCAATAGGCTTTTAAAGGCGCAGTCACACTGACACTAACTTAATGTTACGAATAATTGTTTCGCAATGCAATTTGACAGAGTGGTCTGTAACATAGCATCAGTGGCTGAAAGCTCCGCACCTCGGGTAGTTGTACAAGGGGTTTGAAGCTTCCTGCCACCCTACGCTATGCCACAAATTCCTCCACTGGTGGCGTGGCGATATATTTCAATGGATTCTGTACTATTGCGTTAATTCCCGTGTCAATTGTGAATGCAACTTAGCCGACTTGGGCTTCTTTTGTTCACTTTTTATAACAGGGGCTTATTTCAAACGCTTACGGCTTACACTCGAAACTGAACTGGAACTTGAGTTACATGTTATTAGATAGAAAAAACGACCGAGTCAAGTCCAGGATTTGTTGAAGTAGAAGTTGGGAATACGGATCTTTTACAAAATCAGCAAATAATCACTAATTAAAAGATTAGATTTTTTCCAAAAATGATTAAATGTTTCCACCCAGGGTCAAACTGAGGACCTTCAGCGTGTGAAGCCGACGTGATAACCACTACACTATGGAAACTCATTTTTAGCACTAGAGCAGAAAAAAAGTTCTTACCCCAGACACTTAAAATTGTATTCCTTTCCCATAGGACACAACTGTCATGGGCCAAGGATCGAATCAAGCCTCTGTGGCGCAATTGGCTAGCGCGTTCGGCTGTTAACCGGAAGGCTGGTGGTTCAACCCCACCCAGGGGCGCAATAACTCAGGTAGATGTTTGTTTTGTTCAGTTTTTGCAAATTGATTCATTCCTCCGATATTTTACCTTACTGGAGGTTTTAAATGTCATGGACTCTATTCTTTTTGGACTTCTTGAAGAAGGGACACTATGATTACAATATCTATCTTTTAGTTGGATTGCTGACATTGCCAAACATGAGTGTTATGCTGAAGAAAAAGACAAGCTACTGTACCCTCCAAATGTTTCAGCATAAATGGTATCTCTCCTACGTATTATTGCCTTCTTTAGGATACCTTCAGAGGGATCGTTCATATCGCAAGATTGTTAGCAGAATGATCGTAAAGGTTGCACGAATGTTTCTCTTCAAAACACATACAAAAATAATTTACATAAAAAACCGTAATTAATCCGTTGTTTCCACCCACGATTGAACTGAGGACCTTCAGCGTGTTAGGCCGACGTGATAACCACTACACTATGGAAACTATACAACATGCATGTTGTATATTTTTCCGGTGTGTAAAATAAATAAAGTATGGTGTCTCGTTTGTTATGTCAAAAAACATTCGGGATAACGCAATGCGCCCAACGGGGGGCTCGGACCCCCGACCCTGAGATTAAGAGTCTCATGATCTACCGACTGAGCTAGCCAGGCTACACAACACTCAAAAATTCATTTTTGACTATAAATGGGGGGATGTTTTGGTTCCGATCAATACACCCCAGACAATCATTATATTGGACTCAGGGAGAGAAAGACAGTGCAATTCATGGAAGACACTCAAAACTGCACAGGGGATGCTCAGAGGAACGCTGATGTGTATCGATAGACTTTGACCTGATCTCATTTTGGCCTGCGCGCATAGTAGATTTAGTCAGCTTTTTCGTGTATCGCTGCTAAGGCCAATCTTTGGCCATCTCTGACTCGCACACTTTTTGGATGACCAACCAGTCTCACCAAGCTAGAGTGTATAGTTTTAAACTACCCACTAAAAAATCAATAGGCTTTTAAAGGCGCATTCACACTGACACTAACTTAATGTTACGAATAATTGTTTCGCAATGCAATTTGACAGAGTGGTCTGTAACATAGCATCAGTGGCTGAAAGCTCCGCACCTCGGGTAGTTGTACAAGGGGTTTGAAGCTTCCTGCCACCCTACGCTATGCCACAAATTCCTCCACTGGTGGCGTGGCGATATATTTCAATGGATTCTGTACTATTGCGTTAATTCCCGTGTCAATTGTGAATGCAACTTAGCCGACTTGGGCTTCTTTTGTTCACTTTTTATAACAGGGGCTTATTTCAAACGCTTACGGCTTACACTCGAAACTGAACTGGAACTTGAGTTACATGTTATTAGATAGAAAAAACGACCGAGTCAAGTCCAGGATTTGTTGAAGTAGAAGTTGGGAATACGGATCTTTTACAAAATCAGCAAATATTCACTAATTAAAAGATTAGATTTTTCCAAAAATGATTAAATGTTTCCACCCAGGGTCGAACTGAGGACCTTCAGCGTGTGAAGCCGACGTGATAACCACTACACTATGGAAACTCATTTTTAGCACTAGAGCAGAAAAAAAGTTCTTACCCCAGACACTTAAAATTGTATTCCTTTCCCATAGGACACAACTGTCATGGGCCAAGGATCGAATCAAGCCTCTGTGGCGCAATTGGCTAGCGCGTTCGGCTGTTAACCGGAAGGCTGGTGGTTCAAGCCCACCCAGGGGCGCAATAACTCAGGTAGATGTTTGTTTTGTTCAGTTTTTGCAAATTGATTCATTCCTCCGATATTTTACCTTACTGGAGGTTTTAAATGTCATGGACTCTATTGTTTTTGGACTTCTTGAAGAAGGGACACTATGATTACAATATCTATCTTTTAGTTGGATTGCTGACATTGCCAACATGAGTGTTATGCTGAAGAAAAAGACAAGCTACTGTACCCTCCAAATGTTTCAGCATAAATGGTATCTCTCCTACGTATTATTGCCTTCTTTAGGATACCTTCAGAGGGATCGTTCATATCGCAAGATTGTTAGCAGAATGATCGTAAAGGTTGCACGAATGTTTCTCTTCAAAACACATACAAAAATAATTTACATAAAAAACCGTAATTAATCCGTTGTTTCCACCCAGGATTGAACTGAGGACCTTCAGCGTGTTAGGCCGACGTGATAACCACTACACAATGGAAACTATACAACATGAATGTTGTATATTTTTCCGGTGTGTAAAATAAATAAAGTATGGTGTCTCGTTTGTTATGTCAAAAAACATTCGGGTTAACGCAATGCGCCCAACGGGGGGCTCGAACCCCCGACCCTGAGATTAAGAGTCTCATGCTCTACCGACTGAGCTAGCCAGGCTACACAACACTCAAAAATTCATTTTTACTATAAATGGGGGGATGTTTTGGTTCCGATCAATACACCCCAGACAATCATTATATTGGACTCAGGGAGAGAAAGACAGTGCAATTCATGGAAGACACTCAAACTGCACAGGGGATGCTCAGAGGAACGCTGATGTGTATCGATAGACTTTGACCTGATCTCATTTTGGCCTGCGCGCATAGTAGATTTAGTCAGCTTTTTCGTGTATCGCTGCTAAGGCCAATCTTTGGCCATCTCTGACTCGCACACTTTTTGGATGACCAACCAGTCTCACCAAGCTAGAGTGTATAGTTTTAAACTACCCACTAAAAAATCAATAGGCTTTTAAAGGCGCATTCACACTGACACTAACTTAATGTTACGAATAATTGTTTCGCAATGCAATTTGACAGAGTGGTCTGTAACATAGCATCAGTGGCTGAAAGCTCCGCACCTCGGGTAGTTGTACAAGGGGTTTGAAGCTTCCTGCCACCCTACGCTATGCCACAAATTCCTCCACTGGTGGCGTGGCGATATATTTCAATGGATTCTGTACTATTGCGTTAATTCCCGTGTCAATTGTGAATGCAACTTAGCCGACTTGGGCTTCTTTTGTTCACTTTTTATAACAGGGGCTTATTTCAAACGCTTACGGCTTACACTCGAAACTGAACTGGAACTTGAGTTACATGTTATTAGATAGAAAAAACGACCGAGTCAAGTCCAGGATTTGTTGAAGTAGAAGTTGGGAATACGGATCTTTTACAAAATCAGCAAATATTCACTAATTAAAAGATTAGATTTTTCCAAAAATGATTAAATATTTCCACCCAGGGTCGAACTGAGGACCTTCAGCGTGTGAAGCCGACGTGATAACCACTACACTATGGAAACTCATTTTTAGCACTAGAGCAGAAAAAAAGTTCTTACCCCAGACACTTAAAATTGTATTCCTTTCCCATAGGACACAACTGTCATGGGCCAAGGATCGAATCAAGCCTCTGTGGCGCAATTGGCTAGCGCGTTCGGCTGTTAACCTGAAGGCTGGTGGTTCAAGCCCACCCAGGGGCGCAATAACTCAGGTAGATGTTTGTTTTGTTCAGTTTTTGCAAATTGATTCATTCCTCCGATATTTTACCTTACTGGAGGTTTTAAATGTCATGGACTCTATTGTTTTTGGACTTCTTGAAGAAGGGACACTATGATTACAATATCTATCTTTTAGTTGGATTGCTGACATTGCCAACATGAGTGTTATGCTGAAGAAAAAGACAAGCTACTGTACCCTCCAAATGTTTCAGCATAAATGGTATCTCTCCTACGTATTATTGCCTTCTTTAGGATACCTTCAGAGGGATCGTTCATATCGCAAGATTGTTAGCAGAATGATCGTAAAGGTTGCACGAATGTTTCTCTTCAAAACACATACAAAAATAATTTACATAAAAAACCGTAATTAATCCGTTGTTTCCACCAGGATTGAACTGAGGACCTTCAGCGTGTTAGGCCGACGTGATAACCACTACACAATGGAAACTATACAACATGCAAGTAGTATATTTTTCCGGTGTGTAAAATAAATAAAGTATGGTGTCCTCGTTTGTTATGTCAAAAAACATTCGGGTTAACGCAATGCGCCCAACGGGGGGCTCGAACCCCCGACCCTGAGATTGAGAGTCTCATGCTCTACCGACTGAGCTAGCCAGGCAACACAACACTTAAAAATTCATTTTGACTATAAATGGGGGGATGTTTTGGTTCCGATCAATACACCCCAGACAAACCATTATATTGGACTCAGGGAGAGAAAGACAGTGCAATTCATGGAAGACACTCAAAACTGCACAGGGGATGCTCAGAGGAACGCTGATGTGTATCGATAGACTTTGACCTGATCTCATTTTGGCCTGCGCGCATAGTAGATTTAGTCAGCTTTTTCGTGTATCGCTGCTAAGGCCAATCTTTGGCCATCTCTGACTCGCACACTTTTTGGATGACCAACCAGTCTCACCAAGCTAGAGTGTATAGTTTTAAACTACCCACTAAAAAATCAATAGGCTTTTAAAGGCGCAGTCACACTGACACTAACTTAATGTTACGAATAATTGTTTCGCAATGCAATTTGACAGAGTGGTCTGTAACATTGCATCAGTGGCTGAAAGCTCCGCACCTCGGGTAGTTGTACAAGGGGTTTGAAGCTTCCTGCCACCCTACGCTATGCCACAAATTCCTCCACTGGTGGCGTGGCGATATATTTCAATGGATTCTGTACTATTGCGTTAATTCCCGTGTCAATTGTGAATGCAACTTAGCCGACTTGGGCTTCTTTTGTTCACTTTTTATAACAGGGGCTTATTTCAAACGCTTACGGCTTACACTCGAAACTGAACTGGAACTTGAGTTACATGTTATTAGATAGAAAAAAACGACCGAGTCAAGTCCAGGATTTGTTGAAGTAGAAGTTGGGAATACGGATCTTTTACAAAATCAACAAATATTCACTAATTAAAAGATTAGATTTTTTCCAAAAGTGATTAAATGTTTCCACCCAGGGTCGAACTGAGGACCTTCAGCGTGTGAAGCCGACGTGATAACCACTAAACTATGAAAACTCATTTTTGGCACTAGAGCAGAAAAAAGTTCTTACCCTAGACACTTAAAAATGTATTCCTTTCCCATAGGACACAACTGTCATGGGCCAAGGATCGATTCAAGCCTCTGTGGCGCAATTGGCTAGCGCGTTCGGCTGTTAACCGGAAGGCTGGTGGTTCAAGCCCACCCAGGGGCGCAATAACTCAGGTAGATGTTTGGTTTTGTTCAGTTTTTGCAAATTGATTCATTCCTCCGATATTTTACCTTACTGGAGGTTTTAAATGTCATGGACTCTATTGTTTTTTGGACTTCTTGAAGAAGGGACACTATGATTACAATATCTATCTTTTAGTTGGATTGCTGACATTGCCAACATGAGTGTTATGCTGAAGAAAAAGACAAGCTACTGTACCCTCCAAATGTTTCAGCATAAATGGTATCTCTCCTACGTATTATTGCCTTCTTTAGGATACCTTCAGAGGGATCGTTCATATCGCAAGATTGTTAGCAGAATGATCGTAAAGGTTGCACGAATGTTTCTCTTCAAAACACATACAAAAATAATTTACATAAAAAACCGTAATTAATCCGTTGTTTCCACCCAGGATTGAACTGAGGACCTTCAGCGTGTTAGGCCGACGTGATAACCACTACACAATGGAAACTATACAACATGCAAGTAGTATATTTTTCCGGTGTGTAAAATAAATAAAGTATGGTGTCTCGTTTGTTATGTCAAAAAACATTCGGGTTAACGCAATGCGCCCAACGGGGGGCTCGAACCCCCGACCCTGAGATTGAGAGTCTCATGCTCTACCGGACTGAGCTAGCCAGGCAACACAACACTTAAAAATTCATTTTGACTATAAATGGGGGGATGTTTTGGTTCCGATCAATACACCCCAGACAACCATTATATTGGACTCAGGGAGAGAAAGACAGTGCAATTCATGGAAGACACTCAAACTGCACAGGGGATGCTCAGAGGAACGCTGATGTGTATCGATAGACTTTGACCTGATCTCATTTTGGCCTGCGCGCATAGTAGATTTAGTCAGCTTTTTCGTGTATCGCTGCTAAGGCCAATCTTTGGCCATCTCTGACTCGCACACTTTTTGGATGACCAACCAGTCTCACCAAGCTAGAGTGTATAGTTTTAAACTACCCACTAAAAAATCAATAGGCTTTTAAAGGCGCAGTCACACTGACACTAACTTAATGTTACGAATAATTGTTTCGCAATGCAATTTGACAGAGTGGTCTGTAACATTGCATCAGTGGCTGAAAGCTCCGCACCTCGGGTAGTTGTACAAGGGGTTTGAAGCTTCCTGCCACCCTACGCTATGCCACAAATTCCTCCACTGGTGGCGTGGCGATATATTTCAATGGATTCTGTACTATTGCGTTAATTCCCGTGTCAATTGTGAATGCAACTTAGCCGACTTGGGCTTCTTTTGTTCACTTTTTATAACAGGGGCTTATTTCAAACGCTTACGGCTTACACTCGAAACTGAACTGGAACTTGAGTTACATGTTATTAGATAGAAAAAACGACCGAGTCAAGTCCAGGATTTGTTGAAGTAGAAGTTGGGAATACGGATCTTTTACAAAATCAACAAATATTCACTAATTAAAAGATTAGATTTTTCCAAAAATGATTAAATGTTTCCACCCAGGGTCGAACTGAGGACATTCACCGTGTGAAGCCGACGTGATAACCACTACACTATGGAAACTCATTTTTGGCACTAGAGCAGAAAAAAAGTTCTTACCCTAGACACTTAAAAATGTATTCCTTTCCCATAGGACACAACTGTCATGGGCCAAGGATCGATTCAAGCCTCTGTGGCGCAATTGGCTAGCGCGTTCGGCTGTAAACCGGAAGGCTGGTGGTTCAAGCCCACCCAGGGGCGCAATAACTCAGGTAGATGTTTGTTTTGTTCAGTTTTTTGCAAATTGATTCATTCCTTCGATATTTTACCTTACTGGAGGTTTTAAATGTCATGGACTCTATTCTTTTTGGACTTCTTGAAGAAGGGAAACTATGATTACAATATCTATCTTTTAGTTGGATTGCTGACATTGCCAACATGAGTGTTATGCTGAAGAAAAAGACAAGCTACTGTACCCTCCAAATGTTTCAGCATAAATGGTATCTCTCCTACGTATTATTGCCTTCTTTAGGATACCTTCAGAGGGATCGTTCATATCGCAAGATTGTTAGCAGAATGATCGTAAAGGTTGCACGAATGTTTCTCTTCAAACACATACAAAAATAATTTACATAAAAAAACCGTAATTAATCCGTTGTTTCCACCCAGAAATGAACTGAGGACCTTCAGCGTGTTAGGCCGACGTGATAACCACTACACTATGGAAACTATACAACATGCAAGTAGTATATTTTTCCGGTGTGTAAAATAAATAAAGTATGGTGTCTCGTTTGTTATGTCAAAAAACATTCGGGTTAACGCAATGCGCCCAACGGGGGGCTCGAACCCCCGACCCTGAGATTAAGAGTCTCATGCTCTACCGACTGAGCTAGCCAGGCTACACAACACTTAAAAATTCATTTTGACTATAAATGGGGGGATGTTTTGGTTCCGATCAATACACCCCAGACAACCATTATACTGGACTCAGGGAGAGAAAGACAGTGCAATTCATGGAAGACACTCAAACTGCACAGGGGATGCTCAGAGGAACGCTGATGTGTATCGATAGACTTTGACCTGATCTCATTTTGGCCTGCGCGCATAGTAGATTTAGTCAGCTTTTTCGTGTATCGCTGCTAAGGCCAATCTTTGGCCATCTCTGACTCGCACACTTTTTGGATGACCAACCAGTCTCACCAAGCTAGAGTGTATAGTTTTAAACTGCCCACTAAAAAATCAATAGGCTTTTAAAGGCGCATTCACACTGACACTAACTTAATGTTACGAATAATTGTTTCGCAATGCAATTTGACAGAGTGGTCTGTAACATAGCATCAGTGGCTGAAAGCTCCGCACCTCGGGTAGTTGTACAAGGGGTTTGAAGCTTCCTGCCACCCTACGCTATGCCACAAATTCCTCCACTGGTGGCGTGGCGATATATTTCACTGGATTCTGTACTATTGCGTTAATTCCCGTGTCAATTGTGAATGCAACTTAGCCGACTTGGGCTTCTTTTGTTCACTTTTTATAACAGGGGCTTATTTCAAACGCTTACGGCTTACACTCGAAACTGAACTGGAACTTGAGTTACATGTTATTAGATAGAAAAAACGACCGAGTCAAGTCCAGGATTTGTTGAAGTAGAAGTTGGGAATACGGATCTTTTACAAAATCAACAAATATTCACTAATTAAAAGATTAGATTTTTCCAAAAATGATTAAATGTTTCCACCCAGGGTCGAACTGAGGATCTTCAGCGTGTGAAGCCGACGTGATAACCACTACACTATGAAAACTCATTTTTGGCACTAGAGCAGAAAAAGAGTTCTTACCCTAGACACTTAAAAATGTATTCCTTTCCCATAGGACACAACTGTCATGGGCCAAGGATCGATTCAAGCCTCTGTGGCGCAATTGGCTAGCGCGTTCGGCTGTTAACCGGAAGGCTGGTGGTTCAAGCCCACCCAGGGGCGCAATAACTCAGGTAGATGTTTGTTTTGTTCAGTTTTTGCAAATTGATTCATTCCTCCGATATTTTACCTTACTGGAGGTTTGAAATGTCATGGACTCTATTCTTTTTGGACTTCTTGAAGAAGGGACACTATGATTACAATATCTATCTTTTAGTTGGATTGCTGACATTGCCAACATGAGTGTTATGCTGAAGAAAAAGACAAGCTACTGTACCCTCCAAATGTTTCAGCATAAATGGTATCTCTCCTACGTATTATTGCCTTCTTTAGGATACCTTCAGAGGGATCGTTCATATCGCAAGATTGTTAGCAGAATGATCATAAAGGTTGCACGAATGTTTCTCTTCAAAAACACATACAAAAATAATTTACATAAAAAACCGTAATTAATCCGTTGTTTCCACCCACGATTGAACTGAGGACCTTCAGCGTGTTAGGCCGACGTGATAACCACTACACTATGGAAACTATACAACATGCAAGTAGTATATTTTTCTAGTGTGTAAAATAAATAAAGTATGGTGTCTCGTTTGTTATGTCAAAAAACATTCGGGTTAACGCAATGCGCCCAACGGGGGGCTCGAACCCCCGACCCTGAGATTAAGAGTCTCATGCTCTACCGACTGAGCTAGCCAGGCTACACAACACTCAAAAATTCATTTTGACTATAAATGGGGGGATGTTTTGGTTCCGATCAATACACCCCAGACAACCATTATACTGGACTCAGGGAGAGAAAGACAGTGCAATTCATGGAAGACACTCAAACTGCACAGGGGATGCTCAGAGGAACGCTGATGTGTATCGATAGACTTTGACCTGATCTCATTTTGGCCTGCGCGCATAGTAGATTTAGTCAGCTTTTTCGTGTATCGCTGCTAAGGCCAATCTTTGGCCATCTCTGACTCGCACACTTTTTGGATGACCAACCAGTCTCACCAAGCTAGAGTGTATAGTTTTAAACTACCCACTAAAAAATCAATAGGCTTTTAAAGGCGCATTCACACTGACACTAACTTAATGTTACGAATAATTGTTTCGCAATGCAATTTGACAGAGTGGTCTGTAACATAGCATCAGTGGCTGAAAGCTCCGCACCTCGGGTAGTTGTACAAGGGGTTTGAAGCTTCCTGCCACCCTACGCTATGCCACAAATTCCTCCACTGGTGGCGTGGCGATATATTTCAATGGATTCTGTACTATTGCGTTAATTCCCGTGTCAATTGTGAATGCAACTTAGCCGACTTGGGCTTCTTTTGTTCACTTTTTATAACAGGGGCTTATTTCAAACGCTTACGGCTTACACTCGAAACTGAACTGGAACTTGAGTTACATGTTATTAGATAGAAAAAAAGACCGAGTCAAGTCCAGGATTTGTTGAAGTAGAAGTTGGGAATACGGATCTTTTACAAAATCAACAAATATTCACTAATTAAAAGATTAGATTTTTCCAAAAATGATTAAATGTTTCCACCCAGGGTCGAACTGAGGACCTTCAGCGTGTGAAGCCGACGTGATAACCACTACACTATGAAAACTCATTTTTGGCACTAGAGCAGAAAAAAAGTTCTTACCCTAGACACTTAAAAATGTATTCCTTTCCCATAGGACACAACTGTCATGGGCCAAGGATCGATTCAAGCCTCTGTGGCGCAATTGGCTAGCGCGTTCGGCTGTTAACCGGAAGGCTGGTGGTTCAAGCCCACCCAGGGGCGCAATAACTCAGGTAGATGTTTGTTTTGTTCAGTTTTTGCAAATTGATTCATTCCTCCGATATTTTACCTTACTGGAGGTTTTAAATGTCATGGACTCTATTGTTTTTGGACTTCTTGAAGAAGGGACACTATGATTACAATATCTATCTTTTAGTTGGATTGCTGACATTGCCAACATGAGTGTTATGCTGAAGAAAAAGACAAGCTACTGTACCCTCCAAATGTTTCAGCATAAATGGTATCTCTCCTACGTATTATTGCCTTCTTTAGGATACCTTCAGAGGGATCGTTCATATCGCAAGATTGTTAGCAGAATGATCATAAAGGTTGCACGAATGTTTCTCTTCAAAACACATACAAAAATAATTTACATAAAAACCGTAATTAATCCGTTGTTTCCACCCACGATTGAACTGAGGACCTTCAGCGTGTTAGGCCGACGTGATAACCACTACACTATGGAAACTATACAACATGCAAGTAGTATATTTTTCCGGTGTGTAAAATAAATAAAGTATGGTGTCTCGTTTGTTATGTCAAAAAACATTCGGGTTAACGCAATCCGCCCAACGGGGGACTCGAACCCCAGACCCTGAGATTAAGAGTCTCATGCTCTACCGACTGAGCTAGCCAGGCTACACAACACTTAAAAATTCCTTTTGACTATAAATGGGGGGATGTTTTGGTTCCGATCAATACACCCCAGACAACCATTATACTGGACTCAGGGAGAGAAAGACAGTGCAATTCATGGAAGACACTCAAACTGCACAGGGGATGCTCAGAGGAACGCTGATGTGTATCGATAGACTTTGACCTGATCTCATTTTGGCCTGCGCGCATAGTAGATTTAGTCAGCTTTTTCGTGTATCGCTGCTAAGGCCAATCTTTGGCCATCTCTGACTCGCACACTTTTTGGATGACCAACCAGTCTCACCAAGCTAGAGTGTATAGTTTTAAACTACCCACTAAAAAATCAATAGGCTTTTAAAGGCGCATTCACACTGACACTAACTTAATGTTACGAATAATTGTTTCGCAATGCAATTTGACAGAGTGGTCTGTAACATAGCATCAGTGGCTGAAAGCTCCGCACCTCGGGTAGTTGTACAAGGGGTTTGAAGCTTCCTGCCACCCTACGCTATGCCACAAATTCCTCCACTGGTGGCGTGGCGATATATTTCACTGGATTCTGTACTATTGCGTTAATTCCCGTGTCAATTGTGAATGCAACTTAGCCGACTTGGGCTTCTTTTGTTCACTTTTTATAACAGGGGTTTATTTCAAACACTTACGGCTTACACTCGAAACTGAACTGGAACTTGAGTTACATGTTATTAGATAGAAAAAACGACTGAGTCAAGTCCAGGATTTGTTGAAGTAGAAGTTGGGAATACGGATCTTTTACAAAATCAGCAAATATTCACTAATTAAAAGATTAGATTTTTCCAAAAATGATTAAATGTTTCCACCCAGGGTCGAACTGAGGATCTTCAGCGTGTGAAGCCGACGTGATAACCACTACACTATGGAAAACCCATTTTTGGTACTAGAGCAGAAAAAAAGTTCTTACCCCAGACACTTAAAAATGTATTCCTTTCGCATAGGACACAACTGTCATGGGCCAAGTATCAAGCCTCTGTGGCGCAATTGGCTAGCGCGTTCGGCTGTAAACCGGAAGGCTGGTGGTTCAAGCCCACCCAGGGGCGCAATAACTCAGGTAGATGTTAGTTTTGTTCAGTTTTTGCAAATTGATTCATTCCTCCGATATTTTACCTTACTGGAGATTTTAAATGTCATGGACTCTATTCTTTTTGGACTTCTTGAAGAAGGGACACTATGATTACAATATCTATCTTTTAGTTGGATTGCTGACATTGCCAACATGAGTGTTATGCTGAAGAAAAAGACAAGCTACTGTACCCTCCAAATGTTTCAGCATAAATGGTATCTCTCCTACGTATTATTGCCTTCTTTAGGATACCTTCAGAGGGATCGTTCATATCGCAAGATTGTTAGCAGAATGATCGTAAAGGTTGCACGAATGTTTCTCTTCAAAACACATACAAAAATAATTTACATAAAAAACCGTAATTAATCCGTTGTTTCCACCCAGGATAGAACTGAGGACCTTCAGCGTGTTAGGCCGACGTGATAACCACTACACTATGGAAACTATACAACATGCAAGTAGTATAATTTTCCGGTGTGTAAAATAAATAAAGTATGGTGTCTCGTTTGTTATGTCAAAAAACATTCAAGTTAACGCAATGCGCCCAACGGGGGGCTCGTACCCCCGACCCTGAGATTAAGAGTCTCATGCTCTACCGACTGAGCTAGCCAGGCTACACAAAACTCAAAAATTCATTTTGACTATAAATGGGGGGATGTTTTGGTTCCGATCAATACACCCCAGAAAACCATTATACTGGACTCAGGAAGAGAAAGGACAGTGCAATTCATGGAAGACACTCAAACTGCACAGGGGATGCTCAGAGGAACGCTGATGTGTATCGATAGACTTTGACCTGATCTCATTTTGGCCTGCGCGCATAGTAGATTTAGTCAGCTTTTTCGTGTATCGCTGCTAAGGCCAATCTTTGGCCATCTCTGACTCGCACACTTTTTGGATGACCAACCAGTCTCACCAAGCTAGAGTGTATAGTTTTAAACTACCCACTAAAAAATCAATAGGCTTTTAAAGGCGCATTCACACTGACACTAACTTAATGTTACGAATAATTGTTTTCGCAATGCAATTTGACAGAGTGGTCTGTAACATAGCATCAGTGGCTGAAAGCTCCGCACCTCGGGTAGTTGTACAAGGGGTTTGAAGCTTCCTGCCACCCTACGCTATGCCACAAATTCCTCCACTGGTGGCGTGGCGATATATTTCAATGGATTCTGTACTATTGCGTTAATTCCCGTGTCAATTGTGAATGCAACTTAGCCGACTTGGGCTTCTTTTGTTCACTTTTTATAACAGGGGCTTATTTCAAACGCTTACGGCTTACACTCGAAACTGAACTGGAACTTGAGTTACATGTTATTAGATAGAAAAAAACGACCGAGTCAAGTCCAGGATTTGTTGAAGTAGAAGTTGGGAATACGGATCTTTTACAAAATCAGCAAATATTCACTAATTAAAAGATTAGATTTTTCCAAAAATGATTAAATGTTTCCACCCAGGGTCGAACTGAGGATCTTCAGCGTGTGAAGCCGACGTGATAACCACTACACTATGGAAACCCATTTTTGGTACTAGAGCAGAAAAAAAAGTTCTTACCCCAGACACTTAAAAATGTATTCCTTTCGCATAGGACACAACTGTCATGGGCGAAGGATCAAGCCTCTGTGGCGCAATTGGCTAGTGCGTTCGGCTGTTAACCGGAAGGCTGGTGGTTCAAGCCCACCCAGGGGCGCAATAACTCAGGTAGATGTTAGTTTTGTTCAGTTTTTTGCAAATTGATTCATTCCTCCGATATTTTACCTTACTGGAGGTTTTAAATGTCATGGACTCTATTCTTTTTGGACTTCTTGAAGAAGGGACACTATGATTACAATATCTATCTTTTAGTTGGATTGCTGACATTGCCAACATGAGTGTTATGCTGAAGAAAAAGACAAGCTACTGTACCCTCCAAATGTTTCAGCATAAATGGTATCTCTCCTACGTATTATTGCCTTCTTTAGGATACCTTCAGAGGGATCGTTCATATCGCAAGATTGTTAGCAGAATGATCGTAAAGGTTGCACGAATGTTTCTCTTCAAAACACATACAAAAATAATTTACATAAAAAACCGTAATTAATCCGTTGTTTCCACCCAGGGTTGAACTGAGGACCTTCAGCGTGTTCGGCCGACGTGATAACCACTACACTATGGAAACTATACAACATGCAAGTAGTATATTTTTCCGGTGTGTAAAATAAATAAAGTATGGTGTCTCGTTTGTTATGTAAAAAAACATTCGGGTTAACGCAATGCGCCCAACGGGGGGCTCGAACCCCCGACCCTGAGATTAAGAGTCTCATGCTCTACCGACTGAGCTAGCCAGGCCACACGACACTCAAAAATTCATTTTGACTATAAATGAGGGGATGTTTTTGGTTCCGATCAATACACCCCAGACAACCATTATACTGGACTCAGGGAGAGAAAGACAGTGCAATTCATGGAAGACACTCAAACTGCACAGGGGATGCTCAGAGGAACGCTGATGTGTATCGATAGACTTTGACCTGATCTCATTTTGGCCTGCGCGCATAGTAGATTTAGTCAGCTTTTTCGTGTATCGCTGCTAAGGCCAATCTTTGGCCATCTCTGACTCGCACACTTTTTGGATGACCAACCAGTCTCACCAAGCTAGAGTGTATAGTTTTAAACTACCCACTAAAAAATCAATAGGCTTTTAAAGGCGCATTCACACTGACACTAACTTAATGTTACGAATAATTGTTTCGCAATGCAATTTGACAGAGTGGTCTGTAACATAGCATCAGTGGCTGAAAGCTCCGCACCTCGGGTAGTTGTACAAGGGGTTTGAAAGCTTCCTGCCACCCTACGCTATGCCACAAATTCCTCCACTGGTGGCGTGGCGATATATTTCACTGGATTCTGTACTATTGCGTTAATTCCCGTGTCAATTGTGAATGCAACTTAGCCGACTTGGGCTTCTTTTGTTCACTTTTTATAACAGGGGTTTATTTCAAACGCTTACGGCTTACACTCGAAACTGAACTGGAACTTGAGTTACATGTTATTAGATAGAAAAAACGACTGAGTCAAGTCCAGGATTTGTTGAAGTAGAAGTTGGGAATACGGATCTTTTACAAAATCAGCAAATATTCACTAATTAAAAGATTAAATTTTTCCAAAAATGATTAAATGTTTCCACCCAGGGTCGAACTGAGGACCTTCAGCGTGTGAAGCCGACGTGATAACCACTACACTATGGAACTACACTAGAGCAGAAAAAAAGTTCTTACCCCAGACACTTAAAAATGTATTCCTTTCCCATAGGACACAACTGTCATGGGCCAAGGATCGATTCAAGCCTCTGTGGCGCAATTGGCTAGCGCGTTCGGCTGTTAACCGGAAGGCTGGTGGTTCAAGCCCACCCAGGGGCGCAATAACTCAGGTAGATGTTTGTTTTGTTCAGTTTTTGCAAATTGATTCATTCCTCCGATATTTTACCTTACTGGAGGTTTTAAATGTCATGGACTCTATTCTTTTTGGTCTTCTTGAAGAAGGGACACTATGATTACAATATCTATCTTTTAGTTGGATTGCTGACATTGCCAACATGAGTGTTATGCTGAAGAAAAAGACAAGCTACTGTACCCTCCAAATGTTTCAGCATAAATGGTATCTCTCCTACGTATTATTGCCTTCTTTAGGATACCTTCAGAGGGATCGTTCATATCGCAAGATTGTTAGCAGAATGATCGTAAAGGTTGCACGAATGTTTCTCTTCAAAACACATACAAAAATAATTTACATAAAAAACCGTAATTAATCCGTTGTTTCCACCCAGGATTGAACTGAGGACCTTCAGCGTGTTAGGCCGACGTGATAACCACTACACTATAGAAACTATACAACATGCAAGTAGTATATTTTTCCGGTGTGTAAAATAAATAAAGTATGGTGTCTCGTTTGTTATGTCAAAAAACATTCGGGTTAACGCAATGCGCCCAACGGGGGGCTCGAACCCCCGACCCTGAGATTAAGAGTCTCATGCTCTACCGACTGAGCTAGCCAGGCCACACAACACTCAAAAATTGATTTTGACTATAAATGGGGGGATGTTTTGGTTCCGATCAATACACCCCAGACAACCATTATACTGGACTCAGGGAGAGAAAGACAGTGCAATTCATGGAAGACACTCAAACTGCACAGGGGATGCTCAGAGGAACGCTGATGTGTATCGATAGACTTTGACCTGATCTCATTTTGGCCTGCGCGCATAGTAGATTTAGTCAGCTTTTTCGTGTATCGCTGCTAAGGTCAATCTTTGGCCATCTCTGACTCGCACACTTTTTGGATGACCAACCAGTCTCACCAAGCTAGAGTGTATAGTTTTAAACTACCCACTAAAAAATCAATAGGCTTTTAAAGGCGCATTCACACTGACACTAACTTAATGTTACGAATAATTGTTTCGCAATGCAATTTGACAGAGTGGTCTGTAACATAGCATCAGTGGCTGAAAGCTCCGCACCTCGGGTAGTTGTACAAGGGGTTTGAAGCTTCCTGCCACCCTACGCTATGCCACAAATTCCTCCACTGGTGGCGTGGCGATATATTTCAATGGATTCTGTACTATTGCGTTAATTCCCGTGTCAATTGTGAATGCAACTTAGCCGACTTGGGCTTCTTTTGTTCACTTTTTATAACAGGGGCTTATTTCAAACGCTTACGGCTTACACTCGAAACTGAACTGGAACTTGAGTTACATGTTATTAGATAGAAAAAACGACCGAGTCAAGTCCAGGATTTGTTGAAGTAGAAGTTGGGAATACGGATCTTTTACAAAATCAACAAATATTCACTAATTAAAAGATTAGATTTTTCCAAAAATGATTAAATGTTTCCACCCCGGGTCGAACTGAGGACCTTCAGCGTGTGAAGCCGACGTGATAACCACTACACTACGGAAACTCATTTTTGGCACTAGAGCAGAAAAAAAGTTCTTACCCTAGACACTTAAAAATGTATTCCTTTCCCATAGGACACATATGTCATGGGCCAAGGATCGATTGAAGCCTCTGTGGCGCAATTGGCTAGCGCGTTCGGCTGTTAACCGGAAGGCTGGTGGTTCAAGCCCACCCAGGGGCGCAATAACTCAGGTAGATGTTTGTTTTGTTCAGTTTTTGCAAATTGATTCATTCCTCCGATATTTTACCTTACTGGAGGTTTTAAATGTCATGGACTCTATTCTTTTTGGACTTCTTGAAGAAGGGACACTATGATTACAATATCTATCTTTTAGTTGGATTGCTGACATTGCCAACATGAGTGTTATGCTGAAGAAAAAGACAAGCTACTGTACCCTCCAAATGTTTCAGCATAAATGGTATCTCTCCTACGTATTATTGCCTTCTTTAGGATACCTTCAGAGGGATCGTTCATATCGCAAGATTGTTAGCAGAATGATCGTAAAGGTTGCACGAATGTTTCTCTTCAAAACACATACAAAAATAATTTACATAAAAAACCGTAATTAATCCGTTGTTTCCACCCAGGATTGAACTGAGGACCTTCAGCGTGTTAGGCCGACGTGATAACCACTACACTATGGAAACTATACAACATGCAAGTAGTATATTTTTCCGGTGTGTAAAATAAATAAAGTATGGTGTCTCGTTTGTTATGTCAAAAAACATTCAAGTTAACGCAATACGCCCAACGGGGGGCTCGAACCCCCGACCCTGAGATTAAGAGTCTCATGCTCTACCGACTGAGCTAGCCAGGCCACACAACACTCAAAAATTGATTTTGACTATAAATGGGAGGATGTTTTGGTTCCGATCAATACACCCCAGACAACCATTATACTGGACTCAGGGAGAGAAAGACAGTGCAATTCATGGAAGACACTCAAACTGCACAGGGGATGCTCAGAGGAACGCTGATGTGTATCGATAGACTTTGACCTGATCTCATTTTGGCCTGCGCTCATAGTAGATTTAGTCAGCTTTTTCGTGTATCGCTGCTAAGGCCAATCTTTGGCCATCTCTGACTCGCACACTTTTTGGATGACCAACCAGTCTCACCAAGCTAGAGTGTATAGTTTTAAACTACCCACTAAAAAATCAATAGGCTTTTAAAGGCGCATTCACACTGACACTAACTTAATGTTACGAAACATTGTTTCGCAATGCAATTTGACAGAGTGGTCTGTAACATAGCATCAGTGGCTGAAAGCTCCGCACCTCGGGTAGTTGTACAAGGGGTTTGAAGCTTCCTGCCACCCTACGCTATGCCACAAATTCCTCCACTGGTGGCGTGGCGATATATTTCAATGGATTCTGTACTATTGCGTTAATTCCCGTGTCAATTGTGAATGCAACTTAGCCGACTTGGGCTTCTTTTGTTCACTTTTTATAACAGGGGCTTATTTCAAACGCTTACGGCTTACACTCGAAACTGAACTGGAACTTGAGTTACATGTTATTAGATAGAAAAAACGACCGAGTCAAGTCCAGGATTTGTTGAAGTAGAAGTTGGGAATACGGATCTTTTACAAAATCAGCAAATATTCACTAATTAATAGATTAGATTTTTCCAAAAATGATTAAATGTTTCCACCCAGGGTCGAACTGAGGACCTTCAGCGTGTGAAGCCGACGTGATAACCACTACACTATGGAAACTCATTTTTGGCACTAGAGCAGAAAAAAGTTCTTACCCTAGACACTTAAAAATGTATTCCTTTCGCATAGGACACAACTGTCATGGGCGAAGGATCAAGCCTCTGTGGCGCAATTGGCTAGCGCGTTCGGCTGTGTATAGACGTGTCTAACTGATCTCCCAAGAGTGACATCTTGCTGTGAGTCAAAAAACTATTTTGTTCCTTTTTTTTTGTTCTCTTTTGTTGTACTTGCGCTTGTATTTCATTGTTTCTCTTGTTGCTTGTTAAGCGCTATTTTGGTTTTGTTTCAATTGTTTTGCATTGTTTTTTTCCCCCGTCTCCTTGCCCCTTTTATTGTGGGTAAAATGGGAACGGAATCCCCAGACGTCTGGCCACGTACTGCCGAAATCTCTTTTGGTAATACTGAAGTGACCAGGCATGAATTCTACGTCGGAAAAGAGGAGTCGTACTGCCTTTTCCAATTCCTCCGGCGAGGAAGCGGTAAGAATTGGTAATGATGTAGCTCAGTTGGTTGAACTCGAGGCTACGACTCGAGAGGTCCCAGTTTCGATTCCGGGTGTGGTCATCAATTCCTCTCCCATTCTTTCTGAGGGGGACGACGATGTGCCAACCGATACATTTGCACTTGGAGTGCAATCTTTTTCATCCACGATGGCTCAGATGGATAACGAGGCGGTTGAAGAGATGGAAACAACGGAGCTGGTATCTGGTTCAAACCCCGAGGGGGACATTTCTTTTTCCGATGGGAGTATACAACCAGGCCAACGGCCACTTGATAGTCAGGCGACTAGTCATTTGAGCGAGACTCAGGAGTCCTTGGGCGGGCCCCTCGGCACTCCTTCGACTCCTATAGTAGAAAGAACTCTCAAAGCAATGGAAGCCTTTAGAAGGAAAAAACCCCAAGGAAACAAGCCCCAACCCTCTAAACCCAAATTTAGAAATTAATCATGACTAACATCGCGACATATAATATCAACAGAATATCGTCACCTGACAAACTTCAAATCATACTTAATTTTTTTTTACATCATAAACTTGATATTATATGTTTGCAAGAAGTAGTATTCCACTCCAGCACCGTTTTTACTAACCATTACCAGATGCACACAAATCTCGGGCCTAGGAAACATGGGACAGCCATCCTAGTACGACACGGCCTGAGTGTCAACAACATTTTGTTTGAACCGGAGGGGAGGCTGATAGCCATGGAAGTTAAGGGTTTTGCTTTCGTGTGTATTTACGCCCCATCTGGTGACCAAAATAAAACTTATAGGGATTCTTTCCTCCGTCAAACTATTCCGGCTTATGTTGCCCAGTATAAGGCACCTGCAGTTATATTGGGAGATTTTAATGCCGTGGACGAGATCGATGACCGGAAAAGTAGCAAGACAACACCATCAAAAATTAGACTAGCATTGCTAGAACCCCTCCGAGATTTAGTAAAAGCCCTTTCGTTAACAGATGTCTGGAGAGATATTCGGAAAAATGAACCTTGTTGGACGTACAATTGTGCGACTAGCCAGGCTAGATTAGACAGAATTTACTGTCAGCATCACATAAAATTTTCTGATATCCTTTTGCACGACTTACCACTTGGAGATCACAGACCAATCGTAGGGTATATAAACAGCACCACCCCTCCTCGTGTAGTGAGAAACAAGTCAAAGGATTTATGGAAACTTAACATTTCAATTCTCGAGGAGGAGGAATACATAAAATTAGTGCATGTTTTTATTGACGAAATGTCCCAACATACATCCCGTATTGAAAACATAGACCACTGGTGGGAGAACTTTTTCAAACCTGGCCTCAGGCGTTTATCGATTAATTATTGTAGAAAGAGAATCTGTGATCAGAGAGTCAAACGGAAATTACTCCAACATCAACTAAATGAAACCGTGAACAGTGCAAATTTCAATCATGCTCGCTACATGGAGTTGAAACGGGAGTTTCTAGCCTGGGAGCGAGAAGCATTGAGGGGATTTGCAATACGTTCACGCGTACAAAGTACAGCCGAAGAAGAGCCATCTACCTTTCATATGAACAGGTCAACGAGCAATTTCCAGAAGTCTCTGATCACTCAGCTCAAAACTAATGATAACTGTAAAATTACCCAACCTGAGCAGATCAACCTAGAAATAATTGAACATTTTAGTAGAATCTTTCAGAACCAGCCCTCCCCCAATACCCAATTAGCTGGGAAATTTATGGAAGGGATTAGGGGTGCACTTAACCGTACAAAACCCACTAATAACGATCCGGATGTAACAGTGGTAGCTCAGTCGTTAAACGCTCCAGTTTTCAATCGAGGAGTACTAGGTTCGATCCCGGAGAGTGACAACCCTCTAGTAGTTCCATTTTCAGTAGAGGAAATTAACAATGCCCTAAGGGCAACTAAAAAAAACAAGGCGCCAGGTACAGATGGCATTCCTTTTGAGTTTTATTTAAAATTCTGGGATGTTATTGGTGTTCATTTTCTAGAGATGATGAATTGCGTACTGGGAAAAAGAAAACTTCAACCGTCGCAGGGAAGGGCAGCTATAAGATTAGTCCCAAAAATCCCGACACCGAGTAAAATCACCGATTACCGGCCAATTTCATTGTTAAATACCGATTACAAGTTAATTGCGTCAGTATTGGCTTTTCGTCTGAGGAAATCTCTTCAAAACTCTCTAGATTCGCACCAAAAAGGTGGTGTACCCGGCCGCTATATCTTTGACAGCTTGTGTTTAATTCGAGATGCCATTGATAATACAGGCCGTAAATCAAAAGAGGCATCTTCCCTCAAACCGGCCGCCATTATCGCGTACGATTTGGAGAAAGCATATGACCTTGTCAATCGAGACGTACTGTGGGAAGTGATGACAGCCATGGGCTATCCCCCCCCTGTTTGTTGATTGGTTAAAAACACTATACAGTATAACTGAACTATGCCCATTGAACGGTAATGACGTAGTCGGTACTGTGGACAATGCACAATCCGTGAGGCAGGGGTGCCCTCTGTCGGTCCATCTGTTTGCCCTCTATATTGAACCACTTTTAGTTTGTTTGTCTAGGGGTATTGACGGAATTGAACACTACGGAAAACGCATCAAAGTTCGTGCATATGTAGATGATCTAGTAGTTTTTGCTTCATCAATGAAAGATGTACGTCGAGCATGCGAGATTATTCTGGAATTTTGTGCCTGGACAAATGCACGTATTAACAAGGGGAAGACCAAATTACTTGGCCTAGGCTCCTGGAACATACGAACCTTTCCACAGTCCCT
The DNA here is from genome assembly GCA_030770115.1 of Daphnia galeata. Taxonomy (NCBI): domain Eukaryota; kingdom Metazoa; phylum Arthropoda; class Branchiopoda; order Diplostraca; family Daphniidae; genus Daphnia; species Daphnia galeata. The sequence continues at coordinate 4,463,654 of CM061122.1, forward strand.
AGTGGCACAGTCGGCAGCGGCATCGGCTGGGGTTCCTGGGGTTAACAGTTCGATTCCTAGTAAGAGCACCTTAAATGAAACACGTCTTAAACGCACATGGCTTTATGATTGGATAACTCAAGTAGACGAATTGAAAATCCTTGGAATTACTTTTTCTTCCGAAACAAAAACAACAGTTAAAAACAATTGGCAGAGACAGTTCAACATCATACAAAATATTCTCATCACAAACACACACCGTCATTTCACTTTTTATGGTCGCGTCCTGTTCATTAAACAACATGTCTTATCACAACTTGTCCATATAGCTCACGTACTTCCTTGCAACAAAACCCAGGCCCTTCTCCTCCAACAAAAATGCAACAAATTCCTTTGGGCACAACGAAGAGAGCATCCACCCCTAAATGTTTTGATCCGGCCCCGGCTTCAAGGAGGGCTTGGTGTTACTTTACTTTTTCAATTCTTCCTGTCCCTCTTCACCCGCCAAATATTCAAATCTTTAATCCATCCCGAGGCTATTGAGAGAACTGCAGCTGTTTATTGGTTAGGGCCACATCTCAAGAATCTCCTTCCACAAATCATCCAGCCTAGGTTTAAGGCAACCCATTCATCGCATCCATACTTCACCACCTCACTTTTAACCATCACCGATCTACTTAAAGCTGGCATCTTCACATCATCAACTGCATCCAATCACCGCGCCACCTACAATCACCTGATCACTAACATTGGGCAACCGGGAAGAACAGAGATGGCGAAACCGGACCTTGACTGGGCTTCCATCTGGCGTTGGGTGGCCAAAATCAAAGGAAGAAACGCTGAATTGGTCTGGGATTTTAACCACAACCAGCTTCCCACCAAAATGCGTCTCACAAGAACCAATCTTTCAAACAACGACCAATGCCCTCTATGCAATGGCGGCCAAGAAACGGACGACCATCTAATGCTACTTTGTTCAGAGAAAGCTGATATCGTTTTATTGCTCCGTATCCATTTGACGAAACTCGGATGTCTAAAGCCACTGAAAGCAGCAATCAATGGAGACGTTGGAAATGGCCCCAATAAAAAGAAAATACTGGCCCTCATCCAATCCTACATAATCACCGTCTGGACTGCCCGCAGCCAAAACCTCACCCCAGCCATAAACGAAATACAGTCTCTCTGGTCAAGCCTCCTTCATTAAGAAATCTCTCCCCATGTGTCACCTTCTAAACCCTAAATATTCTTTCTCAAAATTCTCAACAGAATTCTCCTTATCTCCCATTATAATTAAAATTTCTTTGTTTCCCCCCCAGATGTCGTACTGTTGATTTTCATTTCCACCAAAGTCTTTTTGCCCCTTTCAATTCCGTTTTGAAATGTATTTGTCTCATTGTAATATTTCCTCCTTGGCCACAGCAAGTCACTCATGTCACATATGTCACAAATGCCCAAATGTATCTGTAAAACAATTTAAATTTTACTTGTGACAATAAATCGTTTATAAAAAAAAAAAAAAAAAACGGAAGGCTGGTGGTTCAAGCCCACCCAGGGGCGCAATAACTCAGGTAGATGTTTGTTTTGTTCAGTTTTTGCAAATTGATTCATTCCTCCGATATTTTACCTTACTGGAGGTTTTAAATGTCATGGACTCTATTCTTTTTGGACTTCTTGAAGAAGGGACACTATGATTACAATATCTATCTTTTAGTTGGATTGCTGACATTGCCAACATGAGTGTTATGCTGAAGAAAAAGACAAGCTACTGTACCCTCCAAATGTTTCAGCATAAATGGTATCTCTCCTACGTATTATTGCCTTCTTTAGGATACCTTCAGAGGGATCGTTCATATCGCAAGATTGTTAGCAGAATGATCGTAAAGGTTGCACGAATGTTTCTCTTCAAAACACATACAAAAATAATTTACATAAAAAACCGTAATTAATCCGTTGTTTCCACCCACGATTGAACTGAGGACCTTCAGCGTGTTAGGCCGACGTGATAACCACTACACTATGGAAACTATACAACATGCAAGTAGTATATTTTTCCGGTGTGTAAAATAAATAAAGTATGGTGTCTCGTTTGTTATGTCAAAAAACATTCAAGTTAACGCAATACGCCCAACGGGGGGCTCGAACCCCCGACCCTGAGATTAAGAGTCTCATGCTCTACCGACTGAGCTAGCCAGGCCACACAACACTCAAAAATTGATTTTGACTATAAATGGGAGGATGTTTTGGTTCCGATCAATACACCCCAGACAACCATTATACTGGACTCAGGGAGAGAAAGACAGTGCAATTCATGGAAGACACTCAAACTGCACAGGGGATGCTCAGAGGAACGCTGATGTGTATCGATAGACTTTGACCTGATCTCATTTTGGCCTGCGCGCATAGTAGATTTAGTCAGCTTTTTCGTGTATCGCTGCTAAGGCCAATCTTTGGCCATCTCTGACTCGCACACTTTTTGGATGACCAACCAGTCTCACCAAGCTAGAGTGTATAGTTTTAAACTACCCACTAAAAAATCAATAGGCTTTTAAAGGCGCATTCACACTGACACTAACTTAATGTTACGAATAATTGTTTCGCAATGCAATTTGACAGAGTGGTCTGTAACATAGCATCAGTGGCTGAAAGCTCCGCACCTCGGGTAGTTGTACAAGGGGTTTGAAGCTTCCTGCCACCCTACGCTATGCCACAAATTCCTCCACTGGTGGCGTGGCGATATATTTCAATGGATTCTGTACTATTGCGTTAATTCCCGTGTCAATTGTGAATGCAACTTAGCCGACTTGGGCTTCTTTTGTTCACTTTTTATAACAGGGGCTTATTTCAAACGCTTACGGCTTACACTCGAAACTGAACTGGAACTTGAGTTACATGTTATTAGATAGAAAAAACGACCGAGTCAAGTCCAGGATTTGTTGAAGTAGAAGTTGGGAATATGGATCTTTTACAAAATCAACAAATATTCACTAATTAAAAGATTAGATTTTTCCAAAAATGATTAAATGTTTCCACCTAGGGTCGAACTGAGGACCTTCAGCGTGTGAAGCCGACGTGATAACCACTACACTATGAAACTCATTTTTGGCACTAGAGGAGAAAAAAAGTTCTTACCCTAGACACTTAAAAATGTATTCCTTTCCCATAGGACACAACTGTCATGGGCCAAGAATCGATTCAAGCCTCTGTGGCGCAATTGGCCAGCGCGTTCGGCTGTTAACCGGAAGGCTGGTGGTTCAAGCCCACCCAGGGGCGCAATAACTCAGGTAGATGTTTCTTTTGTTCAGTTTTTGCAAATTGATTCATTCCTCCGATATTTTACCTTACTGGAGGTTTTAAATGTCATGGACTCTATTCTTTTTGGACTTCTTGAAGAAGGGACACTATGATTACAATATCTATCTTTTAGTTGGATTGCTGACATTGCCAACATGAGTGTTATGCTGAAGAAAAAGACAAGCTACTGTACCCTCCAAATGTTTCAGCATAAATGGTATCTCTCCTACGTATTATTGCCTTCTTTAGGATACCTTCAGAGGGATCGTTCATATCGCAAGATTGTTAGCAGAATGATCGTAAAGGTTGCACGAATGTTTCTCTTCAAAACACATACAAAAATAATTTACATAAAAAACCGTAATTAATCCGTTGTTTCCACCCACGGATTGAACTGAGGACCTTCAGCGTGTTAGGCCGACGTGATAACCACTACACTATGGAAACTATACAACATGCAAGTAGTATATTTTTCCGGTGTGTGAAAATAAATAAAGTATGGTGTCTCGTTTGTTATGTCAAAAAACATTCAGGTTAACGCAATACGCCCAACGGGGGGCTCGAACCCCCGACCCTGAGATTAAGAGTCTCATGCTCTACCGACTGAGCTAGCCAGGCTACACAACACTTCAAAAATTGCTTTTGAATATAAATGGGGGGATGTTTTGGTTCCGATCAATACACCCCAGACAACCATTATACTGGACTCAGGGAGAGAAAGACAGTGCAATTCATGGAAGACACTCAAACTGCACAGGGGATGCTCAGAGGAACGCTGATGTGTATCGATAGACTTTGACCTGATCTCATTTTGGCCTGCGCGCATAGTAGATTTAGTCAGCTTTTTCGTGTATCGCTGCTAAGGCCAATCTTTGGCCATCTCTGACTCGCACACTTTTTGGATGACCAACCAGTCTCACCAAGCTAGAGTGTATAGTTTTAAACTACCCACTAAAAAATCAATAGGCTTTTAAAGGCGCATTCACGCTGACACTAACTTAATGTTACGAATAATTGTTTCGCAATGCAATTTGACAGAGTGGTCTGTAACATAGCATCAGTGGCTGAAAGCTCCGCACCTCGGGTAGTTGTACAAGGGGTTTGAAGCTTCCTGCCACCCTACGCTATGCCACAAATTCCTCCACTGGTGGCGTGGCGATATATTTCACTGGATTCTGTACTATTGCGTTAATTCCCGTGTCAATTGTGAATGCAACTTAGCCGACTTGGGCTTCTTTTGTTCACTTTTTATAACAGGGGCTTTATTTCAAACGCTTACGGCTTACACTCGAAACTGAACTGGAACTTGAGTTACATGTTATTAGATAGAAAAAACGACCTGAGTCAAGTCCAGGATTTGTTGAAGTAGAAGTTGGGAATACGGATCTTTTACAAAATCAGCAAATATTCACTAATTAAAAGATTAGATTTTTCCAAAAATGATTAAATGTTTCCACCCAGGGTCGAACTGAGGACCTTCAGCGTGTGAAACCGACGTGATAACCACTACACTATGGAAACTCATTTTTGGCACTAGAGCAGAAAAAAAGTTCTTACCCCAGACACTTAAAAATGTATTCCTTTCCCATAGGACACAACTGTCATGGGCCAAGGATCGATTGAAGCCTCTGTGGCGCAATTGGCTAGCGCGTTCGGCTGTTAACCGGAAGGCTGGTGGTTCAAGCCCACCCAGGGGCGCAATAACTCAGGTAGATGTTTGTTTTGTTCAGTTTTTGCAAATTGATTCATTCCTCCGATATTTTACCTTACTGGAGGTTTTGAAATGTCATGGACTCTATTCTTTTTGGACTTCTTGAAGAAGGGACACTATGATTACAATATCTATCTTTTAGTTGGATTGCTGACATTGCCAACATGAGTGTTATACTGAAGAAAAAGACAAGCTACTGTACCCTCCAAATGTTTCAGCATAAATGGTATCTCTCCTACGTATTATTGTCTTCTTTAGGATACCTTCAGAGGGATCGTTCATATCGCAAGATTGTTAGCAGAATGATCGTAAAGGTTGCACGAATGTTTCTCTTCAAAACACATACAAAAATAATTTACATAAAAAACCGTAATTAATCCGTTGTTTCCACCCAGGATTGAACTGAGGACCTTCAGCGTGTTAGGCCGACGTGATAACCACTACACTATGGAAACTATACAACATGCAAGTAGTATATTTTTCCGGTGTGTAAAATAAATAAAGTATGGTGTCTCGTTTGTTATGTCAAAAAACATTCAGGTTAACGCAATGCGCCCAACGGGGGGCTCGAACCCCCGACCCTGAGATTAAGAGTCTCATGCTCTACCGACTGAGCTAGCCAGGCCACACAACACTCAAAAATTCATTTTGACTATAAATGTGGGGATGTTTTGGTTCCGATCAATACACCCCAGACAACCATTATACTGGACTCAGGGAGAGAAAGACAGTGCAATTCATGGAAGACACTCAAACTGCACAGGGGATGCTCAGAGGAACGCTGATGTGTATCGATAGACTTTGACCTGATCTCATTTTGGCCTGCGCGCATAGTAGATTTAGTCAGCTTTTTCGTGTTATCGCTGCTAAGGCCAATCTTTGGCCATCTCTGACTCGCACACTTTTTGGATGACCAACCAGTCTCACCAAGCTAGAGTGTATAGTTTTAAACTACCCACTAAAAAATCAATAGGCTTTTGAAGGCGCATTCACACTGACACTAACTTAATGTTACGAATAATTGTTTCGCAATGCAATTTGACAGAGTGGTCTGTAACATAGCATCAGTGGCTGAAAGCTCCGCACCTCGGGTAGTTGTACAAGGGGTTTGAAGCTTCCTGCCACCCTACGCTATGCCACAAATTCCTCCACTGGTGGCGTGGCGATATATTTCACTGGATTCTGTACTATTGCGTTAATTCCCGTGTCAATTGTGAATGCAACTTAGCCGACTTGGGCTTCTTTTGTTCACTTTTTATAACAGGGGTTTATTTCAAACACTTACGGCTTACACTCGAAACTGAACTGGAACTTGAGTTACATGTTATTAGATAGAAAAAACGACTGAGTCAAGTCCAGGATTTGTTGAAGTAGAAGTTGGGAATACGGATCTTTTACAAAATCAGCAAATATTCACTAATTAAAAGATTAGATTTTTCCAAAAATGATTAAATGTTTCCACCCAGGGTCGAACTGAGGACTCTTCAGCGTGTGAAGCCGACGTGATAACCACTACACTATGGAAAACTCATTTTTGGCTACTAGAGCAGAAAAAAAGTTCTTACCCCTAGACACTTAAAAATGTATTCCTTTCGCATAGGACACAACTGTCATGGGCCAAGGATCGATTAAGCCTCTGTGGCGCAATTGGCTAGCGCGTTCGGCTGTTAACCGGAAGGCTGGTGGTTCAAGCCCACCCAGGGGCGCAATAACTCAGGTAGATGTTTGTTTTGTTCAGTTTTTGCAAATTGATTCATTCCTCCGATATTTTACCTTACTGGAGATTTTAAATGTCATGGACTCTATTCTTTTTGGACTTCTTGAAGAAGGGACACTATGATTACAATATCTATCTTTTAGTTGGATTGCTGACATTGCCAACATGAGTGTTATGCTGAAGAAAAAGACAAGCTACTGTACCCTCCAAATGTTTCAGCATAAATGGTATCTCTCCTACGTATTATTGCCTTCTTTAGGATACCTTCAGAGGGATCGTTCATATCGCAAGATTGTTAGCAGAATGATCGTAAAGGTTGCACGAATGTTTCTCTTCAAAACACATACAAAAATAATTTACATAAAAAACCGTAATTAATCCGTTGTTTCCACCCAGGATTGAACTGAGGACCTTCAGCGTGTTAGGCCGACGTGATAACCACTACACTATGGAAACTATACAACATGCAAGTAGTATATTTTTTCCGGTGTGTAAAATAAATAAAGTATGGTGTCTCGTTTGTTATGTCAAAAAACATTCAAGTTAACGCAATAGCGCCCAACGGGGGGCTCGTAACCCCCGACCCTGAGATTAAGAGTCTCATGCTCTACCGACTGAGCTAGCCAGGCCACACAACACTCAAAAATTCATTTTGACTATAAATGGGGGGATGTTTTGGTTCCGATCAATACACCCCAGACAACCATTATACTGGACTCAGGAAGAGAAAGACAGTGCAATTCATGGAAGACACTCAAACTGCACAGGGGATGCTCAGAGGAACGCTGATGTGTATCGATAGACTTTGACCTGATCTCATTTTGGCCTGCGCGCATAGTAGATTTAGTCAGCTTTTTCGTGTATCGCTGCTAAGGCCAATCTTTGGCCATCTCTGACTCGCACACTTTTTGGATGACCAACCAGTCTCACCAAGCTAGAGTGTATAGTTTTAAACTACCCACTAAAAATCAATAGGCTTTTAAAGGCGCATTCACACTGACACTAACTTAATGTTACGAATAATTGTTTCGCAATGCAATTTGACAGAGTGGTCTGTAACATAGCATCAGTGGCTGAAAGCTCCGCACCTCGGGTAGTTGTACAAGGGGTTTGAAGCTTCCTGCCACCCTACGCTATGCCACAAATTCCTCCACTGGTGGCGTGGCGATATATTTCAATGGATTCTGTACTATTGCGTTAATTCCCGTGTCAATTGTGAATGCAACTTAGCCGACTTGGGCTTCTTTTGTTCACTTTTTATAACAGGGGCTTATTTCAAACACTTACGGCTTACACTCGAAACTGAACTGGAACTTGAGTTACATGTTATTAGATAGAAAAAACGACCTGAGTCAAGTCCAGGATTTGTTGAAGTAGAAGTTGGGAATACGGATCTTTTACAAAATCAGCAAATATTCACTAATTAAAAGATTAGATTTTTCCAAAAATGATTAAATGTTTCCACCCAGGGTCGAACTGAGGATCCTTCAGCGTGTGAAGCCGACGTGATAACCACTACACTATGGAAACCTCATTTTTGGCTACTAGAGCAGAAAAAAGTTCTTACCCTAGACACTTAAAAATGTATTCCTTTCGCATAGGACACAACTGTCATGGGCCGAAGGATCGATTGAAGCCTCTGTGGCGCAATTGGCTAGCGCGTTCGGCTGTTAACCGGAAGGCTGGTGGTTCAAGCCCACCCAGGGGCGCAATAACTCAGGTAGATGTTTGTTTTGTTCAGTTTTTGCAAATTGATTCATTCCTCCCGATATTTTACCTTACTGGAGGTTTTAAATGTCATGGACTCTATTCTTTTTGGACTTCTTGAAGAAGGGGCACTATGATTACAATATCTATCTTTTAGTTGGATTGCTGACATTGCCAACATGAGTGTTATACTGAAGAAAAAGACAAGCTACTGTACCCTCCAAATGTTTCAGCATAAATGGTATCTCTCCTACGTATTATTGCCTTCTTTAGGATACCTTCAGAGGGATCGTTCATATCGCAAGATTGTTAGCAGAATGATCGTAAAGGTTGCACGAATGTTTCTCTTCAAAACACATACAAAAATAATTTACATAAAAAACCGTAATTAATCCGTTGTTTCCACCCAGGATTGAACTGAGGACCTTCAGCGTGTTAGGCCGACGTGATAACCACTACACTATGGAAAACTATACAACATGCAAGTAGTATATTTTTCCGGTGTGTAAAATAAATAAAGTATGGTGTCTCGTTTGTTATGTCAAAAAACATTCAAGTTAACGCAATACGCCCAACGGGGGGCTCGAACCCCCGACCCTGAGATTAAGAGTCTCATGCTCTACCGACTGAGCTAGCCAGGCCACACAACACTCAAAAATTGATTTTGAATATAAATGGGGGGATGTTTTGGTTCCGATCAATACACCCCAGACAACCATTATACTGGACTCAGGGAGAGAAAGACAGTGCAATTCATGGAAGACACTCAAACTGCACAGGGGATGCTCAGAGGAACGCTGATGTGTATCGATAGACTTTGACCTGATCTCATTTTGGCCTGCGCGCATAGTAGATTTAGTCAGCTTTTTCGTGTATCGCTGCTAAGGCCAATCTTTGGCCATCTCTGACTCGCACACTTTTTGGATGACCAACCAGTCTCACCAAGCTAGAGTGTATAGTTTTAAACTACCCACTAAAAAATCAATAGGCTTTTAAAGGCGCATTCACACTGACACTAACTTAATGTTACGAATAATTGTTTCGCAATGCAATTTGACAGAGTGGTCTGTAACATAGCATCAGTGGCTGAAAGCTCCGCACCTCGGGTAGTTGTACAAGGGGTTTGAAGCTTCCTGCCACCCTACGCTATGCCACAAATTCCTCCACTGGTGGCGTGGCGATATATTTCAATGGATTCTGTACTATTGCGTTAATTCCCGTGTCAATTGTGAATGCAACTTAGCCGACTTGGGCTTCTTTTGTTCACTTTTTATAACAGGGGCTTATTTCAAACGCTTACGGCTTACACTCGAAACTGAACTGGAACTTGAGTTACATGTTATTAGATAGAAAAAACGACCGAGTCAAGTCCAGGATTTGTTGAAGTAGAAGTTGGGAATACGGATCTTTTACAAAATCAACAAATATTCACTAATTAAAAGATTAGATTTTTCCAAAAATGATTAAATGTTTCCACCCAGGGTCGAACTGAGGACCTTCAGCGTGTGAAGCCGACGTGATAACCACTACACTATGGAAACTCATTTTTGGCACTAGAGCAGAAAAAAGTTCTTACCCTAGACACTTAAAAATGTATTCCTTTCCCAAAGGACACAAATGTCATGGGCCAAGGATCGATTGAAGCCTCTGTGGCGCAATTGGCTAGCGCGTTCGGCTGTTAACCGGAAGGCTGGTGGTTCAAGCCCACCCAGGGGCGCAATAACTCAGGTAGATGTTTGTTTTGTTCAGTTTTTGCAAATTGATTCATTCCTCCGATATTTTACCTTACTGGAGGTTTGAAATGTCATGGACTCTATTCTTTTTGGACTTCTTGAAGAAGGGGACACTATGATTACAATATCTATCTTTTAGTTGGATTGCTGACATTGCCAACATGAGTGTTATGCTGAAGAAAAAGACAAGCTACTGTACCCTCCAAATGTTTCAGCATAAATGGTATCTCTCCTACGTATTATTGCCTTCTTTAGGATACCTTCAGAGGGATCGTTCATATCGCAAGATTGTTAGCAGAATGATCGTAAAGGTTGCACGAATGTTTCTCTTCAAAACACATACAAAAATAATTTACATAAAAAACCGTAATTAATCCGTTGTTTCCACCCAGGATTGAACTGAGGACCTTCAGCGTGTTAGGCCGACGTGATAACCACTACACTATGGAAACTATACAAAATGCTAGTAGTATATTTTTCCCGTGTGTAAAATAAATAAAGTATGGTGTCTCGTTTGTTATGTCAAAAAACATTCGGGTTAACGCAATGCGCCCAACGGGGGCTCGAACCCCCGACCCTGAGATTAAGAGTCTCATGCTCTACCGACTGAGCTAGCCAGGCCACACACCACTCAAAAATTGATTTTGACTATAAATGGGGGCATGTTTTGGTTCCGATCAATACACCCCAGACAACCATTATACTGGACTCAGGGAGAGAAAGACAGTGCAATTCATGGAAGACACTCAAACTGCACAGGGGATGCTCAGAGGAACGCTGATGTGTATCGATAGACTTTGACCTGATCTCATTTTGGCCTGCGCGCATAGTAGATTTAGTCAGTTTTTTCGTGTATCGCTGCTAAGGTCAATCTTTGGCCATCTCTGACTCGCACACTTTTTGGATGACCAACCAGTCTCACCAAGCTAGAGTGTATAGTTTTAAACTACCCACTAAAAAATCAATAGGCTTTTAAAGGCGCATTCACACTGACACTAACTTAATGTTACGAATAATTGTTTCGCAATGCAATTTGACAGAGTGGTCTGTAACATAGCATCAGTGGCTGAAAGCTCCGCACCTCGGGTAGTTGTACAAGGGGTTTGAAGCTTCCTGCCACCCTACGCTATGCCACAAATTCCTCCACTGGTGGCGTGGCGATATATTTCAATGGATTCTGTACTATTGCGTTAATTCCCGTGTCAATTGTGAATGCAACTTAGCCGACTTGGGCTTCTTTTGTTCACTTTTTATAACAGGGGCTTATTTCAAACGCTTACGGCTTACACTCGAAACTGAACTGGAACTTGAGTTACATGTTATTAGATAGAAAAAACGACCGAGTCAAGTCCAGGATTTGTTGAAGTAGAAGTTGGGAATACGGATCTTTTACAAAATCAACAAATATTCACTAATTAAAAGATTAGATTTTTCCAAAAATGATTAAATGTTTCCACCCAGGGTCGAACTGAGGACCTTCAGCGTGTGAAGCCGACGTGATAACCACTACACTATGGAAACTCATTTTTGGCACTAGAGCAGAAAAAAGTTCTTACCCTAGACACTTAAAAATGTATTCCTTTCCCAAAGGACACAAATGTCATGGGCCAAGGATCGATTGAAGCCTCTGTGGCGCAATTGGCTAGCGCGTTCGGCTGTTAACCGGAAGGCTGGTGGTTCAAGCCCACCCAGGGGCGCAATAACTCAGGTAGATGTTTGTTTTGTTCAGTTTTTGCAAATTGATTCATTCCTCCGATATTTTACCTTACTGGAGGTTTGAAATGTCATGGACTCTATTCTTTTTGGACTTCTTGAAGAAGGGACACTATGATTACAATATCTATCTTTTAGTTGGATTGCTGACATTGCCAACATGAGTGTTATGCTGAAGAAAAAGACAAGCTACTGTACCCTCCAAATGTTTCAGCATAAATGGTATCTCTCCTACGTATTATTGCCTTCTTTAGGATACCTTCAGAGGGATCGTTCATATCGCAAGATTGTTAGCAGAATGATCGTAAAGGTTGCACGAATGTTTCTCTTCAAAACACATACAAAAATAATTTACATAAAAAACCGTAATTAATCCGTTGTTTCCACCCAGGATTGAACTGAGGACCTTCAGCGTGTTAGGCCGACGTGATAACCACTACACTATGGAAACTATACAAAATGCTAGTAGTATATTTTTCCCGTGTGTAAAATAAATAAAGTATGGTGTCTCGTTTGTTATGTCAAAAAACATTCGGGTTAACGCAATGCGCCCAACGGGGGGCTCGAACCCCCGACCCTGAGATTAAGAGTCTCATGCTCTACCGACTGAGCTAGCCAGGCCACACACCACTCAAAAATTGATTTTGACTATAAATGGGGGGATGTTTTGGTTCCGATCAATACACCCCAGACAACCATTATACTGGACTCAGGGAGAGAAAGACAGTGCAATTCATGGAAGACACTCAAACTGCACAGGGGATGCTCAGAGGAACGCTGATGTGTATCGATAGACTTTGACCTGATCTCATTTTGGCCTGCGCGCATAGTAGATTTAGTCAGTTTTTTCGTGTATCGCTGCTAAGGTCAATCTTTGGCCATCTCTGACTCGCACACTTTTTGGATGACCAACCAGTCTCACCAAGCTAGAGTGTATAGTTTTTAAACTACCCACTAAAAAATCAATAGGCTTTTAAAGGCGCATTCACACTGACACTAACTTAATGTTACGAATAATTGTTTCGCAATGCAATTTGACAGAGTGGTCTGTAACATAGCATCAGTGGCTGAAAGCTCCGCACCTCGGGTAGTTGTACAAGGGGTTTGAAGCTTCCTGCCACCCTACGCTATGCCACAAATTCCTCCACTGGTGGCGTGGCGATATATTTCAATGGATTCTGTACTATTGCGTTAATTCCCGTGTCAATTGTGAATGCAACTTAGCCGACTTGGGCTTCTTTTGTTCACTTTTTATAACAGGGGCTTATTTCAAACGCTTACGGCTTACACTCGAAACTGAACTGGAACTTGAGTTACATGTTATTAGATAGAAAAAACGACCGAGTCAAGTCCAGGATTTGTTGAAGTAGAAGTTGGGAATACGGATCTTTTACAAAATCAACAAATATTCACTAATTAAAAGATTAGATTTTTCCAAAAATGATTAAATGTTTCCACCCAGGGTCGAACTGAGGACCTTCAGCGTGTGAAGCCGACGTGATAACCACTACACTATGGAAACTCATTTTTGGCACTAGAGCAGAAAAAAAGTTCTTACCCTAGACACTTAAAAATGTATTCCTTTCCCATAGGACACAACTGTCATGGGCCAAGGATCGATTGAAGCCTCTGTGGCGCAATTGGCTAGCGCGTTCGGCTGTTAACCGGAAGGCTGGTGGTTCAAGCCCACCCAGGGGCGCAATAACTCAGGTAGATGTTTGTTTTGTTCAGTTTTTGCAAATTGATTCATTCCTCCCATATTTTACCTTACTGGAGGTTTTAAATGTCATGGACTCTATTCTTTTTGGACTTCTTGAAGAAGGGACACTATGATTACAATATCTATCTTTTAGTTGGATTGCTGACATTGCCAACATGAGTGTTATGCTGAAGAAAAAGACAAGCTACTGTACCCTCCAAATGTTTCAGCATAAATGGTATCTCTCCTACGTATTATTGCCTTCTTTAGGATACCTTCAGAGGGATCGTTCATATCGCAAGATTGTTAGCAGAATGATCGTAAAGGTTGCACGAATGTTTCTCTTCAAAACACATACAAAAATAATTTACATAAAAAACCGTAATTAGTCCGTTGTTTCCACCCAGGATTGAACTGAGGACCTTCAGCGTGTTAGGCTGACGTGATAACCACTACACTATGGAAACTATACAATATGCAAGTAGTATATTTTTCCGGTGTGTAAAATAAATAAAGTATGGTGTCTCGTTTGTTATGTCAAAAAACATTCAAGTTAACGCAGTACGCCCAACGGGGGGCTCGAACCCCCGACCCTGAGATTAAGAGTCTCATGCTCTACCGACTGAGCTAGCCAGGCCACACAACACTCAAAAATTGATTTTGACTATAAATGGGGGGATGTTTTGGTTCCGATCAATACACCCCAGACAACCATTATACTGGACTCAGGGAGAGAAAGACAGTGCAATTCATGGAAGACACTCAAACTGCACAGGGGATGCTCAGAGGAACGCTGATGTGTATCGATAGACTTTGACCTGATCTCATTTTGGCCTGCGCGCATAGTAGATTTAGTCAGCTTTTTCGTGTATCGCTGCTAAGGCCAATCTTTGGCCATCTCTGACTCGCACACTTTTTGGATGACCAACCAGTCTCACCAAGCTAGAGTGTATAGTTTTAAACTACCCACTAAAAAATCAATAGGCTTTTAAAGGCGCATTCACACTGACACTAACTTAATGTTACGAAACATTGTTTCGCAATGCAATTTGACAGAGTGGTCTGTAACATAGCATCAGTGGCTGAAAGCTCCGCACCTCGGGTAGTTGTACAAGGGGTTTGAAGCTTCCTGCCACCCTACGCTATGCCACAAATTCCTCCACTGGTGGCGTGGCGATATATTTCAATGGATTCTGTACTATTGCGTTAATTCCCGTGTCAATTGTGAATGCAACTTAGCCGACTTGGGCTTCTTTTGTTCACTTTTTATAACAGGGGCTTATTTCAAACGCTTACGGCTTACACTCGAAACTGAACTGGAACTTGAGTTACATGTTATTAGATAGAAAAAACGACCGAGTCAAGTCCAGGATTTGTTGAAGTAGAAGTTGGGAATACGGATCTTTTACAAAATCAACAAATATTCACTAATTAAAAGATTAGATTTTTCCAAAAATGATTAAATGTTTCCACCCAGGGTCGAACTGAGGACCTTCAGCGTGTGAAGCCGACGTGATAACCACTACACTATGGAAACTCATTTTTGGCACTAGAGCAGAAAAAAGTTCTTACCCTAGACACTTAAAAATGTATTCCTTTCGCATAGGACACAACTGTCATGGGCGAAGGATCAAGCCTCTGTGGCGCAATTGGCTAGCGCGTTCGGCTGTGTATAGACGTGTCTAACTGATCTCCCAAGAGTGACATCTTGCTGTGAGTCAAAAAACTATTTTTGTTCCTTTTTTTTTTGTTCTCTTTTGTTGTACTTGCGCTTGTATTTCATTGTTTCTCTTGTTGCTTGTTAAGCGCTATTTTGGTTTTGTTTCAATTGTTTTGCATTGTTTTTTTCCCCCGTCTCCTTGCCCCTTTTATTGTGGGTAAAATGGGAACGGAATCCCCAGACGTCTGGCCACGTACTGCCGAAATCTCTTTTGGTAATACTGAAGTGACCAGGCATGAATTCTACGAATGTTTCGAGCAAAGTAGCAACGAATCTGATAGCATCTTTGATGCAATTTCTCGCCTACCAGGACGAGCTATTTGCGTTTTCCGAATTGGGTTCAAGACCGTCAAAGACCATATTGAATTCTTGGATAAATTTAGTGCAAAAGAATCTGTAGTTATTAGTGGCAAGGAGGTCCGAATTAGAGTCAGAGATAGGTCAGTTAACCTTCAGCCCCAAATGAGGCTGAATCTTTTTCTGACACCAATACCGACGCTGAAGACGCTAGCTGTGTGGATCCGTCTGTCGCGTCTAAATCGGTAAAGAAAAAGAAAATAAAAGAGACGAGAGAATTCCGTGACCAACAAAAACAATCGGAAAAGAGGAGTCGTACTGCCTTTTCCAATTCCTCCGGCGAGGAAGCGGTAAGAATTGGTAATGATGTAGCTCAGTTGGTTGAACTCGAGGCTACGACTCGAGAGGTCCCAGTTTCGATTCCGGGTGTGGTCATCAATTCCTCTCCCATTCTTTCTGAGGGGGACGACGATGTGCCAACCGATACATTTGCACTTGGAGTGCAATCTTTTTCATCCACGATGGCTCAGATGGATAACGAGGCGGTTGAAGAGATGGAAACAACGGAGCTGGTATCTGGTTCAAACCCCGAGGGGGACATTTCTTTTTCCGATGGGAGTATACAACCAGGCCAACGGCCACTTGATAGTCAGGCGACTAGTCATTTGAGCGAGACTCAGGAGTCCTTGGGCGGGCCCCTCGGCACTCCTTCGACTCCTATAGTAGAAAGAACTCTCAAAGCAATGGAAGCCTTTAGAAGGAAAAAACCCCAAGGAAACAAGCCCCAACCCTCTAAACCCAAATTTAGAAATTAATCATGACTAACATCGCGACATATAATATCAACAGAATATCGTCACCTGACAAACTTCAAATCATACTTAATTTTTTTTTACATCATAAACTTGATATTATATGTTTGCAAGAAGTAGTATTCCACTCCAGCACCGTTTTTACTAACCATTACCAGATGCACACAAATCTCGGGCCTAGGAAACATGAGACAGCCATCCTAGTACGACACGGCCTGAGTGTCAACAACATTTTGTTTGAACCGGAGGGGAGGCTGATAGCCATGGAAGTTAAGGGTTTTGCTTTCGTGTGTATTTATTATCTGGTGACCAAAATAAAACTTATAGGGATTCTTTCCTCCGTCAAACTATTCCGGCTTATGTTGCCCAGCACCTGCAGTTATATTGGGAGATTTTAATGCCGTGGACGAGATCGATGACCGGAAAAGTAGCAAGACAACACCATAAAAAATTAGACTAGCATTGCTAGAACCCCTCCGAGATTTAGTAAAAGCCCTTTCGTTAACAGATGTCTGGAGAGATATTCGGAAAAATGAACCTTGTTGGACGTACAATTGTGCGACTAGCCAGGCTAGATTAGACAGAATTTACTGTCAGCATCACATAAAATTTTCTGATATCCTTTTGCACGACTTACCACTTGGAGATCACAGACCAATCGTAGGGTATATAAACAGCACCACCCCCCCTCGTGTAGTGAGAAACAAGTCAAAGGATTTATGGAAACTTAACATTTCAATTCTCGAGGAGGAGGAATACATAAAATTAGTGCATGTTTTTATTGACGAAATGTCCCAACATACATCCCGTATTGAAAACATAGACCACTGGTGGGAGAACTTTTTCAAACCTGGCCTCAGGCGTTTATCGATTAATTATTGTAGAAAGAGAATCTGTGATCAGAGAGTCAAACGGAAATTACTCCAACATCAACTAAATGAAACCGTGAACAGTGCAAATTTCAATCATGCTCGCTACATGGAGTTGAAACGGGAGTTTCTAGCCTGGGAGCGAGAAGCATTGAGGGGATTTGCAATACGTCCACGCGTACAAAGTACAGCCGAAGAAGAGCCATCTACCTTTCATATGAACAGGTCAACGAGCAATTTCCAGAAGTCTCTGATCACTCAGCTCAAAACTAATGATAACTGTAAAATTACCCAACCTGAGCAGATCAACCTAGAAATAATTGAACATTTTAGTAGAATCTTTCAGAACCAGCCCTCCCCCAATACCCAATTAGCTGGGAAATTTATGGAAGGGATTAGGGGTGCACTTAACCGTACAAAACCCACTAATAACGATCCGGATGTAACAGTGGTAGCTCAGTCGTTAAACGCTCCAGTTTTCAATCGAGGAGTACTAGGGTCGATCCCGGAGAGTGACAACCCTCTAGTAGTTCCATTTTCAGTAGAGGAAATTAACAATGCCCTAAGGGCAACTAAAAAAAACAAGGCCCCAGGTACAGATGGCATTCCTTTTGAGTTTTATTTAAAATTCTGGGATGTTATTGGTGTTCATTTTCTAGAGCTGATGAATTGCGTACTGGGAAAAAGAAAACTTCAACCGTCGCAGGGAAGGGCAGCTATAAGATTAGTCCCAAAAATCCCGACACCGAGTAAAATCACCGATTACCGGCCAATTTCATTGTTAAATACCGATTACAAGTTAATTGCGTCAGTATTGGCTTTTCGTCTGAGGAAATCTCTTCAAAACTCTCTAGATTCGCACCAAAAAGGTGGTGTACCCGGCCGCTATATCTTTGACAGCTTGTGTTTAATTCGAGATGCCATTGATAATACAGGCCGTAAATCAAAAGAGGCATCTTCCCTCAAACCGGCCGCCATTATCGCGTACGATTTGGAGAAAGCATATGACCTTGTCAATCGAGACGTACTGTGGGAAGTGATGACAGCCATGGGCTATCCCCCCCTGTTTGTTGATTGGTTAAAAACACTGTACAGTATAACTGAACTATGCCCATTGAACGGTAATGACGTAGTCGGTACTGTGGACAATGCACAATCCGTGAGGCAGGGGTGCCCTCTGTCGGTCCATCTGTTTGCCCTCTATATTGAACCACTTTTAGTTTGTTTGTCTAGGGGTATTGACGGAATTGAACACTACGGAAAACGCATCAAAGTTCGTGCATATGTAGATGATCTAGTAGTTTTTGCTTCATCAATGAAAGATGTACGTCGAGCATGCGAGATTATTCTGGAATTTTGTGCCTGGACAAATGCACGTATTAACAAGGGGAAGACCAAATTACTTGGCCTAGGCTCCTGGAACATACGAAACCTTTCCACAGTCCCTAGTGGCACAGTCGGCAGCGGCATCGGCTGGGGTTCCTGGGGTTAACAGTTCGATTCCTAGTAAGAGCACCTTAAATGAAACACGTCTTAAACGCACATGGCCATATGATTGGATAACTCAAGTAGACGAATTGAAAATCCTTGGAATTACTTTTTCTTCCGAAACAAAAACAACAGTTAAAAACAATTGGCAGAGACAGTTCAACATCATACAAAATATTCTCATCACAAACACACACCGTCATTTCACTTTTTATGGTCGCGTCCTGTTCATTAAACAACATGTCTTATCACAACTTGTCCATATAGCTCACGTACTTCCTTGCAACAAAACCCAGGCCCTTCTCCTCCAACAAAAATGCAACAAATTCCTTTGGGCACAACGAAGAGAGCATCCACCCCTAAATGTTTTGATCCGGCCCCGGCTTCAAGGAGGGCTTGGTGTTACTTTACTTTTTCCATTCTTCCTGTCCCTCTTCACCCGCCAAATATTCAAATCTTTAATCCATCCCGAGGCTATTGAGAGAACTGCAGCTGTTTATTGGTTAGGGCCACATCTCAAGAATCTCCTTCCACAAATCATCCAGCCTAGGTTTAAGGCAACCCATTCATCGCATCCATACTTCACCACCTCACTTTTAACCATCACCGATCTACTTAAAGCTGGCATCTTCACATCATCAACTGCATCCAATCACCGCGCCACCTACAATCACCTGATCACTAACATTGGGCAACCGGGAAGAACAGAGATGGCGAAACCGGACCTTGACTGGGCTTCCATCTGGCGTTGGGTGGCCAAAATCAAAGGAAGAAACGCTGAATTGGTCTGGGATTTTAACCACAACCAGCTTCCCACCAAAATGCGTCTCACAAGAACCAATCTTTCAAACAACGACCAATGCCCTCTATGCAATGGCGGCCGAGAAACGGACGACCATCTAATGCTACTTTGTTCAGAGAAAGCTGATATCGTTTTATTGCTCCGTATCCATTTGACGAAACTCGGATGTCTAAAGCCACTGAAAGCAGCAATCAATGGAGACGTTGGAAATGGCCCCAATAAAAAGAAAATACTGGCCCTCATCCAATCCTACATAATCACCGTCTGGACTGCCCGCAGCCAAAACCTCACCCCAGCCATAAACGAAATACAGTCTCTCTGGTCAAGCCTCCTTCATTAAGAAATCTCTCCCCATATGTCACCTTCTAAACCCTAAATATTCTTTCTCAAAATTCTCAACAGAATTCTCCTTATCTCCCATTATAATTAAAATTTCTTTGTTTCCCCCCCAGATGTCAGTACTGTTGATTTTCATTTCCACCAAAGTCTTTTTGCCCCTTTCAATTCCGTTTTGAAATGTATTTGTCTCATTGTAATATTTCCTCCTTGGCCACAGCAAGTCACTCATGTCACATATGTCACAAATGCCCAAATGTATCTGCTAAAACAATTTAAATTTTACTTGTGACAATAAATCGTTTATTAAAAAAAAAAAAACCGGAAGGCTGGTGGTTCAAGCCCACCCAGGGGCGCAATAACTCAGGTAGATGTTTGTTTTGTTCAGTTTTTTGCAAATTGATTCATTCCTCCGATATTTTACCTTACTGGAGGTTTTAAATGTCATGGACTCTATTCTTTTTGGACTTCTTGAAGAAGGGACACTATGATTACAATATCTATCTTTTAGTTGGATTGCTGACATTGCCAACATGAGTGTTATGCTGAAGAAAAAGACAAGCTACTGTACCCTCCAAATGTTTCAGCATAAATGGTATCTCTCCTACGTATTATTGCCTTCTTTAGGATACCTTCAGAGGGATCGTTCATATCGCAAGATTGTTAGCAGAATGATCGTAAAGGTTGCACGAATGTTTCTCTTCAAAACATATACAAAAATAATTTACATAAAAAAACCGTAATTAATCCGTTGTTTCCACCCAGGATTGAACTGAGGACCTTCAGCGTGTTAGGCCGACGTGATAACCACTACACTATGGAAACTATACAACATGCAAGTAGTATATTTTTCCGGTGTGTAAAATAAATAAAGTATGGTGTCTCGTTTGTTATGTCAAAAAACATTCGAGTTAACGCAATGCGCCCAACGGGGGGCTCGAACCCCCGACCCTGAGATTAAGAGTCTCATGCTCTACCGACTGAGCTAGCCAGGCCACACAACACTCAAAAATTCATTTTGACTATAAATGGGGGGATGTTTTGGTTCCGATCAATACACCCCAGACAACCATTATACTGGACTCAGGGAGAGAAAGACAGTGCAATTCATGGAAGACACTCAAACTGCACAGGGGATGCTCAGAGGAACGCTGATGTGTATCGATAGACTTTGACCTGATCTCATTTTGGCCTGCGCGCATAGTAGATTTAGTCAGCTTTTTCGTGTATCGCTGCTAAGGCCAATCTTTGGCCATCTCTGACTCGCACACTTTTTGGATGACCAACCAGTCTCACCAAGCTAGAGTGTATAGTTTTAAACTACCCACTAAAAAATCAATAGGCTTTTAAAGGCGCATTCACACTGACACTAACTTAATGTTACGAATAATTGTTTCGCAATGCAATTTGACAGAGTGGTCTGTAACATAGCATCAGTGGCTGAAAGCTCCGCACCTCGGGTAGTTGTACAAGGGGTTTGAAGCTTCCTGTCACCCTACGCTATGCCAAAAATTCCTCCACTGGTGGCGTGGCGATATATTTCAATGGATTCTGTACTATTGCGTTAATTCCCGTGTCAATTGTGAATGCAACTTAGCCGACTTGGGCTTCTTTTGTTCACTTTTTATAACAGGGGCTTATTTCAAACGCTTACGGCTTACACTCGAAACTGAACTGGAACTTGAGTTACATGTTATTAGATAGAAAAAACGACCGAGTCAAGTCCAGGATTTGTTGAAGTAGAAGTTGGGAATACGGATCTTTTACAAAATCAACAAATATTCACTAATTAAAAGATTAGATTTTTCCAAAAATGATTAAATGTTTCCACCCAGGGTCGAACTGAGGACCTTCAGCGTGTGAAGCCGACGTGATAACCACTACACTATGAAAACTCATTTTTGGCACTAGAGCAGAAAAAAAGTTCTTACCCTAGACACTTAAAAATGTATTCCTTTCCCATAGGACACAACTGTCATGGGCCAAGGATCGATTCAAGCCTCTGTGGCGCAATTGGCCAGCGCGTTCGGCTGTTAACCGGAAGGCTGGTGGTTCAAGCCCACCCAGGGGCGCAATAACTCAGGTAGATGTTTGTTTTGTTCAGTTTTTGCAAATTGATTCATTCCTCTCTTTGAATCTCTCTTGAATTGATCCAGTCTATTTTACAAAGCCTTATTCCTACGTCCTTTGTTTAATGCCCTTACCGAACCTGAAAGCCCAGAAAGCTCTCTTCTACGATATTGGATGGCCTTTTCTCTCCGGAAGCACCTCCCAAATATCTACAAGGGAAACAACACCCCAGTAGCAGTCATCGAGCGTCCCTTCTACCTGGAGGAGCCTGTGCACCAGATCAAACAACTCCTTGAAGAGGGAATCATCTCTCCAAACAGCCGAATGGTGCACAGGAACATCTACGCCACTTGGATTTCCAAAGTAACAGGTCCTGGGAAAACCGAGCTCCTCTACCCTCATTTGGATTGGAAATCCATATGGAGGAATACTGCAGCCTTGAAGAACACCAAAATCAAGGAAACCATGTTCCTCTTCAATCAACGACTACTACCGACTAGGGCAAGAGATCATCGGATTGACAGCACCACAGACCCAACCTGCTGTTTCTGCAACCAAGAACCCGATTCCGATGAGCACATTATGCTACACTGTCCTAGTCGGGAAATTTCTACCCTTTGGTTGGAGAGGACCCTCAGAACCCACGGCTGCAGCACCATACCTATGGATTTCATCAGAGGACAACTTGGGCCTGTTCGGAATCCAAGAACCTCCTTCGCGCTCGTGGCTGCCTACATCTACGCAACGTGGAAGGAGAGAAGGGAAGGAAGAACACCGTCTACCACTGAAATAGAGAGCCTATGGGCTTCAATACTTTGACCTTGTCAACCCTAAAACCCAACCCCAATATGAATTGTTTTATTTTTGTCATTTTTGCCATTTTGTTTACTTTTGTTTTGTTCTGTTTTCCTTTTGTACCATTGTTTTCCCTTTTTGTTATTATTGTTTTCTCTGTAACTATGCAATTTGTATATTGAACCGGGGACAAAACTGAATAAAAGATTTTAATTAAAAAAAAAAAATTCCTCCGATATTTTACCTTACTGGAGGTTTTAAATGTCATGGACTCTATTGTTTTTGGACTTCTTGAAGAAGGGACACTATGATTACAATATCTATCTTTTAGTTGGATTGCTGACATTGCCAACATGAGTGTTATGCTGAAGAAAAAGACAAGCTACTGTACCCTCCAAATGTTTCAGCATAAATGGTATCTCTCCTACGTATTATTGCCTTCTTTAGGATACCTTCAGAGGGATCGTTCATATCGCAAGATTGTTAGCAGAATGATCGTAAAGGTTGCACGAATGTTTCTCTTCAAAACACATACAAAAATAATTTACATAAAAAACCGTAATTAATCCGTTGTTTCCACCCACGATTGAACTGAGGACCTTCAGCGTGTTAGGCCGACGTGATAACCACTACACAATGGAAACTATACAACATGCAAGTAGTATATTTTTCCGGTGTGTAAAATAAATAAAGTATGGTGTCTCGTTTGTTATGTCAAAAAACATTCGGGTTAACGCAATGCGCCCAACGGGGGGCTCGAACCCCGACCCTGAGATTAAGAGTCTCATGCTCTACCGACTGAGCTAGCCAGGCAACACAACACTCAAAAATTCATTTTGACTATAAATGGGGGGATGTTTTGGTTCCGATCAATACACCCCAGACAACCATTATATTGGACTCAGGGAGAGAAAGACAGTGCAATTCATGGAAGACACTCAAACTGCACAGGGGATGCTCAGAGGAACGCTGATGTGTATCGATAGACTTTGACCTGATCTCATTTTGGCCTGCGCGCATAGTAGATTTAGTCAGCTTTTTCGTGTATCGCTGCTAAGGCCAATCTTTGGCCATCTCTGACTCGCACACTTTTTGGATGACCAACCAGTCTCACCAAGCTAGAGTGTATAGTTTTAAACTACCCACTAAAAAATCAATAGGCTTTTAAAGGCGCATTCACACTGACACTAACTTAATGTTACGAATAATTGTTTCGCAATGCAATTTGACAGAGTGGTCTGTAACATAGCATCAGTGGCTGAAAGCTCCGCACCTCGGGTAGTTGTACAAGGGGTTTGAAGCTTCCTGCCACCCTACTGCTATGCCACAAATTCCTCCACTGGTGGCGTGGCGATATATTTCAATGGATTCTGTACTATTGCGTTAATTCCCGTGTCAATTGTGAATGCAACTTAGCCGACTTGGGCTTCTTTTGTTCACTTTTTATAACAGGGGCTTATTTCAAACGCTTACGGCTTACACTCGAAACTGAACTGGAACTTGAGTTACATGTTATTAGATAGAAAAAACGACCGAGTCAAGTCCAGGATTTGTTGAAGTAGAAGTTGGGAATACGGATCTTTTACAAAATCAGCAAATAATTCACTAATTAAAAGATTAGATTTTTCCAAAAATGATTAAATGTTTCCACCCAGGGTCAAACTGAGGACCTTCAGCGTGTGAAGCCGACGTGATAACCACTACACTATGGAAACTCATTTTTAGCACTAGAGCAGAAAAAAAGTTCTTACCCCAGACACTTAAAATTGTATTCCTTTCCCATAGGACACAACTGTCATGGGCCAAGGATCGAATCAAGCATCTGTGGCGCAATTGGCTAGCGCGTTCGGCTGTTAACCGGAAGGCTGGTGGTTCAAGCCCACCCAGGGGCGCAATAACTCAGGTAGATGTTTGTTTTGTTCAGTTTTTGCAAATTGATTCATTCCTCCGATATTTTACCTTACTGGAGGTTTTAAATGTCATGGACTCTATTCTTTTTGGACTTCTTGAAGAAGGGACACTATGATTACAATATCTATCTTTTAGTTGGATTGCTGACATTGCCAACATGAGTGTTATGCTGAAGAAAAAGACAAGCTACTGTACCCTCCAAATGTTTCAGCATAAATGGTATCTCTCCTACGTATTATTGCCTTCTTTAGGATACCTTCAGAGGGATCGTTCATATCGCAAGATTGTTAGCAGAATGATCGTAAAGGTTGCACGAATGTTTCTCTTCAAAACACATACAAAAATAATTTACATAAAAAACCGTAATTAATCCGTTGTTTCCACCCACGATTGAACTGAGGACCTTCAGCGTGTTAGGCCGACGTGATAACCACTACACTATGGAAACTATACAACATGCATGTTGTATATTTTTCCGGTGTGTAAAATAAATAAAGTATGGTGTCTCGTTTGTTATGTCAAAAAACATTCGGGATAACGCAATGCGCCCAACGGGGGGCTCGGACCCCCGACCCTGAGATTAAGAGTCTCATGATCTACCGACTGAGCTAGCCAGGCTACACAACACTCAAAAATTCATTTTGACTATAAATGGGGGGATGTTTTGGTTCCGATCAATACACCCCAGACAATCATTATATTGGACTCAGGGAGAGAAAGACAGTGCAATTCATGGAAGACACTCAAACTGCACAGGGGATGCTCAGAGGAACGCTGATGTGTATCGATAGACTTTGACCTGATCTCATTTTGGCCTGCGCGCATAGTAGATTTAGTCAGCTTTTTCGTGTATCGCTGCTAAGGCCAATCTTTGGCCATCTCTGACTCGCACACTTTTTGGATGACCAACCAGTCTCACCAAGCTAGAGTGTATAGTTTTAAACTACCCACTAAAAAATCAATAGGCTTTTAAAGGCGCATTCACACTGACACTAACTTAATGTTACGAATAATTGTTTCGCAATGCAATTTGACAGAGTGGTCTGTAACATAGCATCAGTGGCTGAAAGCTCCGCACCTCGGGTAGTTGTACAAGGGGTTTGAAGCTTCCTGCCACCCTACGCTATGCCACAAATTCCTCCACTGGTGGCGTGGCGATATATTTCAATGGATTCTGTACTATTGCGTTAATTCCCGTGTCAATTGTGAATGCAACTTAGCCGACTTGGGCTTCTTTTGTTCACTTTTTATAACAGGGGCTTATTTCAAACGCTTACGGCTTACACTCGAAACTGAACTGGAACTTGAGTTACATGTTATTAGATAGAAAAAACGACCGAGTCAAGTCCAGGATTTGTTGAAGTAGAAGTTGGGAATACGGATCTTTTACAAAATCAGCAAATATTCACTAATTAAAAGATTAGATTTTTCCAAAAATGATTAAATGTTTCCACCCAGGGTCGAACTGAGGACCTTCAGCGTGTGAAGCCGACGTGATAACCACTACACTATGGAAACTCATTTTTAGCACTAGAGCAGAAAAAAAGTTCTTACCCCAGACACTTAAAATTGTATTCCTTTCCCATAGGACACAACTGTCATGGGCCAAGGATCGAATCAAGCCTCTGTGGCGCAATTGGCTAGCGCGTTCGGCTGTTAACCGGAAGGCTGGTGGTTCAAGCCCACCCAGGGGCGCAATAACTCAGGTAGATGTTTGTTTTGTTCAGTTTTTGCAAATTGATTCATTCCTCCGATATTTTACCTTACTGGAGGTTTTAAATGTCATGGACTCTATTCTTTTTGGACTTCTTGAAGAAGGGACACTATGATTACAATATCTATCTTTTAGTTGGATTGCTGACATTGCCAACATGAGTGTTATGCTGAAGAAAAAGACAAGCTACTGTACCCTCCAAATGTTTCAGCATAAATGGTATCTCTCCTACGTATTATTGCCTTCTTTAGGATACCTTCAGAGGGATCGTTCATATCGCAAGATTGTTAGCAGAATGATCGTAAAGGTTGCACGAATGTTTCTCTTCAAAACACATACAAAAATAATTTACATAAAAAACCGTAATTAATCCGTTGTTTCCACCCAGGATTGAACTGAGGACCTTCAGCGTGTTAGGCCGACGTGATAACCACTACACAATGGAAACTATACAACATGAATGTTGTATATTTTTCCGGTGTGTAAAATAAATAAAGTATGGTGTCTCGTTTGTTATGTCAAAAAACATTCGGGTTAACGCAATGCGCCCAACGGGGGGCTCGAACCCCCGACCCTGAGATTAAGAGTCTCATGCTCTACCGACTGAGCTAGCCAGGCTACACAACACTCAAAAATTCATTTTGACTATAAATGGGGGGATGTTTTGGTTCCGATCAATACACCCCAGACAATCATTATATTGGACTCAGGGAGAGAAAGACAGTGCAATTCATGGAAGACACTCAAACTGCACAGGGGATGCTCAGAGGAACGCTGATGTGTATCGATAGACTTTGACCTGATCTCATTTTGGCCTGCGCGCATAGTAGATTTAGTCAGCTTTTTCGTGTATCGCTGCTAAGGCCAATCTTTGGCCATCTCTGACTCGCACACTTTTTGGATGACCAACCAGTCTCACCAAGCTAGAGTGTATAGTTTTAAACTACCCACTAAAAAATCAATAGGCTTTTAAAGGCGCATTCACACTGACACTAACTTAATGTTACGAATAATTGTTTCGCAATGCAATTTGACAGAGTGGTCTGTAACATAGCATCAGTGGCTGAAAGCTCCGCACCTCGGGTAGTTGTACAAGGGGTTTGAAGCTTCCTGCCACCCTACGCTATGCCACAAATTCCTCCACTGGTGGCGTGGCGATATATTTCAATGGATTCTGTACTATTGCGTTAATTCCCGTGTCAATTGTGAATGCAACTTAGCCGACTTGGGCTTCTTTTGTTCACTTTTTATAACAGGGGGCTTATTTCAAACGCTTACGGCTTACACTCGAAACTGAACTGGAACTTGAGTTACATGTTATTAGATAGAAAAAACGACCGAGTCAAGTCCAGGATTTGTTGAAGTAGAAGTTGGGAATACGGATCTTTTACAAAATCAGCAAATATTCACTAATTAAAAGATTAGATTTTTCCAAAAATGATTAAATATTTCCACCCAGGGTCGAACTGAGGACCTTCAGCGTGTGAAGCCGACGTGATAACCACTACACTATGGAAAACTCATTTTTAGCACTAGAGCAGAAAAAAAGTTCTTACCCCAGACACTTAAAAATTGTATTCCTTTCCCATAGGACACAACTGTCATGGGCCAAGGATCGAATCAAGCCTCTGTGGCGCAATTGGCTAGCGCGTTCGGCTGTTAACCGGAAGGCTGGTGGTTCAAGCCCACCCTAGGGGCGCAATAACTCAGGTAGATGTTTGTTTTGTTCAGTTTTTGCAAATTGATTCATTCCTCCGATATTTTACCTTACTGGAGGTTTTAAATGTCATGGACTCTATTGTTTTTGGACTTCTTGAAGAAGGGACACTATGATTACAATATCTATCTTTTAGTTGGATTGCTGACATTGCCAACATGAGTGTTATGCTGAAGAAAAAGACAAGCTACTGTACCCTCCAAATGTTTCAGCATAAATGGTATCTCTCCTACGTATTATTGCCTTCTTTAGGATACCTTCAGAGGGATCGTTCATATCGCAAGATTGTTAGCAGAATGATCGTAAAGGTTGCACGAATGTTTCTCTTCAAAACACATACAAAAATAATTTACATAAAAAACCGTAATTAATCCGTTGTTTCCACCCAGGATTGAACTGAGGACCTTCAGCGTGTTAGGCCGACGTGATAACCACTACACAATGGAAACTATACAACATGCAAGTAGTATATTTTTCCGGTGTGTAAAATAAATAAAGTATGGTGTCTCGTTTGTTATGTCAAAAAACATTCGGGTTAACGCAATGCGCCCAACGGGGGGCTCGAACCCCCGACCCTGAGATTAAGAGTCTCATGCTCTACCGACTGAGCTAGCCAGGCAACACAACACTTTAAAAATTCATTTTGACTATAAATGGGGGGATGTTTTGGTTCCGATCAATACACCCCAGACAACCATTATATTGGACTCAGGGAGAGAAAGACAGTGCAATTCATGGAAGACACTCAAACTGCACAGGGGATGCTCAGAGGAACGCTGATGTGTATCGATAGACTTTGACCTGATCTCATTTTGGCCTGCGCGCATAGTAGATTTAGTCAGCTTTTTCGTGTATCGCTGCTAAGGCCAATCTTTGGCCATCTCTGACTCGCACACTTTTTGGATGACCAACCAGTCTCACCAAGCTAGAGTGTATAGTTTTAAACTACCCACTAAAAAATCAATAGGCTTTTAAAGGCGCAGTCACACTGACACTAACTTAATGTTACGAATAATTGTTTCGCAATGCAATTTGACAGAGTGGTCTGTAACATTGCATCAGTGGCTGAAAGCTCCGCACCTCGGGTAGTTGTACAAGGGGTTTGAAGCTTCCTGCCACCCTACGCTATGCCACAAATTCCTCCACTGGTGGCGTGGCGATATATTTCAATGGATTCTGTACTATTGCGTTAATTCCCGTGTCAATTGTGAATGCAACTTAGCCGACTTGGGCTTCTTTTGTTCACTTTTTATAACTGGGGCTTATTTCAAACGCTTACGGCTTACACTCGAAACTGAACTGGAACTTGAGTTACATGTTATTAGATAGAAAAAACGACCGAGTCAAGTCCAGGATTTGTTGAAGTAGAAGTTGGGAATACGGATCTTTTACAAAATCAGCAAATATTCACTAATTAAAAGATTAGATTTTTCCAAAAAGTGATTAAATGTTTCCACCCAGGGTCGAACTGAGGACCTTCAGCGTGTGAAGCCGGACGTGATAACCACTAAACTATGAAAACTCATTTTTTGGCACTAGAGCAGAAAAAAGTTCTTACCCTAGACACTTAAAAATGTATTCCTTTCCCATAGGACACAACTGTCATGGGCCAAGGATCGATTCAAGCCTCTGTGGCGCAATTGGCTAGCGCGTTCGGCTGTTAACCGGAAGGCTGGTGGTTCAAGCCCACCCAGGGGCGCAATAACTCAGGTAGATGTTTGTTTTGTTCAGTTTTTGCAAATTGATTCATTCCTCCGATATTTTACCTTACTGGAGGTTTTAAATGTCATGGACTCTATTGTTTTTGGACTTCTTGAAGAAGGGACACTATGATTACAATATCTATCTTTTAGTTGGATTGCTGACATTGCCAACATGAGTGTTATGCTGAAGAAAAAGACAAGCTACTGTACCCTCCAAATGTTTCAGCATAAATGGTATCTCTCCTACGTATTATTGCCTTCTTTAGGATACCTTCAGAGGGATCGTTCATATCGCAAGATTGTTAGCAGAATGATCGTAAAGGTTGCACGAATGTTTCTCTTCAAAACACATACAAAAATAATTTACATAAAAAACCGTAATTAATCCGTTGTTTCCACCCAGGATTGAACTGAGGACCTTCAGCGTGTTAGGCCGACGTGATAACCACTACACAATGGAAACTATACAACATGCAAGTAGTATATTTTTCCGGTGTGTAAAATAAATAAAGTATGGTGTCTCGTTTGTTATGTCAAAAAACATTCGGGTTAACGCAATGCGCCCAACGGGGGGCTCGAACCCCCGACCCTGAGATTGAGAGTCTCATGCTCTACCGACTGAGCTAGCCAGGCAACACAACACTTAAAAATTCATTTTGACTATAAATGGGGGGATGTTTTGGTTCCGATCAATACACCCCAGACAACCATTATATTGGACTCAGGGAGAGAAAGACAGTGCAATTCATGGAAGACACTCAAACTGCACAGGGGATGCTCAGAGGAACGCTGATGTGTATCGATAGACTTTGACCTGATCTCATTTTGGCCTGCGCGCATAGTAGATTTAGTCAGCTTTTTCGTGTATCGCTGCTAAGGCCAATCTTTGGCCATCTCTGACTCGCACACTTTTTGGATGACCAACCAGTCTCACCAAGCTAGAGTGTATAGTTTTAAACTACCCACTAAAAAATCAATAGGCTTTTAAAGGCGCAGTCACACTGACACTAACTTAATGTTACGAATAATTGTTTCGCAATGCAATTTGACAGAGTGGTCTGTAACATTGCATCAGTGGCTGAAAGCTCCGCACCTCGGGTAGTTGTACAAGGGGTTTGAAGCTTCCTGCCACCCTACGCTATGTCACAAATTCCTCCACTGGTGGCGTGGCGATATATTTCGATGGATTCTGTACTATTGCGTTAATTCCCGTGTCAATTGTGAATGCAACTTAGCCGACTTGGGCTTCTTTTGTTCACTTTTTATAACAGGGGCTTATTTCAAACGCTTACGGCTTACACTCGAAACTGAACTGGAACTTGAGTTACATGTTATTAGATAGAAAAAAACGACCGAGTCAAGTCCAGGATTTGTTGAAGTAGAAGTTGGGAATACGGATCTTTTACAAAATCAACAAATATTCACTAATTAAAAGATTAGATTTTTCCAAAAATGATTAAATGTTTCCACCCAGGGTCGAACTGAGGATCTTCAGCGTGTGAAGCCGACGTGATAACCACTACACTATGAAAACTCATTTTTGGCACTAGAGCAGAAAAAAAGTTCTTACCCTAGACACTTAAAAATGTATTCCTTTCCCATAGGACACAACTGTCATGGGCCAAGGATCGATTCAAGCCTCTGTGGCGCAATTGGCTAGCGCGTTCGGCTGTTAACCGGAAGGCTGGTGGTTCAAGCCCACCCAGGGGCGCCATAACTCAGGTAGATGTTTGTTTTGTTCAGTTTTTGCAAATTGATTCATTCCTCCGATATTTTACCTTACTGGAGGTTTGAAATGTCATGGACTCTATTCTTTTTGGACTTCTTGAAGAAGGGACACTATGATTACAATATCTATCTTTTAGTTGGATTGCTGACATTGCCAACATGAGTGTTATGCTGAAGAAAAAGACAAGCTACTGTACCCTCCAAATGTTTCAGCATAAATGGTATCTCTCCTACGTATTATTGCCTTCTTTAGGATACCTTCAGAGGGATCGTTCATATCGCAAGATTGTTAGCAGAATGATCATAAAGGTTGCACGAATGTTTCTCTTCAAAACACATACAAAAATAATTTACATAAAAAACCGTAATTAATCCGTTGTTTCCACCCACGATTGAACTGAGGACCTTCAGCGTGTTAGGCCGACGTGATAACCACTACACTATGGAAACTATACAACATGCAAGTAGTATATTTTTCCGGTGTGTAAAATAAATAAAGTATGGTGTCTCGTTTGTTATGTCAAAAAACATTCGGGTTAACGCAATGCGCCCAACGGGGGGCTCGAACCCCCGACCCTGAGATTAAGAGTCTCATGCTCTACCGACTGAGCTAGCCAGGCTACACAACACTCAAAAATTCATTTTGACTATAAATGGGGGGATGTTTTGGTTCCGATCAATACACCCCAGACAACCATTATACTGGACTCAGGGAGAGAAAGACAGTGCAATTCATGGAAGACACTCAAACTGCACAGGGGATGCTCAGAGGAACGCTGATGTGTATCGATAGACTTTGACCTGATCTCATTTTGGCCTGCGCGCATAGTAGATTTAGTCAGCTTTTTCGTGTATCGCTGCTAAGGCCAATCTTTGGCCATCTCTGACTCGCACACTTTTTGGATGACCAACCAGTCTCACCAAGCTAGAGTGTATAGTTTTAAACTACCCACTAAAAAATCAATAGGCTTTTAAAGGCGCATTCACACTGACACTAACTTAATGTTACGAATAATTGTTTCGCAATGCAATTTGACAGAGTGGTCTGTAACATAGCATCAGTGGCTGAAAGCTCCGCACCTCGGGTAGTTGTACAAGGGGTTTGAAGCTTCCTGCCACCCTACGCTATGCCACAAATTCCTCCACTGGTGGCGTGGCGATATATTTCAATGGATTCTGTACTATTGCGTTAATTCCCGTGTCAATTGTGAATGCAACTTAGCCGACTTGGGCTTCTTTTGTTCACTTTTTATAACAGGGGCTTATTTCAAACGCTTACGGCTTACACTCGAAACTGAACTGGAACTTGAGTTACATGTTATTAGATAGAAAAAAAGACCGAGTCAAGTCCAGGATTTGTTGAAGTAGAAGTTGGGAATACGGATCTTTTACAAAATCAACAAATATTCACTAATTAAAAGATTAGATTTTTCCAAAAATGATTAAATGTTTCCACCCAGGGTCGAACTGAGGACCTTCAGCGTGTGAAGCCGACGTGATAACCACTACACTATGAAAACTCATTTTTGGCACTAGAGCAGAAAAAAAGTTCTTACCCTAGACACTTAAAAATGTATTCCTTTCCCATAGGACACAACTGTCATGGGCCAAGGATCGATTCAAGCCTCTGTGGCGCAATTGGCTAGCGCGTTCGGCTGTTAACCGGAAGGCTGGTGGTTCAAGCCCACCCAGGGGCGCAATAACTCAGGTAGATGTTTGTTTTGTTCAGTTTTTGCAAATTGATTCATTCCTCCGATATTTTACCTTACTGGAGGTTTTAAATGTCATGGACTCTATTCTTTTTGGACTTCTTGAAGAAGGGACACTATGATTACAATATCTATCTTTTAGTTGGATTGCTGACATTGCCAACATGAGTGTTATGCTGAAGAAAAAGACAAGCTACTGTACCCTCCAAATGTTTCAGCATAAATGGTATCTCTCCTACGTATTATTGCCTTCTTTAGGATACCTTCAGAGGGATCGTTCATATCGCAAGATTGTTAGCAGAATGATCATAAAGGTTGCACGAATGTTTCTCTTCAAAACACATACAAAAATAATTTACATAAAAACCGTAATTAATCCGTTGTTTCCACCCACGATTGAACTGAGGACCTTCAGCGTGTTAGGCCGACGTGATAACCACTACACAATGGAAACTATACAACATGCAAGTAGTATATTTTTCCGGTGTGTAAAATAAATAAAGTATGGTGTCTCGTTTGTTATGTCAAAAAACATTCGGGTTAACGCAATCCGCCCAACGGGGGACTCGAACCCCAGACCCTGAGATTAAGAGTCTCATGCTCTACCGACTGAGCTAGCCAGGCTACACAACACTTAAAAATTCCTTTTGACTATAAATGGGGGGATGTTTTGGTTCCGATCAATACACCCCAGACAACCATTATACTGGACTCAGGGAGAGAAAGACAGTGCAATTCATGGAAGACACTCAAACTGCACAGGGGATGCTCAGAGGAACGCTGATGTGTATCGATAGACTTTGACCTGATCTCATTTTGGCCTGCGCGCATAGTAGATTTAGTCAGCTTTTTCGTGTATCGCTGCTAAGGCCAATCTTTGGCCATCTCTGACTCGCACACTTTTTGGATGACCAACCAGTCTCACCAAGCTAGAGTGTATAGTTTTAAACTACCCACTAAAAAATCAATAGGCTTTTAAAGGCGCATTCACACTGACACTAACTTAATGTTACGAATAATTGTTTCGCAATGCAATTTGACAGAGTGGTCTGTAACATAGCATCAGTGGCTGAAAGCTCCGCACCTCGGGTAGTTGTACAAGGGGTTTGAAGCTTCCTGCCACCCTACGCTATGCCACAAATTCCTCCACTGGTGGCGTGGCGATATATTTCAATGGATTCTGTACTATTGCGTTAATTCCCGTGTCAATTGTGAATGCAACTTAGCCGACTTGGGCTTCTTTTGTTCACTTTTTATAACAGGGGCTTATTTCAAACGCTTACGGCTTACACTCGAAACTGAACTGGAACTTGAGTTACATGTTATTAGATAGAAAAAAAGACCGAGTCAAGTCCAGGATTTGTTGAAGTAGAAGTTGGGAATACGGATCTTTTACAAAATCAACAAATATTCACTAATTAAAAGATTAGATTTTTCCAAAAATGATTAAATGTTTCCACCCAGGGTCGAACTGAGGACCTTCAGCGTGTGAAGCCGACGTGATAACCACTACACTATGAAAACTCATTTTTGGCACTAGAGCAGAAAAAAAGTTCTTACCCTAGACACTTAAAAATGTATTCCTTTCCCATAGGACACAACTGTCATGGGCCAAGGATCGATTCAAGCCTCTGTGGCGCAATTGGCTAGCGCGTTCGGCTGTTAACCGGAAGGCTGGTGGTTCAAGCCCACCCAGGGGCGCAATAACTCAGGTAGATGTTTGTTTTGTTCAGTTTTTGCAAATTGATTCATTCCTCCGATATTTTACCTTACTGGAGGTTTTAAATGTCATGGACTCTATTCTTTTTGGACTTCTTGAAGAAGGGACACTATGATTACAATATCTATCTTTTAGTTGGATTGCTGACATTGCCAACATGAGTGTTATGCTGAAGAAAAAGACAAGCTACTGTACCCTCCAAATGTTTCAGCATAAATGGTATCTCTCCTACGTATTATTGCCTTCTTTAGGATACCTTCAGAGGGATCGTTCATATCGCAAGATTGTTAGCAGAATGATCATAAAGGTTGCACGAATGTTTCTCTTCAAAACACATACAAAAATAATTTACATAAAAACCGTAATTAATCCGTTGTTTCCACCCACGATTGAACTGAGGACCTTCAGCGTGTTAGGCCGACGTGATAACCACTACACAATGGAAACTATACAACATGCAAGTAGTATATTTTTCCGGTGTGTAAAATAAATAAAGTATGGTGTCTCGTTTGTTATGTCAAAAAACATTCGGGTTAACGCAATCCGCCCAACGGGGGACTCGAACCCCAGACCCTGAGATTAAGAGTCTCATGCTCTACCGACTGAGCTAGCCAGGCTACACAACACTTAAAAATTCCTTTTGACTATAAATGGGGGGATGTTTTGGTTCCGATCAATACACCCCAGACAACCATTATACTGGACTCAGGGAGAGAAAGACAGTGCAATTCATGGAAGACACTCAAACTGCACAGGGGATGCTCAGAGGAACGCTGATGTGTATCGATAGACTTTGACCTGATCTCATTTTGGCCTGCGCGCATAGTAGATTTAGTCAGCTTTTTCGTGTATCGCTGCTAAGGCCAATCTTTGGCCATCTCTGACTCGCACACTTTTTGGATGACCAACCAGTCTCACCAAGCTAGAGTGTATAGTTATAAACTACCCACTAAAAAATCAATAGGCTTTTAAAGGCGCATTCACGCTGACACTAACTTAATGTTACGAATAATTGTTTCGCAATGCAATTTGACAGAGTGGTCTGTAACATAGCATCAGTGGCTGAAAGCTCCGCACCTCGGGTAGTTGTACAAGGGGTTTGAAGCTTCCTGCCACCCTACGCTATGCCAAAAATTCCTCCAAAGGTGGCGTGGCGATATATTTCACTGGAGTCTGTACTATTGCGTTAATTCCCGTGTCAATTGTGAATGCAACTTAGCCGACTTGGGCTTCTTTTGTTCACTTTTTATAACAGGGGTTTATTTCAAACGCTTACGGCTTACACTCGAAACTGAACTGGAACTTGAGTTACATGTTATTAGATAGAAAAAACGACTGAGTCAAGTCCAGGATTTGTTGAAGTAGAAGTTGGGAATACGGATCTTTTACAAAATCAGCAAATATTCACTAATTAAAAGATTAGATTTTTCCAAAAATGATTAAATGTTTCCACCCAGGGTCGAACTGAGGACCTTCAGCGTGTGAAGCCGACGTGATAACCACTACACTATGGAAACTCATTTTTGGCACTAGAGCAGAAAAAAAGTTCTTACCCCAGACACTTAAAAATGTATTCCTTTCCCATAGGACACAACTGTCATGGGCCAAGGATCGATTGAAGCCTCTGTGGCGCAATTGGCTAGCGCGTTCGGCTGTTAACCGGAAGGCTGGTGGTTCAAGCCCACCCAGGGGCGCAATAACTCAGGTAGATGTTTGTTTTGTTCAGTTTTTGCAAATTGATTCATTCCTCCGATATTTTACCTTACTGGAGGTTTGAAATGTCATGGACTCTATTCTTTTTGGACTTCTTGAAGAAGGGACACTATGATTACAATATCTATCTTTTAGTTGGATTGCTGACATTGCCAACATGAGTGTTATGCTGAAGAAAAAGACAAGCTACTGTACCCTCCAAATGTTTCAGCATAAATGGTATCTCTCCTACGTATTATTGTCTTCTTTAGGATACCTTCAGAGGGATCGTTCATATCGCAAGATTGTTAGCAGAATGATCGTAAAGGTTGCACGAATGTTTCTCTTCAAAACACATACAAAAATAATTTACATAAAAAACCGTAATTAATCCGTTGTTTCCACCCAGGATTGAACTGAGGACCTTCAGCGTGTTAGGCCAACGTGATAACCACTACACTATGGAAACTATACAACATGCAAGTAGTATATTTTTCCGGTGTGTAAAATAAATAAAGTATGGTGTCTCGTTTGTTATGTCAAAAAACATTCGGTTCAACGCAATGCGCCCAACGGGGGGATCGAACCCCCGACCCTGAGATTAAGAGTCTCATACTCTACCGACTGAGCTAGC
Source organism: Daphnia galeata (assembly GCA_030770115.1). NCBI lineage: Eukaryota > Metazoa > Arthropoda > Branchiopoda > Diplostraca > Daphniidae > Daphnia > Daphnia galeata. Next base: position 4,500,921 of record CM061122.1, read on the forward strand.
CAGGCCACACAACACTCAAAAATTCATTTTGACTATAAATGTGGGGATGTTTTGGTTCCGATCAATACACCCCAGACAACCATTATATTGGACTCAGGGAGAGAAAGACAGTGCAATTCATGGAAGACACTCAAACTGCACAGGGGATGCTCAGAGGAACGCTGATGTGTATCGATAGACTTTGACCTGATCTCATTTTGGCCTGCGCGCATAGTAGATTTAGTCAGCTTTTTCGTGTTTCGCTGCTAAGGCCAATCTTTGGCCATCTCTGACTCGCACACTTTTTGGATGACCAACCAGTCTCACCAAGCTAGAGTGTATAGTTTTAAACTGCCCACTAAAAAATCAATAGGCTTTTAAAGGCGCATTCACACTGACACTAACTTAATGTTACGAATAATTGTTTCGCAATGCAATTTGACAGAGTGGTCTGTAACATAGCATCAGTGGCTGAAAGCTCCGCACCTCGGGTAGTTGTACAAGGGGTTTGAAGCTTCCTGCCACCCTACGCTATGCCACAAATTCCTCCACTGGTGGCGTGGCGATATATTTCACTGGATTCTGTACTATTGCGTTAATTCCCGTGTCAATTGTGAATGCAACTTAGCCGACTTGGGCTTCTTTTGTTCACTTTTTATAACAGGGGTTTATTTCAAACACTTACGGCTTACACTCGAAACTGAACTGGAACTTGAGTTACATGTTATTAGATAGAAAAAACGACTGAGTCAAGTCCAGGATTTGTTGAAGTAGAAGTTGGGAATACGGATCTTTTACAAAATCAGCAAATATTCACTAATTAAAAGATTAGATTTTTCCAAAAATGATTAAATGTTTCCACCCAGGGTCGAACTGAGGATCTTCAGCGTGTGAAGCCGACGTGATAACCACTACACTATGAAAACTCATTTTTGGCACTAGAGCAGAAAAAAAGTTCTTACCCTAGACACTTAAAAATGTATTCCTTTCCCATAGGACACAACTGTCATGGGCCAAGGATCGATTCAAGCCTCTGTGGCGCAATTGGCTAGCGCGTTCGGCTGTTAACCGGAAGGCTGGTGGTTCAAGCCCACCCAGGGGCGCAATAACTCAGGTAGATGTTTGTTTTGTTCAGTTTTTGCAAATTGATTCATTCCTCCGATATTTTACCTTACTGGAGGTTTGAAATGTCATGGACTCTATTCTTTTTGGACTTCTTGAAGAAGGGACACTATGATTACAATATCTATCTTTTAGTTGGATTGCTGACATTGCCAACATGAGTGTTATGCTGAAGAAAAAGACAAGCTACTGTACCCTCCAAATGTTTCAGCATAAATGGTATCTCTCCTACGTATTATTGCCTTCTTTAGGATACCTTCAGAGGGATCGTTCATATCGCAAGATTGTTAGCAGAATGATCGTAAAGGTTGCACGAATGTTTCTCTTCAAAACACATACAAAAATAATTTACATAAAAAACCGTAATTAATCCGTTGTTTCCACCCAGGATAGAACTGAGGACCTTCAGCGTGTTAGGCCGACGTGATAACCACTACACTATGGAAACTATACAACATGCAAGTAGTATATTTTTCCGGTGTGTAAAATAAATAAAGTATGGTGTCTCGTTTGTTATGTCAAAAAACATTCAAGTTAACGCAATGCGCCCAACGGGGGGCTCGTACCCCCGACCCTGAGATTAAGAGTCTCATGCTCTACCGACTGAGCTAGCCAGGCTACACAACACTCAAAAATTCATTTTGACTATAAATGGGGGGATGTTTTGGTTCCGATCAATACACCCCAGAAAACCATTATACTGGACTCAGGAAGAGAAAGACAGTGCAATTCATGGAAGACACTCAAACTGCACAGGGGATGCTCAGAGGAACGCTGATGTGTATCGATAGACTTTGACCTGATCTCATTTTGGCCTGCGCGCATAGTAGATTTAGTCAGCTTTTTCGTGTATCGCTGCTAAGGCCAATCTTTGGCCATCTCTGACTCGCACACTTTTTGGATGACCAACCAGTCTCACCAAGCTAGAGTGTATAGTTTTAAACTACCCACTAAAAAATCAATAGGCTTTTAAAGGCGCATTCACACTGACACTAACTTAATGTTACGAATAATTGTTTCGCAATGCAATTTGACAGAGTGGTCTGTAACATAGCATCAGTGGCTGAAAGCTCCGCACCTCGGGTAGTTGTACAAGGGGTTTGAAGCTTCCTGCCACCCTACGCTATGCCACAAATTCCTCCACTGGTGGCGTGGCGATATATTTCACTGGATTCTGTACTATTGCGTTAATTCCCGTGTCAATTGTGAATGCAACTTAGCCGACTTGGGCTTCTTTTGTTCACTTTTTATAACAGGGGTTTATTTCAAACACTTACGGCTTACACTCGAAACTGAACTGGAACTTGAGTTACATGTTATTAGATAGAAAAAACGACTGAGTCAAGTCCAGGATTTGTTGAAGTAGAAGTTGGGAATACGGATCTTTTACAAAATCAGCAAATATTCACTAATTAAAAGATTAGATTTTTCCAAAAATGATTAAATGTTTCCACCCAGGGTCGAACTGAGGATCTTCAGCGTGTGAAGCCGACGTGATAACCACTACACTATGAAAACTCATTTTTGGCACTAGAGCAGAAAAAAAGTTCTTACCCTAGACACTTAAAAATGTATTCCTTTCCCATAGGACACAACTGTCATGGGCCAAGGATCGATTCAAGCCTCTGTGGCGCAATTGGCTAGCGCGTTCGGCTGTTAACCGGAAGGCTGGTGGTTCAAGCCCACCCAGGGGCGCAATAACTCAGGTAGATGTTTGTTTTGTTCAGTTTTTGCAAATTGATTCATTCCTCCGATATTTTACCTTACTGGAGGTTTGAAATGTCATGGACTCTATTCTTTTTGGACTTCTTGAAGAAGGGACACTATGATTACAATATCTATCTTTTAGTTGGATTGCTGACATTGCCAACATGAGTGTTATGCTGAAGAAAAAGACAAGCTACTGTACCCTCCAAATGTTTCAGCATAAATGGTATCTCTCCTACGTATTATTGCCTTCTTTAGGATACCTTCAGAGGGATCGTTCATATCGCAAGATTGTTAGCAGAATGATCGTAAAGGTTGCACGAATGTTTCTCTTCAAAACACATACAAAAATAATTTACATAAAAAACCGTAATTAATCCGTTGTTTCCACCCAGGATAGAACTGAGGACCTTCAGCGTGTTAGGCCGACGTGATAACCACTACACTATGGAAACTATACAACATGCAAGTAGTATATTTTTCCGGTGTGTAAAATAAATAAAGTATGGTGTCTCGTTTGTTATGTCAAAAAACATTCAAGTTAACGCAATGCGCCCAACGGGGGGCTCGTACCCCCGACCCTGAGATTAAGAGTCTCATGCTCTACCGACTGAGCTAGCCAGGCTACACAACACTCAAAAATTCATTTTGACTATAAATGGGGGGATGTTTTGGTTCCGATCAATACACCCCAGAAAACCATTATACTGGACTCAGGAAGAGAAAGACAGTGCAATTCATGGAAGACACTCAAACTGCACAGGGGATGCTCAGAGGAACGCTGATGTGTATCGATAGACTTTGACCTGATCTCATTTTGGCCTGCGCGCATAGTAGATTTAGTCAGCTTTTTCGTGTATCGCTGCTAAGGCCAATCTTTGGCCATCTCTGACTCGCACACTTTTTGGATGACCAACCAGTCTCACCAAGCTAGAGTGTATAGTTTTAAACTACCCACTAAAAAATCAATAGGCTTTTAAAGGCGCATTCACACTGACACTAACTTAATGTTACGAATAATTGTTTCGCAATGCAATTTGACAGAGTGGTCTGTAACATAGCATCAGTGGCTGAAAGCTCCGCACCTCGGGTAGTTGTACAAGGGGTTTGAAGCTTCCTGCCACCCTACGCTATGCCACAAATTCCTCCACTGGTGGCGTGGCGATATATTTCACTGGATTCTGTACTATTGCGTTAATTCCCGTGTCAATTGTGAATGCAACTTAGCCGACTTGGGCTTCTTTTGTTCACTTTTTATAACAGGGGTTTATTTCAAACACTTACGGCTTACACTCGAAACTGAACTGGAACTTGAGTTACATGTTATTAGATAGAAAAAACGACTGAGTCAAGTCCAGGATTTGTTGAAGTAGAAGTTGGGAATACGGATCTTTTACAAAATCAGCAAATATTCACTAATTAAAAGATTAGATTTTTCCAAAAATGATTAAATGTTTCCACCCAGGGTCGAACTGAGGATCTTCAGCGTGTGAAGCCGACGTGATAACCACTACACTATGGAAAACCCATTTTTGGTACTAGAGCAGAAAAAAAGTTCTTACCCCAGACACTTAAAAATGTATTCCTTTCGCATAGGACACAACTGTCATGGGCCAAGTATCAAGCCTCTGTGGCGCAATTGGCTAGCGCGTTCGGCTGTAAACCGGAAGGCTGGTGGTTCAAGCCCACCCAGGGGCGCAATAACTCAGGTAGATGTTAGTTTTGTTCAGTTTTTGCAAATTGATTCATTCCTCCGATATTTTACCTTACTGGAGATTTTAAATGTCATGGACTCTATTCTTTTTGGACTTCTTGAAGAAGGGACACTATGATTACAATATCTATCTTTTAGTTGGATTGCTGACATTGCCAACATGAGTGTTATGCTGAAGAAAAAGACAAGCTACTGTACCCTCCAAATGTTTCAGCATAAATGGTATCTCTCCTACGTATTATTGCCTTCTTTAGGATACCTTCAGAGGGATCGTTCATATCGCAAGATTGTTAGCAGAATGATCGTAAAGGTTGCACGAATGTTTCTCTTCAAAACACATACAAAAATAATTTACATAAAAAACCGTAATTAATCCGTTGTTTCCACCCAGGATTGAACTGAGGACCTTCAGCGTGTTAGGCCGACGTGATAACCACTACACTATGGAAACTATACAACATGCAAGTAGTATAATTTTCCGGTGTGTAAAATAAATAAAGTATGGTGTCTCGTTTGTTATGTCAAAAAACATTCAAGTTAACGCAATGCGCCCAACGGGGGGCTCGTACCCCCGACCCTGAGATTAAGAGTCTCATGCTCTACCGACTGAGCTAGCCAGGCTACACAAAACTCAAAAATTCATTTTGACTATAAATGGGGGGATGTTTTGGTTCCGATCAATACACCCCAGAAAACCATTATACTGGACTCAGGAAGAGAAAGACAGTGCAATTCATGGAAGACACTCAAACTGCACAGGGGATGCTCAGAGGAACGCTGATGTGTATCGATAGACTTTGACCTGATCTCATTTTGGCCTGCGCGCATAGTAGATTTAGTCAGCTTTTTCGTGTATCGCTGCTAAGGCCAATCTTTGGCCATCTCTGACTCGCACACTTTTTGGATGACCAACCAGTCTCACCAAGCTAGAGTGTATAGTTTTAAACTACCCACTAAAAAATCAATAGGCTTTTAAAGGCGCATTCACACTGACACTAACTTAATGTTACGAATAATTGTTTCGCAATGCAATTTGACAGAGTGGTCTGTAACATAGCATCAGTGGCTGAAAGCTCCGCACCTCGGGTAGTTGTACAAGGGGTTTGAAGCTTCCTGCCACCCTACGCTATGCCACAAATTCCTCCACTGGTGGCGTGGCGATATATTTCAATGGATTCTGTACTATTGCGTTAATTCCCGTGTCAATTGTGAATGCAACTTAGCCGACTTGGGCTTCTTTTGTTCACTTTTTATAACAGGGGCTTATTTCAAACGCTTACGGCTTACACTCGAAACTGAACTGGAACTTGAGTTACATGTTATTAGATAGAAAAAACGACCGAGTCAAGTCCAGGATTTGTTGAAGTAGAAGTTGGGAATACGGATCTTTTACAAAATCAGCAAATATTCACTAATTAAAAGATTAGATTTTTCCAAAAATGATTAAATGTTTCCACCCAGGGTCGAACTGAGGATCTTCAGCGTGTGAAGCCGACGTGATAACCACTACACTATGGAAACCCATTTTTGGTACTAGAGCAGAAAAAAAGTTCTTACCCCAGACACTTAAAAATGTATTCCTTTCGCATAGGACACAACTGTCATGGGCGAAGGATCAAGCCTCTGTGGCGCAATTGGCTAGTGCGTTCGGCTGTTAACCGGAAGGCTGGTGGTTCAAGCCCACCCAGGGGCGCAATAACTCAGGTAGATGTTAGTTTTGTTCAGTTTTTGCAAATTGATTCATTCCTCCGATATTTTACCTTACTGGAGGTTTTAAATGTCATGGACTCTATTCTTTTTGGACTTCTTGAAGAAGGGACACTATGATTACAATATCTATCTTTTAGTTGGATTGCTGACATTGCCAACATGAGTGTTATGCTGAAGAAAAAGACAAGCTACTGTACCCTCCAAATGTTTCAGCATAAATGGTATCTCTCCTACGTATTATTGCCTTCTTTAGGATACCTTCAGAGGGATCGTTCATATCGCAAGATTGTTAGCAGAATGATCGTAAAGGTTGCACGAATGTTTCTCTTCAAAACACATACAAAAATAATTTACATAAAAAACCGTAATTAATCCGTTGTTTCCACCCAGGGTTGAACTGAGGACCTTCAGCGTGTTCGGCCGACGTGATAACCACTACACTATGGAAACTATACAACATGCAAGTAGTATATTTTTCCGGTGTGTAAAATAAATAAAGTATGGTGTCTCGTTTGTTATGTAAAAGAACATTCGGGTTAACGCAATGCGCCCAACGGGGGGCTCGAACCCCCGACCCTGAGATTAAGAGTCTCATGCTCTACCGACTGAGCTAGCCAGGCCACACGACACTCAAAAATTCATTTTGACTATAAATGGGGGGATGTTTTGGTTCCGATCAATACACCCCAGACAACCATTATACTGGACTCAGGGAGAGAAAGACAGTGCAATTCATGGAAGACACTCAAACTGCACAGGGGATGCTCAGAGGAACGCTGATGTGTATCGATAGACTTTGACCTGATCTCATTTTGGCCTGCGCGCATAGTAGATTTAGTCAGCTTTTTCGTGTATCGCTGCTAAGGCCAATCTTTGGCCATCTCTGACTCGCACACTTTTTGGATGATTAACCAGTCTCACCAAGCTAGAGTGTATAGTTTTAAACTACCCACTAAAAAATCAATAGGCTTTTAAAGGCGCATTCACACTGACACTAACTTAATGTTACGAATAATTGTTTCGCAATGCAATTTGACAGAGTGGTCTGTAACATAGCATCAGTGGCTGAAAGCTCCGCACCTCGGGTAGTTGTACAAGGGGTTTGAAGCTTCCTGCCACCCTACGCTATGCCACAAATTCCTCCACTGGTGGCGTGGCGATATATTTCACTGGATTCTGTACTATTGCGTTAATTCCCGTGTCAATTGTGAATGCAACTTAGCCGACTTGGGCTTCTTTTGTTCACTTTTTATAACAGGGGTTTATTTCAAACGCTTACGGCTTACACTCGAAACTGAACTGGAACTTGAGTTACATGTTATTAGATAGAAAAAACGACTGAGTCAAGTCCAGGATTTGTTGAAGTAGAAGTTGGGAATACGGATCTTTTACAAAATCAGCAAATATTCACTAATTAAAAGATTAAATTTTTCCAAAAATGATTAAATGTTTCCACCCAGGGTCGAACTGAGGACCTTCAGCGTGTGAAGCCGACGTGATAACCACTACACTATGGAAACTCATTTTTGGCACTAGAGCAGAAAAAAAGTTCTTACCCCAGACACTTAAAAATGTATTCCTTTCCCATAGGACACAACTGTCATGGGCCAAGGATCGATTCAAGCCTCTGTGGCGCAATTGGCTAGCGCGTTCGGCTGTTAACCGGAAGGCTGGTGGTTCAAGCCCACCCAGGGGCGCAATAACTCAGGTAGATGTTTGTTTTGTTCAGTTTTTGCAAATTGATTCATTCCTCCGATATTTTACCTTACTGGAGGTTTTAAATGTCATGGACTCTATTCTTTTTGGTCTTCTTGAAGAAGGGACACTATGATTACAATATCTATCTTTTAGTTGGATTGCTGACATTGCCAACATGAGTGTTATGCTGAAGAAAAAGACAAGCTACTGTACCCTCCAAATGTTTCAGCATAAATGGTATCTCTCCTACGTATTATTGCCTTCTTTAGGATACCTTCAGAGGGATCGTTCATATCGCAAGATTGTTAGCAGAATGATCGTAAAGGTTGCACGAATGTTTCTCTTCAAAACACATACAAAAGTAATTTACATAAAAAACCGTAATTAATCCGTTGTTTCCACCCAGGATTGAACTGAGGACCTTCAGCGTGTTAGGCCGACGTGATAACCACTACACTATGGAAACTATACAACATGCAAGTAGTATATTTTTCCGGTGTGTAAAATAAATAAAGTATGGTGTCTCGTTTGTTATGTCAAAAAACATTCGGGTTAACGCAATGCGCCCAACGGGGGGCTCGAACCCCCGACCCTGAGATTAAGAGTCTCATGCTCTACCGACTGAGCTAGCCAGGCCACACAACACTCAAAAATTGATTTTGACTATAAATGGGGGGATGTTTTGGTTCCGATCAATACACCCCAGACAACCATTATACTGGACTCAGGGAGAGAAAGACAGTGCAATTCATGGAAGACACTCAAACTGCACAGGGGATGCTCAGAGGAACGCTGATGTGTATCGATAGACTTTGACCTGATCTCATTTTGGCCTGCGCGCATAGTAGATTTAGTCAGCTTTTTCGTGTATCGCTGCTAAGGTCAATCTTTGGCCATCTCTGACTCGCACACTTTTTGGATGACCAACCAGTCTCACCAAGCTAGAGTGTATAGTTTTAAACTACCCACTAAAAAATCAATAGGCTTTTAAAGGCGCATTCACACTGACACTAACTTAATGTTACGAATAATTGTTTCGCAATGCAATTTGACAGAGTGGTCTGTAACATAGCATCAGTGGCTGAAAGCTCCGCACCTCGGGTAGTTGTACAAGGGGTTTGAAGCTTCCTGCCACCCTACGCTATGCCACAAATTCCTCCACTGGTGGCGTGGCGATATATTTCAATGGATTCTGTACTATTGCGTTAATTCCCGTGTCAATTGTGAATGCAACTTAGCCGACTTGGGCTTCTTTTGTTCACTTTTTATAACAGGGGCTTATTTCAAACGCTTACGGCTTACACTCGAAACTGAACTGGAACTTGAGTTACATGTTATTAGATAGAAAAAACGACCGAGTCAAGTCCAGGATTTGTTGAAGTAGAAGTTGGGAATACGGATCTTTTACAAAATCAGCAAATATTCACTAATTAAAAGATTAGATTTTTCCAAAAATGATTAAATGTTTCCACCCAGGGTCGAACTGAGGATCTTCAGCGTGTGAAGCCGACGTGATAACCACTACACTATGGAAACCCATTTTTGGTACTAGAGCAGAAAAAAAGTTCTTACCCCAGACACTTAAAAATGTATTCCTTTCGCATAGGACACAACTGTCATGGGCGAAGGATCAAGCCTCTGTGGCGCAATTGGCTAGTGCGTTCGGCTGTTAACCGGAAGGCTGGTGGTTCAAGCCCACCCAGGGGCGCAATAACTCAGGTAGATGTTAGTTTTGTTCAGTTTTTGCAAATTGATTCATTCCTCCGATATTTTACCTTACTGGAGGTTTTAAATGTCATGGACTCTATTCTTTTTGGACTTCTTGAAGAAGGGACACTATGATTACAATATCTATCTTTTAGTTGGATTGCTGACATTGCCAACATGAGTGTTATGCTGAAGAAAAAGACAAGCTACTGTACCCTCCAAATGTTTCAGCATAAATGGTATCTCTCCTACGTATTATTGCCTTCTTTAGGATACCTTCAGAGGGATCGTTCATATCGCAAGATTGTTAGCAGAATGATCGTAAAGGTTGCACGAATGTTTCTCTTCAAAACACATACAAAAGTAATTTACATAAAAAACCGTAATTAATCCGTTGTTTCCACCCAGGATTGAACTGAGGACCTTCAGCGTGTTAGGCCGACGTGATAACCACTACACTATGGAAACTATACAACATGCAAGTAGTATATTTTTCCGGTGTGTAAAATAAATAAAGTATGGTGTCTCGTTTGTTATGTCAAAAAACATTCGGGTTAACGCAATGCGCCCAACGGGGGGCTCGAACCCCCGACCCTGAGATTAAGAGTCTCATGCTCTACCGACTGAGCTAGCCAGGCCACACAACACTCAAAAATTGATTTTGACTATAAATGGGGGGATGTTTTGGTTCCGATCAATACACCCCAGACAACCATTATACTGGACTCAGGGAGAGAAAGACAGTGCAATTCATGGAAGACACTCAAACTGCACAGGGGATGCTCAGAGGAACGCTGATGTGTATCGATAGACTTTGACCTGATCTCATTTTGGCCTGCGCGCATAGTAGATTTAGTCAGCTTTTTCGTGTATCGCTGCTAAGGTCAATCTTTGGCCATCTCTGACTCGCACACTTTTTGGATGACCAACCAGTCTCACCAAGCTAGAGTGTATAGTTTTAAACTACCCACTAAAAAATCAATAGGCTTTTAAAGGCGCATTCACACTGACACTAACTTAATGTTACGAATAATTGTTTCGCAATGCAATTTGACAGAGTGGTCTGTAACATAGCATCAGTGGCTGAAAGCTCCGCACCTCGGGTAGTTGTACAAGGGGTTTGAAGCTTCCTGCCACCCTACGCTATGCCACAAATTCCTCCACTGGTGGCGTGGCGATATATTTCAATGGATTCTGTACTATTGCGTTAATTCCCGTGTCAATTGTGAATGCAACTTAGCCGACTTGGGCTTCTTTTGTTCACTTTTTATAACAGGGGCTTATTTCAAACGCTTACGGCTTACACTCGAAACTGAACTGGAACTTGAGTTACATGTTATTAGATAGAAAAAACGACCGAGTCAAGTCCAGGATTTGTTGAAGTAGAAGTTGGGAATACGGATCTTTTACAAAATCAGCAAATATTCACTAATTAAAAGATTAGATTTTTCCAAAAATGATTAAATGTTTCCACCCAGGGTCGAACTGAGGATCTTCAGCGTGTGAAGCCGACGTGATAACCACTACACTATGGAAACCCATTTTTGGTACTAGAGCAGAAAAAAAGTTCTTACCCCAGACACTTAAAAATGTATTCCTTTCGCATAGGACACAACTGTCATGGGCGAAGGATCAAGCCTCTGTGGCGCAATTGGCTAGTGCGTTCGGCTGTTAACCGGAAGGCTGGTGGTTCAAGCCCACCCAGGGGCGCAATAACTCAGGTAGATGTTAGTTTTGTTCAGTTTTTGCAAATTGATTCATTCCTCCGATATTTTACCTTACTGGAGGTTTTAAATGTCATGGACTCTATTCTTTTTGGACTTCTTGAAGAAGGGACACTATGATTACAATATCTATCTTTTAGTTGGATTGCTGACATTGCCAACATGAGTGTTATGCTGAAGAAAAAGACAAGCTACTGTACCCTCCAAATGTTTCAGCATAAATGGTATCTCTCCTACGTATTATTGCCTTCTTTAGGATACCTTCAGAGGGATCGTTCATATCGCAAGATTGTTAGCAGAATGATCGTAAAGGTTGCACGAATGTTTCTCTTCAAAACACATACAAAAATAATTTACATAAAAAACCGTAATTAATCCGTTGTTTCCACCCAGGGTTGAACTGAGGACCTTCAGCGTGTTCGGCCGACGTGATAACCACTACACTATGGAAACTATACAACATGCAAGTAGTATATTTTTCCGGTGTGTAAAATAAATAAAGTATGGTGTCTCGTTTGTTATGTAAAAGAACATTCGGGTTAACGCAATGCGCCCAACGGGGGGCTCGAACCCCCGACCCTGAGATTAAGAGTCTCATGCTCTACCGACTGAGCTAGCCAGGCCACACGACACTCAAAAATTCATTTTGACTATAAATGGGGGGATGTTTTGGTTCCGATCAATACACCCCAGACAACCATTATACTGGACTCAGGGAGAGAAAGACAGTGCAATTCATGGAAGACACTCAAACTGCACAGGGGATGCTCAGAGGAACGCTGATGTGTATCGATAGACTTTGACCTGATCTCATTTTGGCCTGCGCGCATAGTAGATTTAGTCAGCTTTTTCGTGTATCGCTGCTAAGGCCAATCTTTGGCCATCTCTGACTCGCACACTTTTTGGATGACCAACCAGTCTCACCAAGCTAGAGTGTATAGTTTTAAACTACCCACTAAAAAATCAATAGGCTTTTAAAGGCGCATTCACACTGACACTAACTTAATGTTACGAATAATTGTTTCGCAATGCAATTTGACAGAGTGGTCTGTAACATAGCATCAGTGGCTGAAAGCTCCGCACCTCGGGTAGTTGTACAAGGGGTTTGAAGCTTCCTGCCACCCTACGCTATGCCACAAATTCCTCCACTGGTGGCGTGGCGATATATTTCACTGGATTCTGTACTATTGCGTTAATTCCCGTGTCAATTGTGAATGCAACTTAGCCGACTTGGGCTTCTTTTGTTCACTTTTTATAACAGGGGTTTATTTAAAACGCTTACGGCTTACACTCGAAACTGAACTGGAACTTGAGTTACATGTTATTAGATAGAAAAAACGACTGAGTCAAGTCCAGGATTTGTTGAAGTAGAAGTTGGGAATACGGATCTTTTACAAAATCAACAAATATTCACTAATTAAAAGATTAGATTTTTCCAAAAATGATTAAATGTTTCCACCCCGGGTCGAACTGAGGACCTTTTTTTTTTTTTTATTAATTAAAATCTTTTATTCAGTTTTGTCCCCGGTTCAATATACAAATTGCATAGTTACAGAGAAAACAATAATAACAAAAAGGGAAAACAATGGTACAAAAGGAAAACAGAACAAAACAAAAGTAAACAAAATGGCAAAAATGACAAAAATAAAACAATTCATATTGGGGTTGGGTTTTAGGGTTGACAAGGTCAAAGTATTGAAGCCCATAGGCTCTCTATTTCAGTGGTAGACGGTGTTCTTCCTTCCCTTCTCTCCTTCCACGTTGCGTAGATGTAGGCAGCCACGAGCGCGAAGGAGGTTCTTGGATTCCGAACAGGCCCAAGTTGTCCTCTGATGAAATCCATAGGTATGGTGCTGCAGCCGTGGGTTCTGAGGGTCCTCTCCAACCAAAGGGTAGAAATTTCCCGACTAGGACAGTGTAGCATAATGTGCTCATCGGACTCGGGTTCTTGGTTGCAGAAACAGCAGGTTGGGTCTGTGGTGCTGTCAATCCGATGATCTCTTGCCCTAGTCGGTAGTAGTCGTTGATTGAAGAGGAACATGGTTTCCTTGATTTTGGTGTTCTTCAAGGCTGCAGTATTCCTCCATATGGATTTCCAATCCAAATGAGGGTAGAGGAGCTCGGTTTTCCCAGGACCTGTTACTTTGGAAATCCAAGTGGCGTAGATGTTCCTGTGCACCATTCGGCTGTTTGGAGAGATGATTCCCTCTTCAAGGAGTTGTTTGATCTGGTGCACAGGCTCCTCCAGGTAGAAGGGACGCTCGATGACTGCTACTGGGGTGTTGTTTCCCTTGTAGATATTTGGGAGGTGCTTCCGGAGAGAAAAGGCCATCCAATATCGTAGAAGAGAGCTTTCTGGGCTTTCAGGTTCGGTAAGGGCATTAAACAAAGGACGAAGGAATAAGGCTTTGTAAAATAGACTGGGTTCAGTAAGGGAAAGGCCACCTTCAGGGATTTTTCTAAATACTACACATCGTTGGGGTTTTTCAATTTTTCCTAGCCAAATAAATCTTACAATTGCACTTAAAATTTTGGGACATAAATTTGCAGGACATGGAAGAATTTGAGCAATATATATGGTCCTAGAGAGCACTTTCGCCTTCAAATAGTTCACTTTCTGATAGATAGTGAACTGACGAGATGCATTTTCCCTAAGCTGACCAATTAAGTGGCCATATGCTGGGAGCTGCGGTAAAAACCCAATTTACTTAATATTGAGCAACTTATCGTGAAAAAGACGAAAAAAAATACAAAAAAAATCCAAAGAAAAGCTTTATTTTTGTTCGGTTTCACTTTCAGTCTCGAGATCAAACAGAACTTTTTTGGTTTCTGGCTTTACGGAATAAAGAGATTCATAGGCAGTCAATTCAATGATCATAATCATGGTGCCATCTTTGTTTTTTCTGCCTGAACGAGAGATCGAGTTTTCAGTGGTCAGAACGGGAATGGGTAACGTCAAGTCGATGGTACCAATAGGGGTGTCATCTTTTGAATCTCGATAGTTTTGCAGACCTTTCTTTAGCTGGACAATTTTAGGATGACAAAATGGGATTTTCTTAGTCTTGATTTCTTTTGCAAATAGTTCCTCGATGTTAAACGAGTTTGGAGCCCATTTGTAACTGATTTGAGCAAAAGTGGTACCTGGTCCACTACCAAGAAGCGTAAATTCCACGTCGGTTGTACCGCCAACCAAAGAAGCGACAACGATTACTTTGTCTTTTTCTGTGTCAGGATCCCTGAACACTTCCATTAAAATGGGCTGATTGTTGTGCATAATGTTGGAATCCGAGCTTACTTCATCTTCAATATGACTCTCAGTGTCTGACTTATTTCGCTTTGCTTGACTGTTGCTGAAAGAGGCACTACCAAATTCATTGTCGTCTTCTGAGGGTCGTTTAACTATTATTTAAAAATTTTAAGATTACTAATATGGAAATACTAAGCGAAGCATTACATTATTTACTGCTTACGTTCAAGTCCATTCCTATTTCGAGTTTCATTGAATTTATTACGGAAGACATCTAGAGTGTATTTTGAGAATTCTGGATCGAGTTTGTAAACGGCGGCAGCCGTGGAATCTCTTGAAATCTTTCCGTCAGTAAACATTTTGTCTAGAATTTTTTGAGCTGCACAAACTGGATTTATACGTGTCCACCGAGGAGCCATAATTGTCAAAAAAAGAAAAACTTTCTATGCTTATGCACTAAGTGATGACAAATTTACAATTTACAACCAACAATAACATGTAAATACTTCGTCTGCAAATTTTGCGGTGTTGCCAGATATGCCTTAATGAAAATTTAATATTTGATTTAATATGTAAATAATTTTAGTTTCCTCTCTTCCAATCATTTTAAATCTTATTATATAGTTTTTTTTTTGCTAATAAATCTGCCCACAATTTACTTCCATCGACAGCTGCAGTAAAACATCCATAAATTAGTCCAATATTTTTAAAAAATCAGATATTGGAAGGTTAGGCCGAATATTTGGCACCAATGTCAAATATCCAGATATACACAACATTCAGATATTTGAAATATTCGACATCAGATGAAGGCCCAAACTTGCTCAAAATTCAAGATTTTGTCATAATTTTTGGATTACGTGTTCTCAAGATGAACTTCTGCTAAGATCTGGTCAGAAGTTGTAAAATAAACAAGAAAAATTCAAAACTTCTGGTCTCTAAAAAATCAAATATTCGGTAAAAAAGGTGAATATTTGGTAGCTAAAAATGGCAAATTTGGACTTTTTTCTTGTTTTTTTTTACTACTTCTGACCAGATCTTAGCAGAAGTTCATCTTGAGAACACGTAATCCAAAAATTATGACAAAATCTTGAAATTTGAGCAAGTTTGGGCCTTCATCTGATGTCGAATATTTCAAATATCTGAATGTTGTGTATATCTGGATATTTGACATTGGTGCCGAATATTCGGCCTAACCTTTCAATAACTGTTTTTTTTTTTAATAATTTGACAAATTTATGAATGTTTCACTGCAGCAGTAGATGGAAGTCAATTATGGGCAGGTTTATTAGCAAAATATCTATTTCATAAGATAAAAGAAGATAAGAAAATAAAATTATTGACATATCAAAGCACATATTATTTGTATTATGTTAGATCTGGCAACGCCTTCAAAGTGACAGACAACTGAGAACATTGTGATTTGTTTATTTGTTGTGTGTGAGCTCTGCTTTCCAGCTTTTCTTTATGGCATCCGTTGATTCTTTTTTGACTCTTGGTCACAAAATAACTAAACACGACATGGATGGAAGTAATAGTTTAGGCTATCGAAAATTCAGAGCTTTTTTCGGGACATCTCCATTGGTGTGTGTTGTGGTTTGGGATTTGTTATTAGTTCAGCGGCCAAGAAAGTCAACACCAGAACACCTTTTATGGGCACTGCTGCTTTTAAAGCGATACACAATTGAGAGCGTAAATGCGGCCCTTGTCGGTGTTAGTGAAAAAACTTTTCGCAAGTGGGCTCACACCTTCATTCATCTTTTATCAAACTTGCCAGTGGTAATTTAAATACATTTAGCTAATTTAATAGTTGATTTTAAAATTTTCTGTCATTTCATTCATGAATAATAGATCGATTGGGATAAGCGTTTTCGAAACGCTCCAAGAGGAACATCAACATTCGTTTCTCTTGACGGAACAGACTTTAGAATCATGGAGCCAACAGAGTTTGATCCAAAATGGTGGTCACACAAATTCAATGGCCCCGGTTTACGCTATGAAGTAGCTCTTTGTATCCGCACCGGGGACATAGTTTGGGTAAACGGTGGACTTCCTTGTGGCGAATGGTCAGACCTTAGACTCGCTAGAAATGCGTTTATTGACAGTCTTCAGCCGGGAGAAAGGGCCTTAGCCGATCAAGGATACCGTGACCAGCTCTACTTTGAATTTGCCAACGGCGATCAACGTAGACAAAAAATTTTAGCGAGACATGAAACTGTCAACAGCCGCATCAAAATGTTCTGTTGTATGGGTCAAAGATTTCGGCATTCCTTGTATTTGCACCCACGTTTTTTTCATGCTGTTGTAAACATAATTCAGTTAATGATCCAAAATGGCGAGCCACTATTTCCAGTTGATTTTTAATTCGAAAATAAATTATCGTGACAAATCTTTGTGCTAATTTTTTTTTTAAATTTTACTTTATATTTTATCGCTCTTCGTTTAAAAATTTGAAAAAACTGAATAATGTACATTTTACCGCAGCTCCCTGTGTCCCACAATCTCGACATCGTTTCTTGAATGGAAGGTGAGAACTTGATACCAAGGAGGGACAAGGTAGGAACGGATTCAAGCCAAGCAAGTGGCCAGCGACTTCTACTCCTCCAGCTTCCCAACCCAAGAGCTTTTGTCTTCTGTTTATTCATCCTTGCCTTGGTCCAATTGCAGAATTGGTCAAGGACCTCTCCTGCATTAATGATATCGCTATCTGATGAAACAAAAATAGCGACATCATCAACCATGGCTCTGACAGTGACTTTGGTACCAAATAAATTGATACCATTGAGGACAGTGGAAAGACGAGTAAGCAATGGTTCAATATAGATAACAAAGAGGTGCATGGATAGTGGACATCCCTGGCGAACCGAATGAAAATCTGAAATTGTTCCGGCTACCTCAGTTCCATTGAGGATTGACATCTGCGTGACTGAGTACATAGTTCTCAGCCACTTAATGAAGGGAATCGGATATCCCATCACTTCCATAATTTTCCATAACACCTCTCTGTTTACCAGGTCGTAAGCTTTTTCTAAGTCAACCCCTATAATGCCTGCTTTCATTCCACCAGAGGAGAAGGAGTGTTGCTCTGGCTTTGACCGATCATCTACATATTGAATGACATCTCTGTACAGGCAGAGATTGTCAGTCAGTAAACGACCGGGAACTCCACCTTTCTGGTAATTTCCTATGGTGTCGTGGAGAGAACGTTTGAGTCTGTTTGACAGTACCGATGCCATGAGCTTATAATCTGTGTTCAAAAGTGATATTGGACGAAATCCAGATACCCCACAAGGACCATTTGACTTTGGAACCAGACGAATTGCGGCTCGCCCTTGTGATTGAGAAATTGAGTCCCTTTCCAGTACATGCAAAAACATGTCCAGGAAGTGGGGGGCGATCAAATCCCAGAAGCAAATATAAAACTCAATTGGGATACCATCCATGCCGGGAGATTTGTTTCTCTTAGTAGCTAGCAGTGCTGTTTTAATTTCTATAGGAGTGATTGGTGTTACAAGGGAATCCAGGTTCTTACAACGATTTTTAATCCCATCTAGAAAAGCCGTTTCAAATGTACTATCAGGAGGAGGCCTATCCTTAAATATCTTTGAGAAATGTTCAACAATTGTCCTATTTACTTCATCCTTGTGTGAGATTTCCTCTCCACTAGAGGAAATTAAAGTGTCAATTGTGCTATTGCGAAAGTTCTCTCGAGTTTTCTTCACATGAAACACAGTTGCATCCTCAGCATCAGAACCCTCAAATGAACGTGATCTTACACCGAAACCTTGGAGAAGACTCTCCTCCCAGGACTTCGAGGAAGACCTCAACTCCTTGAAAGCAATCCAATCCAAAGGTTCAGTGTTTACAATTTCCTGGATGCATGTTTGGTAAAACAATTTTGTGTTTCTAATCAGATTTGCTCGATCCTTGCAGTAACTTATCGCTACTCTTTTGACACCGGGCTTAAAAATTTTCTCCCACCAAATTGCACAATCTGTCTCACGAAGAGGATGATGTAATGAACGGTCAATAAATGACTTAATCCTATTTTGAAATACCTCCTCCGATAATACAGAAGTATTTAGTTTCCACATATTAGTTTTGTTGAAACGGCTTCTTGTTACAGTGCCACTAATAAGAATTGTGCATTCTAAAGAGTGGTGATCACTAATGGAAAGATGCCTAAGTTCAATGTTTGCAATGTGCTCAGAATTAGTTCTACTAGTGTATATTCGATCTATTCTACAAGAACCTTTTGAGTGGTGGAAAGAATGTCCCAGATCCCTAGGTCTTAATTTCTTCCACATGTCAACAAGTTCTAGGCCAGAGATTAATTCAATAAGTGCCAAACTTTTAGTTCTAGAAGGTGATGTTTTTGACACTGATCTATCTAGGGCATCATCTATACAGTTGAAGTCACCTACAATTACTAGTGGTAAGTTAGTTGTGATGGCATAAGCAGGCAGTGTTTTTCGAAGGAAGGAATTTCGCTCTTGTATTGCAATAGTGCCTGAAGGTGCATAGATGTTGATAAAAGTAAATTCTCCTACATCAATGGAAATCAGCCTTCCATCAGGATCTAGGAGTTCACGTGTGAAGTGAATTCCCTTCCTGATAAGAACTGCTGTCCCAAGCCTTTTCGGCCCAATATTACTCAAAATGTTGTAGTGGGTTCCAAGGACTGAACATTCATGGAATGTCACTTCCTGGAGTCCCAATATATCAAGTTTACCATCCAAACAAAATTGCAATAGAAGGCGACGACGTTCAAAAGAGCGAATACCGTTAATATTAATAGATGCTACCCTAAGATTGTTCATTATTGAGTTTTAGGAGTTTTTCTAGGCGGTGGCCCAGAGGAAGATTGTTGAGAAGCATCCGGTTTTTTTCCTCTCCTAGATTTTCCCTGTACAGCTATAAAGTTTGCACTAGGGAGGTGTGCAACTCTACTCGGAATTTTACTTTGTGGTAGGGGTGGAAAAGAAGATGAAGAAGCAGAATCTGTTTCCATGTTGTCTACTCTTTCCTCAGTATTTTTATTTTGATCCTCTGAGTTTGCAGAATCTGACACCGGAGGTGGCGGATTCTCCTGGGCTACCTGTCTTCCACAAGATTGGGTTTCTGGGATAACCTGAGTTTGTTGTACCTCTGTTGAAGGTACCTGTTCTGGGGTGTCAATAGTAATTTCCATATCTACCATTTCGGGTTCAGGAGCAACTGACTCATTTTCGGAGCCAACTACATCCTTCCTCCCATCATTTTGGTTTTCCAAAGTAACCGATTTCTCAGACTGCTCGTTATTCGACTTTTCCACTCGTGCGGGTTTCTGCACGGGTGGAGCTTTAGTCGGAACAACTTTTCTGTTCTTTGACAGGGTTGGACAATTTTTACCAATATGTTCACGATCGTCACAGATTCTGCAAGTTGGAATTTGACCAGAGTATCTAACTACAGCCTTGTAGCTACCTATGGTAACGTACGATGGAATGTGCTTTTCAAGAGCCATTCTACAAATAAGCCAAGTGGAAAGAACAGGATAGAGATACTCACTATCCACAACATGGTAGGATTCCCAACGTAAATCTAAAACGTTTCCAAATTCTCTAAACCGCGTTTTCAAAATTCCCAAATTCATTTGGTATGGGATACCTGAAATTCTGACAAACTTTTCCTGCACATTGCTATCCTTGATAATAATAGAAAAATCTCTATCATCTATTTTTTCCTTCTTGATCCCCTGGTGCTCCAAAAGAAATGCATCACAAGCGGCTTGCTTATGAAAAGTTAGCCTTACAACCTGGTTTTGGGATTCAAAAACTGCAGCAATCCCCATCAAATCCTCTTTTTTCACTTTCAACGTTTGGATGTACTTGTGTACAGTCCACATAGCAAGTCTAGGGGTTGGGTTACCGAAGTCAATATCGGCACAACCAATCCACAATGCCATGGCAAGGGGATAGGGGGAGGAGGGGATCGAAAACCAAAAAGCGCGGTCAAAACCGCGGAACAATAGCAAATGGCCAAAAGAACAAAGGATATATACACAACAATCACAATAATACAATAACACTTAATACAATTAAAGAAAATACAGTTTGACTTACAGGGAGCGAAACAAACAATGAACCGGGCACCAGGTCGTTTTAAGTGATATGGCACCCTCCAAATGTTTCAGCATAAATGGTATCTCTCCTACGTATTATTGCCTTCTTTAGGATACCTTCAGAGGGATCGTTCATATCGCAAGATTGTTAGCAGAATGATCGTAAAGGTTGCACGAATGTTTCTCTTCAAAACACATACAAAAATAATTTACATAAAAAACCGTAATTAATCCGTTGTTTCCACCCAGGATTGAACTGAGGACCTTCAGCGTGTTAGGCCGACGTGATAACCACTACACTATGGAAACTATACAACATGCAAGTAGTATATTTTTCCGGTGTGTAAAATAAATAAAGTATGGTGTCTCGTTTGTTATGTCAAAAAACATTCAAGTTAACGCAATGCGCCCAACGGGGGGCTCGTACCCCCGACCCTGAGATTAAGAGTCTCATGCTCTACCGACTGAGCTAGCCAGGCTACACAACACTCAAAAATTCATTTTGACTATAAATGGGGGGATGTTTTGGTTCCGATCAATACACCCCAGAAAACCATTATACTGGACTCAGGAAGAGAAAGACAGTGCAATTCATGGAAGACACTCAAACTGCACAGGGGATGCTCAGAGGAACGCTGATGTGTATCGATAGACTTTGACCTGATCTCATTTTGGCCTGCGCGCATAGTAGATTTAGTCAGCTTTTTCGTGTATCGCTGCTAAGGCCAATCTTTGGCCATCTCTGACTCGCACACTTTTTGGATGACCAACCAGTCTCACCAAGCTAGAGTGTATAGTTTTAAACTACCCACTAAAAATCAATAGGCTTTTAAAGGCGCATTCACACTGACACTAACTTAATGTTACGAATAATTGTTTCGCAATGCAATTTGACAGAGTGGTCTGTAACATAGCATCAGTGGCTGAAAGCTCCGCACCTCGGGTAGTTGTACAAGGGGTTTGAAGCTTCCTGCCACCCTACGCTATGCCACAAATTCCTCCACTGGTGGCGTGGCGATATATTTCACTGGATTCTGTACTATTGCGTTAATTCCCGTGTCAATTGTGAATGCAACTTAGCCGACTTGGGCTTCTTTTGTTCACTTTTTATAACAGGGGTTTATTTCAAACACTTACGGCTTACACTCGAAACTGAACTGGAACTTGAGTTACATGTTATTAGATAGAAAAAACGACTGAGTCAAGTCCAGGATTTGTTGAAGTAGAAGTTGGGAATACGGATCTTTTACAAAATCAGCAAATATTCACTAATTAAAAGATTAGATTTTTCCAAAAATGATTAAATGTTTCCACCCAGGGTCGAACTGAGGATCTTCAGCGTGTGAAGCCGACGTGATAACCACTACACTATGGAAAACCCATTTTTGGTACTAGAGCAGAAAAAAAGTTCTTACCCCAGACACTTAAAAATGTATTCCTTTCGCATAGGACACAACTGTCATGGGCCAAGTATCAAGCCTCTGTGGCGCAATTGGCTAGCGCGTTCGGCTGTTAACCGGAAGGCTGGTGGTTCAAGCCCACCCAGGGGCGCAATAACTCAGGTAGATGTTCCGACCCTGAGATTAAGAGTCTCATGCTCTACCGACTGAGCTAGCCAGGCCACACAACACTCAAAAATTCATTTTGACTATAAATGGGGGGATGTTTTGGTTCCGATCAATACACCCCAGACAACCATTATACTGGACTCAGGGAGAGAAAGACAGTGCAATTCATGGAAGACACTCAAACTGCACAGGGGATGCTCAGAGGAACGCTGATGTGTATCGATAGACTTTGACCTGATCTCATTTTGGCCTGCGCGCATAGTAGATTTAGTCAGCTTTTTCGTGTATCGCTGCTAAGGCCAATCTTTGGCCATCTCTGACTCGCACACTTTTTGGATGACCAACCAGTCTCACCAAGCTAGAGTGTATAGTTTTAAACTACCCACTAAAAAATCAATAGGCTTTTAAAGGCGCATTCACACTGACACTAACTTAATGTTACGAAACATTGTTTCGCAATGCAATTTGACAGAGTGGTCTGTAACACAGCATCAGTGGCTGAAAGCTCCGCACCTCGGGTAGTTGTACAAGGGGTTTGAAGCTTCCTGCCACCCTACGCTATGCCACAAATTCCTCCACTGGTGGCGTGGCGATATATTTCAATGGATTCTGTACTATTGCGTTAATTCCCGTGTCAATTGTGAATGCAACTTAGCCGACTTGGGCTTCTTTTGTTCACTTTTTATAACAGGGGCTTATTTCAAACGCTTACGGCTTACACTCGAAACTGAACTGGAACTTGAGTTACATGTTATTAGATAGAAAAAACGACCGAGTCAAGTCCAGGATTTGTTGAAGTAGAAGTTGGGAATACGGATCTTTTACAAAATCAACAAATATTCACTAATTAAAAGATTAGATTTTTCCAAAAATGATTAAATGTTTCCACCCAGGGTCGAACTGAGGACCTTCAGCGTGTGAAGCCGACGTGATAACCACTACACTATGGAAATTCATTTTTGGCACTAGAGCAGAAAAAAAGTTCTTACCCTAGACACTTAAAAATGTATTCCTTTCCCATAGGACACAAATGTCATGGGCCAAGGATCGATTGAAGCCTCTGTGGCGCAATTGGCTAGCGCGTTCGGCTGTTAACCGGAAGGCTGGTGGTTCAAGCCCACCCAGGGGCGCAATAACTCAGGTAGATGTTTGTTTTGTTCAGTTTTTGCAAATTGATTCATTCCTCCGATATTTTACCTTACTGGAGGTTTTAAATGTCATGAACTCTATTCTTTTTGGACTTCTTGAAGAAGGGACACTATGATTACAATATCTATCTTTTAGTTGGATTGCTGACATTGCCAACATGAGTGTTATGCTGAAGAAAAAGACAAGCTACTGTACCCTCCAAATGTTTCAGCATAAATGGTATCTCTCCTACGTATTATTGCCTTCTTTAGGATACCTTCAGAGGGATCGTTCATATCGCAAGATTGTTAGCAGAATGATCGTAAAAAGTTGCACGAATGTTTCTCTTCAAAACACATACAAAAATAATTTACATAAAAAACCGTAATTAATCCGTTGTTTCCACCCAGGATTGAACTGAGGACCTTCAGCGTGTTAGGCCGACGTGATAACCACTACACTATGGAAACTTTACAACATGCAAGTAGTATATTTTTCCGGTGTGTAAAATAAATAAAGTATGGTGTCTCGTTTGTTATGTCAAAAAACATTCAAGTTAACGCAATACGCCCAACGGGGGGCTCGAACCCCCGACCCTGAGATTAAGAGTCTCATGCTCTACCGACTGAGCTAGCCAGGCCACACAACACTCAAAAATTGATTTTGACTATAAATGGGGGGATGTTTTGGTTCCGATCAATACACCCCAGACAACCATTATACTGGACTCAGGGAGAGAAAGACAGTGCAATTCATGGAAGACACTCAAACTGCACAGGGGATGCTCAGAGGAACGCTGATGTGTATCGATAGACTTTGACCTGATCTCATTTTGGCCTGCGCGCATAGTAGATTTAGTCAGCTTTTTCGTGTATCGCTGCTAAGGCCAATCTTTGGCCATCTCTGACTCGCACACTTTTTGGATGACCAACCAGTCTCACCAAGCTAGAGTGTATAGTTTTAAACTACCCACTAAAAAATCAATAGGCTTTTAAAGGCGCATTCACACTGACACTAACTTAATGTTACGAAACATTGTTTCGCAATGCAATTTGACAGAGTGGTCTGTAACATAGCATCAGTGGCTGAAAGCTCCGCACCTCGGGTAGTTGTACAAGGGGTTTGAAGCTTCCTGCCACCCTACGCTATGCCACAAATTCCTCCACTGGTGGCGTGGCGATATATTTCAATGGATTCTGTACCATTGCGTTAATTCCCGTGTCAATTGTGAATGCAACTTAGCCGACTTGGGCTTCTTTTGTTCACTTTTTATAACAGGGGCTTATTTCAAACGCTTACGGCTTACACTCGAAACTGAACTGGAACTTGAGTTACATGTTATTAGATAGAAAAAACGACCGAGTCAAGTCCAGGATTTGTTGAAGTAGAAGTTGGGAATACGGATCTTTTACAAAATCAGCAAATATTCACTAATTAATAGATTAGATTTTTCCAAAAATGATTAAATGTTTCCACCCAGGGTCGAACTGAGGACCTTCAGCGTGTGAAGCCGACGTGATAACCACTACACTATGGAAACTCATTTTTGGCATTAGAGCAGAAAAAAGTTCTTACCCTAGACACTTAAAAATGTATTCCTTTCGCATAGGACACAACTGTCATGGGCGAAGGATCAAGCCTCTGTGGCGCAATTGGCTAGCGCGTTCGGCTGTGTATAGACGTGTCTAACTGATCTCCCAAGAGTGACATCTTGCTGTGAGTCAAAAAACTATTTTGTTCCTTTTTTTTTGTTCTCTTTTGTTGTACTTGCGCTTGTATTTCATTGTTTCTCTTGTTGCTTGTTAAGCGCTATTTTGGTTTTGTTTCAATTGTTTTGCATTGTTTTTTTCCCCCGTCTCCTTGCCCCTTTTATTGTGGGTAAAATGGGAACGGAATCCCCAGACGTCTGGCCACGTACTGCCGAAATCTCTTTTGGTAATACTGAAGTGACCAGGCATGAATTCTACGAATGTTTCGAGCAAAGTAGCAACGAATCTGATAGCATCTTTGATGCAATTTCTCGCCTACCAGGACGAGCTATTTGCGTTTTCCGAATTGGGTTCAAGACCGTCAAAGACCATATTGAATTCTTGGATAAATTTAGTGCAAAAGAATCTGTAGTTATTAGTGGCAAGGAGGTCCGAATTAGAGTCAGAGATAGGTCAGTTAACCTTCAGCCCCAAATGAGGCTGAATCTTTTTCTGACACCAATACCGACGCTGAAGACGCTAGCTGTGTGGATCCGTCTGTCGCGTCTAAATCGGTAAAGAAAAAGAAAATAAAAGAGACGAGAGAATTCCGTGACCAACAAAAACAATCGGAAAAGAGGAGTCGTACTGCCTTTTCCAATTCCTCCGGCGAGGAAGCGGTAAGAATTGGTAATGATGTAGCTCAGTTGGTTGAACTCGAGGCTACGACTCGAGAGGTCCCAGTTTCGATTCCGGGTGTGGTCATCAATTCCTCTCCCATTCTTTCTGAGGGGGACGACGATGTGCCAACCGATACATTTGCACTTGGAGTGCAATCTTTTTCATCCACGATGGCTCAGATGGATAACGAGGCGGTTGAAGAGATGGAAACAACGGAGCTGGTATCTGGTTCAAACCCCGAGGGGGACATTTCTTTTTCCGATGGGAGTATACAACCAGGCCAACGGCCACTTGATAGTCAGGCGACTAGTCATTTGAGCGAGACTCAGGAGTCCTTGGGCGGGCCCCTCGGCACTCCTTCGACTCCTATAGTAGAAAGAACTCTCAAAGCAATGGAAGCCTTTAGAAGGAAAAAACCCCAAGGAAACAAGCCCCAACCCTCTAAACCCAAATTTAGAAATTAATCATGACTAACATCGCGACATATAATATCAACAGAATATCGTCACCTGACAAACTTCAAATCATACTTAATTTTTTTTTACATCATAAACTTGATATTATATGTTTGCAAGAAGTAGTATTCCACTCCAGCACCGTTTTTACTAACCATTACCAGATGCACACAAATCTCGGGCCTAGGAAACATGGGACAGCCATCCTAGTACGACACGGCCTGAGTGTCAACAACATTTTGTTTGAACCGGAGGGGAGGCTGATAGCCATGGAAGTTAAGGGTTTTGCTTTCGTGTGTATTTACGCCCCATCTGGTGACCAAAATAAAACTTATAGGGATTCTTTCCTCCGTCAAACTATTCCGGCTTATGTTGCCCAGTATAAGGCACCTGCAGTTATATTGGGAGATTTTAATGCCGTGGACGAGATCGATGACCGGAAAAGTAGCAAGACAACACCATCAAAAATTAGACTAGCATTGCTAGAACCCCTCCGAGATTTAGTAAAAGCCCTTTCGTTAACAGATGTCTGGAGAGATATTCGGAAAAATGAACCTTGTTGGACGTACAATTGTGCGACTAGCCAGGCTAGATTAGACAGAATTTACTGTCAGCATCACATAAAATTTTCTGATATCCTTTTGCACGACTTACCACTTGGAGATCACAGACCAATCGTAGGGTATATAAACAGCACCACCCCTCCTCGTGTAGTGAGAAACAAGTCAAAGGATTTATGGAAACTTAACATTTCAATTCTCGAGGAGGAGGAATACATAAAATTAGTGCATGTTTTTATTGACGAAATGTCCCAACATACATCCCGTATTGAAAACATAGACCACTGGTGGGAGAACTTTTTCAAACCTGGCCTCAGGCGTTTATCGATTAATTATTGTAGAAAGAGAATCTGTGATCAGAGAGTCAAACGGAAATTACTCCAACATCAACTAAATGAAACCGTGAACAGTGCAAATTTCAATCATGCTCGCTACATGGAGTTGAAACGGGAGTTTCTAGCCTGGGAGCGAGAAGCATTGAGGGGATTTGCAATACGTTCACGCGTACAAAGTACAGCCGAAGAAGAGCCATCTACCTTTCATATGAACAGGTCAACGAGCAATTTCCAGAAGTCTCTGATCACTCAGCTCAAAACTAATGATAACTGTAAAATTACCCAACCTGAGCAGATCAACCTAGAAATAATTGAACATTTTAGTAGAATCTTTCAGAACCAGCCCTCCCCCAATACCCAATTAGCTGGGAAATTTATGGAAGGGATTAGGGGTGCACTTAACCGTACAAAACCCACTAATAACGATCCGGATGTAACAGTGGTAGCTCAGTCGTTAAACGCTCCAGTTTTCAATCGAGGAGTACTAGGGTCGATCCCGGAGAGTGACAACCCTCTAGTAGTTCCATTTTCAGTAGAGGAAATTAACAATGCCCTAAGGGCAACTAAAAAAACAAGGCCCCAGGTACAGATGGCATTCCTTTTGAGTTTTATTTAAAATTCTGGGATGTTATTGGTGTTCATTTTCTAGAGATGATGAATTGCGTACTGGGAAAAAGAAAACTTCAACCGTCGCAGGGAAGGGCAGCTATAAGATTAGTCCCAAAAATCCCGACACCGAGTAAAATCACCGATTACCGGCCAATTTCATTGTTAAATACCGATTACAAGTTAATTGCGTCAGTATTGGCTTTTCGTCTGAGGAAATCTCTTCAAAACTCTCTAGATTCGCACCAAAAAGGTGGTGTACCCGGCCGCTATATCTTTGACAGCTTGTGTTTAATTCGAGATGCCATTGATAATACAGGCCGTAAATCAAAAGAGGCATCTTCCCTCAAACCGGCCGCCATTATCGCGTACGATTTGGAGAAAGCATATGACCTTGTCAATCGAGACGTACTGTGGGAAGTGATGACAGCCATGGGCTATCCCCCCCTGTTTGTTGATTGGTTAAAAACACTGTACAGTATAACTGAACTATGCCCATTGAACGGTAATGACGTAGTCGGTACTGTGGACAATGCACAATCCGTGAGGCAGGGGTGCCCTCTGTCGGTCCATCTGTTTGCCCTCTATATTGAACCACTTTTAGTTTGTTTGTCTAGGGGTATTGACGGAATTGAACACTACGGAAAACGCATCAAAGTTCGTGCATATGTAGATGATCTAGTAGTTTTTGCTTCATCAATGAAAGATGTACGTCGAGCATGCGAGATTATTCTGGAATTTTGTGCCTGGACAAATGCACGTATTAACAAGGGGAAGACCAAATTACTTGGCCTAGGCTCCTGGAACATACGAAACTTTCCACAGTCCCTAGTGGCACAGTCGGCAGCGGCATCGGCTGGGGTTCCTGGGGTTAACAGTTCGATTCCTAGTAAGAGCACCTTAAATGAAACACGTCTTAAACGCCATATGATTGGATAACTCAAGTAGACGAATTGAAAATCCTTGGAATTACTTTTTCTTCCGAAACAAAAACAACAGTTAAAAACAATTGGCAGAGACAGTTCAACATCATACAAAATATTCTCATCACAAACACACACCGTCATTTCACTTTTTATGGTCGCGTCCTGTTCATTAAACAACATGTCTTATCACAACTTGTCCATATAGCTCACGTACTTCCTTGCAACAAAACCCAGGCCCTTCTCCTCCAACAAAAATGCAACAAATTCCTTTGGGCACAACGAAGAGAGCATCCACCCCTAAATGTTTTGATCCGGCCCCGGCTTCAAGGAGGGCTTGGTGTTACTTTACTTTTTCAATTCTTCCTGTCCCTCTTCACCCGCCAAATATTCAAATCTTTAATCCATCCCGAGGCTATTGAGAGAACTGCAGCTGTTTATTGGTTAGGGCCACATCTCAAGAATCTCCTTCCACAAATCATCCAGCCTAGGTTTAAGGCAACCCATTCATCGCATCCATACTTCACCACCTCACTTTTAACCATCACCGATCTACTTAAAGCTGGCATCTTCACATCATCAACTGCATCCAATCACCGCGCCACCTACAATCACCTGATCACTAACATTGGGCAACCGGGAAGAACAGAGATGGCGAAACCGGACCTTGACTGGGCTTCCATCTGGCGTTGGGTGGCCAAAATCAAAGGAAGAAACGCTGAATTGGTCTGGGATTTTAACCACAACCAGCTTCCCACCAAAATGCGTCTCACAAGAACCAATCTTTCAAACAACGACCAATGCCCTCTATGCAATGGCGGCCAAGAAACGGACGACCATCTAATGCTACTTTGTTCAGAGAAAGCTGATATCGTTTTATTGCTCCGTATCCATTTGACGAAACTCGGATGTCTAAAGCCACTGAAAGCAGCAATCAATGGAGACGTTGGAAATGGCCCCAATAAAAAGAAAATACTGGCCCTCATCCAATCCTACATAATCACCGTCTGGACTGCCCGCAGCCAAAACCTCACCCCAGCCATAAACGAAATACAGTCTCTCTGGTCAAGCCTCCTTCATTAAGAAATCTCTCCCCATGTGTCACCTTCTAAACCCTAAATATTCTTTCTCAAAATTCTCAACAGAATTCTCCTTATCTCCCATTATAATTAAAATTTCTTTGTTTCCCCCCCAGATGTCGTACTGTTGATTTTCATTTCCACCAAAGTCTTTTTGCCCCTTTCAATTCCGTTTTGAAATGTATTTGTCTCATTGTAATATTTCCTCCTTGGCCACAGCAAGTCACTCATGTCACATATGTCACAAATGCCCAAATGTATCTGTAAAACAATTTAAATTTTACTTGTGACAATAAATCGTTTATAAAAAAAAAAAAAAAAAACCGGAAGGCTGGTGGTTCAAGCCCACCCAGGGGCGCAATAACTCAGGTAGATGTTTGTTTTGTTCAGTTTTTGCAAATTGATTCATTCCTCCGATATTTTACCTTACTGGAGGTTTTAAATGTCATGGACTCTATTCTTTTTGGACTTCTTGAAGAAGGGACACTATGATTACAATATCTATCTTTTAGTTGGATTGCTGACATTGCCAACATGAGTGTTATGCTGAAGAAAAAGACAAGCTACTGTACCCTCCAAATGTTTCAGCATAAATGGTATCTCTCCTACGTATTATTGCCTTCTTTAGGATACCTTCAGAGGGATCGTTCATATCGCAAGATTGTTAGCAGAATGATCGTAAAGGTTGCACGAATGTTTCTCTTCAAAACACATACAAAAATAATTTACATAAAAAACCGTAATTAATCCGTTGTTTCCACCCACGATTGAACTGAGGACCTTCAGCGTGTTAGGCCGACGTGATAACCACTACACTATGGAAACTATACAACATGCAAGTAGTATATTTTTCCGGTGTGTAAAATAAATAAAGTATGGTGTCTCGTTTGTTATGTCAAAAAACATTCAAGTTAACGCAATACGCCCAACGGGGGGCTCGAACCCCCGACCCTGAGATTAAGAGTCTCATGCTCTACCGACTGAGCTAGCCATGCCACACAACACTCAAAAATTGATTTTGACTATAAATGGGAGGATGTTTTGGTTCCGATCAATACACCCCAGACAACCATTATACTGGACTCAGGGAGAGAAAGACAGTGCAATTCATGGAAGACACTCAAACTGCACAGGGGATGCTCAGAGGAACGCTGATGTGTATCGATAGACTTTGACCTGATCTCATTTTGGCCTGCGCGCATAGTAGATTTAGTCAGCTTTTTCGTGTATCGCTGCTAAGGCCAATCTTTGGCCATCTCTGACTCGCACACTTTTTGGATGACCAACCAGTCTCACCAAGCTAGAGTGTATAGTTTTAAACTACCCACTAAAAAATCAATAGGCTTTTAAAGGCGCATTCACACTGACACTAACTTAATGTTACGAATAATTGTTTCGCAATGCAATTTGACAGAGTGGTCTGTAACATAGCATCAGTGGCTGAAAGCTCCGCACCTCGGGTAGTTGTACAAGGGGTTTGAAGCTTCCTGCCACCCTACGCTATGCCACAAATTCCTCCACTGGTGGCGTGGCGATATATTTCAATGGATTCTGTACTATTGCGTTAATTCCCGTGTCAATTGTGAATGCAACTTAGCCGACTTGGGCTTCTTTTGTTCACTTTTTATAACAGGGGCTTATTTCAAACGCTTACGGCTTACACTCGAAACTGAACTGGAACTTGAGTTACATGTTATTAGATAGAAAAAACGACCGAGTCAAGTCCAGGATTTGTTGAAGTAGAAGTTGGGAATACGGATCTTTTACAAAATCAACAAATATTCACTAATTAAAAGATTAGATTTTTCCAAAAATGATTAAATGTTTCCACCCAGGGTCGAACTGAGGACCTTCAGCGTGTGAAGCCGACGTGATAACCACTACACTATGAAAACTCATTTTTGGCACTAGAGCAGAAAAAAAGTTCTTACCCTAGACACTTAAAAATGTATTCCTTTCCCATAGGACACAACTGTCATGGGCCAAGAATCGATTCAAGCCTCTGTGGCGCAATTGGCCAGCGCGTTCGGCTGTTAACCGGAAGGCTGGTGGTTCAAGCCCACCCAGGGGCGCAATAACTCAGGTAGATGTTTGTTTTGTTCAGTTTTTGCAAATTGATTCATTCCTCCGATATTTTACCTTACTGGAGGTTTTAAATGTCATGGACTCTATTCTTTTTGGACTTCTTGAAGAAGGGACACTATGATTACAATATCTATCTTTTAGTTGGATTGCTGACATTGCCAACATGAGTGTTATGCTGAAGAAAAAGACAAGCTACTGTACCCTCCAAATGTTTCAGCATAAATGGTATCTCTCCTACGTATTATTGCCTTCTTTAGGATACCTTCAGAGGGATCGTTCATATCGCAAGATTGTTAGCAGAATGATCGTAAAGGTTGCACGAATGTTTCTCTTCAAAACACATACAAAAATAATTTACATAAAAAACCGTAATTAATCCGTTGTTTCCACCCACGATTGAACTGAGGACCTTCAGCGTGTTAGGCCGACGTGATAACCACTACACTATGGAAACTATACAACATGCAAGTAGTATATTTTTCCGGTGTGTGAAATAAATAAAGTATGGTCTCGTTTGTTATGTCAAAAAACATTCGGGTTAACGCAATGCGCCCAACGGGGGGCTCGAACCCCCGACCCTGAGATTAAGAGTCTCATGCTCTACCGACTGAGCTAGCCAGCCTACACAACACTTAAAAATTCCTTTTGACTATAAATGGGGGGATGTTTTGGTTCCGATCAATACACCCCAGACAACCATTATACTGGACTCAGGGAGAGAAAGACAGTGCAATTCATGGAAGACACTCAAACTGCACAGGGGATGCTCAGAGGAACGCTGATGTGTATCGATAGACTTTGACCTGATCTCATTTTGGCCTGCGCGCATAGTAGATTTAGTCAGCTTTTTCGTGTATCGCTGCTAAGGCCAATCTTTGGCCATCTCTGACTCGCACACTTTTTGGATGACCAACCAGTCTCACCAAGCTAGAGTGTATAGTTTTAAACTACCCACTAAAAAATCAATAGGCTTTTAAAGGCGCATTCACGCTGACACTAACTTAATGTTACGAATAATTGTTTCGCAATGCAATTTGACAGAGTGGTCTGTAACATAGCATCAGTGGCTGAAAGCTCCGCACCTCGGGTAGTTGTACAAGGGGTTTGAAGCTTCCTGCCACCCTACGCTATGCCAAAAATTCCTCCACTGGTGGCGTGGCGATATATTTCACTGGATTCTGTACTATTGCGTTAATTCCCGTGTCAATTGTGAATGCAACTTAGCCGACTTGGGCTTCTTTTGTTCACTTTTTATAACAGGGGTTTATTTCAAACGCTTACGGCTTACACTCGAAACTGAACTGGAACTTGAGTTACATGTTATTAGATAGAAAAAACGACTGAGTCAAGTCCAGGATTTGTTGAAGTAGAAGTTGGGAATACGGATCTTTTACAAAATCAGCAAATATTCACTAATTAAAAGATTAGATTTTTCCAAAAATGATTAAATGTTTCCACCCAGGGTCGAACTGAGGACCTTCAGCGTGTGAAACCGACGTGATAACCACTACACTATGGAAACTCATTTTTGGCACTAGAGCAGAAAAAAAGTTCTTACCCCAGACACTTAAAAATGTATTCCTTTCCCATAGGACACAACTGTCATGGGCCAAGGATCGATTGAAGCCTCTGTGGCGCAATTGGCTAGCGCGTTCGGCTGTTAACCGGAAGGCTGGTGGTTCAAGCCCACCCAGGGGCGCAATAACTCAGGTAGATGTTTGTTTTGTTCAGTTTTTGCAAATTGATTCATTCCTCCGATATTTTACCTTACTGGAGGTTTGAAATGTCATGGACTCTATTCTTTTTGGACTTCTTGAAGAAGGGACACTATGATTACAATATCTATCTTTTAGTTGGATTGCTGACATTGCCAACATGAGTGTTATGCTGAAGAAAAAGACAAGCTACTGTACCCTCCAAATGTTTCAGCATAAATGGTATCTCTCCTACGTATTATTGTCTTCTTTAGGATACCTTCAGAGGGATCGTTCATATCGCAAGATTGTTAGCAGAATGATCGTAAAGGTTGCACGAATGTTTCTCTTCAAAACACATACAAAAATAATTTACATAAAAAACCGTAATTAATCCGTTGTTTCCACCCAGGATTGAACTGAGGACCTTCAGCGTGTTAGGCCGACGTGATAACCGCTACACTATGGAAAATATACAACATGCAAGTAGTATATTTTTCCGGTGTGTAAAATAAATAAAGTATGGTGTCTCGTTTGTTATGTCAAAAAACATTCGGGTTAACGCAATGCGCCCAACGGGGGGCTCGAACCCCCGACCCTGAGATTAAGAGTTTTTTTTTTTAATTAAAATCTTTTATTCAGTTTTGTCCCCGGTTCAATATACAAATTGCATAGTTACAGAGAAAACAATAATAACAAAAAGGGAAAACAATGGTACAAAAGGAAAACAGAACAAAACAAAAGTAAACAAAATGGCAAAAATGACAAAAATAAAACAATTCATATTGGGGTTGGGTTTTAGGGTTGACAAGGTCAAAGTATTGAAGCCCATAGGCTCTCTATTTCAGTGGTAGACGGTGTTCTTCCTTCCCTTCTCTCCTTCCACGTTGCGTAGATGTAGGCAGCCACGAGCGCGAAGGAGGTTCTTGGATTCCGAACAGGCCCAAGTTGTCCTCTGATGAAATCCATAGGTATGGTGCTGCAGCCGTGGGTTCTGAGGGTCCTCTCCAACCAAAGGGTAGAAATTTCCCGACTAGGACAGTGTAGCATAATGTGCTCATCGGACTCGGGTTCTTGGTTGCAGAAACAGCAGGTTGGGTCTGTGGTGCTGTCAATCCGATGATCTCTTGCCCTAGTCGGTAGTAGTCGTTGATTGAAGAGGAACATGGTTTCCTTGATTTTGGTGTTCTTCAAGGCTGCAGTATTCCTCCATATGGATTTCCAATCCAAATGAGGGTAGAGGAGCTCGGTTTTCCCAGGACCTGTTACTTTGGAAATCCAAGTGGCGTAGATGTTCCTGTGCACCATTCGGCTGTTTGGAGAGATGATTCCCTCTTCAAGGAGTTGTTTGATCTGGTGCACAGGCTCCTCCAGGTAGAAGGGACGCTCGATGACTGCTACTGGGGTGTTGTTTCCCTTGTAGATATTTGGGAGGTGCTTCCGGAGAGAAAAGGCCATCCAATATCGTAGAAGAGAGCTTTCTGGGCTTTCAGGTTCGGTAAGGGCATTAAACAAAGGACGAAGGAATAAGGCTTTGTAAAATAGACTGGGTTCAGTAAGGGAAAGGCCACCTTCAGGGATTTTTCTAAATACTACACATCGTTGGGGTTTTTCAATTTTTCCTAGCCAAATAAATCTTACAATTGCACTTAAAATTTTGGGACATAAATTTGCAGGACATGGAAGAATTTGAGCAATATATATGGTCCTAGAGAGCACTTTCGCCTTCAAATAGTTCACTTTCTGATAGATAGTGAACTGACGAGATGCATTTTCCCTAAGCTGACCAATTAAGTGGCCATATGCTGTGTCCCACAATCTCGACATCGTTTCTTGAATGGAAGGTGAGAACTTGATACCAAGGAGGGACAAGGTAGGAACGGATTCAAGCCAAGCAAGTGGCCAGCGACTTCTACTCCTCCAGCTTCCCAACCCAAGAGCTTTTGTCTTCTGTTTATTCATCCTTGCCTTGGTCCAATTGCAGAATTGGTCAAGGACCTCTCCTGCATTAATGATATCGCTATCTGATGAAACAAAAATAGCGACATCATCAACCATGGCTCTGACAGTGACTTTGGTACCAAATAAATTGATACCATTGAGGACAGTGGAAAGACGAGTAAGCAATGGTTCAATATAGATAACAAAGAGGTGCATGGATAGTGGACATCCCTGGCGAACCGAATGAAAATCTGAAATTGTTCCGGCTACCTCAGTTCCATTGAGGATTGACATCTGCGTGACTGAGTACATAGTTCTCAGCCACTTAATGAAGGGAATCGGATATCCCATCACTTCCATAATTTTCCATAACACCTCTCTGTTTACCAGGTCGTAAGCTTTTTCTAAGTCAACCCCTATAATGCCTGCTTTCATTCCACCAGAGGAGAAGGAGTGTTGCTCTGGCTTTGACCGATCATCTACATATTGAATGACATCTCTGTACAGGCAGAGATTGTCAGTCAGTAAACGACCGGGAACTCCACCTTTCTGGTAATTTCCTATGGTGTCGTGGAGAGAACGTTTGAGTCTGTTTGACAGTACCGATGCCATGAGCTTATAATCTGTGTTCAAAAGTGATATTGGACGAAATCCAGATACCCCACAAGGACCATTTGACTTTGGAACCAGACGAATTGCGGCTCGCCCTTGTGATTGAGAAATTGAGTCCCTTTCCAGTACATGCAAAAACATGTCCAGGAAGTGGGGGGCGATCAAATCCCAGAAGCAAATATAAAACTCAATTGGGATACCATCCATGCCGGGAGATTTGTTTCTCTTAGTAGCTAGCAGTGCTGTTTTAATTTCTATAGGAGTGATTGGTGTTACAAGGGAATCCAGGTTCTTACAACGATTTTTAATCCCATCTAGAAAAGCCGTTTCAAATGTACTATCAGGAGGAGGCCTATCCTTAAATATCTTTGAGAAATGTTCAACAATTGTCCTATTTACTTCATCCTTGTGTGAGATTTCCTCTCCACTAGAGGAAATTAAAGTGTCAATTGTGCTATTGCGAAAGTTCTCTCGAGTTTTCTTCACATGAAACACAGTTGCATCCTCAGCATCAGAACCCTCAAATGAACGTGATCTTACACCGAAACCTTGGAGAAGACTCTCCTCCCAGGACTTCGAGGAAGACCTCAACTCCTTGAAAGCAATCCAATCCAAAGGTTCAGTGTTTACAATTTCCTGGATGCATGTTTGGTAAAACAATTTTGTGTTTCTAATCAGATTTGCTCGATCCTTGCAGTAACTTATCGCTACTCTTTTGACACCGGGCTTAAAAATTTTCTCCCACCAAATTGCACAATCTGTCTCACGAAGAGGATGATGTAATGAACGGTCAATAAATGACTTAATCCTATTTTGAAATACCTCCTCCGATAATACAGAAGTATTTAGTTTCCACATATTAGTTTTGTTGAAACGGCTTCTTGTTACAGTGCCACTAATAAGAATTGTGCATTCTAAAGAGTGGTGATCACTAATGGAAAGATGCCTAAGTTCAATGTTTGCAATGTGCTCAGAATTAGTTCTACTAGTGTATATTCGATCTATTCTACAAGAACCTTTTGAGTGGTGGAAAGAATGTCCCAGATCCCTAGGTCTTAATTTCTTCCACATGTCAACAAGTTCTAGGCCAGAGATTAATTCAATAAGTGCCAAACTTTTAGTTCTAGAAGGTGATGTTTTTGACACTGATCTATCTAGGGCATCATCTATACAGTTGAAGTCACCTACAATTACTAGTGGTAAGTTAGTTGTGATGGCATAAGCAGGCAGTGTTTTTCGAAGGAAGGAATTTCGCTCTTGTATTGCAATAGTGCCTGAAGGTGCATAGATGTTGATAAAAGTAAATTCTCCTACATCAATGGAAATCAGCCTTCCATCAGGATCTAGGAGTTCACGTGTGAAGTGAATTCCCTTCCTGATAAGAACTGCTGTCCCAAGCCTTTTCGGCCCAATATTACTCAAAATGTTGTAGTGGGTTCCAAGGACTGAACATTCATGGAATGTCACTTCCTGGAGTCCCAATATATCAAGTTTACCATCCAAACAAAATTGCAATAGAAGGCGACGACGTTCAAAAGAGCGAATACCGTTAATATTAATAGATGCTACCCTAAGATTGTTCATTATTGAGTTTTAGGAGTTTTTCTAGGCGGTGGCCCAGAGGAAGATTGTTGAGAAGCATCCGGTTTTTTTCCTCTCCTAGATTTTCCCTGTACAGCTATAAAGTTTGCACTAGGGAGGTGTGCAACTCTACTCGGAATTTTACTTTGTGGTAGGGGTGGAAAAGAAGATGAAGAAGCAGAATCTGTTTCCATGTTGTCTACTCTTTCCTCAGTATTTTTATTTTGATCCTCTGAGTTTGCAGAATCTGACACCGGAGGTGGCGGATTCTCCTGGGCTACCTGTCTTCCACAAGATTGGGTTTCTGGGATAACCTGAGTTTGTTGTACCTCTGTTGAAGGTACCTGTTCTGGGGTGTCAATAGTAATTTCCATATCTACCATTTCGGGTTCAGGAGCAACTGACTCATTTTCGGAGCCAACTACATCCTTCCTCCCATCATTTTGGTTTTCCAAAGTAACCGATTTCTCAGACTGCTCGTTATTCGACTTTTCCACTCGTGCGGGTTTCTGCACGGGTGGAGCTTTAGTCGGAACAACTTTTCTGTTCTTTGACAGGGTTGGACAATTTTTACCAATATGTTCACGATCGTCACAGATTCTGCAAGTTGGAATTTGACCAGAGTATCTAACTACAGCCTTGTAGCTACCTATGGTAACGTACGATGGAATGTGCTTTTCAAGAGCCATTCTACAAATAAGCCAAGTGGAAAGAACAGGATAGAGATACTCACTATCCACAACATGGTAGGATTCCCAACGTAAATCTAAAACGTTTCCAAATTCTCTAAACCGCGTTTTCAAAATTCCCAAATTCATTTGGTATGGGATACCTGAAATTCTGACAAACTTTTCCTGCACATTGCTATCCTTGATAATAATAGAAAAATCTCTATCATCTATTTTTTCCTTCTTGATCCCCTGGTGCTCCAAAAGAAATGCATCACAAGCGGCTTGCTTATGAAAAGTTAGCCTTACAACCTGGTTTTGGGATTCAAAAACTGCAGCAATCCCCATCAAATCCTCTTTTTTCACTTTCAACGTTTGGATGTACTTGTGTACAGTCCACATAGCAAGTCTAGGGGTTGGGTTACCGAAGTCAATATCGGCACAACCAATCCACAATGCCATGGCAAGGGGATAGGGGGAGGAGGGGATCGAAAACCAAAAAGCGCGGTCAAAACCGCGGAACAATAGCAAATGGCCAAAAGAACAAAGGATATATACACAACAATCACAATAATACAATAACACTTAATACAATTAAAGAAAATACAGTTTGACTTACAGGGAGCGAAACAAACAATGAACCGGGCACCAGGTCGTTTTAAGTGATATGGCACCCTCCAAATGTTTCAGCATAAATGGTATCTCTCCTACGTATTATTGCCTTCTTTAGGATACCTTCAGAGGGATCGTTCATATCGCAAGATTGTTAGCAGAATGATCGTAAAGGTTGCACGAATGTTTCTCTTCAAAACACATACAAAAATAATTTACATAAAAAACCGTAATTAATCCGTTGTTTCCACCCAGGATTGAACTGAGGACCTTCAGCGTGTTAGGCCGACGTGATAACCACTACACTATGGAAACTATACAACATGCAAGTAGTATATTTTTCCGGTGTGTAAAATAAATAAAGTATGGTGTCTCGTTTGTTATGTCAAAAAACATTCAAGTTAACGCAATGCGCCCAACGGGGGGCTCGTACCCCCGACCCTGAGATTAAGAGTCTCATGCTCTACCGACTGAGCTAGCCAGGCTACACAACACTCAAAAATTCATTTTGACTATAAATGGGGGGATGTTTTGGTTCCGATCAATACACCCCAGAAAACCATTATACTGGACTCAGGAAGAGAAAGACAGTGCAATTCATGGAAGACACTCAAACTGCACAGGGGATGCTCAGAGGAACGCTGATGTGTATCGATAGACTTTGACCTGATCTCATTTTGGCCTGCGCGCATAGTAGATTTAGTCAGCTTTTTCGTGTATCGCTGCTAAGGCCAATCTTTGGCCATCTCTGACTCGCACACTTTTTGGATGACCAACCAGTCTCACCAAGCTAGAGTGTATAGTTTTAAACTACCCACTAAAAATCAATAGGCTTTTAAAGGCGCATTCACACTGACACTAACTTAATGTTACGAATAATTGTTTCGCAATGCAATTTGACAGAGTGGTCTGTAACATAGCATCAGTGGCTGAAAGCTCCGCACCTCGGGTAGTTGTACAAGGGGTTTGAAGCTTCCTGCCACCCTACGCTATGCCACAAATTCCTCCACTGGTGGCGTGGCGATATATTTCACTGGATTCTGTACTATTGCGTTAATTCCCGTGTCAATTGTGAATGCAACTTAGCCGACTTGGGCTTCTTTTGTTCACTTTTTATAACAGGGGTTTATTTCAAACACTTACGGCTTACACTCGAAACTGAACTGGAACTTGAGTTACATGTTATTAGATAGAAAAAACGACTGAGTCAAGTCCAGGATTTGTTGAAGTAGAAGTTGGGAATACGGATCTTTTACAAAATCAGCAAATATTCACTAATTAAAAGATTAGATTTTTCCAAAAATGATTAAATGTTTCCACCCAGGGTCGAACTGAGGATCTTCAGCGTGTGAAGCCGACGTGATAACCACTACACTATGGAAAACCCATTTTTGGTACTAGAGCAGAAAAAAAGTTCTTACCCCAGACACTTAAAAATGTATTCCTTTCGCATAGGACACAACTGTCATGGGCCAAGTATCAAGCCTCTGTGGCGCAATTGGCTAGCGCGTTCGGCTGTTAACCGGAAGGCTGGTGGTTCAAGCCCACCCAGGGGCGCAATAACTCAGGTAGATGTTCCGACCCTGAGATTAAGAGTCTCATGCTCTACCGACTGAGCTAGCCAGGCCACACAACACTCAAAAATTCATTTTGACTATAAATGGGGGGATGTTTTGGTTCCGATCAATACACCCCAGACAACCATTATACTGGACTCAGGGAGAGAAAGACAGTGCAATTCATGGAAGACACTCAAACTGCACAGGGGATGCTCAGAGGAACGCTGATGTGTATCGATAGACTTTGACCTGATCTCATTTTGGCCTGCGCGCATAGTAGATTTAGTCAGCTTTTTCGTGTATCGCTGCTAAGGCCAATCTTTGGCCATCTCTGACTCGCACACTTTTTGGATGACCAACCAGTCTCACCAAGCTAGAGTGTATAGTTTTAAACTACCCACTAAAAAATCAATAGGCTTTTAAAGGCGCATTCACACTGACACTAACTTAATGTTACGAAACATTGTTTCGCAATGCAATTTGACAGAGTGGTCTGTAACACAGCATCAGTGGCTGAAAGCTCCGCACCTCGGGTAGTTGTACAAGGGGTTTGAAGCTTCCTGCCACCCTACGCTATGCCACAAATTCCTCCACTGGTGGCGTGGCGATATATTTCAATGGATTCTGTACTATTGCGTTAATTCCCGTGTCAATTGTGAATGCAACTTAGCCGACTTGGGCTTCTTTTGTTCACTTTTTATAACAGGGGCTTATTTCAAACGCTTACGGCTTACACTCGAAACTGAACTGGAACTTGAGTTACATGTTATTAGATAGAAAAAACGACCGAGTCAAGTCCAGGATTTGTTGAAGTAGAAGTTGGGAATACGGATCTTTTACAAAATCAACAAATATTCACTAATTAAAAGATTAGATTTTTCCAAAAATGATTAAATGTTTCCACCCAGGGTCGAACTGAGGACCTTCAGCGTGTGAAGCCGACGTGATAACCACTACACTATGGAAATTCATTTTTGGCACTAGAGCAGAAAAAAAGTTCTTACCCTAGACACTTAAAAATGTATTCCTTTCCCATAGGACACAAATGTCATGGGCCAAGGATCGATTGAAGCCTCTGTGGCGCAATTGGCTAGCGCGTTCGGCTGTTAACCGGAAGGCTGGTGGTTCAAGCCCACCCAGGGGCGCAATAACTCAGGTAGATGTTTGTTTTGTTCAGTTTTTGCAAATTGATTCATTCCTCCGATATTTTACCTTACTGGAGGTTTTAAATGTCATGAACTCTATTCTTTTTGGACTTCTTGAAGAAGGGACACTATGATTACAATATCTATCTTTTAGTTGGATTGCTGACATTGCCAACATGAGTGTTATGCTGAAGAAAAAGACAAGCTACTGTACCCTCCAAATGTTTCAGCATAAATGGTATCTCTCCTACGTATTATTGCCTTCTTTAGGATACCTTCAGAGGGATCGTTCATATCGCAAGATTGTTAGCAGAATGATCGTAAAAAGTTGCACGAATGTTTCTCTTCAAAACACATACAAAAATAATTTACATAAAAAACCGTAATTAATCCGTTGTTTCCACCCAGGATTGAACTGAGGACCTTCAGCGTGTTAGGCCGACGTGATAACCACTACACTATGGAAACTTTACAACATGCAAGTAGTATATTTTTCCGGTGTGTAAAATAAATAAAGTATGGTGTCTCGTTTGTTATGTCAAAAAACATTCAAGTTAACGCAATACGCCCAACGGGGGGCTCGAACCCCCGACCCTGAGATTAAGAGTCTCATGCTCTACCGACTGAGCTAGCCAGGCCACACAACACTCAAAAATTGATTTTGACTATAAATGGGGGGATGTTTTGGTTCCGATCAATACACCCCAGACAACCATTATACTGGACTCAGGGAGAGAAAGACAGTGCAATTCATGGAAGACACTCAAACTGCACAGGGGATGCTCAGAGGAACGCTGATGTGTATCGATAGACTTTGACCTGATCTCATTTTGGCCTGCGCGCATAGTAGATTTAGTCAGCTTTTTCGTGTATCGCTGCTAAGGCCAATCTTTGGCCATCTCTGACTCGCACACTTTTTGGATGAC
The DNA here is from genome assembly GCA_030770115.1 of Daphnia galeata. Lineage (NCBI taxonomy): Eukaryota > Metazoa > Arthropoda > Branchiopoda > Diplostraca > Daphniidae > Daphnia > Daphnia galeata. Next base: position 4,543,478 of record CM061122.1, read on the forward strand.
CAACCAGTCTCACCAAGCTAGAGTGTATAGTTTTAAACTACCCACTAAAAAATCAATAGGCTTTTAAAGGCGCATTCACACTGACACTAACTTAATGTTACGAAACATTGTTTCGCAATGCAATTTGACAGAGTGGTCTGTAACATAGCATCAGTGGCTGAAAGCTCCGCACCTCGGGTAGTTGTACAAGGGGTTTGAAGCTTCCTGCCACCCTACGCTATGCCACAAATTCCTCCACTGGTGGCGTGGCGATATATTTCAATGGATTCTGTACCATTGCGTTAATTCCCGTGTCAATTGTGAATGCAACTTAGCCGACTTGGGCTTCTTTTGTTCACTTTTTATAACAGGGGCTTATTTCAAACGCTTACGGCTTACACTCGAAACTGAACTGGAACTTGAGTTACATGTTATTAGATAGAAAAAACGACCGAGTCAAGTCCAGGATTTGTTGAAGTAGAAGTTGGGAATACGGATCTTTTACAAAATCAGCAAATATTCACTAATTAATAGATTAGATTTTTCCAAAAATGATTAAATGTTTCCACCCAGGGTCGAACTGAGGACCTTCAGCGTGTGAAGCCGACGTGATAACCACTACACTATGGAAACTCATTTTTGGCATTAGAGCAGAAAAAAGTTCTTACCCTAGACACTTAAAAATGTATTCCTTTCGCATAGGACACAACTGTCATGGGCGAAGGATCAAGCCTCTGTGGCGCAATTGGCTAGCGCGTTCGGCTGTGTATAGACGTGTCTAACTGATCTCCCAAGAGTGACATCTTGCTGTGAGTCAAAAAACTATTTTGTTCCTTTTTTTTTGTTCTCTTTTGTTGTACTTGCGCTTGTATTTCATTGTTTCTCTTGTTGCTTGTTAAGCGCTATTTTGGTTTTGTTTCAATTGTTTTGCATTGTTTTTTTCCCCCGTCTCCTTGCCCCTTTTATTGTGGGTAAAATGGGAACGGAATCCCCAGACGTCTGGCCACGTACTGCCGAAATCTCTTTTGGTAATACTGAAGTGACCAGGCATGAATTCTACGAATGTTTCGAGCAAAGTAGCAACGAATCTGATAGCATCTTTGATGCAATTTCTCGCCTACCAGGACGAGCTATTTGCGTTTTCCGAATTGGGTTCAAGACCGTCAAAGACCATATTGAATTCTTGGATAAATTTAGTGCAAAAGAATCTGTAGTTATTAGTGGCAAGGAGGTCCGAATTAGAGTCAGAGATAGGTCAGTTAACCTTCAGCCCCAAATGAGGCTGAATCTTTTTCTGACACCAATACCGACGCTGAAGACGCTAGCTGTGTGGATCCGTCTGTCGCGTCTAAATCGGTAAAGAAAAAGAAAATAAAAGAGACGAGAGAATTCCGTGACCAACAAAAACAATCGGAAAAGAGGAGTCGTACTGCCTTTTCCAATTCCTCCGGCGAGGAAGCGGTAAGAATTGGTAATGATGTAGCTCAGTTGGTTGAACTCGAGGCTACGACTCGAGAGGTCCCAGTTTCGATTCCGGGTGTGGTCATCAATTCCTCTCCCATTCTTTCTGAGGGGGACGACGATGTGCCAACCGATACATTTGCACTTGGAGTGCAATCTTTTTCATCCACGATGGCTCAGATGGATAACGAGGCGGTTGAAGAGATGGAAACAACGGAGCTGGTATCTGGTTCAAACCCCGAGGGGGACATTTCTTTTTCCGATGGGAGTATACAACCAGGCCAACGGCCACTTGATAGTCAGGCGACTAGTCATTTGAGCGAGACTCAGGAGTCCTTGGGCGGGCCCCTCGGCACTCCTTCGACTCCTATAGTAGAAAGAACTCTCAAAGCAATGGAAGCCTTTAGAAGGAAAAAACCCCAAGGAAACAAGCCCCAACCCTCTAAACCCAAATTTAGAAATTAATCATGACTAACATCGCGACATATAATATCAACAGAATATCGTCACCTGACAAACTTCAAATCATACTTAATTTTTTTTTACATCATAAACTTGATATTATATGTTTGCAAGAAGTAGTATTCCACTCCAGCACCGTTTTTACTAACCATTACCAGATGCACACAAATCTCGGGCCTAGGAAACATGAGACAGCCATCCTAGTACGACACGGCCTGAGTGTCAACAACATTTTGTTTGAACCGGAGGGGAGGCTGATAGCCATGGAAGTTAAGGGTTTTGCTTTCGTGTGTATTTATTATCTGGTGACCAAAATAAAACTTATAGGGATTCTTTCCTCCGTCAAACTATTCCGGCTTATGTTGCCCAGCACCTGCAGTTATATTGGGAGATTTTAATGCCGTGGACGAGATCGATGACCGGAAAAGTAGCAAGACAACACCATCAAAAATTAGACTAGCATTGCTAGAACCCCTCCGAGATTTAGTAAAAGCCCTTTCGTTAACAGATGTCTGGAGAGATATTCGGAAAAATGAACCTTGTTGGACGTACAATTGTGCGACTAGCCAGGCTAGATTAGACAGAATTTACTGTCAGCATCACATAAAATTTTCTGATATCCTTTTGCACGACTTACCACTTGGAGATCACAGACCAATCGTAGGGTATATAAACAGCACCACCCCCCCTCGTGTAGTGAGAAACAAGTCAAAGGATTTATGGAAACTTAACATTTCAATTCTCGAGGAGGAGGAATACATAAAATTAGTGCATGTTTTTATTGACGAAATGTCCCAACATACATCCCGTATTGAAAACATAGACCACTGGTGGGAGAACTTTTTCAAACCTGGCCTCAGGCGTTTATCGATTAATTATTGTAGAAAGAGAATCTGTGATCAGAGAGTCAAACGGAAATTACTCCAACATCAACTAAATGAAACCGTGAACAGTGCAAATTTCAATCATGCTCGCTACATGGAGTTGAAACGGGAGTTTCTAGCCTGGGAGCGAGAAGCATTGAGGGGATTTGCAATACGTCCACGCGTACAAAGTACAGCCGAAGAAGAGCCATCTACCTTTCATATGAACAGGTCAACGAGCAATTTCCAGAAGTCTCTGATCACTCAGCTCAAAACTAATGATAACTGTAAAATTACCCAACCTGAGCAGATCAACCTAGAAATAATTGAACATTTTAGTAGAATCTTTCCCCAATACCCAATTAGCTGGGAAATTTATGGAAGGGATTAGGGGTGCACTTAACCGTACAAAACCCACTAATAACGATCCGGATGTAACAGTGGTAGCTCAGTCGTTAAACGCTCCAGTTTTCAATCGAGGAGTACTAGGGTCGATCCCGGAGAGTGACAACCCTCTAGTAGTTCCATTTTCAGTAGAGGAAATTAACAATGCCCTAAGGGCAACTAAAAAAAACAAGGCCCCAGGTACAGATGGCATTCCTTTTGAGTTTTATTTAAAATTCTGGGATGTTATTGGTGTTCATTTTCTAGAGCTGATGAATTGCGTACTGGGAAAAAGAAAACTTCAACCGTCGCAGGGAAGGGCAGCTATAAGATTAGTCCCAAAAATCCCGACACCGAGTAAAATCACCGATTACCGGCCAATTTCATTGTTAAATACCGATTACAAGTTAATTGCGTCAGTATTGGCTTTTCGTCTGAGGAAATCTCTTCAAAACTCTCTAGATTCGCACCAAAAAGGTGGTGTACCCGGCCGCTATATCTTTGACAGCTTGTGTTTAATTCGAGATGCCATTGATAATACAGGCCGTAAATCAAAAGAGGCATCTTCCCTCAAACCGGCCGCCATTATCGCGTACGATTTGGAGAAAGCATATGACCTTGTCAATCGAGACGTACTGTGGGAAGTGATGACAGCCATGGGCTATCCCCCCCTGTTTGTTGATTGGTTAAAAACACTGTACAGTATAACTGAACTATGCCCATTGAACGGTAATGACGTAGTCGGTACTGTGGACAATGCACAATCCGTGAGGCAGGGGTGCCCTCTGTCGGTCCATCTGTTTGCCCTCTATATTGAACCACTTTTAGTTTGTTTGTCTAGGGGTATTGACGGAATTGAACACTACGGAAAACGCATCAAAGTTCGTGCATATGTAGATGATCTAGTAGTTTTTGCTTCATCAATGAAAGATGTACGTCGAGCATGCGAGATTATTCTGGAATTTTGTGCCTGGACAAATGCACGTATTAACAAGGGGAAGACCAAATTACTTGGCCTAGGCTCCTGGAACATACAAACCTTTCCACAGTCCCTAGTGGCACAGTCGGCAGCGGCATCGGCTGGGGTTCCTGGGGTTAACAGTTCGATTCCTAGTAAGAGCACCTTAAATGAAACACGTCTTAAACGCACATGGCCATATGATTGGATAACTCAAGTAGACGAATTGAAAATCCTTGGAATTACTTTTTCTTCCGAAACAAAAACAACAGTTAAAAACAATTGGCAGAGACAGTTCAACATCATACAAAATATTCTCATCACAAACACACACCGTCATTTCACTTTTTATGGTCGCGTCCTGTTCATTAAACAACATGTCTTATCACAACTTGTCCATATAGCTCACGTACTTCCTTGCAACAAAACCCAGGCCCTTCTCCTCCAACAAAAATGCAACAAATTCCTTTGGGCACAACGAAGAGAGCATCCACCCCTAAATGTTTTGATCCGGCCCCGGCTTCAAGGAGGGCTTGGTGTTACTTTACTTTTTCCATTCTTCCTGTCCCTCTTCACCCGCCAAATATTCAAATCTTTAATCCATCCCGAGGCTATTGAGAGAACTGCAGCTGTTTATTGGTTAGGGCCACATCTCAAGAATCTCCTTCCACAAATCATCCAGCCTAGGTTTAAGGCAACCCATTCATCGCATCCATACTTCACCACCTCACTTTTAACCATCACCGATCTACTTAAAGCTGGCATCTTCACATCATCAACTGCATCCAATCACCGCGCCACCTACAATCACCTGATCACTAACATTGGGCAACCGGGAAGAACAGAGATGGCGAAACCGGACCTTGACTGGGCTTCCATCTGGCGTTGGGTGGCCAAAATCAAAGGAAGAAACGCTGAATTGGTCTGGGATTTTAACCACAACCAGCTTCCCACCAAAATGCGTCTCACAAGAACCAATCTTTCAAACAACGACCAATGCCCTCTATGCAATGGCGGCCGAGAAACGGACGACCATCTAATGCTACTTTGTTCAGAGAAAGCTGATATCGTTTTATTGCTCCGTATCCATTTGACGAAACTCGGATGTCTAAAGCCACTGAAAGCAGCAATCAATGGAGACGTTGGAAATGGCCCCAATAAAAAGAAAATACTGGCCCTCATCCAATCCTACATAATCACCGTCTGGACTGCCCGCAGCCAAAACCTCACCCCAGCCATAAACGAAATACAGTCTCTCTGGTCAAGCCTCCTTCATTAAGAAATCTCTCCCCATATGTCACCTTCTAAACCCTAAATATTCTTTCTCAAAATTCTCAACAGAATTCTCCTTATCTCCCATTATAATTAAAATTTCTTTGTTTCCCCCCCAGATGTCGTACTGTTGATTTTCATTTCCACCAAAGTCTTTTTGCCCCTTTCAATTCCGTTTTGAAATGTATTTGTCTCATTGTAATATTTCCTCCTTGGCCACAGCAAGTCACTCATGTCACATATGTCACAAATGCCCAAATGTATCTGTAAAACAATTTAAATTTTACTTGTGACAATAAATCGTTTATAAAAAAAAAAAACCGGAAGGCTGGTGGTTCAAGCCCACCCAGGGGCGCAATAACTCAGGTAGATGTTTGTTTTGTTCAGTTTTTGCAAATTGATTCATTCCTCCGATATTTTACCTTACTGGAGGTTTTAAATGTCATGGACTCTATTCTTTTTGGACTTCTTGAAGAAGGGACACTATGATTACAATATCTATCTTTTAGTTGGATTGCTGACATTGCCAACATGAGTGTTATGCTGAAGAAAAAGACAAGCTACTGTACCCTCCAAATGTTTCAGCATAAATGGTATCTCTCCTACGTATTATTGCCTTCTTTAGGATACCTTCAGAGGGATCGTTCATATCGCAAGATTGTTAGCAGAATGATCGTAAAGGTTGCACGAATGTTTCTCTTCAAAACACATACAAAAATAATTTACATAAAAAACCGTAATTAATCCGTTGTTTCCACCCACGATTGAACTGAGGACCTTCAGCGTGTTAGGCCGACGTGATAACCACTACACTATGGAAACTATACAACATGCATGTTGTATATTTTTCCGGTGTGTAAAATAAATAAAGTATGGTGTCTCGTTTGTTATGTCAAAAAACATTCGGGATAACGCAATGCGCCCAACGGGGGGCTCGGACCCCCGACCCTGAGATTAAGAGTCTCATGATCTACCGACTGAGCTAGCCAGGCTACACAACACTCAAAAATTCATTTTGACTATAAATGGGGGGATGTTTTGGTTCCGATCAATACACCCCAGACAATCATTATATTGGACTCAGGGAGAGAAAGACAGTGCAATTCATGGAAGACACTCAAACTGCACAGGGGATGCTCAGAGGAACGCTGATGTGTATCGATAGACTTTGACCTGATCTCATTTTGGCCTGCGCGCATAGTAGATTTAGTCAGCTTTTTCGTGTATCGCTGCTAAGGCCAATCTTTGGCCATCTCTGACTCGCACACTTTTTGGATGACCAACCAGTCTCACCAAGCTAGAGTGTATAGTTTTAAACTACCCACTAAAAAATCAATAGGCTTTTAAAGGCGCATTCACACTGACACTAACTTAATGTTACGAATAATTGTTTCGCAATGCAATTTGACAGAGTGGTCTGTAACATAGCATCAGTGGCTGAAAGCTCCGCACCTCGGGTAGTTGTACAAGGGGTTTGAAGCTTCCTGCCACCCTACGCTATGCCACAAATTCCTCCACTGGTGGCGTGGCGATATATTTCAATGGATTCTGTACTATTGCGTTAATTCCCGTGTCAATTGTGAATGCAACTTAGCCGACTTGGGCTTCTTTTGTTCACTTTTTATAACAGGGGCTTATTTCAAACGCTTACGGCTTACACTCGAAACTGAACTGGAACTTGAGTTACATGTTATTAGATAGAAAAAACGACCGAGTCAAGTCCAGGATTTGTTGAAGTAGAAGTTGGGAATACGGATCTTTTACAAAATCAGCAAATATTCACTAATTAAAAGATTAGATTTTTCCAAAAATGATTAAATGTTTCCACCCAGGGTCGAACTGAGGACCTTCAGCGTGTGAAGCCGACGTGATAACCACTACACTATGGAAACTCATTTTTAGCACTAGAGCAGAAAAAAAAGTTCTTACCCCAGACACTTAAAATTGTATTCCTTTCCCATAGGACACAACTGTCATGGGCCAAGGATCGAATCAAGCCTCTGTGGCGCAATTGGCTAGCGCGTTCGGCTGTTAACCGGAAGGCTGGTGGTTCAAGCCCACCCAGGGGCGCAATAACTCAGGTAGATGTTTGTTTTGTTCAGTTTTTGCAAATTGATTCATTCCTCCGATATTTTACCTTACTGGAGGTTTTAAATGTCATGGACTCTATTCTTTTTGGACTTCTTGAAGAAGGGGACACTATGATTACAATATCTATCTTTTAGTTGGATTGCTGACATTGCCAACATGAGTGTTATGCTGAAGAAAAAGACAAGCTACTGTACCCTCCAAATGTTTCAGCATAAATGGTATCTCTCCTACGTATTATTGCCTTCTTTAGGATACCTTCAGAGGGATCGTTCATATCGCAAGATTGTTAGCAGAATGATCGTAAAGGTTGCACGAATGTTTCTCTTCAAAACACATACAAAAATAATTTACATAAAAAACCGTAATTAATCCGTTGTTTCCACTCAGGATTGAACTGAGGACCTTCAGCGTGTTAGGCCGACGTGATAACCACTACACAATGGAAACTATACAACATGAATGTTGTATATTTTTCCGGTGTGTAAAATAAATAAAGTATGGTGTCTCGTTTGTTATGTCAAAAAACATTCGGGTTAACGCAATGCGCCCAACGGGGGGCTCGAACCCCCGACCCTGAGATTAAGAGTCTCATGCTCTACCGACTGAGCTAGCCAGGCTACACAACACTCAAAAATTCATTTTGACTATAAATGGGGGGATGTTTTGGTTCCGATCAATACACCCCAGACAATCATTATATTGGACTCAGGGAGAGAAAGACAGTGCAATTCATGGAAGACACTCAAACTGCACAGGGGATGCTCAGAGGAACGCTGATGTGTATCGATAGACTTTGACCTGATCTCATTTTGGCCTGCGCGCATAGTAGATTTAGTCAGCTTTTTCGTGTATCGCTGCTAAGGCCAATCTTTGGCCATCTCTGACTCGCACACTTTTTGGATGACCAACCAGTCTCACCAAGCTAGAGTGTATAGTTTTAAACTACCCACTAAAAAATCAATAGGCTTCTAAAGGCGCATTCACACTGACACTAACTTAATGTTACGAATAATTGTTTCGCAATGCAATTTGACAGAGTGGTCTGTAACATAGCATCAGTGGCTGAAAGCTCCGCACCTCGGGTAGTTGTACAAGGGGTTTGAAGCTTCCTGCCACCCTACGCTATGCCACAAATTCCTCCACTGGTGGCGTGGCGATATATTTCAATGGATTCTGTACTATTGCGTTAATTCCCGTGTCAATTGTGAATGCAACTTAGCCGACTTGGGCTTCTTTTGTTCACTTTTTATAACAGGGGCTTATTTCAAACGCTTACGGCTTACACTCGAAACTGAACTGGAACTTGAGTTACATGTTATTAGATAGAAAAAACGACCGAGTCAAGTCCAGGATTTGTTGAAGTAGAAGTTGGGAATACGGATCTTTTACAAAATCAGCAAATATTCACTAATTAAAAGATTAGATTTTTCCAAAAATGATTAAATATTTCCACCCAGGGTCGAACTGAGGACCTTCAGCGTGTGAAGCCGACGTGATAACCACTACACTATGGAAACTCATTTTTAGCACTAGAGCAGAAAAAAAGTTCTTACCCCAGACACTTAAAATTGTATTCCTTTCCCATAGGACACAACTGTCATGGGCCAAGGATCGAATCAAGCCTCTGTGGCGCAATTGGCTAGCGCGTTCGGCTGTTAACCGGAAGGCTGGTGGTTCAAGCCCACCCAGGGGCGCAATAACTCAGGTAGATGTTTGTTTTGTTCAGTTTTTGCAAATTGATTCATTCCTCCGATATTTTACCTTACTGGAGGTTTTAAATGTCATGGACTCTATTCTTTTTGGACTTCTTGAAGAAGGGACACTATGATTACAATATCTATCTTTTAGTTGGATTGCTGACATTGCCAACATGAGTGTTATGCTGAAGAAAAAGACAAGCTACTGTACCCTCCAAATGTTTCAGCATAAATGGTATCTCTCCTACGTATTATTGCCTTCTTTAGGATACCTTCAGAGGGATCGTTCATATCGCAAGATTGTTAGCAGAATGATCGTAAAGGTTGCACGAATGTTTCTCTTCAAAACACATACAAAAATAATTTACATAAAAAACCGTAATTAATCCGTTGTTTCCACCCACGATTGAACTGAGGACCTTCAGCGTGTTAGGCCGACGTGATAACCACTACACTATGGAAACTATACAACATGAATGTTGTATATTTTTCCGGTGTGTAAAATAAATAAAGTATGGTGTCTCGTTTGTTATGTCAAAAAACATTCGGGTTTACGCAATGCGCCCAACGGGGGGCTCGAACCCCCGACCCTGAGATTAAGAGTCTCATGCTCTACCGACTGAGCTAGCCAGGCTACACAACACTCAAAAATTCATTTTGACTATAAATGGGGGGATGTTTTGGTTCCGATCAATACACCCCAGACAACCATTATATTGGACTCAGGGAGAGAAAGACAGTGCAATTCATGGAAGACACTCAAACTGCACAGGGGATGCTCAGAGGAACGCTGATGTGTATCGATAGACTTTGACCTGATCTCATTTTGGCCTGCGCGCATAGTAGATTTAGTCAGCTTTTTCGTGTATCGCTGCTAAGGCCAATCTTTGGCCATCTCTGACTCGCACACTTTTTGGATGACCAACCAGTCTCACCAAGCTAGAGTGTATAGTTTTAAACTACCCACTAAAAAATCAATAGGCTTTTAAAGGCGCATTCACACTGACACTAACTTAATGTTACGAATAATTGTTTCGCAATGCAATTTGACAGAGTGGTCTGTAACATAGCATCAGTGGCTGAAAGCTCCGCACCTCGGGTAGTTGTACAAGGGGTTTGAAGCTTCCTGCCACCCTACGCTATGCCACAAATTCCTCCACTGGTGGCGTGGCGATATATTTCAATGGATTCTGTACTATTGCGTTAATTCCCGTGTCAATTGTGAATGCAACTTAGCCGACTTGGGCTTCTTTTGTTCACTTTTTATAACTGGGGCTTATTTCAAACGCTTACGGCTTACACTCGAAACTGAACTGGAACTTGAGTTACATGTTATTAGATAGAAAAAACGACCGAGTCAAGTCCAGGATTTGTTGAAGTAGAAGTTGGGAATACGGATCTTTTACAAAATCAGCAAATATTCACTAATTAAAAGATTAGATTTTTCCAAAAATGATTAAATGTTTCCACCCAGGGTCGAACTGAGGACCTTCAGCGTGTGAAGCCGACGTGATAACCACTAAACTATGAAAACTCATTTTTGGCACTAGAGCAGAAAAAAGTTCTTACCCTAGACACTTAAAAATGTATTCCTTTCCCATAGGACACAACTGTCATGGGCCAAGGATCGATTGAAGCCTCTGTGGCGCAATTGGCTAGCGCGTTCGGCTGTTAACCGGAAGGCTGGTGGTTCAAGCCCACCTAGGGGCGCAATAACTCAGGTAGATGTTTGTTTTGTTCAGTTTTTGCAAATTGATTCATTCCTCCGATATTTTACCTTACTGGAGGTTTTAAATGTCATGGACTCTATTGTTTTTGGACTTCTTGAAGAAGGGACACTATGATTACAATATCTATCTTTTAGTTGGATTGCTGACATTGCCAACATGAGTGTTATGCTGAAGAAAAAGACAAGCTACTGTACCCTCCAAATGTTTCAGCATAAATGGTATCTCTCCTACGTATTATTGCCTTCTTTAGGATACCTTCAGAGGGATCGTTCATATCGCAAGATTGTTAGCAGAATGATCGTAAAGGTTGCACGAATGTTTCTCTTCAAAACACATACAAAAATAATTTACATAAAAAACCGTAATTAATCCGTTGTTTCCACCCAGGATTGAACTGAGGACCTTCAGCGTGTTAGGCCGACGTGATAACCACTACACAATGGAAACTATACAACATGCAAGTAGTATATTTTTCCGGTGTGTAAAATAAATAAAGTATGGTGTCTCGTTTGTTATGTCAAAAAACATTCGGGTTAACGCAATGCGCCCAACGGGGGGCTCGAACCCCCGACCCTGAGATTAAGAGTCTCATGCTCTACCGACTGAGCTAGCCAGGCAACACAACACTTAAAAATTCATTTTGACTATAAATGGGGGGATGTTTTGGTTCCGATCAATACACCCCAGACAACCATTATATTGGACTCAGGGAGAGAAAGACAGTGCAATTCATGGAAGACACTCAAACTGCACAGGGGATGCTCAGAGGAACGCTGATGTGTATCGATAGACTTTGACCTGATCTCATTTTGGCCTGCGCGCATAGTAGATTTAGTCAGCTTTTTCGTGTATCGCTGCTAAGGCCAATCTTTGGCCATCTCTGACTCGCACACTTTTTGGATGACCAACCAGTCTCACCAAGCTAGAGTGTATAGTTTTAAACTACCCACTAAAAAATCAATTGGCTTTTAAAGGCGCATTCACACTGACACTAACTTAATGTTACGAATAATTGTTTCGCAATGCAATTTGACAGAGTGGTCTGTAACATAGCATCAGTGGCTGAAAGCTCCGCACCTCGGGTAGTTGTACAAGGGGTTTGAAGCTTCCTGCCACCCTACGCTATGCCACAAATTCCTCCACTGGTGGCGTGGCGATATATTTCAATGGATTCTGTACTATTGCGTTAATTCCCGTGTCAATTGTGAATGCAACTTAGCCGACTTGGGCTTCTTTTGTTCACTTTTTATAACAGGGGCTTATTTCAAACGCTTACGGCTTACACTCGAAACTGAACTGGAACTTGAGTTACATGTTATTAGATAGAAAAAACGACCGAGTCAAGTCCAGGATTTGTTGAAGTAGAAGTTGGGAATACGGATCTTTTACAAAATCAACAAATATTCACTAATTAAAAGATTAGATTTTTCCAAAAATGATTAAATGTTTCCACCCAGGGTCGAACTGAGGATCTTCAGCGTGTGAAGCCGACGTGATAACCACTACACTATGAAAACTCATTTTTGGCACTAGAGCAGAAAAAAAGTTCTTACCCTAGACACTTAAAAATGTATTCCTTTCCCATAGGACACAACTGTCATGGGCCAAGGATCGATTCAAGCCTCTGTGGCGCAATTGGCTAGCGCGTTCGGCTGTTAACCGGAAGGCTGGTGGTTCAAGCCCACCCAGGGGCGCAATAACTCAGGTAGATGTTTGTTTTGTTCAGTTTTTGCAAATTGATTCATTCCTCCGATATTTTACCTTACTGGAGGTTTGAAATGTCATGGACTCTATTCTTTTTGGACTTCTTGAAGAAGGGACACTATGATTACAATATCTATCTTTTAGTTGGATTGCTGACATTGCCAACATGAGTGTTATGCTGAAGAAAAAGACAAGCTACTGTACCCTCCAAATGTTTCAGCATAAATGGTATCTCTCCTACGTATTATTGCCTTCTTTAGGATACCTTCAGAGGGATCGTTCATATCGCAAGATTGTTAGCAGAATGATCATAAAGGTTGCACGAATGTTTCTCTTCAAAACACATACAAAAATAATTTACATAAAAAACCGTAATTAATCCGTTGTTTCCACCCACGATTGAACTGAGGACCTTCAGCGTGTTAGGCCGACGTGATAACCACTACACTATGGAAACTATACAACATGCAAGTAGTATATTTTTCCGGTGTGTAAAATAAATAAAGTATGGTGTCTCGTTTGTTATGTCAAAAAACATTCGGGTTAACGCAATGCGCCCAACGGGGGGCTCGAACCCCCGACCCTGAGATTAAGAGTCTCATGCTCTACCGACTGAGCTAGCCAGGCTACACAACACTCAAAAATTCATTTTGACTATAAATGGGGGGATGTTTTGGTTCCGATCAATACACCCCAGACAACCATTATACTGGACTCAGGGAGAGAAAGACAGTGCAATTCATGGAAGACACTCAAACTGCACAGGGGATGCTCAGAGGAACGCTGATGTGTATCGATAGACTTTGACCTGATCTCATTTTGGCCTGCGCGCATAGTAGATTTAGTCAGCTTTTTCGTGTATCGCTGCTAAGGCCAATCTTTGGCCATCTCTGACTCGCACACTTTTTGGATGACCAACCAGTCTCACCAAGCTAGAGTGTATAGTTTTAAACTACCCACTAAAAAATCAATAGGCTTTTAAAGGCGCATTCACACTGACACTAACTTAATGTTACGAATAATTGTTTCGCAATGCAATTTGACAGAGTGGTCTGTAACATAGCATCAGTGGCTGAAAGCTCCGCACCTCGGGTAGTTGTACAAGGGGTTTGAAGCTTCCTGCCACCCTACGCTATGCCAAAAATTCCTCCACTGGTGGCGTGGCGATATATTTCACTGGATTCTGTACTATTGCGTTAATTCCCGTGTCAATTGTGAATGCAACTTAGCCGACTTGGGCTTCTTTTGTTCACTTTTTATAACAGGGGTTTATTTCAAACGCTTACGGCTTACACTCGAAACTGAACTGGAACTTGAGTTACATGTTATTAGATAGAAAAAACGACTGAGTCAAGTCCAGGATTTGTTGAAGTAGAAGTTGGGAATACGGATCTTTTACAAAATCAGCAAATATTCACTAATTAAAAGATTAGATTTTTCCAAAAATGATTAAATGTTTCCACCCAGGGTCGAACTGAGGACCTTCAGCGTGTGAAGCCGACGTGATAACCACTACACTATGGAAACTCATTTTTGGCACTAGAGCAGAAAAAAAGTTCTTACCCCAGACACTTAAAAATGTATTCCTTTCCCATAGGACACAACTGTCATGGGCCAAGGATCGATTCAAGCCTCTGTGGCGCAATTGGCTAGCGCGTTCGGCTGTTAACCGGAAGGCTGGTGGTTCAAGCCCACCCAGGGGCGCAATAACTCAGGTAGATGTTTGTTTTGTTCAGTTTTTGCAAATTGATTCATTCCTCCGATATTTTACCTTACTGGAGGTTTGAAATGTCATGGACTCTATTCTTTTTGGACTTCTTGAAGAAGGGACACTATGATTACAATATCTATCTTTTAGTTGGATTGCTGACATTGCCAACATGAGTGTTATGCTGAAGAAAAAGACAAGCTACTGTACCCTCCAAATGTTTCAGCATAAATGGTATCTCTCCTACGTATTATTGTCTTCTTTAGGATACCTTCAGAGGGATCGTTCATATCGCAAGATTGTTAGCAGAATGATCGTAAAGGTTGCACGAATGTTTCTCTTCAAAACACATACAAAATAATTTACATAAAAAACCGTAATTAATCCGTTGTTTCCACCCAGGATTGAACTGAGGACCTTCAGCGTGTTAGGCCAACGTGATAACCACTACACTATGGAAACTATACAACATGCAAGTAGTATATTTTTCCGGTGTGTAAAATAAATAAAGTATGGTGTCTCGTTTGTTATGTCAAAAAACATTCGGTTTAACGCAATGCGCCCAACGGGGGGCCCGAACCCCGACCCTGAGATTAAGAGTCTCATGCTCTACCGACTGAGCTAGCCAGGCCACACAACACTCAAAAATTCATTTTGACTATAAATGTGGGGATGTTTTGGTTCCGATCAATACACCCCAGACAACCATTATATTGGACTCAGGGAGAGAAAGACAGTGCAATTCATGGAAGACACTCAAACTGCACAGGGGATGCTCAGAGGAACGCTGATGTGTATCGATAGACTTTGACCTGATCTCATTTTGGCCTGCGCGCATAGTAGATTTAGTCAGCTTTTTTCGTGTTTCGCTGCTAAGGCCAATCTTTGGCCATCTCTGACTCGCACACTTTTTGGATGACCAACCAGTCTCACCAAGCTAGAGTGTATAGTTTTAAACTGCCCACTAAAAAATCAATAGGCTTTTAAAGGCGCATTCACACTGACACTAACTTAATGTTACGAATAATTGTTTCGCAATGCAATTTGACAGAGTGGTCTGTAACATAGCATCAGTGGCTGAAAGCTCCGCACCTCGGGTAGTTGTACAAGGGGTTTGAAGCTTCCTGCCACCCTACGCTATGCCACAAATTCCTCCACTGGTGGCGTGGCGATATATTTCACTGGATTCTGTACTATTGCGTTAATTCCCGTGTCAATTGTGAATGCAACTTAGCCGACTTGGGCTTCTTTTGTTCACTTTTTATAACAGGGGTTTATTTCAAACACTTACGGCTTACACTCGAAACTGAACTGGAACTTGAGTTACATGTTATTAGATAGAAAAAACGACTGAGTCAAGTCCAGGATTTGTTGAAGTAGAAGTTGGGAATACGGATCTTTTACAAAATCAGCAAATATTCACTAATTAAAAGATTAGATTTTTCCAAAAATGATTAAATGTTTCCACCCAGGGTCGAACTGAGGATCTTCAGCGTGTGAAGCCGACGTGATAACCACTACACTATGAAAACTCATTTTTGGCACTAGAGCAGAAAAAAAGTTCTTACCCTAGACACTTAAAAATGTATTCCTTTCCCATAGGACACAACTGTCATGGGCCAAGGATCGATTCAAGCCTCTGTGGCGCAATTGGCTAGCGCGTTCGGCTGTTAACCGGAAGGCTGGTGGTTCAAGCCCACCCAGGGGCGCAATAACTCAGGTAGATGTTTGTTTTGTTCAGTTTTTGCAAATTGATTCATTCCTCCGATATTTTACCTTACTGGAGGTTTGAAATGTCATGGACTCTATTCTTTTTGGACTTCTTGAAGAAGGGACACTATGATTACAATATCTATCTTTTAGTTGGATTGCTGACATTGCCAACATGAGTGTTATGCTGAAGAAAAAGACAAGCTACTGTACCCTCCAAATGTTTCAGCATAAATGGTATCTCTCCTACGTATTATTGCCTTCTTTAGGATACCTTCAGAGGGATCGTTCATATCGCAAGATTGTTAGCAGAATGATCGTAAAGGTTGCACGAATGTTTCTCTTCAAAACACATACAAAAATAATTTACATAAAAAACCGTAATTAATCCGTTGTTTCCACCCAGGATTGAACTGAGGACCTTCAGCGTGTTAGGCCGACGTGATAACCACTACACTATGGAAACTATACAACATGCAAGTAGTATATTTTTCCGGTGTGTAAAATAAATAAAGTATGGTGTCTCGTTTGTTATGTAAAAAAACATTCGGGTTAACGCAATGCGCCCAACGGGGGGCTCGAACCCCCGACCCTGAGATTAAGAGTCTCATGCTCTACCGACTGAGCTAGCCAGGCCACACGACACTCAAAAATTCATTTTGACTATAAATGGGGGGATGTTTTGGTTCCGATCAATACACCCCAGACAACCATTATACTGGACTCAGGGAGAGAAAGACAGTGCAATTCATGGAAGACACTCAAACTGCACAGGGGATGCTCAGAGGAACGCTGATGTGTATCGATAGACTTTGACCTGATCTCATTTTGGCCTGCGCGCATAGTAGATTTAGTCAGCTTTTTCGTGTATCGCTGCTAAGGCCAATCTTTGGCCATCTCTGACTCGCACACTTTTTGGATGACCAACCAGTCTCACCAAGCTAGAGTGTATAGTTTTAAACTACCCACTAAAAAATCAATAGGCTTTTAAAGGCGCATTCACACTGACACTAACTTAATGTTACGAATAATTGTTTCGCAATGCAATTTGACAGAGTGGTCTGTAACATAGCATCAGTGGCTGAAAGCTCCGCACCTCGGGTAGTTGTACAAGGGGTTTGAAGCTTCCTGCCACCCTACGCTATGCCACAAATTCCTCCACTGGTGGCGTGGCGATATATTTCACTGGATTCTGTACTATTGCGTTAATTCCCGTGTCAATTGTGAATGCAACTTAGCCGACTTGGGCTTCTTTTGTTCACTTTTTATAACAGGGGTTTATTTCAAACGCTTACGGCTTACACTCGAAACTGAACTGGAACTTGAGTTACATGTTATTAGATAGAAAAAACGACTGAGTCAAGTCCAGGATTTGTTGAAGTAGAAGTTGGGAATACGGATCTTTTACAAAATCAGCAAATATTCACTAATTAAAAGATTAAATTTTTCCAAAAATGATTAAATGTTTCCACCCAGGGTCGAACTGAGGACCTTCAGCGTGTGAAGCCGACGTGATAACCACTACACTATGGAAACTCATTTTTGGCACTAGAGCAGAAAAAAAGTTCTTACCCCAGACACTTAAAAATGTATTCCTTTCCCATAGGACACAACTGTCATGGGCCAAGGATCGATTCAAGCCTCTGTGGCGCAATTGGCTAGCGCGTTCGGCTGTTAACCGGAAGGCTGGTGGTTCAAGCCCACCCAGGGGCGCAATAACTCAGGTAGATGTTTGTTTTGTTCAGTTTTTGCAAATTGATTCATTCCTCCGATATTTTACCTTACTGGAGGTTTTAAATGTCATGGACTCTATTCTTTTTGGTCTTCTTGAAGAAGGGACACTATGATTACAATATCTATCTTTTAGTTGGATTGCTGACATTGCCAACATGAGTGTTATGCTGAAGAAAAAGACAAGCTACTGTACCCTCCAAATGTTTCAGCATAAATGGTATCTCTCCTACGTATTATTGCCTTCTTTAGGATACCTTCAGAGGGATCGTTCATATCGCAAGATTGTTAGCAGAATGATCGTAAAGGTTGCACGAATGTTTCTCTTCAAAACACATACAAAAATAATTTACATAAAAAACCGTAATTAATCCGTTGTTTCCACCCAGGATTGAACTGAGGACCTTCAGCGTGTTAGGCCGACGTGATAACCACTACACTATGGAAACTATACAACATGCAAGTAGTATATTTTTCCGGTGTGTAAAATAAATAAAGTATGGTGTCTCGTTTGTTATGTCAAAAAAACATTCGGGTTAACGCAATGCGCCCAACGGGGGGCTCGAACCCCCGACCCTGAGATTAAGAGTCTCATGCTCTACCGACTGAGCTAGCCAGGCCACACAACACTCAAAAATTGATTTTGACTATAAATGGGGGGATGTTTTGGTTCCGATCAATACACCCCAGACAACCATTATACTGGACTCAGGGAGAGAAAGACAGTGCAATTCATGGAAGACACTCAAACTGCACAGGGGATGCTCAGAGGAACGCTGATGTGTATCGATAGACTTTGACCTGATCTCATTTTGGCCTGCGCGCATAGTAGATTTAGTCAGCTTTTTCGTGTATCGCTGCTAAGGTCAATCTTTGGCCATCTCTGACTCGCACACTTTTTGGATGACCAACCAGTCTCACCAAGCTAGAGTGTATAGTTTTAAACTACCCACTAAAAAATCAATAGGCTTTTAAAGGCGCATTCACACTGACACTAACTTAATGTTACGAATAATTGTTTCGCAATGCAATTTGACAGAGTGGTCTGTAACATAGCATCAGTGGCTGAAAGCTCCGCACCTCGGGTAGTTGTACAAGGGGTTTGAAGCTTCCTGCCACCCTACGCTATGCCACAAATTCCTCCACTGGTGGCGTGGCGATATATTTCAATGGATTCTGTACTATTGCGTTAATTCCCGTGTCAATTGTGAATGCAACTTAGCCGACTTGGGCTTCTTTTGTTCACTTTTTATAACAGGGGCTTATTTCAAACGCTTACGGCTTACACTCGAAACTGAACTGGAACTTGAGTTACATGTTATTAGATAGAAAAAACGACCGAGTCAAGTCCAGGATTTGTTGAAGTAGAAGTTGGGAATACGGATCTTTTACAAAATCAACAAATATTCACTAATTAAAAGATTAGATTTTTCCAAAAATGATTAAATGTTTCCACCCCGGGTCGAACTGAGGACCTTCAGCGTGTGAAGCCGACGTGATAACCACTACACTACGGAAACTCATTTTTGGCACTAGAGCAGAAAAAAAAGTTCTTACCCTAGACACTTAAAAATGTATTCCTTTCCCATAGGACACATATGTCATGGGCCAAGGATCGATTGAAGCCTCTGTGGCGCAATTGGCTAGCGCGTTCGGCTGTTAACCGGAAGGCTGGTGGTTCAAGCCCACCCAGGGGCGCAATAACTCAGGTAGATGTTTGTTTTGTTCAGTTTTTGCAAATTGATTCATTCCTCCGATATTTTACCTTACTGGAGGTTTTAAATGTCATGGACTCTATTCTTTTTGGACTTCTTGAAGAAGGGACACTATGATTACAATATCTATCTTTTAGTTGGATTGCTGACATTGCCAACATGAGTGTTATGCTGAAGAAAAAGACAAGCTACTGTACCCTCCAAATGTTTCAGCATAAATGGTATCTCTCCTACGTATTATTGCCTTCTTTAGGATACCTTCAGAGGGATCGTTCATATCGCAAGATTGTTAGCAGAATGATCGTAAAGGTTGCACGAATGTTTCTCTTCAAAACACATACAAAAATAATTTACATAAAAAAACCGTAATTAATCCGTTGTTTCCACCCAGGATTGAACTGAGGACCTTCAGCGTGTTAGGCCGACGTGATAACCACTACACTATGGAAACTATACAACATGCAAGTAGTATATTTTTCCGGTGTGTAAAATAAATAAAGTATGGTGTCTCGTTTGTTATGTCAAAAAACATTCAAGTTAACGCAATACGCCCAACGGGGGGCTCGAACCCCCGACCCTGAGATTAAGAGTCTCATGCTCTACCGACTGAGCTAGCCAGGCCACACAACACTCAAAAATTGATTTTGACTATAAATGGGAGGATGTTTTGGTTCCGATCAATACACCCCAGACAACCATTATACTGGACTCAGGGAGAGAAAGACAGTGCAATTCATGGAAGACACTCAAACTGCACAGGGGATGCTCAGAGGAACGCTGATGTGTATCGATAGACTTTGACCTGATCTCATTTTGGCCTGCGCTCATAGTAGATTTAGTCAGCTTTTTCGTGTATCGCTGCTAAGGCCAATCTTTGGCCATCTCTGACTCGCACACTTTTTGGATGACCAACCAGTCTCACCAAGCTAGAGTGTATAGTTTTAAACTACCCACTAAAAAATCAATAGGCTTTTAAAGGCGCATTCACACTGACACTAACTTAATGTTACGAAACATTGTTTCGCAATGCAATTTGACAGAGTGGTCTGTAACATAGCATCAGTGGCTGAAAGCTCCGCACCTCGGGTAGTTGTACAAGGGGTTTGAAGCTTCCTGCCACCCTACGCTATGCCACAAATTCCTCCACTGGTGGCGTGGCGATATATTTCAATGGATTCTGTACTATTGCGTTAATTCCCGTGTCAATTGTGAATGCAACTTAGCCGACTTGGGCTTCTTTTGTTCACTTTTTATAACAGGGGCTTATTTCAAACGCTTACGGCTTACACTCGAAACTGAACTGGAACTTGAGTTACATGTTATTAGATAGAAAAAACGACCGAGTCAAGTCCAGGATTTGTTGAAGTAGAAGTTGGGAATACGGATCTTTTACAAAATCAGCAAATATTCACTAATTAATAGATTAGATTTTTCCAAAAATGATTAAATGTTTCCACCCAGGGTCGAACTGAGGACCTTCAGCGTGTGAAGCCGACGTGATAACCACTACACTATGGAAACTCATTTTTGGCACTAGAGCAGAAAAAAGTTCTTACCCTAGACACTTAAAAATGTATTCCTTTCGCATAGGACACAACTGTCATGGGCGAAGGATCAAGCCTCTGTGGCGCAATTGGCTAGCGCGTTCGGCTGTGTATAGACGTGTCTAACTGATCTCCCAAGAGTGACATCTTGCTGTGAGTCAAAAAACTATTTTGTTCCTTTTTTTTTGTTCTCTTTTGTTGTACTTGCGCTTGTATTTCATTGTTTCTCTTGTTGCTTGTTAAGCGCTATTTTGGTTTTGTTTCAATTGTTTTGCATTGTTTTTTTTCCCCCGTCTCCTTGCCCCTTTTATTGTGGGTAAAATGGGAACGGAATCCCCAGACGTCTGGCCACGTACTGCCGAAATCTCTTTTGGTAATACTGAAGTGACCAGGCATGAATTCTACGAATGTTTCGAGCAAAGTAGCAACGAATCTGATAGCATCTTTGATGCAATTTCTCGCCTACCAGGACGAGCTATTTGCGTTTTCCGAATTGGGTTCAAGACCGTCAAAGACCATATTGAATTCTTGGATAAATTTAGTGCAAAAGAATCTGTAGTTATTAGTGGCAAGGAGGTCCGAATTAGAGTCAGAGATAGGTCAGTTAACCTTCAGCCCCAAATGAGGCTGAATCTTTTTCTGACACCAATACCGACGCTGAAGACGCTAGCTGTGTGGATCCGTCTGTCGCGTCTAAATCGGTAAAGAAAAAGAAAATAAAAGAGACGAGAGAATTCCGTGACCAACAAAAACAATCGGAAAAGAGGAGTCGTACTGCCTTTTCCAATTCCTCCGGCGAGGAAGCGGTAAGAATTGGTAATGATGTAGCTCAGTTGGTTGAACTCGAGGCTACGACTCGAGAGGTCCCAGTTTCGATTCCGGGTGTGGTCATCAATTCCTCTCCCATTCTTTCTGAGGGGGACGACGATGTGCCAACCGATACATTTGCACTTGGAGTGCAATCTTTTTCATCCACGATGGCTCAGATGGATAACGAGGCGGTTGAAGAGATGGAAACAACGGAGCTGGTATCTGGTTCAAACCCCGAGGGGGACATTTCTTTTTCCGATGGGAGTATACAACCAGGCCAACGGCCACTTGATAGTCAGGCGACTAGTCATTTGAGCGAGACTCAGGAGTCCTTGGGCGGGCCCCTCGGCACTCCTTCGACTCCTATAGTAGAAAGAACTCTCAAAGCAATGGAAGCCTTTAGAAGGAAAAAACCCCAAGGAAACAAGCCCCAACCCTCTAAACCCAAATTTAGAAATTAATCATGACTAACATCGCGACATATAATATCAACAGAATATCGTCACCTGACAAACTTCAAATCATACTTAATTTTTTTTTACATCATAAACTTGATATTATATGTTTGAAAGAAGTAGTATTCCACTCCAGCACCGTTTTTACTAACCATTACCAGATGCACACAAATCTCGGGCCTAGGAAACATGGGACAGCCATCCTAGTACGACACGGCCTGAGTGTCAACAACATTTTGTTTGAACCGGAGGGGAGGCTGATAGCCATGGAAGTTAAGGGTTTTTGCTTTCGTGTGTATTTACGCCCCATCTGGTGACCAAAATAAAACTTATAGGGATTCTTTCCTCCGTCAAACTATTCCGGCTTATGTTGCCCAGTATAAGGCACCTGCAGTTATATTGGGAGATTTTAATGCCGTGGACGAGATCGATGACCGGAAAAGTAGCAAGACAACACCATCAAAAATTAGACTAGCATTGCTAGAACCCCTCCGAGATTTAGTAAAAGCCCTTTCGTTAACAGATGTCTGGAGAGATATTCGGAAAAATGAACCTTGTTGGACGTACAATTGTGCGACTAGCCAGGCTAGATTAGACAGAATTTACTGTCAGCATCACATAAAATTTTCTGATATCCTTTTGCACGACTTACCACTTGGAGATCACAGACCAATCGTAGGGTATATAAACAGCACCACCCCTCCTCGTGTAGTGAGAAACAAGTCAAAGGATTTATGGAAACTTAACATTTCAATTCTCGAGGAGGAGGAATACATAAAATTAGTGCATGTTTTTATTGACGAAATGTCCCAACATACATCCCGTATTGAAAACATAGACCACTGGTGGGAGAACTTTTTCAAACCTGGCCTCAGGCGTTTATCGATTAATTATTGTAGAAAGAGAATCTGTGATCAGAGAGTCAAACGGAAATTACTCCAACATCAACTAAATGAAACCGTGAACAGTGCAAATTTCAATCATGCTCGCTACATGGAGTTGAAACGGGAGTTTCTAGCCTGGGAGCGAGAAGCATTGAGGGGATTTGCAATACGTTCACGCGTACAAAGTACAGCCGAAGAAGAGCCATCTACCTTTCATATGAACAGGTCAACGAGCAATTTCCAGAAGTCTCTGATCACTCAGCTCAAAACTAATGATAACTGTAAAATTACCCAACCTGAGCAGATCAACCTAGAAATAATTGAACATTTTAGTAGAATCTTTCAGAACCAGCCCTCCCCCAATACCCAATTAGCTGGGAAATTTATGGAAGGGATTAGGGGTGCACTTAACCGTACAAAACCCACTAATAACGATCCGGATGTAACAGTGGTAGCTCAGTCGTTAAACGCTCCAGTTTTCAATCGAGGAGTACTAGGGTCGATCCCGGAGAGTGACAACCCTCTAGTAGTTCCATTTTCAGTAGAGGAAATTAACAATGCCCTAAGGGCAACTAAAAAAAAACAAGGCCCCAGGTACAGATGGCATTCCTTTTGAGTTTTATTTAAAATTCTGGGATGTTATTGGTGTTTCATTTTCTAGAGATGATGAATTGCGTACTGGGAAAAAGAAAACTTCAACCGTCGCAGGGAAGGGCAGCTATAAGATTAGTCCCAAAAATCCCGACACCGAGTAAAATCACCGATTACCGGCCAATTTCATTGTTAAATACCGATTACAAGTTAATTGCGTCAGTATTGGCTTTTCGTCTGAGGAAATCTCTTCAAAACTCTCTAGATTCGCACCAAAAAGGTGGTGTACCCGGCCGCTATATCTTTGACAGCTTGTGTTTAATTCGAGATGCCATTGATAATACAGGCCGTAAATCAAAAGAGGCATCTTCCCTCAAACCGGCCGCCATTATCGCGTACGATTTGGAGAAAGCATATGACCTTGTCAATCGAGACGTACTGTGGGAAGTGATGACAGCCATGGGCTATCCCCCCCTGTTTGTTGATTGGTTAAAAACACTGTACAGTATAACTGAACTATGCCCATTGAACGGTAATGACGTAGTCGGTACTGTGGACAATGCACAATCCGTGAGGCAGGGGTGCCCTCTGTCGGTCCATCTGTTTGCCCTCTATATTGAACCACTTTTAGTTTGTTTGTCTAGGGGTATTGACGGAATTGAACACTACGGAAAACGCATCAAAGTTCGTGCATATGTAGATGATCTAGTAGTTTTTGCTTCATCAATGAAAGATGTACGTCGAGCATGCGAGATTATTCTAGAATTTTGTGCCTGGACAAATGCACGTATTAACAAGGGGAAGACCAAATTACTTGGCCTAGGCTCCTGGAACATACGAACCTTTCCACAGTCCCTAGTGGCACAGTCGGCAGCGGCATCGGCTGGGGTTCCTGGGGTTAACAGTTCGATTCCTAGTAAGAGCACCTTAAATGAAACACGTCTTAAACGCACATGGCCATATGATTGGATAACTCAAGTAGACGAATTGAAAATCCTTGGAATTACTTTTTCTTCCGAAACAAAAACAACAGTTAAAAACAATTGGCAGAGACAGTTCAACATCATACAAAATATTCTCATCACAAACACACACCGTCATTTCACTTTTTATGGTCGCGTCCTGTTCATTAAACAACATGTCTTATCACAACTTGTCCATATAGCTCACGTACTTCCTTGCAACAAAACCCAGGCCCTTCTCCTCCAACAAAAATGCAACAAATTCCTTTGGGCACAACGAAGAGAGCATCCACCCCTAAATGTTTTGATCCGGCCCCGGCTTCAAGGAGGGCCTTGGTGTTACTTTACTTTTTCAATTCTTCCTGTCCCTCTTCACCCGCCAAATATTCAAATCTTTAATCCATCCCGAGGCTATTGAGAGAACTGCAGCTGTTTATTGGTTAGGGCCACATCTCAAGAATCTCCTTCCACAAATCATCCAGCCTAGGTTTAAGGCAACCCATTCATCGCATCCATACTTCACCACCTCACTTTTAACCATCACCGATCTACTTAAAGCTGGCATCTTCACATCATCAACTGCATCCAATCACCGCGCCACCTACAATCACCTGATCACTAACATTGGGCAACCGGGAAGAACAGAGATGGCGAAACCGGACCTTGACTGGGCTTCCATCTGGCGTTGGGTGGCCAAAATCAAAGGAAGAAACGCTGAATTGGTCTGGGATTTTAACCACAACCAGCTTCCCACCAAAATGCGTCTCACAAGAACCAATCTTTCAAACAACGACCAATGCCCTCTATGCAATGGCGGCCAAGAAACGGA
Source organism: Daphnia galeata (assembly GCA_030770115.1). NCBI lineage: Eukaryota > Metazoa > Arthropoda > Branchiopoda > Diplostraca > Daphniidae > Daphnia > Daphnia galeata. Next base: position 4,569,018 of record CM061122.1, read on the forward strand.
CGACCATCTAATGCTACTTTGTTCAGAGAAAGCTGATATCGTTTTATTGCTCCGTATCCATTTGACGAAACTCGGATGTCTAAAGCCACTGAAAGCAGCAATCAATGGAGACGTTGGAAATGGCCCCAATAAAAAGAAAATACTGGCCCTCATCCAATCCTACATAATCACCGTCTGGACTGCCCGCAGCCAAAACCTCACCCCAGCCATAAACGAAATACAGTCTCTCTGGTCAAGCCTCCTTCATTAAGAAATCTCTCCCCATATGTCACCTTCTAAACCCTAAATATTCTTTCTCAAAATTCTCAACAGAATTCTCCTTATCTCCCATTATAATTAAAATTTCTTTGTTTCCCCCCCAGATGTCGTACTGTTGATTTTCATTTCCACCAAAGTCTTTTTGCCCCTTTCAATTCCGTTTTGAAATGTATTTGTCTCATTGTAATATTTCCTCCTTGGCCACAGCAAGTCACTCATGTCACATATGTCACAAATGCCCAAATGTATCTGTAAAACAATTTAAATTTTACTTGTGACAATAAATCGTTTATAAAAAAAAAAAAAAAAACCGGAAGGCTGGTGGTTCAAGCCCACCCAGGGGCGCAATAACTCAGGTAGATGTTTGTTTTGTTCAGTTTTTGCAAATTGATTCATTCCTCCGATATTTTACCTTACTGGAGGTTTTAAATGTCATGGACTCTATTCTTTTTGGACTTCTTGAAGAAGGGACACTATGATTACAATATCTATCTTTTAGTTGGATTGCTGACATTGCCAACATGAGTGTTATGCTGAAGAAAAAGACAAGCTACTGTACCCTCCAAATGTTTCAGCATAAATGGTATCTCTCCTACGTATTATTGCCTTCTTTAGGATACCTTCAGAGGGATCGTTCATATCGCAAGATTGTTAGCAGAATGATCGTAAAGGTTGCACGAATGTTTCTCTTCAAAACACATACAAAAATAATTTATAAAAACCGTAATTAATCCGTTGTTTCCACCCAGGATTGAACTGAGGACCTTCAGCGTGTTAGGCCGACGTGATAACCACTACACTATGGAAACTATACAACTTGAATGTTGTATATTTTTCCGGTGTGTAAAATAAATAAAGTATGGTGTCTCGTTTGTTATGTCAAAAAACATTCAGGTTAACGCAATGCGCCCAACGGGGGGCTCGAACCCCCGACCCTGAGATTAAGAGTCTCATGCTCTACCGACTGAGCTAGCCAGGCTACACAACACTCAAAAATTGCATTTTGACTATAAATGGGGGGATGTTTTGGTTCCGATCAATACACCCCAGACAACCATTATACTGGACTCAGGGAGAGAAAGACAGTGCAATTCATGGAAGACACTCAAACTGCACAGGGGATGCTCAGAGGAACGCTGATGTGTATCGATAGACTTTGACCTGATCTCATTTTGGCCTGCGCGCATAGTAGATTTAGTCAGCTTTTTCGTGTATCGCTGCTAAGGCCAATCTTTGGCCATCTCTGACTCGCACACTTTTTGGATGACCAACCAGTCCTCACCAAGCTAGAGTGTATAGTTTTAAACTACCCACTAAAAAATCAATAGGCTTTTAAAGGCGCATTCACACTGACACTAACTTAATGTTACGAATAATTGTTTCGCAATGCAATTTGACAGAGTGGTCTGTAACATAGCATCAGTGGCTGAAAGCTCCGCACCTCGGGTAGTTGTACAAGGGGTTTGAAGCTTCCTGCCACCCTACGCTATGCCAAAAATTCCTCCACTGGTGGCGTGGCGATATATTTCAATGGATTCTGTACTATTGCGTTAATTCCCGTGTCAATTGTGAATGCAACTTAGCCGACTTGGGCTTCTTTTGTTCACTTTTTATAACAGGGGCTTATTTCAAACGCTTACGGCTTACACTCGAAACTGAACTGGAACTTGAGTTACATGTTATTAGATAGAAAAAACGACCGAGTCAAGTCCAGGATTTGTTGAAGTAGAAGTTGGGAATACGGATCTTTTACAAAATCAACAAATATTCACTAATTAAAAGATTAGATTTTTCCAAAAATGATTAAATGTTTCCACCCAGGGTCGAACTGAGGACCTTCAGCGTGTGAAGCCGACGTGATAACCACTACACTATGAAAACTCATTTTTGGCACTAGAGCAGAAAAAAAGTTCTTACCCTAGACACTTAAAAATGTATTCCTTTCCCATAGGACACAACTGTCATGGGCCAAGGAATCTAATTCAAGCCTCTGTGGCGCAATTGGCTAGCGCGTTCGGCTGTTAACCGTAAGGCTGGTGGTTCAAGCCCACCCAGGGGCGCAATAACTCAGGTAGATGTTTGTTTTGTTCAGTTTTTGCAAATTGATTCATTCCTCCGATATTTTACCTTACTGGAGGTTTTAAATGTCATGGACTCTATTCTTTTTGGACTTCTTGAAGAAGGGACACTATGATTACAATATCTATCTTTTAGTTGGATTGCTGACATTGCCAACATGAGTGTTATGCTGAAGAAAAAGACAAGCTACTGTACCCTCCAAATGTTTCAGCATAAATGGTATCTCTCCTACGTATTATTGCCTTCTTTAGGATACCTTCAGAGGGATCGTTCATATCGCAAGATTGTTAGCAGAATGATCATAAAGGTTGCACGAATGTTTCTCTTCAAAACACATACAAAAATAATTTACATAAAAAACCGTAATTAATCCGTTGTTTCCACCCACGATTGAACTGAGGACCTTCAGCGTGTTAGGCCGACGTGATAACCACTACACTATGGAAAACTATACAACATGCAAGTAGTATATTTTTCCGGTGTGTAAAATAAATAAAGTATGGTGTCTCGCTTGTTATGTCAAAAAACATTCGGGTTAACGCAATGCGCCCAACGGGGGGCTCGAACCCCCGACCCTGAGATTAAGAGTCTCATGCTCTACCGACTGAGCTAGCCAGGCTACACAACACTTAAAAATTCCTTTTGACTATAAATGGGGGGATGTTTTGGTTCCGATCAATACACCCCAGACAACCATTATACTGGACTCAGGGAGAGAAAGACAGTGCAATTCATGGAAGACACTCAAACTGCACAGGGGATGCTCAGAGGAACGCTGATGTGTATCGATAGACTTTGACCTGATCTCATTTTGGCCTGCGCGCATAGTAGATTTAGTCAGCTTTTTCGTGTATCGCTGCTAAGGCCAATCTTTGGCCATCTCTGACTCGCACACTTTTTGGATGACCAACCAGTCTCACCAAGCTAGAGTGTATAGTTTTAAACTACCCACTAAAAAATCAATAGGCTTTTAAAGGCGCATTCACGCTGACACTAACTTAATGTTACGAATAATTGTTTCGCAATGCAATTTGACAGAGTGGTCTGTAACATAGCATCAGTGGCTGAAAGCTCCGCACCTCGGGTAGTTGTACAAGGGGTTTGAAGCTTCCTGCCACCCTACGCTATGCCAAAAATTCCTCCACTGGTGGCGTGGCGATATATTTCACTGGATTCTGTACTATTGCGTTAATTCCCGTGTCAATTGTGAATGCAACTTAGCCGACTTGGGCTTCTTTTGTTCACTTTTTATAACAGGGGTTTATTTCAAACGCTTACGGCTTACACTCGAAACTGAACTGGAACTTGAGTTACATGTTATTAGATAGAAAAAACGACTGAGTCAAGTCCAGGATTTGTTGAAGTAGAAGTTGGGAATACGGATCTTTTACAAAATCAGCAAATATTCACTAATTAAAAGATTAGATTTTTCCAAAAATGATTAAATGTTTCCACCCAGGGTCGAACTGAGGACCTTCAGCGTGTGAAGCCGACGTGATAACCACTACACTATGGAAACTCATTTTTGGCACTAGAGCAGAAAAAAAGTTCTTACCCCAGACACTTAAAAATGTATTCCTTTCCCATAGGACACAACTGTCATGGGCCAAGGATCGATTGAAGCCTCTGTGGCGCAATTGGCTAGCGCGTTCGGCTGTTAACCGGAAGGCTGGTGGTTCAAGCCCACCCAGGGGCGCAATAACTCAGGTAGATGTTTGTTTTGTTCAGTTTTTGCAATGATTCATTCCTCCGATATTTTACCTTACTGGAGGTTTGAAATGTCATGGACTCTATTCTTTTTGGACTTCTTGAAGAAGGGACACTATGATTACAATATCTATCTTTTAGTTGGATTGCTGACATTGCCAACATGAGTGTTATGCTGAAGAAAAAGACAAGCTACTGTACCCTCCAAATGTTTCAGCATAAATGGTATCTCTCCTACGTATTATTGTCTTCTTTAGGATACCTTCAGAGGGATCGTTCATATCGCAAGATTGTTAGCAGAATGATCGTAAAGGTTGCACGAATGTTTCTCTTCAAAACACATACAAAAATAATTTACATAAAAAAACCGTAATTAATCCGTTGTTTCCACCCAGGATTGAACTGAGGACCTTCAGCGTGTTAGGCCGACGTGATAACCACTACACTATGGAAACTATACAACATGCAAGTAGTATATTTTTCCGGTGTGTAAAATAAATAAAGTATGGTGTCTCGTTTGTTATGTCAAAAAACATTCAGGTTAACGCAATGCGCCCAACGGGGGGCTCGAACCCCCGACCCTGAGATTAAGAGTCTCATGCTCTACCGACTGAGCTAGCCAGGCCACACAACACTCAAAAATTCATTTTGACTATAAATGTGGGGATGTTTTGGTTCCGATCAATACACCCCAGACAACCATTATACTGGACTCAGGGAGAGAAAGACAGTGCAATTCATGGAAGACACTCAAACTGCACAGGGGATGCTCAGAGGAACGCTGATGTGTATCGATAGACTTTGACCTGATCTCATTTTGGCCTGCGCGCATAGTAGATTTAGTCAGCTTTTTCGTGTTATCGCTGCTAAGGCCAATCTTTGGCCATCTCTGACTCGCACACTTTTTGGATGACCAACCAGTCTCACCAAGCTAGAGTGTATAGTTTTAAACTACCCACTAAAAAATCAATAGGCTTTTAAAGGCGCATTCACACTGACACTAACTTAATGTTACGAATAATTGTTTCGCAATGCAATTTGACAGAGTGGTCTGTAACATAGCATCAGTGGCTGAAAGCTCCGCACCTCGGGTAGTTGTACAAGGGGTTTGAAGCTTCCTGCCACCCTACGCTATGCCACAAATTCCTCCACTGGTGGCGTGGCGATATATTTCACTGGATTCTGTACTATTGCGTTAATTCCCGTGTCAATTGTGAATGCAACTTAGCCGACTTGGGCTTCTTTTGTTCACTTTTTATAACAGGGGTTTATTTCAAACACTTACGGCTTACACTCGAAACTGAACTGGAACTTGAGTTACATGTTATTAGATAGAAAAAACGACTGAGTCAAGTCCAGGATTTGTTGAAGTAGAAGTTGGGAATACGGATCTTTTACAAAATCAGCAAATATTCACTAATTAAAAGATTAGATTTTTCCAAAAATGATTAAATGTTTCCACCCAGGGTCGAACTGAGGATCTTCAGCGTGTGAAGCCGACGTGATAACCACTACACTATGGAAAACCCATTTTTGGTACTAGAGCAGAAAAAAAGTTCTTACCCCAGACACTTAAAAATGTATTCCTTTCGCATAGGACACAACTGTCATGGGCCAAGTATCGAAGCCTCTGTGGCGCAATTGGCTAGCGCGTTCGGCTGTTAACCGGAAGGCTGGTGGTTCAAGCCCACCCAGGGGCGCAATAACTCAGGTAGATGTTTGTTTTGTTCAGTTTTTGCAAATTGATTCATTCCTCCGATATTTTACCTTACTGGAGATTTTAATGTCATGGACTCTATTCTTTTTGGACTTCTTGAAGAAGGGACACTATGATTACAATATCTATCTTTTAGTTGGATTGCTGACATTGCCAACATGAGTGTTATGCTGAAGAAAAAGACAAGCTACTGTACCCTCCAAATGTTTCAGCATAAATGGTATCTCTCCTACGTATTATTGCCTTCTTTAGGATACCTTCAGAGGGATCGTTCATATCGCAAGATTGTTAGCAGAATGATCGTAAAGGTTGTACGAATGTTTCTCTTCAAAAACACATACAAAAATAATTTACATAAAAAACCGTAATTAATCCGTTGTTTCCACCCAGGATTGAACTGAGGACCTTCAGCGTGTTAGGCCGACGTGATAACCACTACACTATGGAAACTATACAACATGCAAGTAGTATATTTTTCCGGTGTGTAAAATAAATAAAGTATGGTGTCTCGTTTGTTATGTCAAAAAACATTCAAGTTAACGCAATGCGCCCAACGGGGGGCTCGTACCCCCGACCCTGAGATTAAGAGTCTCATGCTCTACCGACTGAGCTAGCCAGGCCTACACAACACTCAAAAATTCATTTTGACTATAAATGGGGGGATGTTTTGGTTCCGATCAATACACCCCAGAAAACCATTATACTGGACTCAGGAAGAGAAAGACAGTGCAATTCATGGAAGACACTCAAACTGCACAGGGGATGCTCAGAGGAACGCTGATGTGTATCGATAGACTTTGACCTGATCTCATTTTGGCCTGCGCGCATAGTAGATTTAGTCAGCTTTTTCGTGTTTCGCTGCTAAGGCCAATCTTTGGCCATCTCTGACTCGCACACTTTTTGGATGACCAACCAGTCTCACCAAGCTAGAGTGTATAGTTTTAAACTACCCACTAAAAAATCAATAGGCTTTTAAAGGCGCATTCACACTGACACTAACTTAATGTTACGAATAATTGTTTCGCAATGCAATTTGACAGAGTGGTCTGTAACATAGCATCAGTGGCTGAAAGCTCCGCACCTCGGGTAGTTGTACAAGGGGTTTGAAGCTTCCTGCCACCCTACGCTATGCCACAAATTCCTCCACTGGTGGCGTGGCGATATATTTCACTGGATTCTGTACTATTGCGTTAATTCCCGTGTCAATTGTGAATGCAACTTAGCCGACTTGGGCTTCTTTTGTTCACTTTTTATAACAGGGGTTTATTTCAAACACTTACGGCTTACACTCGAAACTGAACTGGAACTTGAGTTACATGTTATTAGATAGAAAAAACGACTGAGTCAAGTCCAGGATTTGTTGAAGTAGAAGTTGGGAATACGGATCTTTTACAAAATCAGCAAATATTCACTAATTAAAAGATTAGATTTTTCCAAAAATGATTAAATGTTTCCACCCAGGGTCGAACTGAGGATCTTCAGCGTGTGAAGCCGACGTGATAACCACTACACTATGGAAAACCCATTTTTGGTACTAGAGCAGAAAAAATGTTCTTACCCCAGACACTTAAAAATGTATTCCTTTCGCATAGGACACAACTGTCATGGGCCAAAGTATCAAGCCTCTGTGGCGCAATTGGCTAGCGCGTTCGGCTGTTAACCGGAAGGCTGGTGGTTCAAGCCCACCCAGGGGCGCAATAACTCAGGTAGATGTTTGTTTTGTTCAGTTTTTGCAAATTGATTCATTCCTCCGATATTTTACCTTACTGGAGATTTTAAATGTCATGGACTCTATTCTTTTTGGACTTCTTGAAGAAGGGACACTATGATTACAATATCTATCTTTTAGTTGGATTGCTGACATTGCCAACATGAGTGTTATGCTGAAGAAAAAGACAAGCTACTGTACCCTCCAAATGTTTCAGCATAAATGGTATCTCTCCTACGTATTATTGCCTTCTTTAGGATACCTTCAGAGGGATCGTTCATATCGCAAGATTGTTAGCAGAATGATCGTAAAGGTTGCACGAATGTTTCTCTTCAAAACACATACAAAAATAATTTACATAAAAAACCGTAATTAATCCGTTGTTTCCACCCAGGATTGAACTGAGGACCTTCAGCGTGTTAGGCCGACGTGATAACCACTACACTATGGAAACTATACAACATGCAAGTAGTATATTTTTCCGGTGTGTAAAATAAATAAAGTATGGTGTCTCGTTTGTTATGTCAAAAAACATTCAAGTTAACGCAATACGCCCAACGGGGGCTCGAACCCCCGACCCTGAGATTAAGAGTCTCATGCTCTACCGACTGAGCTAGCCAGGCCACACAACACTCAAAAATTCATTTTGACTATAAATGGGGGATGTTTTGGTTCCGATCAATACACCCCAGACAACCATTATACTGGACTCAGGGAGAGAAAGACAGTGCAATTCATGGAAGACACTCAAACTGCACAGGGGATGCTCAGAGGAACGCTGATGTGTATCGATAGACTTTGACCTGATCTCATTTTGGCCTGCGCGCATAGTAGATTTAGTCAGCTTTTTCGTGTATCGCTGCTAAGGCCAATCTTTGGCCATCTCTGACTCGCACACTTTTGGATGACCAACCAGTCTCACCAAGCTAGAGTGTATAGTTTTTAAACTACCCACTAAAAAATCAATAGGCTTTTAAAGGCGCATTCACACTGACACTAACTTAATGTTACGAAACATTGTTTCGCAATGCAATTTGACAGAGTGGTCTGTAAACATAGCATCAGTGGCTGAAAGCTCCGCACCTCGGGTAGTTGTACAAGGGGTTTGAAGCTTCCTGCCACCCTACGCTATGCCACAAATTCCTCCACTGGTGGCGTGGCGATATATTTCAATGGATTCTGTACTATTGCGTTAATTCCCGTGTCAATTGTGAATGCAACTTAGCCGACTTGGGCTTCTTTTGTTCACTTTTTATAACAGGGGCTTATTTCAAACGCTTACGGCTTACACTCGAAACTGAACTGGAACTTGAGTTACATGTTATTAGATAGAAAAAACGACCGAGTCAAGTCCAGGATTTGTTGAAGTAGAAGTTGGGAATACGGATCTTTTACAAAATCAACAAATATTCACTAATTAAAAGATTAGATTTTTCCAAAAATGATTAAATGTTTCCACCCAGGGTCGAACTGAGGACCTTCAGCGTGTGAAGCCGACGTGATAACCACTACACTATGGAAACTCATTTTTGGCACTAGAGCAGAAAAAAAGTTCTTACCCTAGACACTTAAAAAATGTATTCCTTTCCCATAGGACACAAATGTCATGGGCCCAAGGATCGATTGAAGCCTCTGTGGCGCAATTGGCTAGCGCGTTCGGCTTGGTGGTTCAAGCCCACCCAGGGGCGCAATAACTCAGGTAGATGTTTGTTTTGTTCAGTTTTTGCAAATTGATTCATTCCTCCGATATTTTACCTTACTGGAGGTTTTAAATGTCATGGAACTCTATTATTTTTTGGACTTCTTGAAGAAGGGACACTATGATTACAATATCTATCTTTTAGTTGGATTGCTGACATTGCCAACATGAGTGTTATGCTGAAGAAAAAGACAAGCTACTGTACCCTCCAAATGTTTCAGCATAAATGGTATCTCTCCTACGTATTATTGCCTTCTTTAGGATACCTTCAGAGGGATCGTTCATATCGCAAGATTGTTAGCAGAATGATCGTAAAAGTTGCACGAATGTTTCTCTTCAAAACACATACAAAAATAATTTACATAAAAAACCGTAATTAATCCGTTGTTTCCACCCAGGATTGAACTGAGGACCTTCAGCGTGTTAGGCCGACGTGATAACCACTACACTATGGAAACTATACAACATGCAAGTAGTATATTTTTCCGGTGTGTAAAATAAATAAAGTATGGTGTCTCGTTTGTATGTCAAAAAAACATTCAAGTTAACGCAATACGCCCAACGGGGGGCTCGAACCCCCGACCCTGAGATTAAGAGTCTCATGCTCTACCGACTGAGCTAGCCAGGCCACACAAACACTCAAAAATTGATTTTGACTATAAATGGGGGGATGTTTTGGTTCCGATCAATACACCCCAGACAACCCATTATACTGGACTCAGGGAGAGAAAGACAGTGCAATTCATGGAAGACACTCAAACTGCACAGGGGATGCTCAGAGGAAACGCTGATGTGTATCGATAGACTTTGACCTGATCTCATTTTGGCCTGCGCGCATAGTAGATTTAGTCAGCTTTTTCGTGTATCGCTGCTAAGGCCAATCTTTGGCCATCTCTGACTCGCACACTTTTTGGATGACCAACCAGTCTCACCAAGCTAGAGTGTATAGTTTTTAAACTACCCACTAAAAAATCAATAGGCTTTTAAAGGCGCATTCACACTGACACTAACTTAATGTTACGAATACATTGTTTCGCAATGCAATTTTGACAGAGTGGTCTGTAACATAGCATCCAGTGGCTGAAAGCTCCGCACCTCGGGGTAGTTGTACAAGGGGGTTTGAAGCTTCCTGCCACCCTACTGCTATGCCACAAATTCCTCCACTGGTGGCGTGGCGATATATTTCAATGGATTCTGTACTATTGCGTTAATTCCCGTGTCAATTGTGAATGCAACTTAGCCCGACTTGGGCTTCTTTTGTTCACTTTTTATAACAGGGGCTTATTTCAAACGCTTACGGCTTACACTCGAAACTGAACTGGAACTTGAGTTACATGTTATTAGATAGAAAAAACGACCGAGTCAAGTCCAGGATTTGTTGAAGTAGAAGTTGGGAATACGGATCTTTTACAAAACAACAAATATTCACTAATTAAAGATTAGATTTTTCCAAAAATGATTAAACTGTTTCCACCCAGGGTTCGAACTGAGGACCTATCAGCGTGTGAAGCCGACGGTGATAACCACCTTACACTATGGAAAACTCATTTTTGGCACCTAGAGCAGAAAACAAGTTCTTACCCTAGACACTTAAAAATGTATTCCTTTCCATAGGACACAAAATGTCATGGGCAAGGATCGATTGAAGCCTCTGTGCGCAATTGGCTAGCGCGTTCGGCTTGGTGGTTTCCAAGCCCACCCAGGGGCGCAATAAACTCAGGTAAGATGTTTGTTTTGTTCAGTTTTTTGCAAATTGATTCATTCCTCCGATATTATTACCTTACTGGAGGTTTTAAATGTCATGAACTCTATTATTTTTTGGACTTCTTGAAGAAGGGACCACTATGATTACAATATCTATCTTTTAGTTGGATTGCTGACATTGCCAACATGGAGTGTTATGCTGAAGGAAAAGACAAGCTACTGTACCCTCCAAATGTGTTCAGCATACATGGTATCTCTCCTACGTATTACTGCCCTTTCCTGTAGGATACCTTTCAGAGGGATCGTTCATATCGCAAGAAAGATTGTTTAGCAGAATTATCGTAAAAAAGTTTGCACGAATGATTTCTCTTCAATAACACATACAAAAAATATTTACATAAAAAACCGTAAATTATCCGTTGTTTCCACCCAGGGATTGAAACTGAGACCTTCAGCGTGTTAGGCCACGTGATACCACTACACTATGGAAACTATACAACATGCAAGTAGTATATTTTTTCCGGTGTGTAAAAGTAATAAAGTATGGTGTCTCGTTTGTTATGTCAAAAACATTCAAGTTAACGCAATACGCCCCAACGGGGGGCTCGAACCCCCGACCCTGAGATTAGGGAGTCTCATGCTCTAAGCCGACTGAAAGCTAGCCAGGCCACACAACACTGCAAAAATTGATTTTGACTATAAATGGGGGGATGTTTTGGTTTCCGATCATACACCCCAGACAACCATTATACTGGACTCAGGGAGAGAAAGACAGTGCAATTCATGGAAGACACTCAAACTGCACAGTGGATGCTCAGAGGAACGCTGATGTGTATCGATAGACTTTGACCTGATCTCATTTTGGCCTGCGCGCATAGTAGATTTAGTCAGCTTTTTTCGTGTATCGCTGCTAAGGCCAATCTTGGCCATCTCTGACTCGCACACTTTTTGGATGACCAACCAGTCATCACCAAGCTAGAGTGTATAGTTTTAAACTACCCACTAAAAATCAATAGGCTTTTAAAGGCGCATTCACACGGACACTACCTTAATGTTACGAAACATTGTTTCCAATGCAATTTGACAGAGTGGTCCTGTAACATAGCATCAGTGGCTGAAAGCTCCGCACCTCGGGTAGTTGTACCAAGGGTTTTGAAGCTTCCTGCCACCCTACGCTATGCCACAAATTCCTCCACTGGTGGCGTGGCGATATATTTCAATGGATTCTGTACCTATTGCGTTAATTCCCGTGTCAATTGTGAATGCAACTTAGCCGACTTGGGCTTCTTTTGTTCACTTTTTATAACAGGGGCTTATTTCAAACGCTTACGGCTTACACTCGAAACTGAACTGGAACTTGAGTTACATGTTATTAGATAGAAAAAACGACCGAGTCAAGTCCAGGATTTGTTGAAGTAGAAGTTGGGAATACGGATCTTTTACAAAATCAGCAAATATTCACTAATTAATAGATTAGATTTTTCCAAAAATGATTAAATGTTTCCACCCAGGGTCGAACTGAGGACCTTCAGCGTGTGAAGCCGACGTGATAACCACTACACTATGGAAACTCATTTTTGGCACTAGAGCAGAAAAAAGTTCTTACCCTAGACACTTAAAAAATGTATTCCTTTCGCATAGGACACAACTGTCATGGGCGAAGGATCAAGCCTCTGTGGCGCAATTGGCTAGCGCGTTCGGCTGTGTATAGACGTGTCTAACTGATCTCCCAAGAGTGACATCTTGCTGTGAGTCAAAAAAACTATTTTGTTCCTTTTTTTTTGTTCTCTTTTGTTGTACTTGCGCTTGTATTTCATTGTTTCTCTTGTTGCTTGTTAAGCGCTATTTTGGTTTTGTTTCAATTGTTTTGCATTGTTTTTTTCCCCCGTCTCCTTGCCCCTTTTATTGTGGGTAAAATGGGAACGGAATCCCCAGACGTCTGGCCACGTACTGCCGAAATCTCTTTTGGTAATACTGAAGTGACCAGGCATGAATTCTACGAATGTTTCGAGCAAAGTAGCAACGAATCTGATAGCATCTTTGATGCAATTTCTCGCCTACCAGGACGAGCTATTTGCGGTTTTCCGAATTGGGTTCAAGACCGTCAAAGACCATATTGAATTCTTGGATAAATTTAGTGCAAAAGAATCTGTAGTTATTAGTGGCAAGGAGGTCCGAATTAGAGTCAGAGATAGGTCAGTTAACCTTCAGCCCCAAATGAGGCTGAATCTTTTTCTGACACCAATACCGACGCTGAAGACGCTAGCTGTGTGGATCCGTCTGTCGCGTCTAAATCGGTAAAGAAAAAGAAAATAAAAGAGACGAGAGAATTCCGTGACCAACAAAAACAATCGGAAAGAGAGGAGTCGTACTGCCTTTTCCAATTCCTCCGGCGAGGAAGCGGTAAGAATTGGTAATGATGTAGCTCAGTTGGTTGAACTCGAGGCTACGACTCGAGAGGTCCCAGTTTCGATTCCGGGTGTGGTCATCAATTTCTCTCCCATTCTTTCTGAGGGGGACGACGATGTGCCAACCGATACATTTGCACTTGGAGTGCAATCTTTTTCATCCACGATGGCTCAGATGGATAACGAGGCGGTTGAAGAGATGGAAACAACGGAGCTGGTATCTGGTTCAAACCCCGAGGGGGACATTTCTTTTTCCGATGGGAGTATACAACCAGGCCAACGGCCACTTGATAGTCAGGCGACTAGTCATTTGAGCGAGACTCAGGAGTCCTTGGGCGGGCCCCTCGGCACTCCTTCGACTCCTATAGTAGAAAGAACTCTCAAAGCAATGGAAGCCTTTAGAAGGAAAAAACCCCAAGGAAACAAGCCCCAACCCTCTAAACCCAAATTTAGAAATTAATCATGACTAACATCGCGACATATAATATCAACAGAATATCGTCACCTGACAAACTTCAAATCATACTTAATTTTTTTTTTACATCATAAACTTGATATTATATGTTTGCGAAGAAGTAGTATTCCACTCCAGCACCGTTTTTACTAACCATTACCAGATGCACACAAATCTCGGGCCTAGGAAACATGGGACAGCCATCCTAGTACGACACGGCCTGAGTGTCAACAACATTTTGTTTGAACCGGAGGGGAGGCTGATAGCCATGGAAGTTAAGGGTTTTGCTTTCGTGTGTATTTACGCCCCATCTGGTGACCAAAATAAAACTTATAGGGATTCTTTCCTCCGTCAAACTATTCCGGCTTATGTTGCCCAGTATAAGGCACCTGCAGTTATATTGGGAGATTTTAATGCCGTGGACGAGATCGATGACCGGAAAAGTAGCAAGACAACACCATCAAAAATTAGACTAGCATTGCTAGAACCCCTCCGAGATTTAGTAAAAGCCCTTTCGTTAACAGATGTCTGGAGAGATATTCGGAAAAATGAACCTTGTTGGACGTACAATTGTGCGACTAGCCAGGCTAGATTAGACAGAATTTACTGTCAGCATCACATAAAATTTTCTGATATCCTTTTGCACGACTTACCACTTGGAGATCACAGACCAATCGTAGGGTATATAAACAGCACCACCCCTCCTCGTGTAGTGAGAAACAAGTCAAAGGATTTATGGAAACTTAACATTTCAATTCTCGAGGAGGAGGAATACATAAAATTAGTGCATGTTTTTATTGACGAAATGTCCCAACATACATCCCGTATTGAAAACATAGACCACTGGTGGGAGAACTTTTTCAAACCTGGCCTCAGGCGTTTATCGATTAATTATTGTAGAAAGAGAATCTGTGATCAGAGAGTCAAACGGAAATTACTCCAACATCAACTAATGAAACCGTGAACAGTGCAAATTTCAATCATGCTCGCTACATGGAGTTGAAACGGGAGTTTCTAGCCTGGGAGCGAGAAGCATTGAGGGGATTTGCAATACGTTCACGCGTACAAAGTACAGCCGAAGAAGAGCCATCTACCTTTCATATGAACAGGTCAACGAGCAATTTTCCAGAAGTCTCTGATCACTCAGCTCAAAACTAATGATAACTGTAAAATTACCCAACCTGAGCAGATCAACCTAGAAATAATTGAACATTTTAGTAGAATCTTTCAGAACCAGCCCTCCCCCAATACCCAATTAGCTGGGAAATTTATGGAAGGGATTAGGGGTGCACTTAACCGTACAAAACCCACTAATAACGATCCGGATGTAAACAGTGGTAGCTCAGTCGTTAAACGCTCCAGTTTTTCAATCGAGGAGTACTAGGTTCGATCCCGGAGAGTGACAAACCCTCTAGTAGTTCCATTTTCAGTAGAGGAAATTAACAATGCCCTAAGGGCAACTAAAAAAAACAAGGCCCCAGGTACAGATGGCATTCCTTTTGAGTTTTATTTAAAATTCTGGGATGTTATTGGTGTTCATTTTCTAGAGATGATGAATTGCGTACTGGGAAAAAGAAAACTTCAACCGTCGCAGGGAAGGGCAGCTATAATATTAGTCCCAAAAATCCCGACACCGAGTAAAATCACCGATTACCGGCCAATTTCATTGTTAAATACCGATTACAAGTTAATTGCGTCAGTATTGGCTTTTCGTCTGAGGAAATCTCTTCAAAACTCTCTAGATTCGCACCAAAAAGGTGGTGTACCCGGCCGCTATATCTTTGACAGCTTGTGTTTAATTCGAGATGCCATTGATAATACAGGCCGTAAATCAAAAGAGGCATCTTCCCTCAAACCGGCCGCCATTATCGCGTACGATTTGGAGAAAGCATATGACCTTGTCAATCGAGACGTACTGTGGGAAGTGATGACAGCCATGGGCTATCCCCCCCTGTTTGTTGATTGGTTAAAAACACTGTACAGTATAACTGAACTATGCCCATTGAACGGTAATGACGTAGTCGGTACTGTGGACAATGCACAATCCGTGAGGCAGGGGTGCCCTCTGTCGGTCCATCTGTTTGCCCTCTATATTGAACCACTTTTAGTTTGTTTGTCTAGGGGTATTGACGGAATTGAACACTACGGAAAACGCATCAAAGTTCGTGCATATGTAGATGATCTAGTAGTTTTTGCTTCATCAATGAAAGATGTACGTCGAGCATGCGAGATTATTCTGGAATTTTGTGCCTGGACAAATGCACGTATTAACAAGGGGAAGACCCAAATTACTTGGCCTAGGCTCCTGGAACATACGAACCTTTCCACAGTCCCTAGTGGCACAGTCGGCAGCGGCATCGGCTGGGGTTCCTGGGGTTAACAGTTCGATTCCTAGTAAGAGCACCTTAAATGAAACACGTCTTAAACGCACATGGCCATATGATTGGATAACTCAAGTAGACGAATTGAAAATCCTTGGAATTACTTTTTCTTCCGAAACAAAAACAACAGTTAAAAACAATTGGCAGAGACAGTTCAACATCATACAAAATATTCTCATCACAAACACACACCGTCATTTCACTTTTTATGGTCGCGTCCTGTTCATTAAACAACATGTCTTATCACAACTTGTCCATATAGCTCACGTACTTCCTTGCAACAAAACCCAGGCCCTTCTCCTCCAACAAAAATGCAACAAATTCCTTTGGGCACAACGAAGAGAGCATCCACCCCTAAATGTTTTGATCCGGCCCCGGCTTCAAGGAGGGCTTGGTGTTACTTTACTTTTTCAATTCTTCCTGTCCCTCTTCACCCGCCAAATATTCAAATCTTTAATCCATCCCGAGGCTATTGAGAGAACTGCAGCTGTTTATTGGTTAGGGCCACATCTCAAGAATCTCCTTCCACAAATCATCCAGCCTAGGTTTAAGGCAACCCATTCATCGCATCCATACTTCACCACCTCACTTTTAACCATCACCGATCTACTTAAAGCTGGCATCTTCACATCATCAACTGCATCCAATCACCGCGCCACCTACAATCACCTGATCACTAACATTGGGCAACCGGGAAGAACAGAGATGGCGAAACCGGACCTTGACTGGGCTTCCATCTGGCGTTGGGTGGCCAAAATCAAAGGAAGAAACGCTGAATTGGTCTGGGATTTTAACCACAACCAGCTTCCCACCAAAATGCGTCTCACAAGAACCAATCTTTCAAACAACGACCAATGCCCTCTATGCAATGGCGGCCAAGAAACGGACGACCATCTAATGCTACTTTGTTCAGAGAAAGCTGATATCGTTTTATTGCTCCGTATCCATTTGACGAAACTCGGATGTCTAAAGCCACTGAAAGCAGCAATCAATGGAGACGTTGGAAATGGCCCCAATAAAAAGAAAATACTGGCCCTCATCCAATCCTACATAATCACCGTCTGGACTGCCCGCAGCCAAAACCTCACCCCAGCCATAAACGAAATACAGTCTCTCTGGTCAAGCCTCCTTCATTAAGAAATCTCTCCCCATATGTCACCTTCTAAACCCTAAATATTCTTTCTCAAAATTCTCAACAGAATTCTCCTTATCTCCCATTATAATTAAAATTTCTTTGTTTCCCCCCCAGATGTCGTACTGTTGATTTTCATTTCCACCAAAGTCTTTTTGCCCCTTTCAATTCCGTTTTGAAATGTATTTGTCTCATTGTAATATTTCCTCCTTGGCCACAGCAAGTCACTCATGTCACATATGTCACAAATGCCCAAATGTATCTGTAAAACAATTTAAATTTTACTTGTGACAATAAATCGTTTATAAAAAAAAAAAAAAACCGGAAGGCTGGTGGTTCAAGCCCACCCAGGGGCGCAATAACTCAGGTAGATGTTTGTTTTGTTCAGTTTTTGCAAATTGATTCATTCCTCCGATATTTTACCTTACTGGAGGTTTTAAATGTCATGGACTCTATTCTTTTTGGACTTCTTGAAGAAGGGACACTATGATTACAATATCTATCTTTTAGTTGGATTGCTGACATTGCCAACATGAGTGTTATGCTGAAGAAAAAGACAAGCTACTGTACCCTCCAAATGTTTCAGCATAAATGGTATCTCTCCTACGTATTATTGCCTTCTTTAGGATACCTTCAGAGGGATCGTTCATATCGCAAGATTGTTAGCAGAATGATCGTAAAGGTTGCACGAATGTTTCTCTTCAAAACACATACAAAAATAATTTACATAAAAAACCGTAATTAATCCGTTGTTTCCACCCAGGATTGAACTGAGGACCTTCAGCGTGTTAGGCCGACGTGATAACCACTACACTATGGAAACTATACAACATGCAAGTAGTATATTTTTCCGGTGTGTAAAATAAATAAAGTATGGTGTCTCGTTTGTTATGTCAAAAAACATTCAAGTTAACGCAATGCGCCCAACGGAAGCTCGAACCCCCGACCCTGAGATTAAGAGTCTCATGCTCTACCGACTGAGCTAGCCAGGCCACACAACACTCAAAAATTCATTTTGACTATAAATGGGGGGATGTTTTGGTTCCGATCAATACACCCCAGACAACCATTATACTGGACTCAGGGAGAGAAAGACAGTGCAATTCATGGAAGACACTCAAACTGCACAGGGGATGCTCAGAGGAACGCTGATGTGTAATCGATAGACTTTGACCTGATCTCATTTTGGCCTGCGCGCATAGTAGATTTAGTCAGCTTTTTCGTGTATCGCTGCTAAGGCCAATCTTTGGCCATCTCTGACTCGCACACTTTTTTGGATGACCAACCAGTCTCACCAAGCTAGAGTGTATAGTTTTAAACTACCCACTAAAAAATCAATAGGCTTTTAAAGGCGCATTCACACTGACACTAACTTAATGTTACGAATAATTGTTTCGCAATGCAATTTGACAGAGTGGTCTCTAACATAGCATCAGTGGCTGAAAGCTCCGCACCTCGGGTAGTTGTACAAGGGGTTTGAAGCTTCCTGCCACCCTACGCTATGCCAAAAAATTCCTCCACTGGTGGCGTGGCGATATATTTCAATGGATTCTGTACTATTGCGTTAATTCCCGTGTCAATTGTGAATGCAACTTAGCCGACTTGGGCTTCTTTTGTTCACTTTTTATAACAGGGGCTTATTTCAAACGCTTACGGCTTACACTCGAAACTGAACTGGAACTTGAGTTACATGTTATTAGATAGAAAAAACGACCGAGTCAAGTCCAGGATTTGTTGAAGTAGAAGTTGGGAATACGGATCTTTTACAAAATCAGCAAATATTCACTAATTAAAAGATTAGATTTTTCCAAAAATGATTAAATGTTTCCACCCAGGGTCGAACTGAGGACCTTCAGCGTGTGAAGCCGACGTGATAACCACTACACTATGGAAACTCATTTTTAGCACTAGAGCAGAAAAAAAGTTCTTACCCCAGACACTTAAAATTGTATTCCTTTCCAATAGGACACAACTGTCATGGGCCAAGGATCGATTCAAGCCTCTGTGGCGCAATGGCTAGTGCGTTCGGCTGTTAACCGGAAGGCTGGTGGTTCAAGCCCACCCAGGGGCGCAATAACTCAGGTAGATGTTTGTTTTGTTCAGTTTTTGCAAATTGATTCATTCCTCCGATATTTTACCTTACTGGAGGTTTTAAATGTCATGGACTCTATTCTTTTTGGACTTCTTGAAGAAGGGACACTATGATTACAATATCTATCTTTTAGTTGGATTGCTGACATTGCCAACATGAGTGTTATGCTGAAGAAAAAGACAAGCTACTGTACCCTCCAAATGTTTCAGCATAAATGGTATCTCTCCTACGTATTATTGCCTTCTTTAGGATACCTTCAGAGGGATCGTTCATATCGCAAGATTGTTAGCAGAATGATCGTAAAGGTTGCACGAATGTTTCTCTTCAAAACACATACAAAAATAATTTACATAAAAAACCGTAATTAATCCGTTGTTTCCACCCAGGATTGAACTGAGGACCTTCAGCGTGTTAGGCCGACGTGATAACCACTACACTATGGAAACTATACAACTTGAATGTTGTATATTTTTCCGGTGTGTAAAATAAATAAAGTATGGTGTCTCGTTTGTTATGTCAAAAAACATTCGGGTTAACGCAATGCGCCCAACGAGGGGCTCGAACCCCCGACCCTGAGATTAAGAGTTTTTTTTTAATTAAAATCTTTTATTCAGTTTTGTCCCCGGTTCAATATACAAATTGCATAGTTTACAGAGAAAACAATAATAACAAAAAGGGAAAACAATGGTACAAAAGGAAAACAGAACAAAACAAAAGTAAACAAAATGGCAAAAATGACAAAAATAAAACAATTCATATTGGGGTTGGGTTTTAGGGTTGACAAGGTCAAAGTATTGAAGCCCATAGGCTCTCTATTTCAGTGGTAGACGGTGTTCTTCCTTCCCTTCTCTCCTTCCACGTTGCGTAGATGTAGGCAGCCACGAGCGCGAAGGAGGTTCTTGGATTCCGAACAGGCCCCAAGTTGTCCTCTGATGAAATCCATAGGTATGGTGCTGCAGCCGTGGGTTCTGAGGGTCCTCTCCAACCAAAGGGTAGAAATTTCCCGACTAGGACAGTGTAGCATAATGTGCTCATCGGACTCGGGTTCTTGGTTGCAGAAACCAGCAGGTTGGGTCTGTGGTGCTGTCAATCCGATGATCTCTTGCCCTAGTCGGTAGTAGTCGTTGATTGAAGAGGAACATGATTTCCTTGATTTTGGTGTTCTTCAAGGCTGCAGTATTCCTCCATATGGATTTCCAATCCAAATGAGGGTAGAGGAGCTCGGTTTTCCCAGGACCTGTTACTTTGGAAATCCAAGTGGCGTAGATGTTCCTGTGCACCATTCGGCTGTTTGGAGAGATGGATTCCCTCTTCAAGGAGTTGTTTGATCTGGTGCACAGGCTCCTCCAGGTAGAAGGGACGCTCGATGACTGCTACTGGGGTGTTGTTTCCCTTGTAGATATTTGGGAGGTGCTTCCGGAGAGAAAAGGCCATCCAATATCGTAGAAGAGAGCTTTCTGGGGCTTTCAGGTTCGGTAAGGGCATTAAACAAAGGACGAAGGAATAAGGCTTTGTAAAATAGACTGGGTTCAGTAAGGGAAAGGCCACCTTCAGGGATTTTTCTAAATACTACACATCGTTGGGGTTTTTCAATTTTTCCTAGCCAAATAAATCTTACAATTGCACTTAAAATTTTTGGGACATAAATTTGCAGGACATGGAAGAATTTGAGCAATATATATGGTCCTAGAGAGCACTTTCGCCTTCAAATAGTTCACTTTCTGATAGATAGTGAACTGACGAGATGCATTTTCCCCTAAGCTGACCAATTAAGTGGCCATATGCTGTGTCCCACAATCTCGACATCGTTTCTTGAATGGAAGGTGAGAACTTGATACCAAGGAGGGACAAGGTAGGAACGGATTCAAGCCAAGCAAGTGGCCAGCGACTTCTACTCCTCCAGCTTCCCAACCCAAGAGCTTTTGTCTTCTGTTTATTCATCCTTGCCTTGGTCCAATTGCAGAATTGGTCAAGGACCTCTCCTGCATTAATGATATCGCTATCTGATGAAACAAAAATAGCGACATCATCAACCATGGCTCTGACAGTGACTTTGGTACCAAATAAATTGATACCATTGAGGACAGTGGAAAGACGAGTAAGCAATGGTTCAATATAGATAACAAAGAGGTGCATGGATAGTGGACATCCCTGGCGAACCAAATGAAAATCTGAAATTGTTCCGGCTACCTCAGTTCCATTGAGGATTGACATCTGCGTGACTGAGTACATAGTTCTCAGCCACTTAATGAAGGGAATCGGATATCCCATCACTTCCATAATTTTCCATAACACCTCTCTGTTTACCAGGTCGTAAGCTTTTTCTAAGTCAACCCCTATAATGCCTGCTTTCATTTCCACCAGAGGAGAAGGAGTGTTGCTCTGGCTTTGACCGATCATCTACATATTGAATGACATCTCTGTACAGGCAGAGATTGTCAGTCAGTAAACGACCGGGAACTCCACCTTTCTGGTAATTTCCTATGGTGTCGTGGAGAGAACGTTTGAGTCTGTTTGACAGTACCGATGCCATGAGCTTATAATCTGTGTTCAAAAGTGATATTGGACGAAATCCAGATACCCCACAAGGACCATTTGACTTTGGAACCAGACGAATTGCGGCTCGCCCTTGTGATTGAGAAATTGAGTCCCTTTCCAGTACATGCAAAAACATGTCCAGGAAGTGGGGGGCGATCAAATCCCAGAAGCAAATATAAAACTCAATTGGGATACCATCCATGCCGGGAGATTTGTTTCTCTTAGTAGCTAGCAGTGCTGTTTTAATTTCTATAGGAGTGATTGGTGTTACAAGGGAATCCAGGTTCTTACAACGATTTTTTAATCCCATCTAGAAAAGCCGTTTCAAATGTACTATCAGGAGGAGGCCTATCCTTAAATATCTTTGAGAAATGTTCAACAATTGTCCTATTTACTTCATCCTTGTGTGAGATTTCCTCTCCACTAGAGGAAATTAAAGTGTCAATTGTGCTATTGCGAAAGTTCTCTCGAGTTTTCTTCACATGAAACACAGTTGCATCCTCAGCATCAGAACCCTCAAATGAACGTGATCTTACACCGAAACCTTGGAGAAGACTCTCCTCCCAGGACTTCGAGGAAGACCTCAACTCCTTGAAAGCAATCCAATCCAAAGGTTCAGTGTTTACAATTTCCTGGATGCATGTTTGGTAAAACAATTTTGTGTTTCTAATCAGATTTGCTCGATCCTTGCAGTAACTTATCGCTACTCTTTTGACACCGGGCTTAAAAATTTTCTCCCACCAAATTGCACAATCTGTCTCACGAAGAGGATGATGTAATGAACGGTCAATAAATGACTTAATCCTATTTTGAAATACCTCCTCCGATAATACAGAAGTATTTAGTTTCCACATATTAGTTTTGTTGAAACGGCTTCTTGTTACAGTGCCACTAATAAGAATTGTGCATTCTAAAGAGTGGTGATCACTAATGGAAAGATGCCTAAGTTCAATGTTTGCAATGTGCTCAGAATTAGTTCTACTAGTGTATATTCGATCTATTCTACAAGAACCTTTTGAGTGGTGGAAAGAATGTCCCAGATCCCTAGGTCTTAATTTTCTTCCACATGTCAACAAGTTCTAGGCCAGAGATTAATTCAATAAGTGCCAAACTTTTAGTTCTAGAAGGTGATGTTTTTGACACTGATCTATCTAGGGCATCATCTATACAGTTGAAGTCACCTACAATTACTAGTGGTAAGTTAGTTGTGATGGCATAAGCAGGCAGTGTTTTTCGAAGGAAGGAATTTCGCTCTTGTATTGCAATAGTGCCTGAAGGTGCATAGATGTTGATAAAAGTAAATTCTCCTACATCAATGGAAATCAGCCTTCCATCAGGATCTAGGAGTTCACGTGTGAAGTGAATTCCCTTCCTGATAAGAACTGCTGTCCCAAGCCTTTTCGGCCCAATATTACTCAAAATGTTGTAGTGGGTTCCAAGGACTGAAACATTCATGGAATGTCACTTCCTGGAGTCCCACTATATCAAGTTTACCATCCAAACAAAATTGCAATAGAAGGCGACGACGTTCAAAAGAGCGAATACCGTTAATATTAATAGATGCTACCCTAAGATTGTTCATTATTGAGTTTTAGGAGTTTTTCTAGGGCGGTGGCCCAGAGGAAGATTGTTGAGAAGCATCCGGTTTTTTTTCCTCTCCTAGATTTTCCCTGTACAGCTATAAAGTTTGCACTAGGGAGGTGTGCAACTCTACTCGGAATTTTACTTTGTGGTAGGGGTGGAAAAGAAGATGAAGAAGCAGAATCTGTTTCCATGTTGTCTACTCTTTCCTCAGTATTTTTATTTTGATCCTCTGAGTTTGCAGAATCTGACACCGGAGGTGGTGGATTCTCCTGGGCTACCTGTCTTCCACAAGATTGGGTTTCTGGGATAACCTGAGTTTGTTGTACCTCTGTTGAAGGTACCTGTTCTGGGGTGTCAATAGTAATTTCCATATCTACCATTTCGGGTTCAGGAGCAACTGACTCATTTTCGGAGCCAACTACATCCTTCTTCCCATCATTTTGGTTTTCCAAAGTAACCGATTTCTCAGACTGCTCGTTATTCGACTTTTCCACTCGTGCAGGTTTCTGCACGGGTGGAGCTTTAGTCGGAACAACTTTTCTGTTCTTTGACAGGGTTGGACAATTTTTACCAATATGTTCACGATCGTCACAGATTCTGCAAGTTGGAATTTGACCAGAGTATCTAACTACAGCCTTGTAGCTACCTATGGTAACGTACGATGGAATGTGCTTTTCAAGAGCCATTCTACAAATAAGCCAAGTGGAAAGAACAGGATAGAGATACTCACTATCCACAACATGGTAGGATTCCCAACGTAAATCTAAAACGTTTCCAAATTCTCTAAACCGCGTTTTCAAAATTCCCAAATTCATTTGGTATGGGATACCTGAAATTCTGACAAACTTTTCCTGCACATTGCTATCCTTGATAATAATAGAAAAATCTCTATCATCTATTTTTTCCTTCTTGATCCCCTGGTGCTCCAAAAGAAATGCATCACAAGCGGCTTGCTTATGAAAAGTTAGCCTTACAACCTGGTTTTGGGATTCAAAAACTGCAGCAATCCCCATCAAATCCTCTTTTTTCACTTTCAACGTTTGGATGTACTTGTGTACAGTCCACATAGCAAGTCTAGGGGTTGGGTTACCGAAGTCAATATAATAATAATAATAAATAATAATAAGAGTCTCATGCTCTACCGACTGAGCTAGCCAGGCTACACAACACTCAAAAATTCATTTTGACTATAAATGGGGGATGTTTTGGTTCCGATCAATACACCCCAGACAACCATTATATTGGACTCAGGGAGAGAAAGACAGTGCAATTCATGGAAGACACTCAAACTGCACAGGGGATGCTCAGAGGAACGCTGATGTGTATCGATAGACTTTGACCTGATCTCATTTTGGCCTGCGCGCATAGTAGATTTAGTCAGCTTTTTCGTGTATCGCTGCTAAGGCCAATCTTTGGCCATCTCTGACTCGCACACTTTTTGGATGACCAACCAGTCTCACCAAGCTAGAGTGTATAGTTTTAAACTACCCACTAAAAAATCAATAGGATTTTAAAGGCGCATTCACACTGACACTAACTTAATGTTACGAATAATTGTTTCGCAATGCAATTTGACAGAGTGGTCTGTAACATAGCATCAGTGGCTGAAAGCTCCGCACCTCGGGTAGTTGTACAAGGGGTTTGAAGCTTCCTGCCACCCTACGCTATGCCAAAAATTCCTCCACTGGTGGCGTGGCGATATATTTCAATGGATTCTGTACTATTGCGTTAATTCCCGTGTCAATTGTGAATGCAACTTAGCCGACTTGGGCTTCTTTTGTTCACTTTTTATAACAGGGGCTTATTTCAAACGCTTACGGCTTACACTCGAAACTGAACTGGAACTTGAGTTACATGTTATTAGATAGAAAAAACGACCGAGTCAAGTCCAGGATTTGTTGAAGTAGAAGTTGGGAATACGGATCTTTTACAAAATCAACAAATATTCACTAATTAAAAGATTAGATTTTTCCAAAAATGATTAAATGTTTCCACCCAGGGTCGAACTGAGGACCTTCAGCGTGTGAAGCCGACGTGATAACCACTACACTATGAAAAATCATTTTTAGCACTAGAGCAGAAAAAAAGTTCTTACCCTAGACACTTAAAAATGAATTCCTTTCCCATAGGACACAACTGTCATGGGCCAAGAATCGATTCAAGCCTCTGTGGCGCAATTGGCCAGCGCGTTCGGCTGTTAACCGGAAGGCTGGTGGTTCAAGCCCACCCAGGGGCGCAATAACTCAGGTAGATGTTTGTTTTGTTCAGTTTTTGCAAATTGATTCATTCCTCCGATATTTTACCTTACTGGAGGTTTTAAATGTCATGGACTCTATTCTTTTTGGACTTCTTGAAGAAGGGACACTATGATTACAATATCTATCTTTTAGTTGGATTGCTGACATTGCCAACATGAGTGTTATGCTGAAGAAAAAGACAAGCTACTGTACCCTCCAAATGTTTCAGCATAAATGGTATCTCTCCTACGTATTATTGCCTTCTTTAGGATACCTTCAGAGGGATCGTTCATATCGCAAGATTGTTAGCAGAATGATCGTAAAGGTTGCACGAATGTTTCTCTTCAAAACACATACAAAAATAATTTACATAAAAAACCGTAATTAATCCGTTGTTTCCACCCAGGATTGAACTGAGGACCTTCAGCGTGTTAGGCCGACGTGATAACCACTACACTATGGAAACTATACAACATGCAAGTAGTATATTTTTCCGGTGTGTAAAATAAATAAAGTATGGTGTCTCGTTTGTTATGTCAAAAAACATTCGGGTTAACGCAATGCGCCCAACGGGGGGCTCGAACCCCCGACCCTGAGATTAAGAGTCTCATGCTCTACCGACTGAGCTAGCCAGGCTACACAACACTCAAAAATTCATTTTGACTATAAATGGGGGGATGTTTTGGTTCCGATCAATACACCCCAGACAACCATTATACTGGACTCAGGGAGAGAAAGACAGTGCAATTCATGAAAGACACTCAAACTGCACAGGGGATGCTCAGAGGAACGCTGATGTGTATCGATAGACTTTGACCTGATCTCATTTTGGCCTGCGCGCATAGTAGATTTAGTCAGCTTTTTCGTGTATCGCTGCTAAGGCCAATCTTTGGCCATCTCTGACTCGCACACTTTTTGGATGACCAACCAGTCTCACCAAGCTAGAGTGTATAGTTTTAAACTACCCACTAAAAAATGAATAGGCTTTTAAAGGCGCATTCACACTGACACTAACTTAATGTTACGAATAATTGTTTCGCAATGCAATTTGACAGAGTGGTCTGTAACATAGCATCAGTGGCTGAAAGCTCCGCACCTCGGGTAGTTGTACAAGGGGTTTGAAGCTTCCTGCCACCCTACGCTATGCCACAAATTCCTCCACTGGTGGCGTGGCGATATATTTCAATGGATTCTGTACTATTGCGTTAATTCCCGTGTCAATTGTGAATGCAACTTAGCCGACTTGGGCTTCTTTTGTTCACTTTTTATAACAGGGGCTTATTTCAAACGCTTACGGCTTACACTCGAAACTGAACTGGAACTTGAGTTACATGTTATTAGATAGAAAAAACGACCGAGTCAAGTCCAGGATTTGTTGAAGTAGAAGTTGGGAATACGGATCTTTTACAAAATCAACAAATATTCACTAATTAAAAGATTAGATTTTTCCAAAAATGATTAAATGTTTCCACCCAGGGTCGAACTGAGGACCTTCAGCGTGTGAAGCCGACGTGATAACCACTACACTATGAAAACTCATTTCTGGCACTAGAGCAGAAAAAAAGTTCTTACCCTAGACACTTAAAAATGTATTCCTTTCCCATAGGACACAACTGTCATGGGCCAAGGATCGATTCAAGCCTCTGTGGCGCAATTGGCTAGCGCGTTCGGCTGTTAACCGGAAGGCTGGTGGTTCAAGCCCACCCAGGGGCGCAATACCTCAGGTAGATGTTTGTTTTGTTCAGTTTTTTGCAAATTGATTCATTCCTCCGATATTTTACCTTACTGGAGGTTTTAAATGTCATGGACTCTATTCTTTTTGGACTTCTTGAAGAAGGGACACTATGATTACAATATCTATCTTTTAGTTGGATTGATGACATTGCCAACATGAGTGTTATGCTGAAGAAAAAGACAAGCTACTGTACCCTCCAAATGTTTCAGCATAAATGGTATCTCTCCTACGTATTATTGCCTTCTTTAGGATACCTTCAGAGGGATCGTTCATATCGCAAGATTGTTAGCAGAATGATCGTAAAGGTTGCACGAATGTTTCTCTTCAAAACACATACAAAAATAATTTACATAAAAAACCGTAATTAATCCGTTGTTTCCACCCAGGATTGAACTGAGGACCTTCAGCGTGTTAGGCCGACGTGATAACCACTACACTATGGAAACTATACAACATGCAAGTAGTATATTTTTCCGGTGTGTAAAATAAATAAAATATGGTTTCTCGTTTGTTATGTCAAAAAACATTCGGGTTAACGCAATGCGCCCAACGGGGGGCTCGAACCCCCGACCCTGAGATTAAGAGTCTCATGCTCTACCGACTGAGCTAGCCAGGCCACACAACACTCAAAAATTCATTTTGACTATAAATGGGGGGATGTTTTGGTTCCGATCAATACACCCCAGACAACCATTATACTGGACTCAGGGAGAGAAAGACAGTGCAATTCATGGAAGACACTCAAACTGCACAGGGGATGCTCAGAGGAACGCTGATGTGTATCGATAGACTTTGACCTGATCTCATTTTGGCCTGCGCGCATAGTAGATTTAGTCAGCTTTTTCGTGTATCGCTGCTAAGGCCAATCTTTGGCCATCTCTGACTCGCACACTTTTTGGATGACCAACCAGTCTCACCAAGCTAGAGTGTATAGTTTTAAACTACCCACTAAAAAATCAATAGGCTTTTAAAGGCGCATTCACACTGACACTAACTTAATGTTACGAATAATTGTTTCGCAATGCAATTTGACAGAGTGGTCTGTAACATAGCATCAGTGGCTGAAAGCTCCGCACCTCGGGTAGTTGTACAAGGGGTTTGAAGCTTCCTGCCACCCTACGCTATGCCACAAATTCCTCCACTGGTGGCGTGGCGATATATTTCAATGGATTCTGTACTATTGCGTTAATTCCCGTGTCAATTGTGAATGCAACTTAGCCGACTTGGGCTTCTTTTGTTCACTTTTTATAACAGGGGCTTATTTCAAACGCTTACGGCTTACACTCGAAACTGAACTGGAACTTGAGTTACATGTTATTAGATAGAAAAAACGACCGAGTCAAGTCCAGGATTTGTTGAAGTAGAAGTTGGGAATACGGATCTTTTACAAAATCAGCAAATATTCACTAATTAAAAGATTAGATTTTTCCAAAAATGATTAAATGTTTCCACCCAGGGTCGAACTGAGGATCTTCAGCGTGTGAAGCCGACGTGATAACCACTACACTATGGAAAACCCATTTTTGGTACTAGAGCAGAAAAAAAGTTCTTACCCCAGACACTTAAAAATGTATTCCTTTCGCATAGGACACAACTGTCATGGGCCAAGTATCAAGTCTCTGTGGCGCAATTGGCTAGCGCGTTCGGCTGTAAACCGGAAGGCTGGTGGTTCAAGCCCACCCAGGGGCGCAAAAACTCAAGTAGATGTTTGTTTTGTTCAGTTTTTGCAAATTGATTCATTCCTCCGATATTTTACCTTACTGGAGATTTTAAATGTCATGGACTCTATTCTTTTTGGACTTCTTGAAGAAGGGACACTATGATTACAATATCTATCTTTTAGTTGGATTGCTGACATTGCCAACATGAGTGTTATGCTGAAGAAAAAGACAAGCTACTGTACCCTCCAAATGTTTCAGCATAAATGGTATCTCTCCTACGTATTATTGCCTTCTTTAGGATACCTTCAGAGGGATCGTTCATATCGCAAGATTGTTAGCAGAATGATCGTAAAGGTTGCACGAATGTTTCTCTTCAAAACACATACAAAAATAATTTACATAAAAAACCGTAATTAATCCGTTGTTTCCACCCAGGATTGAACTGAGGACCTTCAGCGTGTTAGGCCGACGTGATAACCACTACACTATGGAAACTATACAACATGCAAGTAGTATATTTTTCCGGTGTGTAAAATAAATAAAGTATGGTGTCTCGTTTGTTATGTCAAAAAAACATTCAAGTTAACGCAATGCGCCCAACGGCGGGCTCGTACCCCCGACCCTGAGATTAAGAGTCTCATGCTCTACCGACTGAGCTAGCCAGGCTACACAACACTCAAAAATTCATTTTGACTATAAATGGGGGGATGTTTTTGGTTCCGATCAATACACCCCAGAAAACCATTATACTGGACTCAGGGAGAGAAAGACAGTGCAATTCATGGAAGACACTCAAACTGCACAGGGGATGCTCAGAGGAACGCTGATGTGTATCGATAGACTTTGACCTGATCTCATTTTGGCCTGCGCGCATAGTAGATTTAGTCAGCTTTTTCGTGTATCGCTGCTAAGGCCAATCTTTGGCCATCTCTGACTCGCACACTTTTTGGATGACCAACCAGTCTCACCAAGCTAGAGTGTATAGTTTTAAACTACCCACTAAAAAATCAATAGGCTTTTAAAGGCGCATTCACACTGACACTAACTTAATGTTACGAATAATTGTTTCGCAATGCAATTTGACAGAGTGGTCTGTAACATAGCATCAGTGGCTGAAAGCTCCGCACCTCGGGTAGTTGTACAAGGGGTTTGAAGCTTCCTGCCACCCTACGCTATGCCACAAATTCCTCCACTGGTGGCGTGGCGATATATTTCACTGGATTCTGTACTATTGCGTTAATTCCCGTGTCAATTGTGAATGCAACTTAGCCGACTTGCGCTTCTTTTGTTCACTTTTTATAACAGGGGTTTATTTCAAACACTTACGGCTTACACTCGAAACTGAACTGGAACTTGAGTTACATGTTATTAGATAGAAAAAAACGACTGAGTCAAGTCCAGGATTTGTTGAAGTAGAAGTTGGGAATACGGATCTTTTACAAAATCAGCAAATATTCACTAATTAAAAGATTAGATTTTTCCAAAAATGATTAAATGTTTCCACCCAGGGTCGAACTGAGGACCTTCAGCGTGTGAAGCCAACGTGATAACCACTACACTATGGAAACTCATTTTTGGCACTAGAGCAGAAAAAAGTTCTTACCCCAGACACTTAAAAATGTATTCCTTTCCCATAGGACACAACTGTCATGGGCCAAGGATCGATTCAAGCCTCTGTGGCGCAATTGGCTAGCGCGTTCGGCTGTTAACCGGAAGGCTGGTGGTTCAAGCCCACCCAGGGGCGCAATAACTCAAGTAGATGTTTGTTTTGTTCAGTTTTTGCAAATTGATTCATTCCTCCGATATTTTACCTTACTGGAGGTTTTAAATGTCATGGACTCTATTCTTTTTGGACTTCTTGAAGAAGGGACACTATGATTACAATATCTATCTTTTAGTTGGATTGCTGACATTGCCAACATGAGTGTTATGCTGAAGAAAAAGACAAGCTACTGTACCCTCCAAATGTTTCAGCATAAATGGTATCTCTCCTACGTATTATTGCCTTCTTTAGGATACCTTCAGAGGGATCGTTCATATCGCAAGATTGTTAGCAGAATGATCGTAAAGGTTGCACGAATGTTTCTCTTCAAAACACATACAAAAATAATTTACATAAAAAACCGTAATTAATCCGTTGTTTCCACCCAGGATTGAACTGAGGACCTTCAGCGTGTTAGGCCGACGTGATAACCACTACACTATGGAAACTATACAACATGCAAGTAGTATATTTTTCCGGTGTGTAATATAAATAAAGTATGGTGTCTCGTTTGTTATGTCAAAAAACATTCAAGTTAACGCAATGCGCCCAACGGGGGGCTCGTACCCCCGACCCTGAGATTAAGAGTCTCATGCTCTACCGACTGAGCTAGCCAGGCTACACAACACTCAAAAATTCATTTTGACTATAAATGGGGGGATGTTTTGGTTCCGATCAATACACCCCAGAAAACCATTATACTGGACTCAGGGAGAGAAAGACAGTGCAATTCATGGAAGACACTCAAACTGCACAGGGGATGCTCAGAGGAACGCTGATGTGTATCGATAGACTTTGACCTGATCTCATTTTGGCCTGCGCGCATAGTAGATTTAGTCAGCTTTTTCGTGTATCGCTGCTAAGGCCAATCTTTGGCCATCTCTGACTCGCACACTTTTTGGATGACCAACCAGTCTCACCAAGCTAGAGTGTATAGTTTTAAACTACCCACTAAAAAATCAATAGGCTTTTAAAGGCGCATTCACACTGACACTAACTTAATGTTACGAATAATTGTTTCGCAATGCAATTTGACAGAGTGGTCTGTAACATAGCATCAGTGGCTGAAAGCTCCGCACCTCGGGTAGTTGTACAAGGGGTTTGAAGCTTCCTGCCACCCTACGCTATGCCACAAATTCCTCCACTGGTGGCGTGGCGATATATTTCACTGGATTCTGTACTATTGCGTTAATTCCCGTGTCAATTGTGAATGCAACTTAGCCGACTTGCGCTTCTTTTGTTCACTTTTTATAACAGGGGTTTATTTCAAACACTTACGGCTTACACTCGAAACTGAACTGGAACTTGAGTTACATGTTATTAGATAGAAAAAACGACTGAGTCAAGTCCAGGATTTGTTGAAGTAGAAGTTGGGAATACGGATCTTTTACAAAATCAGCAAATATTCACTAATTAAAAGATTAGATTTTTCCAAAAATGATTAAATGTTTCCACCCAGGGTCGAACTGAGGACCTTCAGCGTGTGAAGCCGACGTGATAACCACTACACTATGGAAACTGATTTTTGGCACTAGAGCAGAAAAAAGTTCTTACCCCAGACACTTAAAAATGTATTCCTTTCCCATAGGACACAACTGTCATGGGCCAAGGATCGATTCAAGCCTCTGTGGCGCAATTGGCTAGCGCGTTCGGCTGTTAACCGGAAGGCTGGTGGTTCAAGCCCACCCAGGGGCGCAATAACTCAAGTAGATGTTTTGTTTTGTTCAGTTTTTGCAAATTGATTCATTCCTCCGATATTTTACCTTACTGGAGGTTTTAAATGTCATGGACTCTATTCTTTTTGGACTTCTTGAAGAAGGGACACTATGATTACAATATCTATCTTTTAGTTGGATTGCTGACATTGCCAACATGAGTGTTATGCTGAAGAAAAAGACAAGCTACTGTACCCTCCAAATGTTTCAGCATAAATGGTATCTCTCCTACGTATTATTGCCTTCTTTAGGATACCTTCAGAGGGATCGTTCATATCGCAAGATTGTTAGCAGAATGATCGTAAAGGTTGCACGAATGTTTCTCTTCAAAACACATACAAAAATAATTTACATAAAAAACCGTAATTAATCCGTTGTTTCCACCCAGGATTGAACTGAGGACCTTCAGCGTGTTAGGCCGACGTGATAACCACTACACTATGGAAACTATACAACATGCAAGTAGTATATTTTTCCGGTGTGTAAAATAAATAAAGTATGGTGTCTCGTTTGTTATGTCAAAAAACATTCAAGTTAACGCAATGCGCCCAACGGGGGGCTCGTACCCCCGACCCTGAGATTAAGAGTCTCATGCTCTACCGACTGAGCTAGCCAGGCTACACAACACTCAAAAATTCATTTTGACTATAAATGGGGGGATGTTTTGGTTCCGATCAATACACCCCAGAAAACCATTATACTGGACTCAGGGAGAGAAAGACAGTGCAATTCATGGAAGACACTCAAACTGCACAGGGGATGCTCAGAGGAACGCTGATGTGTATCGATAGACTTTGACCTGATCTCATTTTGGCCTGCGCGCATAGTAGATTTAGTCAGCTTTTTCGTGTATCGCTGCTAAGGCCAATCTTTGGCCATCTCTGACTCGCACACTTTTTGGATGACCAACCAGTCTCACCAAGCTAGAGTGTATAGTTTTAAACTACCCACTAAAAAATCAATAGGCTTTTAAAGGCGCATTCACACTGACACTAACTTAATGTTACGAATAATTGTTTCGCAATGCAATTTGACAGAGTGGTCTGTAACATAGCATCAGTGGCTGAAAGCTCCGCACCTCGGGTAGTTGTACAAGGGGTTTGAAGCTTCCTGCCACCCTACGCTATGCCACAAATTCCTCCACTGGTGGCGTGGCGATATATTTCACTGGATTCTGTACTATTGCGTTAATTCCCGTGTCAATTGTGAATGCAACTTAGCCGACTTGCGCTTCTTTTGTTCACTTTTTATAACAGGGGTTTATTTCAAACACTTACGGCTTACACTCGAAACTGAACTGGAACTTGAGTTACATGTTATTAGATAGAAAAAAACGACTGAGTCAAGTCCAGGATTTGTTGAAGTAGAAGTTGGGAATACGGATCTTTTACAAAATCAGCAAATATTCACTAATTAAAAGATTAGATTTTTCCAAAAATGATTAAATGTTTCCACCCAGGGTCGAACTGAGGACCTTCAGCGTGTGAAGCCGACGTGATAACCACTACACTATGGAAACTGATTTTTGGCACTAGAGCAGAAAAAAGTTCTTACCCCAGACACTTAAAAATGTATTCCTTTCCCATAGGACACAACTGTCATGGGCCAAGGATCGATTCAAGCCTCTGTGGCGCAATTGGCTAGCGCGTTCGGCTGTTAACCGGAAGGCTGGTGGTTCAAGCCCACCCAGGGGCGCAATAACTCAAGTAGATGTTTGTTTTGTTCAGTTTTTGCAAATTGATTCATTCCTCCGATATTTTACCTTACTGGAGGTTTTAAATGTCATGGACTCTATTCTTTTTGGACTTCTTGAAGAAGGGACACTATGATTACAATATCTATCTTTTAGTTGGATTGCTGACATTGCCAACATGAGTGTTATGCTGAAGAAAAAGACAAGCTACTGTACCCTCCAAATGTTTCAGCATAAATGGTATCTCTCCTACGTATTATTGCCTTCTTTAGGATACCTTCAGAGGGATCGTTCATATCGCAAGATTGTTAGCAGAATGATCGTAAAGGTTGCACGAATGTTTCTCTTCAAAACACATACAAAAATAATTTACATAAAAAACCGTAATTAATCCGTTGTTTCCACCCAGGATTGAACTGAGGACCTTCAGCGTGTTAGGCCGACGTGATAACCACTACACTATGGAAACTATACAACATGCAAGTAGTATATTTTTCCGGTGTGTAAAATAAATAAAGTATGGTGTCTCGTTTGTTATGTCAAAAAACATTCAAGTTAACGCAATGCGCCCAACGGGGGGCTCGTACCCCCGACCCTGAGATTAAGAGTCTCATGCTCTACCGACTGAGCTAGCCAGGCTACACAACACTCAAAAATTCATTTTGACTATAAATGGGGGGATGTTTTGGTTCCGATCAATACACCCCAGAAAACCATTATACTGGACTCAGGGAGAGAAAGACAGTGCAATTCATGGAAGACACTCAAACTGCACAGGGGATGCTCAGAGGAACGCTGATGTGTATCGATAGACTTTGACCTGATCTCATTTTGGCCTGCGCGCATAGTAGATTTAGTCAGCTTTTTCGTGTATCGCTGCTAAGGCCAATCTTTGGCCATCTCTGACTCGCACACTTTTTGGATGACCAACCAGTCTCACCAAGCTAGAGTGTATAGTTTTAAACTACCCACTAAAAAATCAATAGGCTTTTAAAGGCGCATTCACACTGACACTAACTTAATGTTACGAATAATTGTTTCGCAATGCAATTTGACAGAGTGGTCTGTAACATAGCATCAGTGGCTGAAAGCTCCGCACCTCGGGTAGTTGTACAAGGGGTTTGAAGCTTCCTGCCACCCTACGCTATGCCACAAATTCCTCCACTGGTGGCGTGGCGATATATTTCACT
The DNA here is from genome assembly GCA_030770115.1 of Daphnia galeata. NCBI lineage: Eukaryota > Metazoa > Arthropoda > Branchiopoda > Diplostraca > Daphniidae > Daphnia > Daphnia galeata. The sequence goes on from CM061122.1 coordinate 4,604,472, forward strand.
GGATTCTGTACTATTGCGTTAATTCCCGTGTCAATTGTGAATGCAACTTAGCCGACTTGCGCTTCTTTTGTTCACTTTTTATAACAGGGGTTTATTTCAAACACTTACGGCTTACACTCGAAACTGAACTGGAACTTGAGTTACATGTTATTAGATAGAAAAAAACGACTGAGTCAAGTCCAGGATTTGTTGAAGTAGAAGTTGGGAATACGGATCTTTTACAAAATCAGCAAATATTCACTAATTAAAAGATTAGATTTTTCCAAAAATGATTAAATGTTTCCACCCAGGGTCGAACTGAGGACCTTCAGCGTGTGAAGCCGACGTGATAACCACTACACTATGGAAACTGATTTTTGGCACTAGAGCAGAAAAAAGTTCTTACCCCAGACACTTAAAAATGTATTCCTTTCCCATAGGACACAACTGTCATGGGCCAAGGATCGATTCAAGCCTCTGTGGCGCAATTGGCTAGCGCGTTCGGCTGTTAACCGGAAGGCTGGTGGTTCAAGCCCACCCAGGGGCGCAATAACTCAAGTAGATGTTTGTTTTGTTCAGTTTTTGCAAATTGATTCATTCCTCCGATATTTTACCTTACTGGAGGTTTTAAATGTCATGGACTCTATTCTTTTTGGACTTCTTGAAGAAGGGACACTATGATTACAATATCTATCTTTTAGTTGGATTGCTGACATTGCCAACATGAGTGTTATGCTGAAGAAAAAGACAAGCTACTGTACCCTCCAAATGTTTCAGCATAAATGGTATCTCTCCTACGTATTATTGCCTTCTTTAGGATACCTTCAGAGGGATCTTTCATATCGCAAGATTGTTAGCAGAATGATCATAAAGGTTGCACGAATGTTTCTCTTCAAAACACATACAAAAATAATTTACATAAAAAACCGTAATTAATCCGTTGTTTCCACCCAGGATTGAACTGAGGACCTTCAGCGTGTTAGGCCGACGTGATAACCACTACACTATGGAAACTATACAACATGCAAGTAGTATATTTTTCCGGTGTGTAAAATAAATAAAGTATGGTGTCTCGTTTGTTATGTCAAAAAACATTCAAGTTAACGCAATGCGCCCAACGGGGGGCTCGTACCCCCGACCCTGAGATTAAGAGTCTCATGCTCTACCGACTGAGCTAGCCAGGCTACACAACACTCAAAAATTCATTTTGACTATAAATGGGGGGATGTTTTGGTTCCGATCAATACATCATACATCTCTTTTGTTGTACTTGCGCTTGTATTTCATTGTTTCTCTTGTTGCTTGTTAAGCGCTATTTTGGTTTTGTTTCAATTGTTTTGCATTGTTTTTTTCCCCCGTCTCCTTGCCCCTTTTATTGTGGGTAAAATGGGAACGGAATCCCCAGACGTCTGGCCACGTACTGCCGAAATCTCTTTTGGTAATACTGAAGTGACCAGGCATGAATTCTACGAATGTTTCGAGCAAAGTAGCAACGAATCTGATAGCATCTTTGATGCAATTTCTCGCCTACCAGGACGAGCTATTTGCGTTTTCCGAATTGGGTTCAAGACCGTCAAAGACCATATTGAATTCTTGGATAAATTTAGTGCAAAAGAATCTGTAGTTATTAGTGGCAAGGAGGTCCGAATTAGAGTCAGAGATAGGTCAGTTAACCTTCAGCCCCAAATGAGGCTGAATCTTTTTCTGACACCAATACCGACGCTGAAGACGCTAGCTGTGTGGATCCGTCTGTCGCGTCTAAATCGGTAAAGAAAAAGAAAATAAAAGAGACGAGAGAATTCCGTGACCAACAAAAACAATCGGAAAAGAGGAGTCGTACTGCCTTTTCCAATTCCTCCGGCGAGGAAGCGGTAAGAATTGGTAATGATGTAGCTCAGTTGGTTGAACTCGAGGCTACGACTCGAGAGGTCCCAGTTTCGATTCCGGGTGTGGTCATCAATTCCTCTCCCATTCTTTCTGAGGGGGACGACGATGTGCCAACCGATACATTTGCACTTGGAGTGCAATCTTTTTCATCCACGATGGCTCAGATGGATAACGAGGCGGTTGAAGAGATGGAAACAACGGAGCTGGTATCTGGTTCAAACCCCGAGGGGGACATTTCTTTTTCCGATGGGAGTATACAACCAGGCCAACGGCCACTTGATAGTCAGGCGACTAGTCATTTGAGCGAGACTCAGGAGTCCTTGGGCGGGCCCCTCGGCACTCCTTCGACTCCTATAGTAGAAAGAACTCTCAAAGCAATGGAAGCCTTTAGAAGGAAAAAACCCCAAGGAAACAAGCCCCAACCCTCTAAACCCAAATTTAGAAATTAATCATGACTAACATCGCGACATATAATATCAACAGAATATCGTCACCTGACAAACTTCAAATCATACTTAATTTTTTTTACATCATAAACTTGATATTATATGTTTGCAAGAAGTAGTATTCCACTCCAGCACCGTTTTTACTAACCATTACCAGATGCACACAAATCTCGGGCCTAGGAAACATGGGACAGCCATCCTAGTACGACACGGCCTGAGTGTCAACAACATTTTGTTTGAACCGGAGGGGAGGCTGATAGCCATGGAAGTTAAGGGTTTTGCTTTCGTGTGTATTTACGCCCCATCTGGTGACCAAAATAAAACTTATAGGGATTCTTTCCTCCGTCAAACTATTCCGGCTTATGTTGCCCAGTATAAGGCACCTGCAGTTATATTGGGAGATTTTAATGCCGTGGACGAGATCGATGACCGGAAAAGTAGCAAGACAACACCATCAAAAATTAGACTAGCATTGCTAGAACCCCTCCGAGATTTAGTAAAAGCCCTTTCGTTAACAGATGTCTGGAGAGATATTCGGAAAAATGAACCTTGTTGGACGTACAATTGTGCGACTAGCCAGGCTAGATTAGACAGAATTTACTGTCAGCATCACATAAAATTTTCTGATATCCTTTTGCACGACTTACCACTTGGAGATCACAGACCAATCGTAGGGTATATAAACAGCACCACCCCTCCTCGTGTAGTGAGAAACACGTCAAAGGATTTATGGAAACTTAACATTTCAATTCTCGAGGAGGAGGAATACATAAAATTAGTGCATGTTTTTATTGACGAAATGTCCCAACATACATCCCGTATTGAAAACATAGACCACTGGTGGGAGAACTTTTTCAAACCTGGCCTCAGGCGTTTATCGATTAATTATTGTAGAAAGAGAATCTGTGATCAGAGAGTCAAACGGAAATTACTCCAACATCAACTAAATGAAACCGTGAACAGTGCAAATTTCAATCATGCTCGCTACATGGAGTTGAAACGGGAGTTTCTAGCCTGGGAGCGAGAAGCATTGAGGGGATTTGCAATACGTTCACGCGTACAAAGTACAGCCGAAGAAGAGCCATCTACCTTTCATATGAACAGGTCAACGAGCAATTTCCAGAAGTCTCTGATCACTCAGCTCAAAACTAATGATAACTGTAAAATTACTCAACCTGAGCAGATCAACCTAGAAATAATTGAACATTTTAGTAGAATCTTTCAGAACCAGCCCTCCCCCAATACCCAATTAGCTGGGAAATTTATGGAAGGGATTAGGGGTGCACTTAACCGTACAAAACCCACTAATAACGATCCGGATGTAACAGTGGTAGCTCAGTCGTTAAACGCTCCAGTTTTCAATCGAGGAGTACTAGGTTCGATCCCGGAGAGTGACAACCCTCTAGTAGTTCCATTTTCAGTAGAGGAAATTAACAATGCCCTAAGGGCAACTAAAAAAAACAAGGCCCCAGGTACAGATGGCATTCCTTTTGAGTTTTATTTAAAATTCTGGGATGTTATTGGTGTTCATTTTCTAGAGATGATGAATTGCGTACTGGGAAAAAGAAAACTTCAACCGTCGCAGGGAAGGGCAGCTATAAGATTAGTCCCAAAAATCCCGACTCCGAGTAAAATCACCGATTACCGGCCAATTTCATTGTTAAATACCGATTACAAGTTAATTGCGTCAGTATTGGCTTTTCGTCTGAGGAAATCTCTTCAAAACTCTCTAGATTCGCACCAAAAAGGTGGTGTACCCGGCCGCTATATCTTTGACAGCTTGTGTTTAATTCGAGATGCCATTGATAATACAGGCCGTAAATCAAAAGAGGCATCTTCCCTCAAACCGGCCGCCATTATCGCGTACGATTTGGAGAAAGCATATGACCTTGTCAATCGAGACGTACTGTGGGAAGTGATGACAGCCATGGGCTATCCCCCCCTGTTTGTTGATTGGTTAAAAACACTATACAGTATAACTGAACTATGCCCATTGAACGGTAATGACGTAGTCGGTACTGTGGACAATGCACAATCCGTGAGGCAGGGGTGCCCTCTGTCGGTCCATCTGTTTGCCCTCTATATTGAACCACTTTTAGTTTGTTTGTCTAGGGGTATTGACGGAATTGAACACTACGGAAAACGCATCAAAGTTCGTGCATATGTAGATGATCTAGTAGTTTTTGCTTCATCAATGAAAGATGTACGTCGAGCATGCGAGATTATTCTGGAATTTTGTGCCTGGACAAATGCACGTATTAACAAGGGGAAGACCAAATTACTTGGCCTAGGCTCCTGGAACATACGAAACTTTCCACAGTCCCTAGTGGCACAGTCGGCAGCGGCACCGGCTGGGGTTCCTAAAGTTAACAGTTCGATTCCTAGTAAGAGCACCTTAAATGAAACACGTCTTAAACGCACATGGCCATATGATTGGATAACTCAAGTAGACGAATTGAAAATCCTTGGAATTACTTTTTCTTCCGAAACAAAAACAACAGTTAAAAACAATTGGCAGAGACAGTTCAACATCATACAAAATATTCTCATCACAAACACACACCGTCATTTCACTTTTTATGGTCGCGTCCTGTTCATTAAACAACATGTCTTATCACAACTTGTCCATATAGCTCACGTACTTCCTTGCAACAAAACCCAGGCCCTTCTCCTCCAACAAAAATGCAACAAATTCCTTTGGGCACAACGAAGAGAGCATCCACCCCTAAATGTTTTGATCCGGCCCCGGCTTCAAGGAGGGCTTGGTGTTACTTTACTTTTTTCAATTCTTCCTGTCCCTCTTCATCCGCCAAATATTCAAATCTTTAATCCATCCCGAGGCTATTGAGAGAACTGCAGCTGTTTATTGGTTAGGGCCACATCTCAAGAATCTCCTTCCACAAATCATCCAGCCTAGGTTTAAGGCAACCCATTCATCGCATCCATACTTCACCACCTCACTTTTAACCATCACCGATCTACTTAAAGCTGGCATCTTCACATCATCAACTGCATCCAATCACCGCGCCACCTACAATCACCTGATCGCTAACATTGGGCAACCGGGAAGAACAGAGATGGCGAAACCGGACCTTGACTGGGCTTCCATCTGGCGTTGGGTGGCCAAAATCAAAGGAAGAAACGCTGAATTGGTCTGGGATTTTAACCACAACCAGCTTCCCACCAAAATGCGTCTCACAAGTACCAATCTTTCAAACAACGACCAATGCCCTCTATGCAATGGCGGCCAAGAAACGGACGACCATCTAATGCTACTTTGTTCAGAGAAAGCTGATATCGTTTTATGGCTCCGTATCCATTTGACGAAACTCGGATGTCTAAAGCCACTGAAAGCAGCAATCAATGGAGACGTTGGAAATGGCCCCAATAAAAAGGAAATACTGGCCCTCATCCAATCCTACATAATCACCAACTGGACTGCCCGCAGCCAAAACCTCACCCCAGCCATAAACGAAATACAGTCTCTCTGGTCAAGCCTCCTTCATTAAGAAATCTCTCCCCATATGTCACCTTCTAAACCCTAAATATTCTTTCTCAAAATTCTCAACAGAATTCTCCTTATCTCCCATTATAATTAAAATTTCCTTGTTTCCCCCCAGATGTCGTACTGTTGATTTTCATTTCCACCAAAGTCGTTTTGCCCCTTTCAATTCCGTTTTGAAATGTATTTGTCTCATTGTAATATTTCCTCCTTGGCCACAGCAAGTCACTCATGTCACATATGTCACAAATGCCCAAATGTATCTGTAAAACAATTTAAATTTTACTTGTGACAATAAATCGTTTATAATAAAAAAAAAAAAAAAAAAAAAACCGGAAGGCTGGTGGTTCAAGCCCACCCAGGGGCGCAATAACTCAGGTAGATGTTTGTTTTGTTCAGTTTTTGCAAATTGATTCATTCCTCCGATATTTTACCTTACTGGAGGTTTTAAATGTCATGGACTCTATTGTTTTTGGACTTCTTGAAGAAGGGACACTATGATTACAATATCTATCTTTTAGTTGGATTGCTGACATTGCCAACATGAGTGTTATGCTGAAGAAAAAGACAAGCTACTGTACCCTCCAAATGTTTCAGCATAAATGGTATCTCTCCTACGTATTATTGCCTTCTTTAGGATACCTTCAGAGGGATCGTTCATATCGCAAGATTGTTAGCAGAATGATCGTAAAGGTTGCACGAATGTTTCTCTTCAAAACACATACAAAAATAATTTACATAAAAAACCGTAATTAATCCGTTGTTTCCACCCAGGATTGAACTGAGGACCTTCAGCGTGTTAGACCGACGTGATAACCACTACACTATGGAAACTATACAACATGCAAGTAGTATATTTTTCCAGTGTGTAAAATAAATAAAGTATGGTGTCTCGTTTGTTATGTCAAAAAACATTCGGGTTAACGCAATGCGCCCAACGGGGGGCTCGAACCCCCGACCCTGAGATTAAGAGTCTCATGCTCTACCGACTGAGCTAGCCAGGCTACACAACACTCAAAAATTCATTTTGACTATAAATGGGGGGATGTTTTGGTTCTCTCCTACGTATTATTGCCTTCTTTAGGATACCTTCAGAGGGATCGTTCATATCGCAAGATTGTTAGCAGAATGATCGTAAAGGTTGCACGAATGTTTCTCTTCAAAACACATACAAAAATAATTTACATAAAAAACCGTAATTAATCCGTTGTTTCCACCCACGATTGAACTGAGGACCTTCAGCGTGTTAGGCCGACGTGATAACCACTACACTATGGAAACTATACAACATGCAAGTAGTATATTTTTCCGGTGTGTAAAATAAATAAAGTATGGTGTCTCGTTTGTTATGTCAAAAAACATTCAAGTTAACGCAATGCGCCCAACGGGGGGCTCGTACCCCCGACCCTGAGATTAAGAGTCTCATGCTCTACCGACTGAGCTAGCCAGGCTACACAACACTCAAAAATTCATTTTGACTATAAATGGGGGGATGTTTTGGTTCCGATCAATACACCCCAGAAAACCATTATACTGGACTCAGGGAGAGAAAGACAGTGCAATTCATGGAAGACACTCAAACTGCACAGGGGATGCTCAGAGGAACGCTGATGTGTATCGATAGACTTTGACCTGATCTCATTTTGGCCTGCGCGCATAGTAGATTTAGTCAGCTTTTTCGTGTATCGCTGCTAAGGCCAATCTTTGGCCATCTCTGACTCGCACACTTTTTGGATGACCAACCAGTCTCACCAAGCTAGAGTGTATAGTTTTAAACTACCCACTAAAAAATCAATAGGCTTTTAAAGGCGCATTCACACTGACACTAACTTAATGTTACGAATAATTGTTTCGCAATGCAATTTGACAGAGTGGTCTGTAACATAGCATCAGTGGCTGAAAGCTCCGCACCTCGGGTAGTTGTACAAGGGGTTTGAAGCTTCCTGCCACCCTACGCTATGCCACAAATTCCTCCACTGGTGGCGTGGCGATATATTTCAATGGATTCTGTACTATTGCGTTAATTCCCGTGTCAATTGTGAATGCAACTTAGCCGACTTGGGCTTCTTTTGTTCACTTTTTATAACAGGGGCTTATTTCAAACGCTTACGGCTGTAATGTTTTATTGATTGGTGTGTATATACTTTGTATTCACTACTCAGACATGAATAAGACACATGTATACACTGATACTGGTAGCTAATGACTAACTTGCTACACAACACAAGCGGGCGGGTTATATAGCCCGTGCGTGCTATATCAAATAACAATAGTGGCTACACTACATTCACTTTCCTTTTTTTGAATGAAACAAATTAACTTCAAAATCATTAAAACGTTTTGGAGGTTGTCGGTCTCTTTTTGGTCTAGATGATTCGTCGGTTGGCGGTGGATCAGTTGTTGGAACTCTAATTGGTCTAACTAATTCATTTGGAGGCGGATTGCGTGCCAGTTCTTGTAGCAGTCTTGCTCTGTTGATATTGTTAAGAACACGTTGTGCTGCGTCGGCAATCGCTTGTACTGGATCTTGAGTTGCTGTTGCCTCTTCATGTTGACCTTCGGCTCTTTCGTTTAGTTCTCCTATTACAGCTGGTGGAACGTCATCTGGACTCTCTTGTTCTAAATAGCCGGGTTGATTTTCTTCTGGCTCAATTTGAACTGCAACCTGTTGTTGATTAGGAAAGTTAACATTTTGACTTTCATTTTGATAATACTCATCTTCTTCTTCTTCTGACTCGTCACACTCTATTTTTCCTTCGATTTTCTTGAAGAAAGAAATATTTCGAGTAACGTTCTTTTGGTTTCTTTCGGCAGTCACCATGCTCTCTTTTACTTTTGTAACACGATATGCAGACGGATCAAATGGCGCTTGTAACTTGTTAGCCAGTTTGTCTCTGCGTAACAATACGTGATCTCCAATCTTGATTTCTCTGTGTACTGCCTTTTTGTCAGCAAACTTCTTCATGCGACTTTTTGATTTTAGGTCTTTATTTCTTACTTCTTCTACTTTTTTCTCTTTTGGTAATTGTGGCAAACGCGTGCGTAAAGAGCGTCCAAAAAGTAAAGTAGCGGGTGCTTTTCCCGTTGAGGAATGTGGCGAAGTCCTATAATTGAGAAGGAATCTTGGCATCTCTTCTTTCCAATTACGCTTTTCGGCGACTGCGCAACGCAATGCCTTTTTGAGCGTCTTCATAAATCTTTCAACTCCTCCGTTTGCTTGCGGCCATAGGGGAGTAATTTTTCTATGTTTAAAATTCATTTCTTCAGCAAAATGTTTAAAATCATAGCTCTGAAATGGTGGACCGTTGTCACTTTTGACCACTTCAGGTATTCCAAATTGCGTAAAAATTTCTTCCAATTTCTTTGTCACAACTTTTGCAGAGGTTGATGATACCTTGCTTACAATTGGATATCTTGAATAATCGTCGTACACAACTAATAAATGTTCACCCATTGGCATATCAGCAAAATCAATACTGACTTCTGTCCAAGGTTCAGCTGGCAGATTCGACATTTTCAATGGCTCAGGATTATTTTTCTTGCTGCATGCTTGGCATGGGACACAGTTAGAAATTTTCCTTTCTACTTCCTTGTCAATCCCAGGGAACCAAACTTTTTCTCTTAAAAGTGCTTTTGTTTTAACAATACCTTGATGTCCTTGATGCGCGATGTCTACTACTTTACCAGCTAATGATTTAGGAATAAAAATTCTTGTATCCTTTAACAGCATTTCACCTTCCTCAGTCTCGACTTTTGTCAGCTGCAGCTGAATTTCTTTCAGTGCAGAGAACCAGTCTTTTTCTTGACTATTTAATTTACTGATCTCTTCTTTTGTGCAGCGCTTTTTGCTGAGGATCTTCAGAATCAATTGAATTGCCTTATCTTCCTTTGTGGCTTCTGTAATGCTGCTTAGTGGAACAGATTTTGGCACAGATTTCATGCAAATTGAATTAACATAATTTTCTGCGATTGATTGTTCTCTAGTTGATATTTTAGTCGACGGTATCGGATGACGCGACATGTAATCAGCAGGGTTGTGTTTTCCTGGCTGATAAATGACTGTAAAGTCATACAACTGAAGTTTCAAAAGCCATCGCTCAATTCTGGCAGGAGGCTGAATGAGCGGCTTGTTGAATATTGCTTCAAGTGGTTTATGATCTGTAATAACTGTAAATTCTTTACCCGTTACGTAGAGATGAAAATGTAGAATCGCCCATGTAATGGCGAGTGCTTCTCTTTCCGTTTGAGAGTAACGTGATTCTACGTCTGTTAAGAGCCTACTCGCATATGCGATTATAGAATTTGACCCATCCTTTGACGATTGTGTCAAGATTGCGCCTAGTCCACGTGGACTTGCGTCTACAACAATGGATGTTGGTTTTCCTATATCGAAATACGAGAGTGTAACTGCTTTACAGAGACTTTTCTTCAGATCATTGAAGGCTTTTTCTTGTTCTTCCTTCCACATCCATTCTTGCTTGATGTGTGTAAGGCGTCTTAATGGTTCACTGATTGCAGCAGCATTTGAAATGAATCGACTGCAGTATGTAACCATTCCTAGAAAACTTGATACTTCGTCAGGTGTTGACGGTGGTTCGGCTTTTTTTATAGCTTCGACTTTGGCTTGGGTTGGAGAAACTCCTTTTCCACTGAAGTGTAGTCCAAAAAATTCAATTTCTTCTTTACCAAATTCACATTTTTCAAAGTTAAGAGTAAGGTTTTTGCTCATAAGTCTCTTCAAAACTTTTTCAAGATTTGAGTCATGCTCATCTTTTGTTTTTCCTGTAACAAAAATGTCATCACTTCTGTTTACCACACCTGGAATTCCGCTTACCGTTTGGCGAATAACATCGTCAAAAATTTCAGCAGCGCAATTCATACCAAAATTCAGTCTTTTGTAACGAAATAGTCCGCGGTGTGTGGAAAAAGTTGTAATATACCTTGACTCTGGAGCAAGTTCCAGCTGATGATACCCTTGATTCATATCCAGCTTCGAGAAATATTTTGCTCCATTCAGATCTACTACTAGATCTTCGATTGTTGGAATGATGTGTCTAGTGCGCAAAATTGCTTTGTTTGGCGCTCGCATGTCAACACATAGTCGTAGTTTTCCTGGTTGTTTCGGCTTCGGTACGGCATGAGCTGGAGAGATCCACTCAGTTGGGCCGTCAATTACCGGTTCAATTGTATCTGCATTTTCAAGATTAATCAGTTCTTCGTCTACACCTTTACGTAGGTGGAAACCGATTCTTCTGTGCTTCTGAGTTACTGCAGGGACAGTTTTGTCAATGTTCAGTTTCACTTGATAGTTTTTCATTTTTCCTAGCCCCACGAAAAGTGGTGCATACTTTTCTTTTATAAACGAATATTCGTTAGACATTGTTACTGAATTGGATACCTTTACCAGCTTTAGCTTTTTTGCTGTCGAATATCCAATAAGGTTGTCAGCCTTTTCATTGTCGCTGACGTATATCAAAGCTTCGGCATATGCGTGCTTTGACTCAAGCAGTGTCTTGAATTTGCCTATAATTTTGAGAGGATTTCCTCCGTATCCATTTACAGAGTTTCCTGTAGGTTGAAGACTTGGCTTGTTTGGGAGTGCATTGTACTCTTTGTAGCTCAGCAAGTTGCAAGTTGATCCAGTGTCGATCATCATCTTGCTTTTTCCTCCGCATAGCTTTATGTCGGTGAGTGGCCTGTCATCCGATCCTGATGGACTGATTGCCCATGTAGACTCGTCACTTGAGCTCTCTTGGTCATTGACTTGTCTCGTGTGCTCTTGCTTTGAAGATGATCCGGCATTGGAATTTCTGCAACATTTACTAAAATGATTGAACAGTCCACAAGATTCGCATTTCTTGCCTTTTGCCGGGCACGGTTTTTTTTCAGGATGCGGCCAGTCATATCCACAGTTTCGACATTTTCCTTTTCCTGGGCACGGACTACTTGTGTGGGGCCATTGTCCTCCACATTTCCGACACTTTGACGTCTTTTTCATTCCGTTGCCTCCGGTTTCTTTTTTCATGTAAGATTTGAAATTCTTTCTTGCTGGCTTGTTAACTGAGTTTGTTGCTTGCTTGGTTGATTGCTCAACACTTTCTGCATAGCGATCAGCGGCTTCTGCTGCGCGTGCATTTTCAAGCATTTTCTGAAGCGACAGTTGATCTCTGAGGCACAATTTTCTAAAATTGCTTGACTTACAGCCTTGAATAATCTGTAATTTAATTTCAAGATCAGAATCATTAAAATTACACCTTGTTGCGAGTTGGCGGAGCCTTGTTGCAAATGCGTCCATATTTTCGCCAGGTTCTTGTCTGCATCTTCGGAAATTAAATACTTCAAGCTCAACATTTTTTTTTCGGTTGAAAATAGGCCTTGAAAAGAGGTTTAGCTTTACTGTACGTATCTTTATCACCTACGTTACCAGGTAATGTTTCGAAAACGTCTTCCACTTCGCTGCCTGCATAATGAAGCAATAAGGCCAGTCTACGCTTGTCGATAGCTGTTTTTTGGTCGGCAGAGTCAGAAGCTTTCTCGACTACATTAATTGCCTCCAATAGCCTTTCAAAGCGGGTTGTCCATCTTTCCCATCTCATACCAGCAGTATGTGGGTCAGAGTGAACTTTAAACTGTTCAAACTGCGGCAAACTTTCCATGATTTAAATGTACTCAGAAAATTTACTTTACCTCGTCGCCAGTGTAATGTTTTATTGATTGGTGTGTATATACTTTGTATTCACTACTCAGACATGAATAAGACACATGTATACACTGATACTGGTAGCTAATGACTAACTTGCTACACAACACAAGCGGGCGGGTTATATAGCCCGTGCGTGCTATATCAAATAACAATAGTGGCTACACTACAACGGCTTACACTCGAAACTGAACTGGAACTTGAGTTACATGTTATTAGATAGAAAAAACGACCGAGTCAAGTCCAGGATTTGTTGAAGTAGAAGTTGGGAATACGGATCTTTTACAAAATCAACAAATATTCACTAATTAAAAGATTAGATTTTTCCAAAAATGATTAAATGTTTCCACCCAGGGTCGAACTGAGGACCTTCAGCGTGTGAAGCCGACGTGATAACCACTACACTATGGAAACTCATTTTTGGCACTAGAGCAGAAAAAAAGTTCTTACCCTAGACACTTAAAAATGTATTCCTTTCCCATAGGACACAACTGTCATGGGCCAAGGATCGATTCAAGCCTCTGTGGCGCAATTGGCTAGCGCGTTCGGCTGTTAACCGGAAGGCTGGTGGTTCAAGCCCACCCAGGGGCGCAATAACTCAGGTAGATGTTTGTTTTGTTCAGTTTTTGCAAATTGATTCATTCCTCCGATATTTTACCTTACTGGAGGTTTGAAATGTCATGGACTCTATTCTTTTTGGACTTCTTGAAGAAGGGACACTATGATTACAATATCTATCTTTTAGTTGGATTGCTGACATTGCCAACATGAGTGTTATGCTGAAGAAAAAGACAAGCTACTGTACCCTCCAAATGTTTCAGCATAAATGGTATCTCTCCTACGTATTATTGCCTTCTTTAGGATACCTTCAGAGGGATCGTTCATATCGCAAGATTGTTAGCAGAATGATCATAAAGGTTGCACGAATGTTTCTCTTCAAAACACATACAAAAATAATTTACATAAAAAACCGTAATTAATCCGTTGTTTCCACCCACGATTGAACTGAGGACCTTCAGCGTGTTAGGCCGACGTGATAACCACTACACTATGGAAACTATACAACATGCAAGTAGTATATTTTTCCGGTGTGTAAAATAAATAAAGTATGGTGTCTCGTTTGTTATGTCAAAAAACATTCGGGTTAACGCAATGCGCCCAACGGGGGGCTCGAACCCCCGACCCTGAGATTAAGAGTCTCATGCTCTACCGACTGAGCTAGCCAGGCTACACAACACTTAAAAATTCATTTTGACTATAAATGGGGGGATGTTTTGGTTCCGATCAATACACCCCAGACAACCATTATACTGGACTCAGGGAGAGAAAGACAGTGCAATTCATGGAAGACACTCAAACTGCACAGGGGATGCTCAGAGGAACGCTGATGTGTATCGATAGACTTTGACCTGATCTCATTTTGGCCTGCGCGCATAGTAGATTTAGTCAGCTTTTTCGTGTATCGCTGCTAAGGCCAATCTTTGGCCATCTCTGACTCGCACACTTTTTGGATGACCAACCAGTCTCACCAAGCTAGAGTGTATAGTTTTAAACTACCCACTAAAAAATCAATTGGCTTTTAAAGGCGCATTCACACTGACACTAACTTAATGTTACGAATAATTGTTTCGCAATGCAATTTGACAGAGTGGTCTGTAACATAGCATCAGTGGCTGAAAGCTCCGCACCTCGGGTAGTTGTACAAGGGGTTTGAAGCTTCCTGCCACCCTACGCTATGCCAAAAATTCCTCCACTGGTGGCGTGGCGATATATTTCAATGGATTCTGTGTCGGAATGACAAACATCCCAACTCTTGACCGCTAGATGGCTCCACACGCAATATGCTGGTACGGAGTACCCGGCCTTGTGAATAGTTCTTAGACTGTTCCGCTTCTTCTTTTTCTCACACTCTCTTTCTCAGACCACGCTGTGGAAAAGGTCTCTAGAAACCACTGCTCTACCAAGTCCTTTTTTTTTTTCAGTTTATTCTTTTTCTCTTGTGTGTTCATTTGGATCCTCAACACTGGTAATTATTCTGTTCAGAGTCACAATTCATTTATTATGTACATGTGCGATTATCTGCCTTATTATCAGCAGTGTGAGCGTTATCGCTACACAGACATGTACTTTCTCATTGTGATTCATGTGATTCTCCTGTGTCCACCACGTGTGTGATTCTTCTCACCTGGTCATGCCAGAAGCTCCACTAGTTGGAATGAACATTATTATTTGTCCTGTTTAAAATACAGAAGCCTCAAAGCCGAATCTTATTTTTCGTTTCATTGTATTTCTCACAGGTTATGGGCCCAGACCGTACCTGATCCGCTGATACAAAAATGAATTCGACGCTCAGAGAAGTAAGCCATATTGCCAAGTTCAACGGCAACAATTTCACTCTATGGAAGTTCGGCACTTGGCTGTTGCTTGAACAGCACAATCTGGTTGGCATCGTAGATGGACAAGAACCATATCCTGTTGAGGTAACACTGTGTTCTCACACATTATCTAAACAGATGTTTAATATTCCCACTCGAATCCATTTAGGAACTCGTTAATGAGGAATTGGTCAATCGTGAGGCAATGATGGATTGGATACGAAGAGATGTTATGGCCAGAAATTACCTCGTGGCAACGATCGAGAGCCAGCAACAAAGATCACTCATTAATTGCCGCACGGCTAATGACATGTGGACACGTCTCTCAGCGCAGCATCTCCGCAATGCTGTGGAGAACCAACACGTGTTGCAACAAAAATTTTTCGAGTACCAATACCAGCCTGAACACGACATCATGGCACACATTACTGAGGTGGAGACTATGGCGTCGATGCTAAGTGACGTAGATGCTCCTGTCAGCGATCTTCAAATTATGACTAAGATTATTTGTACACTACCACCAAGCTATCGCAGCTTCACCACAGCTTGGGACAGTGTGCCAGCAGCTGACAGAACTATAGCTCTCTTAACGTCTCGCCTGTTAAAGGAAGAAACCATGGCAAAAAGATGGACGAGAGGCCAACAAGACACCAATGACGCCGCGTTTTTTGCCCACAACTTCCCCATGACGACATCACACGGTGCGAAAGGCGATCAAGCAAATGGAAGCAGAGGTGGCCGAATAAATCGAGGAGGAAGGAATTTTGGAAGACATGGATCGTTCAGACGTCAGCCCTATAATCCAAATTTTTGCTCCTATTGTGGCAAGGGACCACACAAAGCCATTCACTGTCGTAGAAGAATCTCCGACGAGGCCGATGCAAAGACAAAGGAAGACACAACAACAGCCATTGAAAAGAAGACCACATCCAACGACAACACCGACCATAGCATGCTATCTGACTTCACTTATCATGCTGCTCACTCCATTGACGATTGGTATGCCGACTCAGGAGCCACACAACACATGTCCGGTCAGCGCTCTCTCTTCAGAAACTTCATAGTTCATACCAGTCAAGACAGACACATGGTTTGTCAATGGTATAGGAGGCGCTCGTCTTCAAGTCCTTGGTTATGGTCAAATTATTTTTATGGCCACAGTAAATGGATCCCAACACTCTTTTTCTGTTTCAATGGTACTTTATGTGCCAGGTCTCGGAGCAAATCTTCTGTCTATTGCTGCTGTAACTGAAGTTGGCATCAATGTTCTTTTCAAAGAATCATATGTCAACTTTAACAAACATGAGAAGACTATCATCGTTGGAAGAAGGATAGGGCGAAAATTATATCTTTTGGCAATCACGGCGACGAAGTTTGACGAAGCGGCATTTTTCACAGTGCCTACAGCGCCATCTATTGCCATCTGGCACCAACGTTTCGCCCATGTAAGTTGTAAGAAGATAGCAAAGATGGCAGCACAACAAATGGTTGATGGCCTCATCGTTCCAGCTAACTCTCCAATTCCAACACAACCCTGCCCCGGATGTATGGCCGGCAAGATGGAGAGATCTCCTTTCCCAACTGGAAGAACACGAGCTACACAAATCGGCCAACTTATTCATTCAGATGTGTGCGGACCGATGCACATTGAGACTCCTAACGGTGCAAGGTTCTTTGTCCTATTTACAGATGATTATAGTGGATATCGTGCAGTCTATTTTCTCAAGTTCAAATCTGAAGTGGCTGATCATTTCAAAGAATATGCAGACCATCTCTACACTGAAACTGGACAGCGAATTCATACACTGCGATCAGACAATGGAGGAGAATTTACGAGCCAATCATTTCAAGAATGGATGTCAGAACGAGGGATCAGAGCTGAAACATCCGCACCACACACACCGGAGCAGAATGGAGTGTCTGAAAGGACAAATAGAACAATTGTTGAAGGTGCTAGGTGTTTACTTCATGCAAAGCATCTCCCTCTGGAGCTTTGGGGTGAAGCCATTTCATGCGCAGTCTATACTTTAAATCGTGTGACTTCCAAGGCGACACCGAACACCCCTTTTCAGAGTTGGTATGGTACAAAGCCAAACGTTTCTAATCTGCGTATTTTTGGATCCACAGCTTACATCCATATACCGAAAGCGGAGAGGAGAAAACTAGATTCAACAAGTTTGAAATGCTACTTCGTAGGATACTGCAACACCCAGAAGGCCTATCGTTTTTGGGAGCCAATATCGAGAAAGATAAAAACCAGCAGAGACGTGATTTTTGATGAACGGACAATCTACACACCTGAGACATCGCTTTCACCATCCATTGACGATCCTTTGAAGCATCTGATTTACAACTCATCTCTTCAAGTACCTCCAACAACAGAAGTTATAGAGCAACAACTTATTACTCCAGAAGAAAATGCAGAAATCGAAACAGATGTCTCACCCTCCTCTACCAATACGAATCAATATCAAGAAGACTCATCTATCTCTAGCTTGGTCCCAGATAAGATTCCAGATTCCAGATTCGTTCAAGAGCGTGTATCTCCCTACCCATTACGCATACGTGAGCCAAAGCGTCAATGGGAAGAAGTGATGCAGTCAATCAGTGCTATCCCAGAACCATCTGAACCTGAGAATCTTAAGGAGGCGCTATCATCACGAGATGCGGCTTTCTGGAAACTGGCAGTGGAAGATGAATACAACTCTCTCATTAGTAACAAGACCTGGACACTAACAACATTGCCATCTGACCGAACTGCGATCAAATCCCGCTGGATCTTCAAGTTGAAACCAGGTGTACGCGGGACAGATCCTCGTTATAAAGCAAGACTGGTAGCGAAAGGCTACTCGCAACGCCCTGGGATCGATTATGATGAAACTTTTGCACCCGTAGCAAAACAATCCACACTAAGGACGGTATTATCTTTTGTAGCAGTTCAGGATCTCGAGATGTGTCAACTTGACATAAAAACTGCGTTCTTGTATGGCGAGCTTACGGAAGAAATTTACCTGGAACAACCGGAAGGCTATTCAACTGTCGAAAATAAAAACCTTGTTTGTCGTCTGCATAAGTGTTTGTATGGTTTAAAGCAAGCATCCCGTGTTTGGAATCAGCACTTCGATAATTTTCTCAAGCGTTTTGGACTTAAACCTAGTGAATCGGACCCATGCCTCTATCTTCGTATTTCCAAAACCGAATTTACAGCAGTCATCATCTGGGTGGATGACGGACTCGTCTGCAGCAGCAGCGGTGATGCCATCATCGAAATCATCAATTATCTCAAGCAGCATTTTGAAATGCGATCTTCAGAAGCTAACCATTTTGTCGGCCTCTCCATCACACGGAAGCGAGAAGAAAAAACTCTGTATGTCTCTCAGCCCGAGTACATTCAAAAAATCCTCAAACGTTTTCACATGGACCAATGCAATCCAGTTGATTTGCCTGCCACGCCTGGAGCTTTCTTCAATAGGAGCGATGAAGACCAAGGATCAATTCAAGCGCCTTTCCGAGAAGCCGTTGGCTCACTATTGTATCTCATGTTGTCATCAAGACCCGATATCTCATTTGCAGTAAATCAGGTGTCACAATTCTGCGAAAATCCACAACGTTGCCATTGGACAGCAGTCAAAAGAATCATGGCCTACTTGAAGAGAACACCTGAACATGGCATCCGTTTCGGTCCCAAACTTAACCCACTTTTAGGTTTTACAGACGCAGATTTTGCTGGTGACACAGAAACAAGGCGGTCCACTTCCGGATATGTATTTCTTCTCAACGAAGGTCCAGTTGCGTGGAACAGCCGCCGACAAAAATGCGTAACTCTGTCTACTACTGAAGCGGAGTATGTAGCTGCGTGTGAAGCTACGAGAGAGTGCATTTGGATAAAGCGTCTACTGCGCGAACTAACGCCGGATTGGATTGGGGCAATTCCAATAATGTGTGACAATATGTCGTCAATTGACCTCACGAAAAATCCAAAGTTTCACCAGCTGACCAAACACATTCATATCCGATATCACTTCATCCGATGGGCGCAAGAAGAAAAAGAAATAGATGTCAGGCACATTTCATCAAAACAACAACTTGCTGACTCCTTCACAAAACCTCTGTCCAATCCACGTTTTTCTGAATTGCGTGATGCCATCAATGTTGTTTTGGTCCCATCTACTTAACTCTTTTTTTTAAATAATGTTTGAGGAGGAGTGTCACATTATCAAACATATTTCGAGTGCTATACTTGTCTTATTTATCATTTAAAACCATTCCTTATTCCTTTTTCTTTTAAGAGTTGTAATGTTTGAGGAGTGTCGGAATGACAAACATCCCAACTCTTGACCGCTAGATGGCTCCACACGCAATATGCTGGTACGGAGTACCCGGCCTTGTGAATAGTTCTTAGACTGTTCCGCTTCTTCTTTTTCTCACACTCTCTTTCTCAGACCACGCTGTGGAAAAGGTCTCTAGAAACCACTGCTCTACCAAGTCTTTTTTTTTTTTTCAGTTTATTCTTTTTCTCTTGTGTGTTCATTTGGATCCTCAACACTGGTAATTATTCTGTTCAGAGTCACAATTCATTTATTATGTACATGTGCGATTATCTGCCTTATTATCAGCAGTGTGAGCGTTATCGCTACACAGACATGTACTTTCTCATTGTGATTCATGTGATTCTCCTGTGTCCACCACGTGTGTGATTCTTCTCACCTGGTCATGCCAGAAGCTCCACTAGTTGGAATGAACATTATTATTTGTCCTGTTTAAAATACAGAAGCCTCAAAGCCGAATCTTATTTTTCGTTTCATTGTATTTCTCACATTCTGTACTATTGCGTTAATTCCCGTGTCAATTGTGAATGCAACTTAGCCGACTTGGGCTTCTTTTGTTCACTTTTTATAACAGGGGCTTATTTCAAACGCTTACGGCTTACACTCGAAACTGAACTGGAACTTGAGTTACATGTTATTAGATAGAAAAAACGACCGAGTCAAGTCCAGGATTTGTTGAAGTAGAAGTTGGGAATACGGATCTTTTACAAAATCAACAAATATTCACTAATTAAAAGATTAGATTTTTCCAAAAATGATTAAATGTTTCCACCCAGGGTCGAACTGAGGACCTTCAGCGTGTGAAGCCGACGTGATAACCACTACACTATGAAAACTCATTTTTGGCACTAGAGCAGAAAAAAAGTTCTTACCCTAGACACTTAAAAATGTATTCCTTTCCCATAGGACACAACTGTCATGGGCCAAGGATCGATTCAAGCCTCTGTGGCGCAATTGGCTAGCGCGTTCGGCTGTTAACCGGAAGGCTGGTGGTTCAAGCCCACCCAGGGGCGCAATAACTCAGGTAGATGTTTGTTTTGTTCAGTTTTTGCAAATTGATTCATTCCTCCGATATTTTACCTTACTGGAGGTTTTAAATGTCATGGACTCTATTCTTTTTGGACTTCTTGAAGAAGGGACACTATGATTACAATATCTATCTTTTAGTTGGATTGCTGACATTGCCAACATGAGTGTTATGCTGAAGAAAAAGACAAGCTACTGTACCCTCCAAATGTTTCAGCATAAATGGTATCTCTCCTACGTATTATTGCCTTCTTTAGGATACCTTCAGAGGGATCGTTCATATCGCAAGATTGTTAGCAGAATGATCATAAAGGTTGCACGAATGTTTCTCTTCAAAACACATACAAAAATAATTTACATAAAAAACCGTAATTAATCCGTTGTTTCCACCCACGATTGAACTGGGGACCTTCAGCGTGTTAGGCCGACGTGATAACCACTACACTATGGAAACTATACAACATGCAAGTAGTATATTTTTCCGGTGTGTAAAATAAATAAAGTATGGTGTCTCGTTTGTTATGTCAAAAAACATTCGGGTTAACGCAATGCGCCCAACGGGGGGCTCGAACCCCCGACCCTGAGATTAAGAGTCTCATGCTCTACCGACTGAGCTAGCCAGGCTACACAACACTTAAAAATTCATTTTGACTATAAATGGGGGGATGTTTTGGTTCCGATCAATACACCCCAGACAACCATTATACTGGACTCAGGGAGAGAAAGACAGTGCAATTCATGGAAGACACTCAAACTGCACAGGGGATGCTCAGAGGAACGCTGATGTGTATCGATAGACTTTGACCTGATCTCATTTTGGCCTGCGCGCATAGTAGATTTAGTCAGCTTTTTCGTGTATCGCTGCTAAGGCCAATCTTTGGCCATCTCTGACTCGCACACTTTTTGGATGACCAACCAGTCTCACCAAGCTAGAGTGTATAGTTTTAAACTACCCACTAAAAAATCAATTGGCTTTTAAAGGCGCATTCACACTGACACTAACTTAATGTTACGAATAATTGTTTCGCAATGCAATTTGACAGAGTGGTCTGTAACATAGCATCAGTGGCTGAAAGCTCCGCACCTCGGGTAGTTGTACAAGGGGTTTGAAGCTTCCTGCCACCCTACGCTATGCCAAAAATTCCTCCACTGGTGGCGTGGCGATATATTTCAATGGATTCTGTGTCGGAATGACAAACATCCCAACTCTTGACCGCTAGATGGCTCCACACGCAATATGCTGGTACGGAGTACCCGGCCTTGTGAATAGTTCTTAGACTGTTCCGCTTCTTCTTTTTCTCACACTCTCTTTCTCAGACCACGCTGTGGAAAAGGTCTCTAGAAACCACTGCTCTACCAAGTCCTTTTTTTTTTTTCAGTTTATTCTTTTTCTCTTGTGTGTTCATTCTGTACTATTGCGTTAATTCCCGTGTCAATTGTGAATGCAACTTAGCCGACTTGGGCTTCTTTTGTTCACTTTTTATAACAGGGGCTTATTTCAAACGCTTACGGCTTACACTCGAAACTGAACTGGAACTTGAGTTACATGTTATTAGATAGAAAAAACGACCGAGTCAAGTCCAGGATTTGTTGAAGTAGAAGTTGGGAATACGGATCTTTTACAAAATCAACAAATATTCACTAATTAAAAGATTAGATTTTTCCAAAAATGATTAAATGTTTCCACCCAGGGTCGAACTGAGGACCTTCAGCGTGTGAAGCCGACGTGATAACCACTACACTATGAAAACTCATTTTTGGCACTAGAGCAGAAAAAAAGTTCTTACCCTAGACACTTAAAAATGTATTCCTTTCCCATAGGACACAACTGTCATGGGCCAAGGATCGATTCAAGCCTCTGTGGCGCAATTGGCTAGCGCGTTCGGCTGTTAACCGGAAGGCTGGTGGTTCAAGCCCACCCAGGGGCGCAATAACTCAGGTAGATGTTTGTTTTGTTCAGTTTTTGCAAATTGATTCATTCCTCCGATATTTTACCTTACTGGAGGTTTTAAATGTCATGGACTCTATTCTTTTTGGTCTTCTTGAAGAAGGGACACTATGATTACAATATCTATCTTTTAGTTGGATTGCTGACATTGCCAACATGAGTGTTATGCTGAAGAAAAAGACAAGCTACTGTACCCTCCAAATGTTTCAGCATAAATGGTATCTCTCCTACGTATTATTGCCTTCTTTAGGATACCTTCAGAGGGATCGTTCATATCGCAAGATTGTTAGCAGAATGATCATAAAGGTTGCACGAATGTTTCTCTTCAAAACACATACAAAAATAATTTACATAAAAAACCGTAATTAATCCGTGGTTTCCACACACGATTGAACTGAGGACCTTCAGCGTGTTAGGCCGACGTGATAACCACTACACTATGGAAACTATACAACATGCAAGTAGTATATTTTTCCGGTGTGTAAAATAAATAAAGTATGGTGTCTCGTTTGTTATGTCAAAAAACATTCGGGTTAACGCAATGCGCCCAACGGGGGGCTCGAACCCCCGACCCTGAGATTAAGAGTCTCATGCTCTACCGACTAAGCTAGCCAGGCTACACAACACTTAAAAATTCATTTTGACTATAAATGGGGGGATGTTTTGGTTCCGATCAATACACCCCAGACAACCATTATACTGGACTCAGGGAGAGAAAGACAGTGCAATTCATGGAAGACACTCAAACTGCACAGGGGATGCTCAGAGGAACGCTGATGTGTATCGATAGACTTTGACCTGATCTCATTTTGGCCTGCGCGCATAGTAGATTTAGTCAGCTTTTTCGTGTATCGCTGCTAAGGCCAATCTTTGGCCATCTCTGACTCGCACACTTTTTGGATGACCAACCAGTCTCACCAAGCTAGAGTGTATAGTTTTAAACTACCCACTAAAAAATCAATTGGCTTTTAAAGGCGCATTCACACTGACACTAACTTAATGTTACGAATAATTGTTTCGCAATGCAATTTGACAGAGTGGTCTGTAACATAGCATCAGTGGCTGAAAGCTCCGCACCTCGGGTAGTTGTACAAGGGGTTTGAAGCTTCCTGCCACCCTACGCTATGCCAAAAATTCCTCCACTGGTGGCGTGGCGATATATTTCAATGGATTCTGTGTCGGAATGACAAACATCCCAACTCTTGACCGCTAGATGGCTCCACACGCAATATGCTGGTACGGAGTACCCGGCCTTGTGAATAGTTCTTAGACTGTTCCGCTTCTTCTTTTTCTCACACTCTCTTTCTCAGACCACGCTGTGGAAAAGGTCTCTAGAAACCACTGCTCTACCAAGTCCTTTTTTTTTTTTCAGTTTATTCTTTTTCTCTTGTGTGTTCATTTGGATCCTCAACACTGGTAATTATTCTGTTCAGAGTCACAATTCATTTATTATGTACATGTGCGATTATCTGCCTTATTATCAGCAGTGTGAGCGTTATCGCTACACAGACATGTACTTTCTCATTGTGATTCATGTGATTCTCCTGTGTCCACCACGTGTGTGATTCTTCTCACCTGGTCATGCCAGAAGCTCCACTAGTTGGAATGAACATTATTATTTGTCCTGTTTAAAATACAGAAGCCTCAAAGCCGAATCTTATTTTTCGTTTCATTGTATTTCTCACAGGTTATGGGCCCAGACCGTACCTGATCCGCTGAAACAAAAATGAATTCGACGCTCAGAGAAGTAAGCCATATTGCCAAGTTCAACGGCAACAATTTCACTCTATGGAAGTTCGGCACTTGGCTGTTGCTTGAACAGCACAATCTGGTTGGCATCGTAGATGGACAAGAACCATATCCTGTTGAGGTAACACTGTGTTCTCACACATTATCTAAACAGATGTTTAATATTCCCACTCGAATCCATTTAGGAACTCGTTAATGAGGAATTGGTCAATCGTGAGGCAATGATGGATTGGATACGAAGAGATGTTATGGCCAGAAATTACCTCGTGGCAACGATCGAGAGCCAGCAACAAAGATCACTCATTAATTGCCGCACGGCTAATGACATGTGGACACGTCTCTCAGCGCAGCATCTCCGCAATGCTGTGGAGAACCAACACGTGTTGCAACAAAAATTTTTCGAGTACCAATACCAGCCTGAACACGACATCATGGCACACATTACTGAGGTGGAGACTATGGCGTCGATGCTAAGTGACGTAGATGCTCCTGTCAGCGATCTTCAAATTATGACTAAGATTATTTGTACACTACCACCAAGCTATCGCAGCTTCACCACAGCTTGGGACAGTGTGCCAGCAGCTGACAGAACTATAGCTCTCTTAACGTCTCGCCTGTTAAAGGAAGAAACCATGGCAAAAAGATGGACGAGAGGCCAACAAGACACCAATGACGCCGCGTTTTTTGCCCACAACTTCCCCATGACGACATCACACGGTGCGAAAGGCGATCAAGCAAATGGAAGCAGAGGTGGCCGAATAAATCGAGGAGGAAGGAATTTTGGAAGACATGGATCGTTCAGACGTCAGCCCTATAATCCAAATTTTTGCTCCTATTGTGGCAAGGGACCACACAAAGCCATTCACTGTCGTAGAAGAATCTCCGACGAGGCCGATGCAAAGACAAAGGAAGACACAACAACAGCCATTGAAAAGAAGACCACATCCAACGACAACACCGACCATAGCATGCTATCTGACTTCACTTATCATGCTGCTCACTCCATTGACGATTGGTATGCCGACTCAGGAGCCACACAACACATGTCCGGTCAGCGCTCTCTCTTCAGAAACTTCATAGTTCATACCAGTCAAGACAGACACATGGTTTGTCAATGGTATAGGAGGCGCTCGTCTTCAAGTCCTTGGTTATGGTCAAATTATTTTTATGGCCACAGTAAATGGATCCCAACACTCTTTTTCTGTTTCAATGGTACTTTATGTGCCAGGTCTCGGAGCAAATCTTCTGTCTATTGCTGCTGTAACTGAAGTTGGCATCAATGTTCTTTTCAAAGAATCATATGTCAACTTTAACAAACATGAGAAGACTATCATCGTTGGAAGAAGGATAGGGCGAAAATTATATCTTTTGGCAATCACGGCGACGAAGTTTGACGAAGCGGCATTTTTCACAGTGCCTACAGCGCCATCTATTGCCATCTGGCACCAACGTTTCGCCCATGTAAGTTGTAAGAAGATAGCAAAGATGGCAGCACAACAAATGGTTGATGGCCTCATCGTTCCAGCTAACTCTCCAATTCCAACACAACCCTGCCCCGGATGTATGGCCGGCAAGATGGAGAGATCTCCTTTCCCAACTGGAAGAACACGAGCTACACAAATCGGCCAACTTATTCATTCAGATGTGTGCGGACCGATGCACATTGAGACTCCTAACGGTGCAAGGTTCTTTGTCCTATTTACAGATGATTATAGTGGATATCGTGCAGTCTATTTTCTCAAGTTCAAATCTGAAGTGGCTGATCATTTCAAAGAATATGCAGACCATCTCTACACTGAAACTGGACAGCGAATTCATACACTGCGATCAGACAATGGAGGAGAATTTACGAGCCAATCATTTCAAGAATGGATGTCAGAACGAGGGATCAGAGCTGAAACATCCGCACCACACACACCGGAGCAGAATGGAGTGTCTGAAAGGACAAATAGAACAATTGTTGAAGGTGCTAGGTGTTTACTTCATGCAAAGCATCTCCCTCTGGAGCTTTGGGGTGAAGCCATTTCATGCGCAGTCTATACTTTAAATCGTGTGACTTCCAAGGCGACACCGAACACCCCTTTTCAGAGTTGGTATGGTACAAAGCCAAACGTTTCTAATCTGCGTATTTTTGGATCCACAGCTTACATCCATATACCGAAAGCGGAGAGGAGAAAACTAGATTCAACAAGTTTGAAATGCTACTTCGTAGGATACTGCAACACCCAGAAGGCCTATCGTTTTTGGGAGCCAATATCGAGAAAGATAAAAACCAGCAGAGACGTGATTTTTGATGAACGGACAATCTACACACCTGAGACATCGCTTTCACCATCCATTGACGATCCTTTGAAGCATCTGATTTACAACTCATCTCTTCAAGTACCTCCAACAACAGAAGTTATAGAGCAACAACTTATTACTCCAGAAGAAAATGCAGAAATCGAAACAGATGTCTCACCCTCCTCTACCAATACGAATCAATATCAAGAAGACTCATCTATCTCTAGCTTGGTCCCAGATAAGATTCCAGATTCCAGATTCGTTCAAGAGCGTGTATCTCCCTACCCATTACGCATACGTGAGCCAAAGCGTCAATGGGAAGAAGTGATGCAGTCAATCAGTGCTATCCCAGAACCATCTGAACCTGAGAATCTTAAGGAGGCGCTATCATCACGAGATGCGGCTTTCTGGAAACTGGCAGTGGAAGATGAATACAACTCTCTCATTAGTAACAAGACCTGGACACTAACAACATTGCCATCTGACCGAACTGCGATCAAATCCCGCTGGATCTTCAAGTTGAAACCAGGTGTACGCGGGACAGATCCTCGTTATAAAGCAAGACTGGTAGCGAAAGGCTACTCGCAACGCCCTGGGATCGATTATGATGAAACTTTTGCACCCGTAGCAAAACAATCCACACTAAGGACGGTATTATCTTTTGTAGCAGTTCAGGATCTCGAGATGTGTCAACTTGACATAAAAACTGCGTTCTTGTATGGCGAGCTTACGGAAGAAATTTACCTGGAACAACCGGAAGGCTATTCAACTGTCGAAAATAAAAACCTTGTTTGTCGTCTGCATAAGTGTTTGTATGGTTTAAAGCAAGCATCCCGTGTTTGGAATCAGCACTTCGATAATTTTCTCAAGCGTTTTGGACTTAAACCTAGTGAATCGGACCCATGCCTCTATCTTCGTATTTCCAAAACCGAATTTACAGCAGTCATCATCTGGGTGGATGACGGACTCGTCTGCAGCAGCAGCGGTGATGCCATCATCGAAATCATCAATTATCTCAAGCAGCATTTTGAAATGCGATCTTCAGAAGCTAACCATTTTGTCGGCCTCTCCATCACACGGAAGCGAGAAGAAAAAACTCTGTATGTCTCTCAGCCCGAGTACATTCAAAAAATCCTCAAACGTTTTCACATGGACCAATGCAATCCAGTTGATTTGCCTGCCACGCCTGGAGCTTTCTTCAATAGGAGCGATGAAGACCAAGGATCAATTCAAGCGCCTTTCCGAGAAGCCGTTGGCTCACTATTGTATCTCATGTTGTCATCAAGACCCGATATCTCATTTGCAGTAAATCAGGTGTCACAATTCTGCGAAAATCCACAACGTTGCCATTGGACAGCAGTCAAAAGAATCATGGCCTACTTGAAGAGAACACCTGAACATGGCATCCGTTTCGGTCCCAAACTTAACCCACTTTTAGGTTTTACAGACGCAGATTTTGCTGGTGACACAGAAACAAGGCGGTCCACTTCCGGATATGTATTTCTTCTCAACGAAGGTCCAGTTGCGTGGAACAGCCGCCGACAAAAATGCGTAACTCTGTCTACTACTGAAGCGGAGTATGTAGCTGCGTGTGAAGCTACGAGAGAGTGCATTTGGATAAAGCGTCTACTGCGCGAACTAACGCCGGATTGGATTGGGGCAATTCCAATAATGTGTGACAATATGTCGTCAATTGACCTCACGAAAAATCCAAAGTTTCACCAGCTGACCAAACACATTCATATCCGATATCACTTCATCCGATGGGCGCAAGAAGAAAAAGAAATAGATGTCAGGCACATTTCATCAAAACAACAACTTGCTGACTCCTTCACAAAACCTCTGTCCAATCCACGTTTTTCTGAATTGCGTGATGCCATCAATGTTGTTTTGGTCCCATCTACTTAACTCTTTTTTTAAAATAATGTTTGAGGAGGAGTGTCACATTATCAAACATATTTCGAGTGCTATACTTGTCTTATTTATCATTTAAAACCATTCCTTATTCCTTTTTCTTTTAAGAGTCGTAATGTTTGAGGAGGAGTGTCGGAATGACAAACATCCCAACTCTTGACCGCTAGATGGCTCCACACGCAATATGCTGGTACGGAGTACCCGGCCTTGTGAATAGTTCTTAGACTGTTCCGCTTCTTCTTTTTCTCACACTCTCTTTCTCAGACCACGCTGTGGAAAAGGTCTCTAGAAACCACTGCTCTACCAAGTCTTTTTTTTTTTCAGTTTATTCTTTTTCTCTTGTGTGTTCATTTGGATCCTCAACACTGGTAATTATTCTGTTCAGAGTCACAATTCATTTATTATGTACATGTGCGATTATCTGCCTTATTATCAGCAGTGTGAGCGCTATCGCTACACAGACATGTACTTTCTCATTGTGATTCATGTGATTCTCCTGTGTCCACCACGTGTGTGATTCTTCTCACCTGGTCATGCCAGAAGCTCCACTAGTTGGAATGAACATTATTATTTGTCCTGTTTAAAATACAGAAGCCTCAAAGCCGAATCTTATTTTTCGTTTCATTGTATTTCTCACATTCTGTACTATTGCGTTAATTCCCGTGTCAATTGTGAATGCAACTTAGCCGACTTGGGCTTCTTTTGTTCACTTTTTATAACAGGGGCTTATTTCAAACGCTTACGGCTTACACTCGAAACTGAACTGGAACTTGAGTTACATGTTATTAGATAGAAAAAACGACCGAGTCAAGTCCAGGATTTGTTGAAGTAGAAGTTGGGAATACGGATCTTTTACAAAATCAACAAATATTCACTAATTAAAAGATTAGATTTTTCCAAAAATGATTAAATGTTTCCACCCAGGGTCGAACTGAGGACCTTCAGCGTGTGAAGCCGACGTGATAACCACTACACTATGAAAACTCATTTTTGGCACTAGAGCAGAAAAAAAGTTCTTACCCTAGACACTTAAAAATGTATTCCTTTCCCATAGGACACAACTGTCATGGGCCAAGGATCGATTCAAGCCTCTGTGGCGCAATTGGCTAGCGCGTTCGGCTGTTAACGGCTGGTGGTTCAAGCCCACCCAGGGGCGCAATAACTCAGGTAGATGTTTGTTTTGTTCAGTTTTTGCAAATTGATTCATTCCTCCGATATTTTACCTTACTGGAGGTTTTAAATGTCATGGACTCTATTCTTTTTGGACTTCTTGAAGAAGGGACACTATGATTACAATATCTATCTTTTAGTTGGATTGCTGACATTGCCAACATGAGTGTTATGCTGAAGAAAAAGACAAGCTACTGTACCCTCCAAATGTTTCAGCATAAATGGTATCTCTCCTACGTATTATTGCCTTCTTTAGGATACCTTCAGAGGGATCGTTCATATCGCAAGATTGTTAGCAGAATGATCATAAAGGTTGCACGAATGTTTCTCTTCAAAACACATACAAAAATAATTTACATAAAAAACCGTAATTAATCCGTTGTTTCCACCCACGATTGAACTGAGGACCTTCAGCGTGTTAGGCCGACGTGATAACCACTACACTATGGAAACTATACAACATGCAAGTAGTATATTTTTCCGGTGTGTAAAATAAATAAAGTATGGTGTCTCGTTTGTTATGTCAAAAAACATTCGGGTTAACGCAATGCGCCCAACGGGGGGCTCGAACCCCCGACCCTGAGATTAAGAGTCTCATGCTCTACCGACTAAGCTAGCCAGGCTACACAACACTTAAAAATTCATTTTGACTATAAATGGGGGGATGTTTTGGTTCCGATCAATACACCCCAGACAACCATTATACTGGACTCAGGGAGAGAAAGACAGTGCAATTCATGGAAGACACTCAAACTGCACAGGGGATGCTCAGAGGAACGCTGATGTGTATCGATAGACTTTGACCTGATCTCATTTTGGCCTGCGCGCATAGTAGATTTAGTCAGCTTTTTCGTGTATCGCTGCTAAGGCCAATCTTTGGCCATCTCTGACTCGCACACTTTTTGGATGACCAACCAGTCTCACCAAGCTAGAGTGTATAGTTTTAAACTACCCACTAAAAAATCAATAGGCTTTTAAAGGCGCATTCACACTGACACTAACTTAATGTTACGAATAATTGTTTCGCAATGCAATTTGACAGAGTGGTCTGTAACATAGCATCAGTGGCTGAAAGCTCCGCACCTCGGGTAGTTGTACAAGGGGTTTGAAGCTTCCTGCCACCCTACGCTATGCCAAAAATTCCTCCACTGGTGGCGTGGCGATATATTTCACTGGATTCTGTACTATTGCGTTAATTCCCGTGTCAATTGTGAATGCAACTTAGCCGACTTGGGCTTCTTTTGTTCACTTTTTATAACAGGGGCTTATTTCAAACGCTTACGGCTTACACTCGAAACTGAACTGGAACTTGAGTTACATGTTATTAGATAGAAAAAACGACCGAGTCAAGTCCAGGATTTGTTGAAGTAGAAGTTAAGAATACGGATCTTTTACAAAATCAACAAATATTCACTAATTAAAAGATTAGATTTTTCCAAAAATGATTAAATGTTTCCACCCAGGGTCGAACTGAGGACCTTCAGCGTGTGAAGTCGACGTGATAACCACTACACTATGAAAACTCATTTTTGGAAAAGTTCTTACCCTAGACACTTAAAAATGTATTCCTTTCCCATAGGACACAACTGTCATGGGCCAAGGATCGATTCAAGCCTCTGTGGTGCAATTGGCTAGCGCGTTCGGCTGTTAACCGGAAGGCTGGTGGTTCAAGCCCACCCAGGGGCGCAATAACTCAGGTAGATGTTTGTTTTGTTCAGTTTTTGCAAATTGATTCATTCCTCCGATATTTTACCTTACTGGAGGTTTTAAATGTCATGGACTCTATTCTTTTTGGACTTCTTGAAGAAGGGACACTATGATTACAATATCTATCTTTTAGTTGGATTGCTGACATTGCCAACATGAGTGTTATGCTGAAGAAAAAGACAAGCTACTGTACCCTCCAAATGTTTCAGCATAAATGGTATCTCTCCTACGTATTATTGCCTTCTTTAGGATACCTTCAGAGGGATCGTTCATATCGCAAGATTGTTAGCAGAATGATCGTAAAGGTTGCACGAATGTTTCTCTTCAAAACACATACAAAAATAATTTACATAAAAAACCGTAATTAATCCGTTGTTTCCACCCAGGATTGAACTGAGGACCTTCAGCGTGTTAGGCCGACGTGATAACCACTACACTATGGAAACTATACAACATGCAAGTAGTATATTTTTCTGGTGTGTAAAATAAATAAAGTATGGTGTCTCGTTTGTTATGTCAAAAAACATTCGGGTTAACGCAATGCGCCCAACGGGGGGCTCGAACCCCCGACCCTGAGATTAAGAGTCTCATGCTCTACCGACTGAGCTAGCCAGGCAACACAACACTTAAAAATTCATTTTGACTATAAATGGGGGGATGTTTTGGTTCCGATCAATACACCCCAGACAACCATTATACTGGACTCAGGGAGAGAAAGACAGTGCAATTCATGGAAGACACTCAAACTGCACAGGGGATGCTCAGAGGAACGCTGATGTGTATCGATAGACTTTGACCTGATCTCATTTTGGCCTGCGCGCATAGTAGATTTAGTCAGCTTTTTCGTGTATCGCTGCTAAGGCCAATCTTTGGCCATCTCTGACTCGCACACTTTTTGGATGACCAACCAGTCTCACCAAGCTAGAGTGTATAGTTTTAAACTACCCACTAAAAAATCAATAGGCTTTTAAAGGCGCATTCACACTGACACTAACTTAATGTTACGAATAATTGTTTCGCAATGCAATTTGACAGAGTGGTCTGTAACATAGCATCAGTGGCTGAAAGCTCCGCACCTCGGGTAGTTGTACAAGGGGTTTGAAGCTTCCTGCCACCCTACGCTATGCCAAAAATTCCTCCACTGGTGGCGTGGCGATATATTTCACTGGATTCTGTACTATTGCGTTAATTCCCGTGTCAATTGTGAATGCAACTTAGCCGACTTGGGCTTCTTTTGTTCACTTTTTATAACAGGGGCTTATTTCAAACGCTTACGGCTTACACTCGAAACTGAACTGGAACTTGAGTTACATGTTATTAGATAGAAAAAACGACCGAGTCAAGTCCAGGATTTGTTGAAGTAGAAGTTAAGAATACGGATCTTTTACAAAATCAACAAATATTCACTAATTAAAAGATTAGATTTTTCCAAAAATGATTAAATGTTTCCACCCAGGGTCGAACTGAGGACCTTCAGCGTGTGAAGTCGACGTGATAACCACTACACTATGAAAACTCATTTTTGGAAAAGTTCTTACCCTAGACACTTAAAAATGTATTCCTTTCCCATAGGACACAACTGTCATGGGCCAAGGATCGATTCAAGCCTCTGTGGTGCAATTGGCTAGCGCGTTCGGCTGTTAACCGGAAGGCTGGTGGTTCAAGCCCACCCAGGGGCGCAATAACTCAGGTAGATGTTTGTTTTGTTCAGTTTTTGCAAATTGATTCATTCCTCCGATATTTTACCTTACTGGAGGTTTTAAATGTCATGGACTCTATTCTTTTTGGACTTCTTGAAGAAGGGACACTATGATTACAATATCTATCTTTTAGTTGGATTGCTGACATTGCCAACATGAGTGTTATGCTGAAGAAAAAGACAAGCTACTGTACCCTCCAAATGTTTCAGCATAAATGGTATCTCTCCTAAGTATTATTGCCTTCTTTAGGATACCTTCAGAGGGATCGTTCATATCGCAAGATTGTTAGCAGAATGATCGTAAAGGTTGCACGAATGTTTCTCTTCAAAACACATACAAAAATAATTTACATAAAAAACCGTAATTAATCCGTTGTTTCCACCCAGGATTGAACTGAAGACCTTCAGCGTGTTAGGCCGACGTAATAACCACTACACTATGGAAACTATACAACATGCAAGTAGTATATTTTTCTGGTGTGTAAAATAAATAAAGTATGGTGTCTCGTTTGTTATGTCAAAAAACATTCGGGTTAACGCAATGCGCCCAACGGGGGGCTCGAACCCCCGACCCTGAGATTAAGAGTCTCATGCTCTACCGACTGAGCTAGCCAGGCAACACAACACTTAAAAATTCATTTTGACTATAAATGGGGGGATGTTTTGGTTCCGATCAATACACCCCAGACAACCATTATACTGGACTCAGGGAGAGAAAGACAGTGCAATTCATGGAAGACACTCAAACTGCACAGGGGATGCTCAGAGGAACGCTGATGTGTATCGATAGACTTTGACCTGATCTCATTTTGGCCTGCGCGCATAGTAGATTTAGTCAGCTTTTTCGTGTATCGCTGCTAAGGCCAATCTTTGGCCATCTCTGACTCGCACACTTTTTGGATGACCAACCAGTCTCACCAAGCTAGAGTGTATAGTTTTAAACTACCCACTAAAAAATCAATAGGCTTTTAAAGGCGCATTCACGCTGACACTAACTTAATGTTACGAATAATTGTTTCGCAATGCAATTTGACAGAGTGGTCTGTAACATAGCATCAGTGGCTGAAAGCTCCGCACCTCGGGTAGTTGTACAAGGGGTTTGAAGCTTCCTGGCACCCTACGCTATGCCAAAAATTCCTCCACTGGTGGCGTGGTGATATATTTCACTGGATTCTGTACTATTGCGTTAATTCCCGTGTCAATTGTGAATGCAACTTAGCCGACTTGGGCTTCTTTTGTTCACTTTTTATAACAGGGGTTTATTTCAAACGCTTACGGCTTACACTCGAAACTGAACTGGAACTTGAGTTACATGTTATTAGATAGAAAAAACGACTGAGTCAAGTCCAGGATTTGTTGAAGTAGAAGTTGGGAATACGGATCTTTTACAAAATCAACAAATATTCACTAATTAAAAGATTAGATTTTTCCAAAAATGATTAAATGTTTCCACCCAGGGTCGAACTGAGGACCTTCAGCGTGTGAAGCCGACGTGATAACCACTACACTATGGAAACTCATTTTTGGCACTAGAGCAGAAAAAAGTTTCTTACCCCAGACACTTAAAAATGTATTCCTTTCCCATAGGACACAACTGTCATGGGCCAAGGATCGATTGAAGCCTCTGTGGCGCAATTGGCTAGCGCGTTCGGCTGTTAACCGGAAGGCTGGTGGTTCAAGCCCACCCAGGGGCGCAATAACTCAGGTAGATGTTTGTTTTGTTCAGTTTCTGCAAATTGATTCATTCCTCCGATATTTTACCTTACTGGAGGTTTGAAATGTCATGGACTCTATTCTTTTTGGACTTCTTGAAGAAGGGACACTATGATTACAATATCTATCTTTTAGTTGGATTGCTGACATTGCCAACATGAGTGTTATGCTGAAGAAAAAGACAAGCTACTGTACCCTCCAAATGTTTCAGCATAAATGGTATCTCTCCTACGTATTATTGCCTTCTTTAGGATACCTTCAGAGGGATCGTTCATATCGCAAGATTGTTAGCAGAATGATCGTAAAGGTTGCACGAATGTTTCTCTTCAAAACACATACAAAAATAATTTACATAAAAAACCGTAATTAATCCGTTGTTTCCACCCAGGATTGAACTGAGGACCTTCAGCGTGTTAGGCCGACGTAATAACCACTACACTATGGAAACTATACAACATGCAAGTAGTATATTTTTCTGGTGTGTAAAATAAATAAAGTATGGTGTCTCGTTTGTTATGTCAAAAAACATTCGGGTTAACGCAATGCGCCCAAGGGGGGGCTCGAACCCCCGACCCTGAGATTAAGAGTCTCATGCTCTACCGACTGAGCTAGCCAGGCAACACAACACTTAAAAATTCATTTTGACTATAAATGGGGGGATGTTTTGGTTCCGATCAATACACCCCAGACAACCATTATATTGGACTTAGGGAGAGAAAGACAGTGCAATTCATGGAAGACACTCAAACTGCACAGAGGATGCTCAGAGGAACGCTGATGTGTATCGATAGACTTTGTTCTGATCTCATTTTGGCCTGCGCGCATAGTAGATTTAGTCAGCTTTTTCGTGTATCGCTGTGTGACGGGGATACGGGATACGATGAAGTAAGACTAAGATTTGGGTATGCAAACTAATTATATTTCTCAACAGAACGATCTACTACAAACTGAGAGCAAGACTGAACCCTGAGCCTACGGTGCTCAGGGTTTTTAAAGAGAAGAACGTCACCTTGTTACGGGATGACGCCGGAAGTAACTAAGAAGATGGTCATCTCGATAAGGTCTAGGTAACCGCCTGGCTCCTTTACCCCCTTTGGAGGGTAAAAGAGAAAGCAGTACGGCACGAGGAATCCATTAACCCGTGTGTGTCCTTTGGATTCCTCGTAGCCTGACAACAAAGAACAAAGAAACTCAAGGTAACTAACTAACTAAGTAAGAGAAGGGCTTCCATATATTCGCGACAGATCCCCCCTCGTCCCACTTAACACAAGTCAGTCCGGTGGATGTCCAAAAGATGTCAATTTCGGACATTGGTCCTATCCTTTGGATGTCAGTTGGAGAGCCTAGGAACATCCCAACAGCCGAAAAGGAGATCCAAGGAATGTCCTTTTTTTAATTTTTGTCTGCCCTAGCCAGCGCCACAGGATGTTCTACCAACATCCGAAACAGACATATTTCGGATAAAATTACAACATGTTGAGGAAAATTACTTTGTTATATATGGCCACTACCAGATTCGAACACTGAATCTTTACGTTACCAAGCCAGCTTGCTAACCACTTAGCTGCTAGACGTTGCTAATAATGAAAAATTATATATAGACATTATATCTATCAGACTTCAAACTTTTTTTCCAAGCTACGGTAAATGATAAATCATTGTAAAATCCCGATAGAAAATTTTGAAACTCCTTTTTTATCCAATTAAATAATCATTGCATAAATAAACATAATTGCACAACAAAAAAAGTTGTTTTCGGACCCTTAAAAACCCAGATTGGGACTCATTAATTAGACTGACAAAAGCAGTCTTTTTTTTTGGACGGTCACGCAAACAACGACTTTTGTCCCAAATAAAACCAGGCGTGTTGTCTGGGATAGCACTGTTATAATGTTAAGGAGACTGACTGACTCGCTGAAGATCGAAAAAAGTTGATAGAGAAAAGGAATTTAACTTTATTTTGGTGCCATTAAAAACTCTATCAGTAGATTTTAACTTAATTATTACAAATTTCCAAATATTCCTAGATTTGTCATTGCTATAGAGTGTATGTGCTTCCCTAACCGAATAGGAGCATCATTTACTGGCGTTTTTTACGCCCAAATTATGTTTGATTTCTTCATCACATTCCCATAGAGTAGTTCGCGATCGAAGAAGGAACAACTCGAGGAAATGCTTGGGACGATGTCAGTTTTGCCTCATACATAGTTACGCCTACTTCATTCCTCCCTCATGGTTTGCACTGTTTCTCTACAAATACAGCGAACCACTCTTAAGTCTAATTTTTATTTGTACAACATAAATTTTCCGTAAATAAACCATCTTTTGGTTCAAAAAGTGTTTTGTAATCAATATTTTTCGGTGTATTTTTCATTCATTCTAATCTAAGTGTTAAAAAGACATATTTGGTTGCTTGATTAATGTAAAGTCCTATTACGGATTTCTGTATAACATGAACGGGCTGTACTTATAGGGCCCTCTAAAGGACGTTCGTTTAGTTCATCCGTTGGACGTCCTTTTGAGAGCCGCAGATGGATAGGCTGTGCCTTGGCTGATCGGCTCTCATTCGGACATCCGACGGCTGAACTGTGCTATGTGGGGTAATGAGCCATCGCCTCGATGGCTTCATTCGTTAGCCGAGGGAATCTTGGGTTCTTCCAATAAGTTTCTGTGAGTTAACTGGTCAACGCCTTGTGGGTCATTCACTCTGTCATAAAGCCCGATGTTGAAATCTAGGTGTTGACGTAGTTGGCGATGCAATACTAGAGTGTACCAACTAATTTCCCCAAAACAACAGAATAATATAACGATTGCCGTGGTCAGTAAATATATAGAAGCAAATGGATGGTTTTGCTGGTTGCTCGTTCTTCATGTTGTTTAACAAAATGTGGATTTGATCACTGTTTATGGTCGAAGAGATGCTTGTTTGTTCTTGAAGTTGTCACTAATGTGATTGAGTTGGGAAAGATCGGCACGCGGGAGTTCAAATACCGCCACGTTTCTGCTGAATGATAGATTGGACGGAAAGGGAACAAGATGAGGGGTGTTCAATGTTGTTAGTATTGTTTCTGTTTGGCCATCTAAACTGGCAGGAAAAATCCAGTCCTCTGTTTGTGCCGCGCACCCCGGGGGGACTTCAAATATTGCAATAGCTGGGAGTTTTAACGTCCGGGGAGGTGAATTGGGAACACTCTTAGGACAAGAAAACACGACGTCGTGAGGTCCGATTGCGGAGAACGCCCACCGGTTTTTTTCTAAGTATGCCACCTCTGGTCCCTTCCATGCCATGAACTCCGTCTGGCATGTTCCTTGAATTTGTTTCTTATCTTCTGTGAAGAGGGCAATTGCACAGGACTTTCTTGATCCTCGTTTATTTAGTCCCGTATGAAAACGGCGCAGTTGTTTATCAAATTCACGGCAGTGCCGCATATCTGTATTTTGAAGTTCGATGAAGGTATCTAAGTCGGGGGACAATGCTAAAAAATTGGGAAGGTTACTGAATCTTACACCGTGGGTTCCGTTTTCCGTGGCCTTTGGCAGTCTGATGACTTTGAATAAATTAAATTGCTGTGCGTGGTCGTATATAGAAATCTCTACGAAAAGCCGAAAAGCATTACGTGTCACTGCTACAGTTACTGTGGCTTCCCTATACAATACCCAAAGATCATTTGCTGGGATCTTCCAACCGAGGGGTAGTTGTTTATTTACGTCCAACAAAATAGTCTGTAGTTCCGTTGGGGAAATGATTTGTGGTGACAACCGTTCATTGGCTAAGGTAGCCAAACCGATTTCCCACGCCTCTAGTTGTTGTTGGAACCATGCAAATACGTAATCCAAAGAAGCGAATTTGGAATCCAATTCTGAAAAATATTCCATTTGTTGTACGTTAATAAGTTCGCCTTGTTGAATATAATCCAGGGCGTAATCGATTTTGGTTTGTAATAACTCTGAACGCTTCTCCAATTGTTGAATCAGCAGGAGGCTAGAGTGGGTGATTTGTTGCCTTTGATTGACAATTGTTGCCTGCTTATCCAGAAGATGGATTATTTGTTAATGTTGTATGCCCCTATTCCCCATTTCTGTGTTCAGTTCCATCAAATTGGACTGAGTGGATACCCCAAACAGCCACTTCAATGCCGTTCCTCCAATGTCTAAAATTCCTCGTTTTGTTTTTTCCCCCGACAAAGCCATAGTACAAGTAGATACTCGGTTCTTTGTCATGTTTAGTAATGTTGAGAAGAAAAATACCCTTGTTGCAATCTTTCCTGCCGCCATATAACTTGAAGTGTCTCGGAATGAAGTACGAACATCTTTTTTGTGGAAGGAATCAGCATCTGCTCGGTGGCGCTTAGCTGCTTCTGAGAGCTGTGTAAGTATAATTTCAACCGAATTGATTGTTTTAATCTCTTTATTGGGAGTCCAATCCATAACTAGTTTCCACGAAGATTCACTCATTGCCATTCCCGGTTGTTCTTGGCAAATTACGGTGTCCCGTAGTAATACTACGGATGTTGATGGTCCTATTGTGAATAACAGAAACATGAAGTTGAGTGGTACAAGGAAGTGAAGGTGGCCTGGGCGACGACAGATACGGGGGAGTAGTGTCGTTATATTCCCTCGATTGTTGCGATACGTAAGAATGACCTTCGGTTAATTGTTGTTGGTCCGATAAATGAATGTTGTTTGTTTTTTCTGTTGCTGTCGATGGTTCTGCAATTGGCGTTGCTATAGTCTCGATATTTTCGTTTTCCACTGCTGTTGGTTTTAGTTGGTTCTGGAATTCTCCCATAGTTTCAGAAGATGTAGCAGGCCTGTTTTCACACTGGGTGGTGGATTCGTTGGCTTCCGGAATTATCTCTTCTGTTGATAAGTTCTTTTGCGTGTAGGGTTTCATGCTTCCTACATGCGCGATATCCGACTTCTGTTTTCCTACTTGTAATTTTACTTCATAATTCACTGGAGTTGTTTGCCGTATTACAATATAAGGACCCATCCAACGATGCAACAACTTTTCCGATCGACCTTTTTTGCGAATGGGTTTGTAAATTAAAACTAGGTCGTTTTTGCGAAAAATAGCATAACGCAATCATAACGCTCAGCTTGTTTTAATTGGGCCACTTATATTCGAGCTCCAACTATAGCTCTAGCTGTTTTCAAATCGTCCATTAATTTGTTGGCGTACGGTTGCGAAACTGCGTCTGACGGCCACACGGGATTTGGTTGTGAGCCTCACCAAATGTCCACAGGGAGATTGGGTTCTCTGCCATATAGTAGGAAGAACGGAGAAAACCCCGTTGATTCTTGTCTGTCTGTATTATAGGCAAAACAGATAAATTGATTTTTTTCGTCCCGATTAGTCTGTTCGTCGGTAATGTACATTGAAATTATTATTTCTAATGTATGATTCATACGTTCCACCTGACCATTCGTTTTTGGATGATACCCAGAAGTGGTTTTATGGTTGATACCCAATTTTTCCCATACATTTTGCGTGATGCCTGCCAAAAAAAATTTTCCCCTATCTGTAATTATTGATTCTGGTGCTCCATGATGAAGTACTATTTTGTCCACAATGAATTGAGTTACTACGTCTGCTTTACCCGTTGGGAGTGCCTCCAATTCTACCCATTTGGTCAGATAATCGACAGCTACAATCAACATTTTATTTCCATTTACCGACGTTGGAAATGGGCCCAGCAAATCTACTCCTATTTTTTGGAAGGGCCTTTCAACTTTAATGGTTTGCAACATTCCTGTCAGAAGACTACACACGTTTTTTCCGTTTCTGACATAGTAGACATGACTTGACATTCATCGTTACGTCTTCTGTTAATGTGTTCCAAAAGAAACGTCCTATGATTTTCGTCAATATTCGCTGAATCCCCAGATGACCTGCTACAGGATCATCATGACATGATTTCAGAATTAAACTTCGGTATTCAGGCGGCACGCAGAAACGAAGATATGTACGTCCATAAACACTTTTTTGTTTAAAGAGGCGCCCGTCTAGTAAACAGAAATGTCGTCCCACTGATCGTTTTGCTTCAATACATTCCATGATAATTTTCCACTCACTCACTTCACGTTGTTTTTTCGCAAATTCCAAGAGAAAAATTCGTACTCTTGAAAGCAAAGACTCCATCTTGCCAATCTTCCTGCTAAATCCTTTTTTGTTCTTAACCAGCACAACGCTTCATGATCAGTTATTGTAATTGACTAACATCCCCAAATGAGGGGTCGAAATTTTTGTAAGCTCCAAATTAGTGTTAAACACTCTTTTTCTGTTATCGAATAATTAACTTCCGAAGATGTTAACAATCGACTGGCGTAGACCAAAGGATGTTCCTTACCGTTTACCTTTTGAGATAAGACAGCACCAATCCCCATGCCACAAGCATCTGGTAGAATAATCATTGGGAGGGTAAAATTGGGTTGTGCTAGTATAGGTGCTGATAATAGCGCTGTCTTCAGATGGTCAAAACTATCCTGTTGATCCTTGCCCCATACAAACGGTTGTCCTTTTCTAGTTAACAATATCAGTGGTAGCGCCATCTTCGAAAACCCTGGAGTGTGTTTGCGGTAATAGGAACACAGGCCAAAAACACTTTGCACTCGTTTTATCTTATCTGCTTGGGTTTTTCCTTCGTTACATGATGGGAAATCTGTTACAGACCGTAGTTTTTCGGGATCAGGAGCGATACCTTCCCTTGATACTACATGTTCCAGAACTTTTAACGTTGTCATTGCGAATTGGCATTTGCTAGTTTTCAATTTTAGTCCCACTTTTGACAGACAAGCCAATACTAGGTTAAGACGTTCTAAATGAGAAGAAAAAGGTTGAAGCGTAAACTATGATGTCGTCCAGGTAAAAGGGGCATGATGTCCAGCGTAGACCTCCTAAAACAATATCCATAAGGCTTAGAAACGTACTGGGACCATTTGCCACTCCGAAGGGAAGTACTTTGAATTGAAAAAGTCCATCAGGAGTGACAAAGGCTGTTTTTCTCTATCTTCCTTTCGTAATGGTAATTGATGGTAACCTGATTGCAGATCCATAATGAAAAAATATTCCGCTCCTTGTAGTTTGCTGAGAATATCACTGATCCGAGGTAGTGGATATACGTTTCTTATTGTTACCTCGTTAAGGCCTCTGTAGTCCACGCAAAAACGCCATGTACCATCCGATTTTAAAAAGAGAACTACCGGAAACGACCATGCACTGTTTGAAATTTCTATTAGGCTGGATTCAAGCATGTCGTTTACTTGTGTTTGCATAATTGTTCTTGCTTTCCATGCCCTTCGGTAGGGACCCCGTTTAATTGGTTGTGTTCCTTCTGTTAGTTGAATTGTATGTTCCGTTAAATTACAACGTCCGACGTCTTTGGGGTTTGACGCAAAACATACTATGTGATTTTTCAGCATCTCTTTTAATTGAGCTTTATCGTCATCTTGTAGTTCCAAATTAATTGCTTTCTCTAACTCAAAAAATTTTTGTTGGGCCTCAGTTACCTCCTGTGTGAGCGATGGAATTAATTCCGAGTCTTCTAAATTACACTGGAAAATTTTATCTGTATAAGTTTGGCTTGTCCACAAAGTGGTACCTTTGTCTAGCCATACGTCTTGGCACGACATATTTGCAATTGGGACAGTTGTGATCCGACCAGACAACAAGGCGTGTCCCACTGTAAGAAATTTTTGTATCATTAACTTCCGAGACAGAGTAAAAAGTTGTGTTTCTAAACTAGAAGGCTGTGAAATCGGTACTTGAACGGAAAACGCTGGTATGTTTAATCCTTCTGTTGTCTGGTTTTTCACAGACTTTCCTGGTTCTGGTTTTTTGGGTGTAATCAAATTTAAAGGTTAATTAAAATTTGCCAACCATTTTTAAAGTTTGTGAATCTTGATAGTCGATTTGAAGCTTCCCAAATTGTTTTAGGAAATCGTTTCCTAGTAACAAATCGATTCCTCCCATTTGCATGACCACTGCTTTTCCTTTTGCCATTTTGTTGTGTAGCTGTTTTGTGATTAGGGTAGCTCCCAGTGGGGAGGCTGTTGATCCATTTGCCATTATGATGCGCGGCCCTTCCCACGCGGTCATCTGAAACTTTGTGCACGCCAGCAACTTTGGGGAAATTACTGTACTTACTGCCCCGGTATCGATCACTGCTTTTACGATCATGTCCCCACATTGAACTGTTTCCGTATTAAATTTTGATGTGTTCAACGTTAAACAAGGGATGTTCACGTTTAGTTCTTGTTTTTGAAATGCTAAGTTATTAAGAGGAAACTCGTCCTGAAAAGCCGATTGTTGATGAGGTGTTTCTTCATAATAGGAATGTTCTTGTAAATTGTTTACTTGTAGTCCCTTGTTGGGATGACCTTGTTAATATCGTGGTGTCCCGTTTCTTTGATTCCCTTTGAAATTTGGAGATTGCGGATTGTCATAGCGAAATCAAGCGATATGGCCCATTTATGTACAAA
The DNA here is from genome assembly GCA_030770115.1 of Daphnia galeata. Lineage (NCBI taxonomy): Eukaryota > Metazoa > Arthropoda > Branchiopoda > Diplostraca > Daphniidae > Daphnia > Daphnia galeata. Next base: position 4,647,379 of record CM061122.1, read on the forward strand.
AATAACATTCTCGTCTTTCATTTGCCGGACGCCAATTTGTTACAATTGGAGAATTCCAGTCAACTTTCTTATGTGTTTTGAAATCTTCGATCGTCTTTTGAAGTTCCATTAAAATTTTTTCCAAATTTAAATTCTTCTGCCAGGTTGACTTTTCCTCTTGTACCATCGAAATTGCAGCCGTTGGAGGCACTGGATCGTTCCTTTCCTCCCAACTTCTCTTGTCGAGAAGAATGGTGGTCTCTGTATGGATTTTAACCAATTCTAAAAACTCCGCGCACGTGCGAGGTCTTAGCGGATATATTTTCTTCACCAAGGAACGGCGTAACCCCAAGGCAACCCCTCCACAACCCGACCCACCACTATTACCTTCACTACCGCAGTTAACTTGGCGGTTTACAACAGACACCAATTGGGACAACCCCAATCTAAACAACTGAATTTCTATTCGCCCCACATTTCGGTATACGACGATATTAACAACAGACACCAATTGGGATAACCCCAATCTAAACAACTGAATTTCTATTTTCCCCACCCTTCGGTACACGACGGTAAACGTTTATATTTTACTCAATCGTTGTTTTTTTTCCTCTTTCGTTCCGTTCTTATTGGCCGTATTTGTGACCCCGTACACAAACAATTTAAGGTGTGAAACCCGTTTATTGTTGAAGGTTGAACCCCTGAACAAATTACGCCTCCAATATGTCCAAACGATGTAATAACGAACGAGAAAGAACGAAAAAAAATTTGTGCTAACCTGTATCTCCACCAATTGTGACGGGGATCCGGGATACGATGAAGTAAGACTAAGACTTGGGTATGCAAACTAATTATATTTCTCAACAGAACGATCTACTACAAACTGAGAGCAAGACTGAACCCTGAGCCTAAAGTGCTCAGGGTTTTTAAAAAGAAGAGCGTCACCTTGTTACGGGATGACGCCGGAAGTAAGTAAGAAGATGGTCATCTCGATAAGGTCTAGGTGACCCTCAGGCTCCTTTACCCCCTTTGGAGGGTAAAGGAGGGTAAAAGAGAAAGCAGTACAGCACGAGGAATCCCTTGTGTGTCCTTTGCATTCCTCGTAGCATGACAACAAAGAACAAAGAAACTCAAGGTAACTAAAAGTAACTAAGTAAGAGAAGGGCTTCCATATATTCGCGACAGCTGCTAAGGCCAATCTTTGGCCATCTCTGACTCGCACACTTTTTGGATGACCAACCAGTCTCACCAAGCTAAAGTGTATAGTTTTAAACTACCCATTAAATAATCAATAGGCTTTTAAAGGCGCATTCACACTGGCACTAACTTAATGTTACGAATAATTGTTTCGCAATGCAATTTGACAGAGTGGTCTGTAACATAGCATCAGTGGCTGAAAGCTCCGCACCTCGGGTAGTTGTACAAGGGGTTTGAAGCTTCCTGCCACCCTACGCTATGCCACAAATTCCTCCACTGGTGGCGTGGCGATATATTTCTCTGGTTTCTGTACTATTGCGTTAATTCCCGTGTCAATTGTGAATGCAACTTAGCCGACTTGGGCTTCTTTTGTTCACTTTTTATAACAGGGGTTTATTTCAAACGCTTACGGCTTACACTCGAAACTGAACTGGAACTTGAGTTACATGTTATTAGATAGAAAAAACGACTGAGTCAAGTCCGGGATTTGTTGAAGTAGAAGTTGGGAATACGGATCTTTTACAAAATCAGCAAATATTCACTAATTAAAAGATTAGATTTTTCCAAAAATGATTAAATGTTTCCACCCAGGGTCGAACTGAGGACCTTCAGCGTGTGAAGCCGACGTGATAACCGGAAGGCTGGTGGTTCAAGCCCACCCAGGGGCGCAATAACTCAGGTAGATGTTTGTTATGTTCAGTTTTTGCAAATTGATTCATTCCTCCGATATTTTACCTTACTGGAGGTTTCAAATGTCATGGACTCTATTCTTTTTGGACTTCTTGAAGAAGGGACACTATGATTACAATATCTATCTTTTAGTTGGATTGCTGACATTGCCAACATGAGTGTTATGCTGAAGAAAAAGACAAGCTACTGTACCCTCCAAATGTTTCAGCATAAATGGTTTCTCTCCTACGTATTATTGCCTTCTTTAGGATACCTTCAGAGGGATCGTTCATATCGCAAGATTGGCTAGCGCGTTGGCTGTGTGCAGACGTGTGTTGTTTTCGCTCTGTTCTTTCTCTGAATTGTAAGTCGTCAGCTTCTTTCTTTTGATTATTTATTTGTATCTGTATGTTGTGTTTTTTTGTAGTTTCTTTTAAATATTTGTGATTATTTTGCGTTGTTTTCCCCTTCTGCGAATTGGGTTTTCCCCCCACCTTTTCTATCCTGTTTGGTTTGGGCGGTATACCCTTTTTTTTGTAAGGGGCAATGTCTGTTTTGTGGCCAAACTCTGTTGATTTGGATTTCGGGAATAATTTCCCGAAATTGCCAATGCGAACGGTTCATTAGTTCGTTCGTACGCTTATAGTAGAAAAAGAAGATTTGTTGGGACTTGTTGCTGTATTATATAGGAGAAACCAGGTTGCTGGAGCTACTTTCAAAACTGCAGCTCTGGCTAGAGAATTTCTGAATAAATATGAAGGCACTACCAAATCCGTGGTGGAGGGAAAGGAGTTGGCTGCAGTTATTAGAGATAGTAATGTTGAAGATAAATTCGTTAGAATTGCTGGAATTCCGCAGAATCTCGAGTTGGGGGTTGTTCAAACTCGTCTAAGGGAGTTTGGCACCGTAATTGATATGCGTTGTGTGTCAGAAATATAATAAAACAAAAAATTAGATTTGGTTTTGAGGCTTCTGTATTTGGAACAGGATAAACAATAATGTTCATTCCAACTAGTGGAGCTTCTGGCATGACCAGGTGATGAGAATCACCCACGTGGTTGAGACAAAAAAATCACATGAATTACAATGAGAGAAATGTGTCTGTGTAGCGATAACGCTCACACTGATAATGATGAGGCAGATAATCGCACATGTACATATAAATAATTTGTGACTTCAAACAGAAGAATTACCAGTATTGATGATCTAATTGAATTCACAAAAGAAAAGAAGAAATAAACGGAAATAACTTAGTAGAGCAGTGATTTTATAGACCGTTCTCAAAGCGTGGTCTGAAAGAGAGTGAGAGAAAAAGAAGAATTGGAACAGTTCAAGAACTATTCACAAGGCCGGGTACTCCGCACTGGCATATTGCGTGTGGAGCCATCTAGTCGTCAAGAGTTGAAATGTTTGTCATTCTGACATTGGGAACGTTATCGTACAGTGGAAGGTTACGAAATTATGTACCCGGTTCTGGCTACCTGGTTGATCGTCCGCATGACTGTGACGAAGAATATACCCTCGTACATTAAAATTGGCAGCTACCGTGCCATTGTGAAGTATGAGGGTCAGCGACCGACTTGCAGACTTTGTGACGGGGAAACCCATTTTAGTAATACATGCCCTAGGACAAGACGAAACAGAGAGACTGTAGTTGAAAAACCTGACGCAGATAAAGATAAGGAACAAGAGACTGATCCAAAAGACCAACCTACGAAGGACACCGAAACATTTTAGGAAAACGCTACAACTTCTTCAGAAGGTAACATGAAAAAGTCACCATCTGGAGAAAATGACAACATTGGGATTAACTCCGAGACAATTGAAGACACACAGACGCAAAACCCGACAGGTTCCCTGGAAATTGCACCAGAACAGATCCCCGCAAAATCCCCAAAGTAACGAAAATCGACAACCACACCAGTATTTTCTTCCGAAGAATTCTCTCCTTTGAATTCAACCCCGACCATAATACCAGAGACACAACATTTTTATCCCTTGCCTCCAGACAACTCTTTGGATCCTGATGGTCCCAATCATGGGGCCGCTGAATCCATGGAGACTGGCGATGGTCAAAAAATTCCGGATCCAACCTCACAAAATCTGACTGGACTAGGAAAAGTTTTGAAAACTAAAAGAAAATTTAAACCAACATTGACATCAACAAACTCGCGACTTGTGAAGACATTAGAAACACAATCTAAAAAGAAAATCCCAAATGATACATCTTAAAGTCGTTGCTATCAAAATAGGGGGTTTGAAGTCGATCGAAAGACGACATATTCTTTTCAATTTCTGCAGGGATGGGGATTTCGATGTAGTGGGACTGCAATAAGAGGTAGCTTTTCACACTTGCCCAATTATTGACAGTCGTTACCACTTGTTTACCAATCTGGGTCCCCATAAAAATGGTACGGCCATCCTTTTGAAACATGGTTAGATCCACTCACGCCTTCTTTTAGATCCCGATGGAAGAATAATCTCACTTGATTTGCAACCTTTTACGTTTATTAAAACATCTATGCTCCATCGGGTAATCAAGCAAAAGATGAACGAGATAATTAACTGAGATGTACCATCACTGCCTATGCTTTAAATTCTCGACTTCCCCTTGTGTTGATTGGCAACTTTAATTGTGTGGACGATTTCCAGAACAGAACCCAAACCACATCCCGTAAATATCTTTCCCAAACTATAAGTTTTGCTTTAAAGGAGATGATTGCTGGTCTAGATCTAGTTGACATCTGTAAAAAGCTAAAGAATGATGAAATTGGTCATACGTTCCATCATCCTTTTGGTTCATCGTGACTTGATAGGATTTATGCTAGTCGGTGTATTGCAGAAGAATTTACAAGTATCTGCTTACAACTAATACTGATTAGTGGCGGCCTTCAATCGATACAGTCTAACCTCAAATGCTATTTTGACCTTCCTTGTAGAGAAAGGTCCATTGCTAGTTTATGGAAATCAAATACCTTGATATTGTCAGAAGAAGCTTTTCAGAGTAAAATTATTTAATTCATTGAAAAATCCTCTAATGATCCACTTAGGGTCTAGTGTTGCCGCGTTAGTGAAATTCTTACTTCGTTTCGTTTTCGTTTCGTTTTTTGTTTTTATTTGTTTTTCGTTTCGTTTTCGTTTCCTTTTTTTTTCTAAAACGAAAACGATCGTTTCGTTAACGATCGTTTTCGTTTTCGTTTCGCAATTTAGTATGGTCATTTTAGCAATTGCACCCAAAACAAATTGTTTACAGCGATTTTTCTAATGAGCTTTATTTATACTAGTTTTTTATTTCTCTGTGTAAAACCCTCTGAAGAAAAAATAAAGGGATCATAAAAAAAATTAGTTTGAAAATTAACTTTTTACTAAAGGGTAACTTTTTATAAAAATTTTGTTTTTTTTAAATATGAGGTTAAAGAGAATTGCAAGAGTAACTGCTGTTCCAATTTTTGTTTAATTCCAATGTAATTTAGTATTTAAAAAAAATTAAAATCTATTGAAAAATCGGTGAGCCGCCGAAATTTTCTTTGCGCGTTTTAACATGGCGCTTATGGGGAAATGAAAAGTATAGATTTTAATTTTTAATATGATCCCTTTATTTTTTCTTCAGATGGTTTTACACAGAGAAATAAAAAACTAGTATAAATAAAGCTCATTAGAAAAATCGCTGTAAACAATTTGTTTTGGGTAGACCCCCCTTTTTGGCCTAATTTGACCATACTAATTTGTAAGTTTAGAAATAAAAATGATACACCATGATTCATACTTTTTCGATACTGACTACTGGCATTTTTGAGTGGTTGGTCTAATGGGGAAATATGCCTTTTTTACTCTACTTTTTTTGCGTCTTATTTTAATATTTATTTTTGTTTAATTGTATAAAAAAATCGAAACGAAAACGAAATTTTGAAACGAAAAAACGAATTTTTCGTTTTCGTTTTCGTTTTTTTTGAGTGGTACAAATCGTTATCGTTTTCGTTTTCGTTGTCAAAAAAACGTTCGTTAACGAACGATTTTCGTTTTTCGTTTCGTTAACGCGGCAACACTATTAGGGTCCGAGAAAATGTGGCAAATTGGTGGGAGAGTGTCCTGAAACCGGGTATTAAACGCATTTCGATTGCGATTGCAAGCAAAGGGCAAGAATGATTAGGGAGACAAGGTCTTTCTATCAATCTTGTATTCAAGAGATCTCCCTAGAAGAACCTTTTGACTGGGTTGCCTTCCAGGAGTTGAGAAAATACTCAAAGTCATGGGAGGAGAGCACACTCAAGGGTTTTGGGATTTGTTCTCGCTTTTTCGAGGGCCCAGAAACATGAGAAGCAACAATATTCCACGTGAATCGTGCTAGAAATAACTTTCGTAAATGTAACATTGAGAAAATCATTGCACCCAATGGCAGAGTTCTAACTACCAAAGAGGATATTTCTAGAGAGATAACTGTTCATTTTACTGCAATTTTCCAAAATCAACCTTCTTCTGACACACTAACAGGGACATAGGAGGGTTATGAGGATTTACCAAATCTCACATCACCCATTTCTACCCTTGAAATTCAATCTACCCTTCTGGCAACCATGAAAAACCAATAACCGGGTACTGATGGTATTCCCGAAGAGTTTTATTTTGCCTTTTGGAACGTTATTGCCCCTCATTTCCACGATATGTTTAACCATATCTTGGAAAGGCATTCCCTTACACCATCACAGAGACAGGCAGTAATAAGAATGATTCCCATGTCGTCGGGAGCCCATAGAGTTTCAGATTTTCGACCAATTTCTCTTCTGAATACTGATTAGAAATTCATGGCATCTGTCTTAGCGAGACGTTTGAGACAGTCCCTGCCAACTACCATAAGGCCCCATCAAAAAGGTGGAGTACCTGATAGACGGCTATAGGAAGTGCCATTGTAGCTTTAGATTTTGAAAAAACCTACGATCTGAAATATTTCACCGGGCATCATACAACAGAATAACCGGCCCTTAGCAGTCTTGGAGAGACCTGCATACCTCCAGGAACCCTTGCATCACATCAAGAATCTTTTGTCGTCCTCCATCCTGGGCAACCAATGGTTTCTCCATCCGGGGAGATGCGGTGAGACCATTTGCGTATCATGCAGTGAGCTGCATCTCACCGCTAGATGCGCTCTTTGCCGGAATCGTTGATAGAAGGGGATGGGGGAAAAAGTTTACACTAAGGGGGATATAGCTTGTTGATCGGCCTAGTAGTTAAGTAGGCCATGACCATTCAGACCAGGGGCATGAAGTACAGAAGGAGTACCATCGCTGTATTCTTCCCTATGTTAGAGCTTCGGTAGGGTCTGTGACGACTGTACAGATGGCGTTGATGTGCGCCGACTGATCTGAAACGTAGTGATTTTACATGACAGCTTATTGCAGTTTCAGTTTTGCTCTTCGCTTTTCATCAAAATTAATTTTTTCAGCTCATTTCTAGTAAATTTGTGTTACATATTATTAAGTGGAAGATGATGCAGTACCGATAAAAAAAATTTGTTCAGTAGAAAATGGTGTATATTAAATGTTTTGCCCCTTTTGTGATTCTCGGCATGGAAAAGCATCAAGTGTCACTTTTTTCGTGCCCCTAAAAACGATATTTCATGGTGTCGGGCTATTCCGGGACAATACCAAAAGTTCAGTGAAAAAGATTACTTGTTTGAGAAACATTTTCCCCTGAAGATATCATTTGCTTTGCAAGTGTTATAGTGATTAGAGAGTGAAGAAGGAAACAACTTGCCACGGAAGCCTATTTTGAAAGAAAGTGCCATTCCTTGTATCTGTAATAGGTTTGGGCGCGGCGTGAAGCGCTTATTCTATTAACATGCAAATATAATACTTAATCAAGACAAGAATTATTTGTTTAATTACCGCATTTTATTTCTTAGAACGCACAGCTGAAGACACTTGAGGGAGATTGGAACAGTCTATTCGGGAGGTCTAGTCAATGGAAAAGTCTGGTCGATGAGGAGGATAGTTGATGAACACAATGTAGATTTAAGTTGCGAGTCGTAGGAAAATGAAGTGAAAAGAAGGTTGTTTGGAGAAGAGTGTAAGGAGGTCTTGACGAGAAGAACAGAAAGTAACAAGTGCGCGTTTTTACTAGTTGCTAGTTCTATTTATTACATTTCAAAAGATGCTACTCGATGGGGGTTAAAGTTACCCAAGCGTCTACATGGGTTTACTAAAGTTCATTATTTGAAAGCATCTTTCTGACTTTCTTTGTCCACCTAACAAGGATGACCTTCTAGATATTTTCGCTAGGCCTGCTCTTATTTGAAATGACAGTCGAGGGTAAAAGCTTCGTATGGCAGTTTGCTACTTAGGAGGCTGAGGGTGGCTGTGGCCTTGACTCCATTTACATAGCAAGGCTAACGTGAGTACGTCCTGCTCTTTGTTACTAACTGGAATAAGGTGAATCCTTACATCACTCCCCCTCCCATTTTGTTGCGTCCCGCAACAATCAATCTTGGCTTCGGTATTTATAGAACATCAACAAAATGTGATTCCTTCGCTCACGACTAGAGACACAGCTTCGGATTCAGTTTTTTTCTTAATCTAGGTCTTACCTAATTTGTGCTCTCTAGTTGATTCGTTTGCGGCATTATTTTGGAAATCTTTACCTATTTAGCCTTGATTGGTCGCCTTTTTTTTTTTTTTTTTCTTTTGCTCATACTTTTCACTGTTATACTTGCTTCTATTTTTTATTATTATTAAATGTTAATCATGACAAAGGGAATGATAAAAAAAAAAAAATCTAATCGAAAAAAGTTTAGGAATTTTTAGTGGACAATCGTAAATGAAAGAGTGAGAAAAAAAAAACTGGATTTAGAGGAAAGGCATAATTGACATAATGGAACTGATACGTTTTCGAGGGTGGTGTGTAAGTGTGACAATAAAACGTTGTAATTTTTTAAAAAGAAGAACTGAAAGGCATTATTGGAAAAGAAATTGAATTAATACGACGTCAACAAAGGGATAAAAAGAAAATTTAGTTTTCGTGAGAAGATTCACTTGTGCAAAATTATTTCATGGTTTTTTTTCCAGCCTATTCTTGGTTCTATTCTTTGTTTTCTTGAAGGGAACACTTCATCTTCTGGTCTATTCCGAGATGCGCGTTGCTGTCTCGGCTTCTTCTGTTGACAGCTCAGATGCAGTGGTCAGGGATTAATATGTTTCCACTGTTGGTGTGATGCTATTCTGAATCAGTGCTGGAGCTGCTTGGATGGCCGGTTGGGATTTCTTACAACAGTTTAATTTGGAGGATTTTTGACAGGGCGGGGAAGGCTTTCAGCAAGAGAATCTCGATTCCACAGAATCTTGCTGCTAATACTGAATCATTCATAATTGTGATAAGGCTCCAAAATTTTTAAAACCAACTTCCCATTTTGACCACAAAATCAGGATGAGATGTATCAGTATGATAAAATAATCCCAACTTATTTTCTTGTTTTAACATTATTTTTTTTTTATGTAGTGGTAGAGATGAAAGATTTCCCTCTTTGCTCAACACGCAGGAAGTAAAATATTTTTGAATTGTCGTGAAAACTCTAGGACTCTCTTTGTTCATCTTTACGAGACAATTTTTGTCCCGCTCAGCAACGAAAGTTGATTTTTAGAGAGTAAAATTTTTATTTTATGATAGCAATTTTTGTCAACCAAAAGTGGTCAAATTTTTAGAATGTATTTTTGCGATCGGCTCAAAATCAGACTCATCAGATCCAAGATAGCGAATTACCACCCAAGGAGTAAATTTTTCATTTAATTCGCTAAAATTTTTGCCGTTCGTGAGATATTTCACAAAAAAAACAGATTTCTCTTTTCGATTTTCTTAAGAAAATCCCGCACGCTTCGTCCGATCCACACAAGACAAATTTTGTCTCTTTCGGATACGAAAGTTGAACGTGTGTGAATGATTTTAACCTTTTACATATAGTTTCGAAACTTTCAAGTATTCTAGGTAAAAATCAAAAATAATTATTTTCTACTTATTCAGTTACGCTTAGTTATACTGACGCTGTCCAGCGCCAAAATAAAAATAAAAATTTCATCCAAAAATTTAACCGCGCAATGTTAGCCCGCAGCTGAATAGCGCAAAAAATAATAAAAACATTTATTCCAAAATTCACTCGCGCTAAATTAGCCCGCGGCTGAATAGCGCAAAATTTATAATAAAAATTTCTTCAAATATTCTCTCGCGCTAAAATAGCCCGCGGCTGACTACCACAAATATTAAGAAAAAAAATTTATTTCTCCCTTCATTCTTGTTTCATTAGCCCGAGGCTAACTAACGAAAATATGAGGAAGGTCCTTGTTTCCCAGTTCAGCAAGGTCAACCAGGTCGTTCCGAGAAACAAACTTCCCTCAGTTTACCTTCAACTGCGCTGAAACGTATCCAGCCTTCTCTCAGTGCTCTTTCTACTACCGTTGCTATGTGGTTGTTTTACACCGCGCTCCATTTAGCCTACACAAAAAGTTGTGTGTGTGTGTTTCTTTTTTCTATTTCCATTTTTATCTTTTCAATTCTTACTGTTTCATATCTTTTCAATTTAATAGTTGTAATTGACTGAGTAGGCCTAGTCTAGCCTGGCCTAGCCTATCGTTTTTTTTTATTATTATTTTTCTCCTTTTTATTGTAATCTCACATCAAACCCAATATTTTCCATTGTTTAATAGTACTGTGAGTACTAACAATCGATTTCTAGTCGTTTTCAGGTTTCCGGTACCTACTTAAAGGGACACTTTGTTTTTCTCGCTTGACTTACTAATTTCAAATAGTTATAAAATCCTGCAGAAAGCATAAAATACGAAGTATTTAGTGTGGTATTTTCTACACCATTTAGGTTGACTGGTGTTTCTTCCGTGAATATTATTATTTTATTTCTTGCTTTATAGACTACTTCAATTTTAATATAACTTTGCTATTGTAAAAACTTATTCATTAATTTTAGATTTACTATTAATAAACGGAAATCTTAACTACTGTTCAGTCCTGGTCTTCTTTTGAAAAAAAAAATAACGCAAATGTACAACGCTGGCGTTTTAGTCTCCGGTGCTTAATTATTTTTAACCCGGTAAATAGTCCTTTCACTTGCATGTACAATGCTTCTCAACCTAAGATGCATTCCTCGCTGATACCATTGACGGCGATAAAATCCTGCAGAAGATTATCGCCTAAATTAAGAATTTGAAAAATTAAGTCCTTTTTATTAAAATTACGCAAGACTGAGAAGAAGCTGAGCAACATTCCCTTCCGATTTAACGACAGTGGCACTATAGGGCATAATCGTGATCTTCTTTCCCGCAATGATAGTTGGCGTGTTAGTCTCCGGGGCTAATAACCCGGTACACAGACCTTACGCTTCCATCAATAATTCAATTTAATTTTAGTACATAGCACTGAGCCATGAAATTTTTAGTCTTAAGCACTTAGCTCTGAAATTTTTTAGTCTTAAGCACTTAGCTCTGAAATTTTTAGTCTTAAGCACTTAGCCCTGAAATTTTTAGTCTTAAGCACTTAGCCTATACATGGAATGAATACAAGCACTTAGCTCTTCATAGCACAAAGCTATTATTTTAATTGCGAATCAGTGTTCTACATTTTTATAAAGACAATCCTTGGATAATTTTAAAATTAACGAGTTTACTAATAACTTCCTAAATTGCTACTCTTTAATCTAATTATTCACACACGATGCAATGCCGAACTCAATGTCGTCCCATCTTTTATTTCGCTGGACAAACATTAGCTTCGTGCCCTTTTACACGACACAGATAACAAATTCGTTTTCTCAATAGAATCTCTTTTGAATTTCTCCGCTTCTCTAATTGAAAAATGTTTTTTCGGTTGGTATGACCTTATTGGTTGAGCTTCTGGAATCCTAGCTATACATTTCTGGTCGTATTGTATTGGAAAGATTGGTTCTTTTTGAAAAAGTGACTCTTGCACGTCCTGCATATGTTGAATTAAGTCGCGCAGTAGCTTTCGGTTGCTTTTTATGGCCACTTCCATCTCTTCGATCTTACTTTTAGTTTCTTGCAACGCTTGAGAATTTGTATTCGTTGTAACTGCATTAATGAATCTTTTTTCTAGCTTTGCTTCATTCAAAATTGATGCACATCGTTCAGTTGCCTTTAGTAAATCATTGAAAGTTTTGAATTCTTTGAAGCTTATTCGCTCGCGAAGATTTGAATTAAGCCCTTGCCGAAACCCATCCATTAACATTGTTTCCCTTAATTGAAGAACGTCATCTGGATCTCTTGATTTTCCCGCTTCCACCGGATAAGCAAAAGAGTAAAGTTTCTGTAATCGATAAGCGTAGTCTCTAATAGATTCACTCGGATTTAGGTTAGCATTATTAAATTCTATCAAATACATCTGTCTAGATTCTCCCCCATGAAATCGCTCGTGTAGATTGTTTCTTATTTTACTGTATGATTTGGATTCGTTTGGGTAACTTATTTGAAAAGTTGAAATACAATCAAGTGCTGTTCCAAAAAGTTTTGAGCGTAGTAACTTTATTTTTCTCCCCTCCTCAAACTCGGAAGTGTCAATAACTCCTTCAAAGTGTTGGATCCAATCTTCATATCTTGTTGTCCCTAAACCATTAAAAATGGGGATTTGAGCCAACAGAACTATTGTCTGCTGCTGCTGATTTTGTAGCAATTTTTGACAATTATAATAACTCATCTGGGTTGATGTTAGTGGACAGTTATCGTAGTCATTATCTGCTTCAATTTCTTCCTCTTGCGGTTTGGTAACACTCTTGCCACCAAATTCTTTCTGTTTTCCAGTCAAAACGGCTCTTGTACTGATCTTTGCGTTTTCTTCTGAGAGCCCCGCTCCCCGTATGCTTCGGCATATTTTGTCAAAGTGAATTTGAGATTGCAATGTTTTGATTTGTTCCGGCTCTTCTTTTTTCTCCATTTTACGAGCTGTGGTATTTATTTGAAACAATATTTTCTTAATGGTTTTCGTTGCCGTGGGCAATAAGGGTTTAAACACCGCATTCTCCTACCCGCCCTCTTTCACTTTCTCATTTGGGTCATGTTTTTTACTTGTTTTGGTTTTATTTAATGCAAAATCTATTTTACTTGTTTCTTCTTCCGCTAACGAATATGTGCTGCCAAAATCGGCTTCTGAAAGAAGTGTGTCAATTATTGGAGATTCTGTCTCCTTGTCACCTGGGAATATATTGACTTTTTCAACTTCTCTGTAATTTGATTGTTTTTTTCCTTGGATAAGTTTATTTTGTCGGGTAGGTGGTTGTCCCTTAGCGTAAGTGTTGGGGCTAATTTTAATTAATTCGCTAGGTCCTGCTACAGGCCCTTCGTCGCTGTCTGAGTCTGACGGTAAATAAGGTCTTTTTCTTCCTTTTTCCACGTTCACTTCATTCTTATTTTCTTCTTCTGATTCACCATTCTTGTCTTCTTTTGACTCACTATCTTCGTTCTGCTCACTATTCTCTTTGTCCTCCTCTTGTCGTTTTTCCTTTTGTGATTTGTTAAACTGATTGGGGGATAATGTATTTAAAATTGATTTTCTTAGACCGCTAAAAAATCCAGGTTTTCCTGAGTTTTCTTTCTCGTTTTCTGGCGTTACAACTGCCATTCGTTGTTTGTTATATTCTTATTTATTATTCCATAAAAATTAAAAGATTCAAAATAGAAGGAAGAAATTGTCAACCGTGGTCGATTTCTTGTTTTGACTGATTGAATGCATGTTGGAATATTGAAAAAAAAATTCAGAGCTGGTTGCGCCAACCAAACTGCTATTAAAAATATGATAAAGGATTTTTGCAGAGCTGGCTGCACCAACCAAACTGCTATTCAAATATAAAAATGAGAAAAAAAATGGCAGAGCAGGCTGCCGAAAAACAACTGCTATACAATTTAATTTTTCAAAGTTGCAGAGCTGGCTGCGCCAACAAAACTGCCATTCAAGTTATATATAGAAAAATGGCAGAGCAGGCTGTCAAAAAACAACTGCTATAAAATTTATTTTAAAATGGCAGAGCAGGCTGTTAAAAAACAACTGCTATAAAATTTATTTTAAAATGGCAGAGCAGGCTGTTAAAAAACAACTGCTATACAATTTAGTTTTAAAAATGGCAGAGCTGGCTGCGCCAACAAAACTGCTATACAATATGGGTGTTGGCACATTATTTCCCACTTTTTTGGAGGGAATTAAATTTTTCTGCCTTTTGTTTTAACATAGTCAAAATAAAAGACTGTGATTGATCTTTGTATATTTTCTGAAAGCCAGCATAATATACTTGAATCAATCCCTAACCAACTGACAAGATTTACGCCGTGTAACTACGATCGCTAAATCTTTCGAAAGTTGCTTCGAATGACACAGGAGACCTGTTCATTCGGTACCCACCACACGAGGGTTCTGGGACCAAAAATACATAAACTTCGATGGCTGTGAGTCCAATAAATTGGAGACCGCACCTGAAGCGATTTACACAAATGCAGACATTTACAAGAAGGGTAATAAAGACTTAAAAATAGACACACGAGAACGATAGATCGCTGCCACCAATGTAATAGGTTTGGGCGCGGCGTGAAGCGCTTATTCTATTAACATGCAAATATAATACTTAATCAAGACAAGAATTATTTGTTTAATTACCGCATTTTATTTCTTAGAACGCACAGCTGAAGACACTTGAGGGAGATTGGAACAGTCTATTCGGGAGGTCTAGTCAATGGAAAAGTCTGGTCGATGAGGAGGATAGTTGATGAACACAATGTAGATTTAAGTTGCGAGTCGTAGGAAAATGAAGTGAAAAGAAGGTTGTTTGGAGAAGAGTGTAAGGAGGTCTTGACGAGAAGAACAGAAAGTAACAAGTGCGCGTTTTTACTAGTTGCTAGTTCTATTTATTACATTTCAAAAGATGCTACTCGATGGGGGTTAAAGTTACCCAAGCGTCTACATGGGTTTACTAAAGTTCATTATTTGAAAGCATCTTTCTGACTTTCTTTGTCCACCTAACAAGGATGACCTTCTAGATATTTTCGCTAGGCCTGCTCTTATTTGAAATGACAGTCGAGGGTAAAAGCTTCGTATGGCAGTTTGCTACTTAGGAGGCTGAGGGTGGCTGTGGCCTTGACTCCATTTACATAGCAAGGCTAACGTGAGTACGTCCTGCTCTTTGTTACTAACTGGAATAAGGTGAATCCTTACATATCTGGCCTAGTAAGTTTAACCGAACTTTAATCTTATATTTTATGAACTACACTTAAGATAATATGTTTATCTCTACAGACTGTCCAAGTTGCCTAACAAAGGTAGACAAAAATAGGAATGTCCCGAAACAGTATCAAAGGGCACAACAGTAGGGCTACATCCGGCTACAAGTTTGGCTGACACAAACAGTGTTGTCATGGAGGAAACAATTTCATGCAACAACACAAGTTAAACACAGCTACAAGCATTGCCTACAGGATGGATTGAATTGCCTTCACGTCAGTGTGATACTGGCCAGCATATTTACATCAAGACAGTGGTTGACAAGGACTATGCAAAATGCCTTCCTAAATGTGCAAAGTTGATCGTTTGTCCAGAAACATTCAATTTTACGCATATTCCAAAACATCTTTTGGTCCGGTCGTAGAAAATAGCTTTTGGGAGAACTTTTCATCAAATATGGTGTTAATTGGTTATATCAACATTCGAAAACATGATTCTATGTCCTGGAACTGAAAATCCAGAATTTAATCCTCTAAGACAAGCAAACCTAATAACTGGAGAAATAGATTTAGATGGATGTTGGCGTTCTAAAAAGTAAGTTTCCATTTCTGTTCAATCTTTATATGATTAAATAATAATACTATTTAATTGAAAGAGGTGTGAAAATGTTATTCCTAGCGGTCAACCATGTAATCGGTTTCCCTAAAGAGAGTCTTGAATCAAAGGTTTCTTGCCTTCAGAAGAACACAAACCCACATATATCTAAGTTTAAGATGATGACTTTGAATGAATTTTAAGATCGACTGTCGCAAGTTAAGAACAAAATGCAAAATTGAAGACACAAATAATTCGACTTTCTTGTTCTTTAAAAGTATTTACATAATTTGAATTCAAATAACTTATCGTGTAATGTATAATTTTAAATGATAACGAATTTTATTGTACGAAAAAAATGGCTGCAAGCCAGGGAGGGAAACCAGCAAAATTATCCTTTCACTAAATCAGTCATATCTCAACCAATAAAATCCGGAAAGGAAATTCCTTTTGGATTTCGGTGGTTGAGTATGTAATAAACCTTTTAGAACAATTAGTTTTTTCCCTAGCTCCCCCGCTTTTCCGAAAATGGATGTCAAAGCCCCCCCCCCCCACTTTCTGACAAAATTCAAAAAAAACCAAACTTTAGAGCTAAATAACTCCTAAACGGGTGGGAATTTCGTCATTCTGCAAACGCAGGTAAATCCGGCGTGCGAAGACGAACATGCCTATATATTTTTTATATTTTTAAGGCCTTTTCCGGATTTAGATCTGGAAAGCCGCTCCGGGATTTTGGCCTACTTGAGTAGTGGATCGCTTGTTAATAAAAAAATGTGTATTTGTGGGGATTTCCCATATGCCTGCGTGTATTTAAAATCAGTCGGCGCACAGCAACGCCATCTGTACAGTCGTCACAGACCCTACCGAAGCTATTTTGCAGGCGATGGTACTCCTTCTGTACTTCATGCCAGGGGTGTAGAAGAGATGGCTGCCCCCCTTGTATCCTTTTTCTCCATAAGCCTCTGAAGATTTGTCTAACATTAGGGCAGCGCCATCTGTTGCGTGTAAAAGAGAATAATTTCAAACTTTTAGGCGGTAAACTCCAACTACTGTTACTTGTAAAAGAAAGTAGTGAAATGCAATATCACCCACAGAGTACCGAACCGTAGTACCTCAGGTTATCAATCCATCGCACTGCTTACTGAGCTACCGATCGCTACTTCGTCTTGAAAAATCTCGAAAAAACTATGGACAAATCCTTATGGATAACAAGATTACAGTTTCTATTTTAACTCATAGATGTCAATGCCCTCATATTAGACTAAAAAGGGGAGGAGACAGAGGCGGAGCTACACATATCCACAAGAGAAAACTGTCTTCAGAGCCCCATGTTAAAAAAAGATACAAGTTGGGCAACCATCTCTTCTACACCCCTGATGCTGACATTCAGTTAAGGCATTTTAGGCTCTTGATTGAGATACAGAGATACCACAGACCAAGAAGAGAAAGACTGTCATCGGCCTATACGTCCCCATAAATGATGCTCGTGCCTGCAGCAATTGGCGCTGCCTCTGCAACCGTACTTTTTTGATGATTTTTTCCGTTTCCCTACTGATTAGATGCTTCACACACCCGGGATTTGTGAAGAAACTAAGATAGCCAATTTTTTTATTTTTGTTTCTTAATTATAAGAAAAAATTCTTTATATCCCCTTATTTATTTGAACTGTATTGGCCCAACCTTATATATGCATAAAAATTTCTGTACAAAACCTCATTTTTCCCTCGTTTTCTTCATTGGTACAGCGTTTCACGATAGAAGTAAACAACCAAGAAAACGAGAGGAAAATGGGGTTTTGTACCTAAATTTTTATGCATATATAAGGCTGAGCCAATACAGTTCAAATGAATAAGGAGATATAAAGAATTTTTGCTTATAATTAAGAGATAAAAATCAAGAAATTGGTTATCTTAGTTTATTCACAAATCCCGGGTGTGTGAAGCATCTAATCAGTAGGGAAACGGAAAAAATCATCAAAAACGTACGGTTGCAGAGGCAGCGCCAATTTGCGGCAGGCACGAGCATGATTTTTTAGCATCCTGCATCCTCTCAGCAGGCATAGGCCGATGACAGTCTTTCTATTCTTGGTCTGTGGAGATACTTTCATGGGTGTTTCACTGTTCAGTGTTTATCCCGTTTTCCCGTCCATTTGAAATTCGAAAGCAAATGGTTATGTTATACAAGTTCACACTTAAGTATATAGTTGTATACATGTAACCTAAAGTGAAGTGAATATATTAAATTTTTTTAATATCCTGTGGAAATCAAAGTTTGCTTCCCAGTAAACAAAAATGTGTCCTGAGAAATTAGCAGCTTTTGTTTGTTTCTTCTTCATAATTTCAATAATTGAACTATCTTCTGCTGTAACTTGTCCCCCGGATTTTGGAGGACGATGTATTTGTGGAAAAGCAAGTTATAATGGCAAACCAAGATTTTTGGTTAACTGTACCAATACGCAATTCAATGATGCTGCCATGCTCGAAAAGTTGCCAATTCAAACTGAAGTTGTTATTTTTACAGGTAAGAGTTCATCTATAGTTTTATAAAATTTTTTCTCTCACTATAAGCTGAGCTTTTTATTCTAGGAAATAATATCAGTAGCATGCCATGGAATGTATTTGGAAAAATGAATGATTACCCTGATTTGGAAGTAATTGATATGACTAACAACAACATTAAAGAAATTAAAGGAAAAACTTACCACCATGTCAGAAATGTTAAGACATTGATTTTAAATCACAACCAGCTAAATATCACTGGAGACAAGACACATCCTAGAATCTTTTCAAACTTTGTCAATCTAGAATCTCTTCATTTGACCAATGCATTTTCAGAGAGTGTAGACTCAAAAGAGTATTTAGTTGCTTTAGAGCAAATTTTTTTTGGTTCCAATTTGACGAAACTGGCTAAAGTTCATTTAGAACAAAATGAAATTTGGTCCATTAAGAATCCAAATATCTTCTGCAGTTTACCATCACTAATGGATATACAACTTGGAGACAACAACATTTCTGAAATCAACTTTAATGTTGGTTGTATTCAGAATCTTAGATTTATTGATTTGAGAAATAACAAAATCCATAGCTTATCTAATAATACTTTATCCAAATTTGAAGAGTTACCTGACCAAGGACTTGGAGTCAAATTAGATTTAATGGTAACTTGAACTTTTATTTTAGTGGTATTCCTGTATGTTATAAGCCTTATTTGTTTTTCTCACAGGGCAATCCTTTTATATGTGACTGTCAAATTGCTGATCTCTTAAATTGGCTTCGCACTACCAAGGTTGATGTACTTGAAAAGGAGTCCTACATGTGATAAAATGTGATATTTTATGTTGTGTATATTAACTTTATTACTTTTTATTATTGTTGTATTTAGGTGCTATGATGGGTTTCCAGTTTCCAACATCAATCTACAGTTGTACAATGTGCATCAAATTCAATGTGCTTATGCCCCTAAACAAGTAATGATTGTTGACTATACTAGCACTAGCAGTGTATTGCCATATATCCAATTTTTGTGTGAAAAGTTATAAGTATGAAAGTATTTATGCAAATATTTTTCCTATTTACAGGAATATCAAGGAACCACAGTTCTCCTAGGAATACTTTTATTTTTGATGTCTTCTTTGATTTTAATTATCGGATACATGAACTTTACTAATGTTCGCGCTAGAACCGTGGCTCTGTGGGAGAAAGTTATTCATCGAGGTCAGTATACCCATATCCTTAGCAAACCAGAAGAACAAGAAGTTCACGTGTAGACTGAGCCCAGCAATTAAGGGACAACAACATTTTGGCGGTACCCTACCAAATACTTAGTAGGGAACTGCCCATTCACTTCATAATATCCGTCCTTTTTTATAATCCGCCCATTTTTTAAACATTCCCCCCTCCCCAGTTGAAAAATATCGAGCTATATAGATATCCTGTAGTGTTTGAGAAACGCTGACGAAACATATTAACAATCGGTACAATCATGACTGATGTTCAAGGAATTCCTGTTTCTTGGAAATTATCAATTGACATTTGCATTAATTAAGTTTACAGCTGATTGCCATATATTTTTCTGTCTTGTAAGTGATAATGTGCCTTATCTAGTAATTTACATTGTTCAATTTCATTAGAATTGATGTTTCATTTCTGAGGTTTGGACTAACACTTCCAGCATACTGTTGCTTCCATTGTTGTATTTCGTAGATAAGTCTGAAAGAGACGATATACCGCCTTATTTTGTATTCTAAATCTGAAATTTTTTGTATTTTCACTTTACATGAAATACATTTTCTTTGCTTTAAATTTTGGATTCCTTAGTTTATATAGATGTGATTCATGAAACGGTACACAATGCGTTTCTTGTTATTTAGCAAGTGTGTTAAATGTTTCTAGAACAAATTGCGACAGAGAGGGCACGTTGAGTTGTTGCTAGTGCTAAACCATTTGTAGAGACAATCGGCATGAAATTTTTTGCGACACGTTCGACAACTCAATTTCGGCAATTGATAATTCGATCCATGCAATACATAATAGCAAATGTAACACTCTTCAATGCCTTCAAATCTCTTGTCAACATTTCTTTTCCACAAGGTGAGACCGTCCAAAATCGATCCATTCTACAATATAAAAATCGTTTTATAAATGAAAGGCCATTGATTATATTAATTAAAAATATGTATAAACCTGTTGCATAAGGAAAGTCTGCAATCTGAAAAGCAAAAGAAAACTAGATAATTTTGGCAAATGAACACAAAATTAAGTTTTAAAAGTTTACTGCAATATCCAACTCCTCCATTGATTAGCTGTTACTCCTACTTTCCTTCCGGTCTCCACCACAATGTTCCCCAGAGGATAATTAGCAGGTAATTGCATAATAAGTTCCATGGAACCTTCTTCATTTAGTTTGTATGTGGCGATGACTTCTCTTGCAGTGGGTCGTACACGAACGGTCATGTTATCCCAGGTTTTTGTGCAAAATTGCAAGTCTAATGTACATAATACCGGGCTAACACACCTTTTGGTAGTGGACAAAATAGAAAGTTAGTATTTTTAAAATTATAATAACTAAGTAGTAGACGCCGGATAAATTCTTTTACCGCGATGTAAATTTCTCAACTAAGCTTGCCGTTCGCTTATCAGCATTGTTGCACCATCTCCTCACAACAGCAGGGAGATGCCTCAGAGTAGAAGAATATATCATTATTGCCATATCTTGGATGACTTTTTCTGTCAAAACAACATTTGGTAAAAATTCTATTTCCAAATCTGCTTGCTGCTGAAAGCTGGTATGTGGTATGATGCAGAATAAGATGTTCATCAGCCGCGAAATGAGCTTGGAGTTGCTCAGATATGAAGCATACTGATAACGCAACTCTGAGCTCGAACATCCGCATAGGCGTAGAATTAGATCCCAACCCAAGAAATAGCCTATTAGTTGAGTACATTCCTCGCTGTAAGGTTCAGTGGTGTGCAAGTCTCCGCAACGGAGATCATCAAGAACCTCTAAAATTACTTTTTCCAACGGAAGCAAGAGCGCTTGGGGAGGTGGTCGTTCGGTTTTTTCTTGGTCACCATCTACCTCTTCTTTGGACTTAGCCAATTCTGTAGATATGATTTCTGGAAGTAATCTTATTAAAACAAATAATTTGAAAATTCTTAGTTAATTGGCAAAATATAGTGAAAAATTTGCAATACTTGATAGTTAATCCATGAGCTGCAAACTGAATGGCCGAGTGTTTAGCTAAAAGTAGAGGCGACAACTTATCTGCAGTAGATTGAACAACTTTCACAGAAGCATTGCGAACCGACAATGCCAAGGTTTCCATCAAATAGATGGACGAAATATGTGAGGCGTTGTTTCGAGATAATCGAAGGAAGATTGGCAGTAAAGTATTATAAGTTGCATCAGAAAACACATCATTCCATTCTGAAACTAAGTTAGGTGGAATAGCAGAAATTAACTCATCTTTTTTCTGCTCGGCATCAGCGATGATCACTCCACAGTTCTGAATTAAACGACAGAGAGCTATGGTGAACGAAAGCAAAAACGGATTGGAAATTAGGTTGGAAGAGGAAACTTCTGCCCAACTCTCTTCGAGTGTTGTGCACCACGATGTCATCGAACACAAGATGAAATCCCACAAGGAATGCACAAGTTTGTATGGATAAAGTTCAACGATGACTGACAAAAGCCGAATAATTTCGATAACTGTCCATACTGCTTTAACACATGAACCCGTTCGCGAAACAGTCTTTAAATCTTGCCCAAAAATAAAACTCTCGTCGTGTTCCAATTGCCATGATTGCAGAATTGTGATTGATTTGATTACAGCATCCATGGTACCGCTGTTGATATTAGCCTTCAACTTCTCGAGAAGAAAGCGAACAGAGGCTAAAATTTGAAATGATTCTGTCCAGTTATTTTTTGAAATGGTGGACAACTTGGAGATTTGAGATAGAGTGATCCTATTTAATTCCTCATCACTGAGGCTGGGTAAAATCAGTACAATATCTTCTGTTGTTTCGTTTTCTTCGAAGCTCTGATGCAAAATGGTCTGCAACTTCCTGGCGGCTAAACACCAAATCCAACGATGCTGCCGAGCGTTAGACACAATCTTATTAAGAATATTCGATTTCTCTAAAGTGGAACAACTGGATAGCAAAATATTAGCATTGTTTTCCAACATTCCGCTCATTTTCTCGACATCTTTTAATACTGCGTCCTAAATAAGGGGAGAAACCATTACAAGAACGTAAAAATATTTTGCGACTGGTGAACTATAAATGATACCTTCGTTCGATTTCTGTTGACCTCTTCCAGAACGCCAGCGACCGCAGATGCGTAGAAAATATTAGGAACCAATTCAGTTCGGTCTTCCTCAAACATGTGCTGGTTATGAACCATAATAGAGGAGATTGCAAATGCTGCGTTTAAGAGTCCAACCCAACTATTAAGCTGAACAGGCTTGAAGTTATTTGCAATTGGAACGACGTGGCAATAATTGCCACTCATAATTTCTTTTGCCATTAGATCACAGGAGTTCGAGTCTTTCATCCAATCCATCCATTCGACATCAGTGAGTAAAACTTGACGTACCAACAAGTGCGATACTTCGGGATCATTCTGTTGTAATTCTAAATCCAAAATATGTTGAAACACTTCAACCAAGCGTTCAGCCATTCCATATTCCTGAATTGCAAGAAGTTTTCGCCTGATCACAGTGACGGCCGATTGGCATCGACAATGAATAGCGTAACTGGCGCCATGTTTCCACAATTGTAATAATATACTGAAAGATTCCGGTTGGATGTGCACGGAAGAGCACAAAACATCAACCAAAGAGTCAAGCCATTCATCCGATGATTCCAACAAGACGTTTGATTCAGCAGATGGCTTCAACACGTTTGAAAACTTTTGAACATAAGTGATGGAATCTTCTTCCATAAGTTCAGATTTGAGAGTTTCAATAAACGCCTTCACTATACCACTTATGTGTTCTTTCTTAAGCAAAGGTACTGAAAGAAAATGTTAAAATAAATTATCTGTTGATGTTAATTGTTAATGCATAAATTATCTTGTAGATTTTGCCCACCTTGGCTTGACTGTTTCTTAGCACTGAGTGCTGCACGAAGCAATCTCCAATAAACAGCGTTATCTTCATCTTCGTTGGAGAACGTTCCGACACTTTTAGTTGCGGAAATGAGCAATTTGCCAACATTCGGACTTTCGAGCCATTCTAAAACCACTTCTTTCTGGGATAAATTAGGGTTTTCAACTGCAGTTGTGGTCAAGGCTATGCAAGTCAGTTTGTCAAGAGAAAGTCCCTCTAAGATTTTATGCCTGTACCCATTAAATTACAAATATTACAGTCGAATATTGAAATAACATAAAGAAAGTAAGAAATATAACCTAAGATCTCTGTCTTGAACATCCAAAACTGTGAAAAACAAAGAAGAGGTGTTGTTATTTCTTAATTTTTGAAGCAGGCGCTGGATTAAGCACAACATGCTTTCAATCGAACTGGTACTTTCAGCAGCCAAAAATCCGCGCAAAATATCTTCACATTCAATTAGAGAAGCGAAAAGACGCAGGGAAGTCTCACAATCGCTTGTTTCACATCGTTTTAAAGCATCTTTGCAGATAAAGACGCTCATTTTTACAACTTTTTCTTTGAAAAGAGTTGGCATTTCTGGTACAACTGATGCTTCCTGTGATTTGCTATCATCGTTCGCGTTTGCATCAGCAAACCGTAGTCGAATGGTGCGCTTCGTCATCTTTGCACGTATGTCCAGTTTTGAGTGAGAATTCATCAACACCAAGATGATCAATGACACGTTTTTGAACACTGAGGATTCAAATTGCGGAGGTTGAGTAGCCAATGTCACGATAAAACATTCTAGTAAATCCCAGAACTCAGTTGCTATTTTCTCCTCCGTTATAAACCAGGAATTCAGAGTCATTGTCATTTGACGTATCACAGCAGATAAGACCAATTCGCTGCATTGTGATTTCATCATCAAATCAAGGGAAGGTATAAGCTGCGAATTACGAAAATACATTTAAATGTAACACAAATTAAAAGAAAATGTTTAAACAAAATACTGTATTTTGGAGTAGCTCACTAACGTGAGAGGAATCCTGGGTCACTTTGACTATGTAGTCTAATAACTGGAAAAGAGATAAGGATAGAGCAGAAGCCTCTAAGCTACTGTTAGCAATGTGACGGCATAAGAGGCCTTGAAATAGTGCCTTGATCACTTGGTGGTCGAGCTCTTCCTTAAGGATAGAGTTTTTTTTATTATCTCTCAGGAGTCGCACATAAGGTACCACTAAAGGACAAATTTTGCTAGCGTTTCCTGAACAAGCATTTTGAAGAAGATTCAGGAATTTAGGGGTTGCCTGGGAAGAAAGGTTGACATAACTTAACGCATTTTCAATGTTCATCAATATTTTCAACGTAGTTTCCCATAGCGCCAATTGTGATGTTGACTCTGAGTCATCCAAAAACTGGAGAATTAAATTTATTAAGAAATATTTTATACCAAGATATTTCATTTACAACTTACCTTGAAAACAGACGGCAAAATTTTTTTTGAATTTTCTGCCGAAGGAAGAAAAATTATTTTTAAGTATTTTTGTTTTGCGTGCAAAAATAAATTATCAAATGTTAAAACTATACCTTGTGCTATTTCGGGTAAATAATGGACCACATTGTATATTAGACCAAACCATGCTTGTTTGATGATTAAGCTTTTACTTTTTTCAACAACTTTGTATAGGTTGGCATTTTCCCAAATCTCAATATGACGTGGCCGATTTTTTTCGGATCCTATGGATTTAGTTTGCTGGAGTAAAAGAGAGTAACCACCAATTCCTCCTATTGTAATCCTTTCTTGTTGTTCATCTGACAGATTATCTTCTTTAAAAATAGAATCTTTAATATAATCCATTATCTCATTGTGACAAAATGCTATTGCATCTAAAAGTTTGTTGCCAGGAAAACAAGTCTTGAGTGAATGTGAAGCCAGTGAAGATGCTGGAGCATATGTGTCACATTGAGAAGTGAACCAAGCACCCATCATATCTTTTAAATAAGGGGCTATATTTCGTCCAAGTTGATTGGTTAACTGAAAGTGTGATTTATGGAGATATTCTCTCACTCTGCGATCACCATCAATGGCAAGACGAGAAAAAATTCTGGGCCAGAATGGCAGAACATTTTTTAGTGTGTCAACTGAATTTTGCTTGCAGAGTTCCGAAAATTCTTGCAGAGCTTTGATTTTTGTTGTAGAATCACGCTTTCCCATTTTCCTTAGACTGAGACGGAAATCTGCTGGAACATTGAGATCTGAAGAAGCATCCTCAATCAAAGAATTTGTTCCAACAATAGGAACATAGGATCCTTCTGGTAAACCACTGAATCCAACAAATTCAGGAACATGTCCCAAGAGCTCTGCACTTCTTCCAGAACTAGAAGGCTAAAAAAAATCTTTGTTTATGTTTCACATATGACAGTTACTTTATATTTCAGACCTTTGTATTGCCTTTGGTTCTTGGTCCTTTTTTATCCTTACCACCCATATTATGTGTTCTAACTTTTACACAATCTAATCACAAAATTCACAAATGTGTATGTCCGACCACTGATTACGAGAATTTACGACAGTTTCGAAAAGCTGTCTGCTATTATTTTGTGCGTGATTTTTTGTCAAGGCAACGTTGAACTAAAAATTTCTGACATTGCAGGAGTGCAGACATTCTTTTGGTTGGTTGACGTAAGTCTTGAAAGTTAAGTTGTTTTTCTAAATACATTGATGTTGTGTAAATTTATGCTATAACCTTTTATAGTATACCTTTGAGTACACTTAACTAAGTTCAAAGTGTTCAAAGATGGAAGATCCCAATGCTCAACCTGAAGAGGTATGACTATAGTCGTTTCTTTTAGGTTTTATTAACTTATGTTTATTTTACATTTTCCATATTGGTCGTACAATCTTACAATCTCGTGCAGAGTCAGTTCGTTGTTGATGAAGTTAGGTAAGGAGACAATTTATTTTGTGTTTTATCCCACCTTTGTCCATTCAAATTTCAGCACAGTAAATTGCACTTTTGTAATAGTAGTATACAAGATCCATGAAAAGTTAGCTTTTACGCTTTTTTACTTTGAAGGATTTTGTATTAGTCACTTTAAAAATAACAAAACCTTTTTCTATCCAGTAAATATTTGTTACCTCTGAAAAAAGGATAGAATAATTAAAATATTGTAGACTATATTTTTCATTTTTGCAGTGCTGCAATCAAAGAAGCCATTGAATCTGTTATTGGAGGAAATACATATTTGCACAATAAAGTCAATCAATGGTCATCTTCTATCATGGATTGCTGTTTACAATCGTTGGTCAAATTGCAGAAACCCTTTAAATATATTGGTAAGTTCCTAGCAACACCTTTAGTTAAAATTATTTTGTTAGAGCATTCATTAAAAGTATCCAATGAATGAGTACAAAAAATGTTATCCACAAATTTTAACATAAAAGAAATAAATCCAATTCTTTTGATGAGCGCTATTTCAGATGTAATACCTATTTCTGTTTGCTTTCTAGTGACGTGCGTTGTCGTCCAGAAGAATGGGGCTGGTGTTCACACTAGCAGCTCGTGTTTTTGGGATAATTCAACTGATGGAAGCTGTACGGTGCGCTGGGAAAACAAAACTATGTACTGTATTGTATCTGTTTTCGGTTTAGCCATTTAGTTATAATTTCTTGCTTGAAAAAAACGTCATACACGTACTAAAATTTTTGATTCATCAAAATTGGACTCTTAAATAGAAATCATATTTGGTATAAATTATAATTAATCGGTAAAACAATTTTGTCTCTTTTTTATCAAATAAGATGTGATTGAAAGATCATCATCACGTCGTATTAATGATGATTTTCTCCAACATCCAGCTATTCAAAATAATAATAGCAATTATTAAAGTAAGCAATTATTAAGAGAACATTTTGAAAAAATTTGCGCTTCTAGTCCTCAATTATATTTGTAAAGTTACTGTTTCTTTAAACTCATTTTAATAATTTTCATTCGTATATAGTTGCGGAATTATATGAAGTCATTTACGCCATTGTATTCTTAAATTTACGTTATTTTTGAATGATTCCCATTGAAATCCGGATTTGGCTATCCTCAATTAGTCAATTACAAACAAAGCAGGAAGCAAACAAAAAATAGGTCCCGCAGTAAAACATAAAAAAAAGCTAGTATTTAATTAGTGGTTTATAATCGGCTTTTAAAGTAGGCTGTAAAATATTCATCATCAATCAGACTAAAAATCAACTTGTGAATTTTCGCCTTATGCCTCCCAATAATAAAATCCTAATGAAAGAAAACAGTGGAACAAATGTATATACAGAAACATGCACATACAGTCGACAAAATTATAATAAGAGATAAATGTGCGAGAAAAAGATGTGTGGAAATATTAAGTCTCGTCTGCTGTGTCATATTTAGCCTAGACACATGTTTAATTGATCCAAGGTTCCGGTGTTGTAATTCTTCCAATAAATAGAAGGATACCACTGTGGTAATCCCATAAAAAGAAGATAAACGGATGATCCACTTCAAAGTACTTTTCACCAAAAGCTCCCAATCGACTCAATCCTGAAGTTGTAGCTTCGGCCATTCCATTTTCTTCCACTTCCAAAAATGTTCTGCATCGGAAAAAACAAATTTAAGCAACGGTTTTACGCATCGCAAAACCGGTAATCTCCGATAACACAAATATTGCTTAAACCGAATTACGCGTTATATGTAACGGCCAAAAAGGCAGTAGTTGAACGAAATTTCAATCAAAACTTTTTTTAATAAAGGTTATATTCTACCACCAAGAATTTAAATGAATAGATTTTTTGTAAAAAAATCTTAACTGGTCAAAAATTTTACATTCAAAATAATTAAATGTTTGTTCATGTTTAGATTAAAATATTGCATTAATTAATAAAACATTTCTCTATAGGCCTTTTTTTTACTTGTGAATCACATGGTTTAAATGAAGTTTTTCACTGGAGATGCCACTTAAATCTGCTTCTTCACTGTCGAAAACATCGTAGATTCCTAAAGCAGCCAAAGTCTTTGTCAGTTCAATTTCCTGTTGTTCCAAACGGAACCTCGGAAGCCGGATGTTCACTGTTTCGTCCTAAAGAAACAACAAAGATTACATTTTTTAATACAGAAATGCAGAGAATCCAACATTTATTCATGGAAAAATCTTAATCGCCTATACGAATTTGTTTAGAAATAATTTTTGAAAGTGCTATTACCTTAAGCGTAGAGAAAAGAGCTTTGATGTTATCAGAAGACATGTTGGCTTCAAGCTTTGTTATTCCTCGATCAACATCATCTGGTAGAATTATAAAGAAAGAAACCCTCCTAGATGAGAAAGGCAATTCTGCAATTCTGCACTCCAAGTCAGAGCTATAACCCACTGGAATTTTAAAACGTCCAACCATCATGGGAATTTCAAACCTGAATAAAATATTGAAAAAATGTATTAGTATAATTGAGGTTTAAATTTTGTGGTTTTGAATAATTCAATTTCTCTTTAAAAAAAAAGGGTGAAATATTTTTAGTTTGCGGTAAAATTTGATGTATCATCAGTCACAGAAATCACAAAGACACCTTTTCTTCGATGTAGTATAGAAGAGTCCTTTATCAAAGGTCGAAGCCGGGTCGAATCGAAAAAGCCAATGGGATCGGAATGCCAATCCGTTTGCCAGGGTAATTCCTAACTCTGGGTTAATGGATGCCGATACTGTCGTCTGATGAGGTGTATTTAAAACTTTCTGCTTCGTAAAGTTCCTTGCCCAGGAATTGATATTGTCTACAGCTTGCTGCGGATTCCGCATTAAATCCATTGGCTGTATTTGAACGTTATAGAATTCTTCCAAAGCTCGCTTGTATTTCTCAGAGATACAGACGCCTTCCTGTTGAAAGATTCCGTTCATGGTAACGAGTATCTCGGCGTAATACGGGTCGCTCAATTTGTTGATAACAGTCTTGTAAGAGTCGTGAACATCGCTAAAGCTAAAATTGTTCAAATGTAGAGCTGAACGAAGCTGAAGGGAAGTAGTTGATCCTGCTCCGGCACCAAGAAAAATCATTGAAAGTGCTGTCGACACGCTATAAGGTGAAAACAACAAGTTTCCGGCTTCGCCCTCGTTATTGGCTGGGCTTTGGCTGGCTAAGGCTGAGTAAAGATCCAAAGAGAATGCGAAATGAGAACGCGAAAAGCGTTGAAGGTCTACAACTCCAGTTCCGCCACTTCCCGTTACTGAGTTGACTGCCTGATGCATCACTGGGCTAGCACATGTCGTAGTAATCACAAAAACGAAAAGGAATAAACTTGATGACCAAGGTGAGTTCCATTGTTGATCGTGTGGTTTCAAATGTCGTTTTAGCATGCGCAACGGCTTCCACGCTATCAGGTTTTCCATGACTGGCATCTGGAAAACAAATTTTAGAACAAGTTTTCTTTTAAAAGTATATAATTATTAGAACATTCTCGTAACTCCCAAATGATAATATATTCACGGATTATATTAGCAGCTAAATGATAACTCAAAAGGTTGACACTACATATGTAGAAGGTACAAATTGACATCTCAAGAATTGAATGAAACTTTTACTGGCATTACAAAAATCAAACGGAGTGTGTTGCAAGTAAAAAATTTCCAATTAACATCCAGATTCATTTGAGGGCATTTGTCCGTGATCAGAATTTCTATTTTTTGAAATAGTTCTCTCATTTCTATTCCTTGGTTGGGTACAGGAGGAAACAGGAAACTATATAGTATATACTAGCCTATCTTTTTAAATTAAGAGATTTGCTAATCCCATTGTTTGTTGTAGGCTATTGTGGGCCAGTCAAGTGTAAGATTTAGAATGTTTTCTCCTTTATGTTTTAAAAATTAAATTACAAGATGGATTAACAAAAACAAACTCTTTGTAAACATAGTATATCTGAGTGCGAAATTTCTGTTGCCGCAGGCTATGTATTCACGGAAGTTGGTAGGTGGGCATTTGAATTTTTATGTGGGACTAGGAAAGCAAATGAATAGAACAGGATATCTCTTGGCTACAGGTTACATCAATTCGCATCAATTTCACGAGCATAAACACTGGTAGAATTGCAGCTTATTATAGATGCATAACACCCGGCCGATATTTGCGGAAAATATTAACGAGGGGAGGAAAAACAGCTCTTTTTATTTATTGTCACGTCGTCTATCCTATTCAGAAAAATTTATTACGACGGGCTTTTGTTAAAAAGCCGTAAATCAGCGATCGATACCTAGTTGATCTGATCGCTGAAATTGATTCCAACAAAAATAGTGCACAATAAAATCGTCGTATAGAAAAATCATTCTTTTCCCAACAAGAGGGGACGAATCAGAGGAATGCACTTTGGGTGCAATTAGATTTCTCCATAAAATTACTATGTTGATGAACAATAAGCGGTTTGTTGAGAAAATATACAATAGCACCACAACGCAAAAAAAAATAAATAAAAATAACCAAATATAATTTTTTTTTTCTTACTTAATTTGCTGCGCAACTGGTTTGGAACTCGAAACTGCTCAAAATGTTTCAATTGAAATCCACTTTCAAAAAATTGGCGAAAAGCCTATTTCTTCTAGAGCCAATATTTCAATAAAAAAAGTTCTACATTCTACCGTAGTTAAGCGAAAGGAGTGGTCCAGCTTTATGAGGCGTATATGGAAACCAGCATCGACATTCGTGTGGCTGACCTCAAGAAAAGCTCTTGATTTGACTATATAAGGACTTTTACTATTAGCTGCCAGCACCTCTGACGGTGCCACGCCGTCTGCGCCAGCTCGCCGGGACTGTAGTGACTAAGGGGATCACTTGCCGCTTTTCATTCAAAGCTTCAGGCCAGAAACTCACTAGACCATTCAGTTTTCGTGCTGTGCTTCAGTCCGCTAAGTTGCTTGACATTTTGCTATAGACAACTCATTTTTCTTGCAACTTCCTTTCCTTCCCTGACGTGTTGACGTTTTCTTTGGCTAAACAATAGCTTCTGTCTTTCAGCCTTCATGATGGCAGCAATTCAATAAAGTGTCTATATATGCTACACAGGAAGGGAAATATAAAACCGTTATAAAACATATTTGGTAACTTTTTCAATCAATCGACTAAAAAGAAATTGTTTTGGAAGATGTGTAACCCTGGTTGTAAAGAAGACGTTTCCGATTTGCAAATCCAAGTGTACGCGCATGAATAAGTACATTCATAAGTATAATAATCAAACATAAAACCCGATAAAATCAATATTGGGCGTTTTTTTGAAGTCAGAAAGATATTTAATTGCTAGACAAACTTACCGGCACATCAGAACAGGGTGTGATGGTATTATTACTTCCGAGCCAATCAGCACTGTGTAACTTTGAAGATATTCCACACGGTATAAGGTCACTAAATATCTACTCGAAATGGCTCTTTTCTTCTAATACATTCATTCAAGGAATCAAATGACGGGAAACACTAAATTATTACCGTATCTCTAACAGTCGGAATGAGAAAAACCTAAACACAAATAAAAAAAGAGCCACTTTTGTCGTCAGCGGGTCTTACCGAACGAAAAATTGCAGCCACAGACACTTAAGTCAAGATGCTGTAAAACTTACGCAAATTTAATCGAACGGTGAAAGGGAGAGTTGGGTTAAGCCAAAAAAAAAGAAACAATTTCCCAAAAAAAGATGCCAGTTGATTGACAGAACTTATCGTCGAGCGAGTGCGCGGCAACAAAAAAAAAAACCCAATCGGTCGCGACCGATTGTGGTGAGGATGTGCATAGAGTGGAGTCGGACGAGAAAAAGGTAAGGTACAATGGCCGTTGGCACAGTTTTAAGTTAAGGCTATATACTGTCCAGCTCCGGCAGCTCGGTAGCTACTTACTGTTTGCTGGGGCCGCACGCACTCTCTCCTCTTTTTCCTCCCCGTTCCTCTTCCCACCATCTTCTCAAGTCCATCCAGGTTGTGGGTCGGTGACCACCAATCACTGTTGGACCTCCTACATGTGGTGCCACCACGGTCGCTTAGTATTTTTCTCTCTTCTTCAGCAAAGCATCTCCCTCCATCCCCAGGCATTTCACCTCTCAGCTGGGTCACCTAAGCCCCATGGCCATCACCACCCAAGTAGTCAAATCTTGCTAAATGCACGTACGTACTCACCCTTTCGTTGTACTTTTAAAAGAGTCTGTTACTCTTTCTTGGTTTCCTCTCACATTTTCAATTGGCTTTTGGGTTGTGCCGGGTTGTGCTTTTGCTTATCCTCGAAATACGTCGAAATAAATGCGCTCTCCGACAAAGTCCTTTTTTTGCTCCAGTTAACACATGCATGAGAAATTTCGTAGTTCAATTCAAAGTTCGAAAAGCTTAAAAGGCATAAAAGCTTTGTAAAACAAATTTTTTTTTTCCGCTGGTGGATTGAAATGTTATCAGAAAACTACGGAAATCATGAAGCTAACGTTAATTACAAAACCTGTATTCGTCGAAAATAGAGGGTGAAACACTAAAAGAAAAAAACAAAAAAAAACAAAACAAAACAAAGATAAACATGGCAATAGGGATAGAAAAAATCAAGATATTATTATGATTATTACATTTTCTATCGTAGTCATTGCAATGTACTACTATTTTACTATTTTGAAATAAAAAAAAACCCTTAATTTAAAAGAAAGCTTGCTTAGAAATGTCCAAGAAACCGGCAACCACACACTGTTTTAAGGAAAATTAAACCGCCCTTTCCCTTCAGGGCCGGAAGACAACAGACTAACACAGCCCTACAGATATCTAAAAGAAAAACAAAAACTGAAAAGAAATGTCGGAGCACAGAACGGTACATGATTGCTGTTTCATAATAACTACCATCATCATTATAAATTGCTTTATGGCTAGCTCTTCCAAAAACTCATGAAGTCTCCGTCCCGATAGCCAGAATCCTTTTCGTAACCACTCGAAGCGATTAAGTCATGATTCATGAGAAAAAGCCAAAGACAATGTAGCAGGACCAATTTTTGGTTATCAATAATTTTACACATGGAATATCACAAACGTTGTGCATTCAAGTACGAATTATCCTGAAATTTCGAAAATCTCTTATAAAGGAAAAGTCGGAAAGTGCGCGCTTTCAGAAAGTGTTATCAGGCATATCAATCAACCGTAACATTTTTGTTGAAAGATCCCCTCCCCCTCCCTTATTAGAATAAAGAAGCTCAGTTTGAACAGATACCGCACAGTTTTTCGTAGAAAGAAAATGTTGCGAGTCATGTACGTTCCTACTTCCCAGCTGCCAATAATTTACATCATAATTGAATTATAACGAATAGGAAAAACGGAAATCGTGAAATGTATTTGATGCAATGAAGCTTGGTGCTATTCCTGGAATCTTGTTCCGAATTTTTAGAAATATTCGTCAAAATTCCCAAAGAGCAATAGAAGAAGAAAAAGAAACTAAAACAACAGTAAACAAACGTCAAATTGCTTGCATCACTGCTGGTTTATCATTTACCAGACGTTCAAATAAAAAGATACTGGTATTTCTATTAATATCTTATAGTGGTTTCCCATGAATCATGGCCAAAATTAAACACAATTCTATGAGATCCCAAACATTCGAAACTTATTCAAATGGGGGTTTGAATGAAAATTATGGTTTCCCCAACGCATCAAAACTCGTGGAATATATTTTAAAATTCATAATGAATGAAAAATCTTTTATCGTGCGCAATGTGTTATTGTAACGAGTTTATAGACAAATGAAGGACACAGACTCACATCAGATGAGTAACTAAATGTAGTGGTTCTCATTTCAGCGGTACGAAATGACCAATCAAATATTATTGTAACTCACTTGCACCTAGATTGT
Organism: Daphnia galeata; assembly: GCA_030770115.1. Lineage (NCBI taxonomy): Eukaryota > Metazoa > Arthropoda > Branchiopoda > Diplostraca > Daphniidae > Daphnia > Daphnia galeata. The sequence goes on from CM061122.1 coordinate 4,681,472, forward strand.
TTCTTTCATTTCTCCATTTGGCATACTCTATCTACAGTATACGGGAGTAAAAAAAGTTGACTTCAAATAAATGCCATTCCTCTTTATCAAGAGAAACCCGTTCATAAATAAAAAACAGCAACAATACTTTTGTTGTATTACTCTTTCTTTTACCGGAATGCATAAGACTTGTGTAATGTGAAAAGCATGTTTGATTTTCCTTCTTCCATTTCGCGCGGCGGTGTGCTCTCAAGTTAAATATTTACAAAAATATGAGAACGGCTTTTATTCTGTAATAATGCTGCTAACAGCTTTTTTTTAAACTAGCACAATCAAAGAATATTTTCTTTTAACGTGAAATAAATAAATAATAAAACAATTTTTTTTTTAAACACACACACACACAGACAAAACGCGTGGTTTCGACTCTGTCTCCAATGAATCCCCGACATCCCCGTACCCGGATGTCGAGGAAGGCTTCTCTTTATCTTCAGAATGCGTTTATTTGTCTCTGCACTCTTACCTTTGTTGGATGTGCACAGGCCCGTGCTTATCGATGGTAGCCTATACATTTTCCGAAAGGAAGTGTATAGTGCTATCGCAGATTATTCGACGTTCATTTCTTGTTGTGCTAAGTGCCAGCACGGCGCGGAAAAAAAAAACAGCGAGCGAAATAAACCACAAAAAGCTTCACCTGATAGAAAGAAGAAGTAAAGACTTGAAAGAAAGAAAAAAAAAAGGAACGAACGTAAAATTAAGAGTAGAAAAGAAAAAGAACGAACGAACAAACAGATGAGAATGAGGAAACTTCAAGTCAAAGGAAACCGCTTCGCAAGATCAGATAGTCGAAGCGATACCGGGAAAGTTTAAAGTGGGTTTGAACGTTCAACGTTTTCCATAGGCCATGAAGGCAGCGATCTCTACAGCCATCACCTTTGTTGAAGTTTGAAACCGTCAAGAGACGTCAATAGTTTAGTTGTGTAATGTCATCACAGACTGAATAATAAGCTTCTCTTAATGTGTGGGGTAATCTTTTTTAGCGTAACGAACTGGAATCAATTCACAATCTACGCTGTTTGTTCTTCAAATAAATTACAGCGGACTCGGTTTACTTCATTGACGTCAATGTTTTTTTCAAATACGAATGAAATTTGAATATAACCCGGATCTACCTGACTATCCTTTGTGCTCATTGAGACTAGGAAACATTGAGTTGCGCACACAACCGTTATAAGTATAGTGTCGGTTGACGCGAAAATATTTCTCGTCGCTATTCTTGTCGCTGTTTTGTGCTGTTTCATATGAATGTTTAATTGCTTCTATGAAAAAAGCAACACATAAAAAACAAATTTATATTCAAAAAGAGAAATAAAACAAAGGATCAGGCCATGATACAGCGTAAAAGGATCCCCCAACGTGGAAAGTCACAAGTTTTGCATTATTTTTCAAAAGAAAAGATATAACTCCATTGCCGCTATACGTTGCGATACATCAGCTTGATTGGACCATCGGTCTTCTGCTCTGTGGCTGTGAAGCGGATCTTCATTGCTTGCATTCTGGCATCGATCACGGTCCATTCTACTGCGCCTTTTCACATTGCCACTCTAATAAGGTAGTGAGCTTGAGTGAGCACCATCCCTAAAAATCAGTCAACTGATACCCAACGATTCAAAATGCTGATACAAACTTGCAAAATATCATTATTGCATCGATAATAGTGTCTCCGTGTTTTTATTTCAAACATTTACCTATACTTATTGTCACTTAACTTTATTTAAAAATTTGATGCAAAATATGTACATAGCAATCATTAAAAAACAAACAACACAAGTGAGTCATCATGCTGTGCTCCAAAACGAAAAATTTGTATTCCCCACCAGACCACCACCGTCAACTGATTTAAAACCATATAAGGATGAATCTTTCGAAGACTCTGGGCACACTTACCTGTCCACCCCAAAATAAGATGTGGTCGAAGATGTGAAGAAGATGTCTCTGAAAACGTTTTCATATCCTAGTCGATTTTAGAAGCTACCAGCACACGATTGTTCACCTTTGGACCCACCCATGTATGTCGTGCCAATTGTAGAGTGAAATTGATGGGGGTCTCTCTCGCGAGATATGTGCGAATAGACAAGGCTCAGGTGTGCATAGCGCACGAACCGGCACGAACTGAGCAGAGCTCGCAAGCTGCAGATTTATTAGCTACGGGGCTAGCGTGATTGGTCAATGTCGAACTAAGTTGGCTGCTTGATATTGGTTTCTAACTGTGCAGCTTAAAAAGTCTATCAGACGGATTTGTATGGGGCTTTCAAGGGAGTGTTCCCGTCTAAGCACCTGGGCAGTGCCGAAGAACTTCTCAAACCACAACACCGTGAGCGATGAACCTTGTCTTTGAAACCCATCAGGTCTCCTTGTCAGCTCTCAGCTGTCTGTTTACCACATCCAGCAAACGTGAGGCACCGTTGCAGGTGTGCTCAGGAAACATTCCGATACTAGTGAATTGCAGGAAAGTATTTACTATAATAGATTGATAAATAAATAAATGATTCAATTCAGTCTATTCTTATAACATTTTCATACACGATTCATCGTCGAAAACTTGTATCGGTTTTCCAGTCAAATTCACGAAACAATTTGGAAGACAAAACAAATAATGGCTCAATTATTTTAAATCACCGATGGCGACGTTTAGTATCTCTCGTTTCTGGTTGAACTGTCTGCTGTTTAATAATTAATTTGTTCTTTTCTCGCGTCACAGTAGTTGTTGTTTCCGGTGCAGTCTGGCGACCTCGCAAACGGTGCAGCCCTGTAATCTTCTGATGCAAGGCTTGGACAGCTTGAAGACCTAAAAGACTAGGAGTACGACTGCTGCATGCACTTGGCGCCAGCTCAGAAGTAACGGGCACAACACCTGAGACGGCGTTACTATTGCCTCCTGCTCGATGTTTGGGCGTGACACTTAAGAGGTCACGAAGTTGCCTGCGTAAATCGCGGCTGTTTTGATATTCAGACTCATCGTCCAGATGACTCAACTTTCGATCGCCATCGTAACCACCAGCACAGACACTCGAATCCTGGTCGAGTTGCCTCTGAACTGTGTTGGCTTTGTGCTCATAATTTCGTTGGTGGGATGATTGGCGCCTCTCCATTTCTAGTTGAGTGTGCTTCAACGCAGCAGATAACTTACGGACATAACGACTTTGATCCTCAAATTGAGCCTGAATTGTCAAATATCACGAAGATAGAACAGAGAGATTTAATTTTACAAAAAAAAAAAAAAAGAAAATTATAAAAACTATACAAATTATAATGAATCAGTCATACTTCCAATTCTGCAAACTGCTGTTCCATCTTCTTTGAGCCTTCTCGTAAATCAATCACTTTTTGGAAATATTTACATAGAAGAGAGCGTGTTTCAGTGTGCGTTAAACTCATAAGCCTACACAACAACCCGTCCTCCGTCTACCAATGAAAATAAATATTTATCAGCATTTTTTTTTTTTAGAAAAGATCATGAATTGAAAATGTTTTCCGACACTTACTGAGCTTTTCAATTCGTAATGTCGACTACAAATAACTTCATTCTTATATTCGATGGCTGCGTCAACAGCTTCAATGGCTTCGTCCAACTCAAGCATGCGACGTTCCTCGCTAGCATCCAAATCGCGCCCCTATTTTTGCCAAAAATTACAAATGATGAATATTCCAGCATTCAGTATAACAACTTCGGATATAACAACTGGACTCTACCCTATGCTGCCTTTCATCGAGTTCTTGCCGTTGTTGAACCAAGGAATCTCTTGTGTGTCTCATTTTACGAATTTCTTTGCGTATGGCCTCTTTATCAGTAGTATTATCATTTCCGCATGTTGACTGAAGGTCAGACAGCTTGTATTTAAGAAACGAACTGGCAGATGTTTGAACGATCTAAATTTGATAAAAGAGGAATTAGAATTTTCGCTTATTCTATAATAGTCATATTTACGCAAGAAAATATCTAATAATAGAAGATAATAATACTTTATCGTTTGACTCCATATCCTTTTTCCGTTTGCTTCCCATATCCGTGCTGGAACTAGTGTGGCTCTTTTCGGTTTCACTTTGATTTTTTGATTTGTCAAGTGCTATTTCCCTTTTTTCCAGTATACTTTGTTTTTCTTCTAATTCTTCTGAGCGCCACGTTATAGCTGTACGCAATTCAACCAAACGTTCCTCCTCTGCCACCAGCCAGCGCCACTTATGCTCCAATTCAGATTCACCAGGACTACCGTCTATAAGTCAAAGGAAAAGAAAATTGTAGTATTTTTAAAAACTTTAATGAGAGGGGAATGTCTAATTCAAATTTAACTTAAATTCTACCTTTATCACTGCAAAGTTCAAAGAAACGCATTTCGGAACTAACCCGTTGTTCTTGTAGCTGACGTTCAAGTTCAACTATACGTATATGATCTTTTTCTATTTCTTGTTTCAACTCTTTTTTCTTCTCGTTTTCTTGACGAAGCTGCTCCTTCAAAACCGATTGCTGGTCTTTCATAATGGATAGACTTCGTTCCAGCTCTCCTACTCTACATTTTTTAAGACGTAAACAAATAACGATAAACCATTAGTTGGTTAAGCGAATCACTCCATCCCATGAATAATTTAATATGAATGAAATTACTTTCTAGGAGCTCGTGCAGTTAGGTCTAACAACTCTGCCATGTTTTTTAAACAATGTTCAAAGCGTACTATCTCTGCCCGTTGCTGACCAATTGTTCGTTCACCATCAGTTACATTGTCGTTTTCTTCACCAATGGGACTGTCGCATTCTTCACTGTTTTCGTCTGACTGTTTCCTTTGGCGATGCGGAATATTTAGATCGGACTGATGAGGAACCCTATCCTGTTTTAGCGATTTGTGGGTTTTCTCATGATCATTTTTTGACTGTTCATTTTCTTTGCTGTCACGAGTAGGCCTAAATTCTACATAATCCTCCTTACAAAAAATATTATTTTAAAGAAAAAATTAAACGGGGAAATAGTCGAAAATTTTCTGCACGCTAACCTTCAAAGATATTGTTTGTTTAAGCTCCTCAAGGGTTTGGTGAGCTTTTTTTAGTTGTTTGTTGGTCTTCCATGCAAGAAGCTGTCGTTTTTCAGAAATCTCAGCAGAATGACGCATATCTCGACATGCATCATTTTCAGCAGTTTTTAGACTACCTTCAACTGACAAGAAACAATATATATATATATAGATTGGTTGTGATTGTTATTGAAAAAAAAACTTAAAATAAAGATAACCAGATTCGAAATTCAAAAACTGATTCAACTATTTAACACTCACTTGGATGATTAGATGACTTATTATTAACCGATTCTGGAGTTGATACACGAGTTTCTCCTAATAGAGGTGGTTGGTCTACTGCAGTAGAAAGTCCAAAAATACTAACTCTTCTGCCAGTCCTTAGAGGTTTTGGACTGGTATTCTCACTTTTATAATTGTTATTTGATGGATCGTGGTGAAATTCAGCGTGTTGCGATAAATCCATAGGATTCGTTGCACCCCATTCTAAAGACGTTGCATTATCATACATTGACTCGATGCTAGAGATTAACCGGTCAGTTGTTTCTCTAAATTGCTGCCTTAATATATCCAGTTGTTCTGTAAAGTGAGACCCCTAATTTATAAAAGAAATTTATTAGAAAATTATATTGATTTAAACTGAAGCAGAAAGATATAAAACTAAATTTATCACAGGTTTTTCCGAATCTTACATCAGATGACGAGTCTATGGACGATCGATCATGCCTGTTGCTCATTTCAGAAGAAAGCTCGCGGGTCGGAGTAGGCTCAGATACCTCTTCTACAAAAGTAATAAAAGTTAATCATGAGGCTGTTATACAAAAAACCAGTTATTTAGTTACCAATAACATGTAGTGTTTTAGATTCACCACTGGTATGAAAAATGCTTGTAGCAGTGGGTAAATCTGTCATGTGACTACTATAAGAATCACTTTGAGTTCGGTTTCGCGGTTTCATAGCTAACAAATCGGGGTCAATACAATTTGCATATTCTTCTTTCAAACAAAGCCAGGATTCTATCTTGTTTTTGGTGTCATTTCCAAGCAACCCCGATGCAGCCAACTCATTTAAAAGTGTTTCGGCATTGGCCACCAATAACTGCCACTGACTTGCCGCAAATCGTAATCTATAGGAAAGGGAACTATAAATGCTGAATTAAAATTACATCTATAAATTTAAATCACCTAAACACTTCATCTCCATCTGTTCGTTCATTTTCATGAAATAAAGATCGATTTTCTTCATTGTCCCTGATAATGTTCGCTTGACTACTAAATGGAGTTACATTCAGTTGGAATTTAGGAATGTTAGGAGGTGACACGAGTTCTGACACACCCGCTAAATTATAAGGTCGCGGATTTATTTCCATTGCCATCAAAGGAATATTTGCTATTGGTGTAAGGCGGACGTTCGCTACTGGACGGTTGCAAATGTTTGCAGCCCTCGATGCGAACTTAAGCGTGTTGGTCGTCTCTTCCAAATGAGAAGCTGATGGAGAAAGGCACACAATCATTAAAGTGAAGGCATTACCTCCAAGAGAATCCTTAATAAAATAAATGTAAAGTTAAATTTAATCCAAAATTAAGACTTTGAAAGAAAGTTTTTGACAAACTATACATACTTTCAGAATGTAGGTTAATTTTGAATCCCAATAAGGCACATGGCTAGCTTTTCTTCTAGGATCACCCAATGCAGCTGTCACGTTACTCAAAGCCAGAAGGCCAGAATTGATGGAAAATGGCTCTTGAAATCCTGTTAATTGTGTATCCTCGTTTCGGTGATTACTATTAACACCTAGTCCAAGTCTTTCCGATCCAGCCAAGTCGACAAAATGGAGCTTAGAAGAAACTTCATACAAATATCCATCTTAAAGAAAATATGTAAAAATCTGCAATTCATCATCCATTTTTTAAAATGAAAACAAAAGAATAAAGCAAAAAAACCTTGTGTCCATGCTTGCTGCATGTAGAGTGTGAAAATTCCATGCGATCTACTTGATAGTTGATTTAACATGGGTCCAGTATGTCGCAAAGCCAAACCAGTTTCCAAACAACTAAACACATCATCAATTGTATGACATTCCATTTGTGTTGCCCCAGTGATGATGATTTCTCCCTGTATATACATTATATTTAGTAAACAATTTCAAATTAAAACCAAAAACGACATATATCTATACATTTTGATCTTCTTGCACAGTAATTTCACCATGAAAAGGTTCCATACTCAGAAGATCATGAATTTCTTCATCATAAATTTCTAAATAGCTTGCTTGGATAGAAATCTGTCTTCCAGGGTATTCCTAGCCAAAGAAAGAAAAAAAAAAGAATGAATTAATTTTCTTTATGTTCATACATTTATTACTTGGAGATTGTTTACCTTGGCTTTGTAAAACAAATTACGAACAGTCCGCGGAACCATACCAAAATCAGATTCATTCATTGTATAGAGCAACCCAGGTCCAAATATTGTAAATGTTTTCCCAGATCCAGTTTGGCCGTACGCAATTACTGTTATGTTAAAACCTTCCAAAGCCATGCAAGATGATGTTAAAATTGTAAGCAGTTGAACTACAATATTTTCAATGAAATAGTTTAACAGATGTACCTTCAAAACAAGCATTGACAATTGGCTCAACATATCCTTTAAATATTGCCTGTTGAGGACAATCAAAAGGAAGAACATTATCCAAATGAAATAACCGATTGTTTCCCAAAACAATAGTTCCATGGGATGGATCAATTTGAAAATATGGTGTTGGGAAAACATGGTCAGATGCTTGTAGTGAACGAACCTATAAAGAATCCAAAAATTATGCAAAACATGGTTTTTATAATACACTTGCATAACGAAAACCAACGAAGAGTTGTTATTTACCCGGGTTATAAGTTGAACTCGGGCTTGCAAGTCCCTATCTTGATTAGCACTGAAAAGCATCACGACATTGATAATTAAAATATCAAAATCCTGTTCAATTCTCAGTCAGTAATTCGAATCACTCAACCGGCAGTACACAATATCGCACACAGAACTGACGTGGTTTATAAATTTTTATTTCCCAGCCAATAAGTTAACGAGAAACAACGACATTCTCTTCCCTTCTACTTTAAGCACAGACCACAGACCAGGAAGAGAAAGACTGTCATCGGCCTATACGTCCCCATAAATCATGCTCGTGCCTGCCGCAAGTTGGCGCTGCCTCTGCAACCGTACTTTTTTGCGGATTTTTTCCGTTTCCCTACTGATTAGATGCTTCACACACCGGGATTTGTGAATAAACTAAGATAGCTCATTTTTTTTATTTTTATTTCTTAATTATAAGCAAAAATTCTTTATATCCCCTTATTCATTTGAACTGTATTGGCCCAGACTTATATATGCATAAAAATTTAGGTACAAAACCCCATTTTCCTCTCGTTTTCTTGGTTGTTTACTTCTATCGTGAAACGCTGTACCAATGAAAAAAACGAGGGGAAAATGAGGTTTTGTACAGAAATTTTTATGCATATATAAGGCTGGGCCAATACAGTTCAAATGAATAAGGGGATGTAAAGAATTTTTGCTTCCACAGGTACAGCGTTATCTATTCAAGATGCCAACAAGATATTACAAATAAAACCATTTATAGCTTGATATTAATCAATTTTTGTTGACGATTATATCGGTCTTAGTACATCAATATAAAGCGGATATAAGAACTCTTTAAGTAATCTTAAAAGAGTTTAAAATTTGTCTCTATCAGGATTTTCTAAAGATTTATCATTTACTGTAACTTAAGGAAAAAAATTAAAGTCCGTTCGATTTAATCTTGCTATATAATTTCTAAATTGTACAACGAACTAGATAGCGTAGTGGTTAGCGAGCTAGCGAGTTAACATGGAGATCCAGTATTCGACTCTACGTATGGTCTTTTATTAACAAGGATATATTTTCGGTCTAAAAAGGAAAAGGCCAAAAGACGGACATTAGCCCAAAATAAAACCCGAAAAAGCGGACATATTCCCTAGTTTAGCCTGAAAATGAATAAAACAAGTCAAAAAGTAATCTTTCAAGTTTCTTCACCTTTGGAAAATAGACGTATTTTGGATCAGAAATACACGGACATTAAGACCATTAGAACTAATCTTTAAGTCGGAGATGCTTTTCAAGATGAATTAAAATGGTATTGACCAGTCTTGAAAAACTTGAATTAAACGTCTAAAATCGGTTTATGTTCTATATGGGTGGTGTCATAAAAAAGAGCAAAAATTTAACTTTCTTTTTCTATTTTTTCAAACCCATCCCTACTAGCACACATTATCCATAGGACGTCCATTGGATATCCGATGGTCCATTTTCCGTTTGTTCATTTATTGTAAGCTACGGACATCCTATGGACGTCCAATTTCTGTCATTTCACGGTTGATCGGTTTGTGATATATCCTGCGGTTGTCCATCTGGTACCGATCTTGCATGAACCATTAAACGATCATATTTGGACGTCCGCTGGACGTCCAATCATAGGACGTACATTTTGGGTAGAAGCTGGACGTTCTATGGATATACTCACTTGGACCACCAATAATTCGGACCAAAAAAGAACGTCCATAGGATGTCCGTGGCTGCCTGAAAACGGAAAGACTTTGAGTTTTTATAATTAGAAATTTGGACGTCCTATGGACATCCTTTGGACGTCCTGTGGATTACGTGCGGTGGAAGAGATGAAAATTTTTCTATCACTTGAAAGAAAAACTATGATCATTTACCTTCGAAAATGTAAAAATTGTCACATTTCACAATTTTATGTTTAAAATGTTGTGTTTAAAATAGGCTAAAACGTACGATATTCTACACGAATTTAATTTCTCGTAGAACAATTAGTAAGAGAAATCGTTCCTTAAAGTTTTTTGCCTATTTTAACTTAAAAAAAATGAAAAGTTGGACTACAAATGGCGGAGTGCAGTATTGCCGGAGTACATTAATACTGCTTTCCGCACAGTGAAAATGGTCAAAAATAAAAAATATTCATTAAAATCGAACCATTATTGCTCTTGTTATCGCATAATTTAAAAAATGGCCCTGTTTGATTTAATATTTCTCCCTATTGTTGCAGACTGCCTGTCTCAATACCCCTTTGTTATGTCCCTCTCCTCACCCCATCTGTGTGTCGGTATGTGTGTGCCCTGAGGGCCTGTGTAGTTGTAGTTGCCGTGTGAGGGCGTGACGGTCTGTAAGCTGGCCAGCGAACGAACAGGTGTCAGTCAGTTGACGGTTGTCCCTCGTCACCTCGTCTATTGTCGTCACTTGTCCTGTCTCCTGTCGGAGGCGTATGTATTTGTGTGTGCAGCACACTGTAAGATTCTAACTTTCGTTTGAGTCGTCTAAGGAAGGGTTGCGGCGTTTGCCTGGCCACTTCCGCGTAAGTGTTAATATATGTGTGTAACTCCCTAACTCTTGTGTTTTCTTTTTATTATTTGCTCATTTAGTGCAAGTGTTTGGCTGAATCCGCTCGCCATCCGAACACCTTGCAAGAATTAGAGTATTAGTTTGCAACTTTTGGTGTCCTAAAAGACACTGATTGTAACACTATTACTCTAAGTATTTTTCAAGTGAAAAACACTACGAATGAATAAAATAATGATAGGTGAAATAGCCAATTCATTTCTTAAGTGATTGATACAAAAATTAAATGTTAGTGCCTTTTCAGTGTTAAGTTATGAACGAAATACTAAATAGCACCGAGTTGTGTCATTTTGGACACCTAGTTTTGGGGTGTAATTGGACCACGCTAACTATAGCAACGAGGGGAGCTTGCCGCCTTAGGGCATAATTTACAGGCAAATGTCAAATTTGCCCCCCTCTTTTCTAAAACACTCGTAACTCTTCATTGTTTTACACAAACGTGTCATTATCAGTGTGCATGAATAAAGAAAGGGCAGATGAACATTCTAAAAATTTTTTTAATTTTTTCCGTTTATTATTTTACGTTTTATCATGATTGTCCAGTTTTAGACAGAGCCTGTCCAATTTTGCCCCGTCTTTTTCAAAAAGGCCCAAAAAATGTGACTTTTTAAAATCGTCACAACTACTTTATTTTTAAAGGGAAAAATGTATAAAAAATTTGGGAAGTAAACAAATGGACATTTAACGAAACACACGAAAAAAAATTAGGAAAAAATGAAAACTACAAGAAATATTGCAAAAAGAAAAATTTTGTCCACGTTGACTCCGTTCTCCCTTATATGCACTGAATTCCTCAGCCTCTGACTTAAATTTGTGACGCATTGTTTTTGCGTTTGGATATATTTAAGATATTGGAATATTATTAAAAGGAGGAATTTAGGGGAAAAAAAGCGTACAGGCGCGTACAGCTATATAGGAAAATACATTATTTATAAAGAAGCCAACCTTCTAATACTAAAAACGTTGCATGAAAACCTATTTTTAAAAATGATATCGATGGGCACGATTTACCCGAACACTTCTGGATTTCCTAAATTTTTTTCTTGTTAAAACATTTGTTTTTACGATATGGGCGTTTATCTACGTTTTCCTAACCCGACCCAACGGGTAAATATTGAAAAAAATTCTGTCTTTCTTTCATTCTTATCCCAATCCGAACACAGGACCCGACATAAACCCGCGAAAGACTGAAACGGATCGGAACACTAAAAGTGACGGAACTGACTGAATAAGTTAACCCCATGTTAGCTTTACAAAAAGCTGATGGTGTCGTTCGGATTTTCCTTGATCCGGTTGATTTAAACAAAGAAGTAAAGCGTCAACACTATCCGGTACCGACAGCACAAGAGTTGTTTGTCCGCATTGGCAAAGCCAAGTATTTCTCCACACTAGATGCAACATCCGGGTTCCTACAAATCCCGCTGACGGAGAAATCCAGTTATATGACGACGTTCGCAACACCGTTTCGGCGTTATCGATTCTTGCGGTTGCCGTTTGGCATCTCTTTGGCATCGGATGTGTATCAACAGACAATGGAGCACTGTTTGGTGATCTTGAAGGCGTGAAATATATTTTTGCGATTTTTTCGAAAGCAGTATTTGATCGATGTGTAAAAGTGAATCTCAAACTTAATGCTAATAAGCACAAGTTTCTTTGCCCAGAGCTACCATGGATCGGTCATGTGATCTCTTTTCAACAGTTAAAGCCAGATCCAGCCAAAGTAAGTGCCATTAAGGCGATTGTTAGGAATGGTGAACTATTTAGCAAGGTTTTGTGAACATTTGTCACCTCTAACCAAACTGTTGTGTGATTTGTTAAAAAGTGACGTTGAGTGGGTGTGGGACAGCAGCAGCGTCCTCATTGTGCAGTCCGTCCAAGAACTTGTGAGCTTGGCGCCCGTCTTGCGCTTATTTGATCCAAAGTTGCCGGTTACGATCTCAGTCGGCGCGTCCTCATATGGCCTTGGAGCTGTACTTCTACAAGCTGGTCAGCCCATTGAATTTGCGTCGCGGTCATTGACAGACACACAACGTCGCTATGCTCAAATTTAAAAGGAGTTGTTAGCAGTGCAGTTTGGCATGCCACACTTCCATCACTACTTCTACGGAAATCAGGTGACAGTAGAAACTGATCACAAGCCCCTGGTTGGACTAGTGGATAAGCCAATTGGATTATGTTCCCCCCAAATTCAGCGGATGCGACTGCAGCTGCAGGTTTACAGTTATCAACTTCTCTACAAGCCCGGGAAGGAACTCTATCTGGCAGATACGCTCAGCAGAGCGCCAGACACTCAGGAATACGCGACATATCAGTCGCAAATAAACGAAGAATCTGTTCATGCAATGCTCAGCTACGTCATCCCAGGAGAAATGGCTAAAGAAAAATATACTAAGGCTACTCAGAGTGATGCAACGTGGCAGCTTGTCATCGGATTAGTGGAAGTGGGGTGGCCCAATCAAAAACGAGATTGCCCGATGCCGGCTGAGCCATTTTGGCCGGAAAGGGCCAGTCTATCAACACCTGATGGTCTGCTACTTCGAGGACATCAGGTGGTGGTTCTCGTCTCTCTGCAGTCAGAAATATTGAAGCAGTTTCATGATGGCCACTTCGAAGAGTTTAAATGTCTCGAAAGAGCCAAATCGGTTGCTTACTGGCCAGGATATGTCGAAGAAATACGCAACCTTGTAGCCGGATGTCGTATATGTCAAGAGTGGCGTCACCAAAATCCACATCAGCAGTATTATCCAGTGGAAGTTCCGGATCACCCCTTTCAGCGTGTGACGACGGATTTCTTCCACTTACGTGGTAAAGACTACGTTTTGGCCGTCGACTACTACAGTAAGTGGCCCTGTGTCGTTGAGATGACCTCAACAACAAGTGTAGCCGCAATCAAACAATTAGATAAAATATTCTCTGATTTTTGAGTGCCGGAAGTGCTTGTGTCGGATAATGGCCCGCAATTTGGCAGCGCTGACTTCCGAGCGTTTGCTCGTCATCTCGTCATTTCTCACTTCACATAAAGTCCATTTTATCCAGAGGCAAATGGTCTGGTGGAGAGATCAGTACAAACTGTGAAAGCGGCGTTTATTAAATCCATGTAGGATGGTCGGACGCTCCAGGATACACTCCGTGTAATTCGTTCAACTCCCATCGGCAATGGTTTGCCTTCCCCGTCAATGCAGTCGCGAAATCTACGAGGAAGTTTGCCGTTCGTGTCGGAGTCATTACGTCATCAAAGCGTGTCATCGGGAGCTGTAGTAGCGGCATTAAAGCTTCGCCAAATGACAGCGGTCTTTCATCAAAAAGCAGTCCGTCCGTCTCGATACTCCGTTCTAACACTCGGTCAGCCAGTCAGAGTTCGTGTAGGAAAAAAGTGAGTACGGTGAAACGTCAAGTTGGTGTGCCAACAACCAGACTCATATGTCAATACAACTCTCAATGGCCGAGAATTTAGAAGAAACCAAAGAGAAATTAATTGCTGCAAGGGAGAACCTGTCGTTTATCCTGCAAAGGCCACAGCTCAAAAACAGTCAGCAGTTCCCCCTAAATCATCGTTGGAGTAGCAGCAGCCCAGTCGTATCTACACGCAACAGTCGGTGTTTTCATTTCCGGCCCTGTCCTTGCCACGGTCTATTATTTCGTCGCAGCCGCCAGCTCTGCAGCCGATTCCACCAGTCGTGGTGTTGCCCCTCCCTCAAAATCCTGATCTTGTCGCTCGTCAAGTTGTCCGCAAGCCACGGACGGCCAAAGTCTGGCCATCGAGTTCCTGGAGTAGTTCCAGGTTGGCAGCGCAACGTCGTACCCTATTTCCAGAGCAGCGACGGTCCGGGTCATTGAGCCCAGCTCGCCCTCCTGATCCGGCTAGGCAGGTAGCAGATTAAAATTTGGGAGCGGAACCAGTGACCGAGTCGACTAGTTCAGCCGAACCGTCGGAAGCCATTCAAGAGTAGCATCCCTTCTTTGAAATTGCCAGTTACATGTCATTTTTGTTACACACCATCCTCACCAAGTAACCACTTGATGGCTCTAGTAGCACTCTGATAGTAATGAATCGGAGAGAAGTTCCCGGCCTTCTAGTTGTGGCTCCCCCACCCCTTCTTCTTCCTTCTTCTTCAGCTTTTGAACACGCTCACAGAACAGATTATCTCTCTGCTGACCCCACACCAATTCGGTCGTCTCTCTTATCTGTTTGCAAAACAGCCTCATATTCTTTTTCCCCAAACTGCATGCTAAAGCAGTGCTTTATTTTCTTTCATTAAAAAGAATTGTATATTCAATCATTTCTCATCTGAGTGTCATACACCTGGTTAGTTTTTGTCTTGCATAATTCTATGCAATCCATTTCCTGTTCTAATTCTTACTCTTTTTCTCCCTCGCTGAATTGTTCTTATCCTGGTACAGGCAGAAGCTAAACATGCTGATTTTTTCCGATTTTTTAAAGCCAAAACGACGTTTCATTTTCAGTTTTTTCCCCCTTTTCCCTCCTTTTCCTTTGTTCACTCTTCGCGCGGCAACGATCTCGTTGATTCACCCGCTAAAATTTTGTTTTTTTGGCTTTAAAAAATCGGCAAAAATCAGCATTTCTTTAAAATAACTTGAAATTTTGCTCAATTGTAGATAATGACGTTATCTACTGTTTGTGCAAGTTTCAACCAAAAATTTGAATTTGTGAATTTTTGGCGATTTTTTAAGTGACATACACTTTAACATGGGCACATATGGCGGAAACGCCGTTTGTTTCCAAACTAAAAACCTATCAAAATTCGATTAGAAATAATGGTCCCCAGGATTTTTCTCTTGGCATGATGAAAGCCCATGATGTCCTCTACGAGAGGATATTATTATTTTCCCTTTGCGATAACTCAAACAAGAGTTATCGCGAAAAAACTGAGGACACGTTAGCCCGTAAGCCGCCGTGTTAAAACCGGGAAAACACTCGCCGTGTTTCCAAACTTTGTGCGGGTACTGTATTAATCCTCTCTATATTCTTTTTAATTTAACAGAAACTTCGAACAAATATCCATCTGAAAGAAAATATGCAAAACTTTTAAATTCACCGTACATTGTTTTATCAAACAAAAAAATATAAAGCGATCTACTTGGGAATGGATAAAACATGGAACTAATATGTCGCAAAGCCAGTTCTACTAGTTTCAGAAAACTAAACATATCATCAATTGTAGGCAGTGTATTGGATTTAAAAAAAACAAATCAAATCAAATCAAATCAAATCCAAAATATTCAAAGATTTGATTTGGATTTGAAAAGTTTTTTAACTCAATGATTTGATTTGGATTTGCCCTGATTTTCGTTAAAAATCCAAATCAAACCAAATCAAATCAAAAAAAAAAAAAAAAAAGGTCTGGCAACGTGCTGTTTGTAAGTCTTTCCTCTCGAAGGTCGGAAATTCCTCACAAAAGCAGCCGACTTTTTGGATTGATATTGCGAAATGGTCTTAAGTATCGATGTTTGAGTGTATCGAATCGTCGGCTCGTCGCCAACAGTAGATATCTTCTAACAGACTAACACTGCGTAAAATTTTTCTATTTCCAAGCGAAAATTAGTAGAAAAATTGTATTAGATACAACTTTTTTGCATCTTCGTATGGCCTAGGAAATTTTCTAGGAAACTTTCTCAAACCATCATCCTTTTATTCTTCAACTTTCCTTCATCTTCCTAGAAAATTTAAAACTCGATCACCACGTTGAAATAATGAAATAAAGCGAGCGAGAGAGAGAGACCGAAACAAATAAAGCTCCCAAGCGAAGCAAACATTCCCGTCCCATGTTGTCAACGCTGGTACAACCATGACCGAAATGTAGAGGAGATGATGCTAACAAGGTTTTAGATGAACTTGATGTTTATCTTAAGGAACCGCTTGCAACAAATGAAGAAGGGGAGTTTGATTTGTCATTCAGTCCATTGCAGTACTAGAAATTGAATGAACACAGATTTCCAGCACTAGCAAGGGACGTTATGGGGGTAAAAGCTTCGTCAGCTAATATCGAACGTACTTTTAGCACAGTTAAAGATATGAAATCAGCTAAAAGGAATAAAATCAAGGCAGCCTTGTTCCAAATACCCCTTTTTATTAAAAAAAATTTCCATCTTCTTTCTCTTAAACTTAAATGATTAACTCATTATGTCCAATTTCATCTTTATTTAATTTGTAACTGTCTTCCTTATTTTATTTTATTTTTTTTTGAACTGTTATCTATCATTTATAGATAGACTATCAGACAGTTATCGTTTCTCATTCAAAAAATTTATAAACTACAAAATTTGGAAAAAAAATTTTTCATTATTTTTCGGATTGGATTTGATTGGATTTGGATTTGATTTGGATTTGGTTTTTTTTAAAAAATGATTTGGATTTGACACATTTTTTAAATGATTTGATTCGAAATTTATTGAATTTTTTAGATTTGGATTTGATTTGGATTTGAAATACTTTTTATTTTTCATGATTTGACCAAATCCTAAATAATCGTAAAATCCAATACACTGATTGTAGGACATTTAATTTTTTTTTCTCTAGTTATTATGATTTCTCCCTAAGTATAGTTGGCCACCAATATTTAGCATGAAATAAAAAAAAATACTCTAGGTCTTTAAGTTTTTTCAATTTAATTCTATACCTCTACTCCCAAAGAGAAAAATTGCTTTAAAAATGTTTGCATAGTTTGTTGGACTTTGACAAGGATTTGAATGAATTGTGAACTCAGCTATGCTTCTGTATTTATTAACAGGAATTTGATTTGCTCCAACATGTGGGCTTCATGTTATACAACATGGCATGAATAAATCAAACAAAGAATAATTAACTGAGTGTAGGACACTCGGACGAGAAAACACAAAAGTGAATTTAATTGAGTACGATTAACTCTAATGACAATATAAGAACAAAAGACTCTACTGCAGGGATACAGCAGTGAATAAAATAATCAGTAACTACTGCTGTGATAATCTGTTGGGAGAAACCAGAAACTCTACTGCTGATAAGCAGTGAACAAACCAGAAACTCTACTGCTAATAAGCAGTGTATAAGATCAGAAACTCTACTGATAATAAGCAGTGTATAACATCAAAGAAAGAAAAGGATTTCTTTTTCTAGCAATTCAGATCCGACTACTTGTTCAAGCAGTTGGAAGAGGGAGAGATCCGTACAGCGTGGTTCCAGCAGCAAAGTGAGAGAGAGGAGGCAGAGAGGAAGTGTTATATAGGCCAGGACGTCTCCCATATGTTGTGTGCTGTCACCTGGTGGTTTGTATGCTTGTTTAATTCCAACATAGTTTGGTTAAATATTAAGTCAAATGTCAATGAAAAGTTTGAAATCTTGCTCCCAAAGGCCATGATGCGAAGTCCGGACAGGTTAACCAACTGGGGAATAAAAATTTTGCCAGGCTAACTGGTATAATGTTTATTCTGCTTAACAGCTTAATTATGATGGGTGCTTGGTTAAATACTCTCCTACATCATCAGGGCATGTCGGTTCGAATCTCGATATAGCTCAAACTTGTAACTGTACCAATATCGTTGGTAGGTACTGTAAATTGAAAATTTTGCTTTTAAATCAAGCAAAATACTGACTGTTAGTAGAGTTTACGTAAACCAGGTCCAGGCCTATTTCTCAAAATCACGGTTTTCTTCTCGAAAACCAGCGAGTTTGTGGTAGGACATGTTTTAAGTTTCCAATTGAGGTAAAATATGGTTAAATATAAAGTGTGTTCTTTTACAAGAAGTTTTTATCACTGGTAGAGAGAAGACAAGCGTGATATTGAGAAATAGGTAATGTTGCGAAAGGCGCAATTTTCAAAAAATTACGATTTTCAATCATAAATTTAAGAATGAAAAAATTGCATAAACAAGATGAATTTGGTATTGAAGGATAGGGAATTAAATAAAGTTTCAATTCATTCAATTTCTGGACCAATTTACTGGTAATTTTCTGAATTATGAACGAAAAACCCCTTTTTTTACTATACCCCCGAGAGGCGATCGGCCTACTAACCTAGCGAACCTGGTGGGGAATCTTGGGACCCTTTACTAAAAACCCGCCGTTTCTTCCAAGAGCCAGGGATAGCTCGAGAGTGTACCTTTCCTCTTATATCGTGATAAGACTCTAAAATCAATACACGGAAAATAGGGAAAATAAAACAAATTATATTGTCCAATTTTGTCCACATCAATTTTGGGGGGTTATTTATAACTATACAATCTAGGTTGGTGAGACTGGTTGGTCATCCAAAAAGTGTGGGAGTCAGAGATGGCCAAAGATTGGCCTTTGCAGCGATACGCGAAAAAGCCGACTAAATCTACTATGCCTGCAGCCCAAAATTATATTCTGGTCAAAGTCTATTCATGCACATCAGTGTTCTTCTAAGCATCCTCTGTGTAGTGCGATTGTCCTTCATGAATTTCACTGGAAAACCCTGTCTGAGTCCAATATAATGTTGCATGTTGTGTCCTGATCGGAACCAAAATATAAATATTTCCCCAGATGAATACTAAAAATAAATTTGAAATGGATTGTGGCCTGGCTAGCTCAGTCGGTAGATCTTGAGACTCTTAATCTCAGGGTCGGGGATTCGAGCCCCCTGTTATGCGCAATATGTTTGCCCTTTTCGGGTTTGACACCGAAAATGAGACACCATTTAAGCAGAGAAAAACACGATCATGTGAGAAAAACATGATCATGTAGTCTGCATAGTGAAGTGGTTATCACGTCGGCCTAACCCGCTGAAAGTCCTCAGTTCAATCCTGGAAACAAGGGAAGAATTAATTTTACAATATTTTTCTATGTATTTTGAAGACAAAAATTCGTGCAACCTGTAGGATCATTCTGCTTACGATTGCATCTGGTGATGTGAACAAAACCTCAGACTGTATTCTAAAGAAGACGCAGGAGAGAAACTATTTATGCTGAATTATTTGGAGGTTACAGCAGCTGGTCTTTTTCTTCAGCATAATACTCATGTTGGCAATGATAGCAATCCAACTGAAAGATTGATTGTAATCATAGTGTCCCTTCTTAAAGAAGCCCAAACAGAATAGAGTCCATGACATTTCAAACCTTCCAGTAAGGTAAAATATCCAAGGAATGAATAAAGTTGCAAAAATTTATTAAAGTAAACATCAAATTTAATATTCGCGCCCCTTGGTAGGCTTGAACTATCAGCGTTCCGGATAACAGCCGAAGACGCTAGCCAATTGCGCTACAGAGGACTTATTGCCTAACTTCTATGTCAAGTTAATCTATGAAGGCTCATTTAGCTGAATGTACATTTTTAAATAAACGAATTCTTACTTTCCCAATAACAATCACACACTAGATAAATTCACACACTAAATAAATTGTGGCTTTTTAAATAAAGTGGACGTTTTAAAAATTATTCCAAATTAAAATGCCACTCCCTATAAGGGCCTTGAACCCTTGACCTCAGGATTAAAAGTCTCACGCTCTACCGTCTGAGAAAACCGGGCTTGTTTAACTTGGAGATGGTTTTTTTCGCAAATGTCGATCAAATGATGGTTTTGTGACTGCATCATGTGTCTGTACCTACCCTTATAAGAAATATTAGACGAATGATGCCAAATCTATCAAGGTTGTAAAAAAGGAACCAGAGCTTCGTTTTCTCACGGAGGAAGAGATGAAGGAGAGACATCGCCTTGTTAAAATAAGAACACCCTGCGCTACTCCCAACTGAAAAGTTGCCAGTTTGAGCAAATTATACTCAAAGACCAGTGTTGCCATTTAAGAGAAAAAAACCGTTAGGCGACTTCTATTTTAAAGACGGATGTCATGACAACACCACGCCACACAACCAAAAGCAGACGACACAACTTTTTGTCGTCATGGAAACAGAATTTTTCAACTCTTCAACGCTTAGGTTGTGTTTTTAAAACAGGCAACACTGGTCTTTGAGTAGAATTTCCTCAATGTGGCATCTTTCAGTTGGGGGGTTACGAGTGGGTCCGATTCCTTCTAGGGGAGAACGGAGTCAACGTGGACAAAATTTTTCTTTTTACAATATTTCTTGTCGTTTTCACTTTTTCCTAAATTTTTTTCGTGTGTTTCGTTAAATGTCCATTTGTTTACTTCCCATATTTTTTATACATTTTCCCCTTTAAAAATAAAGCAGTTGTAACGATTTTAAAAAGTCAAATTTTTTGGGCCTTTTTGAAAAAGACGGGGCAAAATTGAACAGGCTCTGTCTAAAACTGGACAATCATGATAAAACGTAAAATAATAAACGGAAAAAATTAAAAAAAAATTTTGAATGTTCATCTGCCCTTTCTTTATTCATGCACACTGATAATGACACGTTTGTGTAAAACAATGAAGAGTTACGAGTGTTTTAGAAAAGAGGGGGGAAAATTTGACATTTGCCTGTAAATTATGCCCTAAGGCGGCAAGCTCCCCTCGTTGCTATAGTTAGCGTGGTCCAATTACACCCCAAAATTAGGTGTCTAAAATGACACAACTCGGTGCTATTTAGTATTTCGTTCATAACTTAACACTGAAAAGGCACTAACATTTAATTTTTGTATCAATCATTTAAGAAATGAATTGGCTATTTCACCTATTATTATTTTATTCATTCGTAGTGTTTCTCACTTTAAAAATACTTAGATTAATAGGGAGAATTATTACATCAAACAGGGCCATTTTTTAAATTATGCGATAACAAGAGCAATAATAATTCGATTTTAATGAATATTTTTCTAGAACGTTAAACGTTCTAGTATATACAAAAATTTAAAAAAAAAAATTTTTTCCCATAACATGTAGCACTTATGGTCTTTGTCCAATATGATCCGTGTCCATGTTGACTCCGTTCTCCCCTACAGGGGCTTATGGAGCGATGTCTCTCCTTCTTCTCATCCTCCGTGGTTTTCTTTACGATTTCCAAATCATTTTATTCGGCTTTGCCGTTTTGTTTATTTACAGTACCCACCATGAGTATTGGCTCACTTTTATGGAATAATTGATAGACATAAAACATTGGCTCACCCCAAGTGCCTTTTTTTATCCCGTGCCAAAGTCAACAAAGGATAAAAACCCTCAGGCTATGCCGCGGGTAGGGACAGGCACTTGCGACGGGAAAAGTGGGGAAAAGAGTGAGCCAATATTTTATGTCTATCAATTATTCCATAAAACTTATGATTAATTTTCAAATTAAAAATCAGA
Source organism: Daphnia galeata (assembly GCA_030770115.1). NCBI lineage: Eukaryota > Metazoa > Arthropoda > Branchiopoda > Diplostraca > Daphniidae > Daphnia > Daphnia galeata. The sequence goes on from CM061122.1 coordinate 4,703,148, forward strand.
AAGATAAAGAACAATCCTTTATCTTTCCAATAAAAAAAAACAAATTTTCTACGGAGAAATTTTATATTTTAAAAAAATCCAAGACGAGACACCGTAGCGCTATCTCGCGCGTGTTAAAACGCTAAAATTGGCGCGGGTGAGCCAATACTCATGGTGGGTACTGTATGTCTTTCGCTCCCCCCTCAAGTATTTTTGTCTTTTCGTTCTCTCCGTTCTTTGTTCTTTATTGTATGAAACGGGAGGGGGGAAGAAAAGACATAAACAAACCTAACGGCAACGCCGAATAAAATGATTTGGAAATCGTTTCAAATGGGTAACTCACGAGATCGTTCATATCTCGGACAATGATTGAATAAAAAAATCCTTTTGGATTCCAAAAGAGGAAGACATAAGGAACTTTTTCATACAATTAGTTTTTTTATTCAGCCTATGGACGGAGAAAAACGATGCAATGTACGGGGGAAGAATAAGTGGTTTCCCGATTTTTCCCGTTTTTCTTTCCCCAATATCTCCCGATCAGTAAGAGATAGTAATCCGGTCTTTGCGCCATTAAATCCGCCGTGAAATTCTGAACAAGAATAATCTTTTACGGAATTTCTACGGCCTTTTCCGGATTTGGTTTCAAAATCGGCCTCCCCCAAAAAGCTTGTTTTTGGACTACTTGAGTGGGAGACTGCTTATTAAAAAGAAGGATTATTAGTTTGATTTATTTACAGTATACTTTCTCTCAACTTGAAATAAAATCATATAGAGTAATTTTCCTGCCGAAGAAACTTTCAAGCATGACTGTATATGACAATATGCATCGTCGGTTCCCGTTGAAATTGTAAATGGGGTTACATCGGGTTGCATCCTATATTTTTTTATCAGAGATTATATAGTGGTTTTAATACTGTTTGGCGTGGGTTGATAAGATAAATAAATTTAAGGGTTTTGTTGAGGATCTATTTATTACGTATCGAAAAACAGGCTATTTGGTTTACGCTAGGGGAGACCGGGGCCATGGTCTTAGATTAGCTGGTTCAAACTCTCTGTGTTATAAAATCCCATAAGGCAGCTGAGTTTTGTGATCTTTCGTTACTGCGACAGCCCCGTGACCTGGTGTTGGAAAGCTAACACTAAAACAACACAAAAATTTTCTCACTAAAGTCCCTCGTAAACAAAACAAAGTTGTAGGGCTATGATAAACATTCGTAAAACAGATTGATTTATGATTTCTAATTGATTAATTTCAGAAATAATCAATTTAATTTTACTAATGTGTATATTGGTCAAAATGAAAAATTGATTAATTGACCATGCTTTTATGCTTAAAAACGAACCCCGGAATCCGAAAACAAGAATTAGACCCCTTAACCATTACACCATGAATTGTCTTGATGAAAATTCAACAAAATTGGTCGGGAGTCGGGACTGTTGCCCATGTGTTAAATCTAACATGAAATTATTGTTGTAAGTTAGAGATTGTGTGTGCAGATGGTAGCACTTTCGTAGTAACGATGCCCTTTTTACTAATGTGTATATTGGTCAAAATGAAAAATTGATTAATTGACCATGCTTTTATGCTTAAAAACGAACCCCGGAATCCGAAAACAAGAATTAGACCCCTTAACCATTACACCATGAATTGTCTTGATGAAAATTCAACAAAATTGGTCGGGAGTCGGGACTGTTGCCCATGTGTTAAATCTAACATGAAATTATTGTTGTAAGTTAGAGATTGTGTGTGCAGATGGTAGCACTTTCGTAGTAACGATGCCCTGAGGGAAGATCATTGACGGAGAACTTTCAATTTTTTTCTGGACCTTATAACACAGAGACTGGGAACCAGCTAATCTAAGACCATGACGTTGACCAGTGCCCATGACTGGAAGAGTGCTGGAATGATGAGTCGAAGGTCTATGGCTCAACCCTCTGTTGGTACAAGTTCTATTTCAAAACAAAATGAAAATTTAGACTACAAATGGCGGATTGCAGCATTGCCGGAGTACATTAATACTGCTTTTCGCAAGGTGAAAATGGTCATGGTCTATTATGATTTTTAAAAACTCTTTTTTGATATTTTAATGCAAAACTGATGAAACACATTATTCTGTAAAGAAATGTCTTTTTTATGTTTTTTGGTGGAATTAGGGGATTTTTTATTTTTAAAAAGGGACTTAGAAAAAATTACTCTAGGAAGTCTCTACGAAGTTCACTACACACTCACTTGAAGCAGCACGGAAAACAAAAGCTTTCACCCGGGCCATGGCCCCCTGTTAACTTTCTTATGAAGTCAATCAACCATAGACTCTATGGCTCTGCTATAATGAAGAAATAGCTATAAGAATGAATTGTCCCTAAGAGATTTACTACAGTTAATCTAGAAGGCTTTTCGGTACTTAATGGGCACGCTACATGGCTCTGAAATGGTTTAATGGAAGTCATGTGATTTGTTCTCGGCTTCCCATTGGTTTAATATTTGGTGAACGGCTTCTCATTGGTTCTAAGGTTTAGGGAAATTGGGGGAACAGTTAGCGTTCACACTTTCTTCTTTTCGGGCTTATTTCTGTTTGCAGCTGAATCTGCGTGAAAAAATACATCTGGAAATGTAGTTTTTATCGTGATTGCTTATTTTTACAGATATTTGCAATTTCAGAAACGTCACATTCTGGTGTTGTGAGCGACGTTTGTCAATTGTTTTCTATTTTGGTGGTTTTATTAGGGTGGATGGCGTACGTCACTTGTTTTTTTTTTATTCCGCTTTTTTCAAATTCAAAGTCCGGAATTCGGATTTCGTTCTGTCCTAATTGTGGACTACCCCCGGGGCGAAGCCCCGCCGTACAGACAACATTACCATTTTTATTAGTTTTAATGATATTTATGCAACGTTGGCCCCGCCGTTGACGTTACTTTTTTTAGCAGTAAATAATTAATTGAAAACCAAAGGCATAGAGGGCAACCAAATCTCGAAGGCGGACATTTTTATTATGCGATTTCCTTTACAGTTATTTGCCTTTCTCGTTAGATGGAGATGGTTTATATTTTTATGGGAAGTTGCACAAGCACCTGGATGGTTACACCATGAATAAATAAAGGTATCATACCCCTAGGCAAAAGCTTGTGATGCGGGGAATTTTGTAGCATGTCTACGTACGTGTGTCTGGATCGCTCTGGATTCTATCTTATCATATGATCATTTCAAAACTTATCTTCCAAAACTTAACGAATTCGAGGACTATTCAAACTATAGCCTATCTTGCTGTCTGTTTAAGGAATACTAACATTGTCAAAATTGTAAATAACTAATAATGTCAGCTTATTTCTAATAATTAAATCATTATAATTTATGCATCGCGCTTATGGAAATACTCGAAAAAAATGTGGTGATAAAAAAAACTCAAAGTAACGTAAGTAATAAATCTAAAATAATTTGACGTTTCTATTATTTGGACAGATCTATATGCGAGGTATGATTGATTTGGCTGATTATGCACAAAGCAACACCTTTTTTGTGTTTTCATCATTCATTCTAGGGTGATGAGTCGGTGAGCCTGAATTAACAAAAATAATTAATATAACAGAATATAACAGTAGCATGATGCAGTAGCAAATTCTGTTTTCCAGTTTCGAAGCGCGTGCTGCCGAGAGAGTTCATCTTACATAATCCATCATGCCTTTTGCTGTCTTAAATATTAGAGTCAATGTAGAAAAATAAAGGTGAAATGATGGTGAACCTTTAAAATTAAATTTTCAAAATTTGAGAAATGATACATATCCAACGATTGGGCTACCACTGGACCTGTATACTGTATGCAGTCACCGGGAACACGGAACGTGAAGCACACCTGTTGTTTACAGGACTTGTGTTTTTGAAATTTACGACTAGTGCAACTTAGAAAAGCTTTTCGGAATGTTGATAGTCCCGGATAGTCCCCGGAAACGTGAAGACCTCAAAGTAAATCGGTTCTTCTTTTTAGATTGTCGACAGATGTTATTTTAAAGTAAACTTGTCTGAGTTTCTAAATAATTTTTGTATTTTACATACGTCAAGCTCGAACGTTATTATGAGATATAATAAGGGAGTTTTGGCGTTTTCTGTAACTTTTATTATGATGTTGTAATTTCAAAATAAATTCACTTGGAAATATAATCAAGATTAAGTTTGTTCTCACTATCATATTATAATGTTGTGTGCGGCATAGTGTGTCATCATAAATTTATTCGTTATAAAAGCACAAAAACAGAACTCTCGCTATCTTAAATTTGATGGTTTTGCTAAGATATGTATAAGAAAAAGAAAGGGTACATACTACATATATATACATACGGTAATATGTATAAATCTCAACATTGCGGTGGTTGGCTTCAGCCTTCAGGTAATTAAGTCACTCGCGTTCTTCCAACAACCATGCATTGACCCGTACGAAAATTTTAGCTAGTTTTTAGCTTATTTGCAGCTATCGATTTAGGTGGGAAAAGCTAGCTGCTTCCAGGATGAAATTTTTAAAATGCAGCCTGGAATTTAAGGGTTAGATTAAACTTATCGGGCTAAGCTAGCGTAGCTAGGTAATTCCAACCTATTTTTTATGTAAGACCAAACAGCAAAAGCGCGCGCGCGCCAACTCATAGCTTTCTATTATAGCTAGCATACTTCAACTTATGACTTCTATTATGTTGGGTCACCCATCCGAATGCTGATGATGTTCAAGGGCGCTGAGTTTCTCTCCTGATGGTCTCCGGTGATCCTGTTCGGCCATAGTTAGTTACTATACTTTTTACAAATATCAATGACTATACATTGCTTAAATATAAACTAATTCCACGATACGCATTATTGATTTATTGTTTTCTGCGGCAGAGTAATCGAAAAGGTGCTGGCATAGGACGATATATATTTTTATTTATTCTTAAATTTATGAATACAGTAAAATATACACTAAATTAATATATTTTCTGTTCATTTCTATTAATAATAACAATAATTTGTTTGTAAATTATTATTATTTTTACGCATAGCTGATTTTCATTTAACTTAAATCAGTTTAATAATATATTAAGTCGAACGACTAGCCTGAAATAGCTTAACGTACATAGGCTGGCCGTCACTAGCTATCCATGGTTAAATTACAGCTGAACGCAATTAAAAATTTTATAAGTCATCGAAAGATTAGCTTGAAATAGCTTAACATACATAGGCTGGCCGTTACTAGCTATCCATGGTTAAGTTACAGCTGAACGCAATTATAGATAAATTTTATAAGTTGAACGACTAGCTTGAAATAGCTTTGCGTACATAGGCTGGCCGTTACTAGCTATCCAAGGTTAAATTACTGCTGAACACAAGCAGTCTAGTATCAACAGGTTTTAGCTAGCTGGTAGAAACTAGGCTGCTCCTGTTCAGCAGTTCTTTAACTTGCAGTTAGATAATTATAACCAGCCTTTGTACGTAAAGCTATTTTTTAGCTAGGCGCGGCTAAACGTTTAGAGACTAGCTAAAATTTTCGTACGGGGAATAGTGAATACTATGCATAGTAGACTATACTAGACAGTAGACAATCATGGTTTCCTGACAGCCGCATTTTTCTTATTATAGAACCCTTTCCATATTCCTTCCCTTTCGTCAGACTTCAAACTTATTAGCCCTTGAAATTTCCCTGAGAAAGATACATTTTTTAAACAACATAAACAACATGCATTTAAAAAATGAAAATAATGTTTGTTGTTTCAAATGGCATTCAAAATTTAATATGAAACGAAAAACAAGAAGCCGACGACTCTTCAACAAACAGCTGGGCCATTATCAGACAAAAGCATCGTCTCCCAGGGTGTATAGTAATCATGCTGGTATTTTGGTGAAGTATAGTACGTTGTGATTCATGCCTCATCCGCATACAAGATTGTGAATCAAAAGCCTCAACCACAGACCCAAACAAAAAAATACATGTCAATTATACTATGTTTACGTTATAATCGTTATATAGCCGTTTATATAGCCGTTTTATCGTTATACAGGATTTCCCATCGCGTAGTAAATCGGGAGTAAATCGAGTAAATAAATATTGTGCTCTTCAAACTCCCATCCCCAATCAAAAAATAAATAAATAATAATAATAATAATAAAAACAACAAAAACTATGTAAAAAAGCAACAATCGTGTAATAGTAATGCGTTTCCAATACAAACGGTACACACAAAAGGAAACTCCAATCGAGAAACAGAAGTGGTGAAATGTGATGAGAGCTACTTGATCCTAATACAAACCGATGAAAGTTTAAGAACCCCATGTAAAAATCAAGTCATCATCCATTAGAAAACATACAGTCACATATGTGGAACAACACACAAATTCAAACCAATCACCATGCTTCACCAAGCAGTAAAAAAATATTGATATATTGAAACAACGTTTAAGGTGTCAAAAAGTACTTTAAAAAATAAACATGAGAACAGATCCATTTAGGCGCGATTGAGGTGTGGATAATACACCGAATTGCACACGCACCGATTTAAAAAAATAATAATTGTAAATCCAGCTCAAAAAAAAACTGAAAATGATTTCCCTTGGCTTCTCTTAATTTGAGTAAGAATAGGAAATTGTGGTTTCCGTCGAGGTCCGTAATAGCTGAAAATTCCACATATGAGGGAGCGTATTGCCAAATCACAGGTTCGACATCTAATCGGAATTTCTGGGTAAGACTAGCTATTACAGATGTGCAACGGAGTATCGGTATTCCTACTCTTTATTAGAAAGATCAAATAAAGAATCGACTAAAATTTACATTCAATGATTAATCAAGAATTCAAAAAATCAATTACCTGAAAGGACGGAATGGTTTGACAGGTTCATTTAATGTGACGAGCCAATGACAAGTTTAGCCCCTGGTTGAGAAACAGTCGCTGACTTCTTTAATATGCGCCGACTGAAAGGTAAAGAAATGAAAAACATGTCAGAATTCCATTTTAACTGTCCATCATGTCATATAAAATATACCATTTCGTCAATCTGATGAGAATTTAGATCCATGTTGTTGGATCGTTTACTACAAAGGTGCTTAAGGCGCGTCAGTTGAAGCTGTAGAGCGGCATTGTCCGTTTCCAACTTGAGAAGCCGTTGGCGATAGTCACTGTTTTCATCAGCCAGCACTTGAGCCCGTCTCTGCCATAGCACCATATAGTAAAAGTAAGAGTTAGTATGCTCATCACAGCACTGACTACTTGACTAGCCAGAAAAAAATAATAGATTTTACTTCAAGCGTGTCCATATATTCTTTCTTTTTCCGACGCGACTCTTGAGCGGAAATTTTGTTTTTTATTTTACGACGGATTTTTTTCAGGGATTTCTCTTCGGCTTTCGTGAGCGGCAACCGTGTCGGCACTGGATAACCTTCAGACAGTAAAGTTCTTTTCTCCTCCTCCGTCAATTGGAGTACTCCAGTTGAACCTTTCTGCAAATAGATAATATATATCAGTCATTAATTCACGTGAATCTCTAAAGAGTTTTTCATCGATCCAATAATATTCATCATTTTATTATTATTATTATTATTATTATTATTATTATTATTATTATTATTATTGTAATTTTGTTGGCTCATTACAGGTTGGTAGCTGATGAGAGGGCTGTTAATAGGGTGGCGGCTACTTCCGCTACCAAACGAATCAGATAATGGTTTGGTGGTTAAAAGAACTCTTCCGGCCTGGTTCAACCTTCGTGTCCCAATTTCGTCCCCCGTTTCCAGTTTAGGCGATGCGGCGTCTCTTTCGGGAGAGAGACTTCCTTCGCTGTCGCTCGACGTCGACGACGGCGGTGTAGGGGGCAACGAGAAACTTGCTATATTTTTTCATGATGACATGAAACACAACATTATTATGTGAAATGCTTCAAATAATTCATTGAACGCCAACGGCGCATTATAAATACAAATAGACTGGCAACTAGCTAGGTACTTGGAACTTTTCAGTTTCTTTCCCTGTTATTTCTAGATTACATTTGTTGATAAACTTCCATAACATATGGTTAACTGTATGTCTATTTTATAGACAGATATACTACTTAGCTTAGACTACTTTCCATGTCGTTAGGGGAAAAAAAGAGGGGGAGGTAATGCGTCACCGACCCAAATGTGCATGGATCGATCTGCCTTGGCCAAGTGTGACACAAGTGCGCCACCATATGTATACATGTTATTGTATATGTGTGGCAATGTAAGTAGACCATTAAAAAAAAGGAAGGTTGTATAAAATATTGCCGGAATTTACCGGATTTGCTGGATGAACACGATGAAGCGTTTGCAACCCGCGTCAGCACTAGGCGGCTGTTTCCAGAAACTGGCTTTCCCTGAAATAACAAGTGATACGTTTTTAAATTAGAAATATAGAATTATTCAACCTAATAATATGAATTCAATGTTGACCACCCATATTTTACCTCTCTTAACAAATAAATTAAGAAAAAAAAATTTAATAAATAGAAACTTCATTTTACCTTGGCTGGATGTCGTTCGCGATTACACAAATTGTTGGAAAATGAAATTGAGCGCTTCCGTGATTCTGACCGCGAGCTTTTCAAATTAATATGAGCATCAATGAATGTGTCAGGTGAATCTGGCATTGTACTCGGAGAACCTGGTTCTGCCTTGATGTTCAGTGAAAGTGGATCACAAAACTGGTTTCCTATTTCTGAATCAATTAAATGCCAATTAAATTATTCGTGTTGCAAAACCTGTTCCCGCCTTGTCATATATACCTGTGCTGGATTCGGGATCTTCAGATATTTCAACTTCTCCTCGGCTGCCGATGGTGATGTTATAAGTGCTACCAGCACTGTCCTTGATTAAAGATGTTTCACTGAAAAGTGACGAGGAGGAATTTGTGTTTTGTTGGACACGGGTAGAGTAGCGATGAGCGGAATGAATCAAGGCTTTATTAGCTGTAGACACAGATGCATCCGTAATGAGGCGATCGTGAAGGACCACCAATCCCGTGTCGCTCGCAGAGAGATCATCGTTGCTATCATCGTCGACTGGCATAAGACTGAAGCTCAATCCAGTTGGCCAATCCGGATGTTGATAGTTTTCGCTTTCTTGCAGTTCGACTACCATCGACTATAAAAGGTAGGGAAAGAATAAAGAAGAAATGTCAGTATATTTAATTTTTAAAAAGTGAGATGACACTCGATATACAACATGTCTTAGTCATACAGGTTTTATTATTTGTTTTTATAAAATTTTCTACTACTCTTTCAAGAGTCTGTGATGACTATATGTAAAATGAACAAAGAAAAAAAATAAAAAAAAAATAAAGAAACCAGGGCTGCTGTTATATCCAAGAGATACTTTCATGAATCACGCTGGTAAATAAAAAGAAGTTCGTATACGTGAGAGTGAAGACAACTTATTCACATGGTCTTTTTCTTTTATTTACTTTATGATGTCTCTTAGGTACGTTTTAAAACAGAAACTAGCGAAGGCACTCTGTTTAGTTGACCGAAATGACACTCCATTTTTTGGTCATACACAAACATTCAACAACAAGACGAACTATAGTACATAAATGTATTCTTGTGGCTACTATATATATTATACTCGAATGCCTTCGAGGGAAAAGAAAGTCAATGCAAGGGTTTTCATTTTTCGTTTCTTTCTCTCGTTTTTTTTTTTTTTTTTCGTTCATATTTTGCTTTGGATTCCAGCGTCCCCTATTTTGTCAGTTCACAAGTACACTAGCAGAAGATTACCATCTGTTAAGGTTGAAGACAGTGCGCAAGCGTTGCGCTTGCATGCTCAGTTGGCCACACAAAAATGGGGAAACGAAGAAAAGCGAGTAACGACCAAAAGGAAAAGACGAAGAAGAAAAAGTGAAGAACAGGGAAGGAAGAAGACGAAGAAAGTTTCACTGCTTGTCCTTGACCATCGCGGCTAATGAACTCTCCTGTTTATACTGTATTGCTGCATATATAGCCTACCGCCTACCCGTTCATCCTCTCGTTGCCACTCTGCCGTCAAATACTGCACAGTGCAAATTTAAAAAAAAGTGACAAAAACACGGGAGAATATGTGCGGTTAAATTAGCATAAATAAACAACAAACCATGTCTAAATAGTTCCTCTATATTTTGAAGTCGACTGTTGACGTTGTAGGGGCTGTATAGAAATGTATCAAAATTGAAATAGCTTTTAAAGTTTCTCAATCTCTCTGAGCAACTCATAGTGTAAACAAAGCGCGGCCGTCTTATCTGTTCCATAATTTCAGCTGTCAAACGGCGCAAACGGAGCCATCCGTTAAGTCGTTGATTTCCTTTTGGGAGGGATTTTGAGTTTCTTATCGTCGAGCCAAGCCTGCAGTTTTATACATTGTGACTTTCGTACTCAGAGGCTTGGCTGCTGGCATCATTTTCAAACAAAATATCACTCGTCTCATGGCATGCAAAGTCCCCGCTTTTAAACATTAAAACATCTGGTTTGTCGGTTTGTCGATAGAAACCATAACAACCTGTTGTCTATAATATGTAGGTCCCTTATTATGTAGTGCTGGCCTGTACGTCTATAATCGATTTCATTTGGTTTTCATCATCTGAAAGACTGGAACACCGAACATGAGCAATACTTGTTACGCAAATAAAAGGCAAAATCTCTTTTCTAAACTTTGCTTGGCGCAAAATATTCAGCAATGCGCAGAATGCCCGTGATATCAAAAAGCGCTAGCTGGCCAGTGAACTCTGCTCAATGACACTTAAAGAGAACCGGTTTCTCCAGAAATATTCTCCCTGAAAGTAAAAATGCCATACTTATATACCATCCAATTTCGTATTCAACAATGCTAGTGTGTCCAGCTTCTTTATCAGCCGGTGGCCTTGAGCGCCAGAAGCACTGACATATCAAAGTCATAGCACAAACTCTCATTCCCCTCACATATCAACAGGTAATCACACGGCAAATAATATGGGGATGACTTTGATGATGTGAAGAGAAAGTTTTCACAAATATTTTCAAGATCATCAAAAATCGATTCAGTCAAAACTTGAATTTTTATCCTACGGTCAAGATCCCGCCCACAAAAATACTGTATATACCTGAAGGTCAATGGAATGTTTTGATCATGACAGAAAAAGGCACAGAGTACACAAAAACTCCCTTCTCTTAGCGATCACATCCAGGTAGGTAGGTACCATCTTTGGACGTGTTTTTCAGTCAATATTTCCGCCCCATTTCAAGTTGACGAGCCTCACTCAGCACGTGACCGCTCCACCCCCGACACATTTGTACTTATTCAATTTATGACTATGTAATTTCATGTCTATCTAAGTATCTAGCCTATCTAACGTTTTACCCTTTGGAATTTGGCAGGATATTTCCTTGGAAAATATACGAGTTTGTTTTGAATCATCAGCGGAAGTTCACAGACAATTAACTGTTTGTTATTGTATAAAAGACTATCCAGTTAACTTACCGACTCGAACGAATCCGTTTCCCACAGTTCTGGCAGAGCATCCATGCTCTCATTGTAGTCACAGAGCGGCTGTTCTAAGCTATCGAAAGCTTCCATTGCGTTGCTGAGCTGCTGCCTGATGATAATTATTGTTCAACAATTGACAATCCAAAAAATGATCAAGCCTTCACGAAATAAAAGGTAGCGGAGGCACAAATTCACATGCACTGCATAGGATAGTCACGAATAAAGAGTTAGTTGACTTATGTCAGTGCATTTCCTTCCGGAATCTTGCAACAAATGGAGAATAGGCTACGAGTCCAGCACTTTATAGTTTTGTGGTCTGGTGGCAGATACTATTCTCCAACTGGCTGACTGAAGAAATATTGGCAGATATATTTCCTGTGCAACTGACACCGTCCCTTGCAATAAGACCAAACAGACGTAGCGATATTTGATGATGGTTTCCAAATAGCGTTGGGACCTTCAAAGTTTTAACCTTGCACTACTCGTACTTAACGGGGAAAACAACCAAATTCAAAATTCAATGGGGATTAAGTAAAAATGGAGGGAAAAGATCTGCTTATGTGTTGAGGGGATATGAATATATATAGCGAGGCAATTGAAACCACCTGTTCACTCGTCCGCGGCTCAGAGACAACTGTCGGGTGCCGGCAGCCGGCACTGGCCATACACGCTGAGTCGCTTAAAGCCCAAAGCACAGTCAGTATGAATAGATAAGGCAATTGAACAGTCTTCTACACAGTTGGGGTGCTAGTCTAATGTATGCTTGCTCAACCTTTTTTTTTCTTTCTTAAATTTAAATCAAATTATAATATTTTTACATTTGTTATCAACTCTATTTTCAACGGATTCTTTTTGTTTAGATTTAATTACGAAATTGATATTTACGCGATAACTCTGAGAATCATTTTCTAAAACTTTTACGCACACGTTAACAAAAATGTAAACGCTTTATAGAATGTATAATATCTTCTAATCGTGTTCTGCATGTAATTCCGTGATGTCCATTTTTCCGTCATTTTTGTAGCACACTTTTTCCTATAAAGTATTTAACTCGAATATTTTTTTTTGTGAAAGCTTGTGATAAGAATGATAGGCATTTTTAATATTCGTATTCTCATAACTTATTCGCGGTACATGATCTTTCTGGATCGTATTATAATGCCATGCCATTGTTAAACTTTGAACACCCGACACGTCTTCTGGTATATAGGCCTACTCTTCTTTTGTTTGTATACGATTCAAACATTTTTGCTTAACCTCCCAGAAAACAAGCGAAACTCTTCACTAATCTCGCCAATTTGAATTAAAAATCACAGGTGAACATTTTGTTTTTATTTTGTGTCTTATTACAGAGGAAAATAAAATTCGAAAGCCGCAAAGAGCAGTGAAATACGGATAATATGTTACATTATGTGCATACAACAGGTTACTGTACCGAAATAATGCACTTTATCTTATCTTATTGGAATACGATATATATTTTGTCCATTGTAGAGCGAAGAAAAAATGAAATGAAACTGAAAACCACCGAAAACGAACCGAAAATTAAAATTAAAATTATAGTTTCTGGAGGGGCACCGCAACAATCAATCAAAGGCCAACCTATCCTTCAAATGCCAATGCGCTGTAGGCCATACTTCTTATTAGAACCTGTTTGATCCCACTTTTTTTCGTATATCTACCAACCCCAAACAACTACCGTCTTTGACGAGGAGGGTTATTTAGGAACTCTGGAACTCGTCATCACTTTGGGCTACGAACAACAATTTCAACGCACAAGGTTGAGATATTATACGCGTATGGCGTATACGTATACGCGTAGTAAGTCGGACTTGTCAGTCAATTTAATGAGATTTTTCAGTCTAAAAATAACAAGATTAAATTTCCAATTTACTCGAAAATACGATTGCGTTGTGGGTTTGATGTGACGGTCACTTTCTCATTTCCTGATCCATTATTATAATTGTTGATTTTCAGGGTTTTTAAAGTAAGTCAGTCAGTCAGTAGTTAAAAAGTAAAAACAGAGTAAATCCCTGTTATAACCTATCCGGTCGGTTCTAATGGTAATTTGACTAAATATTCATAATTAATCTGTGAAACTTATATAGAAAAAGGAAGAATAATCGACAAAATTTTCTTCCCAAGCGTTTTCAATTTTTCATTCACAAAAAAATGATGTTATTTTTTTTTATCAGCCGTGAAACAAGTTGTAGCATTAAGTTTTATCAACCAATTCAAAACCATGTTAGTTATGCTGTCTTATTTTCAAAAAAAAAAAAAATAAAAAAAGAAATACGTTTTTGAAAAATAATTAAGTCTATTTGTTCAGTCAAAGAAGAAATAGATACCTACTAGTCAAACGCTCGTCAGCCCATATAGGTTACTTTTTCAAAAATGACTTTGACTAAGCGATTTATCAGACGTCGGGACAGTCATGTCTAAGTTGTAGAAAGACATGAATAACCTTTCTCATTGCGCGTGTTTTTTCTAGAACGTATATACCCCTCCCCGGTTCCCCTAAATTCCCCCTACCCCCCAAATCGCCCAAGGAACAAAGTGATTTTCGTTCGACTACATGAAATTGTTTTTTTTTTTTGAATTTTTTTCTTAAAAAAAGGTTGATTAGAAAATGGGTTTAGTTCACAGGCTCACAGGTAAAATATCATATTTTTAAATAAAACTATTAACACAAATATAACAGTTTTGAAAATATGACGATTTTACGACCTTACAATAAATTATCTTCATTTCTTCTCAGATCAACATTTATATTACTTATTATGTATTAGTATTAGCACATTGTCAATCAAATGTTGAAATTAACACGAGAAGCTCTTTATAATATGGAAAACACTTCAATAGGCGTTTACGCAGTTTCGCAATTAGCACTGAAAGTTATACAACGAGGTTGACACTGAAACAGATACCACTATCAGCAACCGCTTGTCATCTGCTGTTCAGATTGATAGTAGTCTAGATTACTAGCTCAGCTGAACCAAATAGGGAAAATCCGTAAATTAAAGGCCAATATTTAAAAAAATAAAAGATGTTTCCACTTCAACAGAGAACACGTGCACGGTGTATTTTTTGTTTTCAGGAGAAAGAGTCCGGGATATGGAGAAGAGGGCGTTTTGTTGGAGAATAAACAGCTAAATAAGTAACAACAAGAAAGGAAGAAAAAAAAAATAATATGAAGTAATAATAAAGTACGACGAACAGCAGAGTTCCACATAGAATAATGGGGCTTGTCTTAACGCCGCTAACTTCCTTAGATACCGAGGTAAGAAATGGTACTTCAATGAACCTCAGTCACCGGAATAAAGTACAAGAAAAAAAAATATATAGTAAAGCGGGGAAATAAAGTGCACAAGACCACTAAGAAATATTTAAACTTGGGAATTTCACAAACAGATTTTTTTTTAAAGGGAGAAATTACCGATTCAAACCATTCGGTATCGCAGAACAAACGCGTATGTTGGGCCCAATCAAAACTATTTGCCCATTGCAAACATGTTTGACGTATAGACTCGGCGATGTCGGTTGATGCCAGGATTGTGAATGCCGTTTTTTCTGAAAATCTTCCGTCACTAATTTCTTACGATATTTTTTCCTCGTGTGGGTTGTATGTCAACTGTTATCTCTGCTGTTGCTATATAAGTTCATTTCACGCGTGCCTATGTGGTCAAAACTGATCGCAGAGAAGATCGCATATCAGCTTGGCCACCGAATCCTTGCTCGAACGAATAGTTAGACGATACATCTATAACACGCACAAGAATTAGTTACGCCATACACAGGAAACGTGAATTTAATTATTATATATATTTTGTTTTCTTTTAATTTTACCTGAGCTTGACGGTTGGGTTCAAGCCTTAGTAAACAACCGATCTGCTGAGTGCGAGTATGGATGATGCCAGCACTAACGTAGTTTTCTGGGTTTGGATCAATGCCGTCTAACAGTTTCATACCTGTACCGATCAATTTCGTGCGAATGTGAGACGCGTCGATTGGTTGAGTAGCTTGGAATATTTTCTGAGCTTCTTGATTGGATCTGAACAAAGACAAGACACATCAATAAACAAACAATCAATAGCAAACATCAATTAAGCTACTAACCCGCTGAGATTCTTCCAACGAGTGAAAAATGCTTCCGAGTTCATTTCGGTAGGTTCAAAGAACTTGTTAATTGTCAACGGCAACTTCAAACTCAACCGTTGTTGTACTCCGTTGTAAAGGAAGAGAATAGTTAGCGTTGGATATTCTAAAAAAACAAAAACAAAAAAAACAGTCCACATTACTCATTGACCAGACTCGTAAAAAAGGGAAAAAAGTAATTACAGTAGCTGCAAAAGAAAATAAAGGGTTTACCTAAGAATTCGTCGACACATTCGACATTGACCAGCTGTTGAATTTGTGCACCGGCGTCCACGTTCACATCGACGGGTTTAACTTGAAGAATCAGTTTCGTTGTTAGATCTCCTGGGGTTCCCACAGAAGAAGAAAAGCCCTAAATAAACAACAGTAAAGACACTAACATTTGCTTGATTTGTGAATGAAATATCTACTACCTGTAGAGAAAATGATGTTTTATTTCCAAAATATAGCGCAATGCGCCCGAGATTCTGACGGAATTCCGACTTGACTCCAATTTGAAGCAGGTCGTTTTCAAAGAGCACCCCGTTATTCTTGCAAGCAAACCTAACCACAGAATTATCATACCATTATTGTGTGCAGCGGAAAACTGGCTGCTATTAACAGTTACAAGTTATACCATGCGATTCATACAAGAAACATAATGGCAATTTTACTCATGAAGTCTAAAAACTTTGCAAATGCAATTCATAAACTAAAATTTACCAAAACAGTATTTAAAAAAAAATTCAATAAAAATACAAATATACGTAGAAAAATTAATGAAGCGGAAAAAGTTAATATTTAAAAATAAAGTTTAATTAAATTTGCCGAAGAGCGTTACTTTTTCAAATTGTCGATAGGTTGAAACGAAGAGCCAAATCCGTTATTAACACTTGGTGGGGAAGCTGAGCTGAATACATCGGCAAGCATGTCGACTAATGGAGCAGGATTTTGCGAGGCCGAAGTCGCAGAAGGCGATGTCAAACCAAGAAGATCGGTACTCTGGTTACTGGTATTATGTGTGGAGTGGTTGCCCACCGAATTCAATGCAGGACTCTTCCTCTCTTTAGGAGTAGCCGCGTCATTTCCTGCCGTTCCAGGCTCAGCAACACGTCCAGGCTTCTTCTTCTTTAATATTGCCAAAATGGAAGATTCCCGTTCTGGGAAGGGAGGCATCTCTTCTAGAACTGTTGCCTATGTAACAAATGTATAAATAATGTTGTCAATGATATATATCTACGAATTCTTGAAAGATATCAATCGATTCGTTATTTTAATTGAACGTCTAAACAGTAATAATCAAACAAACCAACCAAGACATCGGTAGACGCAACAATACTAAGTTGAAGGTATTCAGATGCTCGTTGCTGAAGCTCGGCATCAGCACTGCGCAGATTATTGTCAGCTTTGAACACATCTTGTATAAGATGTTTTATCTCCGGGAACAAGTTGACAAACTTAACATATGTAGTCAACAAAAGAGCACGGGTATTGGCTGAACAAAGATGGTACTAAAATGCAAATAAAAAAAGAAAAATATTTTTATTAAAGACGGACTTGTTTGATTATTAGTTTTATACTTTGGAATGTAGAAGTTGGAATTGAACAGCCGGGGAAGAACGCTGGTCTCCTGCAATTAGATTGCCAAACTCCCCTAAAACATAGGAACCTACTTTCACCATATTTTCATGACATGCCGGAGCCTGAAGAGCCTGTAAAATTTTTAAAAGAAAAAAAATGTGGTAAAATACAAATAGATTGACAAGCGAAAAATTCTTACTTCGAACACTGTTTTAGCTGCGTAGCCTTGAACGTCATCTCTGTTTATGACAATCTGAATAACGCGGAACCAGACTTCGTCGGATACATAATCCCCAGCAATACGAATTAAGTTGAGAATAACGTCGACATACCACGTGTAGTCTGTAGCATATTTCTCGGCTAAAATAGCCACTTTCAACACCTGCATAGAAAATAAAATTTCATAAGTTACGGACAAAAATCAACGAACTGACTTAATGGAACCTACCATTTCTTCTCGAATGGAGTAGTCGGCCGTTTCAAGATAGTTTAGCATTTCCTGTACGATCTCCTCAGCATTGCTCTTGTCACACATAGCATATAAGAGATCAACTGCTCGTTGACGAACCGATACATCTCGTTCCGTCTGTAGGAAAGAAAGATTTATAATAATAAAGTAATCCTGGTTTCTAGGGGGAAATAAATACCTTAAGTGCATTGATGACAGTTTCCTGATGCTTTTTCACGGATTCATGAGAAAATTCTGATGTCGCCAAGAGGCAAAGCGATTCCAGTGCCAGATATCGTAGATTTGTTTCTCGGTGCGATAAGAATTGACCGAGCTGATTACACCCCCGAACGAGCAATGTGGCATCACTAAAATTTAAACATAATAAATATGCAAATGACGTTTTCACAAGTTTTTTTTCTATTATCAAACAATTCGATGCGGTAATCGGAAATGTTAATTTATAATAAGAAACTCATTTCCTACTGGCAAAGGATGTTTTTAGAACCCACCTATCAGCATGGATGATCAAACTGATTGCCTCAAAAAGCACCGCATTCTTAGCATTAGAATGCTGCACTTTCTTCGATTTTGGCGGTTCTTGTGCCTTGTTTAAGATCGTTTCTAAACATTCAGTTAATCGTCCACGCACGCCGGCATCCTCTGAAATAAATAATAACAATAAAAAAATTAAGTCGATTTAATTCTACTATGTAATAATAACATTTACCCGGTGGAGGGTAGTTTTGAAGAAGTCTCAGAAGCTTAACAGACAGCCACGGAGCGGGTACAAAATAATAAGTGTAGTCCTGTAAATCTGTGTAGCTAGCTGTAACGATCTAAAGGCAATAAACCACAAATCATTTTCCTTTCTTTTATTATTCTAAGTACGTTGACTGAACACTAATCTGAGTAATGAACAAAACCTTAGATTTACCCGGCTAAGACGAGAGACTGCTAGACTAACACATCCCTTGTATTCGTCAGTGTTCCGTTTCACCAGGGCTTCAATCAACGAAGCAGCAGCCGTTACTACTCCTAAGTGCTGAAAATGAAAACCGATACTTTTATTAGTGTTGACGATGTGAAAAGTGTGTCTTCTTCAAAGATGACACGATCTTCGATCGACCAAAGAATATTCTTTTTCGAATAAATGGCTTTGAATTAAGAAGCTAGTGCCATCATGTCACCAGGTCATTTACAGTTTACATCAGTCTTTCATCATTCACACCTGGTCATTTAGTAAGTGAATAATGCGTGATGTCCATTCTCCGCTTGGTATGACTTCAGGACAAGTTCGAAGCAATCTCAGAAGACAGAGGGCAGCTGATTGCTTTACAACGTCCATAGTGTCTCTATTTACGATTTAAAATAATGAAGTTAAAATAATTTTTTTTTGTCGAAAACACAAATAAAGACACATACCCTGACACAAGTAATTTCGGGATTTCTGTGCCAAAGGTCTCAGCCATTTCTTTGCTCCCTATGTTGGCTATGCACTGTAGTGCCAAGTTAACGTGAATCGGATTACGTGACGCTAAATCATTCTTTATACTTTGAATAATCAAACGAATCAGATCACTGTTGGTATTGACCAGCACTGAGATGAAAAGGTAGCCCTGATAAAAGGTACAACATAGACTGAATTTGAAAAAAACTGTACTATAAATAAAAAATAAGTTGCATCATACTATTTGCTTCTCGGTGTACTTGTTAGATGATAGAAGATTGACAGCTTCCATGTGACCGAAATCTATATCATGTCCCAAGAGGAAAATGAATAGTAATTTGCACACATACTTCTTTTTTTGGTAGCCATCCAAGGTTTTATCGCCTTTAAATTTGGATCGAATGTTGGCTAGTTCCTTATTAATTCGCTTAATTTCTGCTTCTTTACTTTTACCTGTTATGATTAAATGTAAACAATAAAATTATAACAGAACACAATTATAAAGAAATTACACACAGTTTCTAATGTCCGAAATGAAGACGGCCAGGCCCCGCATACCATCTCCTCTGACGGCCGGCATTCTCTTTTTTTTGTCAACTGCACAGAGATCAGAAGTATTAATAAAAGAAAGAGTACAATAAAGGTAGGTCGCTAATATTTTGGTTTATTCTTAAAGTATGTGGTTGTTAGAGCGCTTGCGCAAAGTCGTAATGGCACACGATGCTACCGATATTGATTTCATGGTGAATCCCTTAATAAATACTAAAATAATCGTACGCCTAAATGCATAATAAAAACTATGTTTTAAAATGGTCTAATTACACAATGCAATACCATTAAACTGGAAACTAACTTAAAGAAACCTCAATAGTCTGTGGTCTACATAAACAAGAAAAATTTGCATGTTAGTCTAGCTAAATATTTCTGTCATTCTGAAACAATCAAAACATTTTCAGTTTTCACTGTTAATGAACAGACCAATATAACAGCTTTAGAAAGGTGTAGCAAAATAGGTTGATCGTAATGAAAATAACGGAAACTTCTGAAAAGACTATTGGCATACAAGGAATATAATTGTAGATATCAATGACCCATTTTCAAGTTTTAAATACCAAAACATGGAACCTAGTTTTCAAGTTAAGAAAGACTGTCATCAAAGCCTACCTATTAAATTTTTAAATGTGTGGTTTCTTTCATTATTTGGGAATGGGAGAAATATCTAAAATGTCTCATTAAACTTCGAGATGTTTGTCTACTGTGTTATTAACTAGACCAGAACAACCGATCAAAACTGTCCAAAACTTAAGGAAGAATATAAATGCGAAAGAACACGAATAAAAAAAAAATAAATTGACAATTCTTACTGAGATTTTTGACCGGTGAAGAAACTCCTTGCCTTTACTGTCAATGTATTCCTCTAGACGATAAATACCACCCACTTCACATCTACGACACCTAGAACCTAGGACATCTAGTGGTTGATTTTGAAAATAGCATTATTCTTTAATGCAAGATTGCAGGATGCCAGGCCAGGATGTTGTCTGCTTCAAACAGTAGAGATGGACAGATAGAATCCTAGAGATAGGCGCCAACAATAGTGACGGAAATTAAAAAAAGAAGCCACGTTTCATAAACTTGGTGGTCTTGGTTGGTGGTCTATTTAAAAAAATAAAAGTTTCAAAACAAATACAAATCATTTTATCTCTGATGATTTTGTTATTCATCTCACCAAATATTCAGTAAATTCCATTAAACGTCTGGATTGTATAGCCTACTGCAGTAGAATGAATCAAACCAAGGTAGACCTATTTGTTCAAAATTCAAAGAAACATTCTACTACTGGTCATATTTTATGCCTAGTTTAAGTTAGAATTGTCCAGTTTAAGGTTTGCAAATTCTATAAATTTTTCCTTCCAGAAATTAGAAAAATTGCAAAAACATGGGTCAAAAGAGTTGTGTTCTGTTTGTAATATACGAATAGATCATGCCAATATGGAGCAACATTTGAAAGGCAAAAAGCATATTTCATTGTTCAATCAAGCTAAAATGAAAAATAGAATTAATCAACAAGTAAGCAGTGAAGGAATCTACATAACTGGTATATAAATTCAAATGAGCAAATTGTTTCCTGAGAAATTTTTATTCTGTTTGGTATTTTTTAAATATTTTATGTTCATTGTAAATAGGAATTCCAATTTCATTAAGGAATGACCAACTAGTAAGCCATTTCCTACAATTTGGGCAAGTTGTAGCCATGCTAAGGAATCTAACAGAAAAAACTGGCATGTTACAGTTTAGGACAAGGTTGGTTATTTGACCTTTGGTTAATTTTTTTCATTGTTTACTTAATTGCTCAAAAAAAATTTAAAGAAAGCAAGCAGATGCAGCACTGAGATGCTCTCATCATGTGGAAGGAAATTTATTAGAAGTCCAATCAAGAAGTTCAGTTAAACATCTAACAAACTCATCATCACAAGGTGTTGCTTTTTTCTCCATTGCAATTCTTTGTTGTTATATCTGTGTTAATGAGTTCAATTTGATGTGACTGATTATCATTAATTATAAATGTTTTATTGTCATTAGTGAAACTCCCTTTTTTAATTTGCAGGTTCAGTTGGATTATTTGATCAAATGGAGGTTTTTAAAAGAGAATTAGAAGACACGTTGAAGCCAAGCACTGTAATGCCTTTGGACGAACAATTTCGTTTATTGGTTAAAATTGTAGAAATCACTGACGAAGAAAAAGGTCAAAAATCTCAGATAATATCATCTGTAGAGGAATGGTTGTCTCTTGAGTTTCCTGGATGTTGCCTTCATCTTTTTGGATCGTCTGTCTCTGGATTAGCCTTTCGCAATGATTCTGATCTTGACATTTTCCTGGAGATTCCCAAAAGTAGGCTATGTTGGTAGATAACAGCTGACCACCAAATTCAGTTGAATGATAAATATCAAGCTAAACAACTAACATAAGAATCCGTTATTATTTATACATTTTGCAGATGCTGATGGATTCGCTCTAAGAGATGCCTCTTTATCGGAAGAAAATCTTTCAGAAAGAAAAAGGGAGAGTATGTTACAAACTCTTCGTCGAGCTTCTAATATTATACGTAGCCATCCGGACATAACAAACATGTTTGTTATTTCCCATGCTCGTATACCTGTTTCCAAATTTGTCTACACGCCGACTGGGGTTAAATGTGATCTCACTTGTAACAACATTATTGGTGTTCAGAACTCGAAACTTCTATATTCTTTGCAAAGTTTGGATGTTCGCATCAGACCATATCTATACGCGCTTAAATTATGGGCTAAATGTCATCGTTTAATTAGTTCTCCTGAATCGACGTTATCCAGTTATGCCTTGACTCTCATGGCTGTGTACTATTTACAGCAAACTGAACCTCCTCTTATTCCAACTATAGAGTCTCTTCAAAACGAAGTGCCACACGAAGAGCGGTTATACTGTAACGGCTGGAATGTAAGCTTTAAGGTTCCATTTGATACAGGAAAACTGCCAACTCAAGCGAATCCTAATATGTGTGTAATGGATTTATTAATTGGGTTTTTTCGCTTTTACAAAGAGTTGAGTGCTAACGAAATGGTTGTCTGTCCACGTATAGGAAAATGTTTACTTAAAACAGAATTTTTCGATGCGGATCATTCGTCTGAAAATGCAGTAACCTTGTTCAATAAACAAGGTGATTCAAGACCTCCGTTGAAAATAAGTGAACTCTCCGTTCAAGATCCATTTGAACTTAATTTCAACGTAAGTTTCAATTTCCGACATTTCGAGTTGTTTCAATCGCTGTGTGAGTTGGCAGAGCGTACGTGTTTGAGAATAGTTGACTTAAAACAAAATACTGATCAGTCCCTTTTAGCACTATTTAAAGCCCCTCTCAAAACTAAACTTGCTTCAAAAGCCGTTAAACCTCTTACTCAGTCTTCAGTGCTTCTCAAATTCGCATCACTTGATAGTGTGGGTAGTCTTGAAAACGCCAAAGAACTGTGCCAATCCGTTGGTCAATACATTAGCAGCTTGTTTATTTTTTCCTATGGCATTCAAGTGGAAGAAACCATTCAACTTGAAAGCAAACAACAAAAAATGGATTGCGATCTCGAAGTTCTAGTCGTTAATGATTCAGTTGTCAAATGGAGAACTAATTATTTAATGACTATCCCATGTGATGTTTTTAAGAAACGGAATAAGTTAACTAGTGATATTCAATTAGGGGACAACAAAAAATCTTTGCTTGATCAGGAAAGAGCTATAACATCGTTTATTTCTTGTCAATACGTCTCGTTTGAAAATGCAAAACCATTCGCTGTTGTGAATTTCTCCATGACTTATGATGTACAGTTTCCCATTGTAGGTCTACATTTTGGGAACACAGATATCCCCGACTCATTATTCCATAAACTTGTTGAAAATCTTCGTCGTTGTGTAAGGAAATCTGTTAATTACCATTTGATCGCATCAGAATTGTCATACGAATTGATGAGCTAGCGGAGTCATTTGTAGTTTTTGTACTTCAAATAAACAAGATTAATCCCTCAAAGGGATACACGGTTATAAACAATCAAACATTCATATATTTCTCCTACACTCATCTGTTTTTATCCAGATTATCTGATAAACGTTCATTTTTAACACGCAATCTACGACCCAGCCAGGCCAAAAACGCCCTGTTTTTCCCGTGGTCGTCTGGAATCATTGTTAATATTGTGTCAGCAATCAGCATCGACGTTATTTTCCGAAAAATTCCGTTCAATACGATATGCAGCATGGAGCTAGTGCAATGAAATAATTTTAAAGGGTTGATATAAGTTGTAAGATATCTGTGCGTACACTGTTTATCTTTAGTTAACATCGTTAACCGATCGAAAAATTAGTCCTCAGAGTCAATTAGACTATCATTTCTACGAAAAAAAAAAAATTTTCTTTGAATTATGCGCCCTGGATACAGCGTTGCCGGAATTCACTAATGAGTAAAAGTACGTACGTGAAGTTCCGTTACACACCGACGTCTGTCTACCGGGATTCAAAATAAGCAAATGTTTCTCTATTTTTTAACCTAAAAATCATATTTTCTAAACGAAGTTGAAAAAAATTTACGGTTTTATTAATTTTTAAGATGGTGGTATTTAAGTCCCGTAATACGTTTGTCATGCCTATTATTGCATCAACATAATGTTAAATTATAATCATTTTTTTGTCGCTGAGCTCCCAGACCTTTCGAGTTATTATGTTGTTGTGCGGTTAATTACAATTTAATTTATTTTCTTCTTCTTTGAGTATGCGGACGGTTTCGGTAAAAAACGGTTTCTTGAGAAAGTTTTTCGGTATAATATTTTGACGGTCCCTTCCGGCGGATCGGCCAGTGTGTGTCTATTATACAAGTAAAATGGAAGGGTGGTCGAATTCGCATCCAGCTAACAACAAAACAACAACTTTCTCTAATAATATCGTCATAGCGTTCTCTCAGTTGGATCACATTTCCACTCGACGTTCTCAAAAACGTTTTCTTATTTTTCTTTTTTGTATTCAATTTTTTGTTGTTGAATTTTTCGTCGACCGAGCCAAATAGAAGAGAGAAAAAAAGGAGCTCCCCCGTTGAGAACTTTGTGTCTAGTCCAATTCTCTTGATGGATTTACTTTTTTTAGATTTTTTAAGGAAAAAAAAAAGGCGGCGGCGGCAGCCAATTGGTAGTGTCGGCGCCGCTTTTTTTCTCTTCTTCTTCTTTCATTTGGTGCTAATTAATTCTCTGGTGTTAATGATAGACTCCGAAACAAAAGACGACGAAGGTATTGTGTCATGCACTCGTGTATCGACGTATTTGGGTCAACAGTTGTAGTTTTTGTTCCTTCTACTAAATTCCTTTCTTTTCTGGTCAAAAATGTTATTTCAACAGCCAAAAAGATTCCCAAACATTTTCCTGTCGATTTGCTTCCCATAGAAGAAGAAGAAGAAAAAATTTAAACGCCGACAAGAAATTTCTTTTTGCGCGTCGAAGGGTGTAAGGGCCCATTGACCCACTGGAAATTAAAATAATTTGTAAAAATATTCAATACTGTTTTATTCATTCGAATTGAAAATTTCGTAATTCGAATTAGGTTTTTTAGAAAAATATTCAATTTGAAATTGGGTTTGGGTTTTTGACGTGAATTGATTCGAGTGGCGAGTTGAGTTTTTATTACATGATTAAAATTAAACAAAAAAAGAAATGGAATTTAAGAAGAAAGAATAAGAAATGATCGAATTCGAAATAAGCTACTCTAATATATGTGTGACAAAGCGCCACTTGGGGCTTAAAAAATGGGAAAATAACCAAGAATTCTAATAGAACAAAATGTCCCTTCTCAATAATTTTTTGTTACAATTAGATTATTATCTTAACTTTATAAATTCTAAAAATTAAGCGGAAGGGGATAATAGTTTAGAAGATATAGCTAGTTAAATGAAGATGGTTTCCCCATAAGCGCCGTGTTAAACACGGAACTCCGAAAATAGGGCAGTAAACTACGTATTTTCTTTATATTTTAACCATTATGAAACATATTTTAAAGAAAAAAAATTTGAGTATAGACTAGACTTAGATAAATACAGCTCATTAATTACAATTGTAATTTTATTAATATTTATAGCTTTTTTAATAAATGAAAAAATCCGAAAAAATTAAAATTAAGTTTAAACCACTTTCCGGTGAAAATTTTTGGGAAGGGTTTAACAGTAGCTTCTCCATAAAATTCTACATATTTATATAAAAAAAAAAAATCAGTATACATGGAGTTCACGCCAAAAGCCCTTTTTTCCCTATCTTTCTGCCACTATAGGGCTTTTTCACATCGCGAAAATCCGACTTTCAAAATCTGGCAACGCATGCGTTTTGTAGTTGTTTTCCGTTCTTATGGCAAAGGCCATAAGCAAATTTAAGTGTCTTCAATAAATTAAATCTAGTATTTTTAATTCGGAATATTTCTTCACAAGAATTCCACGGTGCTCTAGGTAAGATATCGGTCGTTAATTCTATGTATAATTTACTCGGACTAAAAAATTATTAC
Organism: Daphnia galeata; assembly: GCA_030770115.1. NCBI lineage: Eukaryota > Metazoa > Arthropoda > Branchiopoda > Diplostraca > Daphniidae > Daphnia > Daphnia galeata. The sequence continues at coordinate 4,729,256 of CM061122.1, forward strand.
GGACTGAAAATTCAAATACAAAACTTTGTTTTGGTTTTTTTAGACGATTCTTGGCATGGCCGAGTTGGACGCATGCGTTGCCAGATTTATGAAAGTCATTATCAGAAATCGGGCAACGCATCCAGATGCCGAGAATCGCCTAAAAAACACCAAAACAAAGTTTGTATTTGAATTTTCAGCCCATAATAATTTTTTAGTCCGAGTAAATTATATATGAAATTAACGACCGATATCTTACCTAGAGCACCGTGGAATTCTTGTGAAGAAATATTCCGAATTAAAAATACTAGATTTATTTTATTGAAGACACTTAAATTTTCTTATGGCCTTTGCCATAAGAACGGAAAACAACTACAAAACGCATGCGTTGCCAGATTTTGAAAGTCGGATTTTCGCGATGTGAAAAAGCCCTATTACGGCAATAGATGAAGATGAAAATCCAAATTGGTGCATCGTGCTGCTAGCATTTGAACTTGCAACCTTTTCGAAATGAAAGAAATATAAAACTAATTGTTTCATAGGAACAAAACGCTTAATAGTAAAGAGCATACATGACTGGTTACTGGTCCATCGAGGGCACGAATTTTCCTCAGCAAACCTCCATCAAGCTCTTCATAACGCTTCTTAAATTCCATTATTTTCATTTCTAGTTCAATGTAGCCCTTAACATGATAAGGCAAGCTGCTCAAAAATGGCTTAATGTCGGCATCCGGATATCGCTGTTTAAATTCATAAAGTTGCGCAAGACCCTATGGCAAATGACTTTTCCAAATTCACGTAAATCATAATCAGTAATAGATTGCAGAGCTGTGCAGCTCTTACAGGAGTAAAAAATTGAAAATAACCTCTCGAGAAAGTTTCTCTAAACCGATTTGGCGAAAGATTTCAGTCAATGTTTCCTGAGTCGACTTTATAGACAAGCGTCGAACTTTACTTGATCCATCTTTCTTTTCAGGCACACTAGATTCAGAGCCATGAAAGGGGAGGTCTCTCAACTCCATAAGGCAACGGCACAGAGACAGCTACGACGACACTACTGCCTCCTGTGGGTGTTCTAATTCCCATGTCAAAATTAAAATCCTCTAATTCCACAAAAAAAACTTAAATAAAATACATTTCTTGACAGAATAATGTGATTTATCAGTGTTGCATTAAAAAATGCAAAAAAAAAGTAAAAAAAAACCATGAAACCAAAAAGCAGTCCCAGAATACCGAACCATAGAACCCCAGATCTTCAATACAGCTATCCGTCACTCTACCAACTTAACTACGATTTGATATTATCGTTTAAAATTGCAATATATGAATCGCAACTTGAATGAATTGGCAACTTTTACGCGTTACAGTGGCTAGATGGCAGCACTATCTTCGTAGCTGTTCCCAAAAGTAGGAGGATGGGAAAGAGAGCAACTCGGAAAAACCGTGCCGCAGCCAAAAGGAAATTTTCTTATGGAGTTGAGAGACCTCCCCTTTCATGGCTCTGCTAGATTGTTGATCACTGGTTGGTAATTTGTAAGTCGCGTCTTTTTCCTTAGATACACCGCTCTTAAAAAGTTTCTGAAGATAAGGCTCCAACTCCAATTCTTTCAGATTATCGATCGTTCCCAAATTCGAAAGAATGGCATCACCCTGTAGCCTCACGAGAGTATGAATGATGGTTTTGTTTGTTCGTATGAGTGTATCCGATTGACGACTCGTTGACGATCTTTCCAAACTGATTAAGGATAAGTCTAGTTTAACGAAATTGATTAACATTTTGAAAGCAAAAATTTATGCGTGCCAAAAAAAATACAAACCTTGAGAAAAGTATGGAGATCAACCATGGAAAGCATTTAAAAATCTGAAATAATTAATTCGAGAGGGGGAATTTTTTATCTTAATTTAGAAAGTAATATAAAAAATTCATGTTACATAGTTTAGTGGGAAAATTCGGTGTGTGAAGACTGGGATTAGTAGGGACAAGGGCAAAATTAATTCATTTAACAACTAACGTAGCGCGCGCTACCATACGGCATGCGACGCGCATAGCTTTGACCATTCCTCTCAGCCCTATGGCCGATCGTTGTCTTAACCCTCTTAGTCTGTGATATCACGCTTGTCTTCTCTCTACCAGCAGAGTTATAAAAGGATGGTTGAGCATGGCCTACTTAACTACTAGGCCGATCGACGAGCTATACCCCCTTAGTGTCAATTTTACCTTCCCATCCCCGTGGCGTGCTAAGTACGTACTTTACACCAGTTTTAAACAATAATATTTGCTTCAGTCATGCATAAAGTGTCCGATTCGGGAGTAAATCCATAGATCTTTAGCATTGCGTACCAGTCAGCTAACCACTGCACTATTCTCTTCTTAGAGACATTGTGATATTGTATAGATGTTATTGCAGTTATAAGTACGCGAAAAGCCAAAAGTCGTGCGCTGCTTACTCCAATGCGCACCACTGTGACCTACAGCCGAACTAAACATGTTTTTATGCTGAGTCGTGGTATCCTTCGATTGCATTGTTCGGTTAGTATGCACCTACTTCGGAGGATACCAAGAGTCAAGCATACATAAAAGTGATAAAACTAATACATAAAAAATTTTTTAGGCTGCAGTGGTGCGCATTGGCGTAAGCAGCACACCACTTTTTCTTTTCGCGTACTTATAACTGCAATACCACTCGTATAATATCACCAATAGACCTTTTTCCAAATGGTTCGTGTAGGTAGAGCAAAAAGTCGTGCGGCTAGTCGACTAGTGCGCACCATGGTGGGGGATAGCCGAAACTTGCAGCAGACTTGGCTTGGTTGAAACCATGAGGATACGTCGTTTGGCTGCTAAATTCAAACCTGTTTTATTTCTTAAGTGTTTAAAATGGGATATGTACGTTGTTCTATATATTCAATTTATCGAAAAAAAGGAGATAAGTTTAGTGTTTTTTAGTTTTTACAAAGTGCCACAATTCAACTTTTTCAGTGAATCAATTGAGACAGAAATAACTTATTGAAAGAAGAAGAGCCGAGTGGTTCAAGTTGTTCAAACGCAATGATAATAAATCAAAACTCTACGTTTGCTCTAACCTGTGTATTTTTAATGAAGAAAGTTGAATTACTATAATTATCTTGATAACATTCTGTGAATGTAAACAAAAATAACATTGTGGTTGTACGTACCCTGCAATACAATCACAAAAAGCAACAATCACTTTGCCATCATTTTTTAAAGCAGCCCAAGGTCTTGCTTTTGGCAAGTTTAAAGACTGGGAATGGGTAACATGAGTACGAATCAACACAACCAAATTAGAAAGAGTAAGTGCCAATAACTTGTCAGTGAAAGTGTTTGACAAGTATTGTTCAGAGTCTAAGTTTTTGTAAGCTTCACGGCGTCCCTCTTCATCTTTGTTTTTCTCAAAAACCAAATACTGAACTAGGTGATATTTTTCAATAGAAGGGATAATTGTTTTTAAAACTTTTCCACACTTGAAAAGTGGAAGTGGTATTGCCAAAGGATCGTGACACTTGAGATGTTCTAATTGTTGGTAGTAATATTTCCGATCTTTTTCTACCACGGACACCCTAGTAGAACGAGATATCTTTTAGATATCTTTAAGATATCTACATATCTTCCTGCTGTCTTTTTTTTTGTATACATCTTATAGATATCTTTTAGATATATACAAAAGCATCACCCGTTTAACATATCTATAAAACGTTTAGAAAATATATTGATAAAAACAACTTTTGTAAGATATCTAAAATGTATTGTAACGATATAGAAAAATACTCAATACATAGAGAAATCGAAATTTAACCAAAATCATTATGAGAACAAAGTAAATGAGATTTTCATTGCAATGGGGCAATTGTATGCAGGAATTTACCCAAGAAAATGAAATTTTACATAATTACTCGAATTTTCGTTTTTTTCAAAATTAGGCGAAGGCTCAGATTCTGAGTACAGCACAGTGTATTTGCAAGCTGGACAGACATAATATTCAGTATTTACAAAAAAAGGGGTACATGACAAACATGAGAACGAGAAATATGGGCGAGAAAAAATGTTTCTATAAATCAAAATTTAGTAATGTAGCAATACCAAAACAATTTGGCATTGTGTTGTGAATTATTGGTATTTTAAGAGCCTTAGCCGAAATTGAGTTCAATTTCCAACATTCAATATTTAGAGACAATGAATGGACAATTTGAGTACCTAATAATTTAGAATCCAATCCATTGAAATCGTACAATGTCTCAGAATTTAAAAATTTCTTTCCTAGAAAATATATTTGCCCGTCGATTTTTTCCACAAAATTATGAATCAACACAACCTCGCCATTTTTCATCACAACACAGTTGTTTGGAGATTTGCAACTTAACCTGAGTTCCTTGAAACAAACTTTTGAAAACTGCTGCCCACGAAGACCGTTTAACATTGGACCATTGTTGTGTACGCAAAGGAGTTTAATCATGCTTGGTTTTTTTTTACAGTTTGGATGGGTGGATTACATCTGATCTCGATAGTGCGATTGACTAATTGCTGTAAAGGTTTTGCACTCTTGCGAACAAGATTTTTTAGCTTGCCAATGTGGTTTTCAAACGCAAAACAGCTGAACATTTCAACGGAGCCTAATCGTTTACATTCCTCTCCTAAATGTTGCAAATTATGAATATTGTAAGTAAGAAATTGGTCTCCGTAAATGGGCACTGATTTCTTGATAAACAATACCAAGAGATTATTGGCGTAATCCACATTTGCTTCGTCTTTGACACTTTCCTTGCATGACAAAATTCTAATTGCAACGTGAAGTAAAAGGAAGTGCTGATAAACTTCATCTGGAAGCCTATTCTTTAATATGATTGGCAAAATGTACAAAAGAAGCAAACGCAATTCTGTTGCTTTAAACCGTGAAAGTTCATCAAGTGTTCTGGTTTTTCTTTCGAATTCCACACTGATCAATTTCTCAATTTTAACAAGAATATCTGAAATTTCCTTCATCATTTGCCAGGACAGTTTTACTTTCATCGTTCTTCTGCCATGAACCCAAATAAAAAGCAATTTTCGCGCTGCTCCCATGTAAACGAGATGTCAGGGGGGGGGGGTCAAAGGGACGAGGGGTCAATAGGGAAAGTCTCAACCATATCTATAGGCAATGATTCCAAAATAGAGAAACCAGCATGGTGCTGTATTTGTTCCCGATCACGGAACGACTCGTCAGTTCTAATTGCAGCATCAATTTCTGGATACGTCACTCGCCCCCCTTTACTGGAAATGTTTTGAACATATTCACCCTCTGTTTCACATTTCATACATCCGAAGTATGACCCACAAGGTTTAACATTTTTTATAAAACTGCATGCAGGCGCATCACAGCAAAAGGCTTTAATCTTTATCCTAATATGGCAACCGTTATACTGAAATCCGTCATTAATCAAATGTAATATTTCATCGCAAAAATGTTTGAGATAGGAGTTCACATCATTAGGCTTTGCGTTACCTTGATAAAATCCTATGTCAAAAGGTTCAGTTCCATCAAGACAAAGTTTCCCAATAACAGGCCAAAATTGACTGTTAGTACTCCTACCAACACTTGTTCCATCACAACCAACTAACAAGCCGAGTTCAAAAGTTTGATCAAATGGAAACTTGGCGTTTACAGAGTTTAGGGAAGCAACAATAGCATCTTTAATGCAAAAACCATGATACCATCCAGGACTCACAGCAACAACATCAACCTTCCTGGGAGTGCCCAACAATGTTTTATACGTTAGAGGCAGAAACGAATAATTGGGATCCGTTTTTAAAACTCGCAAGAGTTTATTTACAGACTCCCTAGGAACGTTTGAGGCAACTGCCCAATGGCAAAGCCGCCTTTTAAATAGCTTTTGAAACTCGATTTCACTTAATTCACTATCAACTTCTGATGCAACTTCCCAGTCATCCGCCTCATCGACATCGCTATCATTGTCGTCAACTTCATTTGCTCCCAAACAACCAAAATAGTTTACTTCCTCTGACTCAACGGGAGGTTCTCGTAAACTGCCGTCTTCTTCAGCAGTCACATTGTCGAAATCAAAACTAGAAGTCTCCAATTCAGAATCAGAGCTCGTTTCTTCGTAAACAGCTTCTTCAGATTCAATATAGCTATTTTCAGAAACATTAAGCTCGACAGCTTCTCTATCATTTTCGGATATTGAAATGTCGATCGACAAATTCTCTGACTCTGCGCGCTCTCTGTCTTTTTCCGACAACAACCTTCAACTTTCGCTTTGGTGGCATTGTAGAAGAATATAATGCGTGTGTCTATTTATAAAAATCCTATGCTATTTAGGGTCAAGCTCAACTTAGCTTGTTTTTAATGAGATGATTTAATTCTCTGAGCAGAAATGGTAGGCAAAGTCAGTTGGTGTCAATAAGCAGTCGATGTAGATGGACGGATGCAGTTGAAAACACAGGGCGAAATCCACCACTTTACACCAATCTTCCGTTTTAGATGTTACTGGGTAGCAGCATATGTGTCTATTACATGTGAAATTATTAACATCATTGATTTGATTTGTAAATGTATAGGCTTACCAGAAAAATATACCATTGAACACTACTTGTTGTTCTGCTTTGAGTATTGTAGTACAAAGGGGTATCTGCATTACACGATTTTCCCTCTTTTCACTATTATGTTGACGGTATCCTAAGACAAACTTGAAAGATGACTGAAATGGAATAACAAAAATTGAAATTAAACTTACTGGATGAATGGCGAGTAATAAATAAGCATAAATGAAGTAGGTAATCCAACAGAGCAAAATTGAAATCCTTAATATCACGACCACCAAATCATAAACTCACTAATGGAACAAGTCTAAAGAAACGTATTATTAAACCAAAAGATGTGCGAGAAAGAAGAAAACAGAAGTTATGAAATATGAATATGTCAAATGAATATGTCAAACAATGGCGGATCAGTCTCGTTTCACAACATAATCTATCGATAGCTAATATATTGCCGAATTATTTTCGAAATATTAATCGCAATAAATTTTTTAAGGTACAACTCTCGGTAAATGTAAATAAATAATAATTGTAATAGTTTTATTAATATAAAGTTCATTCTTTTTATTACAAAATATATATTATAATTACTGTAAATAAAAAATTAGAGTTTGGCAACACCATGCTGTCACTACTCAAAGCATGCTGGCTGAAAGTCTCCAAGTCGCCATTTGCAAGCATATTTCTTTTGAAAAGGTTAGCTATTAGATAAATGTCGGACATGTCCCATATAATTGTTGAAATCCCAAAAGAGTTGCCGTTAGATGGTTATTGGGTTTGCATTGTAGCAGAAAATTGGATTAAGAATGGGACTCTTTATATGCCAGATGACTCGTATTCACAAGCATACAAGCAAAATTTACTAATTAGTGGTGGTGAACCTAAGGTTGATACTTGGGAATCGTTCCTCTGCTTTAAAGTAATTCATCAGTTCAGTAAGTTGATTTCAATTGTTTATTTTTAATTATGATAAAAATTAATCTTTCTTTTTGATTTTAGAAAGCTATGATGAGGCAAGGCTCAATCTGTCACGGGCAGAGAAGGGATTGTCCATTGTCACAGATCCATCTCAATGTGGCAGGGGATTTCGTGATAAAGCTGCCAAGAAACATAAGTATCCTGGTGAGTCAACTACAGAAGAAAGTGATGTGGCCTCCAATTCAAAGCCTTCAAAAAGCCGTACTGTGAGCAACCTGCAAACCAGGTCTTTTCCGTCAAAGAAAGCTGTAGTTAAAACTGTAGCAGCAACTAAAACTTGTTTACCAACACCACCATCTGGACTAATTCAGAGTAAGTTCTCAGTGTTTGTTAGTCGTTTTTTATCATAATACTAATTGTTAATAAGTTACTATGAGTGACTGGATGTCGAATTACTCAATACCGTGAAATGCCATGTTGATACTCTGTATTTCTTGTTTTGTTTTAAATTGTTGTTGGTCTTAACTTCTTTTTCAATGTCAGAACTATTTCGTTAAACATGATGTTATCTTTACTTTACTCTTGAATAGAAAAGAAAAGTAATGTACAGCAAACGAAGGAGCAAGTTGCAATGCAATCTACGTCCCGTTCACAACATTTACAGAATCTTGCTGTGGTGACGTACAATGCGGAAAAAAATCCATCAATTTTATGGTCTTCTGATGACGAAACGGCTGGGAACTTTCAAGTAAACAGTCAAGAGATAACTGGTATGTAACAAAAAAAGCTATTTCTGTTCTTTCGTATGAATAACCATTCTAATATGTTTTATCATTTGTGTTTTAAGACGAATTGGATTTTGATTCTAATGGAACTCAAGATAATTTTGGGACACTGGCATTATGTGAGAATCGAAATCAATATCTTTCATCAGAAGGAGCAACGAGTGTAAACAGACAACGCGCAGTACGTCCTTCACAAACTGTTAATTATGGTAAAACTGACTTTTCACCTTCATGACCAACACATTTGAATACTGACCAACACTTTGATTACTGTCTTTTCAGTGCGTAACAACGCGAGTGAACCCAACAACTTGAAACTGCTCCAGACGTTAGCACAGATGAACGAAAAGTTGAATGTTCTGGAGAAAGCTGTGATAAAGCCTGTAGCCGTTGCCGATGACAACATTGGTTCGAGTGACGAAGAGGATGGATTATCTACTTTACCAATAACCAATCTTGAGACATTTGAAAAAATGGAAACTGATCTACAAGAAAAGTTGCTCTTTAATAAATTGGTATGCTTCCTTTATTAAATCTGTAACTTGTCATGTGGCTGCATATAATTTTTAAATTTCGGATCAATAGGTGAATATGATAAAGAGACTTGGAAAGCGAAAATCATTTAAACACCCACTTGGTGATTACATAAGAAGAGCTTGGGGAACAGTAATTGCCAATTCAGTGTGCAAAGACCTTAATTGGTGCGGTAGGAAAGACAAACGGGTGAATAATGGAAACGGCAAGCGAGGCCTTAAAGACTGTTTGATAACTAAAGCAATAAGACGTAAATATATTGATGTGATTTCTAAAGGAATGAAGATTATATTGATTTACTATTTGTTTACAGGAGGAATAGAAAGGAATAAGGATGTGGGTCCCATGGACGACGCTGTCTTTATTAAGGAGACTGCTGAATTTTTGAAAAACGCCAAGACGTCCTTCACTCGAAAACAAGCAAAACTTCGCGAACGACCTGTTGGAGACGAAAACGAAAGTGAACCGGAAGCATAAGAAACATACCATTATTTACTGCGACTCAGCACATCCAGAACACACGAACTTTTGATTTTTTGTTTCACTTAATTTTAGTTTTCTGACTGTGTTGTTTTCTGACTGTGTTAATCAATACAAATAATGTGTTTTGAAAGTATTTCTGCTTACTTCTTTTTAACTATATTTGTATAAAATTTGCTATAATTTTAAATATAAGATATATTAATTACATATACGGAAGATATCTAAACTACATTTTTCAATTATATATTTAAGATATTCATAAAAGATATCTAAACAATATTTTTCAGAAATATATTTAAGATATCTAAGAAAGATATATATTAGATATTCAAGAAAGATATCTTTAAGAGATGACAATAGGTTACTAGATAGTTATCAATAAGATATGTTTCTGGTAGATAACTCTATGTCTATAAGATATCTAAAAGATATCTCGTTCTACTAGGGCAATGCAAAAGGGTACAAACGATATTTAAAAATTTCTTTGGACATGAAAATTTCATGGAAAAAAACACTTAAGAAATAAAACAGGTTTGAATTTAGCAGCCAAACGACGTATCCTCATGGTTTCAACCAAGCCAAGTCTGCTGCAAGTTTCGGCTATCCCCCACCATGGTGCGCACTAGTCGACTAGCCGCACGACTTTTTGCTCTACCTATACGAACCATTTGGAAAAAGGTCTATAGGGTTGTAGCGTCAAAAAAATTTTTTGTTAAAAAATATGAGTCGATAGAACTCGACACGCTGATTTTAGCTGTATTTTTTTTTTAGATTTTTTAGATGATTATTTGTATTAGAAAAAATTTTTTGAAGTTCGAATAAGCCACTCCCATTCTGAAACGGACCCCCGCCATTTTTTGTAGGTTGTCCCAAGTTTTGGCAAAACAAAAAAAACAGAGAAAGCGCTAAAATTGTGTGGCCCATGGCTACATCCACCTCCCTCCTTCTTAGGGGAGACCGGGGCTATGTGGGACATGGGGCTATAATGGACAGAGCAATTAAAATATGTTAAATTTGTTAAAAAATTATGAAATACATACAGTGTATGCTCAATCATGTTTTATTTGTCCTCTAAACTTTTTACTTTAAATACTGTTTATTTTTCGAGTTTTATGGGAAATTAAAAAAATGGTAATCTGAAAAAATATTTCAAGCTTTTAGTTTTTTAATTTTTTGATAGTTTAAGAACTATTTTGATTAAACCCAGATAGCTGTTTGATAGGTTTTTTTTCGAGTTTAAGGGGGTAATATATCGCTGCCTTATGGGACCTTATAACACAGAAACTGGGAACCAGCTATAATCTAAGACCATGCTACCAGTGATAAAAACATCTTGTAAAAGAACACACTTTATATTTCACCATATTTAACTTCAAACGGAAACTTAAACACGTTTTAAACACAAATTCACATATTGCGTTTATTTAGTTGGCAGTTTTTCTTTGAAATTTACTGTTGCCTCTCTTAGATCATTCCAATCATTTTCATAATCACTATAACCATAGTAAATAGATATCCCTAAAAGAGCTCCACTCAATGTGTCCATTGTGTTGCAATTTTTCTTAGAAGATCCCAAGCTCGGAAAAAGGGAGTTAATGTAATATGTAAAAAATTGAATTTGGTGAATTTATAATTACCTCCATGCTGCTGATATCAATCACGTTTAGTCAAATCCTAAATACAGTTGGGAAAAATGGAATGAAAATAAAAATCAAAGTACAAAGAACAACTGGAAAAATGTATTCTTTTTTTATCTTGAATTTTTTTACAAGCAATCTCCCACTCAACCGGACCGAAATGCCCCCTTTTTCCCGGAGGTCATTTTCAGATCGTAATCCGGACTAGGTCTATTCTGTTCAGAATCGAAAGGCGATTCCAACGGAATAAAGTCCGGATTTTTATCTCATTTCGTTTACGAGATATTCACGATTGAAAATCGTGAAATATCACGAAAACCCAAAGTCTCCCCCTCCGTTTCCATCGCTTTTTGCCGTATATTCGGCCTTATAAAAACAAATTAATAGGAAATGTAGCCTATTCATCCGTCTATGTAAATCCAAAAGGGTTTTGCAAAATATTGAAGGATTCCCGAGATATCACGATTTTCGTGAGACCCCCATTTCCACCAAAATTTTTGGCATTTCATTCTGCGTTGCCGATTGACGTATATCTGCCTTTCCCGGCCATTTTGCATTATTTCTCTTCTTCCCTTCTTTCTACCTATAAACTTTCTTATGTATCGATACGCAAGCCGCGTTGCATGCTCGACGTCGACTGTCGCATATTGCCAAGTCCAGCCGAATCGATGCAACGCGGCTTGCCAACCATCACAGAGGGATATTCATTGTGGTTTTTGTTTTCGCCGATACGCAGTTTTTTATGGTTGCCGATAAGTTTGCCAAACCGACAATTTAAATTTGCGACTGTAGATCATAAACTAAAAATTTTGACTTAAATCTCCCCCACCAAATTTTTCGAACGAAAAATGACCAAAGATTCAATTGGGTTGAACTACAAACTTACTTTTTTCAAAGAAGAACAAACCCTGAATGGCATAAAAGTCCAAAGCGTTTTTTACGTTTAACGACACGAGAACTTCTCGTCGAGAAGACGAGACTAAAAAGACGTGGCAACGCACAGCAGACGCATCCTGAGAATAAACTTTTATTCTTGCTCGAAAAAAGAAAAAAGGTTCAAGAAAAAACTGCTGAAAGCATCAGCAAAATAAGAAAAGCTGAATCAATTTTTCACCCAGCAGTTTCAGCTTTTAGAAAGGTGGAAACCTGGCGTCATCACAGAATCTAATGGATAGTTTTATGAAAGCAATTGTTTTTTTATACAGAAACACAAACAGCAGATCCTGCCTTTGATAACCTATTAGTAATATTAACTAAAACCTCGCCAATTCACATTTAAAAAAAATCTTATAACTTTCTTATCTTATAGGGATATTGACAGTGAAGAGAAAACTTTTTTTAGGCAGCCCTTAGAAATCTTTAAGAAAAAGTCAGACATACGAGACAAACATGGTTCCCCTAAGTCTATAATTGAAACAGAACCCGCCGAAAAAAATTTCGTCCAACCATTTCTCATCACATATCATCTTTCATTTCTTCAACACCTTCAGACCAAAATTCTGCTGGTATAGTGCCGTAAAAAAAAACACAGAAAAACAGAGGCCATGAGGATTTCTCCAGAAATTAATTTTATTATCAATTTTCGTTTTTAAATTTTATTTATTTTTTCAATTCATTCGAAAAATAAAATATCAAACTCAGTGTTAGTTCACCTTTCAGGTTACTTCAATGCTTCGACAATTTTAAGACATGGGTTATCCCCATAAGAATCAAATTTTTAAACAAAGCGTAGGTTATAGTAATGGGTTCTATGACAGTTTGGCAAAATAACGACACCTAAAAAAGAGGTCATTTAGGCTGATTTAGATTTGTTTAAATTTATGACTAATGCCCTACATTTTTGGATTTATTTGACGAAATATGGAAAATTTTTCCTTTTTAACGCTGGAAACTTTTTTCTGTGGGCAACGGTTCAAAGAATGTGAAAACCGGAATAGTTGTAGCATATGGGCCCGCTGTGGTTTTCTGCTTCCAAAAACCCAACTTAATAATAATAATAATAATAATAATGTATTTCACTTAATATAGCGCCTTTTCCATTAACATGATCAAAGGCGCTTTCTTTCCCGACGAGCACGTCGATCAATTACATCTCTAAATGCAACAGTTATTAAATGGGTCTTCAGGCGAGAGCGGAACTGGGCTAGGGAAGACGCAATACGGACATTCTGAGGAAGGAAATTCCAAAGCTGGGGAGCATACGTCTTGAAGGACCGGCAGCCATAAGTTTTGGTACGGGACTTCATTGAAATTAGTCTATCACAGGCCAAGCGAGAGGAGACAGGTAGACGGAGGAGGGACGACAAGTAACGAGGAGCCAGACAGTGTAGACAACGATACGTGAGCAGAGCAATTTTGAAATCAATTCGAAATGCAATAGGGAGCCAATGGAGATCGAGGAGAATAGGAGAAATCGGGTCACACTTTTTCGCGCCTTTGATGAGACGAGCCGCTGCATTCTGGACACGCTGGAGACGATCTAGTGATGAATTCGGCAGTCCCGCTAGGAGAGAGTTGCAGTAGTCTAGTTGAGAGATGACAAAGGCATGAATAAGTTGAGCAAGTGCGGACTCGGTGAGGAATTTTCTTATTTGAGAAATTCTCCTTAAATGGTAGAAAGCCTTCTTGCAAGCCGAACGAAATTGAGCATCCATGGTGAGGTGCGAGTCAAGTATCACACCAAGACTTCTCACTGTAGAGACCGGTCGAATATCAGCGTCGCCAACAGTCAGGAAATAAGGAGCAGGTTCAACACCCACATGCTTGGAGTACACCAACATGACTTCAGTCTTCGAGTCGTTGTATTTGATCAGGTTTTGCGCACACCATCTCCTCGTTTCAGCTATGCAGGCAGATAGAGAAGAAAAATCGCCGCTGATCAGCACCATCTTTGGAGATCCGAAATGATACATATTTCTGGTCATCATCGGCATACTGATGATCAGAGATACCATAGCTGGTAGATATTTCATGGATCGGGGTGGTGTATAGGATATACAGGACAGGACCGAGAACAGACCCTTGAGGAACACCAGAGGGGAGAAGAACAGCAGATGAAAATTGGCCTGACACACTGACAGATTGACGCCGATCCGAAAGGTAGGATTGAAACCATGCTAGCGTGGGGCCATAAATACCAAATTTAGCAGAAAGCCGAGCAATAAGGATCTGATGGTCAACAAGGTCAAAAGCAGCACTCTGATCAAGGAAGGCAACAACAGTAGCTACATCTTTTTCGTCAGCAGAAACAAGTAAATCATTACAGACTTTCAAAAGAGCAGTTTCAGTAGAGTGAAACGGCCTGTAGGCCGACTGCACGGGGACGAAGAGAGACTCAGATTCAGTTTCCAGATAATCACGAAGTTGTCTAACGACAACACGCTCAATAATTTTGGACAAAAAAGAAAGATTAGATACAGGCCGATAGTTGTTTAGGACATCAGGGTTCAGATTAGGCTTCTTCAACAATGGTGTCACGACAGCAAGTTTCATATCATCAGGGAAGACACCCAGCGAGAAAGACAGATTCACCAATTTAGTTATAGGTGTAACAAGAATTTCAGCAACCTTCTTCAACAGAAATGTCGGAATGGGATCCAGGGGCGAAGACTTAGTTGGGCAGCGAGTAATCAAAGAATGAACATCAGCACTCGTTACTGGGGCAAACTTTGTGAAAGAACGAGAAGTCATTGGTTGTTTGGTTTCCGAAGTCGATCCAAAGACGTCTAGGCTCGTCCTGATGTCATGAATTTTCTTCAGAAAAAAGTCACCAAATATCTCAAGAAGAGCAGGTAGATCAGTATGCGATGGAAGGCGAAGAGCAGGCTTCTTCAAAAGAAACGAGTCGACAATCTTGAATAACGACTTCTTTCCGGTTTGCTCAGTAATCTTGGAATTGAGAAAATCCACTTTCGCAGAAGATATAAGGGATCTCAATTTGCTCAAAGCATAATGCAAAATCTCCTTGTCAATAGTCAGACTTGTAGCTTTCCAACGTCTCTCCAGCCTCCTAACTTCTTTACGAGTAGAGGCAATTTCTTGATTATTCCAGGGGTTGTCAGGCCGAATAGTGAATACTCTTTTTTATAGGGGTGCATGTTTATCCAGTACCTCAGTTAAGCCAGCGTTGTACAAGTCTAGAAGGCGAGCGATGTCATCAGTTTCATCGGTGAGCAGAGGAAGGCAGAGAAGATCAGTAGCAAACCTATCCATGTCAATAGCTTTTAAGTTTCTGAGTGAGACAGTTTTCTTGGGTCGAACAGGGCGACTGGCATTGGCAAGCCAATGAACGGCATAGTGATCACTCAAAGGATCAAACACATCACAGTTTAGAACCAAACTATCCACCGACCTTGAAATCACCAAGTCGAGCGTGTGGCCACTAATGTGAGTAGGGCCACTAACATGCTGAAGCAGATCACAAGATTCCAGAAAGGAAAGGAACTTTTGGCACACTAGGTTAGACTTGGTGTTAACATGGATATTGAAATCACCAACGATCAACAGCTTTGAGGGAGTAGGAAGAAGCAGCTCAAGCAAGTCAGCAAACTCAGTCAAAAATAGACTAGGGCTGAGTGAGGGAGAGCGATATATCACCACCAAGAATATCGTATTGCCATTCACAGAAAGAGATGCAGGAAGATATTCAAAAGACGCAGGCTTGAAGTCAACATTAAGGCCGTTTACACGAATCGAGTCACGAAAAAGTAGGGCGATTCCTCCCCCTCTTCCACTAGCTCTCGGGCAATGTATCGCTGAGTAACCAGCTGGGCACACGTCACGAAGTATAACGTCACCAATGTCATCATTCAGCCAAGTCTCGGTGATAGCTAATAGATCTAGACCAGTAACAGTAATATGGTAATTGAACAAGTGTTTGTTGCTGACAAGAGATCTGGCGTTGGCGAGGCCGCAGAAAAGGAATCTTGATCTAGCTCTAGCAATCTTTGCTGATTTACCTCCCCTCATGCCACGACACGAAGATGGGACAGCAGCAATGTTGAGAGATCTGACGACCCGAAGCATTGTGCTCGAAAGACGCTGGGGCACCAGGGAAGAGAAGCGAAGAGAGTAGAACAGCTGATTCAAAATCGCCATGGGGCATAAAGGCAAAACATTGAGTGACACCTTCACACTAGAACTGTAGAGGAGATGAAATTCCAATTTCACGCCGTAGAAAGAAAATCACGATATGCAGCACAGCAAACAGGATATTCAAGGTGAAAGACACACTGTGAAACTATAAAAACTTAGAGAATAAACTGAAAATGTCGGGAGCTCAATTTGGTGCTGCCACTTCGGGCGCGACTCAGCAGACGACTTGATGCTCGTAACGAACGCGTTCTGCAAATGCCACTGCTGTTGCGTCAACCCAGAACGAAGCAGTTTTCTAACGATCCAAAGTAGACGATCCGTGAGAGTTACGATTCTTGGAATGACTTCTAGAACCCCTTAGAATGCCACTCTGATCACGAGATCGCGATCGGCTCGACCTTTCGGTCTCGGGGCGATTGCCTCTTCCAGACGGTTGATTCACTATTTGACCGTATTGCTCGTTGGAATGAGCAAAACTCTTTCTTCTCTCCTCGTCACCTTCTTTTTCACTCTCCCAACGTTTCCTTTCTTTCTTCTCGTCTAGAGGACGATTACTGGCGTGACAGTTGTGATTCTTAGAACGACTTGGAACGGCACCCCGATCATGAGAGAGTTATCGGTTCGAGCTTTTGCTAGCCTCATGACGATCCCCACTTCCAGTTCGTCTGTCTTGAGATTTGGATCTACTTCTCAGTCTTACTAATGTCTGAATGGTAAAAATAAGGGGTTAATGATACTACATATCTCAATAAGGCTGAATGAAATGCATTCAAACACTTGTTTTAAACTTATATTGTCTATTTCAACGGATATCCCGTCGCGCTGGTGGTTGGAGAGTTATGACATTGCTGAAACTGAGCTATTTCTTTCATGTTGACTGAACCTGAGTGAACTGCTTTACGAGTAAAATGTTTCCATGGACTGAAGATGACTCCTAGTGTTGGAACTATCCGACAAAATAAAAAGCAAAAGGTTTGGTATTTAATTTTAAAAAGACCCAACTTGCATTGATATTAAACTTATATTCCAAGTGATTCAGCTGCAGATTTCAATGTGAGGACTAGATTACAGTTGTGGCTTATGACTTTTTGAAATCGACCATATCTTCTAAATTTAGCCAGCCTCGTCTTTCTTCTCCAGTAAGGAACATTAACCACTGCTTCAAAAGAATGACTGTTAATAATTAAATAATTGATTATAGACTTGTGCTTTTCGGCATGTAATGAGAATGATTAGTTGGCAGTTTTTCTTTGAAATTTGAAATCCCTGAACAAGCTCCACTCAATGTGTTCATTGTGTTGCATCTAATATAAGTAAATATAGACTACGCGATAACAATCGACTTCCCTCAGTAGAAAAAGTGACGGTGTGATTCGTCACTAAGGATCGACGAGTGGTCTGCGACCATGTTAAAGGCAGGCGAGGCGGAGACAAGACGAAAATATCGTCTGTTTCTGCTGCGGCAAGACGGGACACATACGGCTGAACTGCCCAAAGAATCAACAGAAGGGACAGACACCACAGCAGTGGCAGGGCAACGCAGGACATAAAACGGATCAGCTAATCGGCTTGGTGGGAGCAGGCGAGCAACAGATCCCAGGTCCAATAGGACCGCTTTCTATCCTAAAGATAAACATTGGTCGCATGGTGACAAGATGTGTTGTGTTGGGAGAAGCCAGTGTAGGTGGTCATCGACACATCGGGGTAGAGTAGTGTTGGTCTGTTCACCCGAACTGGCAAAAAAATTGAAGTTGCAGGTGACGGTTGGCGGATAAAGATTGGCGCTCTTCCGGAAATACTCATTGGAGAAATTCTGGTGAGTGCTACAACGGAGAGAGTGGAAGAAAGAGACGAAATTAGTAATGCAACGAGGCGTTTGGATTCCAGCAAGAAGAATGAAGATCGTGGCCACTAGGCCATTGGAGATGGCTGGCCAGGAGGAGTACGCCCTGGTGGAGCCATCGGAGGCCCTGATGACAAGTAAGAAAGTCTCTACAGGGAAAGGACTTATACCGGGGATAGGTACGCTACGAGAGATAGCGATTACACACTTGTGAAATAAAATGCTTGGGTGGAAGCTAACTCAGTATTGGGGAAGGTAGAGTACGTGGAAAGGATTGTGGGAGAAGCGGATGCGGTGTTCGTGGCAGCATAATGCAAGAGGGATGAAAAAATGCTTGGCGGGGGGAAAGACTTCGATAGCCGTATTTTTAAATGGCTGAGCCCTAGTCAGTGGCAGAAAACACTTCATGCTCTTTTGGAGTACGACGATTGCTTTGGAAGGTCGTGGGATAAACTGGGTACATGCACGCCGGGAAGAGCATGTAATTGATACGGGAAACACCAGACAATTCGACAACCCGAGCAAAGGCTTGGAGGGAGAGAGTGATGGTTGTTGGACACTGAAACGAATTGCTGGATGTGGATGTATTATCGAGGAGTCGAACAGCCCATTGGAAGCACCGGTGCTTCTAGTATTAAAAAGAGATGCAATATTGTGGTTTTACGTAGACTACAGACGGCTGAACGTAGTAACGGTTGGAGATGTGTACCCTCTTCCCCGGAACGATTAAACTTTGGCCCATTTGGAGGGGGCATCATTTATTTCAAATGGATCTGCAGTTGGGATACTGGTAGGTCCTGATCAGGGAGAGTGACCGGGCCAAGACAGCATTTGTCACGGCGGATGGACTATACCACTTTAAGGTGATGCCGATGGGACTGTGCTCGGCGCTGGCAACGTTCCAAAGGGTGATGGAGATATTGTTGAGTGGCCTTAAATGGACCACTTGTTTGGTCTATTTGGACGACATCATTGTTTATTCAAGGACCTTCGACGAGCATATGTTAAGGGATTGAGGCTGGTGCTGGATCGGTTGTGGGGCGCGAATTTGAAAGTCAAATTGGAGAAATGCGAGTTTGCACGACCCCAATTGAAATCCTTGCGGCATACATCTCACTACAATATTTACCGAGAGATTCAGCATGAAATTAAAAGCCAGCACTGATTTTTCTGCAAAGACGCCAAAACTGGTACTGAGTCACGTTTATCTACAAATAAAGAAAGCATTGGAACTAGAAATAAAATTCAATTGCCGTCACTATTAGATGTTATGATTTAATATCACATATGTTTTTTAAAATCACGTGTTTAATATATAGTCCCCGTTTCATTTTACAAACCGAATTGTTTGAACAAAATAAACATTGTTAAATGTACAAAAGGAACTGAAACAAACTTTTCCGTTTCAGGAGTGAAAAGTCTCCTGTGTATCAGGGCGTCCAGGATCAACTCGTTGGAGCATCTCATTGGAGAACCTCATTTGGAAGATTTGCCTTCGGAGATGTAGCGTTTGTTGGGTTTACATTGACTCGTTAGCAATTATTTGCATTAAAGAAATTCGAAGAAAATTAAGAAAATTCATCATGTAACCCATCATTTGGTTGCTTTCCGCATACACAGCCTCCACAGAAGTGATCACCGAAAGATTTGGTAAGTTTGAACACAGAGGATGAGAAGAAGGAGCAACATCGCTCCATAAGCCCCTACAGAAAGAAGTGACTCTACCAGTGTCGCTTTCTGAAAGTTGCCAGATGTCGGGAACTGGACCTAAGGACCAGCATTGCCAATTCTAAGAAACGACTTTTGGGGGAAAGTGCCGTAAAATCATGTTGCCATGACGACTATGCTTCAAACATCACACAGCAGACGACTATAAACAAAAATTAAGTTTCACGAAAAAAAATAAAAAAAAAAAAATAAAAAAAATTTGAGTGGATCGTTAAATATCGTTAAGAATATCGAAAAAATTAACGTTTGCGGTCCCTGCTTGCAACGCAAGAGTGGTATTAAACGAATTTGGCGAGAGCATGGAATACAAATAGCCATGTTGGGCAGTTCCCTACCATAACAACAAAAACGAAAGGTACAGGGTTATAGATCTCGTCACAGCGATCATTTTGAATATAGGGTTTAGGGTGCAGTTCCTCTCCCTTGAGAGGGAGTACGCAGAGTCTCCCCCTACTCGACCCCCTTTTCTGTGTGTTTGGGCTGCGCGTCGCCCATGTAAAACGCAAAACTTTGAACGCGTTTTTCGGGCACTCCCGTTCATTTGCACACCATACTCATACCTCATACCTCACCACCTATATTATTATTAATCGCCGTGACGAGATCTACAACCCTGTACCTTTCGTTTTTTGATTGGTGAAAACCTTTCATGGTAGGGAACTGCCCGAAATCTTTGTTAAATTGGAAGGGGAAATTATCATCCTTGTGTTGTTTAGACAGATAAGTATCTTTTAGGGAAAACAGAGCAGTTGAGCTATCTCTCTTTGTTGCGGACGCTTTAGGTCTGGACGAAATTTTGGCTCTCCAATCAGTACAGTATTTATATCTGGAATTACTCGGGATGAACTGAAGAGTGCAAGATTTACAGGAGATAGATTGGCTTTGAGACGGGGTGGTGTTACTGAATGCCAGGGAAGTAGGACCCCTGGCGGAGGAATCTTCACCTGGATCATCATCATTCCCCATCAGAATGAGGGAAGTGAAGAAGATTAGAGGCTATCAGTTACGAGCAGAGCCGTTCAAAAGCGGAGCTAGTGTCCAGAAGTAAGAGAGAAGAAAATGGTGGACGATCCTCTTCGACACAGGGAAGGAATATGCAAAGACGAGCACGGCGTCAGAAGAAAACTAAAACTATCTCCAGTTCCCTCACCCTTCAACCCAAGCGTGAGCAGAGTGACCAGTTTTCCAAGACCCTCAAGGCCTCCACAGACCACAGGAAAGTTTCCGGCACTTCCGCAGAAGCCCACGACCCTGAACGGATTGTAGACTGGCCTTGCCACTCGCTTAGGGAGTAGGAGCAAGATCGCTAGAGATCTTGGCTCTTTAGAGCAATAAAAACTAGTGGACCAAGCTTTTTCCAGTTATGCTTAGAACCAGACCGAACGGGGTGGAATTGATACCACACACTTCCTGTTTTAAAAAATCTGAAAAAGAATTTCGCAACTTACGGCTGAAACAGGGTTATAACACTGTTTTCCTTAATAAATGATGAACGGGCACAAAAATCTACTAACTGGAGAGAAACAAAAACACAAAATTAGAACACTGATAAATGACACAGAGGGCAGCAGAAGAATGTGAAGGAAGATGAGATAGAGAAAAGGAGATAGGTCAGGCTGCTGACAGGTCAAATGAAGGAGGGGATGGGAAAAATACACCGGTAATGGAGAGAAAACAAAGGAGAAAGAATATGGCAAAATTAGTAAAATCTAGACAAAAGGACAATCCACAGAGTCCAGATTCACTCGCAAAGGAGATAAATCAAAAACTGCTTAAAACAAACCAGGAAAGAAAACACAATATCCAAAAAAATCGGGAACACAAAATCACAACAAGCCGAAGCTTTAGCAGACGACCTTTGTGTGAGGAGGGTTAATGACCAAACTCGTTCCTAATTATAAGAGTTATGATCATTTATTATTAATTTATCCCTGAGGGAAATATACTTGTATATTCCGAAGGCTCTAAAGTAAAATGCCCAAAAATCGTGTACAAGTACAAGGGGGAGGAGCATGTTACCACACCCTTTACTCTCCGGCTTGGGCTTCCAGAGCCTTTATTCAAGTTCAGAAGTTCGCTATAGGCTTCTAAACCTTTCGACCGATTTCGTTCAAATTTTAAGTATAGACTTGTTGCTAATTGTCCCATCAATCAGCCGGATTACTTTTCTGTATTATTATACTTTTTTAAATAGTTATATATGCGTAATTAAATCGCTTTGGAAAATACGCCACTTAGGGCAGCCGCAACAACGAGGAAGCAATATAGAATATTATAATTTAAAAAAAAACCCGAAGGCGTACCTGGCCAGGGTCTTGTTATACCTGTGGAAATCAAAAAATAACTTTTCCACAGTTCTCAATCATAATAATAAATTATCATAATATAAATGATCATAACTCTTATCATTAGGAATAATAGTCGTGTCACATGTTTTTTACAAAGAGATAACGAAATAAACAATTTTACATCAAAGAGAAAAAGTTAACTTCCTGTTGGCGATCATCATCTTAATATTCCAGCAGGTGAAAGCACCTACATTCCTGAATAAGATATCGAATCCTCAAGTGAAGATGAATTTGACGAGGACTTAAGCGACATGCGTGACTTGGTGCAGGATTGGGTGGAAGGAGAAGAATCTGAATTTGAATTTCCGTCCACTTTCTCCCGCAACGAACGACGTATGATCCATCTCCTTTGTCACGAAAATGGGTTAAATTTTCATGAGAGTATTGGAGAAGGCAGTGACCGACGGTTAGTTATTCGTAGAGTAACTGTTTCTTCCGCACCCAGTAGTCCTGCTATTAACCAACCACTGCCCATAGAATACCTAGTACCAGAAGAATTGCCAGTGTCATTACCACCCCCAAAGCGTTCGAAGAGAGAGAGATTTTACCCTATTGGGCAAACGATTTTAATAGTTCATTATCTTAGTCTGCGCGTTTTTTAGTTGCTGTTTTTTTTAATGTGCATGTTATATTTGTCTTCTTTTTATATACCTAAACTTTTTAACGTGTTATTTCCGAAATAAACTAGCTTTGACATTGAGCAACCTTTTTTTTATAAAGAAAGTTCTATGTGGGAACAAACAAGCTCTCTGGGGATATGAAAGGGTGAGAGGGTCTCTCCGCTTAGGGTGTTTTTCCGGCGTCTTCATGTCCTTGGCGCATGTAAGACTCTTCTGTTTTTTTCAAATTTCAAACTATGATTACAACCCCTTACGTTGATTTGCCCCCTATATAATTAAATATATTTCGATTCGTCTCGTTGAGACAAATCGATTGGCACCAAAATAATCAAAATTGGTGAAGTCTTGTGATACTAGGGCATTGCCAATAAATCAAAAACCCCCTTTTTCCTATCTCCCCCTGCAATCGAAACCCTCCTGGATTTTTTTTAAATTTTGCAACGTAGCAACCGAAACTGGTCTATGTGTTAAATCTCGTATGAACATGGAATTATTGTTGTAAGTTAGAGATTGTGTGTGCAGATGGCAACACTTTCGTAGTGACCATGCCCTGAGGGAAGATCATTGACGGAGAACTTTCAATTTTTTTCTTATGGGACCTTATAACACTGTGACTGGGAACCATTATATCTACAAGCATGGGGAGGCCCACTGATATCAAATTAAAACACTACTTGCAATGTCACACATTGATTGAATGTGTTACAACTTCCATGAGTTCCATCAATTTATTCTGTTTTAGGCAGAGAGGTTTTAGGTAGTCTGCATATTCAAAAAGAAAACAGCTATTGGAATTTAGAAAACTGGAAATGTATGCAAACTATAAAGGCAGAAACATGTTATTTGGCGGATTTAGGGAACTGGACAAGGATAATTTTGGCAGGACCTTAAAAAACAACAAATATCACAAAAAGAAAAAGTGAAACAGATTCCTTAAATGAACAAATACATAAATTTAAAAAACAAATTTACTCGAACATAGATCCTTGCATAGAATCAGTTTTAGAATTTAACTACTGTATGGCAGCAAGAATTTTGCAAAGAGAATTTTAAACAATGTTGGTTTCATCCAAAGATTTTTGTTTTCGATTGACTAGCATTTGTGCCGGAACTGGGCTTTAACAAATATCCCTACCCTTTTGCAAAACTGCTTTTCTTTTTTTTCCCAACAAGTCTATGGACGATTACTACGGCATGTGATAAATCACATAAAAAGGGAGTCTCAGAACTTATACCCATCAAATTTATGTACTCGGCGGCCTGTTCATTTAATGCGTCCACGCAAACTACCTGAGATATATTTAGGGATAGAATTTTGAAGAATTTCATACAAATCTTCCATGGTTTTTCCAATGCCAAGCAAAAGATCTACTCGATGATGAAATTTCGAATACAAATCCCCAACTTGCATATCTTCGGTGTCCTCAATAGTAGACCTTAATTCCTCAAGGATAACAACAACTTGATGTACCAAATCGTAACACGCATTAGTGACGAGGCATCCATTAAGTGTGAAGCAACTGCTGGGATTAGGGGATGAGAGCTGAGAAAGCTGTCTAATTCGAGTGCACAATTCCTCGGCCAGGATCATTGCAGATTCGTGTACTTTCTTATGTGCGGCTTTAAACCCGATTAAAGCAGAAGCTGACGACAAAAATTCCAAATTAGTGGAGTCTGTGGAAAATACCACAGACAATTCGCAGAAGACGATCACAATTTCTTTAAAGGCCTTCGTGGAACATTGTAACCAGTCGGAAACTAGACCAGACGAGTTTAATGCAATGCCCTAAAGCAGCAAACGAAAATAGGTTAAAACCTATATAGAATGTAACAAATATCTTTAAGGTTTTACCTGCATAACAACGTCTAGAGAAATTCTTAATATATTTCCGGATTTCTTCACAGATTTTAACCAACTATTCACTACATCCGTTGGAATATCTCTCTTTGTTTGAAGAAAATCCCCTAATGAAGGTATAACACTTAACAGGTTTGTGTACTGCATTGCCAGTGTGATAGCAAAAGTGTTTGTTTCCATAGGGTTAGCCAGTAGACAGTAAACACAAGAGATCCTGTTGCCGAAGGTCGAGATGAAGCCTCCATCCAACGACAGCTTTAGAAGAATTTTCCGGCATGCAGCGGCCGTTTCTGCGTTGGCCGCTTAAATGATAAATCGGCTTAAATTGTGGGTATTGAATAGAGTTTCATGTTAGGTTATAGGGATTTAGTAAATTTTTTATCCTTTCAATGGAAATTTCGTAAATAAAGATCTTTAGTAGAAACTTGAAATAGAAGTATTGTAAAAGATCAAAGTCTTTTACGTTTAAACTTGCAGCTAATGATAAATTACAATAAGCATTTATATTTGTCTTATAACGAAGATGAATATGAACTAATTCAAAAAGCTGAAAAAGACTGTTAAACAATATAACCATTTTCAGAATGATGTTTGTAAATAAAACAAAAAGAAAAGAGAGCCTAACCAATATGCAAGAAGACTAAAGTTTTGAAAAGCCGAACAATAAACTGATAGGGAATGAAGTTTAAATCCCAGCAAACACAATTATAGCTATGCAGTCTTTTTTATGCTTATACAGTCTTTGTAATGAAATAACATAACAGCTACGTATGTTACATAACTGGACTTAAGTTTTTATGGGGATATTCTTCATTTCTGAAACTCATTGCTGTTTCAGCCATTTTTCATGACCGTAGAAAAAGGTCAATTATTCCCTACCCTGGTAGCACACATGTCTGTTACAGAATCATGGTTCATGTCGGTTTCACAGGTTTCCAAAACCGACATGTAACAGGTGTGATTCCATTTTGTTTCCCAGAAAATTCATCTGGAATAGCAATGTTTTACATGTCGAAGGAAAAATTTGTGTTTCAGTCTTGGCACAGATCTGTTTTTGACCGGAAAAACATAATCATGTTTTGGAACTGTGATTCAACCTTGTCACAGTCCGGATATAGACTTGTAAAACGGAATCATGTTTTAGATCTGTGGTTCAACTTTGTCACAGGCCGGATTCAGACTTGTAAAACGGCATTCGGTTTTCTATTTGTATTTCGGAAATGGCACAGATCTGTTTTCAATTTGTATAACCGAGAAGCAAACTCATCTGTTTTCTGTTTGTATTGCAAGTTTGGAACAATTATGTTTTCCCTCTGTAAAACGGAATGCGAAAATCATCTGGTATTTTGTTGTTCATCAATATCGTCACAGGTGTGTTTTCACCCTGTAAAACAAGGTCCTCTAATTATCTGTTATTTTCTGTATCACAAGTCCGTCACCGGTCTGTTTTTACTCTGAAAATTATAGCGAGCAAAAATTATCTGGCCTTTATCTGTAATTCAATACTGGAACAGATTTGTAAAACATAATCTCATTTTTTTAACCTTTTTCTCGCTATTTTTTAACCTTCCCTACCCTAATAGCACACATGTCTGTTACAGAATCTTGGTTCATGTCGGTTTTACAGGGTTTGAAAACAGACATGTAACAGGTGTGATTCCATTTTGTTTCCCAGAAAATTCACTTGGAATAGCAATGTTTTACATGTCGATGGAAAAATTTGTATTTCAATCTTGGCACAGATCTGTTTTGGTCCTGAAAAACAGAATCATGTTTTGGAACTGTAGTTCAACTTTGTCACAGGCCAGATTTAGACTTGTAAAACGGAATTATGTTTTAGATCTGTGGTTCAACTTTGTCACAGGCCGGATTTAGACTTGTAAAACGGCATTCGGTTTCCTATTTGTATCTCGGAAACGGGACAGATCTGTTTTCCATTTGTAAAACCGAGAAGCAAACTCATCTGTTTTCTGTTTGTATAACAAGTTTGGAACAATTATGTTTTCCCTCTGTAAAACGGAATGCGAAAATCATCTGGTATTCTGTTGTTTATCAATATCGTCACAGGTGTGTTTTCAACCTGTAAAACAAGGTCCTCTAATTATCTGTTATTTTCTGTATCACAAATCCGTCACCGGTCTGTTTTTACTCTGAAAATTATAGCGAGGAAAAATTATCTGGTCATTATCTGTAATTCAATACTGGAACAGATTTGTTAAACAAGATCTCATTTTTTCAACCCTTTTCTCGCTATTTTTAAACCTTTTTCTCGCTATTTTTTAACCATTTTCTCGATAATTTGCTATCAATTAATATATTGGTAAAGATAAGTGTTCAATCATATTTATAATAAACAGTATAAACATCAAATCAACAATACATTTATGCTCTAACACCTATCACGACTGGAGAGCTTTTTATTAAAGGCCCCTTGAAAGAATCAAAAAATTTCTAAGTCCCTATAGAAGCAATAATAATGTGAAACACAACGTATAACTATATTGTGTTGTATATATCATGTCAAAGTGGTCTAGTGGTTAGCAAGTCAGATTGCTGAGTTAGAGATCGGTGGTTCGAATCTAGGGGAAGGCAATCTTTTTTCGTCAATTTTATTATATTTAATTGAGACGACATGAAAAGCCCGTTCTGAAACAGACCTGAATTACAGAATCTGTTTCACAGGTTTGTCGCAAACCCGTTATACAGTCTGTAAATTTTATGAATATTTGTGTCACTCCAAACAATTTACAGACTTTGTGAAACAAGTCCGTAACAGATCTGCAACAGAGTCTGTGTGCTATTAGGGTAGTAGCACACAGACTCTGTTGCAGAACTGTTACGGACTTGTTTTACAAAGTCTGTAAATTGTTTGGAGTGACACAAATATTCATAAAATTTACAGACTGTAAAACGGGTTTGCGACAAACCTGTAAAACAGATTCTGTAATTCAGGTCTGTTTCAGAACTGGCTTTTCATGTCGTCTCAATTAAATATAATAAAATTGACGAAAAAAGATTGCCTTCCCCCAGACTAGAACTCCCTGTCTCAAACTCAGCAATCTGACTTGCTAACCACTAGACCACTTTGACATATTATATTTAATATATTATAAGTATAAATACTGTTTCACGTTATTATTGCTTCTATAGGGACTTAGAAATTTTTTGATTCTTTTCAAGGGGCCTTTAATAAAAAGCTCTCCAGTCGTGATAGGTGTTAGAGCATAAATGTATTGTGGATTAGATGTTTATACTGTTTATTATAAATATGATTGAACACTTATCTTTACCAATATATTAATTGATAGCAAATTAGCGAGAAAAAGGTTAAAAAATAGCGACCCTAATAGCACACAGACTCTGTTGCAGATCTGTTACGGACTTGTTTCACAAAGTCTGTAAATTGTTTGGAGTGACACAAATATTCATAAAATTTACAGACTGTAAAACGGGTTTGCGACAAACCTGTAAAACAGATTCTGTAATTCAGGTCTGTTTCAGAACTGGATTTTCATGTCGTCTCAATTAAATATAATAAAATTGACGAAAAAAGATTGCCTTCCCCTAGATTCGAACCACCGATCTCTAACTCTACAATCTGAGTCGCTAACCACTAGACCACATTGACATATTATTTACTATACAATATAGTTATACATTCTGTTTCACGTTATTATTGCTTCTATAGAGACTTAGAAATTTTTTGATTCTTTCAAGTGACCTTTAATAAAAAGCTCTCCAGTCGTGATAGGTAGGAGCTATCCAGTTTTTAGGCATATACTGAATTGGACAACTAATAAAAATAACTGTTTAACTATATATATGATAAGTGTATTTAAATGCAATTAAGAGAAATATATGTTTAAATATATATATATTTATCTTTCCGCTTTTCAAAATATATAGCGATGGACTGTTGTTAGAGCATAAATGTATTGTGGATTAGATGTTTATACTGTTTATTATAAATATGATTGAAAACTTATCTTTAGAAATATTAATTGATAGCAAATTAGCGAGAAAAAGGTTAAAAAATAGCGAGAAAAAGGTTAAAAAAATGAGATCATGTTTTACAAATCTGTTCCAGTATTGAATTACAGATAAAGGCCAGATAATTTTTGCTCGCTATAATTTTCAGAGTAAAAACAGACCGGTGACGGACTTGTGATACAGAAAATAACAGATAATTAAAGGACCTGGTTTTACAGGGTGAAAACACACCTGTTACGATGTTGATGAACAACAAAATACCAGATGATTTTCGCATTCTGTTTTACAGAAGGAAAACATAATTGTTCCAAACTTGCAATACAAACAGAAAACAGATGAGTTTGCTTCTCGGTTTTACAAATTGAAAACAGATCTGTCCCGTTTCCGAAATACAAATAGGAAACCGAATGCCGTTTTACAAGTCTAAATCCGGCCTGTGACAAAGTTGAATCACAGTTCCAAAACATGATTCCGTTTTACAAGTCTATATCCGGACTGTGACAAGGTTGAATCACAGTTCCAAAACATGATTCTGTTTTTCAGGACCAAAACAGAACTGTGCCAAGATTGAAATACAAATTTTTCCATCGACATGTAAAACATTGCTATTCCAAGTGAATTTTCTGGGAAACAAAATGGAATCACACCTGTTACATGTCTGTTTTCAAACCCTGTAAAACCGACATGAACCAAGATTCTGTAACAGACATGTGTGCTATTAGGGGAGAAAAAGGTTAAAAAAATGAGATTATGTTTTACAAATCTGTTCCAGTATTGAATTACAGATAAAGGCCAGATAATTTTTGCTCGCTATAATTTTCAGAGTAAAAACAGACCGGTGACGGACTTGTGATACAGAAAATAACAGATAATTAGAGGACCTTGTTTTACAGGGTGAAAACACACCTGTGACGATATTGATAAACAACAAAATACCAGATGATTTTCGCATTCCGTTTTACAGAGGGAAAACATAATTGTTCCAAACTTGCAATACAAACAGAAAACAGATGAGTTTGCTTCTCGGTTTTACAAATTGAAAACAGATCTGTGCCATTTCCGAAATACAAATAGAAAACCGAATACCGTTTTACAAGTCTAAATCCGGCCTGTGACAAAGTTGAATCACAGTTCCAAAACATGATTCCGTTTTACAAGTCTATATCCGGCCTGTGACAAAGTTGAACTACAGTTCCAAAACATGATTCAGTTTTTCAGGACCAAAACAGATCTGTGCCAAGATTGAAATACAAATTTTTCCATCGAAATGTAAAACATTGCTATTCCAAGTGAATTTTCTGGGAAACAAAATGGAATCACACCTGTTACATGTCTGTTTTCAAACCCTGTAAAACCGACATGAACCAAGATTCTGTAACAGACATGTGTGCTATTAGGGCTTTTTCTCGCTAATTTGCTATCAATTAATATTTCTAAAGATAAGTTTTCAATCATATTTATAATAAACAGTATAAACATCTAATCCACAATACATTTATGCTCTAACAACAGTCCATCGCTATATATTTAAAAAAGCGGAAAGATAAATATATATATATTTAAACATATATTTCTCTTAATTGCATTTAAATACACTTATCATATATAGTTAAACAGTTATTTTTATTAGTTTTCCAATTCAGTATATGCCTCAAAACTGGATAGCTTTGACCTATCACGACTGGAGAGCTTTTTATTAAAGGTCACTTGAAAGAATCAAAAAATTTCTAAGTCCCTATAGAAGCAATAATAACGTGAAACAGTCTTTATAGCTATTATGTAAAGTAATTAATATGTCAATGTGGTCTAGTGGTTAGCGAGTCAGATTGCTGAGTTAGAGATCGGTGGTTCGAATCTAGGGGAAGGCAATCTTTTTTCGTCAATTTTATTATATTTAATTGAGACGACATGAAAAGCCAGTTCTGAAACAGACCTGAATTACAGAATCTGTTTTACAGGTTTGTCGCAAACCCGTTATACAGTCTGTAAATTTTATGAATATTTGTGTCACTCCAAACAATTTACAGACTTTGTAAAACAAGTCCGTAACAGTTCTGCCACAGAGTCTGTGTGCTACCAGGGTATATCATTTTTTCTCGCTATAATTTTCAGAGTGAAAACAGAAAGGTTACGGACTTGTGATACAGAAAATATCAGATAATTACAGGGCCTTGTTTTACAGGGTGAAAACACACCTGTGACGATGTTGATAAACAACAAAATATCAGATGATTTTAGCATTCTGTTTTACAGAGGAAAAACATTATTGATTCAAACATGAAATGCAAACAGAAAACAGATGAGTTTGCTTCTTTGTCTTACAAATTAAAAACAGATTTGTGACATTTCTGAAATACAACTAGAACACAGAATTCCGTTTTACAAGTATAAAACCGGCCTGGGACAAAGTTGAACAACAGATTTAAAACATGATTCAGTTTTACACGTCTAAATCCAGTCTGTGAAACCGTGTATTTACAGGTCTGTATTTCAAGGGAATTACGGACTTTGAGAAACAACGATTTTAAAGGGCCGCACTGATTTTGGTATGTTTCTCAGACAATGAGAACAGACCCAAAACAGGGTCTGTTACAGGGATGTGTGCCACCTGCTTCAATATGTTTGATTTAGTAGGTCATGGAGGTTAACACTCAGACCAAGTTCGAAGAAAGAGAGAGAGAAGGACCTAATGGGTTAAGATCATGTAGAAGAGAAAGGTTGTGTGTTTTTTATATATGATGTAAAATGTAATTGGCAAAAACCGGGAATTTTACAGATTTTTCAAAAATGTTAAAAGGAGAAAGTGAGTTTCTTTCCGTGTGAGTTTCTTTCCACGTCTCTGCAGACTGCTGCGCTGGGAAAATTTACGTGATGGAAGAGGAACACAGTGGAGAATTTTGGCTACTCGTTCGGTTATGTTCTGAGTTTTTCAAGATTTTAACTACAAAAAAAACAAGATATTTTCCGTTTTAAACGGAACTTACAAACTAAACTTCATTGTTTAGTTAGTCGTTGGTTACACAGACCGGGAGCGGCGAAAAATTTGAAACTTTTGGGCGCTTGAAAGATCCGCGAGCGTTTGCTTGTGAAACTGTGTTTTAAAACAATGTAATATAACGGTTAAAAAAATATTTCAAAGAGAAAAAAGCAAAAAATGCCACAATCACGTACAAGTAATTTTGGAAATAATATAATTAAGAAATTCAATTTTATCACCGAATACGCGACTCAATGACGGCCTTCTTCAACATAAACTTTTGCCTTCATGAAACGGACAACTGACCAATCGGTCATTTTTATTCTATGTTTTATTGTTGCTCGCTGTGAACGCGCGAGGTATTTGAAAACACTCGGCAAACTCCTGCTCCTCGATAATAGCGTAGATTGATAAGAGAATTTGTGTGGTTGTTTACAGGATTACGCTGGCAAGTAGAAAGATTCAACAAAAGTGTTTGTTGGAGACGACGGGATAGGAACAATGAAACCTGACAGATTCACAGACGAGCGTGCACACCATCCGAGGAAGGCAACAGTTCAAGGAAGACTATACAATATACAAAAAACCATCTGAAGAAAAAAAATACAAAAAAACAATGCAAAAAGAGTAGAAGATGAATGGTCGTTAGGAGATTGCGGGTGTGTGTGCAGTATATACGACCTGCGCCCTGCTCCTTCTGGCCTCCCTCCTCTCCAACCTGAATACCTGCTGTTGCAGGTATATACATGTTCTCTCTTGATTATCTTTTCCTCTTTCAGACTTACCAAGTTGCTGTGTTATTCAGAGGCCTCGGTCGTTTCCTTCCATGTCTCTCCCGAGTTTCTCCTTTTTTTGGCTCTCCCATCCTCCTTCTCATATTTCTTTTAACCAGCCCTTTTTTCACTACATGATTCTTTTTTCTTCCAACTTCAACTTCTCGTATCCTGATGTGTACTTGATGTGATCCTGTATGTATACTTTACTGAATCGGATTGCCAGAAGGGACAAGCGAACGTAGGAAGAAAGAGGGAATGCGGTTGTAAGGATATCTGCAAGTATTTTTTTTTGCACTATACCGATTAAATATGAACAACTAGCTATACCCCAAAAAAACAACGAACAAATTCAACAATTTTAAAAAGAAAAATGATTTAAAAAATGAAATAAATTTTAAAAATGAAACAAAACGAGAAATTATTTTCAAGAAATTCTAAATTGAGATATATTTGAAATAAGGGAGTTAGGCTGCGTTAAGGATATTTTTATAAAAATATTTAATCATATTTTAAACAGCGTCGCTAGACCGGAGGCAGAAGGTAAAATTGAAATTCAAGTTCCAAGCCGAATATAAGTTTCATCTTATATACTGGCTATTTGTGTTTATTAGTGAAATTCAAATATATATGATTATTATAAGTACATTGAAAATTCATTTCTTACATTTAATTCCATATTTAATAAATTCAAAGCCATTAAAAACACACAGAATCAGTCGTTATTTGCCATTCGTCGCTAAATGAAAGTACTGCATATTCCTTTCCGGAGTGTAATAGCCACTTTTGACGCTAGAGGACTCTGGAGTCCTGAGTGCAATAGCCACTTTTGACACTAGAGCGCTCCGGAGTCCGGAGTGCAATAGATTTTACCATTTTGTACACGATACTGTATTTTTTTAATATCTAAAATTACATTTATTTCACAAATCATGAAACTGATGATTAATATAACATTTGCACGTAATTTCATGACGTTTGCAATATTTTTAATAAGAAAATCATATAGGTTGTGCATGAAAATTTTCGAATTCAATCGTGTGTTTAGGGATTTCTTTTAACGTCCGCTAGAGGGCGGTTGACGGAAACAAAAAAGTGTATTTTCCATCCAGCATTTAGTCTTGCACTTCTCTGGTTTCTAGCAAGACATGAAGACAGTTGAATAAATGAAGAATGATTGTAAATGATAAATTCATTCATGACAGTTGAATAAATGAAGAATGATTGCAAATGATAAAATCTATCGGGAATACACCGTTACATTTATGTTTTTACCTTTTTTGATGGTCAAGTGGTGATTCCTTTTTTTTTGGGGGGGGGGGAGGAGGAGGGGGTCGAGCCTTCATAATTTTTAACTTTTTCCCTGCTGGCTGAACTCAACAGTTTCAGCGACTCGGCTCCATATCCTCTTCTTTACTGATGCCTACTTTCAGAAAACAGAACATCATTTGATGAAGTTGGAACTGTTACGTTCGATTCGAACTTTGGGTGCTGAAGCCAAGTTTTGGTGTTCAAAATTTAGTAGGGTTTTCATTGCCCTGTATTAGGAAAAATGTATAAAAGAAACCTCAATTCACTCTACTTGCTTTGCTGTCATTTACTGCAGTTTGCCAAAACTGTGTGTATGACACACAGACAGCCTCGACTGCAGTTGTCGAGGTGTACTGACAATCATCCTTGGGTTTGAAGAACTTGACACGTGAAAATGTGTTCATCAATATCTGGTTCCTGATTTTAAAAAGAAAACCCGATAATTGCAACAGTAGAAACGATGTTATTGGTTCTAAATGAACTGCAGAAGGTGTTTACTAACTCTTTTCTAATTTTTACAATTAGATTTGGACCGGCCAGTAAAATGGCTGTGAAGCGTAATTTGGCTGAACCCAGCAACGACCAAATAAGAAAGAAGAACAAAGTTGACGGCACTATTACTGTTGAAAAATTTAAAGTAAGCATGCTTAATGGATCATCAAAATCAGACACTGTCGTCCTTGGCACCAAAATATTTGATGTTACTCTACTTGGATCCATGGTGGATATTCTTCTGCGACCACTACCTACGATTTCATCAAAGAAGATGGAGAAGAAGAATGTGCTGTCTACTCAATTAATTTCAGCCATCCATTTTCTGAAGAAGAGATGAGACTCCTTGTGACCAAACTGGATCTGAATGGGGCAGCTGCTGTGTTTTATGGGGATGGGATGGGAGATGAAGGGATGATGAAGGGATGGGAGAAACGCAATTCAACACCTGAAACAGTATTCAGCCAAGTCAAATTATTTGTCGAGATGTCAGACCTCCATTTATTGAAAAGAAGATCGATATTTCAAATAGCGCAAACTATGTTATTGGTTCTAAATGAAGGTGCTTAAGGCGCCCAGCGTCACCTTGCGTCACCAAAAACTCATCATGTGTCTCAGCTTCGTGACCCGGTTGAATCTTGAAACAAAAAGAAGGAGTGGCGTTAGAACATATCCACGGCATTTTAAAAAGGATCGTGCAAATGCCCAACCGAGATCAGTCACGGCTGACGACTCTAATGGAAAAGTAATTGGAAAAATACAAGAAACTTCTTCCGCCGTGTGCAATCTCTCATTTTGCGTTTACTGGATTGAAGAATTTGGACATAGAAACCGAGTTTCAGAAATAAAATTGGATCGTCCCTGTGAAGATCTTCTTGTCCCTTAATAAACCTTCAGTCAAATCGCTATTGTGTGTCACGGCGTTATACGTGAAAATGTGAAATCATGGATTGGAAGACTTAACGTTGAAATCGATTTTCCGACCGAAGTGGAAATTCTATTAAAATACGACTAATTTTTGAATTATTCTATTGTCAAGCTGTGGTAATCTGGAAAATCCTCCCCTGCCTCTCATTCCCTTTGTTTGTCGTCCCCACTCATTTTTCATAGTTTTGGCTTAACTTGAAATGTTAATTACCGTCTCTTGTGTAATAATCCACAAAGAAAGTTGTGACAGTGAATAAAATTCTTAATCGTGAAAGATCAGTTAATATTCAACAGGTTATTAGTAGCAGAAAGATAGCGAAATGTGGCAGTTGTTCCTTGGGATGTTGAAAAACGCTTTGTCGCCACTGCCTACACGGGCTGTAAAGGAGAATCACTCGTTACCTGTACAACAGCTGTACTGCACCTCATCGCACTATTCATTCATTGGATTTAATATTTTGGACATGGAACCATCATTCCAGCGAGAAAATTGGATTGTCCCATTGAAAACATTTTTGTCCCTTTATAAACCTTCTGTAAAATCCCTTTTATGTGTCACGGCGTCCCATACTAAAGCATTGTATGTTGAAGAAGATTTTTTTAAGCTTCCATTTCTAGGAATTGATAATTTGTTAAACTATCACTAGCCAAGCGCTATCACCTACCAAATTGCTATCAGCTAAACTATCACTCCTCGAACTAATTGCAACATTGAAATTTTTTCATGAACTGTGTTTCTTTTGTTCGTTAAATGTTCTCTTAAAACCCTACCGAGAAATAAAAAGTTTCCATCGATCTTAAGTTTAACAAACTTTTGAAATTCAATTAAATTATATTACTCTTAGAAATAATTAATTAAAAAAAACGAACTTTGTCTTCCATTCCTTTAATTATGATGTGCAAAAAACATTGCCGCTACTGCTTCGATCAAGAGGGGGGGGGGGGACACCTAATGATGCCGACACTGCCTACACGGGTTGCATGGGAGAAATACACGAATCCTATCCAGCAGCTTTAGTGTAGTGGTTAGCATGATTAGTGTGTGTTAGTGTGTATTGGTGACCTGCATTTTTTGAAAAAAACCGCTTCCTTAGATACAGGAAAACATGTTTTTGGTTCTAAGCGAATTGCAGAGGGTTATTGAGAAGCGTCACATTGAGAAGTTGATGGTGTGTCTCAGTTTGGCGACGCGATTACATTTGAAAACTTTAAGGAAAGGTGAAATAGAAGGAGCTGCCTTGCAATTTATTCACACCATTTTGACACGGATTGTAAACACGCCCAACCAAGGCAGTTTTAGGCTGACAACGCTTATGGAAAAATACGTCAAGAGTTACAAATCGGCTCTTCCCATTTGCATAAAACTATAACAAACCAGTTTATATGTGCATGAAGTAAATGTATACTGATCAACTCTATATTTACTTATTCACTAGGTTAAAAATGCCCAAGGCGTTGTAACCAGCAACAGGGCAATTAAGGCCTGGCATCATCGAGACACACATTTGCATGCAATTATATTCATGCAACTGTCGTAGATTAAATGAGAGAATATTTAATCAATTGTAAAAATTTCAATAGCCATGTAGACAAGACTATTTATATTAAGAAAAGAATTTCTGAAATGGGTAAAAACGTAAAAAAATTTCAAAAAGCGTTCGACATCACGGTCGTCCACATTTCGTCAAAATTGCCAAAAATCGTAAGGAGAAAATAAATTTCCTCGAAGCCAGATGGCTCCTTCGACCGTTTTCCCCATTTTTGTCATTTGTGAATTGGTCAAAGCAGCAACACAAACCCGTCGAATTAACTCAACACCGCTTAAGATATTAGCCTATTGATCTTTTTTTAATGACGTCTTGTCTCAGGAGGAGACAGGCTCCTCTTTTTGTCAGAGGAGTCACCGACTTTTGAGATATTTGAAATCAGGGAGTTAGGCTGTTATAAGTACATTGAAAATTAATTTCTTACATTTAATTGCATTTTTAATGAATTCAAAACCATTAAAAACACACAGAATCAGTCGTTATTTGCCATTCGTCGCTAAATGAAAGTACTACTTATTCCTTTCCGGAGTGCAATAGCCACTTTTGACGCTAGAGGACTCCGGACTCCTGAGTGCAATAGCCACTTTTGACACTAGAGCCCTCCGGTCTCCGGAGTGCAATAGATTTTACCATTTTTTACACGATACTGTATTTTTCTAAAATTACATTTATTTCACAAATCATGAAACTGATGACTTATAAAATGTTTGCACGTAATTATATGACGTTTGCAATATGTTTAATAAAAAAATCATATAGGCCTAGGTTGTTCATGAAAATTTTCGAATTCAATCGTGTGTTTAGGGTTTTCTATTAACGTCCGCTAGAGGGAGGTTGACGGAAACAAAAAGGAGTATTTTCCATCCAGCATTTAGTCTTTCACTTCTCTGGTTTCTAGCAAGGCATGAAGACAGTTGAATAAATGAAGAATGCTTGTAAATGATAAAGTGTATAGGGAATACACCATTAAGTTTTATTTTATGGATGTTGTTTGCTTATTTCTGTTTTTTCCTTTCTTGACAGGATCATTTTTGTCTTTGGGTGTTTAAGCTCCTGGTCAAGTGGTGATTTTCTTTTTTGGGGGTGAGGGGCATTTATATTAAGCATTTATAGGTTTTTTAACTTTCTTTCTTGTTGGTTGAACTCAACAGTTTCAGCGACTTGGCTCCATATCCTCTTCTTTACTGAAGCCAACTTTCAGAAAACAGAACATCATTTGATGAAGTTGTGTTACGTTTGATTCCAACTTTGGCTGCTGAAGCCAAGTTTTGGTGTTCAAAATTTAGTAGGGCTTTCATTGCCCTGTATTAGGAAAAATGTAAAAAAATCCTCAATTCATTTTATTGCTTATCTGTCATTTACTGCAGTTTGCCAAAACTGTGTGTATGACACACAGACAGCCTCGACTGCAGTTGTCGAGGTCTACTGACAGTCATCCTTGGGTTTGAAGAACTTTATACGTGAAAATGTGTTCATCAATATGTGGTTCCTGATTGAAATTTTTGACCTGCATTTTTTGAAAAAAATCTGCTGTGCGAAGGAGCGAAAAAATGTTATTGGTTCTCAATGAATTGCAGAGGGTTATTCAGGCACCTAGCGTCATATTTGA
The DNA here is from genome assembly GCA_030770115.1 of Daphnia galeata. Lineage (NCBI taxonomy): Eukaryota > Metazoa > Arthropoda > Branchiopoda > Diplostraca > Daphniidae > Daphnia > Daphnia galeata. The sequence goes on from CM061122.1 coordinate 4,767,259, forward strand.
GAAGTAATGACTGTTTTGAGAATTTGACAGAAGACCAGGTATTCATCCAAGTGTTCATCGAGATGTGTGACCTACCTTTTTTGATAAAAAACCCGCTTCCTTAGGTACAGGAAAACATCTTATTGGTTCTAAGCGAATTGCAGTGGGTTATTAAGGCTCCTAGCGTCACATTGAGAAGTTGATGGTATGTCTCAGTTTCGCGACGCGATTGAATTTGGAAACTTCAAGGAAAGGTCAAAAAGAAGGAGGTGCATTGCAAGTTATTCACACCATTTTGATACGGATTGTAAACCCACCCAACCAAGACAATTTTAGATTGACAACGCTTATGGAAAAATACGTCAAGAGTTACAAATTGGCTCTCCCCATTTGCGTTCTATTATCACTCTAAATTTATCGATTTGCAAATTTTGGACATGGAGCCATCGTTAAAAAGGAATCGTGGATGGTCATTTTGAAAGCTTTTTTGGGGAAGGAAGAAAAAAGAAGCTAAAAGCCTGTTGTTTCGTTTTTGATTTGGAAAAATTGTGATATGGAAAAATTTCCTCTTTTTAAGAAAACAGATCTCATTGGTATGTCTTTGTATTCCATTTCCTATCTCTCTTACCCCAACTCATTATTTGGATTATAATGTTTTACATGTTGCCTAAAATATGTAAAATTACAATTAATCTAAACATTTAAATTTACATGTTTAGCTGTGACTCCCCACTACTAAGACTCCTCATGGTCTTTGAGCATCTATGTTTTGAAATTTTCGAGCTCAAGTGTGGCCATTTTTTTAATTGATTCTCAAAGCTTAAAAAAACTTCCTTGCTCTTAAAAAAAATAATAACAGAAATCTTGAAATTAAAATTTTATCAATTACCAATTTCCATTTTTCTTTATTTTTCATGCCTGCATTTCAAATTCATGAGAATTTTTTCGATTTCTTTGGGATTTTGTAAATTACTCTCTGTCTTTCCTGCTGAAGTGAATTTCCCGAAAATTGAACATAATTTAATGTAGTTGGTATTGTCACTGTCGAAAACACTTTGAGTAGTATAGTTGGCAAGTTATACCAAATTTAAGGTCGAATCAGTTTAGACTTACTAAAGCCAACAGTACAAAATTTATTTCTCGTTGACTAATTATTGTTTTTACTGTTGATGATTAACACCCAGCTTGTTGAAATCTTGCTGAAGCCAACACATATTTCATGTTGAAGTTTGAACGAAAGCTATAACAAACCAATTCATGTGTGCACGAGGTAAATGTATACTGACCACCTATATATTCACTTATTCACTAGGTTAAACATGCCCAAGGCATTGTAACCAACAACAGGGCAATTAAGGCCTGGCATCAGCAAGACACACTTGCAAGCAATTATATTCATGCAACTGTCGTAGATTAAATGAGAGAAAATTTAATCAATTGTACAAATTTCAATAGCCATGTGGACAAGACTGTCAGCGAGATTTACCCTCAGAACAATTGCCAACAAAGGGCCACTGTGATCTCAGTTCTACGAATATCAAATCAATCAGTCTCAAGACATGTTAGCCAACATTACAACAGTTGAAAATCTAGTTCGGCAATTAAAAGATCTCGAAGAAACAATTAAAGAAGTCCAAACCCACTAATAAAATTGTGCGTATTCTTACGTCACAATTTCAACACTTTAGAATTGTTTGAGATAAGTAAAAAAAATCAGAACCGACAAAGGAATTGCTCACACTTTCGTCTTCTGGCTGAAGAACGAAGAATGGATGCTGTTAAGCGTGAGATTCAAGAACCAAGCTCTAGCAAACCTGTGGAAGCACTTGCTGTCACGAATCAATATCGAAGAGGATATTATCGTTGTGGTCGCTACAAGTCAAATAACAGGTGGCAAGCTGCCACTGACAACCTCAAACGCAACAAAACAATTGGAGGAAAAGGAAAAATTTCTTTTATGGTTTTCACAACAGCTCTCTTTCATCTGAAGAATGCAGAAATCATCCGAAAAACAAAAGGCAGAAAGGTGATCAACATGCTAAAGTCAATGTTCTAAAATCTACAGAAGAAGAAGATGACCATAATTACCACATTATGCAGCATAATTGTCCAGAATGCAGCGGCTCGTCTCATCAAAGGCGCGAAAAAGTGTGACCTGATTTCTCCTATTCTCCTCGATCTCCATTGGCTCCCTATTGCATTAAGAATTGATTTAAAAATTGCTCTGCTCACGTATCGTTGTCTACACTGCCTGGATCCTCGTTACTTGACGTCCCTCCTCCGTCTTCCTGTATCCTCTCGCTTGGCTTGTGATAGACTAATTTCAATGAAGTCCCGTACCAAAACTTATTGCTGCCGGTCCTTCAAGACGTATGCTTCCAGCTTTGGAATTCCCTTTCTCAGAATGTCCGTATTGCGTCTTCCCTAGCCCAGTTCCGCTCTCGCCTGAAGACCGATTTAATAACTGTAGCATTTAGAGATGTAATTGATCGACGTGCTCGTCGGAAAAGAAAGCGCCTTTGATCATGTCAATGGAAAAGGCGCTATATTAAGTGAAATACATTATTATTACATTATTATTATGGAAGACTATGGAAACCACAGAAGTAAATGATGGCTGGTATATTGACTCTGGTGCTACATGTCACATGTCAGGTAATGCAAGAGCATTTAGCCGTCTTGAAAAAATTGCCAAGAGCTAGACTGCCAAAGGAGTTCATGAAAAACGTCTTTATCTAAAGCAACTGGAGATGTGTCCTTCAGAGGCATTTATTGACAACCAACCTTATATTGGAATGCTGAAAAATGTATTGTACGTACCGAACCTAGGAGTGAATCTTGTCTCTATTTGTTCGGCAATGAAAAAAGATAATGTACAAATCATTTTTTTTTGGAAATCGAAGCTCTTTTCTCAAAAAACGAAAAATTATCGATCATAGGAAAGAAATCATCTAACTGTCTACATGAACTTGATATTATAGCAATTCCGAAACCTGAACACAACACTCTAGTTGTTAGACAAACTGCTCCTTTAACTACCTGCCATGAACGACTTGGACATGTAGCAACCAAAACTGTCCAGATTATGGCATCTAGAAATGTTGTATATGGTCTGTACTCGGGCGACACATCCATTACTACAGATGCAATGGTTGCATGCATCGAAAAAGGAATAGAAGACATTACCTGAAACAAAGAAAACGCTCTAATAGGATTGGTGGACTTATTCATACGAATCTTTACGGCCCAATGCAAATAGTAGCACCAGGAGGATGAGTATACAAAGACGATGCATCGTGTTACACTGAATTATATTTCCTGCGCTAAAAAGATGAAGCTCTTTCAAAGTTCAGGGGTATGGCTGCAAATTTGCACACAAGATTCAAGAAATCTTTCGAACAGATGTAGGAGGGGAATGGATTGGCAAACAGTTTCAGCACTAGCTACAAAATGAAGAAGTAGTACACCATACCACTGTTCCGTATACTCCAGAACAGAATGGTGTATTGGAACGATACAACAGGACTGTAATGGAATCTGCACGTTGTATGCTTCATGCCAAATCTGTTCCATTATTCCTTTGGGCGGAAGCTGTCTATCATGCCAACTATGTACTAAATTGTACCCTCATGAAAGGAAACATCGCAACTCCATAAGAGGCATACTTCAATATCAAACCTGAAATGCCTAGTTTTTTTTATATTTGGCTCAAAGGCCTACTACCATGTTCCTAAAAAGCTGCGCCTAAAATTCGATTCAAAATGCAAAGTGGGAATCGTAGTTAGTCTTTGTGATACCACCAAGGCCTTTAGTATTTGGGATCCTGAAGAGAAGAAGATGAAAATTAGTCGAGATGTATGCATAGACGAATTAGCCAATCTGACAGACGTATCATCCTCAGCTCCCGTGGATATTAGAACGTTTGAACAGGATGGAGGAAAGCGGACCTTGATGCAGGGTCTTCCTTGGCTTTGATTTTTAAAAAATGCGGATCCTTCGAAATGCACGGCAGTCCTTTCAATTGTATAGTTTTCTGAGAGGCGACATCTCGAAATGACTTACCCATCTTTAAAATGTGAGTTAGGAAACTGAGAACTAAGCTCAAAGCATTCGACAAGGAATTGTTATGTTGTTCAGTACACCAATCTGACCAACTGTGCCACGTGGCTTGGTATGAAGTTTTCGGTGCTGTGCGGCTTCCTGTAAGCAAAAGGTTTACCACTTTTGGTGGAAGGCCTTGGCCTGCCAGGTTTGTCCTAATAACATCCAGAAGAAGCTTTCTGTTTTCTTCCAAAGATTGATGTTAGCCTTGGGCTGTAAACAAATATCAGTTTAGGCAGTAGAATGCGTGGAATATCGCACTCCGATTCCAGCAGCGATGGGAACCAAATCTGTCTGGGCCAACCAGTTATAGTCTTGCTTCTTCTGTCTTGCCTTTGGTCAGGCAACGAGAGATAATGGAGAAAGAAGGAAAGGCGTAAGTTGTTAACTCTCCCCAAATCCGTAAAAAGCCTTGTTGGGTCATGCTCTCGGCTGGGATCGCGTTGAAATTTCTGGTAGACATTAATCAATAGGCATAACAATAAATTATCAGAACTAAATAAAAATGTGTACACTCTTTGATAAGATATTGTAGAATATACATCGAAGAGCCCGTAAAAAATACTAAATAGTAGTCCCGTTATTCAATAATTAATGAGAAAAATCCGAGAAAAAGAGCGTTATTTTGTTCACGCCATCCATAAATATTGATTTAAAAATTTCAAAATTGTGGAGTATTTTTTTCTAACCCTTTCACACCCTAGCCCAGAAGACCAAGTTGAAAATCAGAAAAAACTTAAAATGGGACACCCAAAGGGAGCTTGACGGAAGGTATGGTGGAATCAATAATTACTCCTAGAAAGTCCATGCGCTGCATGATTAATTTTGCCTCGTGAATAAAAAATCCCAGTGAGGTCAGATATTGCGGCCGCCATTGCGCAATGATCCAACACTTCCGAGAAATCACCGACCGAGAAATCAAAATGTCGAGGAGGTAAATTATCAACTTATCCCTTTCGCTCTAAGATGGTCCATGACTACTTTTAAAATCCTCGTGAAAACCATATGCACAGTCGGCAGCCAAAAAGGAAGACAATTGAATTTAACTTCCTATCTCCCCAACGAAAACGGAGGAATTGTTGGTGATATTTTATTACCGGAACGAAAAGATAAGCAATTAAGTATCTTTAAGGTCTAGTTCAGTTATGAAGTCCCCTGGCTCTAAAAGTTGTTGCATCCGTCCAGGCATTCCATCTTCGTGTGGGAGTATGCGAAGTTGTTGAGCGCAATCCAATTAACAAGTGGCCTATAGCCCCCAGCTCCATTTGGATAACGAAAGGGGCGCCAAGAAATGCGTCCGAATGAGATGTCTCCAGAGTCCGAGAAAGAAGCCATTCTTCATAAATATGAAACTGTCAACAACGCACTGTCTCAAAAAGAAACTGAAATTTATAAGAAGGAAAGGGAATTGTTAGGGGCCCGTTCAGATTTGGTACTTGCTAATCTAAACCTTGAAATAGAAAAAGGGAAAAACGCCAAAAATCTTAAAACTTGGAAAACCCAAATTGAAAATGCAGATATGAGGGTACTTATAATTAAATTTCTTTTTCTTCAATTCAAATTTTTCCTTCACAAATGCTTACTCATTTTTTTATTTCTCAAACAGAGTAAATCATGCGAAGAGCAGACTAGAATATATATACAAGATCAGCGAAACAAAGAAGACACTGTCAGTCTTCCGAAGCCTAGGGGTCAAGAAAGATTTTTACTGCCCATACCCATGTAAAACCTCATTGATTTTTTAAAAGAAGAAAAGATGGCCGGCTTCTATTCTCTCCCTATGACGATAACGAGAGCCGTCGTTGACAGACGAGAGACTCTTCTACTGTTGAATTACCCGCACGATGAACTTTCTATCGACTTAAGGGGTTTGCTTGATTATAATTAATGAAAGCGATTGAGAGCATCAACTATTGACCTGCCTTATATCTCACTTGCGTTCTATTAATAGCGAGATGTAAACGATTTCCGATAATTTTGGCAGTTACAATAGGACCAAATTCTTACAACCCTATACTATTTCATAACCTTTAAATTATGACTCTGTTTTCGTTTGAAATTTAAGTCAAAGATGTAAGTGATGAGTAACTTCTTTCTTCTCTCGTTAATAAGCCCATCTTTCCAAGATGTGACCTATTTTAACGGAAGAAGAAAATTTCGACAGCATCCTTACATTGACTCTTAAATTAGTTCAATTTCAAGTCACCAAATATACTTTTAACGTAATAAACGGTAGCCTGCAAAGAAGATATCAATTGCTCAGCTTCTGTTGTCAGACCCGTGTAATTAATTGCACGAAATATTCTAAATAAAGATAGTGGAAGTAGAAACGCGTGAAGCATGTTAATGGGAAATTAACAAAATTTTCAGCAACAAGAAAAAATGGCAGAGGTTTTTAATGACAAAAAAAATTGCGGAGTCGCTTGTCACAGTAAGGCAGCAAACTGAAAATCGTCGAGGAATCGACGATTGCGGTTTAGAAAACATTATTCCACGGATCGTTTCCTATCAAATTCATGTAAATTTATTAATTTTCACCCTATAAATTAAGTATTTCAGCCATTTTAAAAAGTGGCACTTCGTTAACACACTTCATTTGGAGTTACGGTTCTTATTCTACAATTGTAAAATTTTACTGTCCCAGGCAAACCCTACTTACAGGCAATCCTGCTTAGCGATTCCCTGTAAGCGTCGAATTGGAAACTTATGAAATCATCAGCTTTCCCGGCCAGTCGTGCATTATTTTACATGAAAGTATTGATATTTACACGAAAGACTGCCGAGCAGAAGTGATGCTTTTCATCACTCACACTCACTAGATTAACGAGCGCTTTAATGTATTTGATGTCATTCATATACATTATTTGATTCGCCGTCAAAACGATTCAACGTCCAAATAAAGGAGTCCATAAGATTTTGTGATAAAGTTTTGTAATATGTGTTTGTTAACTATTCGTTATTCATTTTATTTTTTTTCGTTTTTAGTTTCTGTTTTTAAACTGATATACAATATTTTATTTCGGTAAATTTAGGAAAACTAGCCGAATATCAACGACATTGCCTGTTGCAGTTTCAGCTACATCAAATGATGGTTCAGTTTTCTGAAAGTTGGCTTCAGTACAAAAATTAGAGGATATTATTGACTTAATCAGAAGAAAATCGTTCGAATCTAATCAAACTAATTGAAATGGAAGTACGAAAAAAGGGGAAAAAATGTTAAACTGTATATTTTAACATTTTTGAGTTTTAAGATTTAACTTATGAATTGGTTCTCCAGATAAATGAAACCTCTGGATCTCATTTTATTTAATTTTGAACAGGATGAAGGAATCGCAATCAATCACGGGTGAACAAAAACCAAGCAGAGTAAGTGAAACTGCTGAGTTCTGTAATTTTTTATGTTTGTTAATTTATCTACTGTTTTGCATTTTTGTATTTGTTTTTTTTTATGAGTTTGAAGTTAAAGTAGGGGAGTAGGTCGTTCTATCATCCCAGATGAAGTAAGATCGAGGTGAATCGCTCAAACTTTCTAATCAAATTCTTAACATTTTTGTTTTTTGTTAATTTGTGTTCTTTTTAATTGTAAAACAATTATCTCTAATAAGTAAATGAAAATCACACGCCACAGCAACGCAGGAGTCTGGATGCATGCATTTATCGAGTAGATATTTTATAAAGTATTGTTTTTTTTTTCAGATGGCAAATAATTCCATTTTTCAGTTCAATGGCTTTGATTCCATGGCATATCCATTTATAAACAAGAAAAAAAATATCATGCCCTCCCCTCCCCCCCCCCCCAAAAAAAAAAGAATTACCACTTAAGCACCAAGACAAAATTTCTCCCGTCAACAAAGATTGAAAAAAAACACAGATCAAACAGCAATAAAATTCCATGAAATAAAATGTAACGGTGTATTCCTGATAAGTTTTATCGTATGAAATCATTCTTTGTTTATTCAACTGTCTGGCACCAAGTAAACACCAGGGAAGCGCAAGACCAAATGCCGGATCACAAATACTTTTATTTTCCGTCACCCACCCTCTAGCGGACGTTAATACACATCCCTTAACACACAATTGAATTTGAAATTTTTCGTGAACTAGCTATATGATTTATTTTTAATTAAACGTATTGAAAACGTCACACAAATTTTTTTGTCACCAGTTTAATGATTCTGAAATTTTTTTACTTCAAAAAAATATTAAAAACAGTATTGTCCTTTTTCACCCGGGCCTCCCCCTTTTGGGGGAGAAAAGGGATAAATTCCGGGGGGAAAGGGGTGGTCTCCCCATTTGGGCGTCAGTACACAAAACGGACAGACCGGCGTCGCCCATGTAAAACGCAAAACTTTGAACGCGTTTTTCGGGCACTCTCGTTCATTTGCACACCCTAAACCCTATATTATTATTAATCGCCGTGACAAGATCTACAACCCTGTACCTTTCGTTTTTTGATTGGTGAAAACCTGTCATGGTAGGGATCTGCCGCACCGTTTGTTGCACCGTAATATGTTGGTTGCCCGGTCTGTCCGTTTTGTGTACTGACGCCCGTCCGGGTCAATGTACATATCCGTTCCGCTACGAGAGGCTTTTTAAATTATTCTCCATTGTTTTTCTTGAATTGGTCCTTGTTTCGGTGGAAGCAGTAGGGTTTGCTGATGAATAGACTGACGTACGTGGAGCGTTTCCTCACTTGGAGGAGCAAGTTGCGTATTTAAATGGATTCCTTTAATAATTGGATAATTGAAACATCAGTATATTATTTTAACTTACTATTTTTAAACCATTTCTCACCAGTGTAACGTATTGAGCGGATAGGCCGTGAAGCTTTTCCACTCAATAGTCAACAGAAAGATCTTTGTTGGATGATTAAAATCTGTATTGTTCTTCATGAATTTGATAGGAAAACATGGTACAGTATCCTGCAAAAAAATCCGAACGCGATTAATTTTTTTTTAACATCTAGTGAGAGGAAAATAAACTATTAGTTAATGTCTAATCCTTTTCCAAGATGCGCGATAGACTATAGGCAGGGAAATTTCCAGACATAGCCTTTGGGGCTTTCCCTTTTTATGACACTTTAAACTATGGAATGGCGTGTTTTAGACTTTTAGGATCCTATATAGATAAGGGGCTGAAAATCAAGTTTTGAAATAAAAACTCATCAGCGAAATCATTTTAAACATTCTGTAACAACTAACAATATTTTAGTTAGTCGACTTTTATATAAAGATTCAATACTTCCTAACGTAAAATATTCCATTTAATTATCAAACCATACGACTCGATTGGAGGTTCGAACCAATACACTCGGTGTGGCCAAACGGACACTGTAACCATTATACCAAAGGGTCATATCAAACTTTGACGTTCAATATAATATAGATGGTGAACTTTTAACTAGTCTCTGAATCCTTTGATAGTATATTTTTTGTCAATATTTCTGCATCAGTACTGACCCTTTGGTATAGTGGTTAAGACTCTGACTTCATGACACCGGGGTCAGTGTTCTAGTCTGAAATTCTCCAACAAGCTTAACTACGGAATAACAATTTAATTTCTGGAAATTTTGAGTCTTTTACAAAGTCAAGCAACTCAAATTACTCAAGAATTTTTTTCTGTTTCAGAGCGTGAAAAATGAATGTGCTAATTGTTGTTACTTAAAACCAATATATTCCACCCATAAACTATAGACCATAAACCCAAGGCATGCCTAAACGCAGTTTTATTGTTATATAATGCAAACTGAAATGCACTGTAGTATAGACGAGAAAGAAAAGAACAAAGGAATGCCACTAAGGCTATGTCTTGGAATTTCGCTGCCTTTGGTCTATCGCGCCAATATTACCTTGGAAAAGGATTAGACATTAACTATTTAACTAGTAGTTTATTTTTCCCTCACTAGATGTGTAAAAAAATAAAAATCGCGTTCGGATTTTTTTTGCAGGATACTGTACTTTGGTACTTCAAGTCGACATACAAATAATATGCAATACAAATGAAAGATGATATGAGATAGAGCATATTCAGTTTCCACTAGCTATATAGACGGGGAATGGCAAACCCAGCGTACTGCCTGGGGCATCATCTCGCCTACATAACCAAGGGGGAACTGCCAACGGTGCAAGGGGCTAGCTCAAGAGATCTCCCCACATGTATTTACAATCATCAAGGAGTACGCCTGTCCTCTTCCTACAGAAGCGCCGGGCATTAAGTTGAGTTTGAATGCAAAAGCCAAGGAAGTGCTACAAGCCGACAAGACGAAGAAAGCGCGTGCTGTTATTCTGCTGCTGTTGAAAGCAGCAGAATTAGAATTTCCTGGTGCTTTGCTGCCAAAGCCTGACAATGTGGGGCAAAACGTGAACCACACAAGATCCATCAAGATCCCAAAGAATCCCAATGAGTACTCACTGGATTTTGATGTTGACCACTCTGGCATTGAACCATGGGTTTATACTATTGTTCGCAAGCCATTACAGGTTCTCTTTACGATTCACGTGTGCCTCAAAAAAGGTAATTGCAGTAAACAAGTGCCCGTGAGGTTCGCTATAATGAGCCATTGCACTCTTGATGCATACACTGCCCTGTTTTTTTCCATTAACAAACTTTTTGAGCGAGAAAAATTGGGTCCACCCAAAGTAATTCAGATGATGCTTAAATTCGAAAAAGCAACGGGGAAGGCCCTTAAATCGATCTATATTGGAGTTGACTTGGTAGGCTGCTTTTTTCATTGGTGTCAAGCGGTCCGCAAGAGAATGGACCAAGAAGGGCAGGCAAAGTTCACAACTTCAAAATTCCATTCTCCTCATCAATTCATTAAACGCATTTTGAGTCAATAATGAGCCAAGCAACAGGACCACTACTTGCTGTGTGTGCTTATATGGATCGCCAGTGGATTTCCTAAAAGGCTCATCAGCCGGAGAATTGGTCCGTCTTTTTGTTAGTCGTTCGTACAAATAGTGCTACTGAAGGCTGGCGCAACGGTTTTCATGTACTATATTGTAATCTCTATAATCCCGTTTGAAACCGTTCTGTCCAAGCGCGAGTCGTTCTGTCCCGGGACAGAAAGGCGGGACAGAACGTCTGGGACCGATGATCTGGGACAAAACGTCCCCGTACCCTGCGTACCAGTCCATCGTCAACGTAAATCACTAGTATTTTGTTCTTTCCTTCTGGAGTAGTGCGGTAATATACACCCGGATCATAAAGGCATCTTTTGAATTTTAACTTGAGAATTGCATCATCAAATTTGCTGTACCAACATCTTGACGCCTCTTTGAGACCATATATAGGGGTTTTAGAAGGCGACAGACCCAGTCTTCTTTACCTGGAATGACGTTTCCCTCGGGTTGTTGCAGGTAGAGTTCTTCTTCCAACTCCCCATAAAGAAAAGCTGCACTTAATGGAGTGCACGGTTTGGTTGAATCATGGTCATGCATATATCATATTGCATTAAAAAGAGCCGTCATTTATAAAGACTGTTGGACAAAGCGCTTTCATTTCATCTGCTTTTTCACAGATGGGGAGGGTAAGGGTATTATTGCGAAGCCTTGACGTAGGAATTGGAGACTTTTCTCTAGTGGTTACATAGGAGAGGTTGACGGATGTTTCTCAAACATCTGTTCATTCGTAGTAATCCAGAAACTTAAAAGTGTGAAACCCCTTGATGAACGGTTAGGTGGAATCTCAATTGAATCTTATGAAAAAGTCGTATAGACGAACGGCTTAGATGATGATGGTTTCGTGAATCAAAGGAAACTGCGCTTAATAATACATCAACGTTAAGCCTCTCTTCTGCTACATGTCTGGATGTCTCGTCGTTCGAATCATCGTAGCTCCCGTTCTACATGAGATGTTGTTGTGTAGTGATTAAGCTATTAAAAAGCAGATTTAGTGACTGTTTTCTTAAACCAACGATGTCGATCCCATTTTCCCTTACAAACTCAACGACTAGATGAAATTAAACTAGAGGAAACCCATCTTCGAACAGCCATTAAAAAATTATAAATATAAATATTTAGTTAGAAATTAAGAACAAATTAGAAAACTTATACAAATATGCTGGATCACGACTAGCTTAAAGAGTCATCCCAACATGACGACTGACTGTAATCCTGTTAGCTTTTTATTTCTCATTTTTGTAAGCTTCGATATCAGTTAATATCATATTTTTTTTATTGTGAACCAGAACAATTTTGGTTTGATCTGTGACAGCCGATATAAAAAATGCGTCAGTTGACTAAAATATTCCAGTTCATTTCTGTGTAAACAAAACCTATAAAACATTATTCTAAAGGGACGAACCCAAAAAGATCACTCAGCCTTATTAAAGATAAAGAACTCGAAGCTTTAAGAGGTGAGGCTATTAATCTGCCAAGCTACAGAAAAAACACCGAATACACAGACGGAGAAACCTCCCAAGAAACCCCAACTAACGCTATCAGATAATGTGTACCAAAAAGAAGCAGATTTTAGAGAAAGAACGCAAAGTAGGCCTATATTTGCAGAAATACGAGAATGTAGGGCACACTCGACGGAAAGACTAGATAAAGTAGAAAATGAAATGATTAAGGATTTCGTACACCAAACAACAAATCAAACAAAAATCTATCTAGACAATATCAATTATCTTACCAACATTATCAGTCAAAGGCTCAGAATAACGGATAAACAGATTTCCGAGTTAAGCGGTTGTAGAAAACACGTAGAGACTCTGCTAATAGAGATCAATCCTGCTGCCCAAGACTATGAAAAAGTTAGCAATGCATCAATAGTAACAGCTCGACAAAATATTGAGGGTTTAAAAACAGAGATAGATGAATTGAAAACTGATTTTCAAATAAGTACGGATTTGTTAAAAAAGACAAAATCAAGGAAGATTTTAAAGCTCAGCGAAAAGCGGTCCTTGGGTTAGGAGGAAAATACCCCAATACTAGAAAAACTAGTCAACGAGAGATTAAAAGACTTACCCCAAGTAGAGCAGGAATTTTTACTAAGCTTAATCATCCAGCAAAGAATCAGCGACAGATTAATAAACCAAATCATTATCAGGCTGGACGCCACAAACGGTGACTTGGAGAGATAAGCAAAGAAATGGGCAGAGTGGGAATGTGATAACATTGATGAGGAAGACAAGAGAAAATTAAAAGACAATATAAGGGAGGTAGAAATCCTCCATCAGAAGCATTTGGAGGAGATAGAAACCATCCGAAAAAAGCCTGTGGAGGAATCAGAAATCCTCCCGCAAAACCGCATGAAGGACATAGAAATTCTCCAGAAGCAGCTTCTGGTGGAGATCCTCCAACAGAGGCAGGTAAGGAAATAAGAGAAATCCCAGCTACGTTTACCACAGGATTCAACCCAAAATTGTTGGCATACCCTCAACGCCTATACCGCTTATGCAAGATGAAAACAATATAGCAGCTGAATTTAGGGATATCTGCGGCATATTCAATGCAGCCTCAGCCGAAAACGGTCGGAGACAAGCGAGGCCATCCTATTGAATGAAGAAAGGAATAAGAGAATTAAGATGCGTGTCAAGATGAAAGATATGCGTCACGAACAGAGTGAGATCAGGCAAACATACTCAAAATTAGAATTGGACAAGTAGAAACTCGACAAAAAAATGGATCCTCCAGAATTTGACGGAGACGTGTTGAAATATCATGGTTTGAAGACTAGGAAATTTTCGATAGTGATCACTATAATTATAAAATGTTGTGTAAATGTTAAAAAATAGGGAGCGGCAGAAGCTACTCAAGTGATTCTCTCTTCCCGGACTAACTGTTAAGATAAATATACCCGAAGTATATTTAGATATCTGTAGAAAGTCTAAGTGATAGCAATGACGGGGCTGTGAAGGAGATCACAGTCATTCAAGTGGCCTGTATGACACACAGTACCGACAGAATGAGCGTTACCTAACTCTAAGCAACCCAGAACAAGAAGAAGCTAAAGGGACAGTGGAGTCTAAACAGCTGACTGCTGTCCAGACTACTAAACAGCAATAGCCCAAGGCATGTTTGCGTTATTAACTTAATAACTTCAACACTTACTAAAAAAGGATGTTAGACATCATAAAGAAATAATATGCAAGATACAATTTCAGTTATAACCAACCGACTACCACAGGGGGATCATTTTCTACGCTACTAGGTGTTTGTGCCGAAAAAATTGCATCGTGAGATTCATGAACTTAGTTAAAGTAAAAACCTTTCTCGGAAATCTTAATGGTTACTATAAAAAATTCAAAACAAAATGAAAAACTTTAAAGCTAAATGAATTTTTATTTGAAACGTGTAAATCATCACTGGAGCGTCACAATGAAGGGATGGAATCGAATGTTAGCTCAGTGATGAAACAAAACCTGCAGCAAGATCTTCGGCAACTTTTCCAATTCTTCTTCTTTTAAATCCAGCTTTTTGAACTCGCACGCTGCGATGCAAATAATAGGCCGTACTCCAGGAACTGGTTGGCGATTCAAAAAATCGTTTAGTCTTGTGATCCATTCTTGATCAAAGACTCAAAAAAATAAGCGATCGTTAACGATGCTTTTGAGAATGGCGAAATCAGGAGGATGGAAAACGAGACAAGTCGTCAATGAACTTTCGTAAGTTTCAATGTATGTGTGCATAAATTCTGCCAGTTCTCTTGCTTCTATTTCCGGGAGCTGCACTACACGGACCAGAATATTCCGTAGGACTTGTACAATAAGATCTTCCTTTTGACAACATAAACATAAATAATAACATAACTAAAACAAGTAAAGTCGCACAGAATCTGAGACCAACCATTAGTCTGCTGAAAGACACGTTGTGGAATGGAAATTTTACTATTTCAACAAAATCTTTCATTCACAAAGTCTTCTTCCTTCGTGATCTGAAAATCGAATATCTCGATCAGCACCATAGCATTGTCGAGCGCTTTCTCTGCTGTTAATTTGTTGGTCTTATAACCCTTGAGCAAGGCATCGTAAAAAGTATCGACGACAAAGAAGTTAGGAAACATATTGTAATGTTGGAAAATACGTTGTAACACAAGGATTGCCTGATTTCCCCAATGCTTTCTGCGTTGTTTCATCAGCTTTTGAAGATCTTGAAGGGATTGAAATTTTTTTTTTTGTCTTTCATCACCAATTTCTGGGACGGAGTTAGCTTTATCTGGGGAATTTCAGGAATCGTATAAACTTCTTTCAGCTTCAGAGCGAAAGCCCACAATACCAGTCCCAGATATCGATCTTCTTTATTGCCATAGAAAACGCAGGCTGCTCCAGTTAGTTTTAGTGTGAGAACAAGGTTCAAAATTTCTTCATCAGGGAATTCTTCTTTGAGTGTTATAGAGTACAACTCAGGAGACTCGTCTCCATGTTTTCTGAAAAAACAAATAATTTGGAATTTCATTATAGAGAATCTTTATCATCGAGCCCAGTAATTTTCCATCCAGAAAAATTTTGCTTCCGGAGACAAAAATTTCTGCTTCAGTTTTCTTGCAGAGAAGTCAAGTCTTGCATTAACCAAGTCTTGCACAGCATTATAAAAAGCTTCTACAACAAAAATTTGGTGTATAGGCGAGGAGGGACCGACTCTTTTTGGAAGTGAACCAAGAAAAAATAAGAATTTTGTTTTTCCATTTTTCTAATTTTTCAAATCTTTCGCAATTTTTCCTAATTTATCCCAATCCCATTTTTCCTTAGTCCCAAATTTTCCCATTTTATCCATAATTTTACCCTTATTTTCTAATGTATTCATTTCCCATAGGACACAACTGTCATGGGCCAAGGATCGATTCAAGCCTCTGTGGCGCAATTGGCTAGCGCGTTCGGCTGTTAACCAACAATTTCATTGTTAAATACCGATTACAAGTTAATTGCGTCAGTATTGGCTTTTCGTCTGAGGAAATCTCTTCAAAACTCTCTAGATTCGCAACAAAAAGGTGGTGTACCCGGCCGCTATATCTTTGACAGCTTGCGTTTAATTCGAGATGCCATAGATAATACAGGCTGCAAATCAAAAGAGGCATCTTCCCTCAAACCGGCCGCCATTATCGCGTACGATTTGGAGAAAGCATATGACCTTGTCAATCGAGACGTACTGTGGGAAGTGATGACAGCCATGGGCTATCCCCCCCTGTTTGTTGATTGGTTAAAAACCCTGTACAGTATAACTGAACTATGCCCATTGAACGGTAATGACATAGTCGGTACTGTGGACAATGCACAATCCGTGAGGCAGGGGTGCCCTCTGTCGGTCCATCTGTTTGCCCTCTATATTGAACCAACTTTAGTTTGCTTGTCTAGGGGTATTGACGGAATTGAACACTACGGAAAACGCATCAAAGTTCGTGCATATTGTAGCGGGAAATGTAGGCTATAACTTGTAGAGGGTATTGACCGAGCTGTAATGAGAGTGTCGGATGATGTTGGCTGTGGAGACGAACGAGTGAACCGGATAAGGTGTCGAGTAGTTCCGTCAATCAGTCTTTAAAAGGGCCGGACAATTACTGTCTTGGCCTCAGTCTTAACGCTTGTTTGTCGTACGGTCAACTGTAGCTTTTTAATAGTCTGCAGAATACATGCGGTTCTCTTTTGCTGCGTCTTTCGTGTGTTTTATCAGCTCTGGTTCGACTCTTTGCGTCTAGCCGTTACAATATGTAGATGATCTAGTAGTTTTTGCTTCATCAATGAAAGATGTACGTCGAGCATGTGAGATTTTTCTGGAATTTTGTGCCTGGACAAATGCACGTATTAACAAGGGGAAGACCAAATTACTTGGCCTAGGCTCCTGGACCATTCAAATATTCTCCAAAGTCCCTAGTCGCACAGTCGGCAGCGGCATCGGCTGGGGTTTCTAAGGTTAAGAGTTCGATTCCTAGTCAAAGCACCTTAAATGAAACACGTCTTAAACGCACATGGCCATATGATTGGATAACTCAAGTAGACGAATTGAAAATCGTTGGAATTAATTTTTCTTCCGAAACAAAGACAACAGTTAAAAACAATTGGCAGAGACAGTTCAACATCATACAAAATATTCTCATCCCAAACACACACCGTCATTTCACTTTTTATGGTCGCGTCCTGTTCATTAAACAACATGTTTTATCACAACTTGTTCATATAGCTCACGTACTTCCTTGCAACAAAACCCAGGCCCTTCTCCTCCAACAAAAATGCAACAAATTCCTTTGGGCACAACGAAGAGAGCATCCACCCCTAAATGTTTTGATCCACCCCCGGCTTCAAGGAGGGCTTGGTGTTACTTTACTTTTTCAATTCTTTCTGTCCCTCTTCACCCGCCAAATATTCAAATCTTTAATCCATCCCGAGGCTATTGAGAGAACTGCAGCTGTTTATTGGTTGGGGCCACATCTCAAGAATCTCCTTCCACAAATCATCCAGCCTAGGTTTAAGGCAACCCATTCATCGCATCCATACTTCACCACCTCACTTTTAACCCAGACAGAATATTTTGTCTTGAACACGTCTTTTACCCGTCATTCCAAGACTGGTCAATGCCACTTTAATTCATCTTGAAAGGAAGCATCTCCGTCTTTAAGATGAGTTCTAACGGTCTTAATGTCCGTATATTTCTGATCTAAAGGTAAAGAATATATCTATATATTGACAAAATACCGTCCCTAGAGTCGAACCGTAGAGATCCGTAGAGTCGTTTCCATTGTTTCCCACCCAGGATTGAACTGAGGACCTTCAGCGTGTTAGGCCGACGTGATAACCACTACACTATGGAAACTATACAACATGCAAGTAGTATATTTTTCCGGTGTGTAAAATAAATAAAGTATGGTGTCTCGTTTGTTATGTCAAAAAACATTCGGGTTAACGCAATGCGCCCAACGGGGGGCTCGAACCCCCGACCCTGAGATTAAGAATCTCATGCTCTACCGACTAACTAGCCAGGCTACACAACACTCAAAAATTCTTTTTGGCTATAAATGGGGAGATGTTTTGGTTCCGATCAATACACCCCAGACAACCATTATATTGGACTCAGGGAGAGAAAGACAGTGCAATTCATGGAAGACACTCAAACTGCACAGGGGATGCTCAGAGGAACGCTGATGTGTATCGATAGACTTTGACCTGATCTCATTTTGGCCTGCGCGCATAGTAGATTTAGTCAGCTTTTTCGTCTATCGCTGGGTGACGGGGATACGGGTACGATGAAGTAAGACTAAGATTTGGGTATGCAAACTAATTATATTTCTCAACAGAACAATCTACTACAAACTGAGAGCAAGACTGAACCCTGAGCCTACGGTGCTCAGGGTTTTTAAAGAGAAGAACGTCACCTTGTTACGGGATGACGCCGGAAGTAACTAAGAAGATGGTCATCTCGATAAGGTCTAGGTAACCGCCTGGCTCCTTTACCCCTTTTGGAGGGTAAAAGAGAAAGCAGTACGGCACGAGGAATCCATTAACCCGTGTGTGTCCTTTTGGATTCCTCGTAGCCTGACAACAAAGAACAAAGAAACTCAAGGTAACTAAAAGTAACTAAGTAAGAGAAGGGCTTCCATATATTCGCGACAGATCCCCCCTCGTAATGAGCCATCGCCTCGATGGCTTCATTCGTTAGCCGAGGGAATCTTGGGTTCTTCCAATAAGTTTCTGTGAGTTAACTGGTCAACGCCTTGTGGGTCATTCACTCTGTCATAAAGCCCGATGTTGAAATCTAGGTGTTGACGTAGTTGGCGATGCAATACTAGAGTGTTCCAACTAATTTCCCCAAAACAACAGAATAATATAACGATTGCCGTGGTCAGTAAATATGTAGAAGCAAATGGATGGTTTTGCTGGTTGCTCGTTCTTCATGTTGTTTAGCAAAATGTGGATTTGATCACTGTTTATGGTCGAAGAGATGCTTGTTTGTTCTTGAAGTTGTCACTAATGTGATTGAGTTGGGAAAGATCGGCACGCGGGAGTTCAAATACCGCCACGTTTCTGCTGAATGATAGATTGGACGGAAAGGGAACAAGATGAGGGGTGTTCAATGTTGTTAGTATTGTTTCTGTTTGGCCATCTAAACTGGCAGGAAAAATCCAGTCCTCTGTTCGTGCCGCGCACCCCGGGGGGACTTCAAATATTGCAATAGCTGGGAGTTTTAACGTCCGGGGAGGTGAATTGGGAATACTCTTAGGACAAGAAAACACGACGTCGTGAGGTCCGATTGCGGAGAACGCCCACCGGTTTTTTTCTAAGTATGCCACCTCTGGTCCCTTCCATGCCATGAACTCCGTCTGGCATGTTCCTTGAATTTGTTTCTTATCTTCTGTGAAGAGGGCAATTGCACAGGACTTTCTTGATCCTCGTTTATTTAGTCCCATATGGAAACGGCGCAGTTGTTTATCAAATTCACGGCAGTGCCGCATATCTGTATTTTGAAGTTCGATGAAGGTATCTAAGTTGGGGGACACTGCTAAAAAATTGGGAAGGTTACTGAATCTTACACCGTAGGTTCCGTTTTCCGTGGCTTTTGGCAGTCTGATGACTTTGAATAAATTAAATTGCTGTGCGTGGTCGTATATAGAAATCTCTACGAAAAGCCGAAAAGCATTACGTGTCACTGCTACAGTTACTGTGGCTTCCCTATACAATACCCAAAGATCATTTGCTGGGATCTTCCAACCGAGGGGTAGTTGTTTATTTACGTCCAACAAAATAGTCTGTAGTTCCGTTGGGGAAATGATTTGTGGTGACAACCGTCCATTGGCTAAGGTGGCCAAACCGATTTCCCACGCCTCTAGTTGTTGTTGGAACCATGCAAATACGTAATCCAAAGAAGCGAATGTGGAATCCAATTCTGCAAAATATTTCATTTGTTGTACGTTAATAAGTTCGCCTTGTTGAAGATAATCGAGGGCGTAATCGATTTTGGTTTGTAATAACTCTGAACGCTTCTCCAATTGTTGAATCAGCAGGAGGCTAGAGTGGGCGATTTGTTGCGTTTGATTGACAATTGTTGCCTGCTTATCCAGAAGATGGATTATTTGTTAATGTTGTATGCCCCTATTCCCCATTTCTGTGTTCAGTTCCATCAAATTGGACTGAGTGGATACCCCAAACAGCCACTTCAATGCCGTTCCTCCAATGTCTAAAATTCCTCGTTTTGTTTTTTTCCCCCGACAAAGCCATAGTACAAGTAGATACTCGGTTCTTTGTCATGTTTAGTAATGTTGAGAAGAAAAATACCTTTGTTGCAATCTTTCCTGCCGCCATATAACTTGAAGTGTCTCGGAATGAAGTACGAATATCTTTTTGTGGAAGGAATCAGCATCTGCTCGGTGGCGCTTAGCTGCTTCTGAGAGCTGTGTAAGTATAATTTCAACCGAATTGATTGTTTGAATGTCTTTATTGGGAGTCCAATCCATAACTAGTTTCCACGAAGATTCACTCATTGCTATTCCCGGTTGTTCTTGGAAAATTACGGTGTCCCGTAGTAATACTGCGGATGTTGATGGTCCTATTGTGAATAACAGAAACATGAAGTTGAGTGGTAAAAGGAAGTGAAGGTGGCCTGGGCGACGACACATACGGGGGAGTAGTGTCGTTATATTCCCTCGATTGTTGCTATAGGTCGGAATGACCTTCGGTTAATTGTTGTTGGTCCGATAAATGAATGTGGTTTGTTTTTTCTGTTGCTGTCGATGGTTCTGCAATTGGCGTTGCTATAGTCTCGATATTTTCGTTTTCCACTGCTGTTGGTTTTAGTTGGTTCTGGAATTCTCCCATAGTTTCAGAAGATGTAGCAGGCCTGTTTTCACACTGGGTGGTGGATTCGTTGGCTTCCGGAATTATCTCTTCTGTTGATAAGTTCTTTTGCGTGTAGGGTTTCATGCTTCCTACATGCGCGATATTCGACTTCTGTTTTCCTACTTGTAATTTTACTTCATAATTCACTGGAGTTGTTTGCCGTATTACAATATAAGGACCCATCCAACGATGCAACAACTTTTCCGATCGAACTTTTTTGCGAATGGGTTTGTAAATTAAACTAGGTCGTTTTTGCGAAAAATAGCATAACGCAATCATAACGCTCAGCTTGTTTTAATTGGGCCATTTATATTCGAGCTCGAACTATAGCTCTAGCTGTTTTCAAATCGTCCATTAATTTGTTGGCGTACGGTTGCGAAACTGCGTCTGACGGCCACACGGGATTTGGTTGTGAGCCTCACCAAATGTCCACAGGGAGATTGGGTTCTCTGCCATATAGTAGGAAGAACGGAGAAAACCCCGTTGATGGCTGTATTATAGGCAAAACAGATAAATTGAATTTTTTCGTCCCGATTAGTCTGTTCGTCGGTAATGTACATTGAAATTATCATTTCTAATGTATGATTCATACGTTCCACCTGACCATTCGTTTTTGGATGATACCCAGAAGTGGTTTTATGGTTGATACCCAATTTTTCCCATACATTTTGCGTGATGCCTGCCAAAAAAAATTTTCCCCTATCTGTAATTATTGATTCTGGTGCTCCATGACGAAGTACTATTATGTCCACAATGAATTGAGTTACTACGTCTGCTTTACCCGTTGGGAGTGCCTCCAATTCTACCCATTTGGTCAGATAATCGACAGCTACAATCAACATTTTATTTCCATTTACCGACGTTGGAAATGGGCCCAGCAAATCTAGTCCTATTTTTCGGAAGGGCCTTTCAACTTTAATGGTTTGCAACATTCCTGTCAGAAGACTACACACGCTTTTCCGTTTCTGACATAGTAGACATGACTTGACATTCATCGTTGCGTCTTCTGTTAATGTGTTCCAAAAGAAACGTCATATGATTTTCCTTTCATTCAGAATTAAACTTCGGTATTCAGGCAGCACGCAGAAACGAAGATATGTACGTCCATAAACACTTTTTTGTTTAAAGAGGCGCCCGTCTAGTAAACAGAAATGTCGTCCCACTGATCGTTTTGCTTCAATACATTCCATGAAAATTTTCCACTCACTCAATTCACGTTGTTTCGCAAATTCCAAGAGAAAAATTCGTAAAATTAGAATCGACTGGCGTAGGCCAAAGGATGTTCCTTACCGTTTACCTTTTGAGATAAGACAGCACCAATCCCATGCCACAAGCATCTGGTAGAATAATCATTGGGAGGGTAAAATTGGGTTGTGGTAGTATAGGTGCTGATAATAGCGCTGTCTTCAGTTGGTCAAAACTATCCTGTTGATCCTTGCCCCATACAAACGGTTGTCCTTTTCTAGTTAACAATATCAGCGGCTAGCGCCATCTTCGAAAACCCTGGAGTGTGTTTTCGGTAATAGGAACACAGGCCCAAAAAACTTTGCACTCGTTTTATCTTATCTGCTTGTGTTTTTCCTTCGTTACATGATGGGAAATCTGTTACAGACCGTAGTTTTTCGGGATCAGGAGCGATACCTTCCCTTGATACTACATGTTCCAGAACTTTTAACGTTGTCATTGCGAATTGGCATTTGCTAGTTTTCAATTTTAGTCCCACTTTTGACAGACAAGCCAATACTAGGTTAAGACTTTCTAAATGAGAAGAAAAAGGTTGAAGCGTAAACTATGATTTCGTCCAGGTAAAAGGGGCATGATGTCCAGCGTAGACCTCCTAAAACAATATCCATAAGGCTTAGAAACGTACTGGGACCATTTGCCACTCCAAAGGGAAGTACTTTGAATTGAAAAAGTCCATCAGGAGTGACAAAGGCTGTTTTTCTCTATCTTCCTTTCGTAATGGTAATTGATGGTAACCTGATTGCAGATCCATAATGAAAAAATATTCCACTCCTTGTAGTTTGCTGAGAATATCACTGATCCGAGGTAGTGGATATACGTTTCTTATTGTTACCTCGTTAAGGCCTCTGTAGTCCACGCAAAAACGCCATGTCCCATCCAATTTTAAAATGAGAACTACCGGAAACGACCATGCACTGTTTGAAATTTCTATTAGGCTGGATTCAAGCATGTCGTTTACTTGTGTTTGCATAATTGTCCTTGCTTTCCACGCCCTTCGGTAGGGACCCCGTTTAATTGGTTGTGTTCCTTCTGTTAGTTGAATTGTATGTTCCGTTACATTACAACGTCCGACGTCTTTGGGGTTTGACGCAAAACATACTATGTGATTTTTCAGCATCTCTTTTAAATGAGCTTTATCGTCATCTTGTAGTTCCAAATTAATTGCTTTCTCTAACTCAAAAATTTTTTGTTGGGCCTCAGTTACCTCTTGTGTGAGCGATGGAATTAATTCCGAGTCTTCTAAATTACACTGGAAAATTTTATCTGTATAAGTTTGGCTTGTCCACAAAGTGGTACCTTTGTCTAGCCATACGTCTTGGCACGACATATTTGCAATTGGGACAGTTGTGATCCGACCAGACAACAAGGCGTGTCCCACTGTAAGAGACTTTTGTATCATTAACTTCCGAGACGGAGTAAAAAGTTGTGTTTCTAAACTAGAAGGCTGTGAAATCGGTACTTGACGAAAGGAAAACGCTGGTATGTTTAATCCTTCTGTTGTCTGGTTTTTCACAGACTTTCCTGGTTCTTTTTTTTTGGGGGTGTAATCAAATTTAAAGGTTAATTAAAATTTGCCAACCGTTATTAAATTTTGTTAATCTTGATAGTCGATTTGAAGCTTCCCAAATTGTTTTAGGAAATCGTTTCCTAGTAACAAATCGATTCCTCCCATTTGCATGACCACTGCTTTTCCTTTTGCCATTTTGTTGTGTAGCTGTTTTGTGATTAGGGTAGCTCCCAGTGGGGAGGCTGTTGATCCATTTGCCATTATGATGCGCGGCCCTTCCCACGCGGCCATCTGAAACTTTGTGCACGCCAGCAACTTTGGGGAAATTACTGTACTTACTGTCCCGGTATCGATCACTGCTTTTACGATCATGTCCCCACATTGAACTGTTTCCGTATTAAATTTTGATGTGTTCAACGTTAAACAAGGGATGTTCACGTTTAGTTCTTGTTTTTGAAATGCTAAGTTATTAAGAGGAAACTCGTCCTGAAAAGCCGATTGTTGATGAGGTGTTTCTTCATAATAGGAATATTCTTGTAAATTGTTTACTTGTAGTCCCTTGTTGGGATGACCTTGTTAATATCGTGGTGTCCCGTTTCTTTGATTCCCTTTGAAATTTGGAGATTTCGGATTGTCATAGCGAAATCAAGCGATATGGCCCATTTATGTACAAAAATAACATTCTCGTCTTTCATTTGCCGGACACCGATTTGTTACAATTGGAGAATTCCAGTCAACTTTCTTATGTGTTTTGAAATCTTCGATCGTCTTTTGAAGTTCCATTAAAATTTTTTCCAAATTTAAATTCTTCTGCCAGGTTGACTTTTCCTCGCGTACCATCGAAATTGCAGCCGTTGGAGGCACTGGATCGTTCCTTTCCTCCCAACTTCTCTTGTCGAGAAGAATGGTGGTCTCTGTATGGATTTTAACCAATTCCAAAAACTCCGCGCACGTGCGAGGTCTTAGCGGATATATTTTCTTCACCAAGGAACGGCGTAAGCCGTTGTATAGGTGCTCTAGAATTTGTGTTTGTGTCATCGCCGGATTGATGACATGGCACATATGTAAGACGTCATAGTAATATGACGCCGTATCCTGGTTTCCTTCTGAAAACGCTTACGCAACTTCGCCTCTTGGATGAGGGCGAAATTATCTTGTCGAAATTCTTGTAAAAAGAAGGTTCGCAATCCCGCTACAAACGGTATTGCTGCGACCGTTGCCGTTGCGGCCACCACCATATGATCTTCCCAGTCCGCTGGAACATTTGTAAAAAGAAACCATTTGCGCGCAGTCCCTTCCAAGTACATTACAAAATTTGCCCTCATTTCGGCCGCGTCCCAATGGTTGTACCGACCGGTAAGCTCGTAGCGTTCCATCCAATCCTGTGCATTCTCTCCTGGTTTTGCACTAAACGTACAGGCAAAATTATTGCCGACGCCGACGCTGATATCCGTAACTCTGAATTGTTTTGACTGGTGGATAGAAGTTATTCTGCCGGGATGGGGTGAAGGCGTCTGCTCGGTTCTCGTAGACAACTGGGTGGTCTTCGAGCCGACGGTTTTCGGGGCGTTTTAACAGGCTCTATGATCATGTTTGGTAGACTGTTTTTTTCGTTTACCGCTTGTATAGTATTTCCGAAAAATAAACTCAAATTTTCCAACCAGGAGAGGATACTTTAGAATATTAAGTTATACTATCCGTATTCCCAAACTAAAACACAAGCTATTGAATTAACCCACCCAATATTTACTGAAAAAGAAAGAAAGGAAAAGAAAACAAACGAGAAGGAGAAAAAAAATTATTTGCAACAAGGGTCAATTTCGAACAAATCTGATGCAACCCCTCCACAACCCGACCCACCACTATTACCTTCACTACCGCAGTTAACTTGGCGGTTTACAACAGACACCAATTGGGACAACCCCAATCTAAACAACTGAATTTCTATTCGCCCCACACTTCGGTATACGACGATATTAACAACAGACACCAATTGGGATAACCCCAATCTAAACAACTGAATTTCTATTTTCCCCACCCTTCGGTACACGACGGTAAACGTTTATATTTTACTCAATCGTTGTTTTTTTTCCTCTTTTGTTCCGTTCTTATTGGCCGTATTTGTGACCCCGTACACAAACAATTTAAGGTGTAAACCCGTTTATTGTTGAAGGTTGAACCCCTGAACAAATTACGCCTCCAATATGTCCGAACGATGTTATAACGAACGAGAAAGAACGAAAAAAAATGTGTGCTAACCTGTATCTCCACCAATTGTGACGGGGATCCGGGATACGATGAAGTAAGACTAAGACTTGGGTATGCAAACTAATTATATTTCTCAACAGAACGATCTACTACAAACTCAGAGCAAGACTGAACCCTGAGCCTAAAGTGCTCAGGGTTTTTAAAGAGAAGAGCGTCACCTTGTTACGGGATGACGCCGGAAGTAAGTAAGAAGATGGTCATCTCGATAAGGTCTAGGTGACCCTCAGGCTCCTTTACCCCCTTTGGAGGGTAAAGGAGGGTAAAAGAGAAAGCAGTACAGCACGAGGAATCCATTAACCCGTGTGTGTCCTTTGCATTCCTCGTAGCATGACAACAAAGAACAAAGAAACTCGAGGTAACTAAAAGTAACTAAGTAAGAGAAGGGCTTCTATATATTCGCGACAGCTGCTAAGGCCAGTCTTTGGCCATCTCTGACTCGCACACTTTTTGGATGACCAACCAGTCTCACCAAGCTAGAGTGTATAGTTTTAAACTACCCATTAAAAAATCAATAGGCTTTTAAAGGCGCATTCATACTGGCACTAACTTAATGTTACGAATAATTGTTTCGCAATGCAATTTGACAGAGTGGTCTGTAACATAGCATCAGTGGCTGAAAGCTCCGCACCTCGGGTAGTTGTACAAGGGGTTTGAAGCTTCCTGCCACCCTACGCTATGACACAAATTCCTCCACTGGTGGCGTGGCGATATATTTCACTGGATTCTGTACTATTGCGTTAATTCCCGTGTCAATTGTGAATGCAACTTAGCCGACTTGGGCTTCTTTTGTTAACTTTTTATAACAGGGGTTTATTTCAAACACTTACGGTTTACACTCGAAACTGAACTGGAACTTGAGTTACATGTTATTAGATAGAAAAAACGACTGAGTCAAGTCCAGGATTTGTTGAAGTAGAAGTTGAGAATACAGATCTTTTACAAAATCAGCAAATATTCACTAATTGAAAGATTAGATTTTTCCAAAAATGATTAAATGTTTCCACCCAGGGTCTAACTGAGGACCTTCAGCGTGTGAAGCCGACGTAATAACCACTACACTATGGAAACTCAATTTAATCACTAGAGAAAAAAAAAATTTTTACCCCAAACACTTAAAAATGTATTCCTTTCCCATAGGACACAACTGTCATGGGCCAAGGATCGATTCAAGCCTCTGTGGCGCAATTGGCTAGCGCGTTCGGCTGTGTATAGACGTGTCTAACTGATCTCCGAAGAGTGACATCGTGCTGTGACTAAAAAAACTAGTTCCTTTTTTTCTCTTTTGTTATACTTTCGCTTGTATTTCGTTGTTTCTCTTGTTGTTTGTTAAGCCTCATTTTGGTTTGGTCCCAATTGTTTTGCATTGGTTTTTTCCCCCTGCCCTTTTTATTGTGGGTAAAATGGGAACGGAATCCCCAGACGTCTGGCCACGTGCCGCCGAAATCTCTTTTGGTAATACTGAAGTGACCAGGCATGAATTCTACGAATGTTTCGAGCAAGATAGCAACGAATCTGATAGCACCTTTGATGCAATTTCTCGCCTACCAGGACGAGCTATTTGCATTTTCCGAATTATGTTCAAGACCGTCAAAGACCATATTGAATTCTTGGATAAATTTAGTGCTTAAGAATCTGTAGTTATTAGTGGCAAGGAGGTCCGAATTAGAGTCAGAGATAGGTCAGTTAACCTTGTACGCGTTAGAATCCAACATTTCAAATTCAATTATGACCTTAGCCTCTTAAACAAGAGATTGCGCGAGTATGGAGTGATTTTTCGGATTTCTTGGGACACATATCAGGATAGGTCACTTCCAAGGTGGAACGGGATAAAGACTGGAGTTGTCAACGTGGATATGGAGATCAACAAGGGCATTCCGTCTTATATAACCTTTGGAAGCTACAAGGATCCACTAATGGTGTCTTACGCAGGGCAAATACACACATGCCGCATGTGTGATTCTCCTACCCATGTCTTAGCTAATTGCCCCAAGCAACCCCGTAGTTTAACTACCCCCAGCATCATTTCAAAAGGGCCCATTGGAACACGTAGCTATAGTAGAGCACTGACAAATAGTATACACTGACAAATGACTGTAGTCGTTCCTGATGGAGCTCCAGAGGTTCCAATTTCGAGGCCCGATGAGGCTGAATCTTTTTCTGACACCAATACCGACGCTGAAGACGTTAGCTGTGTGGATCCGTCTGTCACGTCTAAATCGGTAAAGAAAAAGAAAATAAAAGAGACGAGGGAATTCCAAGACGAACAAAAACAATCGGAAAAAAGGATTCGTACTGCCTTTTCGCATTCCTCCGGCGAGGAAGCGATAAAAATTGAAAATGATATAGCTCAGGTGGTTGAACTCGGATCTCAGACTCGAGAGGTTCCAGTTTTGATTCCGGGTGTGGTCATCAATTCCTCTCCCATCCTTTCTGAGGGAAACGATGTGCCAACCGATACAATTCCACCTGGTGTGCGATATATTTCATCCACGATGGCTTAGATGGATAACGAGGCAGTTGAAGAGATGGAAACATCCGAGCTGTTATCTGGTTTCAACCCCGAGGAGGACATTTCTTTTTCCGATGGGAGTATACAACCAGGCCACTTGATAATCAGGCGAATAGTCATGTCAGTTGAAGAGATGGAAACATCCGAGCTGTTATCTGGTTTCAACCCCGAGGAGGACATTTCTTTTTCCGATGGGAGTATACAACCAGGCCACTTGATAATCAGGCGAATAGTCATGTGAGCGAGACTCAGGAGTCATTGGGCGGCCCTCTCGGCACTTCTTCGACTCCTATAGTAGATAGAACTCTCAAAGCAAAGGAAGCCTTTAGAAGGAAAAAACCCAAGGAAAAAAGCCCCAATCCTATAAATCCAAATATAAATATTAATCATGACTAAAATCACGACATATAATATCAACAGAATATCGTCACCTGACAAACTTCAAATAATACTTAATTTCTTCTTACATCATAAACTTGATATTATATGTTTGCAAGAAGTAGTATTCCACTCCAGCACCGAATTAACTAACCATTACCAGATGCACACAAATCTCGGCCCTAGGAAACATGGGACATCCATCCTAGTACAACACTGCCTGAGTGTCAACAACTTTTTGTTTGATCTGGAGGGGAGGCTGATAGCCATGGAAGTAAAGGGTTTTGCTTTCGTGTGTATTTACGCCCCATCTGGTGACCAAAATAAAACTTATAGGGATTCTTTCCTCCGTCAAACTATTCCGGCTTATGTTGCCCAGTATAAGGCACCAGCAGTTATTTTGGGAGATTTTAATGCCCTGGACGAGATCGATGACAGGAAAAGTAGCAAGACAACACCATCAAAAATTAGACTTGCATTGCTAGAACCCCTCCGAGATTTAGTAAAAGCCCTTTCACTAACAGATTTCTGGAGAGATATTCGGAAAAATGAACCTTGCTGGACGTACAATTGTGCGACTAGCCAGGCTAGATTAGACAGAATTTATTGTCAGCATCACGTAAAATTTTCTGATATCCATTTGCACGACTTACCACTTGCGGATCACAGACCTACCACCAATCGTAGGGTACATAAACAAGACCACCTCTTCGTGTAGTGAGAAACAAGTCAAAGGATTTATGGAAACTTAACATTTCAATCCTCGAGGAGGAGGAATACATAAAATTAGTGCATGTCTTTATTGACGAAATGTCCCAACATACATCCCGTATTGAAAACATAGACCACTGGTGGGAGAACACTTTCAAACCTGGCCTCAGGCGTTTATCAATTAATTATTGTAGAAAGTGATCAGTAAGTTCTCTGTCAGTCGTTTTAAATATTTAAAAAAAAAACGGAAGGCTGGTGATTCAAGCCCACCCATGGGCGCAATAACTCTGGTAGATGTTTGTTTTGTTCAGTTTTTTTCAAAATTGATTCATTCCTTCGATATTTTACCTTACTGGAGGTTTCAAATGTCATGGACTCTATTCTTTTTTGACTTCTTTAAGAAAGGACACTATGAATACAATATCCATATTTTAGTTGGATTGCTGACATTGCCAACATGAGTGTTATGCTGAAGAAAAAGACAAGCTACTGTACCCTCCAAATGTTTCAGCATAAATGGTTTCTCTCCTAGGTATTATTGCCTTCTTTAGGATACCTTCAGAGGGATCGTTCATATCGCAAGATTGCCTAGCGCGTTGGCTGTGTGCAGACGTGTGTTGTTTTCGCTCTGTTCTTTCTCTGAATTGTAAGTCGTCTGCTTCTTTCTTTTGATTATTTATTTGTATCTGTATGTTGTGTTTTTTTTGTAGTTTCTTTTAAATATTTGTGATTATTTTGCGTTGTTTTCCCCTTCTGCGAGTGGGGTTTTTCCCCCACCTTTTCTATCCTGTTTGGTTTGGGCGGTATACCCTTTTTTTTGTAAGGGGCAATGTCTGTTTTGTGGCCAAACTCTGTTGATTTGGATTTCGGGAATAATTTCCCGAAATTGCCAATGCGAACGGTTCATTGGTTCGTTCGTACGCTTAAAGTAGAAAAAGAAGATTTGTTGGGACTTGTTGCTGTATTATATAGGAGAAACCAGGTTGCTGGAGCTACTTTCAAAACTGCAGCTCTGGCTAGAGAATTTCTGAATAAATATGAAGGCACTACCAAATCCGTGGTGGAGGGAAAGGAGTTGGCTGCAGTTATTAGAGATAGTAATGTTGAAGATAAATTCGTTAGAATTGCTGGAATTCCGCAGAATCTCGAGTTGGGGGTTGTTCAAACTCGCCTAAGGGAGTTTGGCACCGTAATTGATATGCGTTGTGTGTCAGAAATATAATAAAACAAAAAATGAGATTCGGTTTTGAGGCTTCTGTATTTGGAACAGGATAAACAATAATGTTCATTCCAACTAGTGGAGCTTCTGGCATGACCAGGTGATGAGAATCACCCACGTGGTAGAGACTCACGTGAATTACAATGAGAGAAATATGTCTGTGTAGCGATAACGCTCACACTGATAATGATGAGGCAGATAATCGCACATGTACATATAAATAATTTGTGACTTCAAACAGAAGAATTACCAGGATGATCTAATTGAATTCACAAAAGAAAAGAAGAAATAAACGGAAATAACTTAGTAGAGCAGTGATTTTAGAGACCGTTCTCAAAGCGTGGTCTGAAAGAGAGTGAGAGAAAAAGAAGAATTGGAACAGTTCAAGAACTATTCACAAGGCCGGGTACTCCGCACTAGCATATTGCGTGTGGAGCCATCTAGTCGTCAAGAGTTGAAATGTTTGTCATTCTGACATTGGGAACGTTATCGTACAGTGGAAGGTGACGAAATTATGTACCAGGTTCTGGCTACCTGGTTGATCGTCCGCATGACTGTGACAAAGAATATACCCTCGACCCTCGTACATTAAAATTGGCAGCTACCGTGCCATTGTGAAGTATGAGGGTCAGCGACCGACTTGCAGACTTTGTGACGGGGAAACCCATTTTAGTAATACATGCCCTAGGACAAGACGAAACAGAGAGACTGTAGTTGAAAAACCTGACTCAGATAAAGATAAGGAACAAGAGACTGATCCAAAAGACCAACCTACGAAGGACACCGAAACATTTGAGGAAAACGCTATAACTTCTTCAGAAGGTAACATGAAAAAGTCACCATCTGGAGAAAATGACAACATTGGGATTAACTCCGAGACAATTGAAGACACACAGACGCAAAACCCGACATGTTCCCTGGAAATTGCACCAGAACAGATCCCTGCAAAATCCCCAAAGAAACGAAAATCGACAACCACACCAGTATTTTCTTCCGAAGAATTCTCTCCTTTGAATTCAACCCCGACCATAATACCAGAGACACAACATTTTTATCCCTTGCCTCCAGACAACTCTTTGGATCCTGATGGTCCCAATCATGGGGCCGCTGAATCCATGGAGACTGGCGATGGTCAAAAAATTCCGGATCCAACCTCACAAAATCTGACTGGACTAGGAAAAGTTTAGAAAACTAAAAGAAAATTTAAACCAACATTGACATCAACAAACTCGCGACTTGTGAAGACATTAGAAACACAATCTAAAAAGAAACTCCCAAATGATACATCTTAAAGTCGTTGCAATCAAAATAGGGGGTTTGAAGTCGATCGAAAGACGACATATTCTTTTCAATTTCTGCAGGGATGGGGATTTCGATGTAGTGGGACTGCAATAAGAGGTAGCTTTTCACACTTGCCAAATTATTGACAGTCGTTACCACTTTTTTACCAATCTGGGTCCCCATAAAATGGTACGGCCATCCTTTTGAAACATGGTTAGATCCACTCACGCCTTCTTTTAGATCCCGATGGAAGAACAATCTCACTTGATTTGCAACCTTTTACGTTTATTAAAACACCTATGCTCCATCGGGTAATCAAGCAAAAGATGAACGAGATAATTTCCTGAGATGTACCATCACTGCCTATGCTTTAAATTCTCGACTTCCCCTTGTGTTGATTGGCAACTTTAATTGTGTGGACGATTTCCAGAACAGAACCCAAACCACATCCCGTAAATATCTTTCCCAAACTATAGTTTTGCTTTAAAGGAGATGATTGCTGGTCTAGATCTAGTTGACATCTGTAAAAAGCTAAAGAATGATGAAATTGGTCATACGTTCCATCATCCTTTTGGATCATCGTGACTTGATAGGATTTATGCTATCCCTAGTAGAACGAGATATCTTTTAGATATCTTTTAGATATCTACATATCTTTCTGGTGTCTTTTTTTTTGTTGGCATCTTACAGATATCTTTTAAATATATACCAAAACATCGCCCGTTTATCATATCTATAAAACATTTAGAAAATATCTTTATAAAAACATTTTACGTAAGATATTTAAAATAAAAATAAGAGAACCAAAATAGATTCGAACCCTGATACTTCAAGTTCACTCACCACCTCGCTATCTATTACACTATCACGTTGTCTAGTAATCCTAGAAATTATTTATGTAGACTGTATTAAACGGACTTAAACTTTTTCCCTTAAGTTACAATGACAAATCTTTAGTAAATCCTGATAGAGACAAATTTAAACTCTTTTTAAGCCAATTAAATAATCTTTGCGGCCAGAAAAAAAATTATTTTTGGACCGTTAAAAAAACCAGTTTGAAACCCATTAATTAGACCACCAAAAGCCATCTTTTATCAAGCCTATTCGGACGGTATAGACGACGTCTTTTTTATCCCGAATAAAAATATGTGCGTCTAAATTAGACCGCCAAAAGCCGACTTTTATCCAGCCTATTCAGACGATCACACAAAGACGTATTTTTTCATAAATTAAACCAAGCGTGTTGTCTGGGTATTGAGACACAATGAATGAACAATTCGAGTGTAAAGTTATTTAGAATCAAATCATTGAAATCGTAATGTCAAATTTACAAAAAAAAATTCTTCAAAATATACTTTCCACCACTTTTTTCAACACATTGGAGATTAAGGTAAAGTTGCAAATCTCCTACTAGGAACTGAGGTCCTGAGTTTCTAGCAAACATTTGAAAACGGCAGCCAACGAAGGAGGAACATTGGACCATTGTTGTTTTTAAAATGTAGTTTAATCAAGCTTGGATAATTTAACTGTTTGGATGGGCGGATTACAAATGAACTCGATAGTACGACTGGCTAGTTGCAATAAAGTGGTTGCATGCACTCTTGCAAAATCCAACAAGATTTTATAGCTTGCTAATAATACGATTTCTATACGCAAAACAGCTGAAGATTTCAAGGGAACCACAAATCGTCTACCTAGAATCCCACATGTTGCAGATAATATCTATTATCTTCAGTTAAAACATAAATCAAATTGGTAAAAAAGTATATTTTTTATTTATGTCATGTTGGTATAATGGTTAGCGAGTGAGGCTACCGTTCTTATAGTTAGAAGTTCGATCCTCACAGTCGGCAAAAAACAAAAATTCATAATTTGGAATGAATAATACGAGAAAAGGAAAGAGAAGTGGCGTAGTATATTTAAAAGCATTATTCAGAGATTTATTTGAAATATCTATCAAAGATGTATAATAGATATATTTAAGATATCTAAGAAAGATATATATTAGATATTCAAGAAAGATATCTTTAAGAGATGACAATAGGTTACTAGATAGTTATTAATAAGATATGTTTCTGGTAGATAACTCTTTGTCTTTAAGATATCTAAAACATATCTCGTTCTACTAGGGAGACTGTCAACGAGATTTACCCTCAGAACAATTGCCCACAAAGGACAACTGGGGTCTCAGTTCTAGGAATATTAAATCAATCAGTCTCAAGACATGTTGGCCAACATAACAACAGTTGAAAATCTAGTTCGGCAATTAAAAATCTCGAAGAAACCATTAAAGAAGTCCAAACCCACTAATAAAATTGTGATTATTCTCACGTCACAATTTCAACATTTTAGAATTGTTTGGGATACGTACAAATAATCAGAACCGACTATGGAATTGCTCATACTTCGTCTTCTGGCTGAAGAACGAAGAATGGATGCTGTTAAGCGTGAGGTTCAAGAACCAAGCTCTAGCAAACCTGTGGAAGCACTTGCTGTCATGAATCAATACCGAAGAGGTCAATCAAACAACAGGTGGCAAGTTGCCACTGGTAACCTCAAACGCAACAAAACGATTTAAAGAAAAGGGAAAATGTCTTCTATGATTTTCACAACAGCTTTACTCTTTCATCTGAAGAATGCAGAAATCATCCGAAAAACAAAAGGCAGAAAATGGATCAACATGCTAAAGTCAGTGTTATCAAATCTAGAGAAGAAGAAGAAGATGACCATAATTACCACATTATGGAAGACTCTATGGAAACCACAGAAGAAAATTATGACTGGTATACTTACTCTGGTGCTACATGTCCAAATGTCAGGTAATGCAAGAGTATTTTGCAGTCTTGAAAAAGATGCCAAGAGCTTGACTGCCAAAGGAGTTCATGAAAAACGTCTTTATGTTAAAGCAACTTGGGATGTGTCCTTCAGAGCATTTATAGACAACCAACCTTACACTGGAATGCTGAAAAATGTATTGTACGTACCGAACCAAGGAGTGAATCTTGTCTCTATTTGTTCGGTAATGGAAAAAGATAATGTACAAATTATTTTTTCGGAAAACGTTAAAAGTTCTTTTCTCGAAAAACGGAAAATTATCGATCATAGGAAAGAAAGCATCTAACGGTCCACATGAACTTGATATTGCGACGAGGATCTGGGTGTGATGAAGTAAGACTAGTATAATGAGACTCGTGTAGGCAAACTTAATGTATTTTACTCAACAAACAACCTACTACAATGTATGAGCCAGACTGAACCCTTGAGTCTACATTGCTCAGGGTGTTTAAGGGAAAGAGCGTCACCCTGTTACGGGATGACGCCGGAAGTATCTAGTTGGAAGATGGTCATCTAGATAAGGTCTAGATGACCGCAAGGCTCTTTACCCCCTTTTTGAGGGTAAATGAGAAAGCTACAGCACGGCACGAGGAATCCATTTACACGTGTGTGTCTTTGGATTTCTCGTTGCCTGAAAACAAAGAACAAGACAATCAAAGTAAAGATAGAGAAGGGCGTCCATTTATCCGTGACAATAAGATAAGCCATTTTACCCTACTAGCACACATTATCCATAGGACGTCCATTGGATATCCGATGGTCCATTTTCCGTTTGTTCATTTATTGTAAGCTACGGACATCCTATGGATGTCCAATTTCTGTCATTTTACGGGTGATCGGTTTTTGATATATCCTGCGGTTGTCCATCTGGTACCGATCTTGCATGGCCCATTAAACGATCATATTTGGACGTCCGCTGGACGTCCAATCATAGGACGTACTTTTTGGGTAGAAGCTGGACGTTCTATGGATATACTCACTTGGATTACCAATAATTCGGACCAAAAAAGAACGTCCATAGGATGTCCGTGACTGCCTGAAAACGGAAATACTTTGAGTTTTTATAATTAGAAACTTGGACGTCCTATGGACATCCTTTGGACGTCCTGTGGATTACGTGCGGTAGAAGAGATGAAAATTTTGTCTATCACTTGAAAGAAAAACAATGATCATTTACCTTCGAAAATGTAAAAACTGTCACATTTCACAATTTTATGTTTAAAAAATAAATAACAATAAAATTTATAAATTGCAAAAAAAAAATGTTTTATTTCCTAAATTATTTTTTTAAATTGTTTTGAATTTGATTCTGTATGCATTTTCTGACTTTTATTTGCTAGATTATGATTATTGTAATTTATATTTATATATATCTACTAGTATATGAAATAAGCACATAGTTGTAACTAACGATTACTGTATTGGATAGAGCATTCGGCTACGAATCTAGGGAACTTGAGTTCGATTCCCGTAGCAGGTTTTTATTTTCCCCAAAATTGGAAAAAAAGAAGGTCCAAATTACGTTCATTTTCGGACGTCCTATGGATATACACGTTTGACGTCCATGGGAGAGGACATTAGGACATCCTGTAAACATACATAGGACATCCAACTGGGATATCCAACTGGATCGCAGCTGACATCTATAGGATATCCAAAGGATATCCCTGTGCTAGTAAAGTAGTTGAGGCAATCTTCATATTCTTCGTAATTTCTCTGTCTGGGTACATTATTGGCCAGGAGTTTTGCGGACCCATCTACATAGTATAAAGAACTGTGGGACACCACAGTTTTCATTGCCCAGAGTTACTCGGCCAAAGTAATGGCGTCAGCGATTATAAATGGGGGATTTCCAGTATCATTAATTTGCGGAGGACATGGAACTTCGATTTGTTAACTGGCTGTTGTTGAGGTAACATCAGCAGCCTCTTGCTAAATAACAAACAATTGGGAAATCGGCTGTTGTTTTTCCTGAAGTTCCATGACGTTATTGTGTTTTGTGCCATTTTCGCCTCCTTTTCTTTATTTATTTTCTCCTTCAATTACTTTGCCTCTTTTCTTGGTTTAATCCGAGAACGCCGGTATACTTTCTTCAAATATGCTTTGAAACAGGAAGTAAATTCAGGGATCGGCAGTACTTTGAGCAAATTTTAAAACGGAATTCATTGAATTTTTGGATTCATTCCCAGGGAAACTTTTTGAGTACAAAGAGGCATATCCTGAGCTTGCAACCTTTCCTTTCCAGCCAGGAAAAAACCTTCAGAATGTTAGGGTAAAGTTCTTCTTTGACTACTTTGTAGAGGAAGACTGTTTTCACATCTAGCTGAATAATCTTCAAGTTGAGTTAGGCCACGGCGGATAGGAGCATCCACAGGGAGTCATATTTGACTAGGGGAGAACGTTTCTTCATAATCGATACTTCGTGTTTGAGTGTACCCCTTGGCAACCAATCGTGCTGTGAAGCATTGTGTAGTGTTGTTTTGGCCGGATTTTATCTTTAAGATCCATATGCACTTGATGGCTTTCGAGCTGGTGGTAGAGGCACTACTTTTCAGGTGTCATTTTTGATTAATGACTTGTTCTCGTCGAGAATTTCTGGTTTCCAGGATTGGCCATTTTCAGACTGC
Source organism: Daphnia galeata (assembly GCA_030770115.1). Lineage (NCBI taxonomy): Eukaryota > Metazoa > Arthropoda > Branchiopoda > Diplostraca > Daphniidae > Daphnia > Daphnia galeata. The sequence goes on from CM061122.1 coordinate 4,804,684, forward strand.
ATTGCCTCTTGATAGGATTGTGTCTCAAAATTCTGTGATGTTTTAACAACTTGCATACTAATCGACTGTTTAGCTTCACGAAAGCGTAACGGGAATGGCAGAATTGCAAATGGCACCAGTGTTTCCGTTTTCATCCCACTCATTTCCTTGGTTACAGTCAGTCCCTTCTTCGATTGTGGGTACAAAATTCTTGCTTCCTTACTTGTCGGACTGGTGACTGGTAGGAAGTCATTTTGCATCGATCCGTTTTGTGTAGATGGCGTTAGTGGATGCATCAACAGATTCGGCGGTCCAAGTAATTATTGCTGTTCTTCTTCCTTGTAGTTTTCATTAAAAATGATGTAACAAGCTATCACTTCACGTCCATTCGGATCCAGCTTCCACCTGACCGTGTCTGAAATGTGCATAAAGGCTTAAGAAGCAAAAAAGCGGAGATGAGAGATATTGTGTTTACCTCCGTTCCATGTTTGATATGGTTTAACTTTTTCATTGCTTGACAGCGTTCGGTTCAGAGTGAAGACTGCAAAGGCTACGGCTTCTTTCCATAGGCGCAGTGGTAACCTCTTTGCGTGTTGTGAGTTTTGAGCTGCTTCCATCACTGTCCAGTTATCTTTCTCTGCAACTCCATTCTGTTACTAGGAGTACGAAACGCTGGTTTCAAAACGAATTCCTTTTGAAAGTAGCCAGTTTTTGAATTCTTCTCCATTGTTTTCTGCCATTATCTGATCTAAGTGTTTTGACTGCCTTCCTTGTCTCATTTTTCCGTCGAGCAGCATACTGTTTGAAGTGAGTGGCTACTTCAGATTTGTTTTCAAGGAAATATCTAACACAACAACCACTGCAGTCGTATTTGAAGAGGACATAGCAGCGAGCTCAGGTCAGGGATGCTTCCTGCCTCGACCCATATAGATCTGAGTGGATGAGCTCTCCTACTTCTTTTTCTCTGACGCGTCCATTGGGAAGTAGAAGGTGGTGCAACTTTCCATACGAATCTTATGCAAACAGGGGCTGTTTCGTCTTGGTCGGGTTTGATGATTCAACCAGTTGTTGAGATTTCATTCGACGTTTTTTTGGACAGGCTTGACCAGGCTTATTAATATCGGAGAAAAAGTATTTCCGATTGCGATAGCGATAGCGGTGTTTTTGTTATAATTCCCGACCAACGGACGATGAAGTCTCAAAATAAGTATCGGTGCTGGTGCGATAGTTGCCAACAGGCTTGTCATCGATCACGATTTTTCGTGATCGCGATAACGATACCGATGAACTCAGAAAATCTTGATCGAGATCCCGATCTCGATACCAAAAAAATATTGTGATCGCGATACCGATACCGATCAAGATCACAAATATTCGATCATAAATATTTATAATGCTGACCAAAATCGATAAACTAAACTTCTTCCCAATTTCTTTTCGAAGCCATTTTGCACTAAGAAAAACATCGGCAATATTCCAAGAAGAAAGTAAACGAAACTTGAACTGTCAAAGCTTTTTCAATACTAACACTTTTAGCCAATGATAATTGGCGCGTGATCGATACAAATTGACCGAAAATTTCCTAATCGATCTCGATACCAATCGCAATTTTTAATTTTGATCGAGATCCCGATCAACGATCGTGATCGTGCGATCGGTATCGGGATCGTGATCGGAAAATATCGCGATGATGACAACCCTGGTTGCCAATATTTTTTACAACGTTGCAAAATTTTGAAATTTTTCTTAAATATTTTTATTAATAATGTTTTCAAAAGCTGAAAAAACTATATTTTAAGTTTACATTTTACAAGCTTGAATAGAAATCTTTTCACATATTAAAATATAGTTCCCTAGTTTTTCAGCTTGGCCAAGGTATTTATAATAACTCTGATTAACGAATACACTACTGTAGGGCTCATCAGTTTTCAGCTGTCACTTTATGCTACTTAAAAGCAGTCTGCAGTTGCAATAAAAAACTATTGCGTCCTTGGCGATGAAAACGTGATTATTGATCGATACTGATTATGAAATCTATCGCCCGATAATCGCTCCAACAAAAAATCCTATTCCCGATGACCCCTGGTAGCACACTGCTATAGGATGTCCGTCACCCATCCGACTCGTTCGACTCGGACTTCCGAGCCGACGGCCATAGGATGGCCGCTGTACATCATAATGTCGCGCCGTACGACGTCCGATTGGTGACGGACCATGGACGTCTCCAATCGGACAGTCATCGGATCAACCATCACTAGTTGAGAAAAAAAGGGGGATCGACTCGCTACAGGGCCACCCATCTAAAATTCGACGATAGGAGTGGATGCTGCGATTTTTAACTCTACATTACCACCTGTTCTGTTGCGGCGTAGTTAATATTGCGACGAAGTTGATAATTATAAACGACAACAATTTGAAAGAATTTCTAATAGTTAATTGAAATTAAATAGAATTGATCAGAATGAAATATTATGGGTCTAAAAGAAATAATCTTGATAAATAAAAATAATAATACTATTTTGATAGTTCGTAACGCAATGATATTATTATACATCTTCGATTACTTAACTTAATTTATGTGTACTCGGCATGCGAGCAATTATAAATTGAAAATATTTCAAAAAAATAAAATGAAAAAGTTTAAGTTAAGTTAAGTCCACGTTGTCCGCCTCCATCCACAGTACAGTCTATGGACGTCCTACTTCATGTCGAAAATGGACGTCCAAAAAGACCAAATACGGACAACCATGGGACGTGCGTCGAAGACGGCTTAAGGCCGTCGTTCCATTGGAGGAATTATTTACGTCCAGGATGGGACGGGACAAATTCGGACATCGGGACGTCCAATGGATAGACGTTGGATGGGAGTGTGCTACCAGGGACGATTTTATCGTTCATCGTGGCTATATAGGGCTTTTTCACATCGCGAAAATCCAACTTTCAAAATCTGGCAACGCATGCGTTTCGTAGTTTTTTCCGTTCTTATGGCAAAGAACATAAGAAAATTTAAGTGTATTCAATAAAATCTAGTATTTTTAATTCTGAATATTTCTTCACGAGAATTCCACGGTGCTCTAGGTAAGATATCGGTCGTTAATTTCATGTATAATTTACTCGGACTAAAAAATTATTACGGGCTAAAAATTCAAATACAAAACTTTGTTTTGGTTTTTTAGGCGATTCTTGGCATGGCCGAGTTGGACGCATGGGTTGCCAGACTTATGAAAGTCATTATGAGAAATCTGGCAACGCATCCAGATGCCGAGAATCGCCTAAAAAAACCAAAACAAAGTTTTGTATTTGAATTTTCAGCCCATAATAATTTTTTAGTCCGAGTAAACTATACATGAAATTAACGTCTTTAATGTTACTTCGCCAGCTCGCTAACCACTACGCTATCAGACCTTTTATTATAATTAAGAAATTATATATCAAACCGAATTAACTTTTTCCTCTAAGTTACAGTAAATCATAATCTTTAGAAAATCCCGAAAGAGACAAGTTTTAAACTCTTATTTTGACCAGTTAAATACTCCTTGCGCGAAACCAGCTGAAATGCCCGCAAAGTCAGAGCTTAAAGGCGCTATTGGTCCAAATAGTTCAGCTGAAAAAAATTTTGGCTGAAGTAAATTTACCTATTTAGTTATTTTGGCGAACATTTACTTCAGCTGAAGTTGCATTTTGGCATGAAAATTTTATTTTACTTCTGCTTCAGCTAAATTGTAAATTTTCACCTTTTACATGTACTTTATTTACTTCAGCTGGAACAAGGTCTAGACCTTGTTTCAGCTCCAACTTCACCCACCCATAAAAGCCCCGCCCCTTGTTGGTTGTTTGACAACGTCGCATTCAGACGACTTTTTTTAACGAAAAATAAAGGTGAATTAAAAATTTTACTTCAGCTAAAACCTAAAAGTAACTTCAGCTAAATTCCATTTTGGTGTGAGTTTTTTCAATTCACCTAAACAAAAAGATAAATTAAATTCATGCGCCAGAATGCGTCTTAAGTATCGTTCACACTACAGGGTTTTTTTAGCGTTATGTGTAACGTAATTCGGTTTAAGCAACCAATTTTTATGGTTTCGCTTATTTCCCGCTTTAGTTCATAAAAAGGCCGCCGCATACACATGGCGTTTGGCTTCTTGTTTTCTTGTTGGTTGACGCCATGTGTATGCGGCGGCCTTTTTATGAACCGTAGCGGCAAATCATATTTTTCGGCAACCTTAAAAACTTAATAACTTCAGAACGGCTAGACATATTTGCGAATGACTTTTTAGCATTATTTATAATTATCTTAAGTATTTTTTTATGAAAATAGAAAAATTTGAGGACCACTCCATTACTATAAAAAAAGAATCTTGGGAGGGACGAAGAAAATAAACAATGATTAAAATATCAAAAATTTGCAACTTACGAACTGTCATTTACACAAACAAACGGAAAAAATTGATAAAGCGTCTGCTTCTACATGTAAACACCATTCTTCAAAAATTAATTTAAGAGAAAATAAACAAAGATGTTGGTTGAAAATGGTTGTATTAAATCAGAAAAAAATCAATTTACACTTTAAAATTAAAATAAGGCACCACATTAACATAGTAAAAATACAGGAAATAAAATACCGGTTTTGACGAGAGGGCAAGATAGCAACCGTCCGTCAATACGCAATTGGGAACATTCCGAGAACTTGCAACTCAGCATCCGCCAGAGGTCTATATAAATAAAAACACAATGAACATTTATCAGCTGTAAAAAACATTTATTACAATAATAAACTCTATTTTACTACATTTTCCAAATTTTTTATTCTGTTTTCAATATTTTAAATAGAAAACATAAATTTTTTCTATAAGGGTTTTTTATACAAATACAAAAAAATAGTAATAACAAAGCTCATGAAAAAAAAATCGTGATTTAATTTGTTCCCGGTTACCCCACTTTTTTTCATAACTTGACTCCACTATTTTTTGCCAATATTTTTAAGGAAATTTGTGTTGCGGACTCCTTGGCTGACATTCCTGAATCTTTAATTCTTTATCGAGAAAGTGGCAGATGTGGGAGATCGGCTGCTCATCAGTTTAGTCAAGTCCAATTTTTTCTAAGACGATTAAACATTTAGTAATTTTACTGAAAAATTATCAAAATCGGAACAATGAAACAATTTTTTTATAACTTTAAATAAAACTGAGCAACACGACTGTTTTTATTCATCAAATTGCGATCACAAACCAGGTTAATTATATAATAAATATTATGAAGCTGAGCCTCCAGTTTGAGATAAATGTTTTATTACGTCGACCCAATCATAGCCTCTTATTTTTTCTCCTTTGCCATCCATTCTATCCCATTGTCGTCTTTTCTGTGCCTTGGTAAGTCCAGTACGGCGTTCTTTATTGTCTTTACATAAGTGTTCCACCTTGAAAAAAGATTTGTTATTAGTGTTAATAAAACATTTGTAGTATTGTACAATGCATCATACTTTTTCTTCAATATCTAAATTAGCAACACTAATGGATGTATCCAAATTTGAAGGTTGATCAATCAATAATTCTTCCAGGTTTTCTTTGACCCATTCAATAAGTGTGTAGGTCATAGCTGAACCAACATTGGCATCTGCTTCCTTCAACACCTTTGATTTAATATTATCTTTCACATGAGTTTTCCTGATTGACAATTTTAGCAATTAATAAATAATTTGATTATGTTAAAGGAGTCATTAAATCTTGCATGTGTTTGTTATAAAAAGCATCAAGGTTGATGTCAGGCAGACTTTCTGGGTATGACTCTGGCCAGCTGATTTCTAAAACAAATGAATGAGGTTCACCTTCAATTCCATACTGCAAAAAAAGTTCCAGATACAAAAACAGAAATGTATTTCACAGTAGTAGAGATTTATAAATGTGACAATGTGAAGCAGCTTTACATTTACAAATAAGCTGCATTATAAATGGTGACACTGATACACCTTTCAAATAACTTCATCAGCTTGTTAAGTTTCTGAATATAAATCTAACCTTGGCAAAATTGGTTTACCTTATACTGAAATGACTTGTGGTTCAGTTCTCTAAAACTTCCGTCTCCTTCATAAATGGACCTGAGAACTTCCAGTTCCTCATCTTGATTTTCGGAATTCATCCCTATCTCAATAAAAATTATTTACATTGTAATCATTAATAAATTTATTATAAAGTCGAACAAAGAAAGTCAGAAACTCACTATTTTTCTAATAAACCATCGAGGTAATCTATATCTATGAAACATATAAGGCCTTCTACTCTTCCAGTAGTTTCATTCAAAATTGTTTACGGGTTTACCCCACCGGCCACCGCTCAGTATTAGTGTTCTACACACCCGCTTGGTGTGCTGCTTGCTCTTTATAGCCGCTTCTAGTAATCTAGTATTTATTTGTTTATTTCAAAAATGTAGGCGGCCTAGACTATTAATGTTTTTAAATAGTATATTCAATTATTATTATATTCAATTATATTTTTGTGAACTTAGACAATTAATTGTTATTATTTCATTAGTTCACTCGAGGGGACTGGAGATCCAGTCTCCACTTTGCGGTAAGCACCGATACGAATTTTAACCCTCAAAGGCACAAACTCACAAAGGGAAAATCTCTAAGGCTAACACAAGTAATAACACATAGTGGTGTTTCGTTTTTTACAACCAGGAACCAGCTGCCAACTGCAACCAGTTTTTTCGTACATATGCTATTATGCTTAATGATAGTGCTTCAGTTTAAAAACAGGTGGCGTTGTGAGGAACGGAAAAGCGTAGTCGTATAAGACTACTTCTACTTACTATGGCATACGACGTATATACTTCTTATCGTTACTGACTTACTGGGCCTGAATTGCAGAATTGGAATTTGACACTGTCCGAAAACGCGAAAGCCACGAACTCGCGTTAAATTTAGTCTATGACCGCCATCGCAAATCTTTTTTTATATAATCGTATCTGGCCATTTCATTCACGAGAAGTTTTAATTTAAGTATTCAATTAAAGAAGGTGAGCTAATTTTTTATGTTTTTACCGTTATCTGCTATTAAATATCATACTTATGGTTGACGAAATATGTTATTGCAATCGAATTGATTCAACCGTCGATTAGTCAAGCTGCATAGATATAACTTGCAATTGGTTTTGATTATTTTCTTAGGTTAGTCTATTTTATATGTATTATTAACTTAACTACTTTTTATTCTTGCCAGGTAGTACCGAAACCCAAGATGTATAATGGCATTGGACTCACAACAGCTCGAGGTTCTGGAACTAATGGATATGTTAGTAGGAATCTAGCATTTGTGCACACAACAAAGGATAAAGTCAAGTACAAGACTGAAGAAGAGATACTGAAACTAGATTCAATTTCCCATAAAAAACCAAATTTGGAGATTTTGGATCATGAACGAAAACGAAAACTGGAGCTGAAATGTCTTGAGTTCAGAGAAGATTTAGAAGAAAAAGGGTGAGTTTCCTACATCATTATCTAAAACTGTAGAAAGCTTTAGCGAATAGCTCTAGTTAAAATGAAATGGGTCTTTGACTTGGTAAAAGTATGAAACTGACTGATCTTGTTATACTGCTATTGCACCCGATACTTAAACCAAGAAGTGGGATTCCTAGAGGTAAGATATCATTTTTTTAGGTTCTGATGTACATTAAAGTCCCATTCCAAATGTGTGTGTGTGTGTTGTAATTTGTGTACTTGTAGCTAGTTAGAAAAACGTGACAAATATGTGTGTGTTGTTTTACATCAATTATTTGATATACAACTCTACATTAAGGATGGAAGAAGAACTGGTTTCTTATTATGGTTCCAATAGAATGGCTTTTAGCTGCAGTGTGTGATTCAATTTTTCGTGTTGATAGGATTGATGAGGAGATCATTGAATCAAAACTGCTCGAATACCGTACATCCCTGGTGCAGAAAGATGCCGAAGATGGCAAGGGCACAACAACCTACGAAACAGATGAATACGGCCGCATTGTGTAAGTACAAGTTTCATTATGAGTCTCGATCAATATGTTAAACGCATGCGCTTTAAGAAAAATCAATCGTACCCTGGCGCGACGGTAGAGTGACCAGTTAGTCTTGACTTGGGCTTCTAGCTACACTATGGGGGGTTTTCTAGCTATTAGAATTGCAATTTTCAATTTCTAATGTTAAAGGTGCGAATATCCAGTCTTCCGATGTAAAGTGCTCTTCAATTTTATTGGTCTTACGTGTTAATGTAAAGCAATTTGAGTCTTCCAATCTCGTTGCCTTTAATTTGAATCATCTGTTAAATTTTGTAAAAAAAATGTCGTATTCTCCATCAGAGCTCTTTCGTCGTGTTTGGCAAGAGGCATTGCGTGTTGTGTTGCAACAACATCATTGGGTTGGTCATTTAAGTGAATCTATTATCAGCCAACGAAATAGTGAGGGTCTGGATCATTGTAACGGCTTAATGAAATGTCCCTGTCTCATGACGCATGCACTTCTCTTACCCGACGCTCCCACAAAGAAACGAAAACGAAAACGGCGTAAAAAACGAAATCAATTTTTAAATGCCAACAAAGTGTCTATCATTCATTCAGTTAGGTATCACTTTCGATTTCACAGTTTTTATTTGACATGTTGAATTGTTGATAGTGCAGTTTATATTTGTTTCATTTTCTTAGTGTCAAAGAAACTCATCAGATAGCTGCTGCGCAAGAAGAAAAGAACCGAAGTCTTCGCCAAGCCTTTGGAATCAGCGACTACTTCGTGGAAGGTAGCAGTTTAGATCCCAATCGCAAGATTCGCGAAACCGCGGCTAAACAAGCAGCTGAACAGAAAACTTACAACATCGTTCGCACCCCGAGTCCAGAACCCCAAGAACAAACGTCGTTAATCCCTCAACTTGAGGATTCTGATGTTCCATCAAAACCAAAAAAGAATAAGAAAGCAAAGAGCAAGAAGAGTAAGAAATCTAAGAAAAAGGAAGATAAAGAATCAGAAAATGAGAAGGAAGAACGAAACCAATCTATAGAAAAAACAAAAGCATCTAAGTCTATTGAGAATTCGGAAAGCAAAAAATCAGATTCGAAAAGTAACGGTCGTTCTTCTAGTCGTGCTGAATCCCCTAAAACACGCCGCCGCCATGATACACCAAGTCCTCCTCGCTGGCGTGAAAATGAAGAATCGCGACATCGCAAGAGGCGTGCAAGTTTAGATAAAGAAAAGGATGGCCATAGCAGTCGCCGGGACGAGACTGATAGGAAAAAACCGAGGGAGGACTCTGAGAAAACTGTCGACAAAAGGGATCATTCCAGCAACAGACGAGAAAGTCACAATCAACGTTCTTCATATAGACAAGACAGACACAGCCGTGATTCGCGCTATGATAGAGAACGTCGTGACGATTACCATCACACCAGAAATCGTGAAGACAACAATCGTTCAGACACTTCTTGGGTTAGCCAAAAAGAAAGAAAAAACAAACAAGACGAATTAGAAGTTCGTGAAACTAAAGGACACTCACAGTCGAAGCATTTGGTCACAAGCGATCACGGACGTTTGGACCCTGAAAGGATGTCTGACTTGGAAGAAAATAAAAAACTGGAAGAGTCTGTGCAAATTACTCAGAAAGATGCCATCATAGATTTGGTTGCATTGGTGGAACCATCAGTAAAGCACGTGGAACAAAAGAAAGATATGTCTGCTAGTCAAACAACGGAGAAAATGAAAGCTGATATAGCCAAACTAGGATCTATCATTGATCAACTTGGACGAACAAAGAAGAAGAAATCTAGACACGACACAAATCAATCGTCATCTTCCTCGAGTTCGTCCTCAAGTTCTGATTCATCTGATTCTGATCAATCCTCGTCATCTGATTCTGATTCTTCCTCCTCTTCTTCGTCGTCATCGTCATCATCTTCCTATTCTTCTTCTTCATCATCGACACCTTCGAAGGCTTCAGCGCCGCGTTCCAAAAGCAAACGATCACCATCTATTCCACGACGGAGTGGCTCGCCAAGCTGGAAGGACCGTAGGCGTATCACCAGGTACAAAGATTCTAAACGATAAGCTTTACTCTCAGTTCGTGTTGATGGAGCTAAATTGGAGTTTGATTCAATTTTTTCGTTTTTCTTTTTGTCAGTTGTTTTATGCTTTATTCGATTGACGTAAATCCGTTGTATTGGAATTGCCTTTCAACTTTTTGCTCTTCAACTTTTTTCTTTCACCCCCCTCTTCACTCCATTTGTAGACGCATGATTTTCGTCTATATTGATTTTGTTCGTATCAGTTTGGCAATTATCTTTTTTAATACAATTTTTGTTTACTTCATGATATTTTACTTTTCCTCCTAATTTTATTTATATGATTTTCTTTTATTGGGGATTGCAATAAGTGGCCAAAATAGCTCTGCTTCCCGTTAGTCAGAAAAAAGGTATACTCTTATCTATTTGCTTCCTCGATTTTCTTAGCGACTTTTAATGGGATGTGTCTCCTTAGAACAGCAAGGTAAGATAAAAATGTTCAAGATACAGAAGAAGATTTCGCATACGGTTTCACCTGAAATGTGGATGTGAATGATAGAATTAAGTTCAACGACGACTGAGTCATTTGCCAATCGTTTACCATTCAATTTTTAACGTTCATTAAGAATGTTCTTCTGAATTATATATTCTTCTTTTAACGAAGTACAGATTTCATTGAAACATTGAAAGTACAGAGCCCTCCAGCAGCACATGAGTTCATAGTTTTGTACACGTTACTCCTTGGCATATACTTTTCAATTAAACAATAAACGCTCTGAGATCACAATGTCTTATCATAAACGTTCATCAAAATCGAATGAATTATGCTAATTGTTTTGAATCTTTTAGTGCCAGAAAAAAACCAGTTCCATACCAACGGGTAAAAAAAAAATATATTTTTTAAAAATTATTATTCGCATTGTAATTTTTTTCCTGCCATTTTTAGTGCGCACCTGCATGGAGTTCATCTAGCTCAACAGAAAGCATTAACTCTTCATGGCGAAGCAATTCTAGTTCATCCAGTGTGCAATGCAGGCGTTCTTCAAGCCGTTCGATTAGTCGCTCTCGTTCTAGTTCTCGCTCCAGTTCTCGCTCTAGTTCTCGCTATTATTCAATTAGACAAAGCCAGCAACGTTATCGATATAGATCACGTTCTTACTCTTCTAGCGATAATTCTTCCTTGTTTAGTATATCATCTCGTTCTAGTACGTTTGCACGATCTCCCAGTGTCCTAAGTTGTTATTCCGTAAACAGTACGTCTAGTCGTCATTCCAGCGCAGTTTGTCGCCCACGTTCCGTTCAAATTTAGTAGCTAATCTACTTAACTAATATTGTTCTTTTAGTGAACTCTGAATCTCACTACTTATTTAATGATGCCCTTCAAAGTGATCATTAGTTTGGAAACCAAATTACTGTATGTTTATTGGCTGTGTCAAATGGGGTAACTTAAGTCACATCGTATCAAATTGAAATTGTTCATTAATGAAATTGATGATTTTTAAAAAGTAAAAGTATTCATGTGTTTTAGGAGAGCTTTCAATTGTTCAAAGTTACCCCATTTTAAATGCTTTGCTTATACTCCTTATAGCAATGCTGGATCGGTCGTTTTAAGGAAATCAAATTTGAAATTAAGCACTTTGGAAATTAATCATTGCGTCATTTTTTTCTGCGTTCTTTTCGAAGCATATTTTTAAAATTTAAGTTTCGATGTCGTTTACCTCAAGACCATGTAATGTGTGATTTGTAATCTTGCATCGTTTTACCACCGTTTAACATTACTATAATTTTACTCCTTAACAATTGATGATCTCTGAAGTATTACTTGTGTTACTTTACCCAAACTTAATGAAGCGAAATTTCCTACTTCATATTATGTTTTTTTCGGCTAGATTTTTAAATCACTATGAACACGCAATACTCCAAATCTCCACCGTACCATCCGATCAACCCCGTTTTTGTAGCATTGTTAATTATTTATGTGCCTATAATTATTTTGGTTATGTGAAAATGTGCGTTATTTTGTTATTTGATGTCACGTGCCATTTTTTACTTGAATCGGTTATATCAGTTTTATGGCGTATAAATCAATTAGAAGTGTGAAATATACACAATATCTCTGTATGAGAACCAGATTGGATAGGTTTGTTTAATTATTCTCATATTTCCAATCGATAATCAGAAGTAGCGTTCGTAGTGTAAAAAAAAGTGTTAAATATTTCATTAAATCGGAGCAGTTAACAATCCAGCTTAATAACTATAACTAACTATAATAACTATAAACGAAAGACATCTAAAAATGAATTATTTTATCTACGCATAATCCAGCTTCACTGTTCCATTACGGTTCCATCACGAAAGACATACTCCCATTAAAGTCATAAACGTCTCCAAATTTTCAAAAAATGAGTGGAAACAAAGTCAAAATCTAGTTTTCTTTTGTTTTGTTTTTTGCTTTTAGGGGTTTCCCCTACACATTGCCAGACCGCTCAGACGTATATGCAACCAGTCAAAGTCTGATTGGTCGGTAAAATCTGTTTTTTTTTTTTTTCTTTCGCCATAAACAGACACACAACAACACAACACGAGCTGTGAGACCCGTAGCACTTGCAGGTAGGGCGTCTGATTTCTCTGCAACCAGCTGAGCCATTCTGACTTACATTTTCGGTTTGCTACATCACTGTATTCAATCGATTCTTCTTTTTTATCAACCAGCACAAGCCTGTCACAACAAATTACGAATTTCATATCAAAATGTCCGACCCTGGTGGATTCGATCCGTGTGAATGCATGTGGAATCACGAACTGGCGATGCGACGTTTGATTTCATTGGTATTCCCATTTTCAAAATGTGTTCTTAATGTTAATGATGTTTGATATGCATGATTTGGAGTAGGCCTTATATATGTTGCAATTTCAGAGTGCTTGAAGTTACAAAATATAAAATTTTTTTTTCATTTTTAGCTCCGGTCATCACAGTCATACTGCACAGATAATGAATGCATTTCTGATCTTCCTGGACTACAAGGACAGGCTCAAAATGACACAATGCCATTTTTAGTGTTTTGTTGGATTGTTCTGGCAATGGCTTTGTTTTTTCTCCGACCAAGCTCAGCTACACGTCAAGGTGATGTAAAACCAAGTGATAACCAGGTAATAATTGCAGGCCAGAATATATGTTGTATTCTTCCATTTAATGTTTGTTTGTTTTGAATTCAGGGACCTGGCCCACAGCCACCTCCAGCTGTGAATTAGATTTTACTACTACATATATTCTATAATCTATAAAAACTATTGGATTCAAATCTTTATGGAAAATGTGAATGGCTGTATTATTTTCTAAGAGTTTCATTCCAGTTCTTGGGTACAATTCTTTTCTTGAATCGTTTATAAAAATTTCTTTTCAAAATATCCTCTTATTCAGTTATACTATTATTTCAGTCTAAAGAGTTTGGTGTGTGAATTTTTGGGAAATTGTTTTACTTTTGACTGATTAATACAGAATAAATAAAAAGGAAATCATGTTGCCTATATCAATTAGTCTGTTGATAATCAACTTTTCCATTAAAAAAAATAAAAGAGTTGAATATAACTGACTTATTAATTGAAAATTCACCCATGTAAGGAATTTTAATTATTTTTGTTGTAGCTCGTCTTTCTATACAAAACCGTTTACCTAAAGGTGTGTAAATGTAATGTTAACAAAAAACTATAACAATTTCATATTTTTTTTGGATGGAATATTGAAGCTCAAGCCGCTCAAGCCAAAAGAGACAGTGAACAGGCTAAGTCAAAGCTTTTAACATGTAATAATTTTTTTTAATTCATATTTTTATTATGAATGCTACATTTATCGTTATGCAACTAAAAGGATGAGCGAAATTGTGCTGGCTGCCAAACAATCTCGCCCATGGATCCAACCAAACGTTTGGTTTCATTAGTCCGAATATAGCTCGAATCAGCGCAAAGTTCTCGGCGTGTTGCACGGTTTTACCGATGACGTAAGACTAAAAGTTTTTACCATAATGCACGTACGAAAATAAAAGAATAGTATTATTACATTCGCTGATAACATTGGATACAGCTCATTCATTCGAAGAAGGAAAATGGAAGGAAAACAGCACAAACACGACCAAGTTACCACTGAGAGTATATTGACCAGCATCAGTTCGTCCAGCAAGAAGACGACAGTTTTGTGCCAAATATACAAGTCAATGTCGAATTCAATTTTGTCTCGAATTTTGTAACAATTGAATAAATTTAAATCAACTTGTACAGAAAAAAAAAACGTCTGGCTCTTTTGTCTTTTGGATCTCCTTCTTGATGTGTCAAAAGGCGGAGAAGTGCTTAGCGATCTTGACATTCGCGAAGAAGTAGACACGTTTATGTTTGAGGTAAACATTATAAGAGTATTATAATGCTGGTTATCTATGTAAACATAACTAATCAAATTGAACTCTAAAAGGGTCACGACACGACAACCACAACTATCAACTGGTAATTACCGAGATTACTTTTAAAAATAGGAAGTCATCCTGACGTGCTGGTCGATTACCATTTTTGTGTAAAAATTATTTAGTTCCGCTTAAATTCAAATTCAAAAAAAAAATCAAAAAAATGCAGGAATGAATCAATGAAGAACTTGATCGTGTTTTTGGAAACTCGGATCGTCCGGCAACGATGACCGATTTAAATCAATTAAAGTACTTGGAATGTTGTATCAAAGAAGCTTTGCGCTTGTATCCTAGCGTCCCTATCATTGGACGTAAGCTGAACGAGGACACCGTCATACGTAACAAACAACTCAACAAGTTAATCGTCTCCAAACATATTTCTAAAATTTAAATACTTGACGTATAGATGGCTACACTTTGCCAGCAAACACAACGCTGGGTCTCATGACGTATACATCCTTGATCCTTCATAAGGACCCAAAACATTTCCCGGCAGGCCGTATAGGACCACATCCGTGTTTAAATCAATGTATAATATAGTGAAGTGGTCCAGACCACATATCTATATTATAGACACGGAAGTGGTCCTATACGGCCTGTCGGCCGAAGAAAAGCTCGGAAGGGGTAACAAATAAAATTCATTTAATTTTTTATTTGAATTATTTCCCCGATCCTGAAGTGTATCAGCCGGAGCGTTTCTTTGAGAACAATAGTCGAGGACATCATCCTTATGATTAGGGGACGTAAGCCCGTTTAGCGCCAGACCCCGCAATTTGCATTGGTCAGTTATATAAATACAGTTTTCAAATGATATTATCGCAATGATGTGCAATTATTTTCTTTTCGTAAAGGCCAAAAATTCGCTTTGATGGAGGAGAAGATCATTTTGAGCAGCATATTCCGAAATTTCCATGTCAAAGTACTGGACAAGAGAGAAGAACTCTTATTGATTAATCTTATTGAACTGATCTTGAGTCCCCGTGATGGAATACGTCTTCGTCAAACGCCAAAGCAAAACAGTTAATTTTATTTCGCTTTACCAGGATTTCCTGGAGATATTTTTGTTTTTCTTCACATTTTGTGACAGTCAAAAGATGGCATTCTAGTTGTTTTTTTTTTCTAAAATTTTATGATGAAAAAAGCGCGCTATTAATATTCAAAATAATAATACATCATTTTTCCAAAAAAGATATTTGCCATCTATCGTGCATGAGATATGAGTCACATCTTTGATTGCTCATTCGCGGGAATTTGGTTTCACAAAGCTGCACAAGCAATGGATCTTCAATGGATCCATATGTATTCACCAATCAGTAAAGTTCTCCCATTTAAATGAAGCTAACGAAAAGATTTTAGAGGATTTTATTCATGAAATCGGTCGGCAAATGAATACAATTTCAATGCTTAAACTTATGGCTCACAAGGCAAAATATATTCTCTTTATAGACATGCGCTCATTACGCTGTATACTAAAAAGACATTTACCTAATAAACCCCCCCCCATCGTTTGTTTCTCCCCTTCATCAAAAAGAAAAATGGATAATAAATCGTGGCATAATTTTAAACAAAATAATCCTCACCATTGGAAGAACCAGTTCTTTTTACTCTTGTAGGAATGTGAATGAATTGAATGTGTTGTCGTCTCATCTTCGTTCCAACATAAATAAAGAAAGACTATAGCCTACGGCTCATTTCAAACAAAGTATTATAAACTTGGAAAACATCACTGACCAATGTGTCCTTCGATGTGTCAAATATAATGAACATGAATACAATTTACAAACGTCCTGGTTGCTAGTCAAAACGAGCGACACTCGTTTAAATAAAATTGCTATGTACCTTTGTGTATATATATTAGTACACATTCTCATGTTACTTAGATGCAGCAGCACAAAAAGGGCAGCAAACAGTAGAAGAAAAAAAAACATTTTAAAGAAAAGAAAGGATTGGTTATTTCCATATTTGATTAACTCCTGTGCTCTACTAGATACTCAAACGCTATATACGCAACGTGCATATGTGTGCGTACTCTTTTTTTACGGTTGCAGACGCCGCAACATTGCAGAATTATAAATGCAAATAGATTTTCTCTCATCGTCATGGATCCATAATATAATTCAACCTTATTTAGTCTTTTGTTGGTAAATTGTTTCGATTTTTCAAAAAGAATTCCATCATTGACAATAGTTTCCCCTTTTTTTGCTTTATTCCTGGCATCAATTCAAGATGTAAAAAGAGTTTTTTTTGCGTTCGTTGCCTATAAAAAATCCTTATTGGATTCTGTTCCAGCTCGCATCTCGTAGGTAGGCTAGACCACCGTTTTGGGGTTTCATGTCATTGATGCGCTGTTGAAGATGATGGTTATGCCGATGAGTCCTCGATCTCTGCATTGCATGTTGAGACTCTATCTTGTTTCTTTTTTTGTTTTGTTTTTCTCTTTTCAGTTAACATCATCTCGCCGTTGATGAAGAATAACATTGTCAGCAGATACTTTTGGGCACGTGGTGATGACGTGGACTATACATATACACTGCTGAATTGTCATCGGCTTCCGCGATTTCCCCATTTCGAGTTAGTCAGCTATTGGAGGACTTTGTTGTATTATCCGCCATCGTGCAAGCTCACGAATCTTTAATTCGTCATCTATCCAATTTTTTTGGAAAGTGATTGAGCTATTCATCTAGCGCTGCCTTAAAAAGGTGTCAGGTCTCTACTCTGGTTGGATGGCTCATCGGAGATATGTACAAGTTCTTAATACACGAAACCAAATTGTCTGGTTTTTTCATTTGTTCCCCCTCCCCACCTATGAAATGAAACGTTTTGCGGCTTCTTAAGCACGAACTCGATTATAAAAATTCAGAAAAAACGGAATGGAACGGCGGTTCGTCGAAAGAG
The DNA here is from genome assembly GCA_030770115.1 of Daphnia galeata. Taxonomy (NCBI): domain Eukaryota; kingdom Metazoa; phylum Arthropoda; class Branchiopoda; order Diplostraca; family Daphniidae; genus Daphnia; species Daphnia galeata. Next base: position 4,822,023 of record CM061122.1, read on the forward strand.
ATTTTTCCTTCTTCTTCTTCTTCTTTCTTATGTTCCTTATTCTTCGGAATTACAGTATGAAAACGAGAAGAAATTGAAGTCTTATATTCTACACGATTCTACGTCAAGTGGAGAAAGAAAAGACGAGGATTTAGCAAATGATGACGATTTGCAGAACGGTGTAACCCGTGGTGTAACCGCACCAGCACGGGAACAGCCTTCTCGCTATTCGACATTCCACTTCCAGCACGAAAACTGGAACTACTTACTGTACTAAGAAACGGTTCACATAAGCAACAGACAAAAATCGTTAATTTTTTTTAAATTTTATTTTTCTCTTTTTCCGCCCAACGCCGGGGAATATAGCAAAGAGAAGGAGAATTCTATAAGTGGAAATGATCCAAGTGATTTGAGGAAAGAACAAGATACATAGTATTATAAACAGGCGCACAAGCAGCAATTTTCCAGCAGCAGTGCATACACGGTATATAATACGTAATACGTACACCAAAAGATGGACAAAACCAAAATCACCCGCGCTAAAAATTAATATATAGTGTTAGAATAATTTAACTCGCTAGTCGCTTCTCTAGTAACCCTAAAGTGCATAAACCATAACGATTAACCAAATAATTTTCCCATTTCTTAAAAAATGTAAACTTAGTCCCTCAGAGTCCTAACTTGCCGATATACATACAGTACAATAATCTACACTAATAAAATAAGTTTGCTAGTGAGACAATAATAAACAATACACAATACAAATGGACATTTTCCGCGCTTCGTTTCCAGGTTTTATCACATATTGCGGCCTAAGAGGCTAGGACGCCAGGTTCAGACGTTCAGTAGTGCTGTTTAGTGTTAACCGTCAACTCAAAATTTTAGAAAAAAAAACAACACCCAGAACACAATAAGTGAAACATAGTTCTTTTCTGAACTCTGACACTCTTTGAGTCTCTGACGACAGTTGTGAGTTTAAAATATTATTAAGTTGTACAAGAGTATTATTTACCGTCTTTCGTTTTCTTACTTAATATTAGTTTTTTGATATTGTAGGCTATATGTTGCTAAGATACTATGATAAAAATATGCAAATAACTATGAAATGGTTCAAGATATTTTATTTAACTTTCACGCTCAACATTTTATTTTTCAGGTAACCAAATAAAATTTAAAAAATGGCCCAGTATAAAGGAGCAGCAAGTGAAGGTAGTAGGGCTATGCAGATGATGAAGAAACGAGAACAAGCTCAAGAGGAAGTAGAGTTTCGAAAGAAGAAAATAGAAGAAGAACTCAAATTATCTGGAATGAAAGATAAATTTGCCTCTCATTATGATGCAGTAGAACAGCAGTTGAAGGTTTGTCTTCAATTAATTTTCTTCAATGAAAAAAATTTACTAGATTATTTATTTATTTGTTCTGTATTTTCAGACCTCAACAATTGGTTTAGTTACACTTGATGAAATGAAAGCAAAGCAAGAGGTAATAGTTCAAGAAAGAGAGAAACAGTTGGCTAAAAAACTAAAGGAAAAAGAGAGAGAAATAGAAAGAGAATTGGAAGCTAAACAAGCAGAAAAGAAAAAACAAAAGCAACAGATTCAAGCACTATCATTTAAATTAGATGAAGATGAAGAAGAAAACAGCGATGAAAAAGAAATGGTGAGTTACCTTCTATTATTGATGTTGAGATCATTTTTATCAAAAAATATAAAAAATTCATTATAATTCAGTCAATTCCATCAGTTAAAACAACTATTATTAAATATGAACCAATAAATGAAACTGGAGAGGATGATGAACCTTTGAAAAAGAAAGCAAAAGGTAACAAAAATCCTGATGTGGATACAAGTTTTTTACCTGACCGAGACCGAGAAGAAGAAGAAAATAAACTTCGCGAAGAGCTACGTCAAGTAAATTTGCGCAAGATATTAATTAACATTATGAAAATATAATCTGTTATGGTAATAATCTGTTTGTGTTGAACAAAATGTGAATGTTTCATTCAGGAGTGGGTTACTAAGCAAGAAGCTTTAAAGCAAGAGCCCATAGAAATTACTTACAGGTACATGATTAGTTATTGCCAAGTAAAAAAAATGGTTAGCAGTTAGAATGAAGTTAAGAAAGAATGTTTTTTCTTGTATGTATTTAGCTACTGGGATGGATCAGGACACAGGAAAACGACTCGCATGAAAAAAGGTTGTCATTGCTATATAATTTTTTTTTTTTTAAGTAAGTAAATAAGCTAACTATTTTAAAAACTAGGAAACACTATCTACCAATTTTTGCAGCGCTGCTTAGACTCGCTAAGAAAAGATTTCCATGAGTTGAAAACGATTTCTGCTGACCAACTGATGTATGTGAAAGAAGACCTCATTATACCTCATCACTATTCATTTTATGATTTCATAGTTACTAAGGTAAATTGATTGCGTAAAATTAAAATATTTGCGCACTAAACCGAAACTGAGAGCTGTTTAGGCAAGAGGGAAAAGTGGCCCGTTATTCACTTTTGATGTACATGACGACGTTCGAATTGTAAGCGATGCGAGTGTTGAGAAAGACGAATCTCACGCTGGCAAAGTTCTATTGAGAAATTGGTATGAAAGAAATAAGCACATCTTCCCTGCATCGAGGTATTTTCGACAAACTTAAAATGCATCCATGTACAGTACTACAACTAAAATTTTTCCACATGATAGATGGGAACCGTACGACCCTACGAAGACTTATGAAAAGTACAGCATTAAAGATAAAAATAAAAAGGCTCCCTAACAACAAATTTGCTTAGTTGCAATCCAATTATTAAAAATGTGATGTATGGATGAATACTTCGATTTTCACGAAGGTTTTGCTTGTGCGTTTGCTAAACTTGTTTGTTCATCATGCGGTGGACATTAATACAGGGAAGACGTTTAAATGAAGGACTTACTTTTTCCATCCAAGCAGAAATATACCTCATATGAAAATGATCTTAGAATATTTCAAATGTGATTGACTATTCTTTTAGAAGAAGACAAAACTAGCTAGTAAGTAGTTTTCCCACTTTAAAAAAATAATTACAAAAAAGGATTTTTTTCAATGATATTCAAAGAGAAATAAGGGATTTGACCTTTTTTTTTCGTCCACGATACCGATCACGGTCAAGCAAGAACAGATCCCTTACAAATTCAGCATTCTTAATTCCCTCTTGGGACTAGGAAGTCTTTATTTCCCTCCAAACTAGGAAGTAGGGACTAGGGACCATTTATTTCAGTCTCCTGTTGCGTTTTGCGTCCAATAAATTGTAACGTACTATGTACTGTACCACAGTTATAAATTATTGCGAGGCCGAAGGGCAAAGCTCATAATCGCATACGAAGAAAAAGAAAACCCATGTCCCTTTGTTAGAGTAATAGAGTAGATGGTGGCGTCGCCCTGTCGGAATTCTACATAAGGCTATATGTCCGAGGTTTTCCAACTTTTTCAATTGTTTGGCGGACGTTACAGAATAGCTCCCTCCTTTATTTGGTGCTGCCACCATCGATGAAAAAAATAAGCAAAAAAACCACTTTTACGCATTTATTAATAGGGCTGTAGCGTCAAAAAATTTTTTGTTAAAAAAAATGAGTCGATAGAACTCGACACGCTGATTTCAGCTGTATTTTTTTAAAATTTTTTAGATGATAATTTGCATTAGAATTTAATTTAAAGAATTAATTTTTAAAGAAGTTACAATAAGCCCCTCCCATTCTAAAACGGACCCCCCGCCATTGTTTGTGGGTTGTCCCAAGTTTTGGCGAACACGACAAAGAAAACAGAGAAAGCGCCAAAATTGTGTGGCCCATGGCTACATCCACCTCCCTCCTTCCTACTCACCCCAAACGCACCCTAGCCCTTGGCTATTTAGGCTGCAGTAAACGTTTGGCGCTTTCTATGTGTTCTTTGTCGTGTTCGCCAAAACTTGGGACAGCCCACAAAAAATGGCGGGGGTCCTTTTCAGAATGGGAGGGGTTTATTCAAACTTTAAAAATTTTTTCTAATACAAATTATCATCTAAAAATTAAAAAAAAAAATACAGCTCGAGAGAGACTCGTTTCCGACAACAAAGTCCATGATGTTTCCAGTGTAGATGTCGGAGAGCATGCGCTTCAGGTCGTTCGGTAGAGGGAGAGAGTGAAACAACTCAAAGAGCACAGCATGAGGCACTGAGCCAAACGCATTGCACAAGTCCAGCCAAGCCATAGACATGCACTTATGCTTTGAAGTTGTTTCTTCCACGGCGGTTTGTAGAAGCTGTGTGTGTTCTTGGATGCCGTGAACGCCTGGTAGAAATCCTTTTTGCCCCGGGGAGAGCCAGCCTAATTCTACTGCGACGGAAGTGATTCTCTGGCTCACGATGCCAGAGTAAATTTTGTAGAGAGTAGACAGAAGGGAAATTGGACGAAAGTTGGAAAAGTCACTAGGGTTCCCTTTCTTAAAGATGGGAACCGTTCGCGATCTCCTCCAAGCATCAGGAATTCCAATCTGCCATACCCTTTCGTAGATGACTTCGAGTAGGTGACATTGAGGGTCGAGGGCCTTAATGTGACGATACTCGATCCCATCAACTCCCGGAGACGTGTTGGTAGCGCGTCGAAGCTTCAATTCGATTTCTTCCCTTGAAGGGGGCCGATTCAAGAAGCTGGACTGGTCTTCGGTGGGATTGGTCCAGTTGCAGGCATCGAAGATTAGTTTTCCCACGTAAATTCCTCTGGCGATGGCTGAGAACGGACATAAGTCTTCTGGAGATATTGGTCCGCCGATTCAGTGGAGCCAGTGTACGGGGAAGACTTTTCTCCAAGTACCTGCCTTACAGCTCTTCTTGGATAAATGTTGAAGAGCTTCTGAATGTGGCTTGTCTCTTCCGGATTTGACCTCTTCCTCTGACGAATTCTTTGCAGTTGTCGAGACTGGTTTCGACGTCTTGGTTTTTCTGGAGAATTCTCTGGCCTTGGGCGCTGTTCTTGGAGTGGTTTTTCAGTTGCGGAGGCTCAGCCAGTCAGTAGTTCAGCGGCCCAAAACGTTATTAAGATCCTCCATGTTGTTGCATCCTCTGAACAAGTTTCCCCAAAGATGGAAGAAATGCCCAGGTCTTTCAGCTGGATTCTCAGAGGGCGGGACCAAAATGTCTTCTTCATCAGAGGTCGATCTATTTGACCTATCCGGTGTGGCTGCCTCTTCACTGGAATTTGCTTCTGTAGAAGTAGAGGGTGTCAAAGCGCTGGGAGTTGAATGCTCCGGAGAAGATGGCTCTGGTGGAATTGAAGCACTAGAGGCAGGAAGAGATGCATCAGAGTCGATTGGTGATTCCACGTCGTTCACTCTAGATGCATCTTTGGTGTCATGGCAAGGAACAGTGAAGAGCCAACTCTCGTTCGGAGCATCTTATGCATCTTGATCCTCTTCTTGATGGGATGTAGGAAGAGTGGCTTGATGAGGGAACGAATGCTCTGAGGTATTCACTTCCGACTGGGAACATATATAGAGATGTTGGAGTTGACAACGTTGGTTCTGAAGAGATGCATGTAGCTGGCGGATGAGAGGCGTGAGGTCTGCATTTTAAATCATGCACACGCATCTTTATCCCATCTTCAATAAATCCACATTTTGAGCACATCCAAAACTTCTCAAGCCGGAGAGAATGCCTTGTCTCCAGATGGCGCGCCATTGAGTGCATAGCATTGCATTTGGTTGTAAGTGTCACCCACCCACACTTAGGCATTGACAAGGCACCCCTGGATAGAGCAGTATTAGCTTATTCCATCAATTTCCGGAGTCGGAAATACTGTACGGACTGAGCTGCGCCGACGTGAAGAAATCGAGGAATTCGCCCCAACTGACCTGAGAGTAAGGTCAAGAGAAGACGAGATGGAATTTGCTTCCCCAGAGCATTTTCTTCCGTGTCTCCCGGCAGTGATAAATTTTTAAATTCCAGGCGACATTTGGTGCAGAAGAAAATTGGATTGAGAACGCCGTTCTCGGGATGCTTCAACTTCAAATGGTCGAGAAGTTGTTTCTTCCGATCTTCTCCAGTCCATGGCCCACTTCCCCTTTTCCCTCTGCATGACTGATGTCCACACCGGATGGATGGAGGTAGAGGTATGGGAACCCTGACTTTGTTGTTTGTTCGTGTTATGTGTACCGGTGTGTGAGGTGTGGGAATTGCACATACCATTACATTACATACGGTAAAAACCAAAATCACAAAATATGTACATGGTAAAAACAGTATAAATAATAACGATGGCAAAAAATAATTTGAGCAACTACATTAACAAGCAAAAAGCAAAAGTTAAGTTGAAGCTCACGAGATGGTGCAAGCAGGATTGAGACAAATTTCCATCCGGTAGACAACCTGGTCTCAGCTGGCGCGCCAAAACGCTACGTCAAATGGCACTTGCTGGCACGCCAGCATGCTACAAGTCAACAAGTCCTTCTCAGTCATTCGCCAGTACGGTCCCACTTTTGCCACAGCCCACAGCGGCATCCAGTACGACTGCGGTGGTGGCTTCCCGAAACCCATTTATTTATTTGGTTTTATTTATGTACAATTAATACATTAATACGAATAATTTATTACTTTCTTCACTTTTTCTATTTTTTTATTAATTTTCCCTTAAAAATTTCCTACCCTCAGTAATTAAAGCTTGTAGAAATTTTAAATATGCATGTCTGCATTTTGTTTTATTTTTAATACATATATTTATGCATATTTTTGGTTTGAGTTGATTTATTTCATTGACAATTTGCGAATTTTTTGTTTAATTTGGAGTTTTAGTTTTTTTTTAAAGAGTGATTTCAGCTGGCGCCGCCAGTACATTCTGCTTTTTGAAAGCGTGGTTTTTCCCCCTGCAAAGCATAGGGACTACGCCGTTGCCGTAACGAATGTCTTCCCGGCTTTTTTAAAACTTTATTATTAATTACATGCATTTTATAATACCAATTTATTACGAATTAAATTAATTTATAATTTCAATATTGGCGGGAATTTGGGGGCGGGGGAATATGTGAAAAAACTCACGATTAAACCAATATAAGCTTGCCCGCCAGTACGTCCCGGCTTTTTTAAAAATTTGTGATTAATCCTATATTAAAAAAACTCTGATCGAATAGTTTTTGACCAATGCAGAGCTATTAATCACGGCTATTTTCCACAGAAAATTCATGTATAAAATTAAATATAAAACTAGTGGGGATAGAGCAATTAGGGCATAATATATTCTGAAAGTTCGATACCTAAAATGGCAAATTAAAAAATATTCATTGATACCAGCGTGTTCCTTGAATCACGAGAATCAAGAATATTATTATATTATTATAATTATACTTATATTAATGACCGAACATGAATTAATCGAATTAAATCGTGAATTTTTTTCACATAATCCCCCCCCCCCAAATTCCGCCCAATGTTGAAATTATAAATTATATTAACGCCTTACAAGTAGGTATTATAAAATGCCTGTATTTAATTATAAAATTTAAAAATAGCCGGGACTTCGAAGACTTCGTTACGGCAACGGTGTAGTCCCTATGCTTTGCAGGGGAAAACCACGCTGTCAAATAGCGGAACTTACTGGCGGCGCCAGCGATCGTTCTTTTTTAATCAAAACTAAAACTCCACCCTAATTATCCGTAAATTTGTAAATTGTCGATGAAATAAATAAATTAAAACCCAAAATAATGAAAAATCCTCATAAATGAATGTATTAAAAATACAACAAAATACATACATACATATTTTAAAATATTACAAGCTTTTATTACTTAGGGTAGGAAATTTATAAAGGAAAATTAAGAAAAAGAAAGAAAAAGTAAAGAAAGTAATAAAGTATTCGTAATTTCGCATTAATTAATAATTATAAATAAAACCGAATAAATAAATTTCGGGAAGCCACCACCGCTGGCACCGCAGTCAGACATAACAGACGACTTTTGTAAATTTATCCTCCATGTATATTTGTATCTGTATATTTATATGTATATTTCTTCTTGTATCTGAATTGGTATTATGATATTTTTCTGGAATTTGCTTCCAAATATTTTATTCTTTCTCGTATATTTTTATTTTCCCAAAAGTTCAAGTCATTCAAGATTTCGCGTACCAAAATTTTTTAATTCATGTCACCTGGCCATATATCTTTATTCCAAGTTGGAAAATAAAATTGCATCAAACCACTATACCACCATCGCTTCATGTTCAATGAATCCGTTATTTTTCAGAAGCTGCACAAGTGGGAATGTCTAAAATATTGCCTTGTTGGGTTACGGAATACGACGGTACTTCAAAATTCAAACCGTGAGGATACAGATGCACAGATAATCTATTAAACCACGTCGATATTTCATGAGTGGGATTTGAACCCACGCCTTCATTGAAGGCCAGAATACTACTTCTTCTTTTATTAAAGCAAGGAGTTTACCCTTCAGTCTGCCGCCTTTGACCGCTCAGCCATCCTGACGACGAAAACCTTGTCCTAATAAATAAAGCTACTGGTCGTGTTCTGTTAATTAACCCCAGATATTCTTTCCCCTCAATCCTTGCCATCAAAATCAGGTAATATTCCTTGGAGTATTTATTGTCAATTTTTAAATATTAGATGAGCAACTCAGTTTTTTTGTAAAAATGAAACGAAAATGCGTTCATTCTCCCATATTGTCTAGTGGTTAGGATACCTGGCTCTCACTCAGGAGGCCCGGGTTCAATTCCCGGTATGGGAATATGTGAAATCCTGTAATTTTTATATGGTAAAATCTATTCGTCCGTCGGACGGAAATATAGCACCGGGGCTATTCTTCCGTCCGACGGACGAATAGTGCTATTCCTTTCCAGGGCTATTCGTCCGTCGTGAAGGAAATTGCATATGCTTTAAAAAGGGGAGATTTTACAAAACTATTTCCACAAGTTAAGCCTAATTCTATGGGAACTCTCAATAAAGAGACACTAAAAGATAATTCAAAGACACATTTAAGTATGTAAGAATAAAGAATACATAGAAAATAAAAATAAAGGATAATTTTTTTTCGTATAGAACAAGATCAATTATAAATTTAATGTCTTTAAAAAATTAAAAGTAATGTCCACCGTCGGTTTTTTTCAGCTATAGATCTTATTGTAGTTATAAGTACACGTAAAGCAAAAGTGGTGCGCAGCTTACAGCAATGCGCACCACTGCAGTCTAAAAATTTTTTTATGTATGAGTCTTATCACTTTTATGTATGTATGACTATTACTTGGTAACTAAGTGGGTGTATACCAACCGAACAATGCATTTGCTATCAAGTAGTAGTCAAGCATAAAGCAATGTTTAGTTCAACTATAGGCCACATTGGTGCTCATTGGAGTAAGCTGCGCACGACTTTCGTTCCTTGCCCTGAATTCTAGTACCCTACTTCAAAAAAAGTTACTTTTGATTTTTTAAAGACATTTAATCTATAATTGATCTTGGTCTTCACGAAAAAAAAATAGTTATCTTTTATTTTTATTCTATGTTCTTCATTCTTACATACTTTTTATTGAGAGTTCCCATAACTAGACTTAACTTGCGGAGATAGTTTTGTAAAATCTCCCCTATTTAAAGCATACGTATACAATTTTCTTCACGACGGACGAATAGCCCTGGAAAGGAATGGCACTATTCGTCCGTCGGACGGAAGAATAGCCCCGGTGCTATATTTCCGTCCGACGGACGAATAGACTCTACCTTTTTATATATATTTCCTATTTTATAGACCAATTTAATTTGAATCAAATGCTTTCGAAATTGAATTTTTAGACCGTTCGCAAAAACGATGATATCTCGATCATCATCCAATTTTTCTTTGAAATAAAATCGTGTTCGGATTTTTTAGCGGGATACTGTACAGCAGACGAAAACTGTCCTAATTTCCGTGCAGGATACTGTACAAAAATAAAATTTTATTTTATTATTGTGTTTTGATTTTGTTACTAAACAATGTTTGACAACATCGTATTCAGTAGCAGATGACGTCTTATCGGTCCTGTAATCATTTGTACCTTGTCGAGTGTAGGGTGAGGTTGTTAACTGTGAGTCTCCCTATTTCAGGATTAGCCTACTGCGTTTGATAAATTTTCAACTAGCGTTGCAAATTTCTTTTTTTTAACTAAATAAAACTAAATTAAATAATTGGGTTGAAACAAAATAAATCGGGTTTATAAAAATAAATAAATATTGAATTTAAAAAAAAAAGATAATTAAATATATAATATTTAGTTATGAATTGGTTTTTATTTGGTATTTAACTATTTAAACCATTTAATATTTAATTAAATGGTAATAAATAAAAAATAAACTCGATAAAATTCTTTCACTTTATTATAGGCTTACTATATATAAAACTAGTCCTACAATTCTTTCATATTACACTAATGATAATTTATGTTGGATAATTTTTGCAACAATGGTTTTCGGATTGTATTTGTGAGATTCAATTAGTCTTTGGCAAGCCTTTGACATTTAAAGAGCTTGAGATTTGGTTTTCTTAGTCGTTTCTCCTTTTTGCTTTTTTCTCATCAGGCAAACAATTTTTACGTGCCCACTTTAGACCAAAATGATTTCTCTCGCCAGGATGTAGCATTCGGGAAATACCTTTATAATGCAGTTTACATTACTGCAAATAACAGTTTCTTCACCAAGGAGATGTTGTTGGCAAATGCAGTAAAAGGAATTTGAATTATTCAATGCTATTTGATTTCCTGTCTGAACGTTTCCATCTTCCACCATTACATGTCAAACAGTGGCTTCATTTTAAATTAGGTTTGGCATTGTAGTTTCAAGATTGTTCAAGACAGTTCAAACACGTGGCTGGTTGCCTGCTAGTCACACGAAAAAGGATGAAATTATACTCTACCGTTTGCCAGCCGGCTGAATAAAACAATACAGTACACAAAATACAATTGGAATTCGTTGCCGGATAGCAAACGATCAAATTAACACACAAAGTCACAAACACGGAGCAAAACGAAAAAGTACGGTAGCCAAGATTGGAGTTCGCGCGTGCATTCTCTCTCTCACTCGTGACGGAGACGAAGTGTCCTGCGGTTTCGTTAGCTCCTCTTTTCTTCTCCGTTTCCCCTACTCTCCTTGCTGCGTTTAAATCATTAGATAGGCCTACTTGCTAAAATTGCCAAAAATGTCTTTTCGTCCTGGATGGGCAACATGTAGTCGTTAGGTCACAGCAAACGCATCGGAATAGTACAATACTGTACGCCTCTAATAGGGAGTAACAATAAATAAGGACTCGCTTTCAAGTATAAATAGTCTATACCACCCTAATCACGATATTTTCAAAATGATTTCACTTCTAATCTGTGAATACACGCAGGACATATATGATAGTGATAGCTTATATATTAGATTATTTAGATATTCACTATGATTGTCGATGAGTCTTGCAAGTAAGAGAACTGCAGTAACGCGGCAGTACCGCGGTATTCAAGTAACCGCGGCGATGCCAAGCCTGGTTATCACTCACCGTCTAGGAGCTCTTCAAGGAGGACATACAGCTCGGCGCTCACCGTTGCCTCCCTCCAGCCTTCCAGTCTCTTCTACTAGAAAGGAGGACTTCAGCAAGCCATTTCGTACCAGCCGGTACTGTCTTCCACCACCAGAGGCCACGTTGTACCACCATCTCGTACTGGTACGAGAAGGTCGGAAAAACGGATACGAGAATATTTGAGTACGAGATGTCTGAAACCCACAAGTTTCGTTGTAGAAACCGAAAGACAAAACTGAATAAGAAAATTGACACAATGGGAAGTTGATAACAGCTGATAATTACGCGGCAGGAATAAACAGCATCCCCCTTCCAATTAATTTTTCACCAGAAACTTTAAATATTTACATTAATTTGTTTATATTTTCTTTTATATTAATATCAATTCTAGAAATTACATTTCAATTCAAGGCTAAATTTAAGAAATCCGCAACTCAACGAGTCTTTTACCTTTTTCCTGTTTGTGCTTTTAGTTTTCTAAATTCTATCCCGTGTCGTGGATTCTAAATTGGCGCTACGTACGCTGTCACTTATGCGTAATGCGTGCACATCGTATTAGTTTGGTCTTTTCTGTAATTTCTGATGGAAAAAAATTACAAGAACTAGATTGACCCTAGTACCTGCCTTCAGTGAATTTCTCGTTCCGGTGGTTTTCACCCCTTTTAAACCCTTTCTTTTGAGGGAAAAAAGGGTTCCACCCACGCTCGTTATAATAAGGAGATAAGGGTTTCAGTCACCGTTTTTTACTCAGATAAAAACCAGTTCATTTCACCGACTTTTTTTTTGTTTCTTTTCCTTTCTTCCTTCGGCAAAATATCAAGAATTTTAAGAAGCTTAACTTTCTCTTAATCCGCGCGTGCTCTTAAAAAAGGCGGCGCTTTTTTATGTTTTTTTATCAAGTCTTTTCCCCTCATTAGTTTCAAAGAAAGCTTACCGACCCACCACCCACTTTGCCAGTGGCGAGTGAAACCTCCCAACCTAATTCCTAAATATCCTACTTGAAATACACGTCTTTACTTCATTTCTTTCATACAACTAAATAGCTCAGTTGTTAGCGAAGAGAGCTTCTGATTTAAAGCAAGATGTACCTGGGTTCAAACCCCGGTTCGGCCAGAAAAATAAAAGAAAAATATCGAGTGCCAATAAAGGAAGAAATACTTTTAAAAATAAAACAAAATTTTCCTCATAACTTTATAGCTAGGGTATTAATAAGACCTTGAAAGGGAATTAAGAGCCCGGAAAAGAGTTTTAAGCCTGCGTTTCAAAGTGGTTCAAAATACTGGTTTAAAACCGTTTTCCGCACGCAAACAAGCGGTTATTCACCAGGGGAAATTACGGGGTTTTTTCTTAAAACTGGTGAAAAATACCCGGGAAAAACTGGTTTTGCCCCGCAAGATACTTGCTAGGGGATGTATTCAAATTAGTAAGACTCTGTAGAAGATTTTGATTGATTTATCTGATAAAATATGCAATGCATATGTTTCAGTCCAAATATACCGGAATATTCCTTAAAATCTTAGTTAAATTGGGCGCCACCGTCGATATGAAATTCAGTACCGGTTGCGAGGTTGGTTAGGTTAGGTTATGAGAAGACCGCCGTTAGTGGCGTAAAACAATCCCTCGATTCATTGACCCGAATTATTGTGTAACTTTTGGACAATTTTTCCGATTCCTGATAAGAAGTCTCCTTGAAACTGCAAATATGATGCGCCCTGTGTGTGGTGACATGAAACCCGCGACTTATTCTAATGAACGATTTTATTGTAAAATAAACTCGACAAATAATTGAAAAAAGTGACGTAATAGGAATAATTGTATTTGTTTATTACCAACGGAAATACCGCAACACAAGATGAAATCAAAATTCTGAACTTGTTAACAATATTATTGCATGTGAAATTTCTAAATTCAAGTAAAGTTAATTAATTAGGATTGTTTAAGAAGATTTTGATTACTTCCGCTTTAAACAGCGACAGCTTCGATAACGTTGATCTAATGAAGTAATTGTAATGCACCGATATGCTTTCTCCCTTTATTATTATTATGTTCCCAAATCCTTCCACACATCCAGATCCGTGGACACCTCCAAATCCTTGCACACCCTCAAATCAAATTTTGTTATGGAATCTGTGTAGAGTATATACAGCCACTAGAGAGACCGAGTAGTCAGTCAGTCTGCTGAGTAACTCCTCTCTACTAGATCTCCTGGTAATCCTCTGGTAATATAAATAAACTTGTTTTATCTTGAAATTGTCTTTGTGTTAAAATCTAAGTAAGCGCATCTTTTAAACGTCCATAAAAAAGTGCCTTACATAATTGACATAATAAAAAATCAGTTTAATTAATAAAATGAAATACATTGATTATAGAAGAAATTTTAGTGCCTTACTAATTGGTAATTACAAGAAGAAATCGCTAATTTTTAAGCTGCACACTCAGACAAGTCCGTGGGCAACGAAGAAAAGTGTCCACAGAGTATACTTTGACAATGACATCTGAATATTGGGATCCAATTCCGTAAATTTTTCAATTGACATGAAAAAATTTACACAAGCAAGACAATCTCCCCCCAGTCTGCGATTGGTTCCATCCCTTGATGGCAAATTCGACAGAATAGGGAGGGAATAAAGGAGGAGTTTTGATTCTGGTACGATATGTACTAGGAAATAGTGCGGCGAGGAAGGAAGGTGTTGATTGAATTAAGACCGATAAGAGGAATTTAGCGGCTGTTGTTGTTTACCCGTTGAAGCAACTTGTGTGTTCGCCCTCGTTTGTCCATATCCTCTTGCAATTGGGTGTTTGGGCCAGCAGCAGCAGCAGTACACATATAATGTACCAAAGAGTATTACAACAGCTTTAAAAGCAGCAAGTACGTCTACTACCACCGTGTTACCTGTTACAGAAACAGGTACTATACAAACAGAAATGGGTACGCCTAAAGGCTGGTTTCCGGAGCTCGAAATTGTACTGTATCTGTAGGTTAAAAATAGCGAAATTAAAGAAATTTGCCACCCCAAAAATTACATTTCTTCAAAAGAGCTTATTAAAATGTTGTTTATTGATCCCTGATTACAAAAAGAATTATCACGTAGTAAAAAATTAAAGTTTATAGTCTTATAAAACGACGAATTTTATAATTTAATTTTCATGACCTACCTATTTGATTTCTGACCTAAAATGGCAGAATAGAATTCACGAATTTCCGTTTGTAGGCTTTCCGATTACTCAACAAGCTCACCATAAATTTGAAAAGGGAATTGATCCTGGTGATATTTGGCCTTCTTCTAGGTTTTGTTGGAAAAGGTACCCACCCTCACGCAACAACCGAATAAGATCGCGATCTTGACCAAACAACTTTTCTTTCTATTTATCACCTGTAAACCAAATCAGTTCTACTATCCGTCCTATTAACTCGTTTTACATCTTTAATTAGTTTTATATCTTGGGAAAAAGCGATGACAACATACAGTACCTACCAAAAGTTTGGGAACGCCCGAGAGAAGCTTATCTAGAAAGCTGATTTTCGTGGCGTTCCCAAAAATCCATTTTTTCACGGGGGACAACCAAATTTTTTTTGGAAGTAGCCATAATGGTTGGCTACTTCCTGAATTTTTTTCAGAATTTTATATCTAGGGGGAGGGCATCTACAAATGGATCCAAAAGTTTAGGAACATGCTGTAGGGGCTTATTAGAAATCGGCTACTTTGACGGTCTCTAAATAGGGGGCAAATACACTTACAACGACGGGAAAAGTTGTGAAAAAAAGAGCTTCGTAAGCTCTACAACGCGCGTCATGGTTTGAATTTTTCAAAACACATGTAGTATAACTAATTTTCAATTCAAAACGGGATTTACTATTTTATCCCTTTATTCCCCTATTTCCCAACTAAACAGTGTTGCCGCTTTTTCCCTATTGTCGTGTTATCCGAGGGAAGGAAATATAGCCTGAATTTATTCAAGTGCCGCGAGGGGCGCTGCATACGACAAGTTGAGTGTTCGTTTGTTGAAGCACATGTGTGTCAGAGTGTGTTCGATCACAGTATTATTTCAAATTTCTTGGTTTGATAAGGAAGTATTGTTTACTGAAAATATTTGCGAATCATGGCGAATTATGTCCCAATTTTGGACGTGGAAACTAGAAATCAACGCAAGTCATTCGCTGAGAAATATTTAAACTTGCAAGATGAAAATTATTGGAGTGCTGCTGTGTTCTCAGACGAACAACGTTTTGTGTAACTTATTTTTCTACATTTAAAGTGGTTCAAACTGAATGAATTTATAATTCTTATGTTTCTTTTACAGCTTTAATGGTAGTGGTGAAATTTCACTATATACTGGTTCGCATTATGTTGACATACCCAGCAGTGTATGTGTATGGGGATGTTTATCGGTCAAATGCAAGAGTGTATTGAAGGAACTTGATGGGCGTTTGGATACCAGTCAGTACATGGAAGTACTTCATGACAATGTCGTTCCCTTCTGCCAGGACAGCCGTCTTATTCATGATCACTATCCAGTTCACACCGCACAGGCAGTCAGGAAGTTTTTGAAGTCCCATGGTGTAGCTGTAGTAGAAGATTGGCCGAAAAAGTCTGGTGACATTATGCCTTTGGAAACTGTTTGGCTTCCTATAATTGACAAACTTAACGAATCTAACATCTTGGCATTCGACAAGGCTGGTTTATGGTCAGAATTGTGTCAATTGTGGCAAAGTCTAGATGTTGATGGCTACTTCACCCAACTTATTTCTGATATGCCCGAGCGTTTGCAAAATATCATTCGCAATGGAGCTTGGACTCGATAGTAATGTAAAAAAAAACTATTTTCGTGATTCCTTGTGAAGACTGGCGACAATAAATATTTTTCAACATGGGTCCTCATTTCACTTGTTTATTTAATAAGAAGTATGACCACCTTTAGCACGTATCACAGCTTCGCATCGATTTCTCATTGAAAAAATGTATTTCCGCAATACTTTCTTTGGAATGCTATTCCAGGTGTTTCGTAGGTTAGTCCACATATGATCTTTAGAAGTCCGACTACTTTTTCGCAGTCTGCAGTCGACGTAATCCCAGATAGACTCTATAGGATTAAGGTCCGGACTCTGCGGGGGCCATACCATCCTCACTACATCTCCTTTAAGCAAAGCAGTACAACAACTTTAGCAAATACAATTCCTTATAAATGAAAGAAAAAGAGATGGAACACGAATCATTGATATGCTTACCAGATTTTTCTTTCTTCGCAAGATAATTTCTGCACAAATTTGAAGAATGTTTTGGATCATTATCCTCCTGGAATCCTTTGCCAATCAATTTCTTTCCTTCAGAAAGAGCACGTCGCACGAGGATTGTATGATAAACGGTTTTGTCCACGATTCCTTCGATTCTTTTTAACTGGGTCACTCCATTTGCACATATTCCTCCCCAAACCATAACGCTTCCACCTCCATGTTTCATAGTCGGAGTAATACATTCTTTACTAAGCCGCTCGTTTTTCATCCTACGAACGAAGGTTCGGCGGTTGTTTCCAAAAAGTTCAAATTTTGACTCGTCAATGAATAAAACTTTTTTCCACTTCTTCTTCGACCACGTAACGTGCTTCTTGGCGAAACTCAACCTTTTTATGATATTTCTGGCACTAAGTAAGGGCTTGCGACATGCCACTCGTCCACGCATGCCCCAAGAGTGGAGGGAACGATTAATTACCGACTGGCTGA
This sequence comes from Daphnia galeata, assembly GCA_030770115.1. Classification (NCBI taxonomy): domain Eukaryota; kingdom Metazoa; phylum Arthropoda; class Branchiopoda; order Diplostraca; family Daphniidae; genus Daphnia; species Daphnia galeata. The sequence continues at coordinate 4,839,256 of CM061122.1, forward strand.
CAGGGATCTTTCTATTTGAATTGAAATCTTCGGTTAAAACCGATAAAGTTGCACGGCGATTCCTTACGGAGCATAACTTCAAATAACGCCGGTCAAACTCGTTAAGAACCCTTGATCGCCCTCTTCTCGGTAAGCTTTGCTTGGTCTTCCATTTATTGAAGCGCTGGATAGTTCTACAGATGGTCGATAAAGCATGGCCAGATAGGGCAGCAATGGTACGCATACTTTTTTTGGGAAAACTGTTAGTGAACAATGTTACTATTTTTGCTCGCTCTTCTACGGAGAGTTCTTTTTTTACACCCATCGTAACACCAATAACGCGATCCGCGGGGAACAGCACAGCAGGACATTCAGGGAACGACTAATGATTACTGAATTCTTTTCATTATGTGGAAAGGACAAAAAGAGGAAAATATGTAAATAGTATTGACAGCGAAAAGCATTTCCGTGCGTTTTCGAAAAAACCAAAATTTTGTTTTTGAAAATTTTGCTCACCATCCCTCCAAAGGCCGACCCGCCGTTTGCAGCGCCCCTCGCGGCACTTGAATAAATTCAGGCTATATTTCCTTCCCTCGGATAACACGACAATAGGGAAAAAGCGGCAACACTGTTTAGTTGGGAAATAGGGGAATAAAGGGATAAAATAGTAAATCCCGTTTTGAATTGAAAATTAGTTATACTACATGTGTTTTGAAAAATTCAAACCATGACGCGCGTTGTAGAGCTTACGAAGCTCTTTTTTTCACAACTTTTCCCGTCGTTGTAAGTGTATTTGCCCCCTATTTAGAGACCGTCAAAGTAGCCGATTTCTAATAAGCCCCTACAGCATGTTCCTAAACTTTTGGATCCATTTGTAGATGCCCTCCCCCTAGATATAAAATTCTGAAAAAAATTCAGGAAGTAGCCAACCATTATGGCTACTTCCAAAAAAAATTTGGTTGTCCCCCGTGAAAAAATGGATTTTTGGGAACGCCACGAAAATCAGCTTTCTAGATAAGCCTCTCTCGGGCGTTCCCAAACTTCTGGTAGGTACTGTATGTAATCAATAAATAAGGATTTGATACTATTTTCAAAAAGACGCGCCATGATAACCGCAGCCCTTTCCTCTCCCCAGTTGCGTCATCAGAATACGCCAACAAATACGACGGTAAACCTTCAAGTTTGTATTATTCAATATCTCCCGAGTTTCTGGTAAGAAAGATGTAGTAGGTGATTTCAGACTCGACGAATACAATGAAACATCTAACAAATACATGAAATTCTAAGCGTTAGTTGAAACTTAACGTTAGTTGAAATTATAAAAATCTTTTATCATAAATCGAATTCGATACTAGTCGATAAGAATCGACTTTCCTGAGTAGAAAAAGTGAGGATGCGATTCGTCGCTAAGGATCGACCCCATACAGAACATAAACCGATTTTAGACGTCTAATTCCTGTTTTTCAAGACTGGTCAATGCCACTTTAATTCATCTTGAAAGGAAGCATCTCCGTCTTTAAGATGAGTTCTAACGGTCTTAATGTCCATATATTTCTGATCCTAAGGTAAAGAATATATCTATATTGACAAAAGACCGTCCCTAGAGTCGAACACTGGAACTTCATATTCACTCGCTAGCTTGCTAACCACTACGCCATCTAGTTCGTTATATACTCTAGAAATTATATAGACACATTATATCAAACGGACTTTAACTTTTTTCCTTAAGTTACAGTAAATGATAAATCTAAAAAAAACCTTATAGAGACAAATTTTAAACTCTTTTAAGATTACATAAAGAGTTCTTATATCCGCTTTATATTGATGTATTAAGACCGATATAATCGTCAACAAAAATCGATTAATATCAAGCTATAAATGGTTTTATTTGTAATATCTTGTTGGCATCTTGAATAGATAACTTAAAGTCATCTAAATTTGATCTCGTCTAGGAGGTCTTGCAATGATGAACTATAACGATGTACGTATATGACGAACTAGATAGCGTAGTGGTTAGCAAGCTAGTGAGTCAACATGAAGGTCCGGTGTTCGGCTCTGGGCACGGTCTTTTGTCATCAATATAGATATATTCTTTACCTTATGAACAGAAATATACGGACATTAAGACCGTTAGAACTCATCTTAAAGACGGAGATGCTTCCTTTCAAGATGAATTAAAGTGGCATTTACCAGTCTTGAAATGACGGGTAAAAGACGTGTTCAAGACAAAATATTCTGTCTGGGACGAGACATCTGCGACGAGCCTAGGAAAAGTGTTGAAGACCAGAATCTTTTTCAAAAGTGGCCTATAAATTTTATAATAAACGTTTATTACCAAGAAAAAAGACTATATAACCATTTTGCTCACAGAAAAGAAATTGTGTGATTCCTATATCTTAATTTCATTTGGTGTTCTTATAGGCTCACCAAATTTCTGAAACGTAGCTAGAAACGTGCTAGAGGGAAATATTCACAATTATGTACACTAACCAACACAATTATTAATATCAAGCTTCTTTACATGTTACCATAAGACAAGGAAAACAATTTTACTTTAAGGATTCATTTCTTTAATCATGTTGAAAAGTTTGTAAGCACATAGTTCACTTTTAACAAACAGTAATTGCATGTTGCGTGTTGGTGTGAGCTGTTCGTAACTTGATGTACTGTTTAGTGATAAAGTTAATGATTATAAACAAGATTCTTGGGCTGTGGCCCGGTGAACGTTAACCGGGTAATTACCCGGTTCCAAAAAAATTTTGCCCGTATAACGGTGCACCGGTTCAGGCTTTTCAAAACGGGCTGGTAACGGTTCAATTTTGCCTAGCCAAAATTGCCAAAACGGGTACCCATACAATGGCGCCATCTAGTTTTCGTATTACAAACGAAGCCAAAAAGCTTAATAATTTCCTTCTTCGTCTACAGGAAATCAGGAATTGACCGGTCCATTAGTAATTTTTAAGCTCATTTGGTAATATGAAAAATTGTGTAGTTTTACCAATAAAGGAATTCCTATTCCACCTACTTCGACCTACTTCCAGGAAAAATAAGAAAAAAACCGGTTTCACCCGGGTATTTATACCTGCCCATTTTTTAAAATTTGCCCGGGTATTTACCCGGGTAAGCCCGTTTTTTAGGCTAACCAAACCCAGTGAAACCGGTTTGTGGTAAAACCCGTTTTCAACAAACCGGTTTGTCCAAAACCCGCCCATTTCGGTCCGGGCCACAGCCCTAAGATTCTTCCAGCATGAACAGTTTATTGTTGGTGTTTTTTCTTGCGAATAGCCAAGGCTCACACATTCCTATTGTTTTTTTTTCTTAGTATAAACTGGTTGTTTATTTCTCCCATAAAGTATGTTAATATAGCATTTAGCAAGAAAACATAATAAATCATGTAGTGAACTAAGTGAAGCAGTTGCATGTATAACTCAAGTTTGCAATTGTCTTCAAACATTGTTGACTAATAATACATCAAACATTTTTAACTAATATAATGTAATACTAATTCCATGCTTCTCGAACCGAAATGTTTTATCTTCAAAGTTGTTTCCGCGAAAACGCATTAAATTTATTATTTGCGGTCTGGCAACAAAGCCTCTTTCTTTTCCTTTTGTCCTCTTCCTTTAATTGTCACTTCGCCTTCTTTTATCATTAGTCGTCTGCTACTTAGCGTGGTCGTGTCCTCACGTCACCCAATTCATCGTTCGTTCTTTCTCTGATATCAGAGGTGTTTTATCTGTGTATCGTGTTTCGACTTCACAGGTTAGATCTGGTATTGTGTTGTATTTATTCTTATGCTAATTCTTTTCCCCTTTCCCACAGAACTGTGTTGATTGTCTTACGTTCTGCCTTTCTTGGCCAAGTTTGTGAGTGTGTGTGTCGCCTGGCACTGTTCAGGTATTTGTTGTGTTCGTTACTTTTTATTGTCTTGTATTAACCCTGTGTTTGTCTCAGGAACCGCATATCATATTTGTGTCACATTGTGCCTACTGGCATTTTCATCCATCATTGTTTCCTTCATCACTCGCAGTCAATAAAGTGGAGTCAGAGCGAGTCAGAGCAAGTCATTTACTGGTTCCCTGTTAAGCTGGAACATTTGGTCCTTCGAGCCGGAGCTTCAACATATTGTTGACGTCCAGTCATCTTACTGCTACCAAGTTAATACTGGTCAGCCTCTCTTCAGCCAACACTCCCATTGTTGGCCAGTCATCTTACTGCTGCCAAGTACATTGTGGTCAGCCTTCTTCAGCCAACACTCTCATCGTTGGTCAGTCATCTTGCTGCTGCCAAGTACACTCACTTCCATAAATATGGTCAGCACTCATTGCTTAAAACAACGCACCTATGTTGGCGGGTGTGCTGTAGCACATTTTTTGTTTTTAAAGTAGAAGGTAGGGCACGATTTTTTTCAAAGCGCCAAAAAAGAAAAGATTAATATTAAACAAAAGATGTATTAAGTTTTCCTTTTTTCTTTACAATTGCACTGATTCAATAGGTCAACAACTAAAATATATTTCTTTGCTTGAAAATTGTCTTCGTTAATATCGAGTCCATACTCCTTGTTGGTCAATAACAGCTTGTAATCTGTTAGGCATACTGTCGATCAAAGCTTGTAAATAACCTTCTTCATTCGCCAATTCTTCCCATTTTTCATTAACAAACTGGAATAACTGGTCAGCGTTATTAGCATCTCTTGCATTAAAAGGGCCTCCTTCCTCCGTTCTTCCCTTGCATAATTCACAAACCAAGTAACCCCACACATTCTCTATGGGATTCATGTCACATCCTTTTGTGGGCCATTCAAGCGCAATGAGATTAGGAGTCAATTCGAGCCAAGTTCTTGTGTGATTGGCTGTATGAATTCGTGAACTGCAGATAAAAAATCAGTCATAATAAAATTCGCTCGGTTGAAGTTAGTAAAACCTCCATATAGATTACTTGTCTTGAACGAATGTTATCCTCTCGCCTCGCTGGAAATTAACTCGAATGTAAGCGAACAAATTGGTTTCGAGTATATTAACATATTGAACTGCCGTCAAGTTTCCTTCTACTTGACTGAGCCTTGTCAAACCACCTGACCACATGCCTCCCCAAACAGATACGGATGGTCGGCCACTTCTCTTGATATTTAAAATATTTCTTTTCTTGAATCTATCGTTCTTTAGCCGACGGACTCGAACAAGACCATGTGATGACGACGACCAACTTTTCTCGTCCGTAAATATCACTCTTCTCCAAAAATCTATCGGATGATTGACATACCGACGCGCAAAAGCTAGTCTACCTGCCCGGTGTTCGTCCGTTAAAATATCTTTGACAGCAGCAATTTTAGATTTAAGGCCAGCTTCAATCAGACGACGATTTATCGTTGAGGTATGCAAATTATGAATTCCGGCTTTTAGGGCGACATCAGCAGTATTATCGAAGTTGTTTTCAACAGCTGAAAAGAATTTCTTTTCATTGAAATATTAACTAATTTTGAAGAATTTTATAACTAACCGGAGCATGCCACCAAAAAATCTTCCTCTTCATCACTTTTTCCAGGCCTTCCATTCTCATTAACATGAGGTTTAATATTAAACTCTTCTCTATAGCGATCGATCCAGCGCTTTACAGTTCGTTCATATACTCCTAATCTCAGCGCTATTCTTCGTTGAGACCATCTCTGTTTTGTTACATGGACTATTTCCATTCTTTGGCCGGGTGTTATGCGTATCCCTCTACCCAAAGCCAAAACTTCTGGGTCAACTGCTATATCTTCTTCACTCTCCGACACATCCATTTCAAGGAAAGACAAACTTTAACTAATTTTTCCTTTCTTTTTCTCAAAAAGTAAATTTATTTATTTGTTAAATCATTGCGTAGAGAAACAGAAAATCTAATCCTCGATTTCGTATTTCTAATCTCTTTTCTGTTTTGGCGCATAAAAAAATCGTGCCCTACCCTCTCATTTGAAAACAAAAAATGTGCTATAGCACACCCGCCAACATAGGTGAGTTGTTTTACGCAATGAGTGCTGACCATATTTATGGAAGTGAGTGTACATCGTGGTCAGCCTTCTTTAGCCATCACTCTCATCGTTGGTCAGTCATCTTTCTGCTGCCAAGTTCATCGTGGCCAGCCTTTCTTCAGCCAACACTCTCATTTTTGTTGAGTCATCCTATTGCTGCCAAGCTAATCGTGGCCAGCCATCTTCAGCCAACGCAGTTATCGTCGGCCGGTCATCACTCTGTTACCCAAGCGTGTTGTATCTTCTCCACTCTTAGTCTTCAACCGACGCATACATCGTTGGCCAGTCACTACTCCTGAGTAGGTGCTCAATCAATTAGCATCATCCATCTTCCAGCCGTGTGAGGCCCGAATCGTTCTGCCCGCGTAAGCCTTTCCAAATGGCGGATGAGGACCCCCAACTCCAAGAAGAGGATCAGGTGGATGAGACGGAAGCAACAGCTAACCTGGCAGCTTTAGGAACAAAGAGAAAGACTCTCCGACAACAAATATCCAATACGGGGAGGCGGATCGAGACTGTAATCAGCTCCAGAGGTTCACGGGGAGCTCTCCTTGGCCTCATTAGCCACTTCGAAAATCTGCTACTAAGAGCTTCACTGTTGCAGACCGAGTTGTCACCACTTGACCAGGAGGAAGAGGCCGAACGGCAGGATAACCTGGACCTCACCTACGTCACGAAAGTTGGAGAGACGACGGAGGCCGCGAAAGCATATCTGCGAAGTAGAGAAGGAGAAGCACCTTCCGAGATTGAACAAATCATCACTCTTCCAACTGGCCCTGCAGCTACGCCGTCGGAGATCAGACGCCGAGAACAGGAGCATTTAGAGGCGTTGGCAGCTGCTCAGAAGAGATGCGACGATGCTCGCGAGCAGATAGATCAATAGGGAATGAACGGTAAAATTATTTTCCCTTGAAAATGATTCCATCTTGTCAAACTCATCGAGTTAGAAAAGATTGTGAATCATGTTTCTATAGGGAAAATGCAAGGTTTAGCCGTAAATTAAGTTTAAAGTTGGTATAAGGCCCGCCTCTCGAAAAACAGTCACCCGGCCATTTTTAGGGGGCGGATTCTAACTGGGTATGTTGGGATTTTCCTGTTTCAGGCAGCCACAGCAAATGCATTAGCTTACTTTTTTGGCGGTAAGTGGCGCTGCAGCAACTTGCCACCCCCAAAAAATGGCGCCAAAAAAATTGGTTGTAAGTTGATGCCGCAAGTTGATGCCGCAAGCGAAAAGGTTCGCTCCAACCTGTTTGACCTGAGCAGGATTGGAGAGAAATCCGCAGCGGACGTGATCGAGAAAATCTGCCTGAAGCTTAACCTTCAGGACCGGCTCGCTTGAAACGAGAATCGTCGCAGGCGGATAGAAGAAAGGAGTATGAATGAGTTCGGATCATGGCTCTGCTCCAGAGCAGCGGCTTATCAGAAGGCATACAGCATTGCGGCGAGTCAAATGAACGCATCGTCGACCCCCGCGAATAGAGGCTTTGCCCCAAAGAGATCGAGAGCTATTCACACCACGGCGAAGACGGAGATGGAGGTGCTGGTACACGGCCCAGTAAGCCGTACTGCTTCAAATGTGAGAAGTCTCATTGGCTATCGGATTGTGAGGAGTTTAAGACACTGCCCGTCGGAGAAAGGGTTCATTTCTGTATGAAACGACGTCTCTGCTTCAGCTGCTTCAGTTGTAAGCACTCGGTCTATGATTGTCCGTCACGCCGTCCATGCAAACACACCGACTGCCGCTACACTCCCCATCCATTATTTCATGATGAAGGAAAGCTCCCAGTCAAATCAGCCAAACCAATTACCACTCGGGCCAAAGAAGATCAAAAGGTGGCCTTGGGCATGCTGCGCCTGCAGATTAAAGGAAGCGACGGAAACTGGTCATGGGCCAGCGTCTTTGCAGATGAAGGAAGTGACACCACCTTGATGCGGAGCGCCTTCCCAACATCACTCAAGATTCGAGGATCACCTCAAATTCTCACTGTGGATGGTGCAGGAGGGGTGGTGACGAGTTACGCATCTGAATTGATACACTTTCATTTACGTACAGAGTTTGGCGAGATCGTCACATTGGAGGGATCCACCATGAAGAAGGTCGCGAGTCCGGCCCCGATTACAGATTGGAGTAAGGAGAAATTGCGCTGGCCGCATTTACAAGACCTGCCCGTCGGAGAAGTTGGTGGACGTGTTGATATCCTCATCGGGACCGACCATTTACATCTACTCAACGCACGCGAGTCAAGAGAGGGCGAAGCCTACGAACCCATCGCGTCAAGAACTCGCCTCGGTTGGATTATCCGAGGAGTCACGAACAGAAAGGGGCACGTCTCAGCCGTACGCAGTTTCATCATTTCCGGACAAACTCATTTAGAACGTCTCACCGACCAGATGCGTCGCTTCTGCGACACGGAAGCATTTGGCACGGAGTTCCAGCAAGGATGTCTATCTCCCGACAACCAACGGGCCATGACAATGGTGAAGGAGAAGACAAGGAGACTAGCAGTGGGATACGAAGTCCCGATCATCTGGAGAGAGGGAGAGCCGGACCACGTCAACAATCAAGCCATGGCTGTCAACCGTTTCCAGAGTCTACTAAGGAGATTCGAACATCATCCAACCCTCGAGCGAGATTATACAGCAGCCATGCAGAAGACATTGGATCAAGGTTATGCCTCCCGTGTAACTGAATCTGCTGACGCCGAATACTTCTTGGCTCATCACGGAGTCTACAAGGGAGCGAAGTTGAGAGTGGTGTTCGACCCCGCCGCTTCTTTCAGAGGAAAGGCCCTCAACGACGCCATCATCAGCGGGCCGGCGCTACAGCCAGCGTTAGCAGCCGTCATCACGAGATTCCGACAGGAAGAGTTCGCTTGGGCCTCTGATATCGAGGCAATGTTTAGCCGCTTCCGCTTGTCATCCGTAGATTCAAAATTCTTCTGCTTTATATGGCGTGATGCGTCGTGAGGAATGTCAACATACAAGATGAATCGGTTGCCGTTCGGAGCAAGCTGCTCCCCTTTCGTTGCTATCCATACCATTCAGCGTATAGCCGAGGATGCCGGAGCGAACGAGGAGATCACTTCAGTCATTCGAGAGAGAATGTACGTAGATGATTATTTGAGCTCTTCGTCTACGATTCAGAAGGGCGTCCAGGAAGCTTCCGCGGTGAAGAAGATGTTGGCGGATGCAGATCTCAATCTCCAAGGATGGGTGTCGAATTTGCCCGAGTTCCTGCGTCAAATGGTCGACAGTGCTGGGCCAAGGCCGGAGAATATTCATCAGTTGGGAGTAATTCGGAGGAGAAAGTCTTAGGAGTCTTTTGGGACACCCATCTGGACAATCTAGGATTCAAGGTAGCCGAAACCCCGAACGCGCCTTTTACCAAGATGGAACTGGCCAGCAGAGTCGCTGGGGTATTTGATCCGCTTGGTACTGCGTCGCCGATCATTGTGAAGGCTAAAATCCGTCTCAGAAAGCTGGGACAAGACGGGCTGCAATGGACGGACGTCGTCAGCGAAGAAGATAGGAGCTGGTGGCTCCTGTGGTTTAAGGAGCTGCGACGTTTAAACGATGTTGCCATGCCACCATGCCTGTTCCCGAATAGATTGAATCTCGAGGTCTCGGAGCTGCACACATTTTGCGACGCGTCGGAGGAGGCTTATGCGGCCGTCATCTACGTCCGAAGTTTATTTTCCAAATCAAGTGGTGTTCCGTCAGGTCAAGGCGACCAACAAGCTCGCTCCCAAGAAAACGATCTCAGTACCGAAGCTCGAGCTAAATGCTGCTTTGCTAGGCGCCAGGATTACGCAAGCGATGCAAAAAGCTCTCCCGAGCCATGTCCGCCGCCGTCAATTCTGGACGGACAGCAGCACCGTGAGGAACTGGATTCGGGCGGCAGCGTCTGACTATCAAGTGTTTGTGAGCAACCGTGTCGGAGAGCTGCAGACGATCACTGAAGCAGACGAGTGGCGATTCGTGCCAGGGCGTCTCAATCCAGCGGACGCCGCAACCCGATCAACACTCGATGAAGATATATTTCCGGACATTTGGTGGTCCGGCCCGGACTTTCTTTCGTATCCAGAGGAGGACTGGCCAGCAGATCTCCCATGGATGAAGATTGGCGACGAGGCAAAATCCATTCGGGTGATCTCCGCTGCCCAGACAATCAAAACAGACTGGACTGATGTCCAGATTCTGGAGAGCGATGTCCCGCAGTTATGCGGATTAAAAGACAAGTTTTTCAACCTTATCCAGCAGTGTCAAGAGGAGTCATTTGCCGACGAGCTTCGTCGACTTCGTAAGAATAAGCCACTCCACTCCACTTCGCATCTGCTAGCGCTAGCACCGATCCTGGCCGATGATGGTCTGCTTCGTTTGGGAGGACGGATTGGTCGAGCCCGTCTACCCTTCGATCAACTTCACCCTCCTTTCCTGCCGGGTCGCCACCCACTCTCTGAAAAGATAGTACGCGCATTCCACGAGAGCATCAAGCATGTCGGTACAGATTTCCTCCTGTCCTATATTCGTCGCATTTTTGGGTAACCAAGGGGAGAGAGCTGGTGAAGAAGATTCGGCGTGACTGCGTCGTTTTTCGACGCAACCAGGCAAAGCCGGGCGAGCAAATGATGGCGGATTTGATCGAGTCTCGCAGATTACGGTGCTCTACCCTTCACCCGGACCGCTGTGGACCTATTGTTATGTATTCAGAGTGTACGCGGTAACGCAGATGGCCCACCGATCGTAGACGGGAGAGGGCCACGGTGGAGAGTGGCATTCGAGCTTAAGAGCTGAGTGTGGAAAGGCTTGTTCGGTTCGTTTCATGTATGCAATGTGATCTAGAAAGAAATACAGTGGCTTAACAAAGACTTAACATGGCGCAGTTGGTTATTCGCACCTACAATTGCTAACTTGGATGGTGTATATATTTCTGGTACTTTCAGTGATCATCACGTGACCCTGTATTTCTTTAAGTGTCTCTGATTTTAGTTTGCGTCCCCGTCCATGCGGTTGATAAGGCCCCCATTTCTTTGTCTCGTGTCGTTCGGTTTTCGATTTCGTTTCACAAAGCGTTCGTATCATTGTCAATCCGTTAGTCACGCAGCAAGTTTTCTGATTGTGGGAACACATTGTACTGGTTTTTTTTTCCTCGTGTGGAGTTTGTATGATCACGGTCGTTCGTTGGGTGACGTGATCGGACATATCGGACCCTTCAGACTTTATCGTCAGTCATCGTTTAAACTTTTCATACTGGCGTTTTTATTTTTATTGGCAATAATAATACTTCGATGTGCCCTGAGTTTTATCGAGTTTCAATTTTTTTTCTCGAGCCAAACAACATGTGCTTCATGGGTGCCACCATCTTGGTCGCATAGTTGACTTATTCGCGGTGCGGGTCGTTGTAGTGGCTCCCTTTTTCATCGCATGAACATTTGGCTGTGTTAATTCTCCATCATACGTGCACTATCACAGTTATCCGTGGCTGTTGTGTGGAAACTTTCATATCCGTGTTGCATTGTTTTTCAAAGAAGACGTAGCAGTCCAAATTTTCATGAATCGTAATGGTTCGTTCACGAGCCAATACGGCGACACTACCGACGGCGGCAGATGCGTTGGCGGCGGCAGCGGCGGCCGGAATTAGGATCGATACCCTGGAAACCCAATTACAGGCGATATCGGGACAACTTCAAACGCTGATTACTGCAGCCGCGGCCAGCGGCGGTGGCGCTGGCGGAGGTGTTGGTGTTGGCGGAGGCGGTGGCGCTAGTGGAGGTAGCGGTATTGGTGAAGGTGGTGGCGCTGGTGGAGGTGGTGTTATCCCAGTAATACCTCAACGACGGCGGCTAGACACTTCCGGTGTCGAAAAACTTCACGGCGACATCACAATTCCTCTCTTGCGATCCTGGAGAAACCGATGGAACGATTTCGCGGAACTGAGCCAGCTGGCTACATACCCCGTATCGGAGCAGATGGCAGCATTCCGCATAGCTTTGGATCCAGCCATGCAACAGGTCGTGGAGGTGGCTCTCGGGATATTACCTACTACAATTAGTACTCCGGACACGGTATTGGACCAAATTGCCGATTATGTTCGGGCGAAACGTAATATCGCCCTTGACAGAGTCGCGTTTGAAGAAAGAAGACAAGGTCCATTGGAAACGTTCAATGATTTTTATATCGGACTACGACGTTTAGCAGAAGCGGCGGATTTATGCGCAACATGTTTCGACAACCGTTTAGTCACACGTATCATAGCCGGGACGAGAGACGCTGAAACCAAAAAGAAGTTGTTGGCGATGAGCCCTTTTCCCCTGTTGCAGACGACAATCAACATATGCAGAAGCGACGAGTCCGCGCGAGCTAACGAGGGGTCTTTAAGCAATCAGGCAGGTATATCGGCAATCCAAAAGAAAAGTAGTCGCATGGATCGGCCATATGCTAATGAATGCAAGTGATGTGGCCACCCAGCTCATCTCACCGGAACTCCATGCCCGGCTATAGGACGTACGTGTCATTCATGCGGGAAGTTGGACCATTTTTCTCCAAAATGCCCTTCACGTGACAGGGGAAAGACCAATGCAGGCGGCACTGGCAGCAGCAGTGGTGGCGGGGGCGCTGGCAGCAGTGGCGGCGGTGGCGCTGGCAGCAGTAACAGTGGCGGCGGTGTAAAGTCAAAGGTCGGTCACATCACTATCGGCAACGTTCAGGTTAACCATCAGCAGCGCAAATCTCCCAACATCGCAGTGGATATATTGGATGAGAACGGGTCGGTGATCGCAGTGGTCAAAAAGGCAATTCCAGATCCTGGCGCAGAAGTAAGCGTGGCGGGGCGTGATGTTATGGAAGCCTTAGGGATAACTGAAGCAAACTTGTTACATTCTCCTTTCGAACTGGTCATGGCTGACCAATCTACACCTTTATTGTCTATTGGTCAACGTGTTATATTTTTGTTCGGTACGGTGGCCGGCGTGCACAGATGACGGTGGTGTTTTGTCCGGAAATACGCGGAATGCTCATCTGTCGCTTGGATTGCGTAAATTTGGCGATCATTCATGCAGAATACCCAAATCCATTGAGGTCGATCCAATCAGTGCAAACTCAACAACCGGAAGCAGCAGTTCAGCCAGATGTGTTGGAATGGGCGTTCTTACAGAACATTCATTTGCCTGCTGATCCATCAGCGGAACAGATTGCAATTGTTGAAGCGGCCATTACAGCAGAATTCGCATCCGTATTTGATCAGGAAGACGGTTTAGGGACGATGGCTGGACCCGAGATGATGATCCAATTGCGAGACGAAGCGGTACCGTATTACGTGAATGGTGCAAGGCCAATCCGGTTTAGTGAGCGCGCAGAAGTCAAATCTACGTTGGATCGTCTGGTTTCGAAAAAAGTGATTGTGCCAGTAACTGATGCATCGGAATGGGCGGCCCCCTGGTGGTGATCAGAAGTGCCAAGTCCGAAAATTCGCTTATGTGTTGACCATACGCGGTTAAATAAGTTTATTTTGCGGCCTACTCATCCAACGCGCACTCCGCGCGATGCAGTTGCCGAAATTGACAGTGAGTACCGGTTTTATACCATTTTCGATGCGGCTAACGGATACTATCAAATTCCTCTTCATCCTTCATGTCAACATTTAACCACTTTCAGTAGAGATTTGTATCACTTTCAGCAGAGAGAAATTCCGATTTGCACGCGACCGTATATCATGGGTCGGATACGAAATTCGACATTGTGGAGTGACTATCGAGGAGGCTAAATTAAAAGCTTTATCGCAATTACCTCGACCAACCAACATATCGGAGTTGAGATCGTTCATGGGTTTGGTGGAACAACTGGCAGGATTTTCATCAGAAGTAGCAGCGGCAAAGGGACCTCTCCGGCCTCTTCTCAGTACGCGAATTCCGTATGTATGGACGACAGATCATGAGCAGGCGTTTGATGCCGTAAAGCTGGCATTAATTTCTCCACCCGTAGTTGTTCAATTTGATCAACGACGCGATACGATCATTCAAGTCGACGCATCACGCAAAAATGGAATGGGTTACGTGCTATTACAACGACACGACGACGGCTGGCGGCTAGTGGACGCAAATTCTCGATGGTGCTCGGACGTTGAATCGCGATACGCTATTGTCGAGTTGGAACTGGCGGCTGTGGAATGGGCCATCCGAAAGTGCCGATTGTATCTATACGGTCTTCCCAACTTCACTTTGATGGTAGACCATCAAGCTCTTGTTGCAATTCTCGACAAATATACTTTAGACTCAATAGAAAATCCCAAAATACAGCGGATGAAGGAGCGCCTGTCACCGTATTCTTTTACAACTGTGTGGAAAAAAGGGAAGGAACATGCCATTCCAGATGCATTGTCCCGTGCTCCAGTCAACGATCCAGCGGCGGATGATGAGTGTGTAGGCACCGAGCTGGAAATGTCCATGCGGAATATCATCATTCAAACAATAACGGACATTTGCAACCCTGACGGTGACTCATCTTCCGAGGGACATTTACCGGATGTATTATTGTCAGATTTGAGAAAAACGGCCGCAGAGGATGTGGATTATATGGCCTTGCTAACTATGGTAGAAGCAGGCTTTGGAACTGATCGAGCTCGTGTTTCTGATTACATCCGCCAATTTTGGGCTATTCGTCACCAGTTATCTACCGAAAATGGCCTCATTCTCTTCGGATCCCGCATCGTGGTGCCTTTCGCAGCTCGCCGAATCATTCTTCAAAAGCTGCATTCTGCTCATCAAGGCATCGTGCGAACCAAACGGAGAGCCCAACAGACGGTATTTTGGCCAGGCATATCCAACGATGTCACAATGCTCGTCGAAAGATGCCCAAAATGTCAAGAGAGGTTGCCAAGCCAATGCCAGGAAGCGTTGATGTCGGACCCGTTACCAGATTTTGGCTTCAAGGACGTTTCGGCCGATTTGTTTCAGCACGGGACTCTACATGTACTAGTATACGCAGACAGGTTATCCGGCTGGCCGGTTGTTCATCAGTGGCGACGTGATCCCACCGCACGGGAAGTGGTACAGGCGGTCGTGCACAACTTCGTGGAACTGGGCGTGCCCATGCGATTTCGGTCCGACAACGGGCCTCAATTTGATGCCAAGATATTCCAAGATACTCTGAATCGATGGGACGTAGCGTGGGGTAATTCCACTCCACATTACCACCAGAGTAATGGACATGCGGAGGCAGCGGTAAAGGCGGTGAAAGAGTTAGTAGTGAAGACGGCCCCATCTGGCGACTTATCATCAGAAGACTTCCTAGCGGGTCTACTGGAATTTCGGAATACTCCGCACGAGTGCGGTTTATCGCCGGCTCAAATTGTGTTTGGCCATCAACTCCGTTAAGTCATTCCGGCGCATCGATCTTCATTCGCCCCCAAATGGAAGGACGCCATAATAGCACGGGAGCGTCAGGCGGCGGCAGCAGCTGATACTAAACTCCGGTACGATACTCGGACCCGTCCATTGGCACCGATTTCGATCGGTACGCCAGTCCGAATCCAAGACCACATCTCCAAACTATGGTCACATGTATGCGTTATCGTGGCAGTTGGGCGCTATCGTTCGTATAGAGTCAAATTTGCTAGCGGTAGTGTCTTATGGCGCAATCGGCGATTCATCCGTCCCATGGTTCCGGCGGGAGACGGTGTGGAGAGAGCAGAGGATAGCCCATCCGACAACGGTCCTATGTGCGAAGAGAGCAGTGACATCATCATCCCTGGGTCTATTCAACGCCGTCTTACAGATCCGTCACCGGAAGGCCCTAGGCGCGGGACTCGTATCCGGAAGAAGACGATTATTGTATCTGTTTGATCTGTTTACTATGGAGTTTCAATCAACATCCTTTCGGTTGTATACAGTAAATGTTACATCTGTGTGTTGAAACGTGTGTATTTCTGTTTACTTATCATATCATTGCTTTTGCAGTTTGCGTGTGTCTGTTTGTATGACCATTGGATGATTATCGGCG
Source organism: Daphnia galeata (assembly GCA_030770115.1). Taxonomy (NCBI): domain Eukaryota; kingdom Metazoa; phylum Arthropoda; class Branchiopoda; order Diplostraca; family Daphniidae; genus Daphnia; species Daphnia galeata. The sequence goes on from CM061122.1 coordinate 4,855,241, forward strand.
TATTTGTGTCAAGCGAGGGCTCGGGAGGAGTTGTTATGTATTCAGAGTGTACGCGGTAACGCAGATGGCGCACCGATCGTAGACGGGAGAGGGCCACGGTGGAGAGTGGCATTCGAGCTTAAGAGCTGAGTGTGGAAAGGCTTGTTCGGTTCGCTTCATGTATGCAATGTGATCTAGAAAGAAATACAGTGGCTTAACAAAGACTTAACACCTATTCGGGCCTCTGGAGATCGGCATGTATCGGAACAGGACTGCAAAGCGATGGGGAATTATCTATACTTGCCTCGTCACGCGTGCTGTGTTCCTGGAGTTGGTGCCATCATTATCGTCTACCGATTTCCTCCTCTCATTCCGGAAATTCGTCTTCATCTATCGCTACCCTGAGATCATGCACTCCGACAACGGAACTAATTTTTTGGTGCGGAGAGGGAGCTGAGAGAAGCTGCTGAGGCCCTTTATGCGTCTGAAGAAGTACCAAAGTTCTTACACGCCAACAACGTTCAGTGGACGTTCCAGCCTCCGAGGACTCCGCATTTTGGTGGTGCGCACGAGTCGCTCGTTAAATCCACTAAGAAAGCTCTCTACAACGCTCTGGATCAGGAGAAAGGAGCGTTTCGACATCCGACGGAGGATGTTCTCCGAACTCTGCTCTATGAAGTGGCCGACCTGCTGAATACCAGGCCACTGACGTACGCCAGTTCCGATCCGGCTGATTTCCGTCCACTGACGCCGAACGATTTCCTGAATAGGGCTCCCACCGCTCATCCGCCGGCCGGAACTTATGGTGATGCTCAGCCGAGAGATCACTATCGTTATCTTCAACGCACTCTAAATATCTTCTGGGATCTCTGGAAAACTGTTTATCTCCTATCCCTGGCCGCAAGGAAGAAGTGGAAGATCCGTCGGTCAAACTTCGCGGTGGGCGATGTGGTCCTGGAAGTCAACAAGGGCTTCGGACAAGGAGTTTGGAGCATTGGCCACGTAGTACAAGTATTTCAGGGGTCGGATTGCTGTGTGAGAGCAGTGGACATCCAGACTGAGACCGGACTCTTCCGTCGCGGGATCACCGAGTTGTGCCTATTGGAAACCAGCTCGTCCGTTCCGGCCTTGGGGGAGGATGTTTCCGCGAAAACGCATTAAATTTATTATTTGCGGTCTGGCAACAAAGCCTCTTTCGTTTCCTTTTGTCCTCTTCCTTTAATTGTCACTGCGCCTTCTTTTATCATTTGTCGTCTGCTACTTAGCGTGGTCGTGTCCTCACGTCACGCAATTCATCGTTTGTTCTTTCTCTGATATCAGAGGTGTTTTATCTGTGTATCGTGTTTCGACTTCACAGGTTAGATCTGGTATTGTGTTGTATTTATTCTTATGCTAATTCTTTCACTTTTTCCCACAGATCTGTGTTGATTGTCTTACGTTCTGCCTTTCTTGGCCAAGTTTGTGAGTGTGTGTGTCGCCTGGCACTGTTCAGGTATTTGTTGTGTTCGTTACTTTTTATTGTCTTGTATTAACCCTGTGTTTGTCTCAGGAACCGCATATCATATTTGTGTCACATTGTGCCTACTGGCATTTTCATCCATCATTGTTTCCCTCATCACTCGCAGTCAATAAAGTGGAGTCAGAGCGAGTCAGAGCAAGTCATTTACTGGTTCCCTGTTAAGCTGGAACAAAACTGTTGTAGCTCTTGAAATCTATTTAACTTGTTTAAAATTTATTGCTGAAAAATATGAAATGACCCTGGTAGCACATTCCCATCCATCGTCTATCCATTGGACGTTCCGATGTCCGAATTTGTTCCGTCCCATCCTGGACGTAAAAAAGTCCTCCCATGGACTACCACTTAACGACGGCCTTAAGCCGTCTTCGACTTATGTCCCATGGTTGTCCGAATTTGGTCTTTTTGGACGTCCATTTTCGACATGAAGTAGGACGTCCATAGACTGTACTGTGGATGGAGGCGGACAACGTGGACTTAGGAAAAAATTTTCATTTTATTTTTTTTTAATATTTTCAGTTTATAATTGCTCGCATGCCGAGTACACCTAAAGTAAACGAAGATGTATAATAATATCATTGCGTTACGAACTATCAAAATAGTATTATTATTTTTAATTCTTTAGATTATTTCTTTTAGATCCAAAATTTTCCATTCTGATTAATTCTATTAAATTTCAATTAACTATCAGAACTTTTTTCAAATTATTATGTTTTACAATTATCCCTGAGGGTTATACTTCTAAGTATACCGAAGGCTCTTAAGTTTCTGATCATGTATCGTATCGTAGCATCGTATCGTAGTAATCGATACCTTTCTTGGAGTTGGGCTCCAAAAGGTTTATTATCAGTTTGGTTTTTTGCTATCTTCTTTTTTTCTACTTGACCGATTTATTCCAAATTTCGGTAACCTTCTTAACTTAATTTCTTACAGTCTTACTGGATATTTTCGTTCGTATCGGTTTAAGTTTTTTTTTTATGTATTTTTTCCGTAATCCCCATGTGTAGATTTTCTAGTCTTAGGGCAACTGCATGTTTGGTGCGCATTTATCCCTGAGGGTATACTTTGTATACCGAATTGAATTCGTTCAAAAGTTTGAATTTTGATTTTCTCTCTCTGATAGGAGTGAGAGGTTTTTATTGTCATAATCTTAAATTTATTTTTCTCTCTTTTAGTCATGTAAAAATTAGTGCGACGTGGGGTGGTGGGCATAGCCCACCGCACCAAAGTCGCACAGCATATATCTTTAAAAAAAAATTTTAACCTAAACTGCTAAACCCGAAGGCGTATACCCAAGGACCTTGTTAATGACTTCAACAAGATCCATCCCGATATTTAAAAAAAATAAATTTCCCGATCCGATTACCGATCAAATCTTTGAAAAAAATTCCGATCAAATCCCGATCATCGATCCGATCAAAAATAACGCTATCTGCCAAAAAAAAACGCCTTTTTTTGCAAATTAGAATTTTCTATTCCTTTTTGTGAAAATGAGCACCATATAAAATGGTCTATTAAATATTTTTACTCATTTGGGTAGTAAGAAACCTTTTCGCACCCATGAAACCATTTTTTGAAATACAGAATTTGATGTATTTTCTACGCAAAAGATGGCGCCAATTGAGCAGAAATTTGAGCGGAAACTAAAGCGTATCGATCCGATCAACGATCAAATCACAGATTATTTCAATCAAATCATCGCTCATTGATCGTTGATCGATCGGGTGATCGGATCGGAAAATGAGCGCGATCTGTCCAACCCTGACTTTAAAAGTGTAAATATTTTTTTAAAAAGTCCTATTAACACCATAATTGAACGATCGATTCCTATACGCTAGGATGTTCTTTATTTTTTAAGAATAATAGCAAAAATTTTGGTCCTATAGATTATAAGTTATTTTAACTTTACTTGGGGACCATCGGGGATAAGAGCCCGTGTTGCGTGTTAAACCTTTTTTCCGACAGTGTAAAATTTTTCAAAATGTAAGTAACAACTTGTAAAATCCACAACTATAATACTGTTTGATAGAAAACATTCATATTTGTTGATATGATGTAGCATATCACAAGGTATCATTTCATGACTTTGTTTTATTTTTAATATTTAAAATTCGGTGTTTAATAAACAGTTTACTGAAATTTTTAATTTAAATTCAATATTTTTAATAATAAATATAATTATTTCCTCAGAGGGTTTTGAACAAGAATTTATTAGCTTGATAGTAATACAGTTCATTTTAAAAATCAATTGTTGCAATTTGTTCTAGGTTTCTTAACCTAGATAGTCTTTTGGCATAACTTTACTCACTAATTGTTAAGAAACCACCCGACAAGCTATAACACGGCGGGATAGGACGAGTCACGAGTGTTCCGTCCTGTAGCTCAAGTAGTCCATGGTCTGGATCTCACTAACTGTAATGCAAAATTGTGTCGACAACTGACTGTCGTATATAAAATACACAATTAAGTGATCATTTGATTTATGTTAATTTCGTGAATTGAATCTACTTAAGCTACGCCATATCTTCCTGTCCTAGGAAGACAGAATACAAATAAAACGGTGTAGTAATTACGCAAAATGATGTTAAGCCAACGTGAAAATTGAGCGAAAGGCAACCACAAACGTAATCCGTTAATACAGAATGATGTATTTTGCTTGTTTCCACGACTGACAACAGAAAAACCATTTCAAATTTCCATTCAACGAAATTTAGGTCTGTACAAAACACAATAGGACAGATTACAGGGGAAAAACACGAAGGGTGACAGTGGGGGTGGGTTTAAAGAAGAGATTTTTCTTTTTTCATATACAACATAAAAAATGATGGATAATGGGGGATTTGATAGGTTCACAATACTACGTCACGTTTGCTGCCGGCTGCGTGTTTTCTTGAATTCCAGGATTCTCTTAACGTTTTTTTCCATCAATAACTGCTGAGAACCCAGCATTGAACGGCTGTACAAACAGCTGCCACGAAAATGGAAAATTCCGACATGAGTTCGTTGAAATTCAACCACTACCAGCAACCAACCAGTTTCAAACGAGAATCGAACAAATGGCAAGTGATATTAAATAAAGGACTTCATGGACTTGTGCCTTCGGAGGTTCAAACCCCATCAAGTCCAGTGAGAATCTGATCTACGGGAACCTGTCCCCATAAACCAGCCACTTTGAACGAAACGTCACTTACGGATAAAAATGTACAATTATGTATAGAGATAGAAGAAGATATAGCGCCCGTGGTTTGAACCAGATTGTTTTACACAGAAAACATTCCAAAACATTCCAGCAATTTATCTTGAAAAAAAGAGGGTTTTTTTTTTAGAAAGAAGATGTGACCGTGTGGTTTCAAAGTGCTTCCCACATCTACATTTAACATAACAATCAACAGACACTAGACGAAAAAAACAGCACTCTTCTTCTTTCCTCTTTAGGTCACTAACTATGAAGTTCACAAGGATACAGGGGATTTACACGCCTTACGATAGATAAGATCGAATCGGCAAAACGTTTGAAAACTGGTGTGAGAACGCCACATTTCTTTTCCTCATTTAATGAAATATTTTTAAAAAGATGGGATTAAAACGGTTCAGTCTGTCCATCGGCAGGGACGATCAACTGAAAACACAGACGGTGTCACGAAAACAAAACAGGTTGGTTTAATAATGCGCTGAGAGACCAACGCACCAAAGGAACATTTTTATAGGAACATCCGATCGAGTTGTTAAGGCCAGCCAATCTACCTCTCACTCAAAGTCAAGAAACACGGGGGGAGATAACAGCACACAACAAAACTGTAGACTGGCTCGTCATATAAACTCGCAATTTATAATAATTGTTTTTGTTTTTGTTTACCTTTTTTTTCAAGGTGTGTGACACTCGACATTTAGACCAGAACGCATAAGAAAAATTACTTGTTGAAATCGAGGGACAGAATCAATCACGGGGATTAAGTTGTCAAAACATTTGCTTCTGTACCTGTGTGCTGGGGGATCTTAAGAGCTTTAAAAGCATAAGAATTCATTCATTCATCGGGAGCCGACTCTGTCTAAGATAAACAAGATGTACTTTCATACTCGACTTCCTCATCAAGAAAAGATGAGAACGTGCCACAAAAAAGTGGGAGGAAAACTGTGCAAACGACAGAATATGAATGGCTGCAGACAATGAATGAGAAAACGGGATAAGAATAGCGACTTAGTTGACGTCTCTCATAGAGCTTCCCGAAGCGCGTGATACTGGTTCAAATGGTTCTTTTTTTAGTTACGGTACAGACAAGTCTTTCTGCACAAATGGCAAGGAGCACACTGAATCTAATAACAAACTGCTAAAGCACCCGCAAAAAACATTAGTACTTATAATAAACCTTACTTAAAGAACGAACGAAATAAATGAACGGATGACCTAACTTACAAGAAAAACGGGGGGCTGGGGAGATATTATGACCTGATCACGTTCAATTGACGGTGGGTTAGAGCTTAAAACCAATCTAAGAAGAACCGGATCCACTAGAACCAGAGATTCGACCTCGGATTGGCTAGACTCGTTATTCAGCCATGAACAGTGATTTTAAGAGGAACTATAGTTTTTTGTCCCTCCATCAGAGGATTAATTAAAATTGATTGACTATCTACAAACACTTGCTCTCTCTCACTCTCTTCTGTCGGTCATCTTTCCTTCTCCGAAAGATCACACATGTCTATGATAGTTGTCCCGTCGTTATCACACGACCATCAAAAGAGAATAGCCTACAGAATTGTTACGTCTCTGGAAGGGAAAAAAAAAAGAGAAACGGGGCAAACGAGCCAGCAGAATATATAAGAACATGAAAGGAACTATGTAGGGACTCGAAAAGAAAGGTTTTTTATCTTCTACACGAAGGATTTAATTATTCGGTAGGTATAGTAGCTGGACCGGTAGAACCCAAACCAAGTCTAGGATTGTACGTCAGAGAAAGCGGCAGTGGTGAGGACGATGAAGTGGGCGAAGAGCGCATGCCCACAGCCATATTCATGCCCATGTTCATGGCCAATTGGTGAGATGACATGGTTGATGGTGGTGATCCGCCGCGTGGGTACGAGTGAGCAGTCGTCACTAAAGACAAAGGAACATTGGGCGGAGTCGGTGGATCGGGTGAGAGGGGAGATGATCCCAGTCCAGTAAGTGAAGAAGGTGGTGTAATGGATGCAATTGATGCCAGCATGGCTGCCGTATTTGGCGGAGTCACCGGAATTGTTGGAGTCACGTTTCCGTTACCACCGCTACTATTGTTGCCATCGCGACCACTAGATCCACCATTTCCTCCAGCGGATGGGCTTGGACTAGTCATCCCGTTGCTAGGTGGATTGATTCTCTTCTCTTTTTGGCGTCTGTCATTAGAAATAAATTTTAAAAATAAAAGAAAGAAAATAACTTTAATTCAACAAAAAGATGTTTACCTGTTGCAAAACCAGACACGGACAACTTCTTTCTCCATAGATAGACCATCGGCCAACATAGCAATTTCCTCTGAAGTCGGTTTAGGATTGGCTAAAAAAGCTTTTTCCAATGCGACTCGCACGCTCGTTTCAATCGACGTTCGCTTCTTCCTCCTTCGTCCTAATCCGTCGCTAACGCTGCTTCCGCCACCGCCACCAAGTGGTGAAGACAAGGGAACTCCGCCGACACCTCCCGATGCGATGTTGCCTAGGCCAGCGGTTCCTCCAAGACAACCACCAGCTCCACTGCCGTTACCACCTCCACCAAGAGCGCTGTCAGCATCTTCCAACCACTTTTGCAATAGTGGCTTCAATTTACACATGTTCTTAAAAGACAGGTTGAGCGCTTCGAAACGTGATATGGTTGTTTGGCTAAAATCATTGCCATACAGTTTGCCCATGGCCAAGCCGACATCACCTTGTGTAAAACCTAATAAATAAATTTAAAAAAAAAAAACACGTCATTAAAATTTCCTTCTTCAATCCCAAATAAAAGTTAATATTACCAAGTTTGATCCGTCGCTGCTTGAAGGTTTTGGCGAACTGTTCCAGTTCTTCTAAATCGGTCGTCTCTTCTGGTGGCAAATCGTAGAGCGGCGTGGCTGCAGTATTAGGTGTGCCAGTTGCAGCTGCATTGTTGACCGTTCCACTTCCAAGTTCGACAGCCAATTGACCCGAAGTTGATGAAGAATTGGACGACGTCCGAGAGCTGTGCGTGGCAGCGGCTTTTGTGATAATTGGAGTCACCGCTTCTGCTGGTGCGGGATTTGAAGGATGATGTAGAGGAGAATGCTGTTGTTGCTGTTCAGGTTGTTGTTGTTGTTGTTGTTGCTGTTCTTTTTGCTGTTGTTGTTGTTGCTTTTGAAGTTGCTGTTGTTTGTGTTGTTGTTCTTGTTGTTGTTGAACCTGTTGCTGGTGTTGCAGTTGTTGTTGTTGTTGAAGATGTAGTTGATGTTGAGCGTCGCTATAGTTAGTTCGGTGAGACGAGATTACTGACTGTTGTTGTTTCTGTAGTTGTTGGTACTGCTGTGCAGCTTGAACCAGCGCTTGTTGCACCTGTCAAATTACAAATATAAATAAATTCAATCAATCCGAGTAAAAATCGCGTTTACTCAAAATAACTTACGTGGCTCTGCAGGTAAAATTGGGCCTGCGGACTGAACTGTGAGGCGGCTGCTCCCTGTTGAAGCATCGCTAATTGTTGAATAGCCTGCTGTTGAAAATTCTGTTGCATAGCTTGAACCTCTTGGGCTGAAAACGACAGACCAGAGAGGCCAGGTAAACCAGCAGCAGTTGCGGCAGCCAAAGGATTTTGCAGTAAAACCGATGGGTTCTGCGTAGCGCTCATGGCTAACATCTGTACGATAAATTCGTCATATGTTAATTAAAAACGACACAACGAGGAAAAATATGGAAACCAATGAGTTACTTGTCCAAGTGATAGTTGTCCAGCTTGCAATGCAGCTATCGACGCTTGTAGATTGGCAGCTGCGGCTGCAGCAGGAGATCCACCCAGAGTGGCAGAAAATTGGCCGTTAATAGACTGCCCTTCTCCCGAGAAACTATCGCCACTGTCATGTTGGCTGATATCTCCGTAATGACGATCTCGTCGAGAGTTTCTTGCCTAGAAACACATTTTAAAAAAAAAGTTAATTTACAAGTCAATAAAAAGCTTTCAATTCAATTGGGTGATTTTATTCGATTCGATTTTTTAAAAAAGGAAAGACGCTTGGTACGTATTTGCACGATTCAATAGCGAACACTAGATGGCGGATGTGAACAAATAGAATTGTAGAGCTCCTAGAAGCGACCAGCGCTGTGGGTGAGTGGGAGGGAAAAATCATCTATCCTGTTAAGTATGTGCAAGGGGAAGGAGGGGGGTACTTGCAATTGGGGCTTTTTTTTACGCACGTATCCAGCGCTCGTTACTGATGTTGACCACTAGCGTTACCAAATCCCCGAAAAATGTCGGTGCTGGCTACAATCCACCAGAGTAAACATGGGTTCGAACCAACAACAAACACATACGTTCTCGGGGGCCTAGGAGGTTTTTCTTAACTGAAACATGCCGATTTGAAGACAAACTAACCAACCAAGTTGGTCACAAGAGAGGGAACACATACTCTGTGTAAATATAAAAGAGACAAATCAATAGAAAAGATCCAACGATACCAAATCGAGCGCCACTGCATCCTCGTTGTCCGATTCCATGAATTCATCCAAATCGGATGTGTGGTCTGCATCATGAAGCGGCGACTCGGGTGGACTAGCGGAACCGTCGGAACTATGAGGGCTACGACGTCCTTTTGTTTCGCCACGTCGAAGATGTCGAGGTTGTTCTTGTTGTTGTTGTTGCAGTTGCTGCAATTGTTGGTGGTAGTCGGCGACCAAGTCGCGATGCTCCTTTAATGTCGACGTCAACGATTGATGAGACGATATGGGTGAAGAACGTGGATTGCCGCCCGTTGTCATGATGGTATCCCGTCCCTTCAACACCAAAACTCCTGCGTCCAGTCAAATAGAAATGTTCAGTCAATATTAAGAGATCAATTTGAAAGAAGAAAACTGGCGTACAACAAGAGAAAAACAGAGAGTCTCATTAATGAAGAGTAGTCATGAATCTAGATATAGGGGATTGGCCAGCCCTTGACTGGACGAAAAATAAAATACACACACACTGACTACTATGCTATACTGCATGCCGCGTCTATTGACGAGTTATTGATTGACGGTTTCCCTTCTCTTTTATGTACACCATCTTCTTCAGATGGCTCGGACACTCTAAAGGGCCATTAACCAGCTAGAATGGGTGGCCATCTAAACTTTGTTGTCCGGATGCAGGCGCTCCTTCTCGAGTTCACACACAGTTGAGGGAGAGAGTAGATATATATTTGGGTACAAGGCAAAACTAGGCCGGATATATAATCCCCTCCTTCTCTCGTCTCGACGTCAAGCTGGATTTATTTCCATGATTGGAAGCTTCTTCCCGGACGAAAAACTAGAATTGACCATCCGTCATAACTGTCGGATCTACAATCCCAAAACCATAGTAGGAATAGATAACAGCAGCAGCAATATTACGCACAGTCTCGTTTCAGTTTCTATATTAAGCTATATTCATCGAATCGTCGACGTTACCACCGATTGTTTGGATCCTAAGGCCCTTACATGGCCATTCTACCCGTGCACGTCTCTACGCACAAGTAGAACGAAACGAGTCAGATAAATAAATAACTTTTGACTATTTTCTAGCCAGCCGTGCTGAATTCTTTTCTCGTTCACGTTTCCCAGTGTAAACTATCTATCGGTGTTTTGGAGCATTTGTTAGTGTGTGTATCATCGAACGAGGCAGGCGGCCCAGCAGCTCCTACACTGAAAGGTAAGCCATGGGCCACATGCTCCATGTGGCCAGTTGTTGATTGCTTGTTTACAGTGTTTAGGCTAGACCGGGAGAGCCTCATCCTGATGGAGTAGCAACATTTCCCGACAAACTCTTGGAACATGTAAACAAGGACGCAATCAACCAAAAAATATACACACACACAAACACACACAGCACGTGCCAATAACTTAAATCTAAAATGCAATACCTGCTCTTCTATTTTACTTAATCGTGACGGATAAAATTCTGATTATTCTTTCTGTTATTCTTTTGTTAGAATAAAAGCGTCGTCGTCGTCGTCATCCGTGGTGCGGATGCGTGGCGGACGTCGATAAAAGATTGACGCAAGCCGAGGGAGGGCGTGGGGTTCACGGTCCGAAAGAGACGAGGAGGGTCAGTTGTGGAATAAAAAAAAAAGAATAAAGAGATGAGGGGGGAGAATATATATCACGGAGGTAATGCATTTTTTATTCGTCCAGCTGGCATCTAGTAGTAGCAGGTGAAATGTATCGGCTAACTCAAAACGGCTGGATTTTTTCCCATCGCCCACCGTTGTCGTCCGACCGGTTTGTCCTTTATTAACGAGGTGATGACCTAATCACCTATTCTTTTCTTTTGGCCCTCCGCCCTATGCATCATACTGTCAAGTCTTGTGATCTCTCGTGGTATTATAAAGGCTGGCTGCCCTGTCTATCTTCCGTGTTCACCGTCGAGGAACGTTGCGCGTCCCCCCCCCCCCCCAACCAACAGTTCCAGTACGAGACCTCTGAAACGTCAAATGACACGCGCTCCGACGGCTCTCTCTCTCTCTCATGATTTCATAAATAAAAACTCCCTCCTCCTCCTACCTCATCATCTGACTGGAAATTTTCTTTTTTTTTTGGCTTGTTGTGTGTGCTATGTCAATCAGGCACACGTCTCCACATTTCAATTATATTAACCCATTGTGAACACAAAAGGATTGTACAGGAATTCTGAGTCATCATCCAGACAACAGGGAACACTGATTCTTCTCTTTATAGTAAACATTGTTGTATGTATTTATTCACTCGAGTGTGAGTCGCGATGCATTAAGGCCTTGCTATTGACACGACTGGTGGACGAAGCCACATCTGCTGATGAACAGCTGCTACAACAGCTCCACAAGAGTGAAAAGGGACAGAAAACGACAAGAAAGAATAAAAATAAAATATGAAAAAAAACGTTGCATCTAATGGCCATTGCGCGATAGATACGATTGTCAAAGGGAAAAGCAATTGAAGACCAATCTCTATATTGCGCTAGGCAACTTATTTTGTTTGTTTGTTCTCAAAAAAAAAAATGAAATGGGCAGCCAACGACTGTCTCGAACGTTTAAAAAGGATGTGATCATCTTGTCGCCACTTGGCGACAAAAACAAAAAAGACGAGACAGGAAATGCACACTTGCCTGACAAACGAGACACAATATAGCTGCCAGCCTACTTGTCTACATATCCACGTAGTCTTCTTCTTCTCTTTCGATGAGTGTCATAAAAGTCTACAAGAGAGCTGGGCCATAAAAAGCGACACAAACTCGATCGGTCCCTTTTTTTTAGTGATCGATGTAGTGACAGCATCAAGAACAAGTCACGTTTTTTGTTTTGGATAACAAAAGAGAAGAAGGAAGCAAACAAGCTTCGTTTGTGTTTCTGTGGCCAGTCGAAAATGCAAGAGCAAATACAATGGCCGTTTAGGAACAAAAAAAAACCTTTAAATCATTCGTGAGATATTCTAGCTGATTACTCAATGAATCGGGCAAATGAAAGTCAAACACAACACGAACACACACACAAAAAAGAAGAAGAAGAAGAAAGGAGTTGAGGCGAGCGGCTCAATGGCGTCAATTAACCGACTCTAATGAACGGGCCCATAAAAACACCCGTCAGCTTCTGCCGGTTGCGTGAGCGGAACCGAGCAAGAAAAAAAACCGCAACACCAATTAAGAAAGAAGCCCCTTTTCTCTTCTTCTTCTTCTTCTTCTTCTTTCTTCTTGTGTGTGTTGTATATACATTCAAGAGAAGACGCCATCTGCCGCCACACACGACTTTTTCTTCTTCTCCAGGGGTGCACCCCAAAAAAGAAGAAGCCCCCGAATAGACCAACAACAACAACAACAAAATATGTCTAATAAGAAAAAGGAAAAAAAGAGAACCGACGGCGGTTTTGGCGGTGAATCCTAACGAAAAACGAGACCTTGTCTCATTTTCCGCTGCTGCCTGTCTACCCAACAGACAATTTCACGATTTGACAGGTGGGCACGAACACACACACACACAACAACCTAACACACAATAACAACAAATAGTGATTAACCGGCCTCTTTGCTTTAGGACTGCAAACCCCTCCCGCAGCAAGTAGTCCTTCCGGCTCTTACCCCGCTTTTTTGCCTTCTGGCTATTACACACGTTTGTACTACACACACAACCAATTTACGTCTTTTTTGTCTTCTTTTTCCTTCACTTTGTTGTTGTTGTACAAAAAATGCCTGTATATTTTTCGGGGAAAAAAAAGGCAAATGAAGTAGAGACGGGCAGAAGAAGAATGATTGGTTCTTTTTATACAGTAGCTCCAACTGCTACTACTGTACTGTACTACTATCGCGTAATCTCGTTCTAGCCAGACTCTTCTCTCTCTATATATATATATAGATGTGTGTTCGGGAACAATGGAACACAATCGGTAGCAGGAGCGCAGTGATCCGCAAGAGAAAACAAATGTCTTTTTTTTTTCTTCTTTTTGTTCTTTCACTTCTTGCTCTGTTGGTCCGACGGGAAAACTCTGGCCGGCCTCAGTAACTAGCATCCCCCCGCGATAGATATCTCAAAGCAGTCGTGTATATATGGACAAGAGTCGCTATACTATACTAGGCCGAAAATGTAACAGCAGCAGACTAAATCGACTGGCAAAGTCATTATCAGTAGAAAGACTCAACTGCCGAGCTATACAACAAGCGCCAACACATTTTTATCGATTTCAACGAAAAACAAAAGACACTAAAAGAAAAATAGAATAATAATAATAATAAAGGGAAAGAAATATAAACAAATGCTGGTAGTGGTGACCAGGGGTTCTCTCTCCCCCCTTTCTACACACAAATAACCTCTTTCCTGTCATTGGCGTTCGATATCTCTAGAAGCAGCGCACGCACAACAAGAAAAACTTGCCACTTTTTTCTTTTGGACTAGAGAAAAATCATCGACATCAATCGTTTCCCTTCCTAACCCTATTTCCATATAACAATAATAATAAGATTATTATTACATTTTCCTATTTTTTCTTGTATCTCTTTGTTCACTGATCAATTCGAAACAATTGACAACTTTGATATCAAACAACATCTGTGGGCGGGGCCTATACGAAACCGCTACTAGAGAGGGAAAAAAAAACGAATAACAATCTAGCGCATGTTACAAATTGAAACACACCCACCGCAGAGAGAGAGGGTTGTGGATGTTCTTTTTTTTTCATTCTCTACATATCTATTCCAATAAAAGAAGAAAAAAAACTCTACTAGGAGGGGGCTTGTGGGGTAGATTAAGTGTTAAGATTAAATAGAGAGAGAGAGAGAGTATATATAGATAGGGTGGATTATGAGGCAACAACGACCACCATGTCAAACCGGTCACACGAACTATCAATGTGTACGCTGTGACCCGTGCCCTATTGCTACAGCAGCAGCAGCACCCCTTTTTTTATATCTATCGACTGAATTATATAAAAAAAAAAAACCATCACACACGCGTGCGAGTATAAAAGGGGTGAGTCGTTTAGGGTTATAACAACCGTTATTTATGATAGCGAAGCCCTAGAAGAGAGAGAAAAAAAAAACATGTCTATAGGCTAATACACCGGTATATTTAGATGGGGAGCGAAAAAAAAAATAACCTTTGACAAGCTCAATAGAGCATTGAATACCAACAACAACACAACCCCTTCACATCGTTGAGCCTGTTGCATTTAGTAGAGAAAGGGGTTGAAGAGAAAAAAAAAATCCCAACAAAAGACGAACGATGGTGGAATAATACACAAAAAAGATATTCCAATTCCCTACTACCGTTGAAAACCCAATGACACGTGCTGATGAATGGAAAATTCAATAATCAAGCCCCATAGGGTCAATAACAATACAAGAAGAAGCGAGCAAAAAATAAATAAAAAAAATATGCTTAATAGACAAATCAATGCCACCCCTTTTTTTGGGTGAATTGGGGCGGATGTAAAGCCTTTGGATACATCATAAGGTCAATTGATTCGACACAACAGGAAGAGAATATCGAATCCCACAGATCAAGTGTGTTGGAATTTCATCATCGACAATTTAAATACAATGCCTCTCGAAACTGTTTTATGTAAATCATTTAAGAGTTTTGCTTACCACACGGAGTGAATGAGAGAATTTTTTAAAATAAAACACTGATGGATATTATTCCTTGGCACAACACTGCTCGGTGGCTCTGCATAGACTGAAGCCTGTTTAAGCAAAACATACAGTCTCAAAAGTGCCAAAATGGCCGATAGAGCAAGAGGAGGAGGGGGCTGAAAAAATAGCCCCTTTTTTCTCAAGTCACACTGTGATTTTTTCCTATTAAAAAAAAAGTAAGGGGTAGGTATGCAAATCCCTCGAGCAGTGAGGGAGACAAACCAAAACGATGACAAACATTCGAGATGTTGACCTTCAAAAAAATGTTTTTCAAGAAAAGTCTAACAAGGCCAATATAACTCAAAGAAGAAGGTCAAACTGTCTCATTTGTAGTGGGAGAAAAGATGAATATTCGATTACATGCAAAATACCAATCAGTTTTTCTCTCCCCCTGAAAAAATCATTTGAGCGGAAATGATATTTCATCAAAAAGGAGAATGGTGGAAACCGTTGGATTCAGGACCAATAATGCAGGTCAACCGGAACGGAAGAATAATGTTCTTTAGAGAAAAGAAGACATCCTTTAGATGAATAGTAGAAAAAAAAAAAATGGGGAGGAGGGTTGCCTGCTGCAATAATGACGCTAGTGCGGGCGAATCCACACGGCCGAATATAATAGTAGTAGTAGTACGAAATAGGAAAAATGGAGGCCTATAGAGGGAGCCTCTTGGAGGGCCTTCATTACCACAAGCAGCCAGCAGAGTGATTAATGGAAAGAGATTCGAAAAGAAAAGCGGGTTCACATGAAAAACTAAAAAGAAGAAGAAAAATGTTCTGCCTATAGGGCGACAACAGTGTGGTCTGTCTGCTCTACACATTTTTAAGCGGGCAGCAATATAAATGCAAGGCTTCCATGAACACGAAAAAAAACCAAAATTACTAACCAAACCACAAAACGATTGTTCTAGAAAACTTTCCCAAAACTGGCATTAAACACCTTCAAAGTGCCAAACCCAGACCTAAATTTCTTTTCAAAAAAACACAACGGCGGGGACACACATAAAAATAAAACAGAGAAATATTCCAACGGGCGCGACTTTCGTTAATTCAAAATTTGACTAATAAAATGTTTTGTCTTTCTCTCTCTCTCTTTCTCTCTGTGTGCGCAATGCATCTTATAATATAATAAAATAAAAGGAAAAAACGGTCAAGTTCTTTCAAGCAAGAATTGAACACAAAAACTAGAATACCAGACAATATAAACTACTACCTGTGTATATGTATGTGTGTATAATGTTGAAAAAAAAAACCCCTCCAAAAAAGTTTCATTACTTTTTTTCTTTCTTTTTGAGGGGACAAGGAAGAACTTAACAAGACACCATAAAAATAAAATGTTCTTTCCTTCAAACGGAATTGGGAAATGGAAATAAAAAATAGGCGAATCGCTCAATCGACTTGGAGGGGAAAAACTTTTTTTGACGAGGCCTTTGCACGACAGACGACAATAATAACAAGTGCGGTGAACTTATATAACAAATAAAAATAAGACCAGGACGAGGCACTTAATAGTCTGACAAATTATCCCCCTAGTTTTCTGTTGCCTAATGTGAACGCAATACGTTGCTGCTGTTACTGCCTATGTCGACACTCACTAGAGCACATTAGTGCAAGTTGAGAGAGAGAGAGAGAGAGAGAGAGCAAGGTGTGTGCGTGACCAGGCTACATGTATTTAAATGATCACCGTCTCTGTGTGTGTGTAGATCCGACGTCAATAACGACCTCAAGTTCCGACCTCCAGGGCGGCTACTACTCACTTTATTTTCATTTTATTTTTTATTTTTCCTTTTATTTTTGGTTTTTGTTTTTTTAATAGCGTGTGCTCAAGCGATTTCGAGCAATTTTCTCTCTTATTTTTATCCTGGAAATACATAATAATATAAAAAATAAAAGAAAAGAAAAATTTGTATGTGTACTTTCTACTGCTGTATGGATACAGAGCGAGCATAGACCATCTCTTTTCTCTTGATTATCTCGTCGAGACTAATCATAGGCCCTGAGGCTCATCGATAGCCGGCCATTGTGTGTGTTTTATTTTGGAACCATTCAGGGCAGCACGATGACATTGTTTGCTGGTTTTGTACATGTGGTTTTTTCTTTAATTTCTTTTTTCCCCCCTTTTTATTTTTTATTTCTTGTTTAGTCGTTTATACAACAGGAAACGTTTGGTTCATTGGACTTTTTTAAGAGTCATCCGTTGATCATTTGCATACCGGCGTTCAAGTCACCCGTTGAACTTGTTCATTTTTTATTTTGTTTCAAATATTTGAAAAAAAGAAGAAAGAAAGAAAGAAAAATGGTTTGCTTGTACAAACAGAATAAATAAAACGAGTGGCATAGTCAAGAGAGAGAGAAAGAAGGGGCATGTGTGCGTGTAGCGTCACGAGCGGCAGCCCTCGATCAATTGGTGGAATTTGTCCGCTGTGCGGGCGGCGCCGGGAGGAGAAATAAAGCCCGTAGGGTGGAGAAGGGGGGAGGAAGGAAATAAGAGGGTTGGTAGAGAGAAGTCGGTTCAGCCTCGACGCCTCCGGTCGGGAGCGAAAATAAATAAATGTATATATATATATATATTTTATATATAAAGGAGAAAGGCAACGGAGGAGGCAGGGAAGCTCTTCCTCTTATAAGAAGAAGAAAATAGGTCGATGCGACGACGACGCCATAAGAAACAACAACAAGAAAAAAAAAAGAAAAACAAGTCGATACTATACTATATCTACAAGAAATGGCGCGGAATATATATATATCTTATACATTTTTTTGGAGGGGTGGGATGCTGCTGCTGCTGAAGACTTGAGTTGGGTAATAAGAAGTGGAAAAGAGAGAAAGAGAACGCGTTAATGAAAGCAGAGAGGAGAGGGAACAACAAAAAAAGGAGAAAAAAGAAAAGTCTGAATGATAGGCGTCGCTATGGTAACCCGTCGTCGTCGCTAAGCTGCTTTCGGGAGGAGGAGGAGGGCGATCTGGAGACACACACACGACGCCCGCCCTTTTCTTTCTCTTTAAAAACTAAAGGCTATTGCGATGATGGTAACTTGAGCAGCTAACTGACAAGGCGCCACGTGACACGTTCCTCCCCATCCTTTATTTCCACCTCCCCTTCCTCTCTACGTCTCTCTGTAGTCCTGCTGGCTCTTTTGGTCCAATCAACAAAATCAATAGAAGAAATTTAGATGTCTTTCAAATTATGGCGACCAGCAGCCAAGCCACCGGGGGCATTTACCCTGCGTCGTCGTCCTCGATAGTTTTGTGTCTATAAACCATCGGCCGTCGTGCCTTCCTAAAAGTCTTTTTTCTATCTACTTATCGATGTAGTAGCAGGACACCATCAGCGCATTCGCTCATCCTCATCATTCACGCATTCAGGCTGACTATATATCCCTTCCCTGCTATAAAATACCTTATTTATGTGCATTTATATTATAACAAACGGAAAGAGTCTCTCAAATGGATAGGTGGGTGTACGGTAGAAGTAGTTTTTTCGTGTGTGTGTGGTCAGCAATCACCAAAACTAGGCATCATTCAAACAAAACTATGGCGAAAAAATATCTCTTTGCGGTTGTTAAAGAACAAGAAAAAGATACAGAGCACAGCAAACAAAACAACCAAGAAAAATAACACATGAAGAAGAAAAACACAATCGTTTAATGGCTCGCGACCGAAAAAAAAAGAAAGAAATGATTATTATTATTATTATTATTATTACTGTTCGACGTTGAGGAAAAGTAGGCCACAACGCACCGGCAACCTGAACTTTCACGGCTAAACTCAACGACTTTTTTTTTTTTTTTCTTTTTTCTTTTTTTTTGTGTTGTTTTTACTTGTAATGTCTTTTCTTATTATTTCGTGTTTTTGTTTTTATTATCACTTCACTTTGGTTTCATTGATTGGGAAAGAAGTGATCTCTGTTGTTCTAGCTGTGCATTTCTTATTTTTATTTTCATGTCGTACTCTGTAGGAACGATTTTATTTTTTTCCCCCCAATTGTTGAATGCCACCCAACCAATTATAATACGAGACTTGGAAAGTTCTTGTAAATTTCCAGATTTTTCTGATCATCGCGAGTATTATTATTACAGATAGGAACTATAGAAAAACGATTATCGTTGGCCCAGGCTAATAAAAAAGAAAACCAGTGGCAATGACGCCACACATTTTCATGGCTGTTTTCGAACATTATTTGAATAACAAAAGGCTTATTGTCTTGGTTTTCTTTTTTTCTTCTTTTTCGTTAATACAGCAGAGAAGGAATAATATTATGTACATGTAAACGAATCAAGGTCAATCAATGTCGAGTTCCAGCCAGAATGACTAATCACATCGACAAATAACAACAACAACAACTAAACTAGCAAGCAACATCATAAGAAATAATTACTAATCTATACATAAAGATACGCCCAATGAAACTCTGCACACCCTGACCGTTTGCGGTGACGTCAAACATAAAACCTAAACCGCGACTGACTGGCGCGTCCTTTCGAAATTCGTGTTACGTGAAAGGGGAAGAAAAAAAAACTAACTAAAAAAAGCTATAAAACTACTTTGACAAGCACTTGAATGTAATTATAGTAGAAAACGGTTTTTTCCCCAATTTTCGATAGACCGGAGGTTTAATCAAGAAAAAAAAAAAACTCTTCTCGATTCATTCGAGGGGATAAAAACGACATTTCCGTCACAAAATCAGACGACAATCTGTTCGTATGAAGAAGAAGAGGGTGGCCGGCCAGCCGACAGAGCGCGGAAACTCTTTGAAGCAAATCGAGTCCGAAATGGCCATATTTCTTTTTTTTTTCTTTCTCTCTCTCTCTTATTTCGATGGTTCGATGGTCAAATTGGATATATGTCTTTTTTTTTTACTGTACATTTTAGCTGTTGTTCCCTTTTTTAAAATAATAATTGAACGACTTACCATCACATTTAGAAGGTGGAAGATTGGTTCGAATCTTTGTTGATGAATTGTTGGTTAACGGACGTCTCTGTTGATGAGACTCGACAGTTTTATGTTCGTTATTGTCCGGTTCTGGATCCGAATCGGAATCTGTAAACGAATTTCCGCTACCTCCAAGACTTCCAGCGCTGCCGACTGATGCCGGCGTCGTCGTGATGTTTCCTCCACCACCACCACCGATGATGTTGTTGCACTGCTGTTGAGACGTTGGCGACGTCATCATTTGATGAGCTGCCGATGATGTCGGCAAATGTCCAGACGAGGACGAATGAACCAATCCGCTGAAACCGGCCAAATTGTTGAGATTGTTTAATGCCGGCACAGAAGCCATGGCTAATGAAATGGGCATATTCAACGGCATGGTCAACGATGGCATTCGAAATGCAGCAGCAGCAGCCGCTGCAGCTGCTGCCGCTACTGCCGATGATGATGATGATGACGATGATGTTGCTCCACTGATGTTGTTACTGTTGTTACTTGAGCTATTGCGACCTGACGTTGGTAAGGCGACGCCGGTTGGACCACGATGAAGTGCCGTCGTCGACGACGAATGGTGATGATGGTCAAATTGGTCCAGTTTCTTCATTCTGTCGTTGACCGACATTGACTGGATCGATCGGAATTGCACAGGCATCAATGAAGATTCACCTTTCTTTTATATTAATAATGAATAATATATCAGAAGAGAATTTAATGTAATGAAAATATACACAAGTTGAAGGAAGTAGTAGCTAATAATAAATATTGTTTATGTCAGCGCCTACGCAATATTTCGGGTGACAGTTTGAAGGTGGTGGGTGGACACATAGACGACACACAACACACGCACAGATACACACACACACATACACACAGCCGTCTTGATTATTGTTCTTCTTCTTCTTCTTCAAGGAGGCACTGCAAAAGAAGAATCCATGATGGCAGTTGGGTTCCAACAACTCAATACCTTTCTTTTCTGATCTTTATATTCTTTTCTACCACCACTACCACCACATTTATATTATATAAAATATAAAAGAAGAACAACACACTGTCGGTTGGGTTGGATTACACTGGAATCGGAACACACACTTGGAAGAGTGCTGCTCGTTCAAGTCGTTTGTAACTGTCGCTGCTGCTGCTGCTGCCCTATCAAGGTGAATTGGCGCGATTAAGGTATTGAACAGCAGCAGTATACTACTACCGAGGGGGAGGATAGGAAAAAAAAGATAAAAGTTTTGGAAATGAGGTAACAAACACCTGGTTGCAGCCGGCGCTCGACTTGCAATGAAAGCAGTGCCCAAAACTACAGCACACAACCCAAAAGGGGGGGACCAACCTTGGCAGTTTGGGCTGCTGGGTTGGGCTGGCGATATTGCCCGTGGGGGGGGGGAGGTTGGCTCTCTTCTTCTATATCTACTATATTTTATAAGAGAGAGAACTTTTTGGGACTCTAACGACAACAGAGTATATACTATATATATATGTATGTATGTATACTCTGCCTATAGGATAGCACTGCTGCTGGTCTATGGTGGTGGTGGTGGTAAAGAGAGGAGGTAAAAAGGGAAGGTTATATATACAGAGCAGCAGTTCGTCTCTCCTATATATTTTGAGTTTTCTTTCTTTTCTTGTGTACTATGTAACGGGCGCGGTCCGGCCCTAGCTCCTTCCAAACTGGTCCAACGGCACGCCATTGGCCCAATCCAAACGCCTTGACTCCGCCCAACTCACGCGACTAGTTCCTGCCTCCCTCCATCCCATCCCACCCCAACTGCTGTGCTGTGTTATTGTGCTCTGAATTTCAAGTCGTCGTCTTCAATAGAAAAGAAGAGAAATAAAACTCGAACAATTCAATTGGAATCATGGTCGAGCGACGTTAGCGCATCGCTCTGTTACCAAGTCCCTTCCTTCGGCGCACGTCCACATACGATGTGTGCGTTATTATTATATGTATTCTTCCTCGTCTGATATGTGAAAACTGGTTTTTTGCAATGCCAACAGAGCCAACAACAACAAGAAGAAGATCATCATATATTCTCTACTCCATAATATAAATATATCAATATAAAACGGGACAGTTCATGAAGGCAAAAGGCCAAAGCGTTTCCAAAACTCAAAGAGAACGCCCGAGTATAAATATATTTATACAATATGAAATCCTATGTATGCTGGCTAGCTGCCTCTCTTATTCTCAAAATCTCACAAATGATGGTGGAAAGTGATCCATTCTATGCTGTTTGCTGGCCAACAGTATAGACACACATTCATAATTCATGGATTCTTCGTCTGTGTATGAAACGCGGGCAGTGAATTCACCACTCTCGGGAAAGGAGACCATCATTAATCTTATATGGATATGTATGTGCCGCTGGATGATATTGTGCAAGTCTCATGGATGTGGATTTGGACCAAGGGGTCGTCGCGAGGGGTGATGCCCTGGACTGCTGGCTCCTACGGATAAAGAAAGAAAAAGAGAGAAAAAAGGGAACCGAGAAGGGGAACGGGCTTGTAATATATTTTTCCTCTCTCATCTGTGGAAATTGGTAGTCGGTGGTGGACACTTGCATATATTGATGCTTCATAGTGGCGAGGGCTATATAGTCCCCCCCCCCCCAATCTCTGGACGTTGCTGGAAACACACCACCACCCCTCGTCGTTTTTCTCTCTTCAATATGCACAATGGTCCGTCTCTTCCTTTTTCCCTTATTTCGCCCTTTTTTGCTCTGGCCTCCGACCATTATCAGCTCTCTCCTCTTTACTCGTCACATTTATCCGTATTTCTGGCATTTTTGTCCCTCTTTTCCGAAGAAAATCCCCCAAATAAGAAAGAAGAAGAAGAAGAAGAAGAGGGGGTCCACAGGATGTGGGGGTGGGGGTCGCACTCATCCATCCCAATGTATTTATATGACAATCTTTTCTCTCTTTCCTCGTCACTAACATTATAGTATTTCGTTTTCTGCTTGCCCTGCAGCCATTTTCCATGGCTAAAAGTAGGGGGGGAGAGAGACCAAAAGCAGCACACTCCAAATCAGAAATAATCATCAACAAGAATAGGTTACATAAATTGAAAATACGTTCTCGATCAACGATGGATTTTATATACCAACCGTCTGCTGATGGTCATCTACGCACTTCCGAGTTCGCTCCTTCCTTCCTTCCCCCCACCCCACCCTCTACTACTTCACCGTTGGCTACAAAATGGATTTTCTTAGTTGGAAAAGCATTGACTGGACAGTCCACAAGTAGACGTGAGTGAAGGGAAATCAAATGGAAAAGGGACAGCTGTGGGACAAGTGCTCCTCCTATTATTATAATTAAATTAGGGAACAAATTCAAATGGAAATTTTTACTAGACATAGAGGTTTCACTTCCGTATGCTAATGGCTCTAACCCCATACTACAAGAAGTCTGTACAACCGGTCATTAACTATTCGAAAACACACAAGTGGCAACACTGTTCTACAAAAACATGTGTGTCTATTTCTAGCCCTGTTATTATAAAAATTCAATTGATGTGCGGTGCTTATCTCTTTTATTTCTTTTCTTTTGTAGACATTTCTGTCGTCCAATTTCGACTGTCTCCAATACACACAAAAAAAAGGAGAGGATAAACATTGACCACACGCAGACGAGCCGCCGACCATCATGCGGAATTCTTTTCTCTGTTGACGCTGTTTGCCAAGAAGAAGAGTGTGCGAGAGAGAGAAAGAAGAGCGAGCAAAAGAAGAGATGGTGGTGGTGGTGGCCATCTTGTGATCCTTTGCAATCGAATCGACCACCGCTGTCGAGAGACTTTGGTCGTCTATACAGTCAAGAATGATAGGAGATTCCCATCTCTTTTCTACAATGGATTTTGATGTTGTTGATGCCTCCGGTTTGTAATCATCGACAGGGAAAAACTTTCAAACTATTTTCCAGTCGTCTTTGGGTAAACAACTTTTTCTACAACTCATCGTCGAGTGTTGAAATGACACAAAAAGAATGGGGAAAGAAAAAGACGTAGACACGTCAAACGACTGTAGATGGTCATCTGACAAATGACGACATTTTTGAATGGCACAAATATAAAATTCCTTATCTCTTTCTTGTGTGTGTGTGTGTATGTTATAAGAGAAATCGAATAATAATAATCAATTTTCGTTTTTCTTTACCTGTTTAACCTGTTTTGGAAAACGGTAAAAATCCTATCGGCATAAAGAAGAAGATCTTTTCTTTAGTTTTCCCTTCCAGTCGGCTGCTCACTTGAAACCAAATAACGTACCGATACGACGACCGATCAACCGTCGGATCCAAACAACAAAAAAGAGCCGATGGGTTGTACATACACAGACACAGCACACAAACACACACACACTGTCAAGTTTTTTTTTTTTTTTTTTGGGTTGGTTGAAATGAGCTTTTTCTTTTCTTCTTCTCTTGCTGCTATGATTGTGACTGTGTGTGTGTGTGTTTTGTTCACTGGACTACACACAGCAGTTGGTCCGTCTAACGAGTCAGTGGCGTCGACTGTCCGGGTGGTTTGGAATATCGAAAAACACGCACCACACAAGAAACCACCGACGCCCGACGAGAGCAGCTCGAGACAAATCAAAGAAATAGGAGAGAACGAACCGAATGAAAGGCAAGAAGAAGAAGAAAAATAAAAGGGAGTTGGGTGGAGATGGGTGGGGGGGGGGGGGGGAATATAACGTCGTCGTATATAAGACGACGACGGTAAGGAGAAGAGATGAGGGTCCTCGGCTATAAAAAAGAAGAAAGAAGAAAAAGAAAAAAAAAAATTTAGTGTACGTTATATATGGAGTGCGCAAGCGCTTTGGCATCATCCAATGTTGGAGGCCAGCTGCATGCAAACGAGCTGGGCACGGGGGATGAGAAGAATAAGGGAAAGGGGGGAGACAAACTGTCAAATGGGAGGAGAGAGACTTTCAATTCAAACATCCAATTCAAAATCCACACCCTCCCCATTCCTTGAAGTTGAACGCCGAACCAATGGCGTACGACCATTTCAAAACGTCGTGCCTTCATTTGAATAGAGTCACATCTCATTTCCATACCAACGACTTGGTGCGCGACTATAACAAACGACGACATTTATAACAACACATGGAACAAAAAAGAGAAAGACCGAACAGAGAGACCGAGAGAGTGTTGTTAATTGGATGGATTCGTCTAGTAGCTTAAAGAAAAGAAAAAATATATTTTTGTACCACTACATTTCTCTCCCTCTAAACGTTCAGGAAGAAGGTTGATTGATCTTCGCTACAAGGGTGAAGTCCTCTCATCTTTTTGCCTATGCCTTGTAGTAGTCGTAGTAGTAGATGCTGTGTCCGTCCAGTATCCGGCACTGGCACTGCTACAGCTTCCTTATCGATTGAGACGCGGAGGCGCGGAGGAGAATGCGAGGCGCGGCGTCACTCTCTCGAATAAGAAGAAGAAGAAGAAGAAAGAAAGAAAGAAAAGAAGAAGAAGAAAAGAGAGAGAGGGGGGCTATAGCGAATGAGATCGGGCACATCAACAGTGGATGTACTCTATCCATTCTTCCTCGTTTTTTCCATCGAGGCCCGTCTTTTTGAGGCACCCGTTTTCATTTCAATACATCATTACAAAAACCGTTTTCAATGAAAGCCATGTCCTCTCTCTCTCTCTCTCTAGTCCGTCGAAATCTCTCTATGCTTTTGGCTCGACGCCGGACTTTCAGTCAGCAGAGCTCCCACTTTAAATTGATTAAAATAAACCCCATCATACGAGCCTCAGCCTCCTACTAGCCTACTATATATATATACGTATAATACTATGAGCTCAACCCACTATATAAATATATACTGTTCAACAGCAGCAGCAGCTAGCCAGCTAGTCCTTTTTTCAGTGTATTATTGTATACAAGAAAAGAAGAAAAGAAAAAGGACGTTGACGACGCTTCTAGGAGGCGCAACGCGCAAGCACGCGCGACAAACACAAGGCGGACGGCGAACGACCCAAGATGCGGTGGTGAACGAGTCGCGGCCATAGTAGCAGCCATTGATTTCCATCGACCCGAATGTTCTCTCTCTCTACTCTTGTGTCCATCGAAAATCCCCTGCCGATTGCCAGCTTCTCTTCTTCTTCGTCTGCTGCCTCTTCCCCTCTTATGTATTCCTTATATATTCCACGAGGATTGACTATAGCATCGACGACTGGACTACTCTAGCACTAGCTGCTATCTTATTCCACATCAAGATACGTTTGCCTCACATTATAGATTTAAAAACCCCCACGACTATTGACTAACGGCTAGTGGGCTCGCAAATACGTTGCGCCACCACTGCCATTACTAAAAGTGTACCGCCGTAGGCAACTGACCAATGACCGTGATTGATTCGATCTTGCAGGCGTCACTAGCTTTTTTTCATCCTCTCTCTCCCCGCTTTTTTTTTTCATTCTTCTTCTCCTTTTTTTCATTTATAATAATATAAATAAATCCAGTCGCCCTCCCTTTCCAATTTTACATCAAGTGCTGCTGACCACCACCACTACGTACACTCTATAATATACCTTGCGGCGTTAAATTCATTTTCTCTCTCTCTTTTTTCCTTAACAAATTTACATAAAATTAACGAATAAAAGCGAATGAGAAAAAGATTTTAACGACGCTTGACTAATGGATAGAATCTCGTATTATTCACGTGCAATATAATAGGATGATGATCTTTGTTCTTCTTCTATTCTTCTTCTTTTCTTGTTTCTTTTCTTCTCGTTAACGCGGAACGCCAAAGACCGTTGGATATTTCCGTCCGGTCCGCAACCCACCGCCACTGTACTGTTGCTCCCGCCCGCTACTGCTTCTTCTTCTTCTTCTTCTTCTTCTTCTTCTTCCAAGTGAACAACGTGCACACAACAACAACTACAACAACTCGTACTACAGCAGCAGAGAGAGAGAGAGAATGCTCAGCAGCAACGAGTCACACAGCATGGGGTGCACGTGTTGTTATTATTTAGTGGAAGCCACAGCCATAAAAATATACAAAACAAAAGAGGCGGTTTCCTGTTCTCCACACATACACTTTCCCGAGCACCCAAAAAAGTCGAAAAGAAAAAAAGAAGAACATGTATACCAATAAAAAAACAAAACAAGAAAAAGAAGAAAAAAGAAAACGGGATTCAGACCATAATAATACTAAGTAATCTATCTAACTTTATTGTAAAAGCACGAAACTTACGCTTTAAATCGAATAATTTCGGTGAGAGTTGCAACAACGGGCGCGTGTACGTCGAAGGAACAAAAAAAAAGAAAAAGTCGTTCCAAATCGACTGCAAGAAAATCAGCACCGAGAACAAAATAATAATAACCATTTCAACCTATTTTAAATTTGAAACAAATAAAATATAAAAACTCGCATACATTTTTCAACGAGTTTCACCAAACAACTCGATCGTAGAATTTCCAATAAAAGAAAAATATGAGAGTTAAATATGATTTTAATTCAAATGCGTGGACCATTCCTTTATTGGCAATGTTGTTCGTCAATTCACCCACACATAATGATTCAAATGTGTTACGCATTTATAACCCTACCGGATTGGATCGAAAACAGTTTTTTTGTTCCATATGGTGTGGGGAAAAGTGGAGGGATCGTCATCATCATCATAAATGCAAAAAAAAAAAGTATAAAGAGAAAAAGGCGGGGTCTTTACCCCTTTGATAGGGTCCCGATCTC
Organism: Daphnia galeata; assembly: GCA_030770115.1. Taxonomy (NCBI): domain Eukaryota; kingdom Metazoa; phylum Arthropoda; class Branchiopoda; order Diplostraca; family Daphniidae; genus Daphnia; species Daphnia galeata. Next base: position 4,882,660 of record CM061122.1, read on the forward strand.
TTTTACATACACCACCCTTTTATGCAGCGGGCCAACCCGGTGTGACGACGTCGTCTTCATATTGAAATTCAGACTTGTCAGTGAAAAAAAAAACAAACGCAGAGGAGGGGAAGAGAAGTTGGAATATTCCATTGGCCACGGAGACGCAACTTGGGATGAAAATCGATAAGTAAAAGCCCGAGAGAGAAGAGCGACGCCAACGACGCCCCTCCCCTGCCACGTATGAATTCAAGACTCAGATTTATTGAACTGGTTGGCGCACGCGTCCTCTTTCTATTTACACTGCACACGACACCATCTCAAAACTTTAACAGCAAACACTAAACGTTTATGCACAAATGGCGCTCTCTCCTATGATATGCAAATGATTGGGTTAGGATGATTACAGATGAATAGTATATAGCTGAGAAAGGGGAGAAAGGGGAGATAGATTTAAAGCTTTGGTCATCATCATTTGAAGTTTTGTGCCGTATAATTATATGTGCATATACGTACTACGTTATACATATATTATTTATAAATAAAGATATACAGGACTGGCATTATGATGATGCGTGCCTAGCTTTCACCAGTTTCTTCTTTTCCTATTGACATTTGTTAGTCAATAATCCCATTAGAGGGCGGTGCAGCTGATAAAGCGAATCCGGTTCCTTTCAGATTCTCGCGGCCAGCACACAACGCTAAACCAGTAGCCTACATAATAGGCTACATACTTCCTAATTAAATGAGAAGAAGCTGCAAGATTCAGTATATATGATGGTCTCTCCAACATTTGAGCAGCAAGCAGCAGCCGAATATTACGTCTCGTTCGTTGGGTTTCTTATTACGTGCTCGTTATCAAATGGAGGCAACAGACTGGCTTCATTTCTTATTTTTATTCATTACATTAAAATTCATGAGATCATCAAATTAATATGTTGGACTGACGATTGGGCGTGATGCGTTATAGGACGATGACGTCCAAGCAGCAAACCAAAGAGGCCGGGAAGAAGTCAGGGGGATTTTTAGCCTAGAGAAAGAGAACGACCTGAATGAACTGGTTCAACCCAGGAGAGACTCGATTTGATGTACATATAATGAAGGGGGACGACAATTGCATAACGAGGCCATCGTCGTCATTTGCGACCGGATGAAAAGAGCTGCAGTCAATGAACTGAGCCGCGCGATATGAGCTCCTCTCTTATAATACACAACATCAGTTAAGCAATTTGCTATGGACTTGAAGCATCAGCAACATCTGATGAACGATGGGTAATTATAATAATACTCCCTAAAAACTTGGTTCTTTCTCTCGTCATATGTTGTTGAGATGGTGAAGTAGGCAAGTCACATAATCTCCGCCTGGAAGGAATTAGAATGAATATGTTTGTACAACAGTGTCTCGACGTATATGACGCTAGTGATGATGCTCTTCTACACCGGATTAGCGCGGAATAAGATAATAAAGGCTATTCATTATCATTTAAAAACGTAAAAAGGCAGGCAAATCAGGTGCAGAGCAGTAAACTCCCCCTACCTGCCCCTTATTATTGGTTTTGAGAAAAAGAGAGAAGAACAATCCCACGGTAAGAGAATACAGCAGTAGAAAATGAGTTTCTTTCTCAGCACATGTGACCTATGCTATCATGAGGAGGACATTTCTTTATTCGAAAACGAGTAGCTAATACAATTGATTATTCATTAAAATTTTGTTTTGCTTCTGATTCAACTGAACTGCGACTGTTTTCTATATATTATACTTCCTAATAAAGCTAGTGAGCAGATCCTACAATATTATCCGGTTGAAGGTATAATTAGGTTGATCCTTGCTGCTGGTTGCGTGCGCCGATCTGACTGTTTATATGAGTAATAAACGCCCAGAACGCGCGTATCACGTTCGACACGGCTTAGCCTTTGACCAGCGCATTTTTGGTTCATACATAACGCACTTCGTTATGTTAAAGAAAAAGAGAGATATCATTAGCTACAGCCTTTTTTTTTTCTTTTTCGTTGTGCTCATTAGTTGAGCGGTGTGCGGGTGTAGAGCAGGGGCTCTCTTTTAATCAGAGTCAAATGATCGAACAAAAGAAGATGGTCAAAGCTAATGATCATCAACGTGTAGTCTTCTTGCGTTACTCTTTCTCTCTCTACCCATCCCACACACTCGTGAGTATAAATATTATACTTGTAAAATGAAAGGATATTTCGTCATTGCTCTTTGATCAATTCGTGTAAAGGTTTAATAGTTAGTTAAGTGAAACCTGGAATAATATGTGAGACTGCGTTGTTGTTGTTTGTTTTCAAATGGTTTTACAAGTCCTTCGTTATTTCCTTACACAACCTCATTTGAGATCAATTTGAGTGTACATGCACTATAACAACATCCATTCATTTTATCAAACAATGTAAAGAAGAAAAAGGAAAAAAAAAAACAAGTTATAATTTATAAAGGATGATGTCCGTTTCACAATAAGACAATGCTCATCGCCAAATCAATGCATCCTGGTTGTTCCTCCCTCAGGCCTATAAATCATTACTAAGGACGGAAGGAAGACAAGAAAAAAGATACTAGTAAATAGACTGAATTTTACATTACAAGCTCCATTTTCAAAAGAGAAAAAATAAAAATGCCATTAAAAATTGTTTCCATCATTGAAGAGCGTTGTATACTACTATACTGTGCCCGTATATACACTGTGAGCATCGCAGTAACAAATAGGTCAAAGATGGAACAAGATCCTTAGCTGCTGCTTCTGTTCGTTTTGGGTTAATGACGCGCTGATTGGCCTGACCCCAACATATAAAACCCGAGATGAAAAGTCAATGTTGTTAGACAATTGTCGAACCGCCTCTGGAAATCAAAACGCTTCCTTAATGAAAGGCACCCCCCGTGGTTTATCATGCAAAAGACAGAGCTAAGAAACAGGTAGCAAATAATAAGAAAGTCATTAAAACTCGTCTGCTGCGTTGTATAGACACAACCAGTGGAACAGAGTTTGAGTATTATTTAGTCTAAAATATATAACAAATGGATAACTAACAGGAACGACTCGGGCTGACATGAGTGTCCGCCCTTTTCTTTGATTTGTCTGTTCTATTTTCACTTCCTCTCTCATTCTTTGGCACCTTCTATTTATACTTAATGCACTCTGTTGCATTATGTAGGAAACAGAGCCCCTCTTCTACTTCTCGACATCATTTTCTTATATTATATTCGCTCCCTCTCCAACTTGATTCACATTCTCTTATCTTATTTCTGTTCTTTTTATATCTCTTGAGGGCCTTTTTCATTCGGCTGAGGAATAAAGAATGATGCAAGTGTCGAGTTAATCGGACTTTCGGATAGCGCTTCCGGTTGTTCCTCTAACGCGCCAAGCTACTACCAACTCAAACTGGAAAATGAACAAGAAAGAGAGAACGAAACAGACTCGGCTTGTTTAGATATAAAACCTACCTAAAACGATTTACAATTCGTGTACTGTATAAAAAGTGAAAGGCACTGCTAGCTATGTTTACTGTGTGATACACTCTATATATATGCGCTCTATGTACAGTCGGTATATGTTATATTGAAGAGCAAATTCCTCATTGGTTGATGCGACGCTATTTGAGAATGAGCAACATGAGAGCTTTTGTTACGTTAACGTCAAGGATGCTTCATTAATGTCTCCTCAGTTCTCATTATTTTTGTTAAGTAAACACCCCCCAAATGGTGTTTGAAAAAAAGGAGGAAAAATTTCCCCCAACTGATTCCCAGTTGGACACCTTGCAGCAGGTTGAGATATAGCGTTGTCTTATTGTTTCAACTGCATGCGTATCCATACATGAAGAAAAAAAGAAAGAGAAGTCGACGTGCTGGCCATTACACAGTTAATATTCGTCTATAGCTCTGGCCACATATTGCCACAAGAGATTCTCAGTCGACATTCGTAATGGCAACTGACTGCTGACCGAATATAGCCTAACGATAAGAGGCAGGAAGCGCTTGAATTCATGGGACATTTTCACGGTGGGATACATAACCACAACGGCCTCTGTTCTTCATCTGTTCTTCATACTAGTTCGCCCGCTGGTCTTCCTCGTCCATTCGAATCGATACACTTGCCTAAATAGTTGACCACACAAGCTTGTGGCAACAGCTACAACCATCGCTTGATGGAAAATTATGGTTACTGTCCGCTGTCATGCACACCTTTATGTGATTACATTTACCTATGTGGGTTTTCCGAGGAACAAAAAAAAAACAAAAAAAAACAACACCAGCACCACTAGAAAATGTAACAAGGATATTATTGGGACTGATTCAATCCCTGCTGAAAGCATGCAAGTTCTCTGACTATGAAATTAAAGATTTTTACGTTGCCTTCGGTTGCCTTATTTAAAACTCATTTGAAAATATTACCCAAAACCATTTAAGAAACAAAGTGGATGACTACAGACTTTTAAATTAGGTTTAATTTACACGCTATATAGTTATAACTAAAAATTTGCACTTGAAAATATAATTCTATTTCTGTAGAATAATGGCTCCAGTATTTTTCACGTTTAAAATTAAAACATGGATGTGCAAAAAAAAAGGAAATTAAAACAAGTCGACCCTCACCATTCAATATAAAATAAAACCGTGACGACGAAGCAAAAAAATAAGTTGTATTTTTCATTGGATAAGTCATTTGTATAATAAGTAGAACCGTTGCGAAGCCCCTTTTCAGCTTCATCTGGTTCAATCAAGTTGAGCTGAGAACCTCCATCTCGAGTGATTTGTTGCGGTCGCGGTTCAAGCAGTTCGATGCAGAAACGCCAGCTGGGTCAGCTTGATTAATGGTCAATGGTCTCTGTTACAAGTTGCTCTATTTTTTCTAATAACTTAACCACCCAATCCTCCTCTACTAGCAGGTGTTGAGCCGCATCCTCCTCCTTTTTTTTATGATGCGCGCGGACAAGGTGAAAAATTCAAAGGTGCCAAGCGAGGGCGGTCTGTCTTTGACTGTCCATTCCGCCAAGTTTATCTATTTCTCTCTGCTTCTTTCGGAGGGTTATTTCCAGCAACTTCCCGTTTCTGCTTACCTGATCAGTCCCTGATTTTTTTTATGTTCAATGCCATTTCTAATCACATTTAGTTTCCTTTTTTCCCATTGTTCATAGTTCCATCAGACATGGTAAGATTTTAAACGAATTTTAGCAGTGGTACGTTTGCTTTTTTTTTAATGGAAATCGGATACATTTTGAAAAATTGGTTTCCTATAGTCTTTTCAAAATAAAGACTGTCAATTTCCTGGACGTGTTATTTTAATCGAATTTCATGATTAGCTCTGAACCGGCATTTCAGTGATGGGTCCGAGGATACGAGGAATAGAACAAGTGCTTTTGTATACGTATACATACTCATCTATAAGGGCAAGGCCGTCTGGCTCATTACTCGTGCTGAGACGACGGTCGAATGATCAGAAAGCTTCCGCTTCGTTGCTCTTTTTGCATGCGCTGTTCACACTGTGTATTGATGTTCACGTTGAAGGTCAACGACAAGCAGCCTTGCACACTGTTCCCAACTAATCGCTAATGACAGAGGCCCCTCCAAGTGTATTCTATATATGAACGCGATAGAAGCCTGCTATGTTTTACTTATAGCTTGAACATGCAGCCGAAAAGGAAAAAAAAAAGAAAAACTGCTGTTTATTCCCATCTAAATCGTCTGGCTAAATACTGGTATATGCTTGAATTCACATGTGAAATTTGAGATAATTGCATTGCCTTCCAATATCGAATCAAGTGGTATTCTTTTATACTCGTTAAACGATCTGGATAAAAGGAACATTTTAGTATGGAAGTGGAAATTGTGGAATGTCTTTTTTTCTTTTTAAAATTTGGTTGGTTGAATTCCATTCATTTTTGTTTCTCAACACTTGAAAAATTCATTCTATATTATAAAAAGCAGATAGACAAAATAGACTATAATAATATGTTGCTGAGCAATATTGGGAAATCATCTTTGCAATGCAATAAAACATAAAGACATACCTGACCAACTTTACCCGTATATGCATTCATCAATAAAGAAGTGGAGGAAAACAACGAGACTGGCTATGAGCCATTTTATTATCGCTAGGTTTGCGCTCCATCGCGCCTACATAACCAATCTAACGTAACGACGAGTCTCTTTTCAATATGTATTTTTTAAGTAAAAAATGTGTATCAACAAAAAAAACAGTTCAACGCGCTATTATTATTGGCGTGTTGACCACATGCAGAAAGCGACGATATCTACTACGTACTGTACACTAGAGCTGAGCCAACACACACAGTAAAAAGACGGAACAATCGTCATCATATGCAGCCGACCGGAACTTCTAGTCATTGGATAAGTGGATATATACTGCCATCCAGCAGATATATACTGTAATACTAAACATTAAAGAAACGGACCACGCGCTGGCTACTGGTCGGTTCTCTTTTTTTTAGTGTTAACCGATCATGAAACGAGTGACGCCTTATAGATCGCGTATGGTCCCAACAGCCTCTTGACTTAATGAAATTGGTTCACTCGATTCTGACTTTCTGAGGCAGCTGTCATCTGCAATAGTTTTCAAGTTGATTTAGATTTATTATGCGTTGAATGTATTTCATGATGCTTTATTGGACATTTTCGATTAACTATTATATATACTCCTAAACTTCTGCTGTTTTATTGATCAGATGTTTTTGTGTTAAACAATTGCTAGTCAAATGATACAGTTAACTGATTTCAAAAAGTCGATTGGTTTACTTTTGATTTTCCTTAAAAAACGAACAATTGGAAGAATTACGCTTCTTAACTACTGGATTTTTTGTGGACGACATTTTTTTTATTGTGGGATGAAAATCAACACCAGCGAACGGGTTATACCATGTTTACCGGCGGTCTTTGATCCCTATTGATTGGATCCACTTCCGTGCTCCACTTGCAAAGCATGATTTCATTTCGGATCATAGAGTTTTTTGGGTTTTTTTACTTCCAAAGAAAGCTGATTTAGTTCCACAACCTTAATTTATGTTATTGACATCGTCCGTAACTTTTATTAAAAAATCATCAATAATAAAAAAAATTTCGTGTTGCAAATCAAATAACAAATAAACATCCATTAGATGTTGATAAAATAAGTAATGTAAGCTAGTCTCGATATTGTTAAAATAATATTGGAACAAAGAAATTATTTGACCAAGTTCTCTATAAATAATTTGACTAAATGCAAGAGCCTAATATCTTCGTTATTTCGATTGTTTTGTGTTTTAAATTTAACTGGTTTTTTCCCTTTCAATTATGTAAGTGTAGGCCTTATTTAGATGAAGCGAGTGTAACGTGATACAGTCCGTGAATCTAATGTGAAGAAGAAGCTAACGGATCGGATCCGTGAAGAGATTCTTATCTTTCGTTACTGGTAATGACTTGTTGGGAATAAGGAGACCACCTGGATCTTCCGTAATATGGCAGCAAGGATGTGCATAACAAGTCATTAAGCCCAACTCAAGTGTGGCTATACGAAGCATTATATAGCTACCTGGTATACCTGGTAGCTCGTTGGCTCCTCGACCCTCTTGACTGCATCGCATCGTCCTAGGTGTACCTTCGAATACATTTTCATTTTTTTCCCGCCACCGTCGATGCATTGTTCGCCCACCTGCCGGCTATATGGACCCTTTTCAGATAAAGAACGTGGAGCGTAGAAGAATTAACAGCATAAGAGATAGAGTAGTAGTATGTAGTATGTAGTAGCCTAGTAATAGTATAATGGTAGCTTATTGGATGGACACAATTTCTCTCGGTTTCAGTCGTCGACAAAATTTAGGTAACAACATCCGTATTCAAGTACTATACATTTCCTTTTACTCAGTCAGGGAGTCATTTTAATTGCCGTTTTGTTTCATCCATCAAAGTCTTGACATTTATTGCTCGTATAGATCAAACTATGATCTAAGGTATTGTTATACGAAAATATCGGAAAATAAAGAATAATTAGAAACACGAGGAACACTTTTTATTCAATTCGAATATCATAAAATGCCCAGTTCCAAAAACCAGTGAAAAAACATTGAATTTTTCCAATCTTTCTAATATGGTACACAATTTCAGAAATATTGGCTAGTATTAGAGTAATTTGGTAGAAATATTTTAGCCTTGTATAAACTCATTAGCGAAAAGGGGAATAGAACGACAATGATTTAATGCCATGGATCTATTTCTCTACTCTATTTCGCCTACGTTTGTAAGCAAATCTTAATTGCCCTGAAAGAAGACTTTGAAATATAAATGTTTGGCAAAGTTTTGCCTTGTGGCTTTATTTAGGTTGTGTCCAAAATGCAAAGAGGAGTACAAAATAGTCTCAGCATCTCTTAATGCAGCGTACAGTACATATATAGTGGCGCTGGGCTCACTGTTCTTATGTTTTGCTTCAAGCAAATCCTGGGTGTTTTCGTGCCTCAACTTGAACATTCTCCACACGAGTACAGGCTATGCTCCTTGTAGACTTAACGTACAGAAATGATCGCAATCATGTTTCTTGATTGCCTTCTTTTCCATTGTCCCCTTTCCTTATCGCTTTTGGCTTTCGGATTTGTAGCCCCCTACATATAATAGTCGTACATCTTTCTGGCTTCTATCTTGATCGGACAATTAGAGCGCGCTCACTTTTGCATTGTTGCTGCCGTGCATTCCAATGATGTCATCAAAGACCCCCCCTCAACTCTCGCCCCAGCCAGCCAGTCAGACCCCACCAAGTTCGTATTGTATAAAGACTGCTATTTCTAAGCAAGACACGCTTTGGTATGGTAAGCGCCACAATCCCTCTGTGTCATATTCTCTGAGCTTTTTTCATAACTATGAAAGGCTATAAACTATATTGCAATGCCAGCGCCTATACTCTGATGTCTAGCTATACTTTAACATCATCTTCGAAAACAAGGAAATTGCACATATGGTTCTATTATACCATATTATACACGAGTGCATATGTACCGTCTCCTTACATCAACTTCGAATCTACTAGAATCACTAAACACAAGAATTTGTACAAGTTTGTTTCAGACGCTAATTCGAAGCTTGTATAATCGTATAATGTACATTTATCTTTAATCTTTATTCGTATAAACGAGCTTCCATTCCGTTCCGCTTGTGCATAATCACAGAAACTTTCTGAAGAATGTTATTAAACAGAGCACAAAGTCGAACTTGTGGCTTAGTGGACGAGACTACATTTATGTCACTGCAACTGTACTGCAATGGATTACCAATCGACGCCAGCAGCACAGACATTTTAGCCGTTTGATTCATTCAAGAAGATATATGAACGAATTCCCGAATTCTCTATCGTTTCCTCACAATAATCTATATTATTAAAAAGCAGAAGCAGCAAGCCAACGCAGTACTTTCTATACAAAGTCAATTCATAGCTAAATATTGATATATTATGATGATACAATGCCGAAATGTTTATTTTATCCATCGTGCTCTTCTGTTACCTTGGTGACATTAACTCAATCAAACCAACCAGGCAAGTCAATGTAATGCGCTCCACGAAGTTTCTGTATCTATACTTTTCTACTTGCCAACCTGTATGTATGGTCGTATGGAAAAGATGTTGTTCTTATTAATTAAAATAGTGTGCACAATATACGACATGTCACGCTAATAAATTCGTGAAATCCATTCTAATATATTAAACTAAAATTCTCAATTGTATACAAGTTCGGTGATGCGCACGACAGTCTGCATATGGGTTACCCATGGTTTTAATAGATAACTTTATTGTATTGGTCAACATCTATAAATTCATTTCAAGCGATAACCCGTTTGGCTGTTTCTATTAATGAATAGTGAGTAAATCACTAATGTAACAACAATGGTAACGAATTTACAGTGTTTGCTTCCCATACATTTTTGTTTTCTAAGCGTGAAAGGAAAAATCAGAGGGATTATGTTTACGTGGCGATATACACCGTACATAACAGAAGCCATGGTAACGATTCATCGAACAGAACTAAAAATACAAGTATTGGACCAACTTTGTTCCAGCCGAAAGCAGTCGAAAGCAAACAATGGCCAATCAACAAAGGTTATCCTGCCGTCCGTATCGTCTCTCACGATACATATGCCTCTTCCCTATCTCCTATTTCTTAAAGCACACAGTCAATAAGGCACAGCTTTCTGAGCAGGATACGCTTCCTGGATTTCTCGACGCTTGTTCTAAATCTCTAGCGCAATACCTCGACATCAAGAATTATTTATAGAATAAAGAATATCCATGAATAAAGAAAACAAACTGCAGTCTACGTACGTCAGCCGTTATTAGTATTCGTTGAATAGAATCAAGTCAAAACTGGTCTCATTATTCTGTTACTCTACTCAGAACAGAACAGAATATTTTATATCGATTCAATTATAAAATTCTATAAGTGTGGTGGTATTTGCGGAAATCATTTCTAAAATATGCTCGATGAAACAAATGACTCTCTTTATGTATACAAATCTAGTTTCTATGGTAGAATTTTTTTCTTATCTAAGAATATTCATAAATAGCCACATTAAACGTCAAAATAAATTTTAAAAATGCAACTCACTAACATCGAAGTCAATAAGGTTAAAGTGTCCCATTGCCCTATAACTGCTGATGAGTAATAAATAGTAAATGCCATTATCCTAATGCTATAATACAGGTCCTATTACCTTTTTGGTTAGAATTGGTTCATTTTCTCCCCACACTACTTTTGTTTAATAGATAATTTTGTAAAAATTCATTGGCAGTTTCGGTCATTTGAATGTAAATGCGGTGGATGGAATAGTAAAAAAAAATGGGTACGTTACCAAATATGTTACGTAAAGTCTATTCCAATTCGCCAATAAATAAAAAGTAATTAATGTGATGTAAATAAAAGTGTCAACTGAAATGGGATTTACTGTAGTAGTTTAGTAGTAGACTACTACTTGGTTTTTGTACGTGTAAAACAGTTTAGAACACAAAGGAGATGATAAAAGAGAGGGAGATGAAAGAAGGGGACGAGAGCAATGAATAAGATGGAAACGGGAATAAAAGAAAAAAATAAATCCTATAAAAAAAAACAGAACCAAGGCCGAGCAAATCAATAAAAGCGCAACGTTGGCTTCTGGGGCTACGAAGTCTTCATAGCCCAAATCTAAAATTCTGTTCAAAACCTTTTTTCTATTAAAAAAATTTATTTAGCCTAAAATGCCGAATATCATTTTTTGAAAATCTTTTCCCAATGCATGGATATAATAAGGATTTTCCAAAATTAATTACAAAAAAAAAAAAAAATCAAGATTGGCTAGTGCATATAAGAGTTGAAATCTACTTTCCGAATTTCAGTCAACGATAATTTCCCAAATCTCATATGTTCTGTAGAAGTAAAAATTTTTTTATAATTACGTAATACAAGATTTCAGTTCAAGGTGTGGAGTAGTACAGACAATAATGCGGAGCAACAAGATAGCCTACGCTGCTTTGTATTCTTAAGGAAAACAAAATTTGAAAAATTAATTTGCGTTGCGTGTATTTATTAATCAACGAAATGCATTCGTAAATTTCTTGGAAAACACAACAACTACTGAAAACACAACGGTAGATGTTGTGTGTCTTTGTAGCTTCTGTTTAACTTAAGGCAGACATTTCCTATTCCCTCCATCATCTCACATATATTTTCTGGCATTAATTCGAAAAACAAAACATTATGTGAATTTGAGAATAAAATTTTTAAGATTTTTGCGTTAAATTTGAATACATTTCAGCTGCGTATCATCAACAGTGTTTGATAAGTTTGTTTACGCTTCCAATTCAACAAGAAGACCGCACAAGTCGAGCAAGCGGGTCTATATATATTTATATATATACGTATATATACATGTACGTCGCCTCGGTATTGTTATTGCAGTAGCAGGAGTCGGCTGCGAACACAGAGACCGTGGAATAAATCAAATAACGGGTGTAATGCGTTGGGGTGGAAAGAAAGAATATACGGAGCTGGATCATCACTCTTGAAAATGAGACGGTTTTCTTTTCATTTTTCTTATTCTTTTTCTTTTCCTTTTTTTATGCTTGTTTTCTTTTATCGGTAGCAACAAAAATATCTAGGTTGCAGTTGCTGCCTTATGGGCGATTGTTTGTTCAGCAGGCATAACACCAGGGCAGCCAGCGGGCACACGGCAGCGTGAAATCTTGAAGCCCTCCCGCTGATGGGACGCGTGAGTAGATCGAATTTTGCATGCCGATTCTCTACGCATCTACCTCCATGTTGTATAAGTAGTAGAAGTAGCTATATTTCACTACATAATTCAATCCGGTTTCCCGCGCCGTCGTCTTTTCACAAAGTTGAGCAGTTGCTGCTATATCCGAGTTACCTAAGTTACCTATGCGTTCAATGCGCTTACAATATTCATTTTGAATCTAAGTCCTACAACGTTCATACGCCATCAAAGGAAGTAGACAGATTACATTAAACTATATACTAACATCAGGTTTAATTTATAGCTTCAATGTGTCTTATATCAAGTGAAATTTTGAAAAATGCATCACTATACTACTGTAGCTTCCTACGTTTTTTCGTTATAGTCCGTCGAACAAATTGCGCGAAATAAACAAATGGTCACAAACCCACTGCTTACTCGTCGTACAAGCTTTTTCTCGTTTTCTCATTTATTGTTGTCTTTATAGTTTATAAATAAATGCCAACATATAATACGGTATGGATTTTGTTGTGCTGTAGGCAACATGATATAATATTTAACTGATTGTGGGCTATTCTAGGAAACAAATATCAAACACCTACCAGCTATATAATAAGTAATTAAAGAATATTAATATAGCCTTGATAAACATAAAGAAGCCTTGGCGGGGGAAAAATGGGTCGTACATAGGTAAATTGCCATACAAAAAAATTCGATGGAATACGGGCAACTTGAAAAAATCGTTAACCAATTTGTCGAGCTAATCCTTTTGATGGGTCTCACTTTGAAGTTTTCTTTTTTTAAAACTGCTCTCCATCTGTTTCCTATTGTTTTCACGGAGGGAAGGGTAGGGGAGGGTTGGAGGTGGGATGGAGGTGGTACCCGTTTGAAGGCGGCGTATCGATGGTGATGCCAAAATCGGGAGGGAACCCGATGGTTTAATTGAAGTAGGTGAGAGGCGGTGTGATACTGCAGGGAGAAAAAACAAAACGTCAGGGCCGCCTACTTTAAACTCCATTTCTCCTCCTTTTTAAGCTACGGTTTTTACATATAGAGCCCCAAAAATTTCGAATGCCTAATAAATCCTTCGTTTCTCTCTCTCCCTCCTTCTATTTTCCTTACCATAGTCCATAGAACACACTTGACCGCATCAGTTCTTGAAGGTTATATAGTAGATACTTCCCAAGATGTGCCTCAAATTACTTTCCATAACATCTCGATTTTTATGATCGGAAATACGGCCAAAAATAGAGGTATACAGAATATAGAAGCGATACAGTTCCTTCTATTTTGTCTAACTTACATTGTCTTTTCAGTGGAGGGAGAGAAAAGGGAACAGCATTTTCTGAAAAAAATCTATTCTTCAGGCTTATTCCAGCTGAGAAACTGATCAAGCAAAAATAGATTAAACACAACGAAATGTTCAAATGAGCAATAAAATAGGCCCTACGTGTATACGACTGTACGTTGTAATATAATATTGCACAGTGGAAATGATTATCGAGCCTCCGAGGAAACAACTCTTTAAAGAACATTCAACGGAAATGAAATGCCAGGTTGATTCACTGCATTTTGTGCATTATTAGTTGTTTCGCTTGAAATCTCAAGGGATATAGCGCCAATATACACATACTTTAATTTATTACGCTTGTAACTATGATTTGGGGTTCAAAAATAAGTTGAACAAGACTTAGGCCTACTTACTTGATGCGATAAGTTTTGAGAATATTAAAGCCCATCAAATAAGCCGTATAGTAAGTCCTACACTCTTAAACTCAGATCCGAGAGCACAGCAGCAAGACTGACAAGAGCGCGTTTTTTCTGTTCTTCTCTTTGAAGATATTTAAATATAAAATATAAAAGCAAATATGAAATCTAAAGCAATGCCAAGCTGCTGACCACCCCATACCTGAGCGTGCCACCAGAAGTTACGCATTTGAATATGTAATTTAACATGAAATACGTATAACCTTGACATCCAATATTGTACTTCCCCCACGCAGCGAATAGAACGTGATGTAAGGCAACAGGAGCTCTCGCTGTTAGCTTCTTGCTCTCCTATTTTGCATCCAGTTTAAATAATCAACTATGGTGTAGTATGCACATGATTCTGACAGCTCATGTTTGAATAATATGTGCCTACTTGCCTAGCTAACCAAGAAAGCACTAGGCTAGAGATACCTGCCAGCATAATGCCCCGCTTCATTCGTGAGAAACCTGCTGAGACCAGGAGGAATGGCTTATAGCCCAATAGACGTACGTGGTGGCCTGTGGTAGCCAGTTATATAACCCATTTTTTTTTGTCTTGAACAATCAACCATTCAATTTTACTGCATTATCAGGGAAATCATCTGACTTGCAACAAGAATTCTAACCAAAAACATCAATTGATCACGCCATTTTTTGCTCTAACACAGCAAACAATATTAGTGTATCTTGAACTGATTTAAATTCAGGAAATTGTTCGTCACTCACCCGCACAAGTATTCTGAATGTGGTTAGCTAGCTGATTTATAAAACAGAATGTATTTTCTTATTGTTTATATGCGCATTGTGTCTATGATGTGTTAGGGCAGTTTTATTTTTCAAACGAAACTGGATTTCTTTTTATTAAAAAGACAAATTTCGGTCGCATGAAATAAAATGGAACATGCGCAATCGTACAACTCTGATGTCTCATTCTCTTTGGCCTTGGAATCGCCGAAATCGGATACATAGTTGACATAACACTTGAAAAGATTACCATGGTATATTTGATGACTGCCACGAACTTGGTAGAAGCCAGGAGTAGAAGGTAACCGGAGTTTGGTGGTTAGTCGACGATGTCGGGTATAAGCTGTTGTTCCTTACATCACCCTTCAAGAAGACTCTGAAGAGTCCCATTATTAAGGTGCCATCGCCATCCTCCTCTCTTCTCATCTTCTTCTCTCCCTAGTTCCGTTTCTACATCTCGTATCGTATCAAACTCGTTGGCCCCTGTGCACCGTTTATTCACTGGATGTTCCCCGTTCCCCCCAGTTCGTTCTACCTTCTCCGTGAGGAGGCAAGTTTGATCTCAAAGGGGACCTTTAGTATTCCGAGTTCCCGACTCACCCTCCTTCCACTTGGTTGGTATTATTGAACTGACCCGTAGTCCGTGCTCCTAGTCATAAAAGGAAATAAAAGTCTAAGCTGCTGCTGTAGGCCTATACTCCCGTCTACTGCAGAACTGAGCCCTGTAGCCACAGCATCATAGCATCTTTTAGTTATTTTTTTCTCTCTTTCGTTAACTTTTTTTCTTTTTTTTTTCTCTTTTCTATATTCTGCTCATACCGCTTTTATAGATGAAACATACTGTACGCACGACTGGTAGCTATATCCTCCGGTATGATAAAAGAAAGTGAATAGACCTTTACATCATCACGTACGAAACTGACCTTTTCCCTCTTATAATGACGCCAATTAAAATAAATTGACAAAAACCCAACAGTTTTATTTTCCTTGCAAAGTATATTTATTCTACATCTACAGCGTTCTTTTTTGAATAGCCGCAGAGACTGTATGATATATACTTCATCGTTACTTGTGCAAACCAAGATTTAATATGTTACCTTCTTGCATTGAAATAAATCTATGCTAAAATGTTTCAGTTTTTATGTAATTTACAAATTTTAAAACAAGGTATCCGTAACAAATCTAAAGCAATAGAATAGATTCATTAGACAACAAAAGAGTAGGGATTGGAAATAGGGATCAGCGAAAGGAAAAATTCAAATTTCGATCATTAGATGAAGTAGACCCCCTTCTCTCCCCCTCAACCCCCGTTTGTTATTTATAGTTTCTTCTTGATTTTTGTTTCCCTATAAATATTTTTAGGGCCCAAAATGTTTTCTATTTCTACCCCTGAATAGATGCTGAGTTAAGGGAAAGATCCCCTCTCCCCCCCCTCCCTTTAGCTCTCTCTTTTAACGAACAGGGACTCCACGCCCATGATTTGCATTCTAATCGAAAGCTTTCAAGAATATCCTTTTCATCTATCAGTCGTTTTTGCATGAGTAAGCAAGATTGCTATACAAAAAAGCCGTGAATAAAGCAGCAGGAATATGGAGAGATGGAAAGATCCTCAAATGTTATTATAGTTGAGTAAGAAATAAGGGAGGATAAAAACCACATGTCTGGATGTTGTAAATGGATTAAAATCAGTAATGAAGTAGCATGTTTTTACGTTTTTTTGCTTACTATATTAGTAAATTAAATCCAAAAAATAAATACCAGGAAAATATTCTCATTAAAAATGATAAAATAAAAATACTACATTTGCGTGTATATGACGGAGAAACCTTGCAAAACACATATTATTGCATTATTCTGGTCAATATTTCACGTTTAGAATAATTTTGCCTTTGAAATAGGACATTTTATTAAGAACAAAGTATATACATTGCATAATTTGTTTCCTGTTTTTTCTGCTTTGTATCCCACGAACAAAAATCACATTAATATAAAAACAAACTATACGGATGAGCAGTTCAGAATTAATTTTTTCCAAGTGCATATTAGATTTCGAGAAGTTTGATGCACTACATATATCTCACGCACATCATAAAAGCACAATATAAAAACATTTTTACTTTTATTAAAGTAAGAAAAAAAAATAGAAAAAAAAAATAATAATAATAATAATTCTTCCGCAAAATCCATGTGATGTAAAGCAATTCAATCCTTCGCCGGTTATATCGAAAATTTCCCTTCGAGGCTAATACTTATTATGTGTTGTGCTCAAACACAGGTATAAAAAACTACCAACCAATTCGAGACGAATTCAATGTAAAAAGAAGAATCCAAAAATAAGAAAACGATAGCGCGGCACAATGCTGAATTCCAGCGTGGGAAATTCATCCTATACATATATATTTTTTTCTGTACTTTTTTCCTTTTTTTGTTGGGTATATGGGAATGCCAAGAGAGGTATAGGGTGACAAAACCTATGGAAACGGTCTCGTCTATTATTCAAAGCATTGTATGAGCGAGTTTCCTAAAACCGCCATTTGTTATGCAAAGCAAAGAAACGTGAAGAGAGTTTTAGGGGAAAAAACGAGCAGAAAAGCAGGCTTTTGATAGAGAAAAAAAAATCTATTTATTTTTTTCCCCATTTTTTTCCCCTTTTTTACCCGTTTATCAACCTCCAAAAGTGAAAGAGGTTTGGCTGTATAAATATCCGATAACAGAAAAGGAGGTTCTCGGTAGTTCGCATTTATACCGGTACCGATATAAATATTTAATGGATTTTTTTTGCTGAATTGAACGACATTTCACCGGTCATATTGGGGTAATGATTATGTGCTACTAGATGCTGTTGAAGAACAAATATTCTAGGATAGAGTTTCTACTTTCTGATGAAGAAAATGTTCGTTTCTTATCCGATTTGTTGTTGGTTCTGCGGATCAAATCTGACACACTAATAGGTAATTTAGTGTACCTATCAATATCAGGTTGATTGATTCATTCTATTTCTAAACCAGTTGTCACATCAGAAACAGAAATTTCAATAATTCCGTCAACTGCTGAAAACAAACTCCTGAAGAAACCCATCAATAATAAGATAAGACAACGCAAATTTCCGTTTAAGCACATAATCAGCGTTGTAATAATAGTATGAAGAGGTATTATTCAACTACACGCACATGAATTACGATCAAGTAAAAGTCTTGTTTTTTTTAAAAAAGGGAGGAGAGAGGTAATTTATTTAACTGGTGAGAACACCTAAATGCCAAACAGTCGATTCTCTGGCACTAAAGCAGGATGGAATATTCACACGCTTCTTTTTTCCAAAAAAAACGGAAAAAGGATTACATAACAACCCACAGCAATTCTATAGACATTTTTTTATAAACTCCACTGTGAATAAGGGTGGATCAAAAAAGTGAATGGTTCACTTTTTTGGGGAGTATCTTCCCTCTTTTCTGCATCCCCTCACCCCATTTCACCCCAAATTTACCCATTTCTGCTCTTCCTTTTCCTTTTTTATGAGAATATTTAACCCAAGACTTCCCAAGTTTTATCAACTTCCATCCTTCTAGAAGATATTTTCACATGAGCTGCAAGAGTGAAATGGGATGAGAGGAAGGGAATCTTGTACAATACTTACTTTTCATTCAGTTCTTCACAGGTAATATTATTGTGCGCCTACCGAACTACCAACATGTTTTTTTAAATCTTTATTATGATTCTTACGAAACAAATGAATAATAAGAATAAAACCTCAATTGATAATTTCTTATTTCTTTTTATATATGTTTTAACAATGCACTTCACAAATGTCTGGGGTCGACAAATTATTTTCTACCAATTGTGTTTGAATATCCTATGCAAATATTCGATGTCATATGCGAATAAACCATTTAAAATATACTAGGCTATCGAAGATGTTTACGAGACTTTTTTTCAAGGTAGTGTTTCCTGTTTCGAGATTGAAAAGTAGACAGATTGAAAGTTCGATTGCGTTGTTATATACAACTAGAAGTTCTGAAGTTCTTATAACTTATTTCAAATGATCTTATTATTAAAAAGATTATTTCAAAACTATCATGAAAGACGACCAAGTTCCTCTTTCTTCCCTTTAGATTTTTAGGTTAGAAAATCTATTATAACCCCTTTCCGTCGAGTACCGTGTGTTATATGTAAAAAAAAAAATAAATAATAATAAAAAAAAAAAAATCTTTTCACTCGACTGTAAGAACAGTGAACACATGCCGTTTTTGCCCTATTTTCAGGTTCCTAAAGAGGGTAATATCTCACGATATATTCTTGCTTGCCGTAAAACAGGATAAAAGACGAGAAAGACGCTCTCACGCATGAGAAATAAAGAAGAGGGGGTCACAAAAAGGGGTCTTTCGTGGAAACGACGAAAAAGGGGGTAAATTCTGTATTTTTCGTAGGATTTTTTTTTTATCAAGCTACTCCGGCCGCTATTGTTCCGAACCGACAACCAGAATCCTTTGCTTTTTACTTGAAAATACTTGATTATACCCTTCGTTTTCTTTTTCTAAAGCTCTCTCACATCTTTCTTATCAAGTTATATCATAAATACGAATCTAAAGGAATTTTATTGTATTCTATAGACATTAACGATCTGTTAATGGCTCCTTGCATGGATGATGTGTCACATAGTTTTAGCGTCGTATTTAGTTTATTTTTAGTAGATGAACCGCAAACAGCAAACGCATAAACTTTTTTTTAGTTAGTAAATTAAAATTATTAATTATAATTGATTATTGAAGTTTTGTAAAATTGGATTAAACCGACCGTACATGATTTATATTATTTTACATGTAATAAGGAACGAAGGTTCAAAAGTGACTACATGGGAGATCCATTTAGTTAATTTAACTCTGCCTTCGGCTGCTCGTTGCTATTCTTTGCTTTGTTCCTTGTTGTTCTATTATAATCATCATTTATATCATCATTCATGCACAATCATCTCGTAGTGCTAAATATTTATAGTGTCGGTAACAATTCCTTTAAAAAACATAGTCGTTTTTGGCGTAAATAATAATGTAATAGAGGCACACTGTGAAAATGATACGATATTTCACGATACATTTTAATTCTATCCCTCTACCCTCCCATTTGGGTTTTCTCATTCACTGCTGTTCGCTGCTGTTGGCAAGGCAAACCTCATCACCATATCATATACGTTGCAAGATGCCTTTCCAGTACGATGTTATTTCTTGTTTATTATTGATAAGATAACTTGCAAGAAAGCAATTTTTCGTTACGTTTTCAATCTGTCGAGATACTTTTCCCAATCTCGCTTTATCGTTTTAATCGTACAACTGATTAAAATCATTCTAATCCTTATGTGTTTACCGTTTCTCACAGACGCAATAATCTAAAAAAAAACCCTGCTACATCAGTTCAGCGATAAGCCAACGCAAAAATATGAATATCTTATAAATTTGTCACATAAAAAAATCTAAACTTAATTTCGGACCGTTAATATGACACTTCATATTCAAAATAAGTCACTTTAATTCACTTTTTAAAAATAAAATTCTATCTTATAGTTGCAATTTTGTCGAGTCTTACGATAAATTGTCGCCAGTGTCTTGCACAGGACGTTAACTGTACTAGACGTTACATATGTCGAGTGAATATGTTTGCTTGAAATAGGTGAAATGAAGCAAGGCATCTAGCTGAATGAAAATCTATACGACTCTTACGTTTCATCTTCACGCTTTACTAACGATGATGGCAAGCTCCTCGGCACGGGAACTCTTTCATCTGTATAATGCGCACATCCTTCCATTTGGTAGTCGTTCGTTTGAAAAGACTGAGAACAGTTTCGAAGACTAAATTGGACTCGGGAGGAAGCCGAATAGAAAGAGTATTGGTCGACTCCATTTCGATCTTTTGACTTCCGCCTTTTGGGAAAACTTGTTCAATCGAAGTCGTTGAGTCTCGTCGCCCCCGGTCGTCCCAGCTCAGTATTGTAAAGTAACTATATTTAAGTGAGAAGATCAATCACACTTTTGAAAATCAAAAAAAAAAAAAAAAAAAGAAAAGAAAGAGGGCTTCTTGAACGAAAAAATATACTGCACTGATAAAGTATTTTATGTTTGATGATTTTCTTACTGCGTCAATTGACGTAATATAGCATTTGGCTATGATAAATTGCAAAGGAATATTTTACTATTTCCTTAAAGAAAACTACGCAATATTTCGAATGAAAGTTTTACATATACAAATTCATATTATCTTGAGCTATGCTTGAGCTATCACTGCATTTGTTAAATCATAAATAGAAAATAACATTAACAAAAATCAAACGAAAACACGTAACAGGATAATAAGATTTCCATTTTAAAATAAATGAATAGAATTTTGCAGAAAAAAAAAACATACGCGCAAAATCCCGTTACTATTCTGATTATTAAGAAGAAATTATTCTCGACACTATTCTGGTTTCTGTAGTGTCTTCAAAGTTAGCCTTTTTGGTTCAAAGTTCCCCTGAGCTATGGTAGAAACTTTGATGTATATAGCCGGACCCGTAAGAGGATTGTCGTGTAGTAGCTTTCTGAGTAACCAATAAGAATCTATACGCACAGCAGGACAAGACAAATTCATTACATTAAGATTCCCTGAAACTGCAAAGGAACAAGTCCACTACGCGCCAATACTGTACAAAGCTTAACAAGCCTATATTACGTATATCTATTAATACACGTCGTGTACTGTACAAACAAAAGTTCCTCGACCCCTCTCTCTTTGATATAGTCACATGGGGAATGAATCTCGGACACACAAAAAGTGAATATCATATTCTATGCCATATAAGGCTTTACTGCCAAAAAAAACAAACAAAACAAACAAACAAACAACACGAATGGACGAGCTGATTCAAATCAGAATAAACATCGTTACGTTTATACGTGTGTTCATTTTCAGTATTATTTGTTTTGTGTGCTGTGCTCGTTTGGTTTGTGAAATCATAATATTGAAGTAGCAGCTAGTTCTAATAAGTTGTAACAGAATCCAGATTTTTTTTAAATATATTATTTTGATATAGTGTTGGCGAGTTTATTTGCAAGGCGCGCTATATAATAGCGCTTAAGTTGCCTTAAATATCCAAGGAGGTAGTGCAGGTTCCTGTGGCATGTCATTTAAAAATGTTGTCAGACGAATAGTATAGTGTTGGAAATGTAATCTTCACTGTTACAGGAATGGCTGCAATACGGCAAAAGTGCTTGTGTTGATCATTCAACAAGGAATAAGGTGCAACACTGCAACCTACTTGAAACGAGCGCAGCACGTGTTATACACCCGAAGATGGAAATTGTATGATAAATATCGCCTTTCGCAGCGGGTTAACTTCTGAGTAAGGTACGTACAGTCGTACACACGCTATGCACGACTTTTCTTATGTATCCACGAACACTATATGTATGTCACATAGTTATTCTTATATTCACGTAGAATTACTCTAGGAGTGAAAGAACAAGCAACCAGGAAAAGGATATAATATAGTGAGTGGTATACGTCTCTCTATCGATAACGAATCCGCCTTCCTTTAGCGATCTATACACCTACACTCCTACAGTATGCAATGCATGCTCCATGGACGCTCACGCAACTTGGTTTTTATTGACTTTTCTCTATTTTACGCATTGGATGGATGCACATATCATCATATACGAAAAATTTAATTTAATAACAAAATATTTATTAAATACCGAAAAATTAAAAATTAAATAATTTCCATGCATTGTTATTTCGTCTCCTTTTTTTTCTTCTTCTTTTGTCATGCATCCCCAATGAGACGTACGTTCTGAACATTTGAATCTAAAACAGTTTACGGGTTGAGATGATCATAATGTGTTTAAAAAGGAAGATTGATGGTAAATAATGAGAATAAATATGCTAGAAAAGGAGTTGAACCGACAGCCAATTTCAAGTCTGAAATTTTGACTGCCAAACAGAAGTGCGTGTTCCAAACGTGAGAATAACTCCTAGCTAAACTTTTTGGGTTTAGCTACCCCAAAAAATACAGTTATGACGTCCACACGTACGCAGGAAAAAATAAATAATTCTTTCGCACTGTCTAGGCCTACATCATAATAAAAACAAAGTGGGTACCAAAATACGACAAAGTAATAGCCTATAGCTATTTCTATCAGTGCACATCGGACTTATAAAATAGGATACACAGAAAGAAGTGTATTTGCTCATTGAAGATTGAACAAAAAATGGATAAGGCAATCGCTAGGCTACATGTATACTGTGTAGCAAATCACTGTATGTCTGCTATATTAGTTCAGCGAAAAACAAACCATTTTTCGACGGAGAAAACGCTATTTTCACTCAAAATTGTTGCTATTTAAACTCAAGTTGTTCATTTGAACTCAGCGCAGGCACATGCAAAATACAAGTAAAAACAGCAATACCCATTAGCCTAGTCTATTAGGTAATGTTTCGATTGTTTATTCTTTAACCGCCCCAGACTTTGTATGAAAAAGGAAACGAGCTATTGTATTGTCAACCTATCAACCCTTCTGAAAAATGAACAGTTACAGGTTTAGTATATTATTGTCATTATTATTAGGCTATTATTGAACAGTGCGCGTAGACACTCAGTCGAACTCAGTCTCAGTGAACATTGTCACACGTGTTGTATTAATCAATTTTTAAAAATATTAGGCTATTAACTGTCTCTTTATTTATGTTCTTATTACAATTGCCACATTGATCACGCTGAGCCTACTGACACCCAGTTCGATAGCGGAATTTTCATTTCATCGGTTGAAGATAGCTTATGCTCACTTGCTCAGGCTTAGACTTTTAATTTATCCATCGGGGAGAAAACGATTTCATTCGCTTTGCGGGGAAGAACCGCAGCTCGCTGCCGTCTATATTCTTCTGATTTATGATTCGATGATATACTGAGCAATTAAGAGTAACCTACAATTTTATTTGGAATGTGGGCGACGAGTGCTTGTATAGGAATATAGACCTATAGCTTAACGCTAGAGGCTAGACAGACATCGATTATTAGTACGTACAAATGTACACATCAATAACTACACATACTGTACAAGCCTAAAAAATGTACATCAATAATCATACATCAATACATTTATAAGACGATACATGGTCGGATATAAAAGATTCAACGCATCAAATTTTCATCAAAGGGAAAAACAACAGACGATCTGCAGATGATGTAGTTTGGGACCGACCGTATACAGTACTACATTACGTTTATACGTTCATACTTGTTCTGCTTGATGACAATTAAAATATAATTTGACAATATAGCTGCACTAAGGAAATATTGTTTGTCCGTTCATTTTTAGATGAAAACGATGAAGTGATTACCAGAAATATTTGAAACATTTAAAAATTAAATTATTGTGCCTCGGCCTTGAATTGAATTGAACAAAATATTTTGGATTTCCGACAGCAAAGCTCAATTATTCTCTTTCTACTGATGTATTTCTCTGTTCTTCTTCTCTGTGCCACGAAATAAAAACAAAGTTAAGTACATCGATACAATCTGATGGCTTTTCTTCTTTGTTTCAAAAACAATAATAAGAATAATTTATTTTTAAATTTTAGAAGTCTGTAATGGCGGGAAAATATAAATTGTTGGTTAAATTCGGTTGCATTATCCAGCACAACTGCACAATTAAGTTGTCGGGATCAACGATTGAGCGAATTATCGGGTCGAAAAAGAAAAAGAAATAGACGTGTGACGTGAGACCTGAAGTGCAAATATATTGTTTATTATTCCATTCACATAAGGCAATACTTTGGTTCTTAAATGAAAAACCAACA
Source organism: Daphnia galeata (assembly GCA_030770115.1). Taxonomy (NCBI): domain Eukaryota; kingdom Metazoa; phylum Arthropoda; class Branchiopoda; order Diplostraca; family Daphniidae; genus Daphnia; species Daphnia galeata. The sequence continues at coordinate 4,907,159 of CM061122.1, forward strand.
GTGTGAATGCCATAGTCCTTTTTCCTTACTGACAATGATTGCACTATTTAAAAATGAGTATATTTTTCCGTAATTTTCCAAAGATTCTTTATACAAACAATAAAAAGCAACAGGCATGACACATTTTTAGTTGCTAAGCCCTGATTTAATCCAGAATAGGTTAGCACAGCAAGCTTATGTTGATTGGAGCTGAGTGATTAGTCACAATTCATATAGAAATAACTCTAGCTAAGATATAGCCTATATGTGATTGTAGAAGGAAGTCCCTGGTCAACGAGAACTACGGGAAAGTCTAATAATGAGAAACCGATTTGGAATTATCCGCATCGAAGCAAGAGACTTGCTTGCTAAACAATGGGAAGAGATGAGAAATCTTCCCAACAGAACCTCGATCCGAGGACTTACATATCAATTACCTACAGCATATACGCTTGTTTTGCTTCTTATCTCGTCTTTTAAGTCCTTACCAAGCACCCTTTTTGCTTCGTAATACGATCAATTGGTGGTTTTGCCAACATGTCGGTGATGATATAGCCTAGGAGGCTACAAAACCGCTTTCGTTTTATACTTTGATAGTTTCTTCCTATAGACCTATTATTTATCTTAATTACTGAACTCTGGGTGTGCAGTACTTTTTTACAAATTTTCTATGCTTTGATTATTCAATACAAAAATGATTATTTCTTATTTCTAATTTTGTTCGGTATTTTTTTTTTAATGGCGCAGAAGCGCTAAAAATGGTGTTATGTCTGTGGAAAGCTGATCATTACTATATCAATTCCCAATTCCCCATTATTAACCAAATCTTTCTTATGGAATCCTTTTTTCGACAACGTTATTTGCTAATTATTTCGCCATTGCTAAAATACAGGAACGGTATCTATTTTAGTCAAATTCGTCGAAACTGACAATACATTTCTAAAATAAAATCGTATAGATTTCTTGGGGCTTACAAAATATAAGTTGATAATATGTAAATAATTTTATTTGATTAATTAAATAGGGATTACTCGCGTCGTACTCTTCACGTCTTCATTCATCGCGTATAAAATTATAAGTGACTAAATGCTAGTTATACATTTACATGTATACAGTATATATAGAAATATCAAATATGGAAGGCAGTAATCGAATAAAGTGAAAGCAAAACATGAGTAATGGTGAGGTTTATGTAGCCCAAAGTAGCTCTATTACTTGGAAAATGGAATGTACTTATATACTGGTCCACTAACCAAGACTTTGGTCCTGACTTTTACCATCTGTAGTAAAAGAAAAGTATAGGCGCCTGGTTCCGACAGATAAGTAAACAGTCGTCGTTGGGAGGGGAGTACAACGAGAAATAAAAAGAGAGTCGGAACAACGAAAGAAGGGGAAACAGAAGATCGAATTCCCCGATCGAATTAAAACGCAAACAATGAAGAAGCCTTGCGCATGGGGAACTCCGATAAAAAAATACAAGCACAATCACCAACCACCCTAAGTATAGGCTAGAAAAGTCCAGTCAGCAAAGTGATCGATTTGATGGCATTTCGTCGTACTCGACTTCTTTAAAATGACAACAATCGTGGTCCAAAAAAAAATAAAGTAAATTAGTTTATCAAATATGTTTTACGTATGCTGTCGAGTCGACTGTTGGAATCCTTTATAAAATGAAAGCCAAAATAGAAAAATGAGAACAGCTTATAAGTCCCTCATAAAATGTCGTTTTTTTTTCGCTTTATCTTTTCTCTCTATAACACACATTGAAACATAGGCTAGTTAAGTTCGCATATGTACTAAAATAGATTTTCTTACATACATAATCTTGCCTTTAAATTTTATTATCTGCGCAATGTTTTCATATAAACGTTCACAATTTCATAAGACGATTGGATTTTATCATTTTACAATAAAAATTGCCCAGCTTTATTTTTCTGCTAGGTTAATTCATTCGAAGTTGCTAATTTTATCGTGTTATTATCCGACTTCCTCTTTACCACACGGAATACGTCACGGATTTCATCACGAGTGAAAAGGGGCATATTAAACATCTTACCACGTATTAATTATGTATACTGTATGTCTGTGTATACATTTAATAGGACGAAGCATAAGAAATCAAGAAATTCAGAATGTGTCATTTATTAGGCTAGTAAAGCATTTAATAGCTGGCTCAAAGAATCAAAGTACCGAGATGCGAACTCCCAAATAATTAAGCTACTCTACTATGTAGGATCCGATCCCTATCTTTTGCACTTGCCATTTGGGTTTCAATGATGATGTATTTAAAAAAGAGACTCACCAAGCAACATCAGCTGGATTTGGAGCCGAATTCAAAGTTTTCACTTGGCTTACGGATTCAGCATTTCACTAAAAGTCTATAACTCGTTTCCTTACTGTTTCGGAATACAGCGCATGTTTCTGAATTAATTATCTGGCTCTGTCCAGATTTGTCACTCAGTGCCAATTTAATACTGAAATGGCATTATCCGAATATATAGTCTTATTTATGTATACCAAAAAAGTTCAAAGGAGTACTCGCATGTATCAGACCAAGCTAAGAACTGAAAATGAAACTCAATTGAAAGAAAAAACTGTTATGAAGCGATCAGCTACGGCAAATTTCAATTACAATGATACGTGCAGTCATTATCAGTTACTCCACGTGCAACTGATAAGAAAGGAAGACCAAAGCCTATATGTTGGTTAGGGTAATCGCGCACTCAGTCTTATTTGCATAGTCAAGTTATAATGCATTGTGATAGATAAAACGATTTGTGTAATTTATTTTTATTAGCAGTAGGCTAATTTTGTATTCTATCAAATATGAAATGTCAGATTAAGGGAACTTTATTAATGGTGAAATACTGAAATCGTAAAGATTTTGTTTAGCCACTTTTAAAAAGATATTACCTTGTTGCGATTATTTACCTTGTTGTGTGCTTGACACAAAAAAAAAATAAAAAAAAAAAATTTGTTAATATGATCATTTTAACAATTGCTGATGGGACTTGCCTGATTTCAATCATATCATAACCTTTTTGGTAGAAAGGTTTCAGCCGGGTTCATGCGTCTGACTTGTGGTTTATTTAGTACCGTATATCGCCGTCTATAGTTGCCGTAGTAAAACTATAATAATAAGTCGAAGAAATGAAATTGTATGCTCTATAAAGAGATCATAAGAAATATTTCGAGTGATTTGTGATATTTACGGGGAAGGGAATTACAGAATCAATAATGAATAAAAAACAAAAAAAGTGAAAACAAAATAGCATAGCAATAAGGGCATTAAGAAAGACAGGCGTGTTTATTGGCTTTGACTGATATCTAAGAAAGGGAAGAAAATGGCTGTATATATGTAGCGTAATTTGTACCATACATCATTTATGAATATTTATATTGAAGCCAAGTTCCGTTTCCTCCACTCATTTATCCATCTTTGTAATATAAGCGTGAAAATGAATGTTAAGTGTGTAACGAAAAATTATATATATTGTAATTGTAGTCCAAAAAACGCTGGAATCTTTAACAGTGTAGCTTGTACATGTACTACAGACGGGCCGGGTGAAAAGGAACATGAGGGGCAGGAAGCTGTGCGAAGATAATTAGATGGTATTTTGATTTTTTCGACTTAACCCACAATTAAATAATAGTTTAGTTACAATACGAAATGGGGAATTTTCAAAACAATAATAGGAATACAAACTAGCGATAGAAATGGATGGAATTCCCATTTCAAATGGAGATTTCGAGTTTTAGTGTGTGTATTGATCGACTGTTTTCTGTTTGGCATCAACCAAACTCCTCCTCCTCGTTCAGTTATTTTTTCTCTTCGTCATTTCCCATGTCCCAACACCGCTAAAAGATCGCGCTGCCTTTTCTATCAAAGAGCTTCGCTAAACTGACACATGCTCATGCAATAGCATGCAAAGAGTCTTAATTTAAAGGAAAATTGCCATTCTATAGGCTACTCGAATCAATAACTATTTGGATAAAAATAACTTTTAGTTGAAATTAAAAAAAATTACACTTACATTTACCATCATTATCAAATCGTAAATAATTGTAAAAAATAAGTAGTTTGAGAAATTTATTCGCTGTACAGTGTTAGTACTTAATACGCCATCATTTCGCTATAAAACAATTGTACGTACAATGGCAATGAATTCTAGAATTTTTCACAGAGAATACCAATAAAATAATTCTTTGAAAAGATTCACATGTAATAGACAGTATTTTGACATATATTACAAATTTTTTTATTGAAAGTCGACTGTTATAACAAGCGTTTGATATAATATATGGTTGCGAAAGTCTGAATTTTCGAAATCGGAAAATTAAAGTAGACTTTCAGAAAAAATGATTGACAATAGAAGTCGTACATTTCCATGTGTAGACGACTAGACGAATCATTTTAAAACACAACGCTTACATGCGGAAATAGGTAGAATCAGTTAGAATGGTCGCTTCAAATTTTTTTGCCACCTAACTTCAATGAACCTCCTCCAGTACTAGCTCCTTGGCGGGCATTACGTTTGGCTTCGATTTCTTTCTGTCTTTGAATACGTTTTTCTTCGCGCTTCTTTCGAGACTCATCTTTATCTGAAAAGCAAAAAATCAATAAACAAATGATTGAAAATTAATTATAACAACCCTGTCATAACGAAACGAGAGACACCTAAAAGCATACCATTGCTATCTGAAGTAGACCACTGATTGGTATTCCATGTTGTTTCCCATACGCCATCATTTTTTTCAGATTGTGTACCCTAATATTAAATAGAAAATTAATAATGAGTGATATGAGAGACTTGTAACAAAAGTTAAACATTTTTTGTTTAATAACATGATTTGAAATTCGTGCAATTTTTTCTAATCCCACTCCGCTATCTTTGTCAATCATTGTTTTTTTTGCGATCATCTTAATAAAATTAATTTTTACTTTTTACATCTTGTCAACAACAAGATTATGTAATTAAATCCCAACTGCTATAAATTGCAATTTTAAATTGACTCTCATTAACTAAGACAGGCCAATTGAAAATGTTTTAAGGTTAAACCTATACACTTTTTCCTGCGTTTACCATCAGTGTAGAGTCTTTAGAACGCACAGTAGTGATGCTAGAGTCAAAGGAATCTTGCTCAAGATTTTCAATTGGCGCCCAATCGTCTTGAACTTCCCAACCATCGCCATCTCCCTTATCATCCACAATATTTTTGCTTGATAGCTCCTAAAATGTCAAAATATAAATTAAGCAATTGAAATGCAAATCCAGATGTATTTAAGTTGTTTAGCAGTACATTTATGTTTCCCCATTGCACGGATTCCTCGGGGGATTCGGTATAAGAACTCCTTCGTAATTCATCTGATGTTGGAATAGTTGAATCATCAGTACTTGAATTTCTGGTAGTAAGTGATCCTTGAGTGCTAACTAGCAATGCGGGGGCTTGTTCAGACATTTGATTGTTTGGAGACTTGTAGAATTTTGATGTAACTGCACTTACTGCCCAACCAGCCCATGTCGATGCCATATCTGTCACATTTGGGCTAGCGTTGGCATTTACATCAGCCTCTGTTAAAAAAAAAAACATTAGAGATCAACCAATTAAACTAAAAATCACCATAAAAGTTAATCCCCCCAAAATAAAGGAAAACGCAATTGTTATTTAAAAAAAGTAAAATAATAAATAGTAGCAATATTATAAAATGCATTATTATACAATATTATTATATAGTACCCATGCACTCTCGAAGAGAGGGATCTTCTGATACTTTTTCCAATTTGGAAAGAAAACCTTTAACGACTTTAAAGGCTTGATCGCGAACTTCTCTTTCAGGATCGCCCGTTAATACACAAAGGGCCGGTAAAATTTGATTAGAGATTTGGTTCAGTAGATAATATTGTTGGGTAGCTGCAAACGCTAATATGCCTAAAAAGATTTTTTTCTTTATTATATTGAAACTAAATTTACAGAATCAATTATCTATTTTACCTCCTACTCGTGCAGGAGGAAACGGATCCCTCAAAGCTCTAGTAAAAGCGGATACGAGAACTTTCTGCCTTATCTGAGGATGAAGAAAAGAGGCGACTTTTCCAAGGCAGACTGTAGTATTGGTACGGATCCCACCCTTAAAGCGGCAAAACATGTTTCAAGTAAACGTGACGAACATACACCTTGGCGAAGAAATAAATATACCTGTTCATCTTTAGATTGCAATCGAGCAAAGTGCTTGAGAACTTCCACATTCAAATTGTTATAATTAAGTTTTGGTGCTAAAGATATAATGGACTGCATTCCGATAATTTCATAAATAAAAAAAGTAAAACAAAATAGATATAAAAATTCTAAAAATTTACTATTATATTAAAAATAGAAAAATACTTTAACAGTGTGCTCTCGTATTATTGGATTTGAATCCGTAAATCCGCTCAAAATGTGAGGAAAGATGTGATCATTTACAGTGACAGGAAGAAGATGAGCTGAAAAGTGTTCTAACTGCTGCAATAAACGGACACGAGTTGCTCTGTCTGGAGATGAGAATAATTTGACTACACAGGGAACAATTCGTTTTTGATACTCATCTTCAGTTAACAAGCTTCCCAACTTAATAAAATAGAAATAATAGAAATAAATGTAAATTAGTGAACAGATGGCCAGTCATAAATTGTTTGATATCACCTTAAACAGAGGAGTGAGAATAGTTGCTCCAGCATTACCAAATTCAAACGCATTAATAAGTTGAGGTAGAACTTTGTGTCTGTTTGATGTAAATATTTAAAAACCATAAACCATTACTCAAAATACTTTATCATTCTGTCAATAAAAAGGATGAAGTATGACCAACCTTGCTAAATTCTCTGGGAAACTTTCCAAAAGCAAAGATAGTTTGTTGAAAAATTGTGTCTTCTCATTACTTTCCTTAATTTGAATTTCTTCCAAGAAAAGGAGACATTCAACCAAATCATTATTAAAAAAACCTCCAGGTTTTCTGCAAATGACAAGGACTTCACTGGGGTTAGGGCGGGAACTTGGATTTGCTCCTACAAGTTCACAATAAACCGATGTTAACAGTTTTGGAATCTAATTCAAAAGGAAGTTAGATGGTTTCTCTCTTTAAATGAATAAAAGATGTTGCTAATTTCTACATTGCCCAAAACTTTTAAAGAAGAAGGGGACTTCAGTGAACCATTGAACACTTCCCAAATGAGGCATCCCAAACCCCACATATCAGCTGACCTTAAAAAAAATATACAAGAAAAATAATTAAAAGGAATAGGTTTCTGGGTAAAAAAAGGGAGGAAAAATGAACAAAAATAACATGAATACCATTTAGTAGCAAATTTTAATTTAGAAGAATCCAATTTCTCAGGTGGGTCATATTTCTCAAAGGAAGGTAATATTTTTATTGGTAATGAATTTATTAAAGATGACGGTGTTGCATTTTCAAAACCTCCAAGCTTCCATTCTGCAAAAATTCTTAATAATTAGAATGCAGGAACTATATGGTTGTACATACATTTTTAAATTTAAGGGTAATAGTACAAATACATACCTCCAGCAGTATTTACAAGTATATTTCCAAGACAGATGGAGTTATGTTGAAGATTCACATCATTATTCAAGAAAGTAAGGGCTCGCTGAAAATATTTAAACCTTATTAAACTGTTTTCAAAACACTTTAATTGAATTCCATTGATGAACATACCACTACTTGAAAAAGTCCCCATGCTATGAATAGTTCTTTTTGTTGTTTAGATTTCGGGTAATCAGTAGAGCAACTGTTTAAATAAAATTGCAAGGGCTCAACATACTCAGTTACTAAATATAAACATTTTTCTGTCTGAAGTAAAAAGAAAATAAGTAAGCAATCTTTTTCTTAGAAATATTAATGATTAACCTCTAGACTATCAACATAAGTGAGAATGTTTGGATGCCTAAGTGTTTTCAATCTTTTCAGAGCTGATTTGGCAAGTTCTATCTGTGTGTCACTTCCACTTGTTTTCACATCAAGAATGAAAATAGATACTGGCTCAGTAGAACCCTGTTGAAATGTCAGAAAATGAAGCTTACAAAGTATGAACTAATGATAATTGTTAATAAATTGCCAATGTCAACTTCACCTTCTTCTTCCCCTTATGAAGTTTCCATAGCATATATTCTTCGGTTCCTGTGAGCTGTTCGAGAATCTCATAACCGAACTCTTTCGAAGGATCTCGACTGAAAAATGACCACATTGTTTTCCAAATGCAATTACAATAAACCTAGTAGCTAGTAGTGTAATATATATTTATTCAATTTCAAAATACGTAAGGGTGGTGAGTGACAGCGACACGTCACATAAATGAGATCTGAGAGCCACCTTCTGGAAAACCTACGAAGATCAGTTTGGTCGATGAGAAGGAAAAACAAACGACTCAAGAGAACCTTAATCAAATCATGGAAAAAAGTGATGTTGGGATGGATTTTTCTAATGAGCAAAATGCATTTCCAAGGTAAGGTAAATTGTTACATACAGTTTAAATGCCAACATAATTTTTTAAATCCTAGAATAACTACTAAATGGCTTCGAGATCACTGTAGAAAGCACGGTTTATACCAGACTCCTCATTTAAATGAAGTCTTATACCTTCAACATCAAGGTTTCGATTTTTTCTAATTTTTATAATTAATGTGACCAAATAATAAAAAAAAAACATGCGTTGTGATTGAAGGTGGTATCAAAATATCACAAAATTTACAAAAGTTAAAAAGAACACGGTTAATCGCCACTCGAAAATATATATGAAAAGTATTGTTAAATGGGTATGGGTTGACAGAACTCGTCATCCTTATTTTATTGGTGTATCGTGAATATGTGGTATTTTTTTTCTTGAACGATCCGATTGGACTTTTCGGAGTTATTCCCACCTGGGTCAATATTTTATTTCATTGGGGGCGAGGGCTAACCCGCTACCCTACTTCGCCTTTTAAAATGACATTACTAAATTTGCAGCGAAACTCGCAGAGAGTGATTAGTTAATGCCCTTAGTTATTTTATAGATTAAGTAGAGAAAGAAATTGTCGATTACAATTTTTTTAAAGGAGTGTTGTACAGTAAGGTCTATGGTCCCTCCAAGGTGCTCCCCATCATCCATCACCAAGCGACGGCATATCCGACAAACCGTCCGCCCCCCATTACATCATGGCAGAGTTGGACAGATCGCGAACTTGTTCCGATCCGATCACCCCCGATCGATGGTTTAATCAAAAATAAATTTTTGATTTGATCGTTTCTCTTTTGTATGCGATCAAACGTCCTATCAATTTGTGCCATCTACTGTTAACTGTTAAGTAATATAGACCTTATTCCGATCAAAAGGTCTGCGTCAAGCCAACCCCTCTAGCGGCGAATTGCAGTGTGAAGGGGTGCCGTGAACAACCGCTTCTTTTTTTGTTTGTGGGATGTGGTATGTATTCAGGCTTTCAACGGTAGCAGACAACTACCACATTTTTTCAACATTATTTTCAAATTTTTTACATTTTTTCACATTTATTCTTTATTATATAAGGATGTTTGCACAATTAACTGTAGTAAGAAAGAATAAATGTGAAAAAATGTAAAAATAATGTTGAAAAGTAGGCGAGTCGTCTGCTAAATTGATCACATTTTAAGGACCTCCCACTAAATATGGCGGGGGGTCCGTTTTAGAATGGGAGGGGCCTATTCAAACTTTAAACCCTGATAACATACCGATAAATTGATTTTAAAATTTAAAAAAATACTGTCAGAATCGGCGTGAAAAACTACGTCAAACCATGTATATTTCAGCCGATTCTGAATTTCATGCCACAACCCTATTTCATTTTACTACGACGTTATCAGAAAAAGAACAATTTGATTACTATAGACCTTTTTCCAATTGCTTGGTATCTGCACTAGCCAAAAGTCGTGCGACTAGTCGACTAGTGCGCACCATGGCGGGGGATAGCCGAAACTTGCAGCAGACTTGGCTTGATTTTTAGGGTAACCTTGTTGTTTACATGTCTTCTAATGCAGTTTGGCCCAAAAACACTGAAAAAGTGTTAAAATGCATGCCAAGTGTTGCTTAAGTTTTTTTTAAAGTGTTGGCATGCATTTTAACACTTTTTCAGTGGTTTTGGGCCAAACTGCATTAGAAGACATGTAAACAACAAGGTTACCCTAAAAATCAAGCCAAGTCTGCTGCAAGTTTCGGCTATCCCCCGCCATGGTGCGCACTAGTCGACTAGCCGCACGACTTTTGGCTAGTGCAGATACCAAGCAATTGGAAAAAGGTCTATACAGGATGTTAATGATTTTTTGCGATTAATAGCAAACAAATTTGGGCTTATTAATTTTAAGTTTTTCTTAGTTAGTGGAGCAATACAGGGCTGTTCGACATCTTTTTTAACATTTGTAAAAATCGTGAAACGCAGCAACTCATGGTACATTTCGTCTGCTAGGATGTCCGACGTACGGGCCCTGCCTTACGGGCCCTGTCATACGGGCCCAACCATACGGGCCCCGCCGTACGGGCCTAAATTTAGCGACTTACAGGCCCAATTTTAAAAATTTTAAATAACATCAAATAAATAGTTGTTTATTTCAGATAGAAATGTTCCTAGAAAGAAGATTTATATCTATACAATAAACAAATTTGTCCATATAGCGTCAGGAAGAAGTTCCATCACTATTGGCATCGTGTAGATCATGGCCTACTGTAGATGAGAGTGAGAAATAGTAACCTATTGAGGTATCCGTTCAAAATTGGATTATATTTAGATCTTTAAATAATCTGATTTTATGAAGAATAAGATAAAGGTTTAGCAAAATGTTTCTCTATTATCTTATTTCGTTTGTGTCAGTTCAAAATCGACTGAAGTTTCAATCTTTTAAAATTTGATATAATGAAGACTAAGTTAAGCGTTGCTAAATTTAGCAAAATGTTTCTCTATTGTCTTATTTCTTGTGTGTCAGTTCAAATTCGACTGAAGGTGTTACTAAATTTAGCAACTATTTTTTCTCTGTTTGTTTGGAGAAGTTAGAAAATTGTATTTATTCTTTCATTAGTCTTCGATCTTCTAGAGAGTAGAGGCACATAAAAAAAAAGAAAGAACCGGTATCGGAACATTAATTTTACTATAATGCTATCGTAGTATATATGCTAGCTAATTGATCAATAAGGCATGCTCGTAGGAAAAGATCGTAGGAAAGTTCGTAGTTATAAAAACAAGTATTAAGTAGGGCCCGTATGACGTGGGGTGTCTGCCTTACGGGCCAAATTTTGCGACGTACGGGCCCACAAAAAAATTAAAAAACTCGGGCCCGTAAGACGGGGACCGTATGACAGGGCCCGTACGTCGGACATCCGTCTGCTACGAGGGACTTTTTTTTGTTCTACGAAATATGAATTTTTAAAACTTTTTGATAGAAATGGGGGTTATTTAAAAATTTTTATAGGTTTTATTTTAGTTTTTAGTTCGTTATAATGTATTGTTATAAGCTATTTCACTGTCTGGTTAACATTTCGCAGAACAAAAAAAGTCACTCGTAGCCGACGAAATGTACCATGAGTTGCTGCGTTTTACGATTTAAAAAAATGTTAAAAAAGATGTCGAACAGCCCTATACGTTTCATTTCATTCGTTTTTTTTATTTTTATTATTTTAAATTTGGCACTTAATTTACAGTTTACAAGAACTTTAAATTTCAATATTTTGTGAAGTAAATTAAATCGGGTGAAATTCGGGTCAACCCGGGTTCAAAAATCCTGACCCGGGTCACACCCCAAAAATGGAAATGCCCCTTTTTTCGATGACCCGGGTTGCACTAGACCCACCTTTTTTTACCCGGGTTAGAGCGCTATGTACGAGTATTAAAGAAAAAATGAAATTTGTGCAACTGATTTGACACCCTGAATTAATTTGGTGAATAAAAACATTAAAATGGCTGCTCGTGGTGATGATTTTCGGTGGTTAAATTAAATTCTATATGAAACAATTTGGTAACCTAGAAAATTCCGCCAAACTACGCTTGGCGTAGTCACTTAACGAACCCCTGGGGGATGAAGGTAAAAAATACACATAGACCACGAAAGGATGCTGAGTTGCCAGGTCTGGAAAAGGACTCAAATCTCAAATAGGCTCAACTTGCCTAAAATTAGCACAGGCCTCTTACGGAGCTTCATTTTCAGTTAAATCATAATAAGTCAAAGAACGAGTTTTTCCCACGTTTTATATTTTTATCGGATTTGTCATCATTCTGGCAAGTTTATATTTTTTTCCTAACCTCACAAGATATCCTAAATATTTTATATTAATTGTTTCCTCGGGTTGTTTACAGAGCAATTGTGGTTTTTTGGCTTCATCCCCCCACCTAGCGGGGAACGGACACAGCATATTATCAAAGACCCGTCTAAGGGCCCATTATTGTCTTGGAATAAGTCAATTACTATTACGTTGGTTATTAAAATATAATTGGAGATTAATCACTTGGTTAAATAAATGATACAATAATTCAAAGACAAAAATTTGACCTTTGACAACTGAGCATCCATTCGTGGTCTATACACATTTACACAACAAAGAAAGCTTGAAGTATTTCTGATATTTCAACCGTTAATAATTCAGCCAATAAACCGCAGATAATAAATCTGTTAAAATGTTTTTTGCCCGGTACTAGAACTTTCATGCGAAAGAATTAGTTATATTTTAGTAGGGTAGACCGGGGCGTTCGTGGACAGGGGCATTTGTAGACAGCGTACTTTCTACTAGTTTTAATAAATGGGTTTGATTTTATTTCTAGCCCTATGTGAAGCATAAGAAGATACTTGCCTCCACGAATTTTATTAAAAAGTAAAAAAAATTGTAGGAGCTACGCTAAAAAAAGTAACTTTTTCATTTTTTCCGTTGGAATTCCCCCCCCCCCCTCCCTCGGCATCTTATTATTGAAATATCCCTTCTGTTTTTAGTCAAAATGAGATAAAAATAATGGTACAAAAGCCCATTCCTTTCTGCTTTGAGGTGTTAATTTTTTTAATTTTCTACGTTACTTAGTTTACTTGCAATTAAATTAAATTAAATGTAGAAATATCTTTTTCGGGGTAAATATGGACGGCAAAAACGGGGGATGTTGGCACAGTTTAGAACCTTGAAACCCCGTCCCTTAAAATAACATGAAGAAAATGGTTTTTATTTACAAATATTTTTTTCTTAACTTTTAAACATCGTCTTCAAATTTTTAGTCATACCATTCGAAAGAAAATTAATTTCTTTTTCAAATGGTACCAGCTTTGTATTCAAAATTTACCCATTTTGATACCATAAAATAAAAAATTGGCCTGTCCAAAAAATGCCCCGTGGTCTTTTCAGAGGGAAAAAATTTATTTTACTTCAAAAATAATAACTAAATAACTAATAAACCAAATGAAATTTTGAAAACAATTTTAAACACAGGGCACGATATAATAGGAAAGGTACACTCTCGGCTATCCCCAAGACCGGCGGGTGTTTAGTAAAGGGTCCCAAGATTCCCCACCAGGTTCGCTAGGTTAGTAGGGCCGATCGCCTCTCGAGGGTATAGTAAAAAAAGGGGTTTTTCGTTCGTAATTCAGAAAATTACCAATAAATTTGTCCAGAAATTGAATGAATTGAAACTTTATTTAATTCCCTATCCTAAGATACCAAATTCATCTTGTTTAGGCAATTTTTTCATTCTTAAATTTATGATTGAAAATCGCAATTTTTTGAAAATTGCGCCTTTCGCAACATTGCCTATTTCTCATTGCCGGTTTTCTTCTCGAAAACCAGTGAGTTTGTGGTAGGAAGTGTTTTAAGTTTCCAATTGAGGTAAAATATTGTTAAATATAAAGTGTGTTCTTTTAAAAGAAGTTTTTATCACTGGTAGAAAGAAGACAAGCGTAACCACTAACCGCACGATATTTTTCTTGAAGATGTGAAACCTAACATCCTTCTACACTTTATAATAGATTTCTGCACACCAAAAAAAGTGTTTAGTAAAACATACTGTAACATTTTCTTCTGTACGACTTACTTCTAGAATTCCCATCCAAACAAATTAAACTTATTTTTATTCCTATGCTGTTGGTACTATAGTTACTACTGTTTCATATTAGAAAAAATCAAAATAAATTACATAACTTTACAAGGTATGTTAACTTAACATATTTTCATTGTGGCACTTATCTGTAGGGTTTAAATGTATTGAGCTATTGGAGGACTACACTGGATTAAGGTCTCTTTGGTTGGACCATAACCGGCTTACGAATGTTTTGGGACTGAATACCATGAAAAATTTAAAATGCCTTTTTATTCAAAATAATTATTTGGTGACTTTAAGTGGCATTGAATTTTTAAGTCAACTGGTAATTTTGGATGTTTCAAATAATGAACTGAAAAAAATCAATGAGATTGGTAAGTTATAGAAAAGTTAATTCAAGAAGGTAATATTTTATTCTTGAGAATAGGGAAGGTTTTACGTTTTCATATTTCCATTCTAAGTTTTGTGGGAGCTCAATTTTTATTAAAGCCTGGGCTACACTGGGGCGTTTTTTAAGGCCTACGTAAATATTTCTTGAAAAATCAGTTTAAGCAACCTTTGCGTGGAAGGTAACCAATGTCGCTGGGGCGTAAAGCCCTTGCTTAAACCAATTTTTCCTTAAAAAACCTTAAACAACGCCCCAGTGTAGTACAGGCTTAAGTTAAGCCTAGGCTACACTTGGGCTTTTTTTTAGGGCTTACGTAAAAATTTCTTAAAAAAAGCTTAAATATTTCTTAAAATTTGCCTGACTTCACGTTCACACTACCAAATTTTTTTTTACGTAACAGAAATTTTTAAGAAATATTTAAGTAAGAACTTATAAAAAGCTTACAAAAATATTCGAAACGTTTTGAATTTCAGCATTTTTAGGCTTAAAAAATACACTTTTTTAGTGGGCAGCCAATAGAAAGGAGGATCGCTATTAAGGGATGGGATCAACAAATTAAATTTTGCCAGAGTTTCCGAGCGCGACATAGTTTTTTACGCATTCCACGGTTTGAGGTGTTGACACTATTCTTTAAAATTTAAAAATTATAAAAATTCTCTCTTTTTTTACGAAATATTTAAGAGACATTTTAAAGCTTTTTAAAGAAATATTTATGTAAGCCTTAAAAACGCCCCAGTGTAGCATAGGCTTTAGACGGAACAGTAACGGAACGTTAAACAAACCCAATTTTAATGCAGCTTTCGGACGGCCATTTTAAAGGGAAATTCTTTAACGAACCGTTTTTATTATCATAAAATCTTTAGCCAACGAAAAGGGGGGAAAATGCTCAGAAAGGGGGGAAATCAGATTACGATGCTTATTAATGAAATATATCCCACAAATAAAACTAAAAAAAATTTTTCATTTTTATATGGTATGTAAGCATATCTCTTGTTTCTAGGAAAACTAGATATCTCCTTTAAATTAAGCGACATTAAAAAATTACTTCTCTGAGGGAAAATGACATCTAATTAAATCTAATTAAGTTTAAAGAAAACTGTTTATTTTTGTCTATCTCATGACCAAAGTTGATATTCTTTTACAAAATTGTTTCTGCGTATATTTACTCAACCCTAAAAATAAAACAATCTGCATTTTAGCGGCACCAGCGATTGGTAGATTTTGTGTGGAACATGGAAATAGAGATGAAGGAGGAACATCTCCTAGTTACAGAAATGAATCTTTGCGTTTTCCATTAGAAAGGATGCCAGACTAAAAGAACTGCATCTTCACGAGTAGCCAACTAGCAAGTTATAAAAAAGAAAAGCGAAAAAAGTATTGTTTCGCTTTTGTTTTGAACAAAAGTCACGTTAAACAGGCCATGTTTTTAAAACTGACAACTCAGAGTAGAGATGAAGCTCTTGTAGTCTATGCAACTTTAAAAATTGAATACCCATATGCTCACTGATTTCTTCAAGGGCTTATGGAGCGATGTTCCTCCTTCTGCTCATCCTATCCTGCACGCTTGGAATGGCCAAAAACAGAAGGGGAAAATAAACAGTTGGAATTAAAAAAAATAATTGAAAATGACGAGGTGTTAAGCATTTCTAAAGAGGACCAAAAATATCATCATAATTCACTTAAAATTACTATGATACCTCCAAAAGTAGTTATAGTATTTCCGTTATTGTGGAAAACCGATCAGTATTACCATTTCCATCCGGGTGATTATCCACGATTGAGCTCTCCCATACCAATCACGTTAATTTTATTATGGAATAATTATTCCGTAGAAAGTGAAAAAAAATAATCTGTACCTTTGATGCCTAGAATTGCTATCAAACTTGGCAACTTTATACATCGGAAACAACAAGTTATCTGGAACATCATCTATTGAACCATTATTACGGTGTAAAAGCTTGAGCACTCTTGATATCTCAAAAAATATGCTGAGTGACTGCAAAACTACATTAAACTTTCTGAGCAGCATCGGCAAACTATCCGTTTTATATTTACATGGGAATCCAGTTGTTAGGAATCTCGATTCTTATCGATTTCAAATAACCATATATTGTGTAAATATTTCAAACAAATAATAGCTTAAAAGTTTTAAAACCCCTTTTTTTAGCTAACGTTATTTACTTGATTAGAAGAATCTAAAATTTTTGGATGAAAAGCCAATCCAAGAAAATGATCGCTTTTGCGCCAAAGCAAGGTAAGCACAAATTTTACAAATATAGGGAATAGGCAATTATTAAGTTGCGGATGACGAATTATTTAATACTGGACAAAAAAAAAATTATCCAACTTTAAAAATACAGTTTGGGAAAAAAGAAACATTGTTATAAATCGCCCTTTATTTGATGCCCTTTTTAATGAATATCCGTAAATAGTTAAGTAACAGCTTTCAAAATGAAAAAAAAGAAGAAGAAAAAAATCGGATATGGAAACTTGACTTTGGACGTATAGCGAAAAAATTTAACAAAAACAATTATTAAAACAATGTAATTAGGCAGGATAATTATTAATCTAATTGTATATATTAAAAAGGCCAAAAATTAACATTATGTCATTGAAATGAGTTAAATTTCTGGTTAGGGGGTAGGATTGACAATCTAGTGGGGATAAGGACAGTAAATAATCGATTGCTGTATTGATAACAAAAATAGTTATTTTCCTATTGTAGACTACACGAATTTTTATCCCATTTGCGCCTTTGATCACTCATATGGAAAAGGCGCTACCCAATACCAAATGCAATACATTATATGACCTCTAAAATAATGTTTATCTCCCATTAAATATTTTTTTAAATCACTTACTGTTCTTAAATTAATGAACATAACAAATGGAATGAAAGGGGGAAATAAAAAGGAAATGAATTAACTATTAAACGTTACAATTCCATTTATTGAAACGATAGTTTTTTTGAGGAATTCGAAATATGTCAATGAAAAATGTGCACAAGTTGTCTAATTTATGATTGCAAAAACTTAAACAGTAATTGCATGATTTTCATGAAGAGTCATTTAAATGAATTCATCCACGTATTATATTGCTTGAAACATAATATAAATATTTAAAATGATATCCTTGTTTGTTATATTATTAGGTTAAAAAATGGAATTTTTGGTATGAGGAAGGAAAAAACACGCCAAAAAGATGTCGAAGATTTGGAAACGATAGTTTATGTTTTGGGTAAATCAGTTACCAGTACACACAACAAGTATTGACTCACCTCTTCTAATTTCTCAACGGCGTGAGATTTGTTTCCCGAACGGAGTTGATAAATACATAATATTTACATAATATAAACAATTTTACCAGCGATGGTTTTCTATCCCACTTAAAAAACTCAAAAACTTTAGAAAAAACTTAAAAAAATACGACAAAAAAAAAGCTCTATATATATTCCTTGTATTTTTATTCCCCAAGACCATATAGTCAATATTGGATATATAAATGCCCCGAGTACATTTTGTTCAGTTTTCTTTGTCCTCAAATTTTTTCTTCTTTTGTCTTCAGAATTAAAATACTACATTCTGTTTTTTTCATTTTTAATATATGAGTTGTTATAAAATGCTCCTCTCCCCCCTAAAACTAAATAAAATTAATTTATCAATCAAAATCGGTTAAATTTTTTTTGCTGATAATACATTTTGCTCGTTTTCAAGGCTTTGAAACATAGGATAAAAAAAGAATAAGTAATATATAAAAATAAAACTAATTAAGTGTACTTAAAAACAACCGCTTTAAAAGATCATTTTATATTTTATCCAATGTTAAGTAATTTGGGTGAGCCAATAACTGTTTTGGGTACTGTATTTTGTTTAGATAAATTAACTGTAATTAAAAATACATTTCTTATAATTTACTTACTTTTTCAGGTAAATTTATGCGACAAGAAATAAACCAGAAAAGTGATCAATGCTCTTCTGCAAGTATTGATAATTCCACCAGTATAGTGGATGTTCGGAATTTAAAATTATCCTTCCCTGAAAAATATTAAAATTCTGTTTAATATTAACGGATATTCCTTTCAAAGTAAAACGGAAATCTGAATTTGCTTTTTACGTGTAGCTTTAGTTTACTTCATTCTTTACATTACATAGCAAGAGCGAGGCCTGATTTGTATTCTTTGTGGTTGTTTATGACCTTTTATTTTATTTTAGATCTTAGTTTCAACGTACAAAGAAAACATCTATTGACAGTGCTAGAATAAAAGTATTCTTAAAAAATATATATTTGAATAATTTATTTTTGCAGAGCTGAAGAATGGCCAGTTATCTTCGTTTGTAACCCATGTTGCAGGACTACTTGCATTGTGGATTTATTTACGTTCATTGTGATGATGATGGGTATGTGGTCGCTACCCAGATAGGGACCAGTCGCGATTTAGATGATTATGGCCCTAACAAATATCTTGCGGGGCAAAACCAGTTTTTCCCGGGTATTTTTCACCAGTTTTAAGAAAAAAACCCGTGTTTTCCCCTGGTGATTAACCGCTTGTTTGCGTGCGGAAAACGGTTTTAAACCAGTATTTTGAACCACTTTGAAACGCAGGCTTAAAACTCTTTTCCGGGTTCTTAATTCCCTTTCAAGGTCTTATTAATACCCTTGCTATAAAGTTATGAGGAAACTTTTATTTTATCTTTAAAAGTGTTTCTTCTTTCATTGATACTCGATATTTTTCCTTTACTACTGTGACCGAACCGAGGTTTGAACCTAGATTGATACTGCAGTGAATCAGTAGCTCTCTTTGCTAACATCTGAGCTATTGAGTTATATGAGATAAATGAAGTAAAGACCTGTATTTCAAGTAGGATATTTAGGAATTAGGTTGGGAGGTTTCACTCGCCGCTGGCAAAGTGGGTGGTGGGTCGGTAAGCTTTCTTTGAAACTAATGAGGGGAAAAGACTTGATACAAAACCTAAAAAAGCGCCGCCTTTTTTAAGAGCACCTGCGGATTAAGAGAAAGTTAAGCTTCTTAAAATTCTTTATATTTTGCCGACGAAAGAAAGGAAAAGAAACAAAAAAAAGTCGGTGAAATGAACTGGTTTTTATCTGAGTAAAGAACGGTGACTGAAAATCTAATCTCCTTATCATAACGAGCGTGGGTGGAACCCTTTTTTCCCTCAAAAGAAAGGGTTTAAAAGGGGTGAAAACCACCTGAAAGAGAAATTCACTGAAGGCAGGTATACTAGGGGGATTTAGATGGAACGGTGCAAGTGAAGTAAATCATTGATTTTTTCAGACGCTGTTTCTATTCATGGAACAAGCTCAGGCGGTGTGATATGGCAGCCGTAGTGGGCATCATATAACGATTTGTTGACCTTTTTTGGCGGAAGGTTTTGTTACTGAGTGGTGGCCGTATAAATTCCAAGTAGATAGCATAATAATACATCCTCATTATCTTGTCCACATGGGACCGTCTAAAAATAACACAAGAGCTATCATTTATTGCACCAAACAAAGTCTACTAAAAGAAAAAGCATTTCCACCTTCTCTTGTCTTTAGGACAGTTTCTATCTACATCCTCATTATCTTCTCCACATGGGACCGTCTAAAAACTGCACACTATCGCTCTATTGCACCAAACAAAGTCTACTTAAAGAAAAAGCATTTCCATCTGCTCTGGTCTTTAGGACAGTTTCTATCTACATCCTCATTATCTTGTCCACATGAGACCGTCTAAAAACAACACACTATCGCACTATTGCACCAAATAAAGTCTACTAAAAAACAACAAACAAATTTTATTGAGCGTGTACTCTGTTGTGTATGTGTGTTTACTCCATTGATTAACATTCTATTTCCTTTAGATTTTATCGAGTACATTTGGTTCTTCAAGTATTTTGGTGGTGTCATTGCAGTGGAGCTTATAGGATAATTACTCTCCGACCAGTCCTAGATGCTATCCTACTTCACCGAGTTATAGCCAGACATAAACGATGTATTCGACGTCGAGTATGTCTTATAGCCAGAGTTCGCCTAGCTATTCACCAACAAGCTGTCCAATCTATTCTCCAACAAGTCCGAGTTTCTCGCCGACGAGTCACATTTACGTCACCTCAACATTTCCCAGCAGGGTTCCCACCGGTCTGGAAAACCTGGGAATCCTAAAATTGTCATGGGAATCATGGAATTGTCATGGATAACTACACTGAAAAAAAAATACTTGTTATAACTTTTTGCTATAATTTTAAAAATTTGCTCCCGCTACTGCCTTTTTATTTCAAAAGTAGTCTGCTGTAATTATCAATAAGGTTCTAATGAAGGCCACAAGGTGTTTTGGCAAACGTTGCACGTTTCTTGTAATCACGTGGTCAAAAACGGCTGGGCGTCAGGTGTTCGCATGCTCAGTAGTATTTGCGCTTGTACAACAATAAGCGAAAAAAGGTCAATTGAACAAGCCGCATTTTGAAGAATAGAAACCGTGTAACAGTAACAACTGTCCGAACGTATAGTAATACAAGCGTTTGATAACAATCGGATAAAAATATAAAGATGTACGTATACAATTTACAAGTAAATTAGTTAAAATGATAAGTAAAAAAAGGAAAGAACACAGGGTTACTACAATTTCATGATCAACTTTATAGTTTGATATATCGCTTCTCATTTTTTAAATCGATTTAAGGAAAAATATTTATAATAAGATTAATATTAATTTCTCATACACTTATTTTTATTTTTTTTTTGAATGAAAACCAGCATGGAACTGAAAAAAGTTGTTATTTCTCTTTTGTAAAGTAATGAACAGAAAACAAGATTATTATTCCCCAAAGTAGTTAAGATATTGGTGTGGAAAATTAGAAATAAATACGAACTGATTCTACAAAAGGTTCTCTACACCTGGGGCATAAGGAAGGATTAGGCGCATTATTGTTGCGCAATGTTGTTAAACACTGGGAACAGAATGGATGGCCACAATTCAAAAAGCGATCAATTAAATTTGTTGTGCACACGGAACATAAATGAATATTTCTTGCCTCTGGTGCTGGCGGATTAACTCCAATATCTTCTTGCACAATGGGCATTGGGGGATTTTGAGGGACTGGCAAAGGATTGGGCATCAAGTTATCAAGCATTTCAACATCGTCTACCGGGTTTATCATGGCGATGCTGCGCTGATTTAAGATTAATTCTTGTCGACGTCGACTTCTTTCCGCTCTGCCGGGTGCGAGATTCTGATTTACCGCGTCATCATTGCGTGGGACTCTCCTTTCCACTTGTTGGGGTTGTGGAATAGGGGCCGGATTCGCCGGAAGATTCAAAACGGGCTGAGGCGCTGGAATTTCCTGGCCCAATACGCGGATAAAAATGTCGTCTAGATCTAGCTGTAGATTCACTTCGGGTTCCTTAATTTACAAACAATATGTGAATGCTCTACCGGATTTTTTAAAAACTATCTTGTGTATATGCTTTTCCTCATTTTGCTGGATTCCAACGGGGACCGGTTCGAATTCTGCTGCAACAATTTCTAAAAATTCAGCAATTGTATATTCCATTCGATTCAACTTGGGAGTTGACTGTAAGATGCGCGACTGCCGGCGCCTGTCAATAAGACTTCTTGGACGACGAATTAAAATGCCATTTCTGGCATTGTTGTAGTCAAGCGTCTCGGAGGCATCCATTTTTTGAAGATGTTCTAGAATATGAAACAATATATAAATTTTAAAATTATATTGCAGTTTACTAAATATCATATTTATAAAAACCCAGAGGTTTAAGTGAGAACCGTTCATTTTTTTATTCAATTTGCGATAGAACGACTCTAGGTGATTATTGGTTCGCCTCGGATCACCTTGAACGCAAAATCTTATTGGGCCGATTCGGTTAAACCAAAACCGTTGAGTGTAGTCAAACAAATTTTCTACAGCCTCAACGATTTCGATATCAAATCCATGTAATTCCATTTCAAGTCTGCCTTGCGCTTTAACGACCTTAAGGGGGGGGGGGGAGAAATTAAAAGTATAGACTATACATAATATTAAAGGAAATACTAATGCTATCTTTACGTCAAATCCTTCCGCTGCCTGCAGCGGATGTAATAAGGCAATTCCAGTCATCATTCGAACAATTTTTTAACAATGCCATTCTGTTCATTGTAACTGTTTTTTTAGGCCCAGCTTCATGGCATATCGATACATGGCCTGCATAACATTTTAAAAGAGAATTAGATATCAAAGTAAATATTTATTTTAAACATATTCACCTGGCTTTGATGAAAATAACATCCTCGAGCCCTTCCGCCCGGAAATTGTGATGACACGGCACTCAAAATAGCAATCTCATAGTCTGAAATCATTAGTTGTGGTTCCAACGCAACTCTATTGGTTTGAAATGCCACCAATTTTATTCTCTCAATTACTTGCTCATAAAGGGCAGCGGTCTTTGCAGTCATAAGGGCATATCCAACAGGAAAACACTTGAAAAAAATCAATATGAAAATTAAATTAAATTATGGAAAACAGCATAGTCATATTTACATGGTCAAAGGCAATAACGTGAAACGTCATGAGTTGATAGAACAAATATGGAGTGATTTGGAATGTTGCATCGATCCCTATTTCCCTTGTTGTCCTCAAAGAAGGCAAAATGCCTGGGCTAATGAATACAAGCGCAGATTCGTTTCCAGCTATTACCATGCCTCTAAAAAATAACGCGTTTCCGGACAATGTATGCCTGACTCGTTGAAAAATGTTACTCTTAACAAACCACAAAATTCTCTTAATTTATTACCTATAACAAGGAAATTCGAGAAGGTGAGTAATCCGAAGAATATAACTTTACTAGGAGGTAGCGGTGGATACAATTGCATTTCTACAAGTTGTTGCATATTTTAGCGACAATTTACAAAATAGACTTTTTTTCGTCCCCGTTACTACTGAGCATACGGACACTTGACGCCCAGCCGTATTTTTTTTGTGGCAGTGTGGGAGAGACAGAGAGAGAAGAGGTGTGGTGTGCAGTTGTGCACTTTTGATCTGACTAGTCTTTTTTCAGAAACAACTGAATGTGCAACAACCATTCATTAAATTTTCATTTTTTAAGTATTCGGGGCTGCTATGTAAAACGCAAAACTTTGAACGCGTTTTTCGGGCACTCCCGTTCATTTGCACACCCTAAACCCTATATTCAAAATGATCGCCGTGACGAGATCTATCCCTTTGATTTTTGATTTGAGAAAACGTGTTATGGTAGGGAACTGCCAAATATGGAAATACCCCATTCTTTGAGAAATTCTGTAGTAGTTTAATTGCCTGTTACGAGAAAATTAGTTAATAATTGTAGAACAATACATTTGTTATAAAGTAATAACTTACTATTAATATTATCAATAAAGTTTGCAAATGTTTTTTTTGTGAAAAGTAGTAAATCAGTCGTTGTAGATATAAATGTTCTACATTCAGTGATGTGACACAATTCAGACATCAAATGAACTAGCAAAGTGTCTTCTTCTCCTTGAAACTTTACATGTTTTCTGAAATAATTAAAAGAAATGAAATACGAAATAAAGTGGGGATATATTTACTGAACGAACCTGAATAACAGCAAGGGTTGTCCCTTTTCTTTTATGTCAATGTTGTATTGCTTTTTGTAGTACTCAAAATAAGACATTGTCTCACCCTGACAGTCAATGATTCACAATGGATTTTTTTGTCGAATGAAATGTCATCAATGCGATGAACTGTGCTGTTATACCGCGTAAGTACTAAACATCCTTTAACTTCAAATCGAGCCATATCATGGAAGACGAGGATGGATCATGGAGATTACCAGCACTCAATTTCATTTCAATGCTGCAAATAAAAATGAGATTTCATGGAGTACCTGTATGATTTTGAATTTTTCTTACAGCTCATCGAAAACAGTTGTAATGCACAGCACACGACGCGACACATCACAACAAAGATTTAGTCCGACGTCAGATTCGTTGATAGTTCGCAGTTATAAAGCCAGGGCAAACCTCTAGTCTACCAATGCGAAACTTTAATCTAAAACACTATGATTGGATACCTGTTACACTTACTTTTCTGCAGATGTTATTATGGGCGAATTTGGATTGAAATATAATCGTTGGGACTTAATCCAGCTTAGTAAACGTGAAATGTCACGAAAAAAGGTTTAACAAATGAATTTTTTCCTCAACACCTGTTTCATTTAGGATTGTAACAGTCATTGTTACATCTTCTGATTTCATATTCTGTTACATAAAAGTATTTTTTTAAGAGAAATAATAAATAAAATACTTTTTGAATTTAGAATTAATCTAACAATAACACTGGGAATTCGATATGGCAGGAAGAGAACATCACCGTCATACACTCTTGCTGGACCAAAAAATTTGCTATTCTCATTCAATAATTGAAATTTCATGAGTTTAGAATCTATAAATGGTTGGAAAGTAACATGATATTTATAAATCCCAATACCAGGATGTATGTTCACACGAACAAAATCAACATAAATCAAAGATGAACAATAATGTTCGGACAACAGATTTCTTCTGTTTACTATGGATTCGATATCTTTAGTCTCGAAGTGGCTTTGGACTCCCAAAAGAGATGAATACAATTTACTGGTTATTTTTTCAGAGGATGCTGGCATCAATCCTTTCAATAATGGCCATGTGAGTTGAATAATGAGCGATAATTGTTTGATACCTGATTACGAACCAAATCCCTACCATCAACCCAACAATCTTCTGGACGCCACTTCTCAGTGAATTGCTGTATGATTTACAACAATGATTATACACCTACGGCCTACCACCAAAAATACTGCGCTACCTGTGGCCGTCTCCCAGACCGCCGAAAGAGTCAAGCCCTAATAGTTGATAAAATCTCTAATCCTTCAAACGCAGTTATTTCTCCAGACAGTGATAGTGGTAGCGATGGTGTCTTGATCAAGACGTAGACGATCACAACTTTACTACGCCCAACCAGCCCTCAAATTTCAGCATGGGACTCTCCACCAGCAACATCAAAACGTGGTAACCAGTATTTCTCCCCCCCCCCCCCCCTAAAAAATGAGGCCAAAGACAAGCGTGTAAGAATTGACTATTGCACTGAAGCTGATCTTTAAAAAAACTTCCCACTTCTTCTCATTTCCCACCAACTTATAAACATCATTCTAGAACAACAGTCCTTAATCAATAAATATTGCTTCGTGATAATTTTTGACTGTTGTGCCGATCAATGCCTTTGGTATTTAGGCCCGATTCTGTCATCATGGCGTTCATGAATCCGTCCAGATGGTTTGCCCTGTTGGCTTGGGAACTGATATTGTCCTCTTTTTTCTTTAATACGTCTTTGTGTGGTGGTCGAACTTGTCGTTCATTTCCGCAAGTTTCTCTGTTTGTTCTTCGTTGTCCTTGTTAATTTTTGGGTATGGTCGCTTCTCTTTATAGCTTTAATTCTGACTGCACTGTTTGTAGTTGTTCTTTTAACAAGTTGAATTCTTGCAATATCAGGGTCTCAGGATGGTTGGATGGGCTGTTTTCTTATTTGTTTTTTTTTTTTAAATTTCTTTTGCGAGGTTATTATTATCATATATTTCTTATTATCATATTATTATATATTATTTCTTTCATATAGTTATTATTTTTAGAAAGGCCTTTTTGAGAATCTTCTTCATCTCCAGATATCTTGGGCATCTGTTACAGTCGAATTCGTGGGTTCTACTTTCAAAATTTTCTCTTATGGGTAGCGTTTCACATGGGTCACGTCTGTGTCGACGACGCTGTTTAAAGGGCCATATGACAAAGGCGAATGTTATTTTCACAAACAGAAATGACAAATCTATCGTCAAACTTCTAATTGACTGTCGTAACGCCCGTGATGAAGCTATCTCCCACGGACGCATCTTTTCAAAAACTGGAGTATCCTACGCCACCCTGGCAGTCGATCCCTAGCGTGAAATCCGCCGATGCTACAATTGCTGCCGATATGGACATCTAGCCTCCAAATGCCACAGCAAACTTCGGTGTGGAAGATGTTCCATGAGCCACCAAAACACAGGAATGCACCTCCAATATCCTACGTTGCTTCAACTGTAATGGCAGAAATATCTCGGGATGCCAATCTTATCCGGAACAGAAAAAGGAGATATTGCGGTACACTAAACTTTTTTGCTAATCAAGTTCCAGAGAATTCATATCCATAGAAATCATACAACTTTCTCCTGTCTTCAAATTTATACTCGTCACTGTATGGCTGCTACCGCCTCCCTTTCGCAACTTGATCTTAAAAAAAAATACGATTTAAAATATGTGCAAGAACCTTCCCTCTCACCCGTAAGTCACCAACCAATCAATTTCAATTCCGAGAGTATCAAATGTCCCTCTCGACTATCACTGTTTCCACAATTTAAATAATGATCATACATATGGCGCGCTTATTTTTGCGCTCTCTTAATTCCCACCTCTGCCCGAATTTATCATCAAAGAATATCTCCGTAATTGAATTTAAACGCAACTCCGTGTCCATCATTTTCATTGTTTCTGCCTATTTCCGAGCTACTAATAATAACCCTGAATAAACTCTACACAACCTCTGTAACCTACTGAAAAACGGAAAACAGACTAAAATTTTCTGTATTGATTCTAACCAAAAAAACTAACTATGGTTAGCTCCCGTACAGATGTGAAAGGAACTGCGATGGAGAGCGCAATCACAGCGAAAAAAAGAAACATCCTAATTATAGCCCCTGACGAATGCCTCTTCACCCCTTTAGATACCTCCTTTATTGATATAACACTAGCGGGCGACAAGATTACAAATACCTCTTGGTCCTACCTCGATTTGCCATCGCTCTCCGATCATCCATATATTACCTCTACTTTCAGCTTATCTGCTCGCACTTCACCAAAAATACGTACGTCTCATCCAGCCCACAAGCTCCAGCATGTCACGATTGAAACTCTTCTCGCCCTAGTCTATCAGCTAAAGTTTACAGCGCCAAGTTACCCCTACCCACCAGAGAACAAACCGAAACCCCCATCATCAAGCTAAGCCAGATTATTACGGAAAGCGCTATTAAAAATAAGAAGAAAAGTTGATAGAACCACCTCTCACCCAACTAAAATGCCTTGGTTGAACGACGAACTGGCTTACCACAGACAGCGGATAAGGAATGCCTTTCGTAAATGGTGTAAATGCAAAAATAGTTCCTCAGCTACTAGATTCCAGATCGACAATCTCAGAATGCTCTACAAGAAAGAGGCCATCAACTTCCAACGCATCATAAGGAAAGAAAAATGGAAAAAGCTTCTGCACCAATGATATGAACAGCGATCTCCTCACTACTCTCCGCTACCTGGTGAAAAAAAAAAAAAAAATTAGTGAGAATCCCTCCTCTCTTTTGTAAACGGAAAAATCCTTAAATCACCTTTCGACATTTCCAAGCATTTCCAACCACTCTTTTAAGCCTGCTCTAGCCTCCTCCAAATGTCACAAAAAAAACTAATAAAAAAAAATTGACGTAATTCTTTCTCACCCCTCGTATCTGATTCCTCCTATCACCTTTTAAGAGCTTGAATCCGCCATTTCTAAATTAAAACTGTTGGATATTTTTCATTCAAACATATGGCAAACCCTGGATTTTGGTCTCTCTCTACACTCCACTGTAGTTGTAAAGCGTCTGCTATCGCTTCCCTAGTTGTAGTTTGCTCTTTTCAATACATACGTGGTTCAATAGGTTTGGGCCCGGGCTAACGCTACATTAAAAGAAAAGTTTTTTCAAGTCAAGATGGCAGCCACCTCAAGTCAAACTTCACATATTGCTAAATATGATGGGCAAAATAATTTTCTCTGGATGTTGGGACTATGGGTCTTACTCGAAGTGCACAATCTGAGCGATATTGTAACAGAAGAAGACACTCTACCTGATGAGGATCTATCTCTATCTGATTGTAATCATAATTACAAGTAATATTGCGCAATGCGTGACTGCAACGACCTGTTGAAGAGAGAGAACTGATAACCAAGATTGTTTGTAAGCTCCTTTCAGCCTACCGACCTTTTGTGTCTTCATGGCGACATTAACCGGTTGAGAGACAGAACTTGGTGACACTTCCATCTCTCCTCTTACAGGAAGAAAGAGAAATTGCAAAATGGGTTCCAAAAACGGACAATGGCAAAGACAGTGCAATCCTCAATGGTACAAGCCCAGCAATCCTCATCGGGGTCTACTATGAGTGTTGACCATAATCATAATGAATGATAACGATTTCCAATGTTACTTGATTTTTTTTTATCAGCTACAACATTATGTTTACATTATGGAAACAGGAATGTCAAGATGGCAAGAGAGGAGGATATAAAAGAGATGGCCGTAGAGGTAGTCATTCTTATCCTGGTGGAAATCAACAGAATCGTTGTGGTCATCACAGACAAGATGGCCAAAAACAGAGGCATTGTACTTATTGTGACTTAACCAACCACACAGTAAATTTTTGCAACACAAAGAATCATGAGATGACTGACCGAGAAAGGGCTGAGTTGGCTAAGAAACGGAAGATAGGTGAAGGAAACGTTGCTGCTGATCTATGTACTCCTGATATACCACTAACGGATCAAGATTTCAGCCTTATGTCCACAAGTCGATATGAAACTAGAAGTACTGGAGACTGGGTTTCGCGGACAGTGGAGCAACGCAACATATGACCTGATCAGAGGGAAGCACTTGAGAACTACGTTGCTGTTCCTGAAGGTTCATGGTCTGTCACTGAATTGGATCAACAAACTACAATGTGAAAGGTTATGGAAATGTAAAGGTGTGGACTATAGTGAACGGTTTAATGAAACTAGCCGTCATCAAGAAGGTTCTCTATGTACCAGAACTTGGGACGAATCTGTTTTCTACTTCGGCTGCCACTCGCCTCGGATGGGAGGCGATTTTCTCTGGCCCTACAGTGATTATGGTTGGGGAACGGGCCTGAAGGGGCCTCTACCTTTTGAAGATTCATCCCCGTTCCATTCATGAAGATCACGACAAACAATTGGGGATCACACCTCCAATAAAAACAGGAGTACAGGATAACCAAGTTAATTTTGCGTTCACGTCATCTATCTCTCCTTGCCTTTCCACCTGGCATCGGTGGCTTGCCCTTGTAAATTTCCAAACTATCATCAAGATGGGATCCAGTGGAGTTGTTGATGGCCTTGATCTTGTAAACACCACCGTCCCTATGACTCCTTGTGCTGGTTGTGCTTATAGTAAGCGCCAAAGATCTCCATTCCCGACTGGCCGCACCAGGGCAACATACACTGGCCAGTTAATTCATTGTGACCTTTGTGGTCCAATGGAGAAGTCGACTCCCAATGGATGTCTGTACTTCGTTCTTTTCATTGATGATTTCAGTGGTTTTCGTTTCATCCTCTTCTTAGCAAAGAGTGAAGCTGCTGACCATTTCAAGGACCTTATTAACATCATCAGAGTATATAAACTGGAAATCTTGTCCGGACTTTCCGGACAGTGGTGGAGGCGAATGGTCGAGCAGTGACTTTGGAACCTGGCTTACCGGAAAAGACATTCGTCACAAGACAAGCGTTCCACATACTCCACAGCATAGATGGGGTATCGGAGCAGGCCATTAGGACTGTAACCAAAGGTGCTCGCAGTTGTCTCCACGATTGTTTTCCTACATCCAAGCCTTGGGGGGAAGAGGTCATCATTGGATGTAAACGACTTGTTGAAGATGGCCTATTGCCTACTTAATTGTGGGCAGAGGCAGCATCCTATTGTTACGCACGGGTTTAACAGCTAAGCACTTGAGGCTGAATCACGAAGAAACGGCAATCTCTCTGCTGACTTCCTTCGACAAAAGCCAGCAAGAAGAGATTGTTCGTTACTGTTGGTGACTAGGAAAGAGTTTATTCTCACCAACAGTACCACTAACTACACCAAAGAGAAACAGGACACACAAAAGGAGACAGATGTGAATCGTACAAGCGTCACTACGCAACTGAGACAAAGGAACAACAACAGAGGTTAAAAGGGGTGAAGACAAGGTCACTAGAGAGAGAAGGCCAAGCATGACATGTTAGGGCATTCTCACTACCACCAGATGGCCAGAACAGGTTAGAACGAAAAGCAGTTGTGATATTATTCCCCCTTTGGGAAAAGATCGACCCGATCGTCAGAAACTGAATAGCAATCAACACATAGTCTAGGGGGAGAATGGACAGCATTACTAGCGAAGGCAGGAGTATGAGTAACTAGCGAGGACAAGAGTATGAGTATAACCATAATTTTTCTTTGAGGGTCCAGGTATTCTCTGAAAAGAAGTAAACACGGAATTATTACACGACAAAGAACACGCAAATTAAAAGGCAACTAGGTCCAGGGAAATTCCTCATCAAACCTGAAAAGGGAAAAATAGAATCACGAATATTAAGCCTGATAGGAAGGAGTGCGTTTCCGTGACCGAAGTCGATGTCCCCCTATCAGTGTCGACGTCTCATTCTCACTTCCCGTCGATGCTTGGGGACTCACGCGGATTGAGCTGGAGGCTCAACAGTCACTCGACCCCGTTCGAGTCTCTCGGGACCAGTACCACTTGTGTTCGATGATTTATGTGCTACACTACCACGGGGTCGAGTCGAAAGCCCAGCAGTCGCTCGACCCCGGGATCGAGTCGAAAGCCCAGCAGTCGCTCGATCCCTTCCATCGAGTAGACACCTGAGGCCAGCAGGTGCTACCCCACACGGCTTTTGGAGCTGGCTCTCCTCACGTGGATAGCATGGAATGCGAGTTTCTTTGCTGTCATCTGTGGTAGTGTTTCTGCCGTAGAATGTTTTTAGTTTTGAAACGTGCACACAGTCCCTCTTTCGCTTTGAACCGAACAAAGGTTCTACCACATAGGTCAGCGAATTTAGACGCTTTACGACTTTAAAACGGCCCGTGATATTTGAAGAGCAATTTCTCGGCTCGTCCCTTCTTCCGTAGAGGGCGATAGACGAGCACAGCATCGCCCACATTGAATACCCTTTCCGTACGTTGCTTGTTATAGTGTTTTCTTGACGCCCATGGGCCTTCAGCATGCGCCGTCACACTATCTCATGGATGTTGTGGAAGCGGGACTTGATGTTTTCCACTGCGAGTTCTGTTATACTCTTAAGACCAGAGTTTGGATCACTCCCCAGAGTGACATCAACTGGCAGGACAGCTTCCCGACCGTAGAGTGCGAGAAATGGAGTCATTCCCGTGGACTCATGGCGACTTGTGTTGTAGGCGAATGCAACATAATCCACGTACTCATCCCAGTTGGTGTGATATGCATTCACATACATGGCCAACATTTGGGCAAAGGTATGGTTGAATCGTTCAACTTGGCCATTGAATTGGGGATGATAGGCAGTTTGTTAGCAAGTGATTCGTTTGCGAAGCCTTGAGGAGCTTCGCCATGAAATCGGCCTTGAAACATCTACCTCTATCTGATATCAAGAAGGTAGGGGCCCCGTGTTGGAGCACGATTCTTTTAACAAAGAACTCAACAAGTTCTTCTGTGGTGGCTCTGGGGACCGCCTTCACGATCACCCATTTCGTTGAAGGCAACGATAATGTGTTTATTCTTTGTTGTGGACTGAGGAAAGGGTCCGATCAGGTCTATCCCAATACGTTCAAAAGGTCTGTTAGAGTCGATGGAGGTCAGAAGGCCTGCTGGTCGTCCCAAGGGTCGCTTTCTCATCTGGCATTCGACGCAGGATCGCACATGTTGGATAAATTGCTTCGACATTTTTGGCCAGAAATATCGGAGTCGTATTTTATCTAGGGTGCGCTTTTCTCCTAGATGCCCAGCTGTCGTGGCCTCAAGACCGTTTGTAATCACGTCTTTCACTAATGAGGGGGGAACGCATAGTAGGGTCAGAGCTCGTCCATCCCGAAGGCATCTACGAAACAGCACCCCACCCTTCAGTTTGAAATTGCGAATGAGACGGCGCGTCCTTCGAGTGGGATTACTCTCCGCGAGGGCTCGGCGAATGGGACCCCACCAGGCTGATAGCTGTTGAGCCTGTGCTACGTCACAGCTGGGTGGCGAAGGTAGAAGGAGCATAGGGATACCCGGTTCTTCTTCGGGGGGACCTGTCGGTTGTCGTGACAATGCATCGGCATCGTGATGGAGTTTCCCGCCGCGATGGACGATCTCCAAGTCCAGGTCCTGCAATTGCAGACTCCAACGAGCCAGACGACCGGCGAGGTTCCTTTTCTTTAGTAACCAACATAGGGCGTGGTGGTCAGTAAGGATACGAACTTTATTACCCCAGATATAAATTTTGAATTTATCGACCGCCCATACCAAAGCCAAGCATTCTTTCTCTGAAACGGAGTAGTTCAGCTCGGCCGAGCTCATCAAGGCGGCTTACATATGAGATTACCCTTTCCTGATCGTCCTGTCGTTGCACTAAGATGGCCCCGACACCGTATCCGCTGGCATCGGTGTGTATTTCAAAGGGGAGCCCGTAGTTCGGATGAGCGAGAATGGGAGGTGCTAAGAGTCTTTCCTTCAGGGCCTCGAAGCTATGTTGCTGTTCCTCCCCCCAACAGAAGGGTTGATTTGATTTGGTAAGGTTAGTCAACGGACGGGCTAGCTCAGCAAAACCCCTTAATGAAGCGTCGATAGTAGCTACACAACCCAACGAAACTTTGGAGCTCCCTTACTGAGAGAGGGATGGGAAAATTCTGTACCGCCGCTATTTTCTCAGGGTTAGGTGAAATACTTCCCGCGCTAACAATATACCCAAGGACTTTCAATTCGGTTGCCAGGAAAGAGCATTTCTTCAATTTTAATTTAAGATTGACTGACAGGAGACATTTTAAGACGGCTTCCAAGCGAACCAGCTGTTTCTCGATGCTTTTGGAGAAAACTACGATGTCGTCAAGGTAGACGAGGCAGGAGTTCCACTTAAGGCCCGCCAATAGCACGTCCATCATACGTTGGAACGTCGCAGGGGCGTTCGTTAGACCAAATGGCATCACTTTGAAGTGATAAAGACCATCCGCCGTTACGAATGCGGTTTTAGTCGATCCTCTTCACTCATCGCTACTTGCCAATACCCACTTTGCATATCCAGAATCGTAAAGTAACGAGAACCGTCCATACGACTCAGGGCATCTTCGATGCGTGGCAGAGGGTACACATCTTTGGTGGTAACGCTATTCAATTTCCGATAGTCTACACAGAAGCGCCAGGTGCCGTCGGGCTTTTTAACGAGGACTACGGGAAGCAGCCCACGGCTGTTGGACAGTTCTATGACGTCATCGTTTAACATTCCCCCCACTTGTTCTTGTATGACATTCCTTTGTTTATGAGCGCTGGGATAGGGAGCCTGATGTATTGGTGGGTGGTCTCCCGTATGAATGCGGTGTTGTACTAATTGGAGCATCCCAGTTCATGGTTTGATTCCGCGAAGCATTTATGGTAACGCTGGAGGAGGTTTCGTACGGACGCCCGATCTTGGGGTGATAGATGTTTATTTATTACGGAATCGAAATCGAAATTCTTTCCGGATGGGCCTCGTTGTCGACGTTGACTACCGGAGTGGTCACGGCAACGACCGTCCCCAGCACTATACCCTTCGGGATCCATTGCTTTTTATTCGAAAAGTTAACTAGAGGGACATTGATCGTATCCGACGAGCAAGACTCAGCCGGGACCAATAGTCCTTCCGAAAGATAACCCCTTGTTCAACATAAATTTAGCGGAGGGTTCAAGCAACCGGTTGTTAGACGCCCCATGGGAGGGAATGTCGACGGCCACTGACATCATCGAGTAAGCTGGGATGCACCGCGATTTTCTATTCCGAATCTTTCCCTCCAGTTCAAGCGGGGTTTCTACTACATCTAAATCGTCCTTTCCCAAATGCATCTGAGGCTCATCCGTCCGATAGTCCAATCTGAATGCGTTCTAACTGCCGTAGAGCATCATTTCCCAACAACAAATCACATCCGTTAATTTCCATCACAACAGGCTGGACAACAATTTGCCTACCATCTATTACCATTGGCAGATCTACGCTGGTCTCTGGGTGTGCCTTTTGCCCGTTTGCCAACAAAAGGAAACGGCCCTCCCATTTACTTGATTGTAACTGCAACCTATCGCGCAACGCAGGGGAAATGACAGAAATGCCCGCGCCCGTGTCTACTACAGCGTTTACTTCAACGTTCAAACAACTCACTTTCTTTGTAATCAAGCCATGGTGAAAGGTGAGAGGCACAGTAAGGGCGAACAGAATACGATCTGACCTCCCTCCCTTTCGCAACGAACTTAGTTTTTTTTGAGTCGGTGTATTATTTATTAGGCTTAGTTGTCGGTCGTTGCGAGCGTCCTTGTTCCCCGCAATCCCTGGCAATGTGCCCCGGCGTATTGCAATTATAACATATAGGCCGTCCGTCGTCGGTGCGTGACCGCTTTCCAACCCGTTCCGCTTCCCCCGAGCTATTTCCGAACGACCGTTTCTGGGGTTTCCACCGTTGTCTCTTCTCATTTCACCCCTTACGGCTTTTCCCACGCTGGCCAGCAAGTCTCCAAACCTTTCTCCTGAATTTCCTTGAAATCGTTTTGTAGTTCCTTTTTGTGTTGAGCCAATTCCCCCTTGAGATCTTTCTCTAGCTTTGTTGTTAATTGCTTCTCGAAACTGGCCAATTGACTCGTTAATTGGGCTTGGGTTATCAAATTACTATGCCCGTTCTGCGAAGGGGGTGGCTGGGAGGCGATTCCAGGAGAATCGATTAAGAATTGTGGAACAGGTTGGCCAGTCTCGGGGGGAGCCCAATCATTGGAATTCGCCACCCACGTTGCCTGATGGTGTAACTGCACTAGCTGAACAAATGCGCCCAAGTCCGGATTGGCGAAATTGATGTAAGGGTAAATACGTTCAACCAGCGTTGGTTTCATTCCGCGAATCAAATGATCCAGTTTTACCCCCTCGGCCATCCTGGGATCAACCCGGCTGCATAAATTCAGCTTGTCGAAGCAATACATGACGGGTGACTCATCTATTCCCTGCTTTCGATGGCGCAGCTGAGCTGCTATTCCCGAGTCGTACGCTGGGTGTTTGAACGCACCTTGGATCGCTTGGCGGAATTCTGGAAAAGTCGCCGGTTGGGGATTCAAGTTCCTATACCAATTTTTTGCAAACCCCGTTAGCGCCCACCTGACATGATGTAAGCTTTCGTCGGGAGTCCACAAATTGAAATCGGCGGTGTCCTGATATTCCTCTAACCAAGCTACTACATCGTCTTGGGGTTTCCCTTCGAAGTTGGGGGGATCTTTCGCACGCCGTTGGACTTGTACGACAGGGACGGGGAGAGCAGCTGGATCTTGTTGGGCTCGTCGACGTGCAGCCATTTTAAATGTGGGTAGGAAACCTCAAGCGGAGGAGGTGGAACTCAAAATAATCTAAAATGGACTTAAATGGACTTTGAGAATATGCTAAGCACTCAAAAGGAATCGCTTGCTCCCACCACAAAGCTGGAGACCTCAAATCAATCTTACCCACTAGGGGGGAACCCCGATAATTGGACCAATACTTTTATAAGCTGTGTATTACAGCACCAATCGTCGGAGGCAAGCCCCTCACCTAAATTTAAAATCTATTTGTCAGGTGACGCAACTTACAAGCCTTTGGGTCTGGCTACTTTTCACTTCTCGGCTTGTCAAACACAAGGGAAGACCCAAAGGACAAAAGTTATCTTCGAGCCAGGCCTAAAGTTAGAGAAAAAGAGAAAATAAAAGTTGTAATAGTGTTATACAGGAAATTATGAATGAAATGCCCAGCCGAAACAACAACGTTGCGACAACGTAAGCGAGGGGGGGGGGGGGGTTCGCTTGGTAGCTCAATACCCACGTCATCAAATGCTGCCTCAAAATGGATTCCAACGACAAGTATTCTTCCAAGCAACCTACAAATTAAACAGTACAATGAACTCGTCAAATGAAAAAAACATAGAACGATACGTGACCGACTAAATCAGGTGGAACGACAACGTAACGCAACCTTTGGTCATGGACGCCGCAACTCCGAAACAAAATGGTTCCCACGAAGAGGACAGGACACGATAAGTCGGAAACACAATGAGTCAGAAGAGGCGAACACTTAATTGCCAACATGTGTAGCTTTACCTTGCATCTCCACCAAATGTTACGCACGGGTTTAACAGCTAAGCACTTGAGGCTGAATCACGAAGAAACGGCAATCTCTCTGCTGACTGCCTTCGAACAAAAGCCAGCAAGAAGAGATTGTTCGTTACTGTTGGTGACTAGGAAAGAGTTTATTCTCACCAACAGTACCACTAACTACACCAAAGAGAAACAGGTCACACAAAAGGAGACAGATGTGAATCGTACAAGCGTCACTACGCAACTGAGACAAAGGGAACAACAACAGAGGTTAAAAGGGGTGAAGACAAGGTCACTAGAGAGAGAAGGCATGACATGTTAGGGCATTCTCACTACCACCAGATGGCCAGAACAGGTTAGAACGAAAAGCAGTTGTGATACTATGTTGTCTATAACTTCAATCGTGTTCTAAGTAAGGTTTCACCCATTACTCCTTTCGAAGCTTGGTACAACAAACTTCCTAAATCTTTCACACCTTTGACCTTTTGAATCTATTGCGTTTGTGCATATTCAAAGCCACAAAAGAAGAAACTGGACCAGAAAAGTGTGCGTTGCATTTTTGTCGGATATTCCCTAACCCAAAAATCTTACCGCTTTTGGAATCTGGTAACTAGAACTGTGAAAAATCAGCCAAGATGCGACTTTTTGATGAACACCATCGACTCACTGCAATGCCCGACGAGATACCTACTCCACCTTCTCAATACGTGGACCTCATCAATTAAAATTCAAGAGATATCTCCATTGTCCAGCACGGAACATACTGAAAATGCTACTGAGAAACTAGCCAATAATTTAATTTTTCGATCCTAACCGACAAGAAGAATCTAGAAATAGGTCCGACCTTGATACATTATTGGAACCCTCCACTACTAAAAGCTCCTGAACCACCACAGAAGTCTCAACTACGAGTTGGTAGGATCTCCATTAGAGAATGGAGGGCATAGTCTGCTCATAGTCAGTTGGATGGTGAACGCAATTACGTTCCTAAAACTACAGGGACGCCATCAACTGTCCTGACGCTGAAAAGTGGATATTGGGAATTAAAGACGAATATGACTTTTTGATGGAGAACAAGACCTGGTCTATTACGACTTGCCCTAAAGGACGACCACTCAGTCAAATCTCGTTGGGTATTCGACATCAAACATGCTGTCGTTCAGGGACAGCCCCAAGATAATAGGCCCGATTTGTGGCGAAAGGTTTCAGTCAAGCGGGCAGGAGTTGATTTCACAGAAACATATTATTCCGTTGTCCACTCACGATACTTTGAGGTTATTGATTTCTTGTATTGCAGCTAATGACATGGAGATGGTTGAGGTGGATATAAAGACTGCTTTTCTATATGGATTCCCTTGAGGAAGAAATCCACATGGCTCAACCGGAGGGTTTCGTCATTCCATGGAGAGAGACCGAAGTATGTCAACTAAATAGATGTATCTATGGTTTGAAGCAGTCGTATTACGTCTGGGGCTAGCAATTTACTGATTTCATCAAAAAGCATGGATTCTTCCAAAGTAAAGAAGATTCGTGTCTTTCTTGCGAATCCGTGGAACAGAGAAGACCTTTTTGGTGATCTATGTTGGCGACGGGATCACAGATAGTAATCAACAGAGCCTCATCGACGAATTTCAAATTAGATTTCATCCTGTGGAGCGTTTTGAGGGAATTAACATAAATCGTGACCGACAGAAGAAGAAAATCCATCTATCTCAACCCTATTACACCACAGAGGTTATAAAAAAATTCCGGATGACTACATGTTTTCCTAAGAAGATTCCAGCCGACCCAGACACTCGATTGGAGAAGAAAGAGCCAGTGGAAGCTGTATCATTCCCATACCGGGAAGCTGTGGGTAGTCTCCTTTATTTGGCGCTCGTCACCCGTCCAGATATGGCTTTTGCTGTGGGCCAAGTTTCCCATTTTGTTGAATCTCCTAATTCATCCCATGTGAATGCGGTTCATCATATCATTTCATACTTAAAGAGAACATCTAGTCATGGAAACTGTTTCGATGGTTATGCCCCTCCTTCTTATCCCATTGGATATTCTGATGCGGATTGGGGTGGATGTCTTGATTCACAGCGCTCCACTACGGGAACGATTTTCATTTTGTATGGGGGCCCCATTGCTTGGTCTAGCCACCGTCAGAAATGCATGTCTACTTCTACGGTGGAGGCGGAGTATATTGCTGCCAGCGAGGCTACACAAGAGACAGTGTGGATTCGTCGGATCCTCCAAGACTTCCGACTGGGCAATGGAGAGCCCATTATTATCAAGAGCGAGAACCAGGGGGCCATTCAGTTGACATGTCATCCGGCCCAACGCCAAAGGACTAAACATATCGATATAACCTATCATTTTGTTCGTTCAAAACAAGAAGACCGAGATATTGATATCCAGGTCGTCAATTCTCAGCACTAGTGGGCTGATTTCCTAACTAAACCTTTACCGAGTCCAAGACTCACAACCATCCGAGAAGCAATTGGGATTGTGCCGGCTTTGACTCTATGTGACTGATTGGTTGTCTCTATGTTTGTCTTAGGGGGTGTGTTGGATATTTTTCATTAAAACATATGGCAACCCTGGATTTTTGACTCTCTCTTTTTACTCTACTGAAGTTGTAAAGCGTCTGCTATCGCTTCCTAGTTGTAGTGTGCTCTTTTCAATACATACGTGGTTCAATAAAAACCCACAAACTCCGCTGGTCTCGACCAACTATCATAATCCCTTATTCTCTCCACCCACACATGCCATGAAAGCATTCTTCTTGATATGGTAAACAAAGCCCTCTCAAACAGATGGTACCCTTCTTCTTGGAAGATGGCTAAAATTACAATCATACAAAAACCAAACAAATGTAACTATGAGCTATTTGAAAGCTATTGTCCATAAGAGTACTCCCCATATTCTAAAAAATCTTCGAAAGACTGATCCTCACTAGGCTGAAATGGCTCACGACAGAAGGCAATTGGTTCAACCCAAGAACAACACGGCTTCAGAGAAGGCTACTCCAAAGAATCAGCTGCTCATGATCTGATCCATCATATCGAGACCCACTTTATAAAAATAAAATTTACTTCATGTTTGTTTGTTGACATAAAAGCAGCCTTCGACTCGGCATGGCACATTCTACCTTCACTCATAAAAAAGAAATGCATGCTCTACCTCGTTCGTATCATACGAGACTATCTGGCAAACCGAAAAACTAAAATTGTTATCGACGGGCCATCTCTTTGAAGCAGACATTTCTACTGGCTGCCCAAAAGGTGGAATCTTTTCAGCATTTCTATGGATTATCTTAATCGATGACGTCTTCAGCATCCTTCTCCCTTTCTCAATATTTTCATTGGCCTATGCCGATGATCTATCAATCGCCTGCAGCCATCCAGATCCCTCCACTGCAACCTCTAGACTGAACATCGCTGGCATAGCTGTCATTGGTTGGCTCTTCTCTATAAAACTTCTCATGAATCCACCCAAAACTATAGTCATGATCTTCGACTTCCTGCATCGTGAGCGGATTCCCCCAAAATCTCACCTTAAACATTTAAGGAACAATAATTCCCCCTTCCATCATCAGTAATTCAATAATTATTATCATAAGTTAATCAATAATTCCCCTTTTTACCTTTCTTGGCTTTCACATTGATAATCAGTTAATCATCTAAGCTGGAAAAAACACATAGAGATGAATGTACCTCAGAAACCCGTCTTTTCTACTCAATGTGGCACTGCTTATCCCCCAACTGAGGCCTCAAACCGGTCACGACTTCAATCCCTCTATAAACTCATTGTTGAACCCACCATTCTATATGGCTGCTCAATATGGGCCGCGAAAGTCTTACTCAAATCTTCTAAAAAAATCCTTCGTGGCACTCAAAGAAAATAGGCAATGATTATACTTCGTGCTTTTCGCACATCTCACACCAAATCCTGTCCCAGATAATAACACACACCTGAGCCAAAGTCGTCCCTTAGATGTCGCGTTGGTACGGTGGGAACGTCCCAAGGACTCCCGTTATTTGTGTTATTGTGTTCTTGGGACAGGTTTTGGATGTGGCAATGTCCGCCTTGTCAGCATCCAATTACTGTGCCTATCACAGCCCATGAAACGTCTCCTGGACGGGCTTAGTACGTACCTTACACTAGTTTTAAACAACAAAATGTTCTTCAATCAGACATCGAACTTCAGCTTTTTGACAATGATGATGATGAATGATGATGAAATATCTTCTTCAGTGAAGAATAATCATCAGTGAAGATTAAAATGCTAAACACTGAGCTATCTGGGATACACAATTATTACTTGTTTATTATGTAATATTCCCACGTAAACACAAAGGGCACGGTAATTATAAAATTTTCTAAGTGTTTTGTTGGAGCCAAAATGTAATTAATGGTACCGATAAGGTGCGTTCACAAGGGACTGTGACAATTTCCGCGTTTCAGTGCTTTTTTTGTTTTAGAAGGGATCGCTTTTAGATGTTTTATACTTGGGCCGTCTAAGACGTCCCATTGGTACGTCTTTGGGGCTCGATCGGGACGAGAATTCCTATCTGGGCTGTTGCCTTCGTTTTGAATTGAAGGTTGATAGTCAATTGCAGGGAATTCTATGACTATTTCAGGTGATAGTGAAGAATACGCTGTTTTTGTTGCAGAATCAATCATTTCAAAGAATAATTCATCTTTGGGATGTTTCTTTCGGTATTCGTGGTTGACATCTTTTCCGTGTTTTCTATATTGACATTTTGCTTCACACTTGCGTTTTAGAATTTATTCACCATAAGGATCTTACAGCATTTCCATTATAAGATTCATCATGAAATGCATCATAAAATAAATACCGAGGATTTCCATAATAAAATGTATACCTAGCTATAAAATGAAATTTGCAGCACATTTGATAAAGATCCAACATGCAAAAGTCGCTTATCGCCTTTTATTCGAACAAACCAGACGTTTTCTCTCTTTCTCGCCATAAACATAAAAAACAAATGGCAAACGACAGCCGAATTCGTAATTTGAAAAACTACAAATTAAAAATTATTAAACCAACCTTTCATCACAAAAAATACCCTATACCATACAGTTTTCACGTGGTTAATCCAACTGTAGGAAAATTTCATCCAAAAAACAAAAATCCGCGCAACAGGAGGGGGTCCACTTAATCCATCATCCTGAAACCAACCAACGAAAGCCCGATTTTACTGAGCGAAATATGAATTTCGATCAAACCAAAAAATATCTAAAATAAACTAAAAACCTAAATATTTGGAAACAACCCACAGACACGTAGTTGAATACGGCAAATTCTGAAAACAATGAACAGTTTGTGGTCCAAAAAGTTTGTATTATAACTACGGTATAACCTTTTAGCTTTACTAAGGTTAATCTCTCAGGGATAATTTTTAAATATTTATAGATAGGTCCCGTTCTCTTTTTTTAAGAATATTATTCTCTCTTTATGAAGCTGTTAAGAGTTCGTTCGCGTTGATTGACCACATGTATGCTGCTAAAAATCTGTTGAGTTCTTTAGGTGCTCTTAAAGTAAGCAAGTGATTAAAATTTCTGTCCCCGTGATGAAAGGGAAGAAATCTTTAATCTGACGAGCGCTGGACACGTGAAATTGCAACGTAGAAAGTAGCAAATGTCACTTGACGTTGGATGGGTCTTTTTGTTCGAAACGAATTTGTAATCCATTTTAAACTTAGAAATCTGGCATCAATTTCCCTCTGTTACAATCCCGTAAATTCGAATAGATTCCTATGTTCAATTTCACCATTTCTAAATTGCCATTTAACGGGGAATAACACACGGGAGACAGGGATACGGAACATTGGCTTCTTCAATTATCACGTCAGAAATTTAATGGCCAATATGAAATCATGGGGAGGGAGACTTTTTCATTTTATTTTCGTCTTAAAATAAATAATATTAGATAAACAACATGCACCGGTATAATCACAAATTAAAATTTGTTTTCTCTGAGAAAAATTACGCCACCATGTGTTCTTAAATGTGTATTTCAAACATGACAACAAATAATTGGTCCCAGTTTCCCTAACAAAACCCGCTAAGGATAATCCTGACGTTTGTAACAGTCTACTACCTTGAAATGCACCAACTTGATATCAAGACGGCCGCTTTGTTCGGTGAACTGGACGAAAAATTTACCTGGAGCAGCCGGAAAGTTTTATCCAAAGTGGACAAGAACACATGATATTAAACCAACACGAATTCCTGCATGAAATAAAACAGGCATCTCGCTAACGCAAGATGAAAGTGTCACGATACGCCAAAATGTCTTAATCCAGGAAGTATTAAGCCAATCGAAAAACCCCGTCTGCTCCTTCCATTAGCATAATGAAGAAGTGCGTTGAGACATTGATTGACATGGAGTACTTAGAGTAGACTCCAAAGTGAACCGATGAGTTCAGTTATGTGGCATAGAAATGCAATCTCAGCATGTTAGTTAAATGTTAAGTTTAGTGCGCAATGTAATTTTAGTTACCCGTCCTTTCCAACGTCTAAAGAATTTTGATAAAGAAATATAAATTAGATAATAATGTTATCACTATACCACTTACTGAAATTTGTCTGGGTGTATACAATAAGTTTGGATTAGATTCAGATCCTAATGCTTTTGGAGTACCACTACAAATTTGTCCTATTAAACCTATTAAAATGAAGTGAGATAAAAATTAAAAAAACAAAACAAAATACACAGAATCATGTATCTTAACCTCCCCCCCTCCATTTGAAATCATACCCTGCTGATGGAACCCTTTCATTAATTAATTTTTTAAAAATCATCGGTTTTATTAAAAATTGATTGAGTTTACTTTCAAATGACTAAAACGAGTACAACTAAGGATATCATGTGTCGTCATTGGCTTCTGGGCACATCGGGACGCGATACAACCGGCAATACAATTGGCGTGAATACAGCATTAAAAATGGATTGTTTATGGTTTTTCCTCTTGGGGAAATAGTTTATGGTGTTTTTAGTTTCTTATAGCAATAATGTAGCCAAAGTCATTTCACGGGTTCCATAAACTATAAAATAAAATAAAAAGGAAATCAATTTGAAATACCAAAAATCCGTGAATATTAATTTAATTGATTAATTTGATGAGGATATGAAAAAATTAATTTGTTTTGCGAAAAGCGAGGACAACTGGAGGTTAACCCATACCAGTTGGGTTGGGGTTACCACCACGAAGTGGGTGGATAAAATGAAAGCTTGGTATAACAACACCCAAAACAGCGTAAACCACCGTAAAAACAGCACCCATTATTGCCTCAAGCATGTCGGCATATTCCTTTGGATAATGCATCCGAGTCAACCAGTTCTCCTTTCAGATTGATAATGTGCAAAGGCGAATTGTTACAAAGACAAATTGTTAAGCAATAAACATCTATCATGAAAATATGAGTAAAAGAAAAAGTAACGAATGGCCACCAAAAATGCATGTGGTGAAATAAAAGTATTTTTTCACGTACATTGGCCAACTTTTGTTTTCGCCAAAATATAAACATACAATTTTTTAAGAAAATTGTAAATAATAATCACGTAAAACAGTTAATCCAAAACTAGTGAAAGTTCAAACTTGGTCCACTCTGAAACGAAAAACGTTACGCATATCGGCTCCGATACACTCTTTAAGACTGCTGGCTTTCAAAGACAGATTCAGCTACCCAATGACAACCGATCTTCGCTTCTGCAATCTTTGCAACTGAGCCAAGAATAATGACCTACATAGCACGATTAGTGATGTGAGGCCCAGGTACTTACATTACATTAAAAAATTAGATATTTTTAATTTGCGGTGAAGTACACTGGTGGCCTCTTCCACGAAATTGTATGCGAATATTACTTTTG
The DNA here is from genome assembly GCA_030770115.1 of Daphnia galeata. Lineage (NCBI taxonomy): Eukaryota > Metazoa > Arthropoda > Branchiopoda > Diplostraca > Daphniidae > Daphnia > Daphnia galeata. Next base: position 4,951,637 of record CM061122.1, read on the forward strand.
AACGGCGCTCATCTTCCCGATCAGATGGCAAAATAAAAAAAAAATCCCCATTTCACTTTCAAATTCATTTGCCTGAATCCGAATTGCAAAATCTGACAATATTTTAGTTAGGTTGAAAGAGTCTATTTTGGTGGTTAACTTTCATATAAGTTTGCGATTAAGAAATGTATCTATTATTGTCAATACATTGGGTAACCTTAGCTGGTGTTTCTGACAAGCAAACGCGATAGTTTCCAGCTGCAGCGAAAAAAACAAACTGTTGTCTATAGTGGCTTTCTCTGGGTAAATTGAGTTCCTACCATGTATCAGGTGAGGCGACACACACAAGAGACGCATTTCCCATTACAGAATTGGAATATTTCCTTCCAATTTTATGCTTGGGCACGTAATCGCCCAAAGCTTCAACTTTTCCTGCATTTTTCTCTTCCAGCTGATTCAACGACGTTAATTGCTGTATAATTAATGTTTTCATTAATAAAAGAAACAAGTAAAAAAATCGTACCAGGATCCCAGCAACTTATACTGATATAAGCAACTATAACTGATATACTCCCTTCTGCAAACGCAAAATGTACGTTAAAAGGCGAGAAAAGTAAATTTTTAAAGTAACAAACAAGATTCCTTCGGTAATGTCCTTCGGGGATTTTTGGTTTATCGCTAAGATACCAATAAATTTATTTATCCACATAATTTATATTCCAGGACAAATCAACTAGAAGACATGCAAAATGTAAAGGAAATGATGGTAAACTATGATGGGTGGTCGATCAAATAGCTTGATGAATTTTTTTCAAGACGTTTATTACTATCAACAATATGAATCTACGTTCAAAATACTTTAAGAAATTATTAAAATATACTTCCAAGAACATTGAATTGAAATTTAAAATGCCAGATTGATGCCGTTTGATGCCAGTGTTTTGCACCGGTGTTACATCAACTTTTTTGCGTGATAGGACAGATTTCACATTGGAATTTATAACTTTTCTATTTCAGTAGTTTTTTGGTTTGTTACCCATTTACCCCGGTTTAATTCAAGAGTTTTGTACAAGGGCAATTCTCATATTAATTTAATTTTAATATTTTCTTTTATTTTGTTTGTTTTATAGTTTCGCCACTAGATATATAGTTTTCCTTATTGAGAAACATGGCTAACGAAAGTTAAGCATTTCGTTCGCTTTTTAAGATAGCATATTATTAACTTATTTAGAATATTTTGCATTAAAAATCTCGAAATAAACTAGTTTATAAAGTTCATTCATCAAATAGATGATATAATGTAGTTGTTTCGGTAAAATTATATTTTGGTCTGAGGACTAATTGATATCATTCATTCTAGCAACTCATTTCGTTGACAGAAACGAAGATATGCAAATAAAAGCAACAAGACTTTCTCTATTCGGCAACCAACTAGATAACGACTCGTTATCTACTTGTAAGATTGTTATCTAGGGTCTTATATCGTTAAGAGATTTTTATCTAATACCTTGTACCGATTCCTTTAATCGGAACCCTTGTTTTCTTCCAATGTTTTTATTTGTTAAATCCCCATAATTAACTGTATTATATAACAAATTTGAATTTGAATGATGAGTCATTCATCATCATCTTTATCATAAGGCCTGACATATTGATTGCTAGTTGCTACATAAAAAATATCAATAAAACGCACGATTTCTTTTATCAGGCATGTCTTGCGAGATAGAATATATAGATATTTACTACAACATATATAGTTTTTTTATAGAAAAACGTGGCTAACGAAAGTAAAGCATTTCGTTCGCTTTTTAAGATAGCATATCATTTACTTATTTTGAATATTTTCGCATTAAAAATCTCGAAATAAACTATTTTATAAAGTTCATTTGTCAAATAGATGATATAATGTAGTTGTTTTAGTAAAACTCTATTTTGGTCTGAAGACTAATTGATATCATTCATTCTGGCAACTAATTTTGTTGACAGAAACAAGGTTATGCAAAAAAAATGCAACAAGAATTTCATTTACTAGGATTCGGCAACCAACTACGTAACCAGTACGCAAATGAAATAAAGTGACTGTCATAAAAACAAACTGAAAATACGACGGTGACCTCCGCTAAATTATGACAGAATTTCGTACAAAATTTGGTGGCGATTGGTCAAGCAGGGAAAAAACGTATACCAACAAACATATTGGAGTTTTTTGTGCACAATAAACCCTCTGAATTCTACCCTAATACCCTACCCCCTATACCCTACCCCCCTATATATATTCTTTAAGGACCTTCGTATATATATACCAAATATATATATATATACCCTCAGGGATAAGACCTGTATCTCCGATAATGGTCCAAAAAACGTCTTTTAATTTAGCCCATACGGCCAAAATGTATCCATATAAAATGTAATACTTCCTCTGCCCTTGACCTTTTATGCAGTAAGGCAGTCAATCAATAGATCTTCAGTCCCTACCAGAAGTATCGGATCACCCCGCTACGTTCCATAAGGCGGCGTGCATTTTCCGAGTTGGTTTATCGGGTGGCAAAAATCGAAAAAGATGACATAAATTCACGAAAATTGAAATTTTTTGTAAAATTATCTCTTTTCCTTTGTATGAAATTTTTCAGATTTTTTTCGCCTATTTTTTAGGCCTATAAAAGTGGCGCCAAAAGTATCGGATCACTCTTACACCAAACCTGTTATCTCATGGACCAAACTCGCTTTTTACATTGCTTTTTATACATTAAATTTTTAAAAAGGAATTTTTATTTTCAAACCGTGTGTACATTTTCCTTACATAAGTTAACTGTAAGTTTTCCAACAGTATTTGGGCCATTCTTTTGAATTTTCCCAGATTTATTCATTTCGCAAGTTTCTAAAATCAGAGACTACAGAAGAGTTTATTTACGGTTTACAACCTTTATCAGCTGGTGTAGGCCGGAAAATTAGTGTCGTTTTTAAGCGCCACTGGCACTGTGCTACCTTTTTTATTTTTTTCAAAACCCGTCACATTTTAACGTAAAAAACACATTGTATGGTAAAAACTGTGAGACAACCCCAAAAAAAATTGTTAAGAGAAAAATTTTCCATGAACTTTGTCTCTATCAAAGTTTCTTATTACTGGCTTAAGCCGCCGGAAAATTTATCGGTGGGAACATAAAAACAGGATTCCCTCCAATTTGGAAATTCTGGATAGTTTGGAAACGTCTATGAAAATTGAAATATAACGGTGCGACTGGAATCTTTTATTTTTCTTTAAATTGACGAATTAAGTCTGGAAAAAGAGACGAGCTTAAAATTTTAATAAATTATTTTTCTTTGCCAAAAATGTAATGTTTAAAATATAGACAATATGTCAATGTTTCCATAAGATTTTTAATTTGAGTTGGTGATGTTACATTTTTTATTGCTCCTTGGTTTTTTATGATGGAGAAAATTTGATGGTTAAGTTTTTATAAAAATTGCTTTTGTAAGTTTTCTTTAGAAATTTTTTTATAACTTTACTACCAGTCAAAGAAATGATTTAAGCATTTTTATAAGCAGACGAGGAAAATGCCTTGGCCAAAAAAAAATATTTCAATCAGCGTTGGCTAGAAAAAATGCTACATCCAGAATGTATAGTGATTGGGTTCTACCTTTTAAAGGAAATGATCTTAAAGGTAGATGTGGCCCGTGCAAGTGCGAGTTTTCCTTAAGTACCATGGAAAAAGCAGCACTTTTGATAGTCATGCTAAAGGAGACAATCACAACAAAAAGCTTGCGGGTATCAAACCCTATAGCAAACAATCAGTGTCGAGTCTCTTTCCTCCACAAATTAAACAACAGACAAGGTACAATTTTTTGTTTTGCAACTAATATTCACAAGTTTCGAATTTATTTATTATTATTTAATGTTATACTATTTTAAACTCTGTTTCGATAGGCCTACTACAGGGTCATGGAGAATTAGAATTATCAGAATCGACCCGATTGCTAATTACTCAAATATCTGAAAAAATTTCGCCCAACTATTATATCTGCAATAATCCCAACAAATTCTTTTAACTTAAACTCACATTTTGAAGTTAATAACGCTTCTACAAAGACTGAAATTATTAGAGCTCTGAAAACTGTGACTGAAGGTAATACTAGGGTAATACTCAGCTTGCTTCACTTTGCTTGTTTCTTGTATTTACCAACGTCGTAGTCAGAAAGTTCTAGTTTTGTTTAGAAATATGTCAGATGTTGGCGAGAAATATGTTAGACGATCACGCCAACTATTTTACCTAGTGCAAAGTATTGGCTATGATAGTTTATCAAAAATGATCGAAGGTAAAAATTTTTATAAATGTTCTTTTATTTTTTAATAGCATTGTGTATTTGTAGAGATGATCCAAAATTGGTCTGCTTAAGCACACTTCCGACTGCCTTGCAACATGGAATAGCTAAAGATTCGACTTCTGATATATATTCTTATCGGCAGATTATCTCCACTATCCAGATGGTATTATCTGCGAAGTATGTCTCTGCCAGACGTTTTTTGAAGTTATTACAAGATGGCTCAAAATTGCAGTGCTCTCTTTGCACAAGAAGTGCACTTCATCGTCATGCAAAGTCCATTCCAGTAAGTTTTTTTTCGTAATTTATCCCTGTGGGTAAATTTACGGTAAATTATCCAATTTTGTTTTTAGGATAAAGCTTCTTTCAAGAAACAGATTAGACCTATTACGAACCCATCAGTTAATCACATTGCGTATGTTGCACGTAGTTCTTGAGGCAAAAAGATTGAAATTTAAAGTTTCACCAATTAAACAACAATTTCCACGTGAATGGTTGTAAGTTTAATCTTTTCTATTTCTAAGTTATAATCACAATCATTTTTCAGTGGCACTCTTCCATTGGACAACAACTTAGAATATTTCCAAATGAAAAATTCTAGTCAAAGTTATCACCAAGCAAATTTACCATTGGCTTTTGATTGGCGTTTTGCTGCAGAGATTTTTTAAGAATAATACTATCAGTGGAAGGCGGGAAAAATCAACGAACTGTCACGTCTTTTCTCCATCTTTCCCGAATGCTCTGCATTTACTACCTCATTGATTTTAACATGAAAAAAGGAAATGTAGATTAGGAATATGTGAAAGTAATATTCATCACTTACCAAGAATTAATGCTGACAAAATTCAAGGAAAAAGAATTGAAGTGTGAAATTGAGACTTGGTTTTCAAGAAATTGTGGAAGAAGGATTAAAATAAGGCAAAAACACGAGTGAATATTCCTGGAATCGTAAATCCGATGTCAATGACAAGGGACATGAGGAGTGCGATACAGCAAATGACGATATTTTGTGTATAACTTGGCCGTTATTTTGTATCCTTCATAGTACAGTTAGTACACCCACTTCCATGAATATGGTATTCAGCCAATGCGTAAAACAACGCACTGGTTTTGGCCAGAGTGGCACCAATATACCTTTCTCCTTTCTTTGTTTGTAATCAAGAGGGAAGGGTCAAATTTTTTTTACATTATGCAGTGTAGAGCTACACCACTCTGGCCAAAACAAGTGCGTTGTTTTGCGCATCGTTTTGGAACTTCACTTACTAAACTTACTACTACGTCTAATAGACAATTCAAGATAATACAGATAAGTGATACCCGTTTGCGATTAGTCACATCAGACGGTGATATTCATTGCGCATCGACGTCGGATCAGTCGGATATGACTCAACAACAACAACAATGTGGATACGGCCTTATGCCTTATACGGCCAGTGTAATCGATCTTATTAAAGTGGGCTCAAAAGCTGGCTTAATTGTGGTAGTTTCTGATCAAAGTAGCCAATTTAGAGGACCTATTATTCTCGAAGATACAGATGAATCCATCTTTGAATTCAATTCTTTTGCAGAAACCATAGAAGATACACCTAATTTTAGGCCATCCGTCGGATCAATCGTGGCTGCTCTCTCTTCATCTGATAGCGTTTGGAAACGCGGCTATGTAACTAAAGTGCTGGAGTCTTCTTACAATGTCCATTTCGTTGATTATGGAAACGATGATTCAGTTGTCGCTGTCAAACCTATTCCAGCGAGTTATCAACATGAAACAATGTCTGTCAGACTGAGTTTTGTTGGAGATCTTACTTCCACAACGAAGGATTTTGTTAACCAGAAAATGATTGAATTTAAAGGTCATCCACTAGAGATTACTTCTAAAATGGCTGACGGCTCATTTTTAGCCAAATTCATCGGGGAAAATTTCCCAACTTGTGTTGTCAAGATAGAATCGTGGGCATCAACCTTGACTGAAACAGATGTGTCTCCTGCATCTCCTGCGCCTTTTCCCAACATCTCTTTTTCTGAAGAAAATACTAATGAAGAAGTTGCTCCTGTTGATAAATTTAAGTTACGAGAATTCGACTGAAACGAAAAGGCTTTTGAAAACTCCTACAGCTGTCCCTAGCACTCCTAGAGTTGATGCCACCAATGTCGATGATTCCATCATGAAGACTCCTCAAGTCAAGGCTGTTGAATTGGAAGAGGTAGTTGCAGAAGAATCATCAGAGAAATTTGCCGTGGAAACGACATCCGAGCCTGTTCCTATGGAGTCAGCCATAACAACTGATGAGCCCACCGAAGAGAACGCTATTCCTGTTGCTTCAGAGGAACAAACTAAAGAGTCCAATGTCGAAAATAAGACCCTTGATTTTCGAAGAGGTCGCAGAGCAGCCCATACTCCAAAAACCAACACTCCAAAACCAGTTGGACGTCCAAGACTGGAGCCACGACAGTCGGAACCAGAGATCCAGCCGGAAGTGATTAAAACTATCGAAGCTCCCCGATTACCTTCCGCCAAGAAGAAGATGCCAGAGGAAGAACCTAGTGAAGAATCCTCCTCAAAAGTGGAAGAAGTTTCAGTCAAGACTGTCAGCACACCGAAACGTGGTCGCCGAGCTGCCACTGCACCTAAAGTTAAGACGCCCAAGGCTATTTGATCATTACGGGGTAAACGTCAATCAGTATCAGACGGTGATCAAGCGTTAGCAGAAACTGACAGTGGTCCCTTACGATCCAAAAAGAGAAAAAAATGACCTGTTAAATGACTAATATCGACATAGATGTAATGAATGCATAAAGACATTCAAATTTGTGTCCGAATTAAATCGGCACAAACAATACATACACTCTAATAAAAAAGAGTTCAAATGTTCAAAGTGCGGATATGCATTTGTTGAACAGAATAAACTCAACCTTCACATGAAGAAAAAGCATTTCACTGCTGTTCTCTATTTCAAATAATTTGATAAGGTTGCAACTAATTATGTGTGTTGTTGACATTTTTTATCTTCATGTTTGATCCAGACACATAACCCTCCAATTTGTCTATTTTTAAAACCTTCATCCATTTTGATCTCGCGTCTGATGAAGAGGACTGATTTTTACTGCTGTTCTCTATTCCAGATAATTACAAACTTCAATTTAAATCACAACAACATGTAACAAAATTGAATGCAGTAGTGTTGTATTTTCAAATCAGAGTGTAAGTCTCTGGAATACTGGAATAGGTCTGCAACTAATTATGTGTGTTGTTGACGTAATTACAAAGAATTTGTTTTGAATTTGTATACTATAATTAATCGAAAATACATTGCATTAAATGTAAGAGCTGTCAGGTTTTTAACTAAGTTATATTTTGATAAGAAAAAGGGTCCCGATCATTTACTAGATTCATCCATACAAAACGAGTTAATTTTAAATGAAACTAACTTTCTGCGACATTATCAAGTGTTATCAACATAACAGTAGTTCCATAGACAACAATTTTAGAATGAACACCTTGATCTTGCTAGATGGTCGTCGAAGTGCTAACGAATGCGATTTCCAACAATTCGCACAACGCAGGTGGATTTTCTTCCTTCATCTTTTTCCAGTTGTCCGTTTTCGTGACGTTATCTAGAATGGTGTTAATGAAATAAATAACAAAAAATGACGAACTAATAATTAAAATAAGAATCAGCGTTCTTACTAAAATACAATAATAATCTAAATTTATGTGTTTTTTTTTTCAACGTGAATCTTACCAGGAAAACGACGGAAGTACTCGATTGCATATTTATCTATATGATCCGCTGGATGATTGGTGGTGAATGAAAGCAGTTCCAAGCAATTGTCAGCTGAAATTTGATTCGACAAATAAGTTTCTCAACGAGTCTTCAAGTCTTCTAGCAGATATTTATTAGCAGCGGGCAAAATTCCCGTTGCCATTTTGTTCATGGCTGTTGAATTTATCCGGCCTGTGTAAATGAAACGAAGGATTTCTTGAAAGACGTCGGGTTCGATGTCCTCCACTTTTACCTGGCCGGATAGAACCTCTTTACAGGAAGTATGTTGGAACATGGCTTTAAAAACCGGACTTTTCATGGCCAAAATGATCTTGTGAGCTGTAAATTTGCGGCAACCAACATTAAAAATGACATCATTTAAATCCATGGTTACAAACAGTTCTTCTCGTTTTTTAAGATCCTCAGAGTAGTCGCCAGTTGGTGTCTTGCATAGGTATCTATTCGTGGCTGTAGATTCTTCCGTTAGTTGCTCTCTGATATAACTACTGATTTGGCAGTAAATAGTTATTTCTCCACACTATAGGAATTGACAATTTTATTTTGTTCAAAGTTTCACAATGGACAGCTAATACCTACTACCACCAGGTTATCTTTCGGCCTTAAAAAAGGGGAATGTTTTGGCTTGCTATAGGAGTCAGTGGGGCTGGAAAATCTACTACATTCAAGGTAATCGTTTGTCGTACATCCGGAGATGAGACTGTAACAATCGGAAATGCTTTTGTTGGCGGTTCCCCCGTCACCACAAATTTAAGTGAAGCGTAACAAAATTTGGGTTGGTTATCATAAATGTCACGTCATTGAACTTGGTTTCTGAACTATTCAACTTTATTTTAGATTTCTGTCCACAAGAAGACGCTCTTTTACCTTTATTGAACTTTTCACAAGGCAAGGCAAGTTCAGCATTCAATAATTCAATTTTGATATCGGTAGGCGAAATTTCAAATGCAGCTGAAAGTGGAATCTGAGAAGTTCGATCTTGTTGGGCATCAGATGACGAACTTCAGAATTCAGAGGTGGTCTGCTCTATTAAATCATCTACTGACACAGAATTCTGACTCGAAGATTGGTGATTGCCAAATGCTGGAGGCCTGGAGGTTGGAATACCTGTCTCTGTTTCTGCGGGAACTAACGTATTCTATCATTGTCTGTGATATGAAGATGAATCAATTCAGGACCCTAATAAAACTATTTTGTTGATTACATATCATTATCTTTAAGAATTAATGCAAGCTGCTCAGTCCTTGATACTTCATTAACCGGACTAGAGACATCCGTTGCCACTTTATCGGCTGAATTTTTGCAATAATTTATTTAAATTTCACTATCTATTAGTAAAATATGGGTTTTGGTCACATTGTTTTAATCATACAAAGCTTGAATATTCACAGAACGTCTTAATATTGAAAGGAGAATTTGTTTGTTATTTTTTGATAATTTTCCCATCAACCTTTCCTTTGGCCACCAGTTGCTAGCAAAGGAAGAATGATACACAACAATTGAGTATTACATACACATTTACTCGCAGAAAAGTAGCTATTTTACCAGCTTACATGCTATGGGGATATGTTGTATTGAAGAGTGTGTGAGCCTCTCAAGCAGCCATAAATTACGTTCCACTTTTATAAAAAAACCAAAAACCAAAACAACAGCGCCCATATACCACGCAGACGAAGCCAACACACCTTGCCATGCCTCTTGTTGAGCCACAACAGCTACAAAATAACTAGCAACATCACGGAAATATAGCACCGGGGCTATTCTTCCGTCCGACGGACGAATAGTGCCATTCCTTTCCAGGGCTATTCGTCCGTCGTGAAGAAAATTGTATATGCTTTAAATTCCTCCGCAGAAAATTTTACAACAGCCTCAGATGCAGCATCGGTTTCTGGTTGTCCACTAAATGACGCGAGTTGCAGTAAATCAAATTAGGCAGAATCAGGCTCAAACATACCTGCAAAAAAAGACATACCTGCCGCATATGCAAAATCACTTTAATTTTCAATTGAAAATTCAAAGTTCTGACTATTGGAAAATTTTCCCTTTGTGTCTCCTCGCGCCATTGTAAAACTTCTTTAATAGTTCATTAATCTTCCATTTCGTTATCAAAGTTATCAAAGACCTTCTAAGGACTGTTCGATTACTGTTACGTTGGTTATTAAAATGGTAGAGTCTATTCGTCCGTCGGACGGAAATATAGCACCGGGGCTATTCTTCCGTCCGACGGACGAATAGTGCCATTCCTTTCCAGGGCTATTCGTCCGTCGTGAAGAAAATTGTATATGCTTTAAATAGGGGAGATTTTACAAAACTATCCCCGCAAGTTAAGTCTAGTTATGGGAACTCTCAATAAAAAGTATGTAAGAATGAAGAACATAGAATAAAAATCAAAGATAACTATTTTTTTTTTCGTGAAGACCAAGATCAATTATAGATTAAATGTCTTTAAAAAATCAAAAGTAACTTTTTTTGAAGTAGGGTACTAGAATTCAGGGCAAGGAACGGAAGTCTTTACGTATAACGTAATTCGGTTTAAGCAACCTTCTTTTGGAATGTGAACAATTTTTTTGATGCGTAAAACCGTTTAAAAACTGATATCATTTTACGCAACACTAAAAAATCCTGAAGTCTGTATGTTTAAAACCATATGTTGCTTAAACCTAATGACGTTATACGTAACGCAAGAAAGGTAAATTTTTTAGAACACTTAAATTTTCTTGTTTGAACGTAACTCTATATTTTATATTGAAAAACAATATTGTCTGACTGAGGAATAGATTTTATCATCGTAAAATTAATTACTTATAGATCTTATTGTATTTATAAGTGCGCGAAAAGCCAAAAGTCGTGCGCAGCTTACTCCAATGAGCACCAATGTGGCCTATAGTGGAACTAAACATTGCTTTATGCTTGACTACTACTTGATAGCAAATGCATTGTCGGCGTATACACCCACTTAGTTACCAAGTAATAGTCATACATACATAAAAGTGATAAGACTCATACATAAAAAATATTTTAGACTGCAGTGGTGCGCATTGCTGTAAGCTGCGCACCACTTTTGCTTTACGTGTACTTATAACTACAATAAGATCTATAGCTGAAAAAAACCGACGGTGGACATTACTTTTAATTTTTTAAAGACATTAAATTTATAATTGATCTTGTTCTATACGAAAAAAAAAAATTATCCTTTATTTTTATTTTCTATGTGTTCTTTATTCTTACATACTTAAATGTGTCTTTGAATTATCTTTTAGTGTCTCTTTATTGAGAGTTCCCATGTGATAGAACTAGGCTTAACTTGTGGAAATAGTTTTGTAAAATCTCCCCTTTTTAAAGCATATGCAATTTCCTTCACGACGGACGAATAGCCCTGGGAAGGAATAGCACTATTCGTCCGTCGGACGGAAGAATAGCCCCGGTGCTATATTTCCGTCCGACGGACGAATAGATTTTACCTATTAAAATATATTTAGAGATTAATTTCTTAATTATAATTAATGATGCAACAATTCAAAGACAAAAATCTTCCTTTGATGACATGGTGAAATTGCTCCCCGTAAGGTGGTCGGGGAGGATGAAAGTGAAAAACATCAGAAAATGGGCTGAAATATTTTTGGATTTTTCAATCGTTAATAACTCGGCCAATAAGCCGAATATAAGAAAACGGTGAAAATAGCCCATAGTTCAGGACTAAAACTTTGATCCTGTAAAATTAGTTTTTCTTTTAAAGGTTTTCTCAAAAACTGATGTAAAAAACGCAAAAAAAACACAAGATTTTTGCCGACCCCCCCCCCCTCCCACGGTTTTTTGAATTTTTCTTAAAAACTACACCAGCTTGGAAATTGCCGTTTGTTTCATTGAATTTTCCGACTAATTCTGCACAAAATAGTGTAAATTGTTATTGAATACGATGCTAAGTTGCGATTTCCGATAAATCAAAACCCCTAAATTTGGCCTCATTGTGTCGCATATTCGGTGTTCAAATTACATTATTAAATTTGCAGTGAAACTTGCAGAGAGCGATTTATTTATCCCTTTAGTTATTTTATAGATTGAGTAGAGAAAGAAATTGTCAATTAAAATTTTTTTAAAGGAGTGTTGTACAGTAAGGTCTATGGTCCCTCCAAGGTGCTCCCCATCATCCATCACCAAGCGACGGCATATACGACAAACCGTCCGCCCCCATTACATCGTGGCAGAGTTGGACAGACCGCGAACTTGTTCCGATCTGATAACACAATCGATGGTTTAATCGAAAAGAAATTTTTGATTTGATCGTTTCTCTTTTGTATGCGTAAACGAACTATAAATTTGTGCCATCTACTGTTGACTGTTAAGTAAATATATTGTCCGCTAGGTGGCCACTGGCCACCTGGTGGACGAAGGTAAAAAATACATATAGAAAAAAGAAAGCTTGAAATATTTCTAATATTTCAACCGTTAATAATTCAGCCAATAAATCGCAGATAAAAAATTGGTTAAAATGTTTGTTGTCCGGGACTAGAACTTTCATGCGAAAGAATTATTAGTTATATTTTAGTAGGGTAGACCGGGTGGATGCATGGACAGGGATAGGGGCATTTGTAGACAGTGGACTTTTCTACTAGTTATAATAAATGGATTTTATTTTATTTGTAGCCCTATTGTGAAGCATAAGAAGATGCTTGCCTCCACGAATTTTTATTTAAAAATAACAAAATTGTAGTAGCTATGATAAAAAAAGTAACTTTTTGATTTTGATAAAGAAAATGGTTTCAATTTACAAATATTTTTTCTTAACTTTTAAACATCATCTTCAAATTTTTAGTCATACCATTCGAAAGAAAATTAATTTATTTTTCGAATGGTACCAACTTTGTATTTAATTTACCAATTTTGATGCCATAAAATAAAAAAAATTTGCCGGTCCAAATGAAGGTCCAAAAAACTATTTTCACCCTAAAACTAATGTAAAAAACTACTAAAAAGTCGTCTGCTAGGGCTTTTTATTTTGGCATATTGTCTGTTATTTCTGCGAGACAATTTTGGGGCATCCGCTTGGAGCGCTGACTATCCGGGTCAGTCATAGAATCTCAGGGACCCACAGAAATAGCAGACGATAGCCCAGCAGGCGACAGTTCGTAGACCTTCAGTTAATAGACCATGGAGATAGGGCTAACAAAAAATTAGCATCAATTAGTTTTTTAAAATTCGGGCTATTGACCTAGAAAAAAGATGTTGGGGTTTCCCAATTTTTTCCCGGGTTTCATTCCCGAATGTCTCCCAAACGGCAGAAGATAAAAATCCGGTGTTTGCGCCATTGAAACCGCCATAAAATTCGGAATAAAAACACATGTTCCGAAATTGCTGTGACCATTTCGGGATCAATTTTCAAAATTGATCTCCCACAAAAAGGCAAATTTTACTTTCTACAGGGGCTATAGAGCGATGTTCCTCCTTCTGCTCATCCTATCCTGCATGCTTGGAATGGCCCAAAACAGAAGGTAAAAATAAACAGTTAGATTTGAAAAAATAATTGAAAATGAGGAGATGTTAAACATTTCTATAGAGGACAAAAAGAATCATCATAATTCTTAGAATTATAATGATACCTCCCAAAGTATTTATAGTATTTCTGTTATTTTGGAAAACTGATCTGTATTACCGGTTCCATCCGGTAATTATCCACAATTTAGCTCTCCCATTTGGCTTATGGAGCGATGTTCCTCCTTCTGCTTATCCTATCCCGCATGCTTGGAATGGCCCAAAACAGAAGGGAAAAATAAACAGTTGGATTTGAAAAAATAATTGAAAATGAGGAGGTGTTAAACATTTCTATAGAGGACAAAAAGAATCATCATAATTCTTAGAATTATTATGATACCTCCCAAAGTAGTTATAGTATTTCTGTTATTGTGGAAAACTGATCTGTATTACCGGTTCCATCCGGTAATTATCCACAATTTAGCTCTCCCATACCAATCACGTTAATTTTATTATGAAATAATTATTCTTGAGAAAGTGAAAAAATTAATCTGTACCTTTGATGCCTAGAATGGCTATCAAACTTGGCAACTTTATGCATCGGAAACAACAGGTTATCTGGAACATCATCTATTGAACCATTATTACGGTGTAAAAGCTTGAGCACTCTTGATATCTAAAAAAAATATGCTGAGCGACTGCAAAACTACATTAAACCTTTTAGCAGCATCAGTAAACTATCAGTTTTGTGTTTAAATGGAAATCCAGTTGTTAGGAATCTTGATTCTTATCAATATAATATCTCAAATAACAATATCTCGTGTAAATATTTCAAACAAAAAATAGCTTAAATATTTGATATTTAAAATAGCTTGAGCACTCTTGATATCTAAAAAAATATGCTGAGCGACTGCAAAACTACATTAAACCTTTTAGCAGCATCAGTAAACTATCAGTTTTGTGTTTAAATGGAAATCCAGTTGTTAGGAATCTTGATTCTTATCAATATAATATCTCAAATAACAATATCTCGTGTAAATATTTCAAACAAAAAATAGCTTAAATATTTCTAAACTCCTTTGTAACCTAACGTTATTTTCTTGATTTGAAGAATCTAAAATTTTTGGATGAAAAGCCAATCCAAGAAAATATCAAAATGATCGCTTTTGTGCAAAAGCAACGTAAGCAAAAATTTTACAAATATGGGGAATAGGCAATTATTAAGTAGGGAATGACGAATTATTTCCTACTGGAAAAAAAACAATTATCCATAACTTTAAAAATATAGTTTGGGAAAAAAAGAAACATAGTTATTAAGCGCCCTTTATTTGATGCCCCTTTCAATGAATATCCGTGAATAGTTAAGTAACAACTTTCAAAATGAAAAAAAAGAAGAAAAACCAAATTGGATTCGGAAACTTGACATCAGACGTAGCGAAGACATGTAACAAAAACAATTATTTCAAAAATGGAAACTAGGCATGATAATTATTAAACTAATTGCGTATTTCAGAAAGGCAAAAAATTAACATTATGTCATTGAACTGAGTCTATTGAATTGAGGTAAGATTGACAATATATTGAAGAAAAAGGACAAAATAATCGATTGCTTTATTGCTAACAGAAATAGTTATTTTCCCATAGTAGACTACACGAATTTTTATCCTACATGACCTTAAAAATAATGTTTATCTCCTATTAAGTATTTTTTTTTCAAAAATCACTTACTGTCTCTTTATGAAAAGGAAATGAATTAACTATTAAATTTGTAAATTGTATTTATTGAAAAGATGGTTTTTTTGAGGAATTTGAAAAATGTCGATGAAAAATGTGAACAAATTTTCTAATTTATTATTGCAAAACCTTAAACAGAAATTGCATGGTTTTCGTGAAGAGTCTTTTAAATGAATTCATCCAAGTATTATATTACTTGAAACATGATATAAATATTTAAAATGATACCCTTTTTTGTTATATTATCAGGTTAAAAAATGGAATTTTTGGTATGAGGATGGAAAAAACACGCCAAAAGATGTTGATGATTTGAAAACGATAGTTTATGTTTTGAGTAAATCAGTTAACAGTACCCACAACAAGTATTGACTCGCCTCTTCTAATTTCTCAATGGCGTGTTATTTGTTTCCCTAACGGAGTCGATAAATAGAAAATATTTCCTCTGGAACTGTCACAATTTACCAAAGAGACCTTAAATTTTAAGCAAAATAATAAATTCAATATCAGAATAATAAAGTTCCTTTTTAACATAAATTAAAATTAGTTTTGAATTTTACCAGCGGTTTTTTTATCCCACTTAAAAAACTCGAAAATTTGAGAAAAACTTAAAAAATACGATAAAAAAGATACTCCAAAATAGTATATTCTTTATATTTTTATTACCCAAGTCCATATAGTTAATATTGGATGTATAAATGCCCCAAGTATATATTAACATGTTGTTCAGTTTTCTTTTTCCTCAATTTTTTTCTTCTTTTGTCTTCAGCATTAAAATACTACCTTCCCTTTTTTAAATTTTAATATATGAGTTGTTTTAAAATGCTCCTCTACCCTCTAAAACTAAATAAAATGGATTCATCAATCAAAATCGGTATAAAAATTGTTTGCTGATAATACATTTTGCTTGTTTTCACGGCTTTGAAACATAGGATAAGGAATAGAATAAAGCACATCTTAAAAAAAAACTAATTAAGTGAACTAAAAAAACTACCGCTTTAAAAGATCATTTTATATTTTATCCAATGTTAAGTAATTTGGGTGAGCCAATAACTGTATTTTGGTACTGTATTTTGTTTAGATAAATTAACTGCAATTAAAAATACATTTCTATCAATTTACTTTTTTTTTAAGGGAAATCCATCTGACAAGAAATAAACCACAAAAGTGATCAATGCTCTTCTGCAAGTATTTAAAATTCCACCAGTATATGGATGTTCGGAATTTAAATTTATCCTTCCCTGAAAAATATTAAAATTCTGAATATACTATTAACAGATATTCCTTTCAAAGTTAAAACGGAAATCTGGATTTGCTTTTTACGTGTAGCTTTAGTTTACTTCATTTTTTAAATTACATAGCAAGAGCGAGGCCTGATTTGTATTATTTGTGGTTGTTTATGCAGTTTTTATTTCATTTTAAATCTTAGATTCAACGTACGAAGAACACATCTATTGACAGTGCTAAAATAAAACGTATTCTTAAAAAATATGAACTTGGATATTTTATTGTTGCAGAGCTGAAGAGTTGCCAGTTGTCTTCGTTTGTAACACATGTTACAGAACTACTTGCATTGTGGATTTTTTTACGTTCATTGTGATGATGATGGGTTTGTGGTCGCTACCCAGATAGGGACCAGTCGAGATTTAGATGATAAAGGATTTTGATGGAACGGTTTAAGTGAATCAAATCATTGATTTTTTTCAGACGCTGTTTCTATTCATAGACCTAGCTAATAAGGCGGTGTGATATGGCAGGCGTTGTGGGCAAACTGGGCATCAAAAATTTGTTGGCCTTTTTTTGGCGGGAGATTTTCATACTGAGTGGTGGTCGTTTAAATGTAATCCAAGTAGATAGCCTACAGGATTCTTTTGTTTACCATGGAATCGATCTCATTAGTCTCAAAGTGGTTTTTGGAATGCCAAAATAGGTGAATACAATTTACTGGTTATTCTTGCAGAGGATGGTGGCATCTATCACTTTCAATGGTCGTGTGAGTCGAGTAATGAGCGAGAATTGTTTGATACCTGATTGCACATATTCTTTTGTTAAGTGATTCATTTCTTTTTAATATGAGAGTCTGAAATATGATGAGGAAATGACGATGATGAGTGGTTGCTCAACATGACGAATTATTGTCTGAGTATCGGTCATTTTGTCAAATGAACTGTTCGGTTTGAGTCCTTTTTTTTCTTTAATATTTTTTCAAGCCTTTTTTTGTCAAAGTGGTCGAATTTGTAGCTTTAATTGTGACTGTACTGTTTGTAGTTGTTCTTTTAACAAGTTGAATTCTTGCAATGTCTGGGTCTCAGGATGATTGGATGGGCTGCTTTGTTTTTTTGTTTTTTTTTTAAATTCTTGTGCGAGGTTTTCATACAGTTATTATTTTCCGGAAGGCCATTTTGAGAATCTTCTTCATCTCAAGATATCTTGGGCATCTGTTACCTTCGGATTCGTGGGTTCGGCGTTTCTTATGGATAGGCGTTTCACATGGGTCACGTCTGCTAGTCGTGTCCCCATCACAAGTCGCTGCTGTCCCGTCTGAACGTCTGCCAGGACTTCTTGGATCTCTTATGTTGTCTTCTTTATAGTGACCCTAAAGATTGTCGTGACCCTCATTCTGTAAGAGAATGAGCTGTTTGGAAGGGAGCACAGAACTGGTCGTCCTATTATATGGACTTGTCTCGAGGAGTATGGACAACGAGGACTCTCATGGACTTAGAAGAATCTCTTAGCAAAACACTTTAAGGTTTCCTCATCTAATGTATGAACAAAAATTGTCTTTTCTTTTCGAAATTTTTTATTTCATTTAATGGACATCGCATACTTTAGATTTAATTGCTGAAGCAAACACATATCTGTCCAAATTCGATGCGAAAGAATTTCAAAAAATGGATATTGCGTCAAGCTTATTAGGGAAAACTCACCGAATTTTAGGAAAAATATTAGACAGTCGATCGCAGCAAGTGAGAAGAGCTAGGAGGTGTTTGGTATAAAAAATGGTCAATCAATCAACCAAGATATAGCATTGTTGTAATCGTTTCATTTGCAAGACGTTTCCCTTCCCTCACCCCGTGCAACCCAATGAAATATACATCCTATGACTTCAAGTAGCATTCTTGAACGTGGTCGATCAAGTATCGTATACCAGATTAAACTTAAAAATTATTATCGCTGTTCCTTTATAATATTTCTTTATTAAAATCATCAGGTACTGTACCAAGAAATGACTGACATATTTGCTTTTTTTGTTCGTTTGGATTCCGTTGATGATGTCACAGCTGAAGGCTATATAAATGAAGTCAGGCTGTTGAAGCAACTACAAGGTTTGCTTCGTGTCTTCCGCCTTCTTGAATAGTAAGTTGGTTGCTAGGTATGCATTCGAAAATACGTCTATTAAAATAAAAATTGTGGTGAGTATAACGAAGAGGAAGAGAAATTATTGCTGGTGATGGAAAAGGGTGATACTGATTTCGCAACCGTCATCCGAACACGCACCGGTCTTAACGCTATCAACCCTACTCTAATTCGCTTTTACTGGCAAGAAATGCTAGAAGCTGTCAAAGAGATTCACGACAAGAGTGGGGGAGAGCGGGGTCACGCTGGACACGTACCAGGTTGGACAAGCTCAATAACTGACGGTGGGGATGAGGAAAAAACAAATAAAAAATAGTGTGAAATGAAGAATTTCATAACGAATATAGGGTATAAGTTTCAGTAAAATCATGCAAATAGTTTTTGAGTTACAGCAATAACAAAAAAAAATTGCGGTCTAATTTTATGTTTGTCATTGCCATAATTTTTCGTATCTCTAAACAACCTCTACGGTTAAAAAAATTTTTATTGTTGAATAAAATACTTTATTCATTCTGTTTTCATGTTACGTTAAATTTCATTGCTACGGTTAATCGTTAAAGAATAGTAACGATTTAGAAAACGTCTTTGCTGTGGGTATAATGGACGTCATTTTTGGGGTAATATCGGACGAAAGCGATATTTCTGTGACTTATTACCATGTCTTTTATCATTCCCCTCTATTTCCAGTCCCCCCCCCCCCCTGATATTTTTTTTCAAAGCTCGATGAAATCTAAACTTATGATCCGATCTTTATGAAAAAATTAGGCGACATAGATTTCAGTTTAACAATTCTGTTCATTTGTTTTCACCAATTATGTATAGTATGATAGATATTGAGGAAATAATTTTTTTGTCCAGGGTGACCCCGCTCTCCCCTAACTACTGTTTTTATGTTTTTTTTTCTTCTCCTTAAGTCTTGGTTTTCATAAATGTGATTGTTTACAGATGTAATTCATACAAATCTGAAACCGGCAAACTTTCTTTTAGTTAGTTGAGGTTACCACCGAGATTTGAACAACTGACTCGACTTAGTTGGCTCAGCTGGCTTCCCAACCACATGTTTGTACGCGAAGGTCTCTTGGGGTATCATAGTCGAAGTTATAGGTTCATAGTCGAAGCCGCACTTTCCAATGAAGCCAGTACCATGAGTCAGAGTGACTTTTTAGTGCTGGCTTCTCGATTATCTGATTCAGGCTTCTAGGTCAAAAAGCATCCAAGAAGCCACACTGAGTCTTTGTTGAATTATGAAGACAAAAAGCTGAACCTGACCTAATCTAAAAAAAAACCTCTTTCATAGCATTTGAGTGAAAAGTCTACCGGCGTGCCACCGAATTTCTCTATAGTCTAGCTTGTAGACTCTAACAATTCCTTAACGTAAAATGAGTATTTAGTGGCTTCTTGGAAGCTTTCTGACCGAAAAACCAGAATAGGATGACAAAGAAGCCAACACTCATGATTACACTAGTAAAAAAGCCAGTGAAAAGAAGCCAGTGGATTCTTGATTGATTTTAAGTTGCTTTTTGGTATTGGCTTTTTGGGAGGGTGACTTCTTGACCATCTACCCCGTTTCTATAAATACCGCTACACCTGTCTACCCTGTGTTTGTGATGACCGAGTAGCTTGTACTCATTGTATTTGTAATTGTCATGTCCCATCGAAGACTGTTGGTATACCCAATCAGGATGGGTGATATTGTTGTACATATTTATGTTGATGCTCCAAGTCAATTCAGCCAACAAGTCTATTAACTGCATTTCGAGGTATCAAACGTCATATTTCACGTTGATAAAATGTGACGTTACGTTGATGTTTAATTTCTCTAAAGTTTGACGTAATGTTTAATATTTGGCGTTGAAGATTGCACGTCAAACGTCTAAAATTGAATTGACATTTCGAACACCGGTTTGAACCAGCCATTAAGCATAGTGGTAGAATTGTGATGGGTATGATGTGGTTTGGGGTGGCATTTGCTTACGTGGGGTAACTCGACTCAAGCTAATTTTGGGAAAATGAATTCTCAAGTACTGTTTATAAAAATATTCTATAATACAATGTCATTTCAGGTGGCAAACGTTTGCTGGGCAAAGGTTTTATTCATCATTTGTAATAAGAAAATAAGGTATTGATACATCACTGTTTTCCGAATATCTCTTAGGTACCATAAAAAACATTATCTGACCACCCTAGTAGAACGAGATATCTTTTAGATATCTTTTAGATATCTACATATCTTTCTGGTGTCTTTTTTTTGTAGGCATCTTACAGATATCTTTTAAATATATACAAAAACATAACCCGTTTATCTTATCTATAAAACATTTAGAAAATATCCTTATAAAAACATTTTACGTTAGATATCTAAAATAAAAATAAAAGAACCTAACTGGATTCGAACCCTGACCCTATATATTCACTCGTCATCTCGCTGACCACTACACTATCCCGTGCATTAATAGACTTAGAAATTATATATTAGGCATGTATCAAACGGACTTTTTCCTTTAAGTTACAATGACAAATCTTTAGTAAATCCTGATAGAGACAAATTTTAAACTCTTTTTAGACCAATTAAATAATCTTTGCGGCCAGAAAAAAAATTATTTTTGGACCGTTAAAAAACCCAATTTGAAACCCATAAATTAGACCACCAAAAGCCGTCTTTTATCAAGCCTATTCGGACGGTATAGACGACGTCTTTTTTATCCCAAATAAAAAAATGTGCGTCTAAATTAGACCGCCAAAAGCCGACTTTTATCCAGCCTATTGGGACGATCACACAAAGACGTCTTTTTTCCCAAATTAAAACCAAGCGTGTTGTCTGGGTATTGAGACACAATGAATGAACAATTCGAGTATCAAGTTATTTAGAATCAAATTATTGAAATCGTACAATGTCAAATTAAAAAAAAATCCCTTAAAATATACTTTCCACCACTTTTTTCAACACATTGGAGATTAAGGTAAAGTTGCAAATCTCCTACTAGGAACTGAGGTCCTGAGTTTCTAGCAAACATTTGAAAACGGCAGCCAACGAAGGAGGAACATTGGACCATTGTTGTTTTTAAAATGTAGTTTAATCACGCTTGGATAATTTTACTGTTTGGATGGGTGGATTAGATATGAACTCGATAGTACGACTGGCTAGTTGCAATAAAGTGGTTGCATGCACTCTTGCAAAATCCAACAAGATTTTACAGCTTGCAAATAATACGATTTCTATACGCAAAACCACTGAAGATTTCAAGGGAACATAAAATCGTCTACCTAGAATCCTACATGTTGCAGATAATATCTATTATCTTTACTTAAAACATAAATCCAATTGGTAAAAAAGTATATTTCTTATTTATGCCATTTTAGTATGTACTGTTGGTATAGTAGGTAGCGAGTGAGGCTACCATTTTAATAGTAAGTGGTTCGATCCCCACAATCGGCATAAAAAATTCTCGTAGTTAGGAATGAACATTACGAGAAAGTGAAACAGAAGTGAGGTAGTATGTTTAAAAGTAGTTTTAAAAGATTTATTTAAAATATATATGAAAGATGTATAATAGATATATTTAAGATATCTAAGAAAGATATATATTAGATATTCAAGAAAGATATCTTTAAGAGATGACAATAGGTTACTAGATAGTTATCAATAAGATATGTTTCTAGTAGATAATTCTTCGTCTTTAAGCTATCTTAAAGATATCTCGTTCTACTGGCACCCACCTAATCTTGATTTAAACCCAATTGAGCAAATTAGGGTATAATTTTTAAACATAACTATACAAGACATTTTTAATTTACCCAATGTTATTTTTATTGGGACCAATTTGATACAGCTGTCTGAAAAATATGACATGAATGAAAAGTGTTGGAGCTTTAAATTTTTTAAACTACTTCTTAATGAACAAATTGAGAACCATTAAGCTGTTAGAATTTCAATCATTAAAATCTAAGAAGCAAAACAAGAAAGCAAAAAGGGGTGAGACACGAGAGCTTACCTCTCAATCTAACGCTCTTTTACCATTATAGAGAAAGAGGATTTAAAGGAATGCCACGCAGGCTGTAAATTTCCCCACTTTTATGCCAATATTACCTTGAAAAAGGATAATACATTATATAATAGTTTATGTTTCCCTCACTAGATTTTTTTTTTTAATTACTAGGCCTACTCAGACTTGAGTGTTGCCTGCGCTCATAAATTATACATGCATGTTATCACGACTAAAAAGATAAGTTTGGAGACTGGAGTTTGGAGACAAGTTGGAGGTTTTGTAAATAAAATAAATTTTGATATGTATAGGAGCAGGGGTTTGCATTTGCATTAATTTTTATTTTTAATTTTACGAAGACGGATTTGGAAAAAACCCACTATAGATGTCAGAAAAATTATATATCACTACATGTTAGAAAATAAAAATGTCTCATCTTCTTCCTCTTAAGCCTGTGAAAAGGGAAACAACCCCACTGGTAATTAACTCGATTAAAATGAAAAAGAAGCCTAAAAACGATAGGATTCCTGTCGTCCTTGTAAGGAAAACCAAATTCCTTGCGAGATACGATATGATGTATAGTACCGAATGTTACTGTTCATCGAGTTAGGATCAAATCCGGATTCCAATAAAATCTTGGTGATTTTATGGTGTACATTATTAATCCCGATATGTTTGAAAGCCGTGAACAGAAGTTCAGGTTTACCCGGTAGGCAGTTCAGGTTCCCTCTACAGTATGCCCACTGTTTTTGTCCTTTTTTTATGTTACTGAAGATTGGAAAAACTCTTAATACAGTAACTAGTATTAATATTTAGGTATCCCTTTCAAATATTTAGATTAATTCACTAATTGTCTAATTCGTAAATCGAAAAAAGAAGACGGATACGTTAAAGATGTAAAATGTGGTGTTACAGGGATTAAATGATAACACATAAGATGTTGGAGAAAACAAGATGTTTATTGGTTGAGGTTACAACATGTTATGGGGTACAGTTCTCTGCAGAGTCTGGGGAAGACTCTGCTTATATAGCATAGTATGTAGGGCGAAGCTTTCTATTGGAAAGCTTCTGTACTAAATACATAATATATTTACTGTTAGATGACCTCACGGCTGATCATCCATATAAGGTGTACGGTATCCTTTTTTCGTGTACGGTTAGTTGACCGTCACAAAAAAATGTGATTTTTTTAGCACCCAGCCCTCTCGAATAAAGAATACTTTCTTCCATTTTGATTGGACCCCTGGGGTTCAATCAATCATAAGTTTCAACGCTCATAAACTTTAGCTCGAATTCCATTTTCTTATGTGTTTGATAATTAATCCTGTGCACATAAAACCTTAAATTGTCAGGATTTATTATGAAAAACAAATAATTTTTTTTTCTGAGGGGGGGGGGGATTAGTATATTCCTTTCTTGTGGGATTATCTTTATTTTGATTAATTTTTTTGCCCTACAGGTGGTAATACTTGGCCAAAGATCCCGTGGCTGGGCAGGAAAAACCATGGCCACCCTAAAAGATGCTTTCGAAGACTTTTTAAACCTGGAAGTATTGGTTGTGTCGGTCACTGCCGTTGGCATGGTTAGATTTCCTCATCCGGAGTTTGCCAATAAGGCAATTGAGATATTGGATATGGAAATTGTTAATGCATTTCCTGGGGTACCCTACGGAACCTACCTCACAGCTAGGCTGTTGGTAAGTTACCGTATTTTTGTTTAAATTGAATTATCTATTAATCATTTTATTTCCAGACTCGTGACCTTGAAGCATGGGGCCGTGGCGGAGGACGAGGCCGTGGTGGAGGCTGAGGCGGAGCGAGCTGGGGCCGTCGTGGAGGAGGAGGCCACGGCCAATAAGGAAATTGAACTGGTGGGGGCGGCTGTACGTTGGCATGTACGTTTACTAGATTACAACCCTTAGTTTTTAAATTGTGATTTTTTTAAAGATTTCAATCGGCTCTTGTCCAAAGGACTATTTAGGAAACTAAATTTTTGGTTTTGTTTACATCGTTCGGGGACAACTTTGCGCCAAGAGCCAATTGAAATCTTTTAAAAAATAATAATTTAAAAACAAAAGCTAGTAAGCTAGTAAATTTGGCACAAATTTTTCACTTTTACCTCTTCACAGTAAGTCAATGGGAAATCTACTTAGAAACGGTACCACAAGGGGGCAGCAGTTGCTTATGGCAGGAATACAATGTTTCCATTGATATGGAAAAGGTTTGACACTGTGGTGACCAAGAAAATCTGCATTGTTTGAAGCCCATCTCTCCGAGTTCATACGGTTAAGTACTTATTTACAGATCCAGTTCGAAAAAAGTGGTAGCAGATAACTTGGCGGTTATCCACAACGAATGTTAAACAATGGTGCAGCAAGAATTCTTTACCATCACTTGCGGCTTTGAAGAGAAGCTGATAGTTCTCGGCCTTCACTTTAGATCTCGAGTAGCAAGTGAGGTGTAATGCGCTAAGTTGCGCACGCTGAGTTACGCATGCGCTGGCTACTGTCCAGATGTTCATTCTCCCCCTCCTCTCTGTCCAGACACTTTATGATGGCGACTCTGTTTACAGAAGACGTCTCAGAGCTCTCAAAGCCTTTCGACGTCTCAAAGCCTTTCAATGTCTCAAAGCCTTTCGAGCTCTCAAAGCCTTTCGGGACTCCGAAGTTAACCCTATGTCTTTCCTAGCGCACACTTGGTATATAAACACGCACCCTCACATGCATAAGGCAGAGGCCGGTGAGCGTGTGCGTGTAAGTTCTCTTTATTCTTTCTATTAGCCTGTTGATCTGTTTATGTACTGTGTTTGACTTGTGTGAGTAATAAAGTGTAGTTATTCGGCAACACTAGCTGTTTCATCATTTATTGTAAGCGCAACTTCCTCGTCCAGAAGCGTGCCTTACATTTGCTGAACGTGCCAGTTTACGATCCTTCTAGACAACAGTAGTAACAAAGGCACTCTGTTAGTCCATCACTCATCTGACCAGATAAATTCGAAAGGATCTTGCTGAAAGAGCTGTCGAAGTGACTCTTTCAGGCAAACCTTTACCGCGAGAGTAACAAAGGCACTCTCCGGTTTCGAGAAAGCAGTAACATCACTTCACCTACAGGAAGAGTTGTCGAAAGGACTCTTTCGCTTCAAGTCAGATTCGCTAAGTGTAAGTGATGAACAAAATCCCGAGATTTTTTCGTAAACGTAAGACAGAGACAGGAGAAGAAGTACAGTCCCCAACTAAGGATATTTTGATACCAGCAAAATTAGATAAACTTAAAAATAAGATTAGGCAAGAAATTGCAGCAGCAGAGCTACGAATAGCATATATATTAAACAGACAGGACAGACCAAAACCAGGTGATAAGAAAGAGATTGAGGAAAGAGAAACAGACATAAAACACCTAAGAACAAAGTATCAGGAATTATTAGACCCTGAAATCACAGTGTACTTTGCAAAGAAGAAACAAGCAGAGCCTCTCACAACAGAAACCCTCACTGCAGCTGAACCTCTCATCGCAGCTGAATCTCTTAGCACAGCTGAACCTCTCACTGCGGCGGAGCCTCTAGCCACAGAACCAATTGATCAGGCCCCACCAATAAAACCTTGACGAATTAAAGAAAACCGCGTGAGCGATTTATTCAATTATAGAGAAGAAGAAGACGAAGCACGAGCTGACCCCCTTCATATAGAAGAAGTAACCGGCAAGTGCATTAACTGTAGAGCACTTGTAACATACTCAGTGAACGCTGAAACAGGACACTGTAGAAGGTGAAAAAAAAACCAAAACAAGATAGTGACGTAGACAAATTACAACAACAGCTCAGAGACCTACTACTCATAGACAAGGTAGAAAAAGTAGACGTAACTGAACAAAGAAGCCTACTCCAAGATTTTCTTGAAGACGACGAAGACGACGAGGAAGAAAACTTTGACGACGAACAAAACCAAGTGCCGAATCAACAAGAGGAACGAAAAAAACAAAGAGCATATTTACGACTCTGTAGACGACCAGAGCGACGACGAGAACCAACAAGAACGCCCAATTTTCTTTAGAAATTATTATGACCCAATAGACGTCATCTACAATCAAGTACAACCGTATATACCTCAACATTTTTTCGAAAACGAAATGGCTCTAACTCAACAAACAGTAAATGCCTGGCAACAAGCAGTAAACCGACAAGCCGCAATCTTAGAGTCAGGAATTGGACTATTAAACGCACAAACAGCAAAGAAAGAAATACCAAACTTTACAGGAGAAATCGAAGGAAAATTAGCAATCGAAGAATGGTTCAAAATAGCAGAAAGAATAGCGAGAAATGCAGGATGGAATGACGCACAAAAACTTCGTTTCTTTCAAGAACGAATGGTCAAATCCGCAGAAAATTTTAACGACTCACTGACACAAGCCCAGAAAGCAAATTACCAAATATGGAAAACTAGTATACTGGAAGGTTTGGCAGATAACACTACGAAGGCAAGAAAGAAAGAACAACTAAAAGACCTCAAACAGGAAGATGCAAGAGTCAAAGATTTCAGAATTAGAATTGATGACTATTATAAAATTGCATTCGGCGTAAATGCAGCAACAAGCGCAGATGCAACAGTAACAACTCTGAGAGACGAAGCAAAAAAGGATGTTTTACTTAACGGACTAAAACCAGCAATATCCGATTTAGTATGGAATAGGGCAAATATTCACAATGCAACATATGCACAGGCCATAGAAATGACCGAGGAATGTGAAAAGATAGTGGAAGTCAGAAAAATTGCAAAAAGTAAAGATTTGTCTTCTGCTGTTACAGTGATTTCAAAGGAAAATGAGTGATGTGATCACGCTCAGATGCAACAGTAACAACTCTGAGAGACGAAGCAAAAAAGGATGTTTTACTTAACGGAATAAAACCAGCAATATCCGATTTAGTATGGAATCGGGCAAATATTCACAATGCAACATATGCACAGGCCATAGAAATGGCCGAGGAATGTGAAAAGATAGTGGAAGTCAGAAAAATTGCAAAAAGTAAAGATTTGTCTTCTGCTGTTACAGTGATCACAAAGGAAAATGAGAAAAACACCGAAGAAATCAACAACCTCAAAGATATAATCAAACAGATGATGTCCACATCGATCGCGCAATCACAGCCAATCCTTGATCAGCAGACTATATCAGCGCTAAAAAGAGTATCAAAAGCAAAAATCGACGGGAAATTTCGAAGTGGAGCCAGAGAAAACAGAAAAATAGTAAGATTTAGAACAAATACACCTGAAAGGAGCAGATGTCAAACTCCAAATAGATCATACTCGTACAACGACAGCAATCAAGGATCAAATTGGGGAAATCAAAAGCTATACGAAAGTAGAAGATGCTACATATGCGAAAAGAAAGGCCATCTGGCATGACAATGCTGGAGAGTGAACCAAAGCAAAGGAAATCAAAACCGGAACAGTCAACGAAATGGACAAAGATGAGAGTACAACAGAACGAACAGCCAAAGCTGCAAAACCAGAAGCAATGGCAGTTTCCGCGACGAAACTGGTCGGAACGGAAACAATTAAGAACGTTGCGAAAAAGAAAATGTAAATATCCCTCGTATAAATTATTTCACATAGAAGTTAGTATAGACAATGTAACCACACATGCTTTGATCGACACTGGTGCGTCAGTAAGCGCCATGTCGGAATATTTCTTTTCTCGCTTATCTAAAGATGTAGTTAAAAACAAGTTAGACACTCATGACGAAAAACTCCATAGCATCTGTGGACAGAGTTTGGACATCACAGGTATCTACGAGTTACCCATTAGTTTAGACGCAAATGTAAATAGCTTGAACCAACAATTTTATATTATACCAAAGTTAACAGAAACTTGCATATTAGGAATGGATTTTATTACAAGAAACTCAGTAATTTTGAATGGTAAAACAAGAAAATTATCTTATGTGATTGATAATAAGACATTTACAGTAAATGACGAAATTAAACAGCTTAGACATTATAAAGTCACCCTTAGTTCAGTAAACTGAGCAAATAACATAACTCCAATTAAAATTGATAGCGCAGATTTAGAAATGCACAGAGAGAAGATAACTAACCTTTTGAATAAATATAAAGATATGACAGCGGAAAATTTGTACGAATTAGGCAAAGCCGAGGGAATTAAACATAACATACCGACGACAGGTCAAATAGTGTACCAAAGGCCGAGACGGCAGGCCAGAGCACTGCAGAAATTTGTACGGAAAGAAGTAAAGGAAATGCTAGCTTGCGGAATCATAAGCCCTAGTACAAGCCCACATAACACACCTATTCACTTAGCCAAAAAGAAAGGTGGTGAATATAGATTTTGTTTGGATTTTCGGCAATTAAATTCGATAACGACAAAAGATAAATTCCCTCTTCCACGAATCGATAAGACAATTGATTAGCTTTATGGATCAAAATTCTTTTCAACACTCGACCTGATCAGCGGGTATTGGCAGATAGAGATCGATGAACAGGATAAACCAAAGACAGCCTTCTCGACAGAAGATGGGCATTATCAATTTAACCGAATGCCTTTTGGCTTAACAAATGCCCCAGCTACGTTCCAACGCCTAATGAACCATATTTTACGCTCTGTCATTAGAAAATTTGATTTAGTATATTTAGACGATGTTATCATTTATTCAACATCAATAGAGCAGCATATTAAACATATAGATATAGTACTAGGATTGTTACTAAAAGCAGGTTTAAAAATAAAGTTATCAAAATGTACGTTCTTGCAAACTTCGGTTAATTACTTGGGACATGTAATTTCTGATAAGGGAATCACACCTGATCCTAAAAAGACAGACGCTATAAGAAATTACCCAAGACCAATGACCATTAGCCAGTTGAAAAGTTTTCTCGGTCTAGCCGGATATTATAGGAAGTTTATTAAAAATTGTGCTGAAAGAGCGCATGCACTAACTATGTTGACCCGGAAAAATAATCCGTGGAAATGGGCCCAGGAAGAAGAAGAAGCTTTCCAATTCTTAAAGAAGTGCATGATCAATCCACCAATCTTACGCTATCCGAACTTTTCGCGAGAGTTTCTTATTCATTCTGATGCGTCAGGATATGGTGTTGTATCAGTATTGAGCCAGATACACACGGAAAATGGCGAAGAAAAAGAAGTCGTCATTGCTTACGCTTCACGACATCTGGGTGATGTTGAAAAGAATTGAAGAGTACAATAGAGAAAGAAGCTTACGCTATAGTGCATGCAGTGAAACAATTTTACCCGTATTTGTACGGAAGAAAATTTCAAGTATTAAGTGATCACAAGCCGTTGAGAGAATTATTAAGAAAAAAGGAAACTTCAGCAAAGTTAGCTAGATGGGCTTTATGCCTGCAAGATTATGATATCGACATCGACTACAGAGCTGAAAAGGCAAATCAGAATGCAGATTTCCTCAGTAGGATCTTCGAGCCAGATGACGATAAAACAACGCAACCTGAGCAAACGCCAGTGATAAAAGCATTGACAACCATAAACTTTGCAGAGGAACAAGTTAAGGACAAATACTGTAAAACAGCTTGCGATAAATTTGAAAAAGCATGTAAAAAGCAGGAAGCACTGCAAAACAGCTTAGAAAGTATAAGACAATTGTCATTGAATGAGAATATACATGACGACAGCCCCCGAGACGGTGACCAAGGATATCAGACAGATGAAGACAATGTTTACAACGATGAAGAAGAGATCGTTGAACTTGACAACGGTCTCATTGGAACATCTGCCGGAAGAATCCTGGTACCGGAATCCTTAAAAGAGAAAATCCTGAAAGAGAAAAAGTACGCAGAACATTTAGGAGTTAAAAAGACAACGGCAAGGATTCAACGTAGATTTAAATGGCACAAAATGGCAAAAGAAATTAAGGAATATGTACGCAGATGCGAGATCTGCGCAAAAAGAAAGGCAGTCGGAGTAAGCAAACCCCCATTAAATCCGATTCCTCCCCCAGACGAAGTTTGGCAAACAATGGCCATGGGCATCATGGGACCGCTAGTAGAATCAGGAAAAGAAAGAAACCAATACATTTTAGTAATGGGAGAGTATCTAACACGATATGTAATCACAGCCCCCCGATGCCGGATCAAACAGCTGAAACAGTGGAAAGAACATTTGTAAATAATGTAGTTTTAATTCATGGAGTACCAGAAAAAGTGTTAACCGACCAAGGTACTAATTTTCAATCAGATTTAATGAATGTCCTGTAAAAACAATACGGCATTAATCGACTAAAAACAACCGCTTACAGACCCCAATGCGATGGGATGGTTGAACGAGTAAATCGAACATTAGCCGATATCATTGCTAGTTATGTATCAAAAGAGCCAAAAATATGGTCAGATTTTCTGCCATCAGCAACTTTTGCTTACAATACGGCTGTACATTCAAGTACCGGTTACAGTCCCTTTTATCTAATGTACGGCCGAGAAGCAACTGAACCACAAGATATGATGAAACCAGTCAGAAATCGTAATATGACTGATCCTAACATGATCTTTTCGCAGATGTGGTACGACGCTCTGGAAATAGCCAGAAAAAAGCTAATGGAAGAAAAAGAAAAACAGAAGATCTATTACGACAGAAATGCAAAACGAGTAGAATTCAAAATAGGAGACAAAATCCTGTTAAAAGCAATGGCCAACACACCAGGCAAATTTAACATGCGCTGGGATGGTCCATATACAATAAGAGAAAAGAAGGGAAATGTAAACTATTAAATCTACGCAGACAATGGAAAGAAAATGATGATAGTGCACGCAGACAGGATGAAGATATTTCATGAGAAAAATCCATCTGAATCTAGTCAAAAAATCATAGAACCACAATCAGAATCTAAAACAGAAACAAAACCCCCGCAAAATATAATAAAAGATCCCATACCCATACCAGAAACAAGATATAATTTAAGAAAACCCATACGTATGCCAGATCGTTACAGAGCAAACTAACAATAAAATCCTTTCAGATGGCCCAACTCGAATCATTTATCATACTGACCCAGCTGTTCATCCTATCTTCATCAATGATTATTAATGTGTGTGACTGCAATAACCCCAGACACGTTGGAATAATGGATACCGAAACCCCCGCTTATTGTCGAAAAGAGAAAACTGAAGATCCTATCCTGGCTGATTATCGTTTCTTCGTCAACGAAGAACCGCACATGTCATGGGAAGGGTTTATTTGTAAAGCATGGATAAAAATAAAAACAATCGACGGTTTCTTTTTCGGGGGTTTTGACACTGTATTTTCTTCAGAAATACAGCACCTCTCCGAAAATGACTGTTGGAGAATGCAACAAACGAAATTGTGTGGAGAAAATAACATGGTAGAGGACGGAGGTCATCTCTCTTACACGTCTATTCCAAATGGAGAAGGCGTGTGGATGCAGAAGAAGACCTACAAGTCCGAAAATTGTATGATACAGAAAATTGTAATGAAAAAAGACTGCATCAATTGCCCAATCACCTCACCGTTTGGGATCATAAAAGCTCTCCCAAAAGACACATTTGTGATGCACCAAGACTCCGTCATTGTGTGGAATCGACAAATAAGAGATTTGGCAAGCGAATGCAAAACAAAATATAAATCCAAAATATACAAAATAAAAATTGGTCCCACATTTACAACCTAGAAGCCGATTATTGTGTAAACCCCCTAATTAAAATACCCTCAAGGTGTGATACTCTGCCAGTCGGTCAATTCAGAATTAAAGAAAATAAATTAAACGTAATACCCAAAGCAATTCAGATACAAAAATATGTATAGCCATGTCCCCTTTCCTCCACCAAATCGATGAATGTAGTAACCTGTACTCATTAAAGTGGAACACCAACACACTGGAAATAACAGGCAAAAAAAGATGCTTGCAAATGAACGACAATTCCAGTGTGTCGATGAATTTCTGTACGGGAACAAACAAACAGAAATGGATCTTTGGGTTGCCAGAAATAAACTTTACCAGCAACATTGATGCAAAAGAACCACTATTGTTGCGACATCATCAGTTCATTGAAGATCAATCAATCATCAATGAAAACGTCATAGAAAACGAGCTAAAAAGAATTTACTGCAACAACCTACAATCCGCACGTTATACAACAACATTCATCGCAGAATCAAGTGGTTTGCTGGCAGCAAGAGCTAATAATCTACCACTCTGTCATCGATTGAAGCCTTTAGGAGACTACTTTCTAATCCAAAAGTGTAAATCAATTGAAATCAGAGTGGAAGCTAAAGAAACGCGATGCGGATTTGAACCTTTTTACGAGAACCAGACAATAGGAAGAGATGGATTTTCTCTTTATTCGTTCTCAGAATGTTTCTGGGAAGACGGAATAGTGAATCTGAATGGAAAAAACGTATAGATGGAAAAAGCAAACTAGAGAATGGATATTTGTTGAACCGACTCATCACCAAGAAACCCTGCGCCTAGCTATGAAATTTAATGAACTGACTGATCTAGAAGCCAATTATCAATTAAATCATCATGAATTTTATCAGCGGCAAGAAGTAGAGAGAATAAATGCCATCAATGAATTAATGACAAGAATTCATGTAACAGATACTGGAACGCCATTAACAATTCAGGAGGAAGGAGCCTCCAAATTTTATAAGTTTGATTTGTGGAATCGTGTGAGAAAAGGACTCATAGCCACAATAGCAATCTTATTTACACTCATTCTTTTGATATTGACTGTGATCGTATTCTTGAAAGCCCGCACACTACGGTCGCGTCGTCGTTTCGAGGCGTACGCCGAGCAGCTTCAAGAAAATCGAAAATTAATTCAATCGGAGACTTTAGAAAGAATGAGGATGGTGAAACCTCTGGAAGAAAGTGTAGTTTAGCAGCGACAAGATCACAACCAAAAAAAAAAAAAACTTAAAAAAAAATGTAGAAACCAGGAGCAGATCATTTACAAAATTTATTACTCGCACAACTACAAAATTTATTACTTACGCAACCTCTAACAACCCCCCGCACAGATCGGTCAACCACTTCTTAGATAAATATTTACCCGTTAATACGACCCCCCACGTAGCGCGAACTTGACCACTTGACCAGTGTCAAAGAGAGAAAAAAAATCAAAGTTAAAAAAAAATTAGTTAGTTCATCTTGCAGGATGCAGTCGCCAACATCTAAGTTCCTCACGGAAAGTGAAGTCAACATGAAGCCCAGTTTTAGTCAACAGGCGCTACATGATTTGGAACATATTATTGGACAGTCAATTGAAGATAGCATCCAGCAAACTACTGAAAGATCAGAAGACCACAGCTACGCCCAGCTAAGCACCGCGGCCACCTGCGTAAAGACGAGAGGTAAATCGGCCTCGATTTTAATTAAACGATTACGTATAGAAAAGAATGTCAACATCACAACGAGCCGAGGATAAACACCTCTCATAATCGCCAGCCAACTGGGAGCGGCGCGTTTTGCTTCAATCATAATGATGAGAGGAGCGGATCTCGACGCTCAAGATGTGAGGCGATACGCGGTGGAATCCACGTCACTGAAAATGTTACGACAATTAGTGGAGTGTGGTGCAAACGTAAACATTCGAAATGGTGATGGCAACACTCCGTTGCACCTCATCGTCAGTGCTAACAATTGTGAAATGTTCAAAGAGTTGTCAAGAAACAAAACTCTTGACACATCAATAGTCAATAACGACAATGCGGACCCTCTAACTCTAGCAGTAATGACAAATCAACTACGAATCATGTCACTACTGCTAAATTTTAACCAAGGATATGACAAGCAAGATGTACAGGGGAAAACGCCGTTACACTGGGCATGCATGGTGGCAGGCCCATGTGTCATCCACCGCCTCATTGGCAAATCACAGGAAAACATACAGGTTATGTACGGCGACACCCCTCTGACGCTTGCCATTAAAGGAAATAACGATAGAACAGTCGACTTACTGTGGAACACACGGCATTTTAATCTGTCGACACGGGACTCCAATGGCAACTCGACACTCCACATGGTATGTCATCATCCGAACAAACACATGATTCAGTTAATTATGGAGAACACAATCGATGTAAACACACGAAATGCATTTGGCGAAACGCCTCTGCATCACGCCTGTTCGGCCAATAATGTCGTTGCCGAGGAGGAATTGTGAAAATTCTACGTAGACAGGACCCAAGTAACACATGTTGTCGGTCTGATATCGGACCATGTTGGCATTTGTACCTAGCCGATATCACGTGCCAACCTAAACCGATATCGGCTGGAGCTCAGTTTGGCGCGCCGATCTGAGTAGGCCCGATATCCGGGCTGAAGTCGCTCTAATACGGAACCCATGCAACAAAAACCAAAAAAATAATTCTTCTGTCTTCACCTATTATTTGTCTTGTTCCTATTCACTTGTGAATTCTTTCATATTTATAGTTTGACAGTTACAACTTACGACTGAGACTGGATTTGAACCAATCATCCTTATACTTGCTATGCACGCTCGCTAACCACTGGACCACAACAGTTATATAATAAGAATTCATATAACAATATTATATTTAAATGTTTTGTCTAAATTTTAATTCCTGGAGGTATGCGAAATTGCGGCCTTAATTCGGAATAATTCAAGAATTTTTATCTTTCTCCAGAATTGAAAGCGTATTTGCATGTTGTACTAATACGTTTTTTGGCTTGCATGTATGAACTATGAACTTATTTTTCAATTACTTTGCAATTTTTAATTGCTTCAATTACTAATATACACTATCATTATAATGATTTAAGCATATTATAATTAATTAAATATTACTTAGAGGTGGTCATAGAGAAATATTTTTAAATATTGATGTAAATGTCAATCAAGAAATTATTGAGATGGAGGCAGTTTTGATTTTGAAGAATCAGACACGGAAATGATGGTTCAGCAGTGTCAAACAACTGATTTTGAATTAAAACAGTCAGGTATTTCTTTGATATGTAGGCTTGATTCTTTCGAAGCAGGTAATAGGGAAGGAATGGTATGAACATTTTTGGAATGTACACGTCTTCGCAATTCGTTTGCTCACATCAGAGAATTTAACCGAAGAAAAGATTCTATATGCTGATGAACTCCTTAAATTTTCTGCCAATCAGTTTGATGTTTTGTATGGCGATCACCATCCTGTTTACCATATTCTTTCTCGACTCGCCAATGACTGTATAGCATGGCCGGATCATTAGAATCGTTCAGCGCATATTTGTTTGAGTCTTTTGGATTCTATCAAAGGTTACAATTCTATATAATGCTGTAATTTAAGAATATTTTAATTTTCTAGATTTTTTCTTATTCCAAGCAGATAAAAAAAAAATAAAAGGGAAGTCACTTATAAAAGGCCTATTCACTTTATTTCATAAAATAAAATTTATATTTTTTAAATTTATATCAACTTAGCGAGATTGATCCAACCCATCACTCTTTCTAACTATTAATCGAAACATTTTTATTCGTTAATGTCATGTATTTTTCGTCGGACATAAAATACAATTTGGTTCTTTAGCAAAACGCTGAAATCTATTTTATTACAAAAATGTTAGGGGATAAGAACGTATTAAAAAAATTAATCAGGATTGTTTCTCATATAGATGTCGGCCCGATATCTGAGGCCAACATAAAAACTTGGCATTTTTTAAACGGTCGGCTGAGAGTCGGGGGAGAGTCGGCTAAGTTGGCCGATATTGCCAACGAAAAATTCGATCGGGCCGACATCGGCCCAATAAAGTGTGTTACTTGGGGAATGCGCGTGATTCAAAACAACAGACTCCGTTGATCGTTGCCGTATGCAACAACGGAACAGCAGTAGCCAAGTCACTATTTTATAACGATGATTTTGCCACCCTCTTCAAGACGACGGATGGTGATGAAGAAGCTTCAAAGATCGACAAGTCTGTGGACATACGAAGGACCGTCTTCGTGGATGCAGCAGACGAGCTGGTAAATACAGCTCTTCATTATTGTTCAATTTTTGACAACGTAGAACTTCGATCATCAATAAGAATTGGGACACTCCAATAACAATCTTAACGCGTACTCAACCCGGATCGACGTCACTAATCTACAAGGAGGTCTACGAGCCACTCTTGCGACTACAACACCGAGTTTCGGCAGCAGAATTCAACGAGTATTTCCCGGAGCAGGACCCGATCGACATTGAAGACGACGTTCTTCCCTAAATTTTATTCATCATTTACATGTGAAGACTAGATTGGTTAGAAACGGACGGTTAGAATAAATTTTAAACACACAATTTTTTTCCCTCTCTCTCTTATAAAAGTAGTAGTTCTTAAACTCCTTTCTCCCGTAACTTTGGTTCAAAAGAAAATAAAAAAAACGACAATAAAATTAGTATAGAATGCTAGTATATATATATAAAAAGAGAACAAAATTTTTTTAGAACACAATTTTCACATGTTTATTTCTATAACGGGACTTCACGTATTGGGCTTTTCGGTTTGAAGCATGAAGGATAAAATCCGTTGGTAGTACGCCACATTTATTTTCCTTCCCTATTTAAAAAAAAATACATCACGAGACGGCACACCTTATGCTTCTGTTTTGTTGTATGAAAGTTGAATAATGTTGGTAATACGCTGGTTAAGCGTCAATCCTCTCGACGACGTGACATCACGGTCGCATGTGCGGAAGTGAATCCTTAATAATGGCATAAATGTCTGCCTGTCACAGGCGAGACCTCGGAAATGTCCTGAGGCCTAAATCGCCCATGACTATTAGCAGAGTCACGGTAATAAGCTGGTTAAGCGTCAATCCTCTCGACGACGTGACATCACGGTCGCATGTGCGGAAGTGAATCCTTAATAATGGCATAAATGTCTGCCTGTCACAGGCGAGACCTCGGAAATGTCCTGAGGCCTAAATCGCCCATGACTATTAGCAGAGTCATGTTTTATTGACTCTAGATATAAAAAAAAAGCAATTGATCAGAATCAAACAGACGACGTCTAAATCGATGATTACCTATCTCGGCATCTGACCAAGTGGATTCAACAAAAGTAACTTCCCCCGTCGGCTTTTCTTCATCCTTCGGTCGGAAATCGCGCGTATTGCCATACGTGGCGTAATGCCGCAAGCGATTCATGTCACAGAAATATATAAAAAAAAAACCCACCTTTTCTTTCACCTACAAAATTTTTTTTTAACGAAACTACTATACACTAATGAATTACCTACTACTAAAGTTAGCTCGTTACACGAACTATTTCGGAGCTGTCACCTCTAACAAGTAGCAAAAACGAGTAGCAAATGAAAATAAAAATTTGTTTTTCCCGGTAGTTCGGCCTACTGCCGTGCATTAATTAAGACTTAAATAATTTAGCAAAAATTTATTTTTAAATAATAAATAAACAAAACAAGTATTTTTTTCAAATCTGGCAATCATTATACTTTTTCTAAGTCTTTAAGTGTTCTTTTACCGGAGCTCCCGGGTTGGGGAGAGAGACAGTATTTCTCAAAACAGGGATCGGAAAGGTTCTACCT
Organism: Daphnia galeata; assembly: GCA_030770115.1. NCBI lineage: Eukaryota > Metazoa > Arthropoda > Branchiopoda > Diplostraca > Daphniidae > Daphnia > Daphnia galeata. The sequence continues at coordinate 4,989,790 of CM061122.1, forward strand.
TCAAACCCGTTCCCACTTTATTGTGTAAATGTCTCACTTCGTTTGAGGAAAAGGACAATCTTTTCATAGCATCAAAACACGTTTTAAAAAAAAACTTTTTTCACGTTTTTTGTTAAGCAATAGACATAAATGAAAATAGGGGAAGGGGAACAAACGCGGCCCAACCATCATAGAGGCTGAAAAGAAAATCGGATTAAGCCAGAGCAACTCTACAGTAATAGTAGCAGCAGATAGTGAGCTATAGCCGAGCCCAGATAATCCGTGGGACAATGAGGAGATCCATGCTGTTAGAAGAAAGGTGAGGAGGCTTGAGAGGCGCTGGAGGCTGACAAACCTGACAATCGACAAGCAAATCATGCACGGCGAGCTGCGGAATCTTCATGAGATGATCAACCTGGCTAAGAGATCCTTCCTTGAATCTCAGATCCTGGAAGCCGGTGGGAAGAGGACCCCCCTCTTTAAGCTAGTTGACTCGCTGCTGCTCGTCAAGCCTGGTCTTTGGCTACCCGCTCATGATTCCTTAACAGAACTCGTTGGGCAGTTTAGCCACTTTTTGTCTCCAAGATCAACACTATCCGAGCGAACCTTGACGCTGCTGCTGGATACTGGGAACCGGAGCCACAACAACCCGTTGTCGCCTACTCATCCTCTCCAGTAACTGCTTGTGAAATTTCGTCTCTCATATTGTTGTGTGCATGTAAGTCCTCCCCCCTCGACCCATTGCCTTCGTTTGTTCTAAAGAAGTGCCTACCCTCGTTGGCTCCTTAAATTGCAAACATAATTAATTTGTCTCTCTCCTCTGGAGTGTTTCTCCTTGATATGAAGGTTGCCCTTATTACCCCACAGTTGAAAAAACATGGCCTTGATTCTGATGCGCTCTCCAACTATCGACCTGTGTCCCTTCTTTCATTTCTTTCTAAACTTCTGGAACGAGTCGCCGCTAAACAGCTTGTGGCACACCTTGAGTCTCAGTCCCTCTTCGCCTCTGTGCAATCAGCTTGCAGGGCTGCTCACTCCACCGAAACTGCCCTTCTTAAGGTACTTAACGATCTCCTCACTTCAGTTGAAAACGGCGACGCTGTCATCTTGGCTCTCCTGGATCAAAGCGCGGCCTTTGACACCATCGACCATGGCATTCTCTTAGTCCGCATCTCTGCTCGCTTTGGTGTCCCATGACTCGCCCTCACCTGGTTTACCTCGATCCTCGACAAAAGGCAGCAGTCGGTCAGCGTCAATGGTGTATCATCATTTCCCACCCCACTCATCTACGGTGTTCCGCAAGGTTCGGTGCTAGGCCCTTTACTTTACATCCTGTACAACTCCCCGATGCACGAAATAGCTGAATCTTTTGGGATCTCTGACCACTTCTTCGCCGACGATGCGAGAATAAAGAAATTCCTCTCTCTCCCTGCAGTGGTACAGCTCGTGCATGCTTTTGTCTTGTCCCATATTGACTACGGCAACGCTCTACTGGTTAGGCTTCCCGCAACTCGCCTGGCGAATTTGCAGCGTGTCCAAAACTCAGCAGCTCGTCTCATCATGGGTGTAAGCCGGTGTGAATCCATCACTCCAGTTCTCCGCTCCCTGCACTGGCTCCCAGTTTGTCAGCGCATCGAGTTTAAGATTGCTGTTCAAGTGTTCCGCTGCCTAGTTGGTCTCGCGCCACAATACCACAGTGCACTTATCAGCCTTCGCGATGCCGGTCGTGAATCTCGCTCCTCTTTCCAGCTTCTACTCTTCTCCCCTCGCAGCCACATGAAAAGCTTTGGCAACCGAGCCTTCTTAGTCACCTCTCCTCGAATTTGGAATTCCTTACCCCCTGACCTTCGCTTAATTGCTCTTTTTCCTTACTCTCCTCTTTTCTCTCTCACACAGTTTCGTTGTAAGCTAAAAACATTCTTGTTCAGAACGGCATATGAAAATTCAGTTTCCCCATGTATATTGTCGGAGCCGATAGCGCCTTTAATCATGATTTGGAAAAGGCGCTATTCAATATTAAATGCAATACATTATCATTATTATCATTATAGCGAAAAAGAAAGGAGGAGTGGAAGTGACTTTTTCAGGCGACTCAACTGCTGGCCAAGCGGAAAATGTCCTTTGAGTCATTCGCGGAAGGAAGAAGAGAGGAAGACACTAGTACGACGACGACCGACTAAGACATCGACTACTAATACTATACTACATATACTCTTCGTGTCCGGATGACATGCAGAGTGGTATTTTCTCACGGGGGATCTTTACACGTTACGTTACGTTCTTAAACTGCAATAAAGTGATTAATCAAAAGAAAGCCACTGTTCTTTAATAGTGTTGTGTGTAGTGTTGTTTAATGGATCACATTTGAAAAAAATCAAGTATTTTTTGCTTTTTGCCTTGCCTTTCACATTCTAAAAATGTCTACTTACTACTTTTACTCGCATCTATGAAAACAGCGTATTTTTTTCTACTAAGAAATGGCCCAAAGAAATAATATTCTTAGAAGATAATTCTACTTCAAAAGGAGGATTTAATCCCTGAAGAACTGTAAACTCATCACTTTCTACGATGTTAACATAGATAAAGTGTAAAACACTTGTAGGCCAATTCTGCTGCCCACCAACTGGACGAATGTTAAACAATTTGCAGGAAATTGCAATTAATGGAATATCCTCAAGAATGATGTCTAGTCGAATGTCACGACAATCAACTGAATCTTCTTTTCCATAATCAACGAAAAAAATTGACACATTTCCTGGGTTTTAACCAGTCTTCTTTACAATTCCACGACACCAATTGCCATCTTTATATCTAGATATAAAATTAAACATTAGATTTAGTTCACAAAATTTAAATTAAAATATCTTGTTCAAATATGCCTTACAGGGCTACACAAAGATCTCCTGGACAGCAAGCGAGATCAGCTCTTGTTAGCTGTTTCGTTGAATTTCGCATTCAGCCTACGATTAAGACGGTGTAATTCCGGATCAGATAGGACGTCGCGCACATAAATCAGTCCTTCTAAAACAATGTAAGTTATGATTCCCAAAAAAAACTTTTGGTTCGGCTGGTTTCCAATTCCGAACATTACTGATTGGAACCAGCAAAGGTAGTAACGAATTTCGAGCCAAGCCAATGTCAAAAATTCGGCGTTTAGGTTGATTCGTGTCATGAATGACATTTGCCCGGATTTCACATCATAAAAAAACGTTACAGGAAGGGCGGAACCTCTTGATGCCGGACCTCTTTCCACGATATAAATGGCATTAGCTGCAGAAAGTCGGCCACGTATGCTGTTGAAATAAATGCAATATATATTAAAGATGTTAATATAGAGTAAATGTAAAATAAACCAAATTTACGTACTACTCAACGGTTTCCAAATGTCCATCACCATTACACACTGGATAAACATTGACCAATGAACATTTTTTAATTTTTCGTCCAATTTTTTCGAAATGCGACGCCAATGGGTAAATTTCATTGATATTTACATTGTTCTCATGACCAGTGTCAACAAGAGAAACGATGTATGATTGATGACATATCGATCACCCATACGATTTCACCACGCCACCACCACTTACCACCACCACACTAATTTATTGATAATTTTGATAAATCTCTTTTTTTTCATTTTTTTTTTTGAGTAAATTGATTCTATCCGGTGAAATTCAAACTAATGCTCAGTTCCCTCGTGGTGCCCCCGACCGTTGTAACATCTTTTGTCAAATCTACTTGTATCTTCGGACTTTTTAAACATCCAACTTTTTTTTTCATTATTTTTTATTATCATTGGTTATGCCCCGTAATAGAAGTAGTAAAATAAATAGAGCAATTAGGGCTACTGAACGCGAGGAAAAGTCATTTTATCGCAGTCACACTCATCTCTCAAGACCCCGGCCACGTGTCCCCCCCACTCTATGATAGACTTGAGCAGTTGAAAAGTGAAACTCTAAAGATTGTTGAATTTATCTTAGCACAGCAGCGTATTATTTCCCCTTTTTTGCTACCACCTGTCCGTGTAATCGTAACACAGATTTTGTCAATTGGACAAGAACTTAACGCTGCTCAAGCTATCGAGTACGAAGTGCTTCAAATTCTTCATCTAGAAGATTAATTTTTTTTTATTCATCATTTTTTTTATCCATCGCCAACATGGGCAAATCGGACAATTTCAACCAAAAAAAGGTCTATAATCAGATAAAAGTGATTTTCAAACCTGGACATGAATTTAATGAGACAGCCAACGATGTGAGGGCTGTACAGAAAATTTCACAAATTTGGTTAAAAATACGCGCTTTGATTAATGAAAAAAACAAATTAATCCCACACAATGCCAAGTCATTTTTTTGGCGATTAGTTGCTTAAACGTTATGGATACCCTGGATCACGCCAAGTAAATTTTCAAAATATTTATAAGCATTCTTGGGAGGTTCGTTTTTTTGTGATTATTTATAATGTATCATTTGAATTAATTTTAAACATCACATTGTTAAGAACATCAGAGATGAATCTAAGACTAAATTCTATGCACAAAACCTGATCGAGTGTGAGGACATTGGGCAACAAAAGCATAGAATGGATCATCAGATTTACCAACTGTTGGAACTAGCATCAACTATTTATGAAACATTGAGTAGTCAGCCAAAGAAGAAAATAATGGAATTCTTTAATTATTTCACGAAGGTAATATTACTTGTTTATCAACACACATAATAACTGATAATAATGTATTTTTTTAGCATTTGACCATCAGTCAACCTGTTGCTCCACTAGCTCTGAATTTGAATCATCCGGTCCCACACCCATCTCTTGTGATAAATCCAATCAACAACGTTCAAGTATTCAAACAAACGATGAAAACGACACATGAATTATCATTCAGTTGGGAAGAATTGGGTAACATCGAGCTGAATCCTAATTCATTTGACGATCCTCAGCCATCAACATCATCCGCAGGAAATTTTGATCCATCGTCAAACTTGATTCCCATTGAGTGCGGAGATAATCTGGACGATTTTTCAACCGCTATTCGTCAAGCCGCTGCTAAATCAGTTGATCAACAATAATCGATTTCTTTTATTGATTACACTAAGCAAGACAAGAAGAAAGAAATGCTAAGGAAAAAAAGCAACCTAAAATCAATTCCTTTTTCCCTTACAAACGTCAGAAATCCATCAACGAAAATCAACGACAGCAACCCAGACAACAACCTGATCCATCACACGAAGTTGAAGATGTGGTGTTATGCTGGTGCAACCTACCAGCTGCCATCAACCGTGTGAGTTGTACCTCAAAACAAATCCAGAATCGAGGAAGAGAATACTACTGGTGCCAAAGGAAAGCTGTTAAGCCGGTTGGTGGGGATGCAGACATGCTAAGTGCCGAGGACTTTGCCATATGACAAAAAGGTAATGTTTTTTAAGGAAAAATTAATCGTTTTTTTTTTATTTGTCAAAATATCTTTTTTCATAAAACAATTTCCAACATGTTCATATTGTTTTTTTTTGCCTTGTTGCTATGTTGTTTCACTCCTTAGAGAAGAAAGGAACTTTTTGTTTATTCGTTTAAGTGTTCCAAGCGAGATTTTTTTTTGTTACGTGAATATTTTTTTTTGTTTCATTTTAAATCACTCGGCAAAAAATAAGAAAGATGTTATCATTAAAACCTTTCAAGTTTGTGCAATCAATTGAATCAGTACTACTCGTAAAATAAGAAAAAAACAGGAAAATCCACCGTTCGATTCGCTCCTCTCATTTCCCCCCGGCCTGTTGGCCTCATACTGGAAAAACTACATAGAATTGGAGTCTAGGAAGAAAACGATGCGCGTGTTTTGTTCTCTCCCCCCCCCCCCTCCTTTCCTTTAGGCTAAGAGCAGGGTAGGGTAGTAGGGTAGTCGGGCGTAGTAGTACTGCTACGCAGTAAATGCATAAACAAATAGCGGTTCGGTTTGATGTCAACCTTGGTGTACAAACACCAATTGGGTGGCCTCTTCGAAATTGTATGCAAATATTACTTTTGAATGGCGCTCATCTTCCCGATTAGATGGCAAAATAAAAAAATCTGAAATCCCCTTGTCATAGCTTCCAGATTCATATGCCTGAATGGGAAAATCTGCCAAGATTTTAATTTGTTTTGGTTTTGGTGGTTAACTTTCATTCCATTCAAGATTCGATTAATGAATGTATCTTTCGTTGTCAATACATCAAGTTACTGGTGTTTCTTACAATCATACTTGGTAGTTTCCATCTGCACTGAAGAAAACGAACCGTTGTCTATAGTTGCTTTGGGTGTCTAGAGATCGGACCAGGCGGGCGACACACATTAGAAACGCATTTTCCGCTACAAAATAGGAATTCTTCCAATTGTATGCTTGGGCACGTAATCGAACAAAGCTTCCGCTGTTCCTATATTCTTCTCTTCCATGTGATTCAATGATGGCGGTGTATAATAAATTAATAATTTTTTAAAATTAATTTAAGAAAAAAGTAAAAAAAGATCGTACAATTACTTGAATGGGTTACTTGGGAAATCCTCTGGCGCTTTCCATCCGGATTTTTGATCCACGAAGGAACACTTTCTGGATCAGTGGAGATACCCTTGGCTGCCAAGAAAAAATAAATGATGTAACATTAAAAAGGGGTTGCTTGAATTACGGCCAGGGTTGTAAATCGATACTGACCTCACTATCGGCGGTTGCGATAGCGATATTGAGGCCTCTCAATATCGGCGGTACCGCTAGCGATACTAGCGCGCTTGGTCTATCGCCGCTACCGATAGCGATAATTTTTGCGCTACTTAAAATTCAATGTGTATGCTGATAGAAAATTATATTGCCCAATAAAGTACATTTCAAATAAACTATTTTCCTGTAAGGACCTTCGATTCGATCTTAAAAACATTAAGCTTTCAAAATTAAAGTCGCCAAGCTTTGTTCTCAGTGGGGACAAAATTCTGCCTCCCAAAGAAAATATTCTTTCGACAGCAGCGCTCGTCGGAAGGGCCGTATTGTATTTTAAAAAAAGCTTCTTGATTATTGGGTAGGCATTTAACACTTGCAAGTTTTCGGTATTTTTTTTCTTCAAAGAACCTTGATAGTTCAATTTTGATTGGATCTGCCACAGTTGATATAGGTTTTTTTTTTCAATGAAGAATAAAAATCCTTTGGGTCGTCTGGTGAAATTCGCGTGTCCATGGACATTGAACCGGGTACAAGAAGTGTTATCTGGTTCTGCAATTTGATGGTGATGGCTTCTTTTGAAGATTTCTGGTCAGTATTAGATTCATCCAGCCAATCCAATTTGAATCGAGGGTGCACTGCAGACGCTAACTGTAAATCGGTATTTAAAAAAAAATCGCCGAACCTCAAAGATAGACTATTCAAAAGACTGTCAATAAGAGGTAAACCGTGCTTAATTTTTCCACCATTTTTCTGTTCAATTAAGCTTCGTTTGATGACGACTAACGTAGGGAGCAAATTCCCTGCTGTGACGTTGTTTCCTTGCAAAACATCAAGTGCATAAGCTACGGGAGTCATGATGGAAACAAATTCAGAAATAAATTTGAATTCAGCTGGCTTGAAAATGGGTAACTTTTCGGCAGAACATAGCAGATTGAGACTCTCCTTCGCTTTAGCATCTTTTTCGATTTTTCTTGTTCTTTAGATTCATTACAGTCGATAAGTTGTTTCACATGTCGGACTGAGTCAAATAAAGCATTCCATCTGGTCGCGTTTGGAATTACAAACAGGACACCTTGAAGAATAAAATAAAATTTACTAATTTAATTGGAGCCGGTATTTGAATCTCAATACACTACCCAAATATTCCTTTACTTTCTCTGAAAAATAATAACTACGGCTTTGTTTGTTGAAGAGAATTTGTAGTTTTCCCAAAGTTGATTGATATATCTTTCGAAATGGTTTGTTTTTAAATGATTTCTTGACATCTGTTGTACACATAAGACACAGCATGTGACAAGCACACCTGCGATGTGGGGGTAAATTGATATAATCATCTTCCTCAAAATCATCATTTTCTCTGGCAACCAATGTCCCAGTGATTTTCTCAAGAATCTATTAGAAATAAACCAATTTGAAACATAATATGCCTAATAAATGTAGCAGTCTATACCGTATCTTCGTCTTCTTCAACTTCCGTTTCTTTTAAAATTGTTCTTATTTCTATCAATTCTTCGTCATCTTGCTCAGATTCTGATTCAGAACCGAAGACTTTAAAGGCTTTCAAAAATTTTGAGCCACTGTCTGTTATCGTCACTACTATTTTCCCACTCAGCTGAAATTCCGTATTAATTGAATCGAGTGTTTGGGCTAACACGTCATAAGTGTGTCTGCCAGTTACTCGTCTTACAGCTAAACAGACAGAGCTTCTATCCAATTCTTTTGACCACCAATGGCAAGTAACACCCATGAAAGACTTCCCTCCACGAGCAGTCCAAAGATCGGCAGTGGTACAGACATGGTCAACTTTGCTTAAGATATCAATCAAATCAAATTTTCCCTGCTCATAACTTCTGGCCAGATGCGTTGTCAACTTGTAGCGAGAAGGAACAATGAAGCCTAAGTATAGCATATATTAAGTTTAAAATCTTGTGATTTAGTGGGAAATGTTTTGATAATTACCTGGGGCTAACTGTTCCATAAATTCCTTAAAAGATTCAGTTTCGACGTGACTTATAGGCAAAACACTGTCGACAATGTAGTTACAAATATAATGATCAAATTCCTTCTGAGTGTAAATAGCTTTTCGAACTTTGAAAGTATTTGAAAATCCTTCTTTTACGGAAATTTGTGAATTACTACTCGAGCAGGATTCAGATCCACTCACGTTGCATGCCTCAACATTCAACCTTTTTCTCTTTGCTGCTGAACTTTGGCAAGCAGATACAAAAGAATCGAACATGCCAATATGTTTGCTCTAGTCATATAAATATACATTTAATATCCAAAGAAATATCAAAAAGGTATTATGTCTTACTTTCATATGAGCTTTCAAGTTGTTTCTTGATTTATCACAACATGAATACAATACAGTGGGCTTTCCTTGGCAATCTACTACTATTGGGCACTTTAAACACTGGTATAGGGAATTTCCTTGGGTTTCAGCGGGACCGAAGTACGAAAAAATTTGGACAGATGTATACTCTTGACATTTTTGACAGTTTCTGGCTATGAAATGATATGCCTTCTTCTGCTTATATCGCTATCGCTAAGACTAGCGGCGATACCGAGCGCTAGTGGTCGCGATAGTCAAATTTAAAAAAAAGCGGCGATTTTTTCGCGCTACCTGAAAATATATCGCCGCTACTATCGCTATCGGGAGCGCTAGCGATACTCAATACCCATACCGCGATACCCAATTTGGGTTACAACCCTGATTGCGGCACATTCTTTCCATCCGCTTCTGCAGCACGAACGCAGTCTTCGAGAGTACGAGTACAGCCGAAACCAACCGAGCCCTCACATTACGTAGCAGCTTCCAAAAGCGGTACAACACATTAGAGACGCATTTTCCACTACAAGATTGGGATGTTTTCTTCCTTTTGTATGCTTGGACACTTTTTATTAATTTAAGAAACAAGTAAAAACAGTAATATCGTACAATTACTTGAATGTGTTACGCGAAAAACCCTGTGGCGCTTTTCAGCCGGCTTGTCGATCCATGAAAGACCACTTTCTGGATTGTGGGGATATGATCTTCTCCCCTGGCCTCCATCCTATGGTAAATATGATAGGTATGGCATATAGCAGTATCTCCACAGTTGACCTTACACTCAAAACGGTTCAAGACTTTCGAAAATGGAAAAAAGCGACAAGATTTCCCTTCTAAAGGAAAGACCATAGACCATATACCTATATCTCAGATAATGGCCCTTAAACGTTCAACTTAGCCCATAAGGACAAGATGGATCCAGATAACATGTGATACTTCTTCTGCCCTTGACGTTTTATGCAGTTAGGCTGGCAATCAATAGATATAATTCAAAAATTAAACACAAACAAACATAAGAAATAACTTTTAAAAGTGCATTCACAAAAACGTTATTCTGCATTGCATTTCGTAGTCTTAGGAAATAAGAGGAAACGAGAGAATCCGGGTGTAAAACCTACACACTCTGAGTATCTCCTGAACAGATTTACTCCCTTTATTTGTGAATACAGGAGGTTCTTGTAGATACAAAGAGATCTGGTGGGACTATTCTAAATCGTTGGTGTATATCTGCCAATTATTCCGGCCGAATTCGGAGTCCAGTTTTTGGGTGTGCAACAAAACTGCAATTGTATTTGGCTGTACTGGTCTATGCAACCAATACGAAGGCTGTAAATGTCAAAGTTAACGGTTTAATACAGTACAATGCCTCGTGGACTTCACGGGGAGCACTAGGCAATTTGTTTTCAAGGCTTCCTTCACCTCATCCCACGCTCAATCACGAAACTTTCGAACTTTAGGGTAGGTGCATAAGGATTTACTAGGGTGACGTTTACAAAAAATTTGTATATGAAAATTACTCTCAATCTGCCCTCATCTTCCCGATAAGATGTAAAATCCAAAATCTTCTCTTCGTATATTCTATGTTATAGCTTTCAGGGATGCAATTCCTAAACTATCAAAGGGTTGGAGATTGAGATCCATGGCACTTGGATGTTTTCGTCCACCCTAGTATTTGGCTTGCGTGGCAATACCGGTTTTTCTATGGTTTTTTAAACCAAGGCATAGGGAAAAACTGGTTCTGCATACTGGTTCTACACCGCTTGTTTGCGTGTAGAACATCGTTTTAAACCAGTATTTTGAACCACTTTGAAACGCAGGCTTAAAACTCTTTTCCGGGCTCCCTTTCAAGGTCTTATTAATACTCTTTCTATAAAATTATGAGGAAACTTTAAATTTAACGTAAAAGTATTCCTTCTTTCATTGTTATTCGATATTTTTCATTTACTTCTTTGACCGAACCGGGATTTGAACCCAGAATGATACTGCTTTGAATCAGTAGCTCTCTTCGCTATCATATGAAAAACATGAGGTAGAGACGATTATTTCAAGTAGGATATTTACGAATTAGGCTGGGAGGTTTCACTCGCCGCTGGCAAAGTGGGTGGTGGGTCGGTTAGCTTTCTTTGAAACTAATAAGGGGAAAAGAGTTGATAAAAAAACATAAAAAAGCGCCGCCTTTTTTAAGAGCACGTGCGGATTAAGATAAAGTTAAGCTTCTTAAAATTCTTTATATTTTGCCGACGGACGAAAGGAAAAGAAACAAAAAGAACGGTGAAATGAACTGGTTTTTATCTGAGTAAAGAACGGTGACTGAAAACCTAATCTCCTTATTATAACGAGTGTGGGTGGAACCCTTTTTTCCGTCAAAAGAAAGGGTTTGAAAGAGGTGAAAACCACCGGAACGAGAAATTCACTTCGCAGGTACAAGGGCAGTATTTAAAAAAAATGAGAATCTCGTTTAGTTAGTTTTAATAGTCTGCGTCCTCGCCCGAAAAGTACGCTGGCGTCTTTTCTGATCTCCTCGAGTCACCATCCCCTAACTGCTAAATTCACGACTGGGTTAAGTAAAATGTTTTTTCCTTAAAACATTTTTGCAGTTTCTGAAAACCAAGAAGCAGGCCATAAATTTAAATTCAAAATTAATATTTTGAATTTCATTTTATGGCAAGGTCGACTTTTTGACTTTTTTGGTAAATTCTTACCTTTTTCCGCATAGTTTTTCTTGGATAGAACATATCTATTTAATTATCCTTTTATAACGATAGTAATGAAAGGGCAACTTGAAGAAATTGAAATGAATCACAAAATATATTTTCCCAAATGTCGGACCATTTTTTTTCTGTATGCCACATTTGCAAAAGTATGATAAAAACTGTGAGACAACCCCAAACAAATTGTAAAATTTTTCATGATTTTTTTTTCTTTGCCGAAAATTTAATATTAAAAATATCGACAATTTATCAATGTTGCCATAAAATTTTTAATTTGAGTTGGTGATGTAAGTGATGTTAAATTTCTTATTGCTTTCTTGGTTTTTATGTGGAGAAAGTTTGATTGTTAAGTTTTCTTTATTTTGTTTTTAAGCTTAACTTTAATACCAGTCCAAGAAATAACCTGAGCATTTTTATAAGCAGACGAGGAAAAATTCTCATAAAAAAAAACATATTTCAATCTACGTTGGCTAGACAAGAAGCTACATTCAGAATATAGTGATTGGGTTCTACCTGTTTAAGGAAATGACCTTACAGCTAGTGCAAGTGCGAGTTTTCCTTAAGTTCCATGGGGAAGGCAGCACTTTTGATAGTCATGCTAAAGGAGACCATCATAAAAAGCTTATGGGTATCAAACGTAGCCAACAATCAGTGTCGAGTCTCTTTCCTCCACAAATTACAAACAACAGACAACGTACCATTTTGTTTTGTAACTAACATTCAGAAGTTCCGAATTCATTTATTTTTAGTGAATGTTAAACTATTTTAAATTCTGTTTCGATAGGCCAACTACAGGGTCACAGAGAATTTGTATTATCAGAAAAGAGGCTCCAAATAACTCAAATATCTGAAAAAATTTCGCCCAACTCTATTATATCTTCAATTATCCTAACAAATTCTTTCAACTTAAACTCACCTTTTGTAGTTAATGATGTTTCTACCAAGGCTAAAATCATTGGAGCTCTGAACAATGTGACAGAGCACAGTTATCTTAATGCATACAAAAAGACGGGGATAGATATAGAGCAATGTTTCCTGACAGTAAAATAGCAAGGCGATACTCCCAGAGTGCCACTTAATTGAGTTATGTGATTTACTTTGGATTAGTCCCTTTTTACATCTAAGAGAATCTGCACAACGCTGCAAAAGAAAAACTGAGCTTTGTTTTTTATTTTGACCAAACTTTTAACCATTTTTTTGAAGAAGGTCAAATGGACCTCACCATTCGCTACTTTGACGAGACATTGAAGCTAGTGCAGACTGTTTATTTCAATTTCATGTTATATGAACGCAGTACAGCAAAATATCTCGTTGTCTTTTTCCTTGAAGTTTTATCTGAAATTTCGTTTGAAAACCAGCTGCAAATTTCCATGAATGGACCAAATGTAAACTGGAGGTCTTTGAAGAAAATATCAGACCGTCTTGAAGGGTCTTTTAACCGACATAAACATCCTGATTTATCAAAGCTATTTAATCTTGGGTACTGCGCACTGCATGTAGCTCATGGAGCTTTTAAAACAGGATGCACCAAAGCGAAGATGCAAGGATGCGGCGGCGAAGAAGCAGGCTTTGACTTCTGGAAAATTCTTAACGCCGGTGCCTCAACCTTGATTACCTCTACAAAGAAACCCCCAGCAGAAAGAAAGAATTCACTGAAATAAATAACTCTGACATATTTCCAATGACATTTTGTGTTACTCAGTGGGTGGAAAATGTCGGCCCGACCAGCACTTTCATAGTAGTATCAACCAATCTCCAGAAATATTTAAACGAAGTTAAAACCAACAAACTGTTAAGGTTTGTTTTGAGGATCCTCCATGGAAAGCCAAAATGATATTTTCTGCATTTGTAGCGGAGGAAATTGAGCCTTTTTGCGAAATTTTGAGTCCCCCAATCCCATATGGCTCTTTGCGGGTTCAAGTACTCTAGAAATGCTGCAGAATTTGATGAAAAGGTTCTTTGGTCGTTCTTTAAATCATAAAGAAGTATGAAAGAAAATGTCAGATCACAAGTGTTGTCCTTAACGATGAGATTGAATTTTGACTTGATATTTTCCCCTCGAAAAAAACAAGATTGGTAGTGGAACTGAAATTTAACTTGGAATGTTTTTTACTCCTGGCAGAAAAAATCGAAGTAAAATTACTCAGTTACAGGGAAAACTTTCCGGAACGAATGGGGCGAGTTTTTTTTCTTCAGTGTTCATTTTTATCTTTGACTTAAAATTAAAGATAGTAGCAATCATCTAGATTTAGACTTTGTTTTTTAATATGCGTTAATTTTCTTGCAAGAAATGTGTTCAAATTCATTGAAAAATCTCCTTTAAGACATTCTATCTTTCTAGGAATTTCTTGTTTTCTCCCTTAAGTTCTACTGTCACCTCATAAGAATGATAAAAGTAGACTTTCATTCTTGTATGATTTTTTGCCTAGAACAATAATCTTACTAATTCAGATTCTGACAAAATTGAAAGAAAATTTGAAAATTTCCTCACTTGGTTGATTCCAAATTTAAACATAATTTTCAGGACTTCAACCCAAACTTAGATCCCATCGAAGAAAGTGATGTGGTCAAATACAGACTTGAGTATCTTTACGCAAGCGTTTTTAGCAACAACAATTTCCCCAATGGCGAATGTTATGGTAGGTTGAAAGATTTTCTTTTTTTTCACAGGGCATCGTACCCGTTGAATCGCACCCGCGAAAAAGGGTTCTCTATTAATAGGAACATGATGATAGAAGATATATGGAAGAAAATTCTGTAATTGGCCGAACGTTTGAAGGAAGCAAATATCATACCAAATTTTATATGTATTTTAATTACTTCTTCATAAAAAATATATTGGTTATCTTCCATATATTTATAGGCTGGTTTTCGATCAAACAAGTCGATCTGGAGGGGTACTAAACGTACCAATTCAACGAAAAATGGTAAACTCTGTACGAAGTGCGAGTAATCGATGAAAGCAAGCCCAGAACGAAAAACGAAAGAATGTGGCAGAGGCCGAAGAAAGAGTGGTGGTAAAAAGGAAATTAGAGGCAAAGGAGGAATGTCAGAAATAGTGACAAGCGTCTTCAAGAAATCAAATCCCAACTAACGAAGCTTTAAATCTTGTTTTTATTGAGTCTCTCTAATCATTCACGTCCATTAATTTTCTTTTCGTGCAATTCGAAGTTTTTTTATCTTAATTATTCAGTTTTAAATCTAATACAGTCAGACTAATACATTGTTTTGCATTTCTGAAACAAAGTAAAATTGCTCATATTTCAATTCGTTAATTATATAAAAAGAGAAATTCAAAACAGATTTTGTCTTGGAATAAAAACAAAATATGTCTTGAAAAGCTTGAAATGGTCTTGGAATTTGATCTCATTTTAATGTTGAGAATCCTAAAAAGTTGTTGTAAAAAAATGCTTGAAATTGTATTTAATTTTTCCATGAACTATATTTTCCCGTCATGAATTTTTGGTAATCGGGATAATTTCTGAGAAAATGAACATTTCTTTCACCATGTTTAATGACATTTTCTAGTTTTTGGTGATACAGTTCATAACATATCATATGGTAGGAGGTAAGGATTCATGGCACTGGGATATTTTTATCCAGTATCCAAAAAGTGAAAATAAAATGAGTTAAAATTGAGAGTCCGCGTCCTCGTCATTGTCCACTGAATCATTGTCATTGTCCCACCAGTCGCCATCCCCTTATTGGACAATAACTTAGAATATTTCCGAATGAAAAATTGTAGTCAGTTGAGTCAGTGAGTTATCACAATGCAAGTTGTGACTCCTTGCCAATTTTGATTGACCTTTAATTGGAGTTTTGATTCAGAGATTTTTTTGGATAGTACGATCAGCGGGAAAAATCAACGAACTTTCAGGTCTTTTCTCCATCTTTTTCGAATGCTCTGCATTTACTACCTCGTTAATTTTCACGTGAAAAAAGGAAATGTGGATTAGGAATATATGAAACTACGCATCACTGATCAAGAATTAATGCAGGTAAAATTCAAGGAAAAAGAAGTGTTCAGTTTGAAACTTGGTTTTTATTAAATTCTGTAAGAAGGATTAAAATACGGTGAAAATATGAGTAAATATTCCTCGAATCGTAAATCCAATGTCAACGACGATGGACATGAGGAGTTCGATACAGCAAATGGCGATATTTTGTGTATGACTTGATTCAGAGGTCACCATCTTAATTGCAATGAATGCCTTTACACTCTACGTGGAAACCACTAGGGATAAATTGCCCGTTGATTTCATCGAAAACGCGCTTTTTGACTTGAGAGCGGGGGTCTGAAATGGCCCACAACAAACCTATATTTCGCTATGTCCGCGTTGGAGGAAATTCTCGGTCGACACTTTCAGACGGCTGAAGGTTACACAAAGGATTCATTTGAAGACGTAATAATTAAAATTTAAAATTAAACTTGCCTGTAACCTGCTGTACAAAACATCGAAGTGCTCTACTGGCAAAATTGATTTTCAAATATGTTGTTATTCGTTTCCGATTAAAGGAACAAAAAACCAAAAATTATCTAATTGGCAAAGTTACTGCCCAACGCCACAGCAGAATATACCAACATGAATGTTGCTCTTTCTTCTGACCCCTTCAGGCCACACAACAAATAATTCCCACAAACATTGCAACAGACATACCCCACGTGAATGTAGTGCCTATTGTACAACCTGCCCCTAGCAAAAGAAAAGAAAATGTCCTTTGTTGCAATTGGCCTTTAATACCGGTCAAGATATACACTGTTACAATAGAAGGTGAAAATCATGGTCGTCCGTTTTATATGGTGGTGGAAAGCCTCGAGAGATTTTCAAATGGATTGGCAAAACTGCTTGTAACGGTGAATCGATCACTCATATTTGTACTCATAACTTTGTCTCCATAAAAATTGCGAATGGGAGTCCCGTAGCTACAGCTAAATCCGGCGGTGACTGCTGATGAGCTATTTCAACAAGCTGTAAAAGAAAAATGTTCTTTAAATTGCTGCATTATCCTTTGGAAGACTCAATTTATACCTGCTATTGCTGTAATCTAGCTTTCATTTAAAGCAACTTAGTTTTTAGTTGTTTGTGTTGGAGTTCAAACAATTTCTTATCCAACGGAACACATTGATGAATTAAAAGATCGCTATGAACTTCATCTTTTCTTTCATCTTTTTGTTAGGCATATTGGATATGGTCCACTCATTTCAAACACTTGGCAAATACATTTTCTATATTTACTGTCTTTGATAACACCATTCAGTTGGTTTTCTTACTTACTCTGGGCTGGTTTGTTCTAGAATGTAATCCATGCGGCCAGAAAAAAACTCAGAAAGCCTGATTTGAAGTCTTGAGTCGCGGCCTTGCGGAGCTGATTTTTCTTGAACGACGGGACTGTAGCTATCAAGGAAGGGTGGCGTTGGCTGAATTTAGGAGGCTAAATCTTAAATTTTAGTAGTGAGTTACAAGTGCATCTGAAATTTGTTCTCTTCATTTCGTTCATGGTTGGTACATTTATTTTTGTTTTAACACTTATCTTTCATCAAGTATATATTTTATCTGCTTAGGTAAACCTGCTCCTCTAGGAGAACAGTCTCACATTGATTGGGTTCCGACAAGGTTTTTGAATGAAGAAAGTCAAAACCAGGATATGCACTGTGAAGATTCAAGAATGAAGAACGAAGGAGACACGTATGAGTTGCCAATATTACAGTCAACTTCTCCATCAACTTCTCATTGCAATGCTGAAAACGGTGATATTCTCACAATTCACTTCCAGACTATTGCGGAATGCTTTACATTACTACAGGCAGCAATGACAACTGCAGAACATAATTACATAATATACATGACAACCAGTATGATGGTAAGAATTACTTTTAAATTACCAAAGGCGCCATCCATAAATTACGATACGCGTTTTTTCGCGTTTTTTGCCCCCTCCCCCCCCCCCTTGTTACACCGGGTTACGCTGAGCTGACCCCCCTCCCCCCCTGAAAATTACGTTACATTCAAGCAGACCCCCCTTCGTTCAATGAAAACAAAATTTAGGCTATTTCATATCTGAACAGTTTCATTTCCGAATTTATTTGGGTTCTGAATTGATTAGAATTGTAATTTTCTTGAGAAAAGATGACTCGACGTTATAAAAACCGGATTTTACTGAATCTCGGCTGTTTTTACTCTTTACTCTGCTCCTAAAATATGATAAAAAAGATTTATACATGCTATATAAATTGCTAAATAAAGGTAGTCTATATTATAGCCTACGCGGTCCCATAGCTTCAATAATCTCCCATGTAGCATTATGTTAAATATTATACTGGACAGAAATAATTGGCAAACTCGTGGATTGATTACCCTCTCTTGTTGTTGGGTCTGGAACTCCGTTCAGATCTAGCAAAGACTCGTCGATTTATTTAGCTACTTCAATATCTTTCTCGTTTTCATTGCGTTTGTTCGCGTTTGTTTGCGTTTTCAGACGTTTTTTCTCCTCAATTTGGTTATTCACTTTTGAAAGCAAATGAGAATCTTTTTTGAGACCGTTCCACTTGTCGTTACACATAGTTTGGGCTTGAGCCTTGGATTTCGGTGGATATGCTTCACAGTATGATTTAAAAAGGGCTTGACAAGCTTGATCTCTGTTTATTCTTTAACACTTATTTAATGCACTTAAAGGAAAAGAGGAGAAATTCTTAAAAAATCAAGAGTAAGACCATTGAAAAGAGGAACTATAAATTAATGCAGTTGAAATACTGAATGATGGACGGGGAAAAAGACACTAAAAAAGAATTTTGCGAATCATTAAGGGAGGAATATTTATGAATAAACACAAAACGAAGAAGGAAAAACTCAGTCTGGTCGCACGCCACTCGTCGATCACTTGCGACGAATCGCACCTGCACTTTTTTAAATGGGGAAAGTCGATTCTTATCGACTAGCCTTTTTGATATAGGTATTAGTTTGTTTGTTTATTTTGTTACCTATATTATATGTTTATTACTAACCTAACCTTACCTAACCTAACCTAAGAATGATTATTAATGATTAACATAATATAAACTAGTCTTTAATTAAGAAAAAAAAGACTAGTCCATAAAAAAAGTACAGAGTCGTGCAAAGTCGATTCTTATCGACTAGCATTTTTTTATATAGGTATTAGTTATTATTTTTTTTTTATTACCTATATTATATGTTTATTACTAACCTAAGCTAACCAAACCTAACCTAACCTAACAATGATTATTAATGATTAATATAATAAAACTAGTCTATAATTAAGAAACAAAGGCTAGTCTATAAGCATCGACTAGTCGATAAGAGTCGATTGGGTAGGGAACTGCCCCAATGAAGAGTATCACCTGGCTAGTCGATAAGAATCGACTTTCCCCATTTAAAAAAGTGCAGGTGCGATTCGTCGCAAGTGATCGACGAGTGGCAAGCGACCATGATGGGAAAACTATTAGGAAAAGGTTGAGCGAGGGCAGTTTCAATGTTGCTGGTGGAAAAAGCAGACGAAATAATAAAAAAAAATATTATTCGTACACAGCGCCACCTGGTGGAGATTTTAGAACTAATATATTACTGGCGGCTCCCCCCTATAACAATCTGTCTCAGAAGTTTCAACCACCCCCCTTCCAGCGTTACATAATTTATGGATGGCGCCAAAGCATTCTAATCTCTATTAATCGTATTTCACTAAACACAACTACACAACTTTAGATGATTCTGACGTGGATTACCTGGATGAAAATGACATTGGCAATCCATCTACCATCCTTACATCAACCTTTCTTGATCATACTTACTTCACCATGCGTTCAGAAGAAACTGTAAATTGTCTACTGACAAAGCAAACCGAGATCGCAACACGGATATGACCACATAGTGTACATCACAGAAATAAATTCAACAGAAGAACAGCTTGTAGATGCACTAAAAGAATTGTTGATCATGAAAGATACCATTGCTACCTTAGAAAATGAACAGAAGATGTTCAAGGAAAAATCAAGATTAATCAACGTCAATCGGTCAAACAATGAAAAGACCAAATTTTATACTGGACTGAACTCTTGGAACATTTTCTTTGCGGTTTTTGAGCTATATCTGCCTGGAATGGAGAGTATAACCAGTTATAACGCGAAGAAATGCAAACTGACGTTTCAAGAACAGCTGTTATTGGCGTTGATGCGACTTCGACTGAATCTGAAAATGCAATATCTCGCCTATCGTTTCGACATATCACTTTCAAGTACGACACGCTACGCTAAAAAGTGGATTGATGTGATGTATGTGCGGTTGGCAAAGCCACTTTTGTTATGGCCTGTACGTGACGAGCTATTGTTATCAATGCCGATGTTTTAAAGGAGACATTTTAGGGATTGTGTGTGCATCATTGATTGTTTCGAGGTTTCCTGTCAACGTTTTTCTGATTTACTTGATAGAGCATCTACATATTCGTCATACAAAAGTAGGCCAACAGTCAAATTCCTCATAGCAATAACTGCTCAAGGTACTATTTCATACATCTCACAAGGATACGGTGGGCTCTCCAGTGATGTTTTCATTACGGAAGACAGCAAGCATATTGTAGTTCCAGAAGATCAAAACTTCCTTACAAAATTGTTACCTCACGATGTAGTGCTTGCCGACAGAGGATTTCTTATTGCAGAGTCAGTAGCAATGATGGGTGCAGAATTGGTAACACCTGCGTTTAAAGGATTACGTCCGAGAATTACCCAACTAGAAGTTGAACAATCACGTAGAATATCGAATGTTAGAATTCATGTTGAGAGAGTGATAGGCCAATTGAGAAAATCGTTTAATATTTTGCAGGAAAATCTTAATGTTTATGAAGTGCAATTGGACGCCGATGGATTAGCTTTCATAGATAAAATAGCTTTTTTATTGTGGATTATAGCACGAAATAGATATTAAGATGAATTATTTTGCTATCTTACACGTGTTTTGAATTTCGGCAACTATTTATTAACAGTTTTACACGGCATTCTTCGAGATCTCTTAGCAGCTTGGGCAGTAGAAACATTTACCTTTTTTTTTGTTTTGATTAGCACTTATAACAGGTACATTTACCATCTGACTTAGGGCATTTTTCACTTTTAAATTATTTTCTTTTTGGGATTGCATTTCAACGGCAGGAATTAGGCAGCTTCACGCCTACTACTATTCTTACAAGTTTGACAGGTCCAATTTTTACCGAACCGCTTTGATGCTGTGCATTTTTTGTGAAAGTTTTTTATGACGCAAGCAACCGCTGAGCAAGTAACCATCTGCGTTTCCATCGGAAGAATTTTCTGACAAACACAAGGAAAATATCTAGTCGTATCAACTGGTTCAATAACACATGAAGCAGCTGCCGCTTCCCTAGCCGCTTCCTTATTAGCTTCCGGCTACCTGAACCGGTTTATAAAAATAAACCTTACATTAACTAATAATGCTTTCTATGAGAACTAAATCCAACTCTATCCGAACATGAATTAAGTTGCGTTTTTGTGTACATAGCAAAAATACCATATTTCCTTTCTGTAACCATTAGCTGCAGTTTCACTAGGAAATAATACTCATGGTCCGGGTTCGACCCTATTTCTCCAGATGTTGAATTTCGTTTAAGAGGAAATTTTGGGTCGGTTTCGATTGACTCTTCCATTTTTTTGTACCGTAACTTGCTGGGAAATTTGACTTCAATGCAGCCGAATCCATGACACTCGCAAAAAATTAATTTGTTGGATGGGGACGCTGCCAAGAACGGGTAATGTTTGGAAACAAATAGTCCGCAATCGTCAAACTTTAGACCAATATGTTTCTCCTTGATTGAATGGAAAAATTGCTGGATTGCAACTTGTTCGTGGTCCTAACCCCATCTGCAAGTATGGGGAAAAGTAGTAATATTTCTTGATTGTTATGCGAGCTCATTTTTTTCTTACCGCGTATGTTAATTACCAAAGAAGCTGTTCATCTCGGAATAGCAAATCTCTTGAAATAATGATAGCGATGGTTTTAAAAGGTTTGTTTTCATGACCTTTCTTACTCTACTGCCAGTGATGCGTCCATCGCGCTACTCGAACCAAGTAAACTGAGATGATTGACCTCGAGTGACAATTTCAATAGCCAGTATGTCATCGTAAGATATAACCATTAATGATTCAAATAGTCGTTCGCATTCTGCATTGATGTCTTCTTTTGTCTTAGTGAAAAATGTTGGATCAAATATTCCTCTTAGCGGTTTTGGCAGCTGATATTTTGACTCCACCGGTTCATATTCTTTGGCAAATTGAGGTACCAAGGATAAAATAACGCATATGTTTTCGTTGGACAGTTTTTTGTAGAATTGTTCTGCTTCAACGGCTGTTACTTGAGGTATACTTTGGACCAAATGAGCATCCTTCCTTGGCTTGAAGGATTTCAAATCACTAATCTTGCCGATGGGGACTGGCAATTAAAAATTAATACCATTAAAAGAGGAAATTATGATGGATGATATAATTATAAACAACATACCGGTTTGTCATACCGGAACATACGTGGAACACTCCACTCACAAGGTGAAGATGTCACAGGCAAATTAAAAAGTCTTAAATTTGCTTCGACTGTCTGATATAGCAATGCTGCAATGTGAATACAGACTTCTCCTAATCTGAAATTAAAATAATATAACCCAAAAAAGAATTCATAAATGCTTCTAAGTTATCTTACCCAGAAACACAATCGCAATGAGTCGCAATTACTTGACCATGATCTGGTGAAAGGGTCGATTACCAAGGAAGAAGAGTTGCCCTAGTAGAACGAGATATCTTTTAGATAACTTAAAGACAAAGAGTTATCTACCAGAAACATATCTTATTGATAACTATCTAGTAACCTATTGTCATCTCTTAAAGATATCTTTCTTGAATATCTAATATATATCTTTCTTAGATATCTTAAATATATCTATTATACATCTTTGACAGATATTTTAAATAAATCTTTGAAAAATGCTTTTAAATATACTACGCCACTTCTGTTTCACTTTCTCGTATTATTCATTCCTCATTCCACTAACTTGTTTTTTGTCGACTGTGGGGATCGAACCTCTGACTATTAATATGGTAGCCTCACTTCCTAACCACTATACCAACATAACATACTAAAAGTGCATAAATAAGAAATATACTTTTTTACCAATGGGATTTATGTTTTAACTAAAGATAATAGATATTATCTGCAACATGTAGGATTCTAGGTAGAAGATTTTATGTTCCCTTGAAATCTTCAGTGGTTTTGCGTATAGAAATCGTATTATTAGCAAGCTATAAAATCTTGTTGGATTTTGCAAGAGTACATGCAACCACTTTATTGCAACTAGCCAGTCGTACTATCGAGTTCATATCTAATCCGCCCATCCAAACAGTTAAATTATCCAAGCGTGATTAAACTACATTTTAAAAACAACAATGGTCCAATGTTCCTCCTTCGTTGGCTGCCGTTTTCAAATGTTTGCTAGAAACTCAGGACCTCAGTTCCTAGTAGGAGATTTAAAACTTTACCTTAATCTCCAATGTGTTGAAAAAAGTGGTGGAAAGTATATTTTCAAGGATTTTTTTAAAAATTTGACATTACGATTTCAATTATTTGATTCTAAATAACTTGATACTCGAGTTGTTCATTCATTGTGTCTCAATACCCAGACAACACGCCTGGTTTTAATTTGGGAAAAAAGACGTCTTTGTGTGATCGTCTGAATAGGCTGGATAAAAGTCGGCTTTTGGCGGTCTAATTTAGACGCACATATTTTTATTTGGGATAAAAAAGACGTCGTCTATACCGTCCGAATAAGCTTGATAAAAGACGGCTTTTGGTGGTCTAATTAATGGGTTTCAAACTGGATTTTTTAATGGTCCAAAAATAATTTTTTTTCTGGCCGCAAAGATTATTTAATTGGTCTAAAAAGAGTTTAAATTTGTCTCTATCAGGATTTACTAAAGATTTGTTATTGTAACTTAAGGGAAAAAGTTAAAGTCTGTTTAATACAGTCAAAATATAAAATTTCTTCAATTCTTCCAAAAAACGTGATAGTGCAGTGGTTAGTGAGGTGGTGAGTGAACGTGAAGGATCAGGGTTCGAATCCATTTTGGTTCTTTTATTTTTATTTTAGATATCTTACGTAAAATGTTTTTTAGTTTTTTTAGTTCTCCCAGATGGGGTTAAAACCTTCCAAATACTGGAGACAGGGGGAGGCCACTGCTTTGGCCCGGCGAAACAAACATCCACGCCGAGACCTCAGACACCACCCCAACCTCACGGGGGGACCCGCCCCAAGGAAAACCCACGCCCACCCAGGGCCCGCTCCCACACTGACTCCAGAAGGCATGACCACCCACAACGGGAATCCCGCTATGAGAACAATGAGAGAAGGGACGACAGGCCCCCTCGTAACACTAGATACAACTACGACTCAGAAGAAGAGGGTAACAGAGTGCGGTTCGATCGCTACCGCAACACTCGTTACTTCAACCGCTCCCCAAACTAAGAAGCGATAGCCGGCATCACCACCTCCCCCACCAGCAGGAGGAACAACAGGACTTAGAAGACTTCATCCTAAATGATGCCGGCATCCAAATCACACCAGGACTCTCGGAAATCCTACAGAAAGGTCTATCCTTCATCCCCACATCCACCCCCAACACACAGTCCAACAGCACAAGCCTGGAACGCCTCCGCCGCACACTTAGCATTTCACTACATTGGAGGTTACACGAGAACCCAACACAACGCAAATCACTCATATCAAGACACTGGAACTCAGGATGGAACCCGCCGCAGTACTTCCAGCACACCCTAGCATGGGACGAAGCTCTTGCCGCCTTGAACAAACAAACACAACACCCAGAGAACATTTCCAGCAACGGGCGGAAAGCCCTGAAGGATTTGGAAAAAGCCACAGACTTCTACGTCATGAAGGCGGACAAAGGTGGCAAAACAGTCACCTGGTCAAAGGAGAATTACCTAAAAGAAGCGAAAAGACAGCTCTCGGACCCTAACGTCTACGTCGAGCTTGACGAAAACGCAGTAACTGACACCCTGAACCAAATCCGCCATGAACGGGACGCACTAGCAAACCTCCTACTCCTGGGCAAACATATAACACCCACCGATCATAAAAACTTCCAAGAACGGCCAGCCAAAGCCTCGGCCATCTACTTCCTCCCAAAAATCCACAAGGACAAACGAGCAGACACAGGCACATTCCCCGGTAGACCAATCCTGGCAGCCATGGCTAGCACCACAAAAGATATAGACCTCTTCCTGTCCTTTC
The DNA here is from genome assembly GCA_030770115.1 of Daphnia galeata. Lineage (NCBI taxonomy): Eukaryota > Metazoa > Arthropoda > Branchiopoda > Diplostraca > Daphniidae > Daphnia > Daphnia galeata. The sequence goes on from CM061122.1 coordinate 5,014,805, forward strand.
TCACGGCCCCTCTCCTACAGCGGATACCGGGCTCCCTTCAAGATACCACAGCACTCATAAATGACCTCGAGGCCCTGGACAACCTACCCCCAAGTAGCTTACTCTTTTCAGCGGACGTAGTAAACCTATACCCGAGTATCCCATGGACAGAAGGAATCACCTCGGCAACCAAATTCTACGCAATGAATCACCACATCCTATCCCAAAGAGCCACAGAAATTAACACCCTCCAGCCACCCTCTCCTAGACTATTCAAACAGCTACTAACCCTGGTAATCACCCGAAACGTCCTCCATCTCCAGAACTCGAACTGGTACCAACAAATCAGCGGGACAGCCATGGGTTGCTCCATCTCAGTCTACTTCGCCAACACATTCATGTTCTACCGGACAGAAAAACTGGTTAGAAACCCGCCGGAGGACCTCCTCTATTTTGGCAGATACATAGACGATCTGATCGGAATCTGGAAGGGGAACAAAGAGGACATCATTCCCACACTCAATACCATCACAGATGAGGCGCTGGCCCTCACATTCGTCATCTCCGACGCCCCGTTAGAGGCCCTGGACCTCAAGCTCACCCTTGTAAACGGCAAAGTCAACTGTGAACTCTTTCGCAAGCCCACCGAAGGACATCAATATGTCCACTACACATCTATGCACCCCCCACTCTCTTAAAGAGCATTCCGTTCTCCCAACTACTTAGACTACGGAGGAACGCAACACAAACAAGCAACTTTGACTTGGAAGCGGCCAGACTACTGGAACGCCTCCTCAAACGGGGATACCCCAAAAACCTGCTCATCAGAACCTTCGCGAGAGCAATTCTTGTGCGCAGATCACAACTCCTACGAAAGAAAACCAAAAGCATGGACTCTGGCCGCCCGACCTTCGTAGTAAGATACAACAACAAACAACGAAACACTTCACAAGCAATCAACTCCCTCTACAAGCACCTCCAACCCCTCTTCTCCGAATACAACTCTAGACTGCCAAACCCACTGCCCCTAGAGGCCCCACGGATCGCCTACTCCATCAATCGCCGCTTGGGAGACGGCCTAGGAAAACAATTCAAACAAGGACCAAGAATGGGCTAAAACTCACCAGAGCAGGCCCTACGGGCCACGGCGGCCACTCACCTACTCTGGCCTCTCAGAAACGTTACCTTCCTGATCTACCTAACCTGAAGGCGGTCGGCACACAAGGGGGACCCCACCAAAACATAGAAGTTACCTTCCTGGCTTACCTAACCTTACAGGCGGAAACAGCCCAAGAAACTCCTACTACAAAATAATAGAAGTTACCCCCCGGGCCTACCTAACCTAACAGGCGGCACAAGCTTAATCACCAACGAAAAAAACACTAAAAGGAACTCAGCAGAACTCCCCACACTCCGGTAGTGGGGGAGCTCGACCGGACACACGGAAGGCTATGCTGCTCCGGTAACCCACAGGCCTGGCCAGGACCTATGGGCACCTTACACATCACTGCCCCCAAAGATCCTAAGGCGCTTTGCATAACACGCCACAAGTGGCCATGTTACTCCAGTCAACCTACACAGTAAGCACCATTCATAACACGCCATAAGTGGACATGCTACTCCGGTTGACCTACAAGGACCAAGGGGGGCATTCGCCTTATTTCCTTTGGAGTGTCATACGTACGGGATCGAACCCGACACGATCGAGTGGCGAGGAGACCCTCTAACCACCCTACCAACTGAGACATAATCATACTACGACCATTGGGACCACTAGGGCGAATTCACCCTGAACCCGAAAAACTTAGAAAATTTTACAAAAGACTAGACTGACCATCTGGAACTGAGGGGCCGAAGCCACCAAGGAAGAACCCGCCATTGGGCCCTAACAGCGACAGTACTACCATCATCGTCAGGGGAAGGGAAACACACACACTCACTCGTAGTGCTCGGCCCCGTGAGGAACCTCCCCGTGTTTGGCACCTACTTGGCACCAGGTGTGGGTAACACTCTTACTAGCCCCCCAATTGAGCCTTCCACTATCAAGTCTAGACTCAACCGAGTTGGACGATGATCCCACCACACCAAAAATGATCCGCTTCGGCACCTCCACACGCCGCCGGTCTACGCCAGCTACCCATGTCATTGAGGAACTTCACATCATTGTTGTGGCAAGTCACACCACCCAGGCGATTTGGAGAGATCGTCGGACACCTGTCTGCGGTATTTGCAGGTTCAAGCATACGCAACCAACTCCGTGTCACAGGAATCTCAGATGATGCAATGTCGGATACGAGATTTGAATTCGGACCCCCTCCATCGTAAGAACTTATTACGTGAGGGTGCATTGCTACCACTAAGCCACTTGAGACATTGGACACAACTTCTATATTTGAGGTTATCCCTGAGAGATTTTTAAAATTCTTATTTTAAAAAGCCGAAGGCTTACCGCCGCTTAACCGAGAGAGATTTTCTCCGAAAGCGACCCAAATACTATTAACCTGAGAGGTCCCTGGGGAGTTGGTACTGTTTCGAGGCGTTTGGGGGGGAAATCACGTTTTTACACTTTTAAGGCTCAATTCTTTTTAGATTTTGACGAGACCGATACCGTTTGACGTGAATCACGATTTCACGTTGATTGCTATCAATTGTTTTAAGTTTCAACGAGTTTTTTATCGAGTTACGGGCAGAAAACGACGGCGAAATGCCTCACTTTGTAAAATTCATACCAAAGTTGGCTGCTGAATTCAGAGAATCACGTATAGTTCAAAATGATGAACAGCATTCGCTCTACAACATATCAAAAAATTGCGAGGGTTTTTTTTTGTTTAAAGCGAGAAAAGTCGGATTGAAAAACAGACCCAGAATTGTAAATGGAGGGGAACGGTAAAGCTAGTTCGATTTCGTCTGCTTTTGTTTACATTTCAGTTTTCTTCATCAGTGAGGTAAAAAATGAAGTTTTGATTTAAATTGTACCAATGCTTATTCTGTTAATGTTATTTTACAGAAAACACACTGTACAGGAACTGAGTGAAGTGCATTCTAAATATTAACAAGATCAAATTCACAACTGCCAACTGTTTCCAACTTTATTTCGAATGTATAGGCTCATTCAGATGTGGAATCACATTCTTCACTCCAGAGTTTTCGTAGAAAAAATTTAGATGCAATCTACTTTAGCGCACAACTTCATCTCCAATTCTCTCTGTGTTAGTAATTATTTTTATTAAAATTTTTCTTAATAATTTACATTCTTGCTAACATTTCATTTGTATTTTCAGTTCGCAACTCAACTTTAAAGTCCCCAACTTTTTTTGGAATATATGCTCATTCAAGACATTCATATGTGGAATCACATGTTCACTACAGACTATCGTAGAAAGTTTTTTATTGTAATCTAGCTCACCATACTACTTCATCTACAATTCTCCCTCCGTGTTATGGTAATTATTGCTATTCATATGGATTCTTAATAATATACATACATGCTAACTATTTCCTTTGTATTTACAGTTCCCAACTCAACTTTAAAGTCCCCAACTTTATTTGGAATATGTGTATGATTCTTGTGAATGATATATGAATATTGTGCATGATTATTTATGTGTATGACTATTGTGAATATCTGTAATTATTCATTCATATGTGGAATCAGACTGTTTACTACAGAGTATCGTAGAAAGTTTTGTGATTGTATAATTGGTAATCCTCCAATACTTCAGCCACTTCAGCACACTACTTCATCTCCAATTCTCCCTCCGTGTATAATATGATTCTAATTAATGTACATACTTGCTAACATTATTCCCTTATATTTACAGTTCCCAACTCATTATGTACCTAACTTATTGCATCAATATCTTCTTTCCTAATTGTCAAATACAATACATTAAAAGCTTGTCTGCTTTTTTTAAAAAGAGAAGAATTTGTATTTCTTTATTTATACAAAAATAATGAATTCGCCAATCGATTTCAAATATTGTTTAACTTTTTCGAATTTATTGTAGGAATACAAAGAAATGCTACAACCTACTTTTCTAAATTATAACGAATAACTCATTTCCTACATGAAATTGATTTGATTTCGATGGTGTCACTAACACTCTTAATTTTTCCCATCATTCTCTTCTTCGCTTTCTTCATTGTTATCATTTAATATTCCATTTTTTTTCTTTCATAACCAGTTAATCACCAACGAATAAAACCAATTATTTAATTATTTGTTCATTTTTCTTACATAAACAATATAAATTATCGATTAACTTTCTTCTTTTCTTTTTCCGCACAACACTTTACGTTACTTCTCTATATCGTAAGTTATAATCAATAAAATAGATATTTCCACTTAGTTCAAACAACCAGAATGTTTAAGTAAGTTTCTATCGCTAGAATATAATATTACTCCCGCCATCTAACCTAATCCTTTAAACAAAGAAAGATGCTGCGACTAAATTAACATAATTGCTTTTTAAAGTGAATTCTTGTTGCTTTAAATTATTAAACTAAACTGACTTTTTAAATTTTTGACGCTGGTCAGACTTCTTTTTCGTTTTTTCTAAAATTTATAATTTTTTAAATTTAAAAGAATAAAAAGACGATTAAAAATCTCAAAGGCCCCACGAAGGGGCTTGATACTAGGGCCTCGCCCTTCCCAACAGATTTGATAGACAATTCAAAGGGCTACACATTTAGCCTATTGGGAATTATTGCCCGAACCGGGGATTGAACCCGGAAAGCCTGAACGCCAGGCAGAGACTATAACCATTAGTCCATGAGCTGATACAAAGCTACAACTCGAATATCTATCACACTTTAGGACCATAATTTTTATTTATTTTATTTTTGTTTTCCGAACAAAAAAATGAACCACCAGAGGGCGCTTCAAATTTTTCAAAAAAACTCGGAATCGAACCCAGGCCATCACGCCCAGGAAACAGTTCGAAAATTGACCGCTAGATGTCACCACCTACCGACCCAAGATCGGCCACAAGAAAACCCCCGGCAATTAGTTCAAAAAGTGACCGCTAGATGGCGCCACCTACCAACCCGGGGACTCTAGCCGGACAACTCCCAGCAACTAGTTCCAAGAACGACCACTAGATGGCGCCACCCACCGACCAACCAAAACCGATAAGGACACAAACCAGACCCACCCCCGGGCCTTGGAATCTATAACACTTGCCTTGACCTCCAGACTAGCCCTCCGGCTACCGCGAGACAAACCAGACAACAAACAACTTCTTCAGGGCCGTCCCGCCCCTTGGGAACAACGAAAAGCCCGCCGAACAGAGACGCCACCGCTGCTACAGAGCCCTATAAAAGCTCGACGCGTCCGTAGTTCAGATCATTCGCAAGACTCTTTGAGACCAGCAGGTCGACTCCGGAAAGTCTCCAACCCAATCAGCACAACGGTAACCATCTCTTCTTCCGCTCTTTTTGTTTAATTTTTTTGTATTTTTCGGAAATTAGAGTTTGGACCTTCCTAAGTGCAGCCGCCTTGCCGTGGACCCAACACTGTTCAGCCACCCCCTAAATAAAGATATTTTCTAAATGTTTTATAGATATGATAAACGGGTGATGTTTTTGTATATATTTAAAAGATGCCAACAAAAAAAAAAGACACCAGAAAGATATATAGATATCTTAAAGATATCTAAAAGATATCTCGTTCTACTAGGGTGGTTGATTGCGAATACGTTACTTTCGCCTTTACGACTATCAAACCGTTTGGTAGGGGTAATGAAGCGTAACATTTAACCCACTGTCTTTCCAAATACTTTTCAGCCTCAAGATTTTTAAAGGCACGATACTGCTCAAGAGTCAACGGACCATGCTTGACGATCAACTGCATAAATATTTCTTCTTTGCTGGTTGGTGGAATGAAACCAGGGCACCAAGGCTGATTGCATGGGACGAGAGTTGGAAATTTTCACTCATGAGCCTATTTTCAAATTTCGAGGTAAGTCATAGCAGACGGGACGGGAAGGTTCTCCTTTCATCTCCGTTTCCATTTTGTAATTTAATTGTACACCTTATTGTAAAATCTCACCTTGTTAAGAGACAGTAAAAATCTTTCCAAGAATTCTATACGAAATCTATATTCTCCAAGTTTGATTAGTTCTGAAAACCTTTTTTAATGGATTCTCCAAGCTGTGCAATTAGGTATAAAAGAAATTTTGTCCAAGGGATTTCATTTTATTAAGCTTATTTGATCCTCTTCATCTTCACCAGGTATAATTACTACTGGTCTAAATTGAGGAAATCTGCGATCTCCATAAAGACTTACTTTTTCAAACTCAAACGATAAGTATTTTGTTGAGAATTCTTAATGTTTGATTTTGCCTTTTTTAAATGTCAGGTATGATAAAAACTTGTCCTGGGAATTTAAAAAAATCGTTTTTTTCCCATGGGTGATGGAACATCTGTAAAAGCAATAAACAAAACAAATATTTTTAATTTTTCATCAGATAAGGAAAGAAAAAATTGCCTTCATTATGCGCATGCGAAATCCTGTGCTTTTCTTGCCCTCGAGTTGAAGGATTAGTGTCATTGGATAATGTCACACAAAGCCTTGGTGGAGAACTTGCCATTATCGGTAGTTGTACCGGGTCAGTTTCATTTAGTGAAACCAAGTTAAACCCTTGGCTTTTGACATGTGACATGTTTGGTTTAAGAGTGGGCCTTGAGCCTAGGAGTTAATAAAATTTTACCACAATGGAAGCTACTATCACCTTGTTGGTCTTCAAATGGACGCCGACCGACCGACCTATACAATAAAAAAAACATAAGATTGAAAGATATTTGAACAGTAAATATCTTACTTTGCACTGTGTTCACTCTTTTTGCAGTACAACTTCAGCTACCTGCTGAAGCTTGTAATAACATAATTTTTGACCTGTTGTATTGGACCAATATAAACTTCCTGATTAACCCAAGGTAGTCAAAGCTCAAAGATCAAACTACTGGCTGATAGAGATCGCGATATATCTATGTTGATAACTTGATAATTTTTCATGCCTGATACATGGGATCACGGAATACAACCCTCTTTTGTTTTCTGGTTATTGGAGCCAAAATCTGCCACTTTTTTCATAAAATTAAAAATTTTTCCCACTCAAAAATTTCTGCAACTGTGATTCGAAATAAATGATATCGACGTCTTTTTTTTCCTTTTTGAATTATAAGGGAGTGAATTTTAAGGAATGACAAGGAATTTATATTAAAAATGATGTTATTTCTTTGTTACTTATGTTTATTCTTTGTAAAAAATGGTGCAAGTAATTTAAAAGTACAGCCAAAAAACAAAAAAAACAAATACTTACGAAATGTAAACATTTCTTTTTAAAAATCTAGGTTGTAAAGATGTAGGTTGTAACACCTTGCACGATAGATTGCACCAGAGAACGCACAGTAAAAAAACATTACTCGTCGTTTTGATAGACTGATTCCGATTAAATATCTTCCAGATCTTTTCTTCCATCAGAATCTTTCATTTCATCCAATTCGGCATATTTTTCGCGTCTAATCCTGGTATGAGTTTCCGGGCGAAAAGCACTGTGTTCCCTAATTAACACTTCGTTAGCATGTAATTTATACAATTTATTTTGAATATATTATATCTTAGATGAGAGCCCGCATGCTCTCTGCTATTACAAGCAAGAATAGTTTCTCCACAATCACAGCAGTTCACTGTGGAAATTACTATGGGCTCAGACGGAAGTAATAAATCCTGGTGAGGGATGATTCATTTTCGGAAATTCCCAATAAACAAGGGTTAAACAGCCGAACTTAGATTAATTTAAATCAAGATATTGTCACGGCCATCGGCTATTAATGACCTTGTTGTTTAGGTTGTCGCCAAATGGCGGCGCAACCCAGCTGTACAGTCTAACCCAGAACCTTTTTTTTGGCTCATTCTGCTGCTGTTCCTACCAGTCACGTGCTTCTGCTGCTTCGTATCTCTTGCTTGTGTGACTACGTGTGTGTGTATTTTACTCTATTTTAGTGTGTGTTGCTTATTTTAATTCAGACCAACTAGGGGTACCATCGGTGTAGTTAGTCTAGAATAGTGTAGACCGATGGTGTGATTCACTTTCCTGTACTGTGCCAGTGACAAAGGCCAGTGTTTCAGTGATTTGCATTGTAGTGTCGCATTCGGCAAGTGAACTCGCCCGTAACAATATTACTTATGTAATGTTCGCACAAGCTCTTTGAAAGATGCATCACGATTCACTTGAATGGACTTCTGCCGAACTCCGTAAGCAATTAAACGTGTCCACTCTCTGAAAGATGGAACGTTTTCTGTGATTTCACGAGGAAGATAAAAGAACTTTCGTTTTCTGGGTTTTCCGCCAATAGTCTCTTTCTCTAAAAATAAATGAGTAAATATAATGAAAACAGATCAAAAACGCGAAAGAAATAAAAAAAATTCTGTTTGAGGTTAAATCGTTTCTTATAGGTTAAGGTTAATTAGTACGGTTAAGATGTAATTTCTTTGACAACATTTTTTCTTTCTTGCTAATTTGCTGCCTAACAACTTTGGGTGCGTCAAGGCGGTATTCGATCGAATTACTTTTCGATCAGCTGATTTCCCAAGTTCTTGTACAGCTCGAATCAGTTTAGGTTTACGGCATTGCCATTTGCCTAAATTTTGCCTTAAATTTTTAATTCTTCTGCAGAATATTTTTTTATTTCCTCAAATTTCAAGTGTTTTGTTAAAGCGAAGTGATTTTAAAAATGGATACGAGACAATTATTGGGTATAATTTCTTTTCTAATACAAGAAGAGGAAGATGACGAAAATGACGATTTTCTTGCAATTTTAAGCATCATTCGGGTATTATTGTAATTATTTCTTTTTCTCTTTAGTATATCAATCGTTTTATTCAGTTTCGTTTGAGAAATGGGAAACACAAAAGTAGTACGTCTTTGCTATTCAAATGTCTCATGAAGAGGAATCAGATAAGAAATCTCCAAAGACAACAACGATATTACTGACACTTTTATTTTCATAGAACTTGCTTCAAATTATTGGCCCTGCTTTATCAAGAAGTTTTATTAACGACGGCCAACCCATCAAATACAAGTTTTGTTGGGTATTTGGGCCTTGTCAACTAGAGAAAGCTTCCATGAAGTGGCAAATCGTTTTGGGTTCAGAAGCCGCAGTAAAACATACATATTTTCTTTTTCACAAAATTTTTTACGGAAAACTGTGTTGATTCGTTACAAAAAATATGTTTTTATTTTTCAGGTACTGCGCATAATTTGTTTGTCAAAATTTGCAAAGTTATTTCTGAAAATTCTCATCTCTTTATTCAATGGCCACAGCCAGAGGAATATGCTGATTTGGCTGGACTTAATGGCTTCCCTGATACGCTTGGTACTCATTGGTCTATTTTTCTCGCTCTCATTTACAAATATTTTTTTTTCCCTATGATTCATTGATGGCTCCTTTATCCCAATCATTAAACCGAAAAATTCTGGGGAAAGCTATTTTAATCGGAAAAAGTTTTATTCCGTGACACTACAAGCAGTGTGCACCGGTGACCTACGTATAATTGACGTCAGTGTTGGCTATCCTTCATCAATGAACGACAAACGCGTTTTTAAATGTAGCTCCATTGGAAGAGGTCGACTGGAACGTTTATTGCACGGAACAAATTATCATTTATTAGGAGATGGTGGTTACACATTAGCATTTAGAATTATGGTTCCCTTTAGAAGGGATCATGAGTTAGAAAGGTATTGAATCGTGAAATTAAGTTTTTTTTTAATTAGTTGTGGTCATTTATACTTTAATTTTCAGTATGAGCTTCGCTTTAATGCAGCTCTTTCTAGTAATCTCCAGAAAATTGAACGGGTTTTTGCTCGAGTGAAAGGAAAATTCAGAAGGCTAAGAACATACGACGTTAAAAATTTAGATTACTTTAACCACATGATTGTTGCAGCATGTTGTCTGCACAACTTTACCCTTGACTTGCTTGAACCGGGAAATGAAGGTGATCAGCCGGATGATTTCAACGAAGAAAATAATTTAGATGAAGACCTCATTGACGATGAAAGACTGGATGAGAGGGCCATAGAAAAAAGAAACGATATCGCAGCATACTACTCGGAGGTCATAGAAGAAAGTGACAGCGAATAGCAAAAGATCTTTTTCATCTTCTTAAATTTTCAGTTTAAAACTAACAACTTTGGAAAACAACTTCTGTTTTATATTATTAAATTAGAATAATACAACCTCTGTTTACAATGAGAAAAAATGAAGATCAATATAATTTTTTCAGAACACCAAAAAACTTGCACTACTACGAAGTGAAAGAAAAATTTTCTCTAAGGAATGGCAATTTAACGAAATCCTTAACTCCTCTTAACTTCTCAATTAAATAACACAATTTGGTAAGGGTTTTCTTTTTCTTCGTTCTAAACTTTTGAATTAATTTCGATTAAGAAACATTTCCGATGCTACTTCGATGCTTGATTTGTTTGAGTAATGTTTGAAATTAACGCGGAAGCTAGTGCTACAAATTGTTGCCCATTTTTTTCGGCCTGAGTTGCCTTTCTTTCACTCGATTCCTTCAATTCTCTCACAAACCCAAGTAAAATTTCTTCTTTGGCTTGGCTTCGTTGGTAGCGTTCATCTTCCTTCTCTTCTCTTTTCTTTTCGTGCAGTATTACCTCCTCGTAATAATCGGATGCTTTCAATTTCTTCTTCTTCACCTGTGATGGACCAGTTTCATTATTGTCATCATCCTCACGGCAATCGAGATTCTATTTTAAAAATAAGAAAGAATAATTAGTTGGTCTTACTTTGAAAAAATCAAAATCTCGTAAAGCATAAATGATGCCTTTTTTTCTTAACTCTTATATCAATGATGTTAGGTAGAGCGATTTCTGATTTGATGTGTAATGCCTCGTGAAGAACGTCGAAAAATTTCCATGGTTTACGAGGACCAGAAGAATCCCGAAGCAGCTTTTATTTTTGCACTAGATTTTTGTACTTTACGTGAACCTGGGAACCACTATAACAAGGCCCTCCGTTTTTCGCCAACTCAACTGCTATCTGAGACATTGGAATTCATTAATAATTTACATCAAAGCTTTGAAATTGATTCTTCCGTGTCTACTTACGTCACTCCAAAGTGTAATAGTTCTCCCTACTTGTCGATATTTTGATTTTCCATGCAACTCTTGCCAAACAGAAATCAACTTGAAAACATCTTCCTCCAGCCATATTAACCGACTTTTAGAAGCTGCACAAGTTTCAACAAAGTCGTCTAATGTGGAAGAGGAATCTATTCGACAGTATTGAGAAAGTTATACTCCATGAAAGGAAATTATTAAAAGAAAAAAGACTTTTCCTTATCTCTTGTACCAGGGAGTTTGTTATGAAGGTGTGCATATGAATTGGTTGAAGCTGTATGGCTCGATGTCATATCAACTCGCTTACCAGTAGCTAAATCAATGAAACAACATTTTAAGTCACTCTCACAGTACACAAAACTTTATAGTAAATTATAACAATTTACCTGCGGGATTGCTCGCAAATGAATTTAGCTTCAAATGGGACATAGCACTAGTTGTAGTGGCAATAGCCATATCGCAGGGTAGAGGTTGAACCAAAATCTTTAGATTGTAGTGTGCTTGCCATTTGAAGAGCACGAGCTGCAACCACAGGTGTGGCATGTTGAACAGTTTGAGCTGCAACTACAGATTTGGCATGTTGAACAGTTTGAGCTGCAAGAACGGGTATGGCATTTTGAACGGTTTGACTGGCAGCTACTGCTGGTGTGGCATTTTGAACAGGTTGAGCCGCAACTCCAGATGTGGTATTTATTTGAACAGTATTACCAGCAGATGTTTGCTGACTAGCTTGACGAATTCGAACTTCTGATGGTGAAACAACACCATGACTTGCAACTGTTGGTGAGAAAAGAGAACGACATTAAATTGTATAAACTATTGCAAAATAACAATGAAAAAACTTTTTTATGATCGTTACACATTAGTAATGATTGTTATACCTGAGTTATCAGACACAAAAGTAGTAGCCATTGGACGTTTAACTGGGCCACGATGAACAGGACGGTTTTGAGATATCATAGGAGCATTACTAAGTCCTTTAAAACACAAAATTAAGTTTAAAAAAATTAAACGTATCATACTTTGCACGCTTGGAGAGCTGTTAAGTACATAAGTAACGCCATTAACTACAATAGTTTTTAGCGTGGTTGGACGTCTTTCTTCTTGCTGCTTCGACATTTTTATGTCGTCTGCTTTTTACGGAAAACCATTTGTGGTAAAATCTTTTAGAAAAATTTGGCAACACAGACAATTTTGTAATTCTGAGGTGGTTCTAGTTTTGGATTAATTCCAAGCAATATCATTGGTATTTGGTGATCACGTGTCAAAAACCAATTCAATCGAATACCGCCTGGACGCACCCTTTGTTGTACTGAGCAAACAACGTTGGTGCTGTTGCGTCTTTTTCAATCCCTTTTTTGGATGTCTTGATTTTTTTTCTGTTTGAACTCTTGGATCTCTTCCCTATTTTCTTTCTTTTCTTCCTTTCACTAGATGATGTTGAGATTGTTGAAGAGCTTGAGGATGCAGATGACGATGAGCTGGTATCCGAAGAACTTGAGACCATTGATGATGAACTAGAACTGATTGATATTAATTTTATTTCGAGCGATTAGTTTTTTATTAGATGTACTTGAACCAGCAGAAGCATCAGAAGTCTTAAAAATCAATCTTTTCTTTCTTAACTTTGAATTGTTTCATTTTTCAAGTTGGAGAATCCTTGCTGATTCTCACCAACAATTTATATTTCGTCTTCGGAGAAATTTTCAAGATTTTTTCATTATCCTACATGGTAATGAAAAACATTAAACTTTTAATGTGGTAAAGTGCATAAAAAAGGTTTAAGTTAGCTTTCTGTGAGAGAATTGCACTTTTCTGTTTTCCTTCTTTAATAGCCCTGAAGTTTGTTTCTTGAGCTCGTCTAGAACTATTCTTTTTCTAGTCAATTTCAGGAAACATAACATAACGTTAGATAGAAAAGACATTTTTTGAATGTCTATAGAAAATTACAAAAATTTACATTCAATTTTGATAGAAACAAAAATAAGTAAGGTCTGGATAAAGTTTGGTTAGAGCTACTCACGATATTTTAACTGGTTCATACTTACATAACTTCTCTTTTCTTTCTTCTTGTTTTTTTCTATTTTTCCAACACTAAGACCAAGAAGTATCTTTCAATTCGGTAACTGTTTGATCGAATTATGCAAATAAATAATTTATAAATAGACCAGATCGGATGTTAGTTTCAGACAGCAATCTTTTGTGCACACATCCAACGTCGCTAGTTCATTCATTTTGCTTTGGAGCCGCATCATTTTTTTTTGCCTGAGTTTTACATCGGCCCTGTTGCAAGCTGCTGATGACGACGCAAAGCTGAAAAAGTAGTTTTATCGGGTAGGAGCGGAGGTTCAGGCCAAAATTTTACGCAGAGTATATCTGAAAAGCCCGAGGAGCCATGACCAGGGACTTCAGGTCAATGAGAGTATAAAGGAGAGCAGACGTATCAAACACGAAGCAAGGCTGACCTCTGTTGGTGGATCCAAAGCATGGACTCATCAGAAGAAAAAGTTATTTTTCCGGGTGAGCCGGACATGGTATTTTTCAGATGCTTCTCTATACCCGTTGAAAAAGTTTAGCCTAGCGGTTGGCGTGAATGACTGGTCAAGTATTCCCCAATGAATTATTTAATCAGACTTTTTTTTTAATGCTTAAACTAAGCCGCTCCAAGCATGTAATTGTATGCATAATATTACCTCTTTTCATTTATGCGTGCGCAAGACTATTTCAAGGCAATAGTTTTTAGCTTTTCGAATTGATTGCCCAGAATAATTAATTTAAGGATATATTCCAACCAGAGCAAACATGAACTCTCTTAAAAAGTATCGTGAAAAAGACGACACTAGTCGTGATTTTCAACGACAGTTGTGTCCCTTAACATCACACAATGTGCTTTTGTCGTGTAAATACACGATATTTTTATTGAAAAAAACTCAAAAAGGCTTGTTTTCCATAATTTTTATGTAACCTACGCGCGAAACCTGGTGTAAGGTGATCTGGAGAAACTACTTGTGCGAAACTTATTGCATATAAGATCCCATATTGACTGACAATATGTTTCTTGAATTTTTCGTTTTCAACGAAAGATTACTTTCGAATCGTAACTTTACTGCGCTTTTAAAATTTTTCCACCAAAAATTTGTTGGTTTTGTGTGGCATCATTTGGTGTAATTAGGGGAGACCGGACCCATCTTGGACAGTCGTGGTTTTTCCCTCATATCTCCCGACCCCCTTACGCAAAAGTGTTTTTTTTTTACTAAGGTCATTCTTTATTCTTCTTTATTCCCCCTTGATTTTTTTCAACGGTGTTACTTCAAAATTGTAGAAGTTACACCGATTTCTATTTTTCTGTGTTTTTTACCGAGTCGATTTGGAATTAGACAGGTGCCTGTACCAAATTAGACGCAGTCTGAAAAGGGGGAAATAAATGTTTAAAAATTATTTTAACACCGAATACGCGACTCAATGAGGCCGAATTTCGGGGTTTTGATTTTTCGGAAATCGCAACCAGGCATCGAATTAAATAACAACTTGCATAAGTTTGTTCAGAATTTTTCAGGAAATCCAATGAAACAAACGGTGATTACCTAGCTAGTGTAGTTTTTTAGGAAATATGTAAAAAACCATGGGGAAGTAGCCAAAAATCGTGCGTTTTTTTTGCGTTTTTTACATCAGTTTTTGGGGAAAGTAGAGCTTTTAAAAAAAACTAATTTTACAGGATGAAAGTTTTAATCCTGAGTTACAGGCTATTTTCACCCTTTTTTTATCTTCGGCTTATTGGCCGAGTTTTTAATGATTGAAATATGAAAAATATTTCAGGCCCCCCCCCCCCGGAATACAGCATATTTTCATAGGGCAAATTTTTGTCTTTGAATTGTTGTTTCAATAATTGTAACCACGATATAATAGGAAAGGTACACTCTCGCGCTATCCCAGTCTCTTGGAAGGAACGGCGCGTTTTTAGTACAGGGTCCCAAGATTTCCCGCCAGTTTCGCTAGTATCGGAGGCCCATCGCCTCTCGGGGGTATAGTAAAAATTTGTGTTTTTCGTTCACAATTCAGAAAATTACCGACCAATTCGTCCAAAAATGGAATTAATTTAAACTTTATTTAACAAGCAGTTCGCGAGAGAAGTGCACCGGATTTAAGGACCCCCCGTTTTTTTCTAAATCCGGAAAAGGACTTAGAAAAAAACTAAAAAAACCAATTTGTTCGTCTCCGAACGCCGGATTTAATGGCGTTTTCAGAATTTCAAAACTCTTTTTCGTTTTGAAGTTATTCGGGTTTGAAGTTGGGAAAATTTCGAAATTCTTCGATTTGGGGGGGTGTTTGACATCACTTTTTAAAAAACTGGGGACAAGTTTCGAAAAACTAATTTTTCAGAAACCTTTATTGATATTTCCACTATAAGAATCTAAAAGGAAATATGTTTCCGGATTTTATTGACGGAGATATTAGCGGAATTCTAGACGCAGATTTTGCTCAATTTCCCTCCTAGAATATCAGCCATTTTTTCATGGCTTTATACCGCCTCTTGCGGCTTTGAAGAAAAGCTATTATGATAAACCCCCCTCGGCAGCGAACTATGTAGGGCACATTACTAGATTTCGTAGGCCTCACTTACTAGTTGAGATCTAAAGTGAAGGCCGAGGACTATCAGCTTATCTTCAAAGCCGCAAGAGGCGGTATAAAGCCATGAAAAAATGGCTGATATTCTAGGAGGGAAATTGAGCAAAATCTGCGTCTAGAATTCCGCTAATATCTCCGTCAATAAAATCCGGAAACATATTTCCTTTTAGATTCTTATAGTGGAAATATCAATAAAGGTTTCTGAAAAATTAGTTTTTCGAAACTTGTCCCCAGTTTTTTAAAAAGTGATGTCAAACACCCCCCCAAATCGAAGAATTTCGAAATTTTCCCAACTTCAAACCCGAATAACTTCAAAACGAAAAAGAGTTTTGAAATTCTGAAAACGCCATTAAATCCGGCGTTCGGAGACGAACAAATTGGTTTTTTTAGTTTTTTTCTAAGTCCTTTTCCGGATTTAGAAAAAAACGGGGGGTCCTTAAATCCGGTGCACTTCTCTCGCGAACTGCTTGTTAATTCCCTATTGTCGCCTGACGGGAAATTTTTGTCACAGTACTGAATTCGAGAGAAATCCGGGAACGCGCGAGAATGAAGAGACTCCGTCGCGGGACGTAGCTTAACGCGCGGTTTTTCTCCATTCCTGCCCTACCGATTTTGACGAAAAAGCCTGTGCAGGGAATTCGGTCACTTTGTAGTGCGGTGACCGAAATTTACTCGGTTCGGACAGTTGGTTATTGAATTAAGTGAAAATCGCAAACGGGACAGAACTGTCCCGCTTGACGGTTAAACAGGGGGAAACGCCTAAGTGTCCAAGGCGCCCCCCAACTGACGGGACATCCTTGTCCCGTCGGACCGATTTTGACGAAAAAGCCTGTGCAGGGAATTCGGTCACTTGGTTTTTGTGTCACTTTGTTTACTTGACCGGAGACTTCAGCCTTGGTGGCGGCTGGCCTGTGTTACAAATGGATATCCCACACCAAAAGGGTTCCAAAAAATGTTTCCTCGAAGTCTGCACAACCCGAAGTCTTGACCATATGCAGATGGTGCAGCCCGAGGGCTGCACCTGCTGAGGTTGAAGTGCTCGCAACCGGCGTGGGACCCGGTTGAACTGGAGCTACCCCTGCGTATGGCCGTCGTGGCATGAAAGAGTTGTCACGGCGACATCGAGCGTCTAGATCTCATCACCGGTCCATCCGACGCCCTTGACTGCCTCGTCTCCCAATACAGCGACGGCCTTTTCTCTCTCATCGACAAGCAGGCACCTGTCGTCACTAAAAACGTCGTCCTTCGCCCAGCCACACCTTGGATCACTGATGCAACGCGACAGACGAAAAAAGAGATGCGAAAGCGCAGAGAGGATCTGGATGAAGCGCAAACTCACTGTCTATCCGGAACTCTACCGCGAAAAGCGACGGTAGCACAACTACCGTCTCGCCTCTGAGCGCACGTTACGTGTCAACAAAGTTGGCTGACTGCCGCGGCGACAGAAAAACCTTTTTTCTGGGCTGGATGGGTGGAAGGCTACCACCGCCGCGAACGAGCTCGCAAAATTTTTTGACACCAAAGTATCCGGCATCCGTTCGAGCCTCAACTCGGCCGCAGACGACGCAGGCCTTCCAACCATCCAGCCCCACACCCCTTTTCCAATCGCTGAGTCATCTCTATGCCTAGTCGATTTCCGCCAACTCACCCCTGACGACGTTCATAAATTAATTTCGTCCTCTCCAAACAAGTCCTGTTGCCTTGATCCAATTCCAACCGTGCTACTGAAGCGCTTTATCGAATTTTCCTCTTCCCGATAACAGCAATTATCAACTTATCTCTCTCTTCTGGAACTTTCCCCAGTGCTCTAAAGCATGCTTCCATTTCTCCTCTTCTTAAAAAATCAAGTCTCGACCCTGACGACCCAAACAGCTATAGACTAGTTTCAAATTTTCCTTTTCTGCCCAAACTCATCGAGAGAGCAGTCTTTATCCAGCTTAGTGACCATCTCTCGCGTCACAAACTACTGCCTGATCACCAATCGGCCTACCGACAGAACAATTCCACAGAAACTGATCTTCTCAGCCTGCAAGATGATCTACTTTTGGCTGCCGACGACGGAAATGGAACCGCTGTGGTCCTTCTGGACCTGTCGGCCGCGTTCGATACTATTGATCATGAAGTCCTCCTCGATCGTCTCAACAGGCACTGTGGCCTAACTGGCCAAAAGCTCAGCTGGTTTACTTCCTATCTACGCGTCCGAACTCAGGTGGTCAAGATTGACAAGGTCTCGTCCCAAAAAATCGACATTCGTTTCGGAGTTCCCCAGGGCGCAGTCCTTGGTGGGACTCTTTTTACCATCTATATCTGCCAACCTCCATCAGTGACAGCTACGGAGGGTGTACCCATCTATGGTTTCTCGGATGACGCTCAGGCTCGAATCAGGCTACTCCTCACTAAAGATCCCTCTTCGTCACCCCAGCTCACCACCTGTCTCTCTCTTCTCTCGAAATGGTGCCTCAAGTGCGAGCGTTTTTACCTCGAAAACCGAGTAAAACTAAACATCGACAAGACGGTTTACTTCTTCGCTGCGCCAAAAAACAAACTCGACCTCCTCCTGGATATTCCACTATAACAGTTGTTTGTTCGGCAATTTCTTCCGTATCCAAGTGCCACAACCTTGGAATACTATTTGAGCTAACAATGGCCAACAATGGAGCACCATACTCTGGGCTAACAATGGAGCACCAAGTCAAAAGTGAGGAAAAAGCAGCCTTCTACCACCTCAGGCTCATTGCCCGTATTCTTCGTTTCCTCGACCAGTCAGCGGCAAAGGCCCTCGTTCACGCTTTCGTAATGTCGCGCCTCGACTAATGCAACTCCTTGTTCGCCGGCCTACCCGAGAAAACCAACACATGAGAGGGTTCAAAAAGTCACTGCCAGGCTCATTCTGCGCAGAGGCAGGCGCAAAAGCGCCAGTCCACTCCTCAAAGAACGAAAATGGCTACCCGTCACGCATCGCATAATCTTCAAAGCCCCCACTTTTGCCTTCCGCTGTCGTCTCTCTCCTCCACTCGCACCCGGGTATCTCTCTTCTTTCTTTTCTGCTTACACCCCAGCCCGATCCTTAAGGTTCACCAGCACCACCTCCCTCTCGATTCCTTGCGCCCGTTTAGTATCATACGGCGCGAGATCGTTCTCATTTCTCGACCCAACTTTTCTCAATTCTCTCCCACCCACCATCGCTAACTCGACCAGCCTCGGCTCCTTCTAAGCAAAACTCAAGACCCACCTCCTCTGTAACGCGTTTTTCCAATGATATATTCGTGTTTTTTAACTGAAGACTGTAGTTTCAGCGACTTTGTAGCATGTTTGCATGATAAGTGCGCTATACAAATAAATTTACATACATACATACAATGTGTGCGTGTTTTTACAATAAAAACAGAGATGATTTAAAGATTAATCGCAATTATTGTCTTATTCGCTTTATTTATTAATAAATATACTTTTTTCAACGTGGCAACCGTTCAAAATCTTTATTTCATTTAGCCGGTCTGATTTCATCTTGCTGTGAGATTCTTGGTCTTACAATTCATGCAGGGGTAAGATACGATAGAAGAAGTAAGATACGAGAGAAAGAGAGTAGAGGCTAGCAGAAGAGCTCGACTTACTCAGGCTTTCCCTGCAAAAGCTTCGCGAATTTATACCGGAGCGTGAGTGGACAACGCGCGCTCCAACGTCCATCGCGGAGACTTTCGCAAACATTACAAAGCAGGGTGTGCCGACTTACGCACGCCATAGTGCATATCGCGGAGGCCATCGGAAACATGCGAAAGATGAAGTGCGTAAATCTGCACGATGGCCTCCGGCGATTCCCGAGACAGAAAGTTCCGGTTGCCATATATGGTAGTTCTCGTGAGAAAGAAATTTCTGATATCGCCAGGTCTGGCATTCCTGCACCCTTTTCTTTTGATTGCATTTAGGTTATGCGACGAAGATTTGAAATCCAATGCCTTTCGGAAGAGGTGGTTCAGTTTTTGTTGAAGGGATCACGTAAAACCACACGATCTACTTATCAATCCGCTTGGTGCAATTGGGTCGTTTGGTGCTACGGAAGGGATCTGGAACCCGTGTTGGCTTCTGTAAATTTTGTACTGGAGTATTTGGCAACCAGCAAACTTCTCTTACAGCCTCATCAACATCTACAGGTAGATGCTATCGTCAATGTTTAAGCGCTCCGGCACCATACCAGTGGGGCAGCAGCCATGTGTGAAGTAGTTATTGAAAGGCGTTTTCAATCGTAACACACACCGTCCTAAATACTCCGTACGGTATGGGGAATGTGAAGATGATGGCGCCAATGTTGTCTTCTTTGGGCCCAAACGAACGGTTGAATTTAACTCAGTTGTCAAAAACGTTAACGATCCATTCTTCGTCAGTCGGTGACTTTTTTAGACTCCAGTGTCTCTTTTACCCTTGGTTGACCGAGGAAGGCTCAGCGCGGTGGTACACTGCAAACAATTTTGGTAGGCAAACTTAGCGACATTATCCTATATCCGGTTATGCTTGGGCTATTACATCTTCACAGCGAAAAAAAATACTCGTTTTCTTTTTGTGGGGGTCATTGCCCCTTTTAATCACATCTCTTCCAGCTCCGTAATCCGCTGGATCAAATCGGTTCTGCTGGAAGCAGGAGTAATTTACAGGACGTAATTTACAGCCCACTCGACTAGGAGTGTGGCCGTGTCTCGAGCACTCACGCAAGGCATTCTAATCGACTCACTTTTAGCAGTTATGATTGGGAGGCCGAATCAACCTTCGTTTGGTTTTATAGGCACCCTACAACCTCTAATTTATCAATCTCGTATATTATTTTGAGCCAAAATCTCCCACTCACTGATCTTTGAAGTCACTGTAAAAGTTAAATGAGTTTTTTGAATTATTATTTGTCAATTGCTCGAGGTATAGCTTTAGTGATCCCGCGGAGCAATTATAATTATAAGAGTAAACAACGTATGGTTCCAAATTTTTACAACCATATTTCTCTATGTTTTGAAGCGAAATATTCGTGCAGCCCTAGTACTTGGCTTGCGTGGCAGTACCGGTTTTCCTATGATTTTAAAACCATGGCATAGGGAAAAACTGGTTCTGCATACTGGTTCTACAACGCTTGTTTGCGTGTAGAACAACGTTTTAAACCAGTATTTTGAACCACTTTGAAACGCAGGCTTAACACACAATTTTTCGGTCTCCTAATTCCATTTCAAGGTCTTAATACTCTTACTATAAAAGGATGAGGAAACTTTTAATTTGGCGTTAAAAGCATTTATTCTTTTATTGTTCCTCGACATTTTCATATAGTATTTAGACCGAACCGGGGTTGAACCCGGACCCGCTAACAACTGAGCTATTAAGTTATATAACAACGATGAAGTAAAGACGGCTATTTCAAGTTGGATATTTAGGAATTAGGTCGGGAGGTTTCGCTCGCCGCTGGCAAAGTTGGTGGTGGGTCGGTAAGCTTTGTTTGAAACTAATGAGAGGAAAAGACTTGATAAAAAAACATTAAAAAGCGCCGCCTTTTTTAAGAAAGAAATATTTTATAATTCGCCGACGGAAAAAAGGAAAAAAAAACAAATAAAAAGGTGGTGAAATCAACTGGTTTATATCTGAGTAAAGAACGGTGACTGAAAACATAATCTTCTTATTATAACGAGCGTGGGTGGGACCCTTTTTTCCCTCAAAAGAAAGGGTTTTAAAAAAGGGGTGAAAACCAACGGAACGAAAAATTCACTGAAGGCAGGTACGTACTAGGGAGCCTTTATGATTATTCCAGGCTTGCCGCGAACGTACTCATTCTTGGGCTCATTCTTGGGCGAAATAAAACTCACATTTTTGAGTGGCGCAAAACTCAACTAAGATTGAGTATGAACGTTAATTGCGCTAATCAAGATAAAAAAAGCGTCACTTAACTGAAAGACAATTGAATTTTGCGGCGCTAAAACTCAAAAATGTGTGCGAACATTAAGTCTGGTGATTTCATATGTTCTAATTTGTTGCAGAATAATACAACATGAGAGAGGGAGGGAAGGGATATGCTATTTTGTATCTGTGTCAAGATTGAATTGCGTTTGAATTTCTTCTCTTAAAATACTCCGGTCAAATTCAAAAGCATTTTTGAATTTTTCATGATTTATTCAGATCTTTTGAACAACAAATGTAATATATGTCATAAGTAATAACATTGTTCGGAAGTGTAATATTCATTATCATTTAAAACAAGACACAAAAGAAACAATATTGCTAGTGGCAATAGTGGCAATTACTACTTCGATCTTAAGGTTTTATTTCACATAAAAGACTTACAAAATGCCTCTTTATTAATTTTAAAGTCGAATATAAGAAATTAACGTTTCTTTACAATATAATCTGCATGTGCATTAGTTATCTTCTAACGAACAGAGAGTAGGGCAAGATCTACACTTCACCGAAGATATTGGAAAAGCCATGGATGGAGAAAGTCGCTGTGATGCTTTCGCGTATATCCAAAACGATCCAGTTCTTGATTTTTGAGCTGTTTTAGTTAAACGAAATTAATATTATTTTTATATATAAGAATTCTAAGTTAAGTTTTTACCCCTAAAAAATCAATTCTGTGTTAAACAAATTTGATGGGCAATATTTTGTTTTTATACTGGTCAAATAATGTATAAAATGTTACTTTTTTATTGATTATATAATGAAAAAATTTCATGAGCTTACATTTTTATACTTCAGTCAATTTCTGTAGTATATGGCTGGCTGTTCGACATCTTTTTTAACATTTGTTGATATCGTGAAACGCAGCAACTCATGTATCTTTTCGTCTGCTACGAGTGACTTGTTTTGTGCTGCGAAATATGAATTTTTTCAACAGTTTGATAGAAATGAGGGTTATTTTAAAGTTTTAATAGATTTTATTTACATATTAGTTGGTTACAATGTATTGTTACTATGTCACTGTCTAGTTATGCCATGTTATGACATGGGACAGACTGTTGTCCTATAGTTCTGAAAAATTTCTCGTTAGAATTGATTATTGAATTCTATGATAATGTATTCAAAATCTATTAAGTTGTTTTACTTGAGGTGGGGTGGGAAACCATGTAGCTGGGTTGCTACAAATCTGCATGGTTTCGTCTGAGATGAATGAAAAAATAAGAATGATTGAGGATGATTATAGAATTTTAATAAACACATGGTTAACTAACTCTCATGTTTCCACAGTAAATTCATAATTTCTATTAAACAGTTTTTAATTGATCAAAATAACGTGTTTTTGCCTCACTATTCAGTCCACTGGCATAACCAGACAGTGACATAGCTTAACAATACATTATAACCAACTAATGTGCAAATAAAACCTATAAAAACTTTAAAATAACCCCCATTTCTATCAAATTGTTGAAAAAATTCATATATCGCAGAACAAAACAAGTCACTCAAAGATGTCGAACAGCCCTATATATCTACAGTAGGGGAGACTGGAGAATGCTGGGATCCGGGTCAAGAGGGACAGTAGGGGAAAAATTGAAAATATTAATTAATTTCCAAAAAAAATTAGTGTAACATTTAAAAACATGTCATTTAATCGGGGTTGAAGATTGGTGTGTTTTGGTCAATAACTGTAGGAGTTTTGGGAGACCGGGGCTAATGGGACATCGCAGTTTTCAGCATGTTCCCCTAAAATTTTTTAATTATTTTTTTTACCATGCATGGGGATTAATATAATGCACACTGAAAAAATTTCAATGAAATCTTACAAGTAGGGGAGAGCGGGGTCACCCTGGACAAAAAATCATTTCCTCAATATCTCTCAAACTATACATAATTGGTGAAAACAAATGAACAAAATTGTTAAACACCCTAAAATCTATGTCCCCTAATTTTTTCATAAAGATCGGATCATTATTTTAGATGTAATCGAGATTTGAAAAAAAAATGGGGAAAAAATATCAGGGGGAAAACTGGACAGAGAGGGGGTTATAAAAGACATGGTAATAACTCTGACGCTATTGCAAAACAGTTCAAAATGAAAGTCTCAATAGTTACTGTGGTCATTAAAGTAATAGAATATGTGAAAAAAAAAGAATAATAATGATAATATGTTATGAAAATTTGATATCTAATGCTTAGGGGGCTGTAATGGACAACGCAGCGCGGGAAAGTGTAAAAAGAGAAGGGTCTTACAATGTATCAACAATTGAATCGTAATCGATTATACGATTATTCATAATTTAAAGTATTTTGACTAAATAAGAGCAAAATAATAAATAATAATAATAATCAAACTCACAAATAATATTAAATGTGTTTGTTTGTTTACAAAAGTAAAGTTTTTAATACATTTATAATTTACTGCTCTTTAGACAGAAATATCGCTTTCTTCCGATATTACCCCAAAAATGATGTCCATTTTTACCCACAGCAAAGACTTTTTTCTAAATCGTTATTATTCTTAAACGATTAACCGTAGCAATGAAATTTTAACGTAACATGAAAACAGAATGAATAAAGTATTTTATTAAACAATCAAAATTATTTTAACCGTAGAGGTTTTTTAGTGATGCTAAAAAACTATGGCAATAACAAACTTAAAATTAGACCGCCATTTTTTTATTATTGCTATAACTCAAAAACTATTTGCATGATTTTACTGAAACTTATACCCTATATTCGTCATGAAATTCTTCATTTCCCACTATTTTTTATTTTTTTTCCTCGTCCTCTGCGTCAGTTATTGAGCTTGTCCAACCTGGTACGTGTCCAGTGTGACCCCGCTCTCCCCTACTTTGTTAGTTATACGTTTTTGGGTAGGGGGAAATCAATCAAAATGTTTAAACTAAAATTAGTGCATTTCGCAGGAACGTAATTAAAAAACGAGATAAGCCATTCGATGTGAAATTCATTCTAATTTTTTTTGTATATAGTAAATTTGTGTAGCTCCTATAGTTAGGTTGTAATAATTCAAAATATGCGGACACAGTCATGCTGAGTAAAACGGGACATTTCAATTGCGGCTATTTGGGACATTTTCAGGCCAGCCCTAAAGGGCGAAGTCCCACAAAAAATAGTCTTTATGAAGCATTTTTCGGTTTCACCCAAATTTCTACATTGTACTTGTTTTTTTACGAATTATATATAACCAATGAATAGGAAATTAAATTTTCGTTACAATGGCTATCTCAGATTTTTAAATATATTACTTCATTACAGCTAAAAAATAAAAAATTTGAATATCCCTGGTAACCCCGGCCCTTTTTCCCGTACGACAAAAAAAGATCTAGTCATTTAAAAAATTGTAGTTTATTACAGGGTTGAAATTAATGAATTCTGAAAAAAGTATGAAGAGAGGAGAAAATTTCTTATGTAGATATGTATTGACGTACAAAAAAGGGAAAATCCGTTTATTTTTGTACAAAAAAAATTGAAAATTTTTTGAAGAATTTGTCCCACATACCCCCGGTCTTCCCTACTGCTACACTTAAAATGAAATAAGCTTCTTTATTTTTATTAGATATTCATAATCAAACCTCTTTTTTCTATTTGGTGATGTGTTCGACGTATAGGATCAGTTAACACACCTACAGCAGATCTAAAAAATCAACATATAATTTTATTAAGCACTGGATCTTTTAAACTTAAACTAGTTGGGGAAACCGGTTAAAGAAGGATGGAGATTGAATAAGTTAAAGATATTTGTTTAATTTAAAAATTCTATTATAACATGTGGAAACATGTTATCTAATCAGGGGTGAAGTTTGGTGCAGTTTTATCAATAACCATAAGAGTTATTGACAAAATAAAAAAAGGCTTTTCGCGAGTTAAATTCTTCGCCACCATATATGGATATGGGATCAATACACAAAAACTGCATACTATATTTAAACGGACACTAGGTTTGTCCATTTATCTATCGTTTAGAAAAAAAATTACAATTTTAGGCCCATTATTTTAGGAAATATGGACATTTAAAGAAAATGCTTCTTTTCGGGTTGGTTGGGACATGAAGGAGGAAAGGAGAAGACGTTGCTCCCATAAGGCCCTACAGAAATTTTTGAGGCGACGATGATATCTGTATCAGGGGAAGAATTCGTTCCTTTTTCTTACACCAGATGCAATATAGTAGCGAAACTGGTGAAAATGTAAGGCTTTTACTGGTTGCTATCGTTACGGGTTGGTGTCTGAAAAGGTTGCCCTATCCACCCTTTTTTGTACCCGCGCCCCTACCCGATTTTTTTCTACCCGCTCTTTTACAGTAACCATGCCGTAACGATGGCCCCTGTTTCACCTGTTTCGCTAATATACTGCATCTTGTGTCAGAAAAAGAAACGAATAGAGTCCCCCCTCAAAATTTCATTCAAGTGTTTACAGACATATAAAATCGATGTAAGTTAACACGATTTCAATTTTTTGAAATTATTTTAGTGAATTTTAGGTCCTAAAAAGAGAACGTTCCCCACTACCCACCCTAGTTTCCTAAGTTATCCTGCATTTTAAGCTCCTCCCACAAATTTTTTTAAACTTTGGCCGATTCTTATGGGTAACAGTTTATTCAAAAATTAAACAAGACCCTTGCGTGTTCGCTCTAGGGTTAAAAAAAAACAGACAACCGAATTGATGTTGTGGTTGCCCTAAGTCAAAAAAAGCTAATGACTAAATCCGCATAAAATAAAATAAAATTTAGTATTACCAAATTATCAGTGTTATCAAAATCATTTGAAAAAAAGATTTAAATCAAAATTAAAATCATTTCGAAAAAATCGCTTAAATCAAAATCATAAATCAAATCAAATCATTTTTTAAAAAATATTTAAATCGAAATTTAAATCATAAATCAAATCATCGAAAAAACGATTTAAATCACGATTTAAATCATTTTTTAAATCACGATTTAAATCATTTTTTAAATCACGATTTAAATCATTTTTTAAATCAAATCAAATCAAATCGTTTACATTTTTTATTCATCACTCCAAGCGTCAGGTGTAAGACGCACGGTGTTAAATTTAGACAACACCGAAATTAATTGATCTTTAAATCGATTAATAATTTTAATCGAAAATATTCAAAAATATCTTGTGAAATTGCAGTTTGCAGTCAAATATCCTAAAATGTCTTCAAGGTTTTCAAATATTCATTGAAAAATGATTTGATTTAAAAAATGATTTATTTTCGAAATAAATCAAATCAAAATCGCAAAATTTTAAAATGATTGAAATCAAAATCACTAAAAAATGATTTAAATCGTGATTTAAATCACATAAGATTTAAATCGCCAATGATTTTGACAACACTGCAAATTATAATCGAAACTTACTTAACCACTGAGATAAATTACTCTAAGCTTACAGAAAAAGTTTGAAGAAAATCGATCCAGTAGTTCAGATTCCTATAAATTTATTCTGATTTCAAATAAAGGTTCTGGAAGCCTGGCTCAGAACAGCGTACACTCCCTCCCCCTCCTACACACACACACACCCGCATTTACTTTAATGCCTTCTGGTAGTACAAGTACTACCCTCAGGGATAAAAATATTGAGGGTAACTTTAACAAGCGATTCACCAGTTAACCTGGCCAAAATCACGGCGCGCTATTGCACAACTAAATCCGGAAATGGTCTAAATGAAAAAAATAAGCACGTATTCTTTTTCGTCTCTGCACACGGGATTTGTCTGCGTTCGCCGAATGTCAAAATTCCCTCCCGTTTAGGAAATAATTAGGTTTAAAATTTCGGAAATTTGAATTTTACCAAATTTGAGGGGGTCTTTTACATCGATTTTCTAGAAATCGAGTTTTTTAGAAAACTTATTTGATAGGCAGCTAAATTGGACTTTAACAACCGCAATCCTAAAGGAATTTTGGTTCCGGATTTGAGGGTGTTTTTTCTTTAAGGACATGCCGCACGAAAACGGGCAAAAATGACCCAGAAAAGGTCTATACAGAATCACATTACACAACAGTATTTTAATTTAAAGTACGTGATAATAAATTGCATATAGACAAGACTATACGTTGCACATACCTCTCGCACAATTGTCCAGATAATGTAATTGGCGAAGATCGTCGTGGAGGCAAAGGAGGAGCAGGGGCCACATAATTGATTGTTGATGTAGAAGGCGACTGATATTGACGAATTTTTTTTAAGTTATCCATTTTAGACACCATTAGTGGTACCTTATAAATATGAATCAGAACAGTCCCACATAAAGATCTCGTATAGAAAGTAAAAACTTAATTACAAAATCAGTTATAAAACATAAATCGAAACTTTATTGTTAAAAATTTTACTAAATCGGCTCGGCTCTGGCTCGGCTTGACTAAACCAAAGTAAACAAACATTGAGAAATAAAATATTCAAAGAAAATAAAGTTAATACCAAAAATGAAAAAGTTAACTACTATCTCGCTACTATTTAACTTCATTACAACGTTCAAAATTACGTGAAAATAGAACAATGGTCAAAACGAATTAGTTATTAAGTAAGCAGCGAGAAAAAAGTAGCACTATATGACTCCCAACAAAAAAAAATAAAAATTCTGACGTAGTGATTCCTTATTAAACGCTTAAAGTATCGTTCAGACTACAGCCTTTTTGAACGTAACGCATAACGTTATCCGGTTTAAGCAACGGTTTTACGCACTAGAAAAATGATTGCCTTCCACACAAAGGTTGTTTAAACCGAATTACGTTAAAGACCTTATTAAGATCAATAGGTATGAGCAGAGTAATAGAGCAGATGGTGGCGTCGATTCTCCATAAGGCTATGTCCGAGGTTTTCCAAGTTTTTTTTCAATTGTTTAGCGGACGTTACAGAAAAGCTCTCCGTTAAACACAGCGCCGCCACCCGACGATAAGCAAAAAAACTACTTTTACGCGTTTATCAATATCGATTTTGAGGAAGAGTAATAAGCGATTGGTAACCGAGTTGGGAGAGCGGTTAATTTGTAAGTCGAAAGTCGATAGTTCAATCCTATATGGGTCCATTATGTTAGTAATTCCTTTTTATTATTTTTTTTTACTTTTTTTTCAATTTTTATAGAAAAATGATCAAACACATTATTCTGTCAAGAAATTACGGCCCAAAAAACACTGAAAAAGTGTTAAAATGCATGCCAACACTTAAAAAAAACTTAACCAACACTTAAAAAAAACTTAAGCAACACTTGGCATGCATTTTAACACTTTTTCAGTGTTTTTTGGGCCAAACTGCATTAGAAGACATGTAAACAACTCATTGTACTACTACAATCAAGCCAAGTCTGCTGCAATTTTCGGCTATCCCCCGCCATGGTGCGCACTAGTCGACTAGCCGCACGACTTTTGGCTAGTGCAGATACCAAGCAATTGGAAACAGGTCTATAGACATTTAGAATTATTCAGAGTTTCAGACGTTAGAAGCTTTACGATGGCGATTTACCCTTACTGAGTTTCACCCTAACTCACTAGATAATGCACTAGATGATGATGATGATCAGACCACTCCGTCGCGTCAATTGGTGAAAATATTAATTTAGTTTCCTTAACGCTACGTTACTGCCAGTATGATGCACCTTTACATTAATTATTAAGTTTGTTTTTATTTATTTTTATTATTAAGCAAAATAGAACGAGAACTGAAAACAAAAATTAAACATGCAGTACATTCACTTCTGAATAAACCGCGGCCATATTCAGCAGAATAAATAAAATGAAAAGTGATGATAATAAATTATTTAAGACCACTTAGAAATTCAGACCTGTTTGTATTTAACATAAATGATGGGATCAGCATTAAAGAATAGTTGGCTGAATGAAGAATTTAACTTTAACAATGAGTCACGACAGCAATTGATGCTACCAGTGGCAAGCCATGATTTACGTGTCGGGTGCCAAAACGACAGTTAATACTTAATACTAGGCGAAAGCAATCCAAAAAACCAAAAACACTTAAAGAGAATTAGAGCCAGTACAAAATGGTGAAATTCGACATTACAAAAAACTTGAGAAGTGAAAATATACGGAAAAATAGAAATATACAGCACACAAGGAAGATGCTACGAATTCATCGGTGAAAAGATAAGTTGACCGATCTAGAACCCTGGCTTTATTGTTTTAAATGACAGCGATATAAAAAATATTGAACAATTAAAGAAATAAGGCACATTTAGTGAAAACGCACTTGATCCCTTTCCCTCACACCCCTTTATCTCGTTACTAAGTGTTTTAAAAATAACCACATCACAGCTTATCTCTGTTCCAAGGGAATACGAAATTGAATTTGGAACTCTGATTGCAGTTATCGCCGTAACCACAATCAAGTTTTGAAACTTTAACTAAAACGGAACTAAACGAAAGTGACCTTGCAGTAACATCCACTAGCAGGCGAACAATTATTTAGGAGTAGAAGGCAAAAGCTCAATCCATTTCAGACACCCAAACGAGATAAACGAATAGTAGAGCAACATGAAAGCAGACAAGACAGCGGAAGATTGATGATAATTCATCGATGTGCGATGCCAAGTACCTCTTCCTGTCCGATGGACTCGTTTCCGATTGCAATATTGAGGGCACTGTTATTATTAGCAGAATTCAATACGGATCGGATGTTGTTCTTGCTTGGTTCAAATGGATCAACAACTACCAATTCTGTTCCCTTGATTTCCGCACGACAAAATGGACAGCCCTGGCCTTCAGACTCCTGCAATCATATATCAAATTATAATTGACAAGTCAAGGTTAAAAATTAAAAGCAATTTAAAACAAATCGTACCTGCCAAGATGAAAGGCAAGGTGTGCAAAGCAGGTGACCACAAGGTTCAATTCGTACATCTTTATCATTTTCGGCACAAATCTTACACAATTGAAATGTCGATCCCATCTCACAATAGAGTTCATACTGTTCTTGTGTAACCTGAATATGATCCTCAGGCGTTGCGGCAACAGCCCAGCTTAGATCAGGATTTACAGACCGTCCGTCAGGAAATAGATAGCTTCAATGTCGTTAATTTAATAGCGAAATATTTTTAAAAACATTTGTTAGTTGAATTTGAAACAATTGATATTATTCTTGTAAGATTTTTAGCTTACAATCCTTCTCTAAATCCATCAAGTAATGCTTGACAAAGAGACTTGTTCTGAGGAATTGTCTGTAAGATCGTGCCATCTGCCGTGACGTATCCAATAGCCCACTGTCCTAGGCGAGTACAACTTAATCGAAAAACGTAGCTAGTCGAAAAATTTGAAATAGGTTAAACGACATAAAAATATATACCATTTTCCAATTCGAAATGTATTGGTAACTTATAAATACCTTCCAGGTTTATTAATATATTTCTGTAGTCTGGCTTTTACTTCATCATAGGTAAGAAATGCTACGTAGCCTGGATGAGTGACGGCCAAAATTTGCCAGTTTCGTAATAAAGTAGACCACGGCTGAAATAATCTACATAAGCGAAATTTCAAACAGGATTAATTATTATTTAAGAGACAAATTTTGACACATCAAAGACAAAATTGTATGCAGGTTTAATACAATCTAGCTGTACAATGTTGGAAGCTTCTGAGAAACATGTAGCCCAATCTAAACTACAACACAATGTATAGACCTAATAACTACAGACTATAAGCATATTAAGCAAAGGTTTACAAAAATAATCTTTTCGATTATGGAAATGTTTTCTCAGTTTTAGTGAAAAAGTAATAAATAGTAAAAAATGTGTAGCAATCTTAAATGTTGTAAGAAAATTTATCACAATCAACTTTAATTAAGGCTAATTAATTTATCGACACTTAGAGATTACGATTCACACCTAGTAAACACATCGAACTCGAAATTGGAGATGTAGTCGTTGCAGGTTAAATCGATAGTTGATTTTAAAGCCATAGCTTCAAGTCCAGAAGTAATCGGGTGGGCTTCGTGCAAGGTTTGCCGAAAAATCTTCCATGCAACTATAGTTCTGTAAATAAAAACAGTGACAATTATTATTCAGGATAATTTCCCCAAAAGGCGAAAGTCATCATTAGAATGAACAGTGCCTAGTTCTGATATGACTTTCTTAAATTTACTTATCAAAACTAGACAAGTTTTGTGGTAGACTAGTTCATACCAATAAACACCAATAATGAGATTATCAAACAAACTAGCATGTAAAATACAAAAACCATATTTAGGAAGCCACATTTCTTATTTGAGATAAGGGGAAAATCATATATTTATACTGCTATATGTATATATACATATTTTCATGAAGGTTTACTGACATAGTGACATTTCAAGTAATTTGGTTATAGTTTAAATTGGTAAACAAAAGGAAAAGGAGAATCCAGCTTGAAAAAGAATGAAAAAAAAAAACTCAAAAAACACATCACAAAAATTACACAGAGATCAAAGAAGTTAATTTTTTTACCTGTCTTCAAATGAATTTCTCCAAAAGTCAGCAGCATCACTTTTGGTAATTCTGAACTGTCCACCAGCAAACATTCCACCAGGAAACAGTGCTTTTAATTCACTTAGCATGTGACTGAACACCAAACTGAGCTTCGTTAAATTACGGCGATAATGAGAATTTTCATCAAACATTTTTTCTTTCCCTTCTTTAAAAAGTTTAATTGCTTGTTTGCACTTTCGCATGAGGTTTTCAATGAACACTTTGAAATATTCTTCATTGTTAAGTGCAACCATGTTGTCCTCATACTTTGTGTAGATGAGACGTAGGTGCTGGTAGGTGTCTGGAAGTATGTCAAGGATAAATGGTGGAGAATTCTTCAGATTCATTTTTGAATGTTGGCAAAGTTTAACTACTTTATCCATAAGTTTCCAGGTTTTCTCTAGAGCACGACGGTCGATCATTAACTTGGGAGGAGCCATTGCTTCAGCAAATGCACCATGAAGTTTTGACAAGAGTGAAGTTATGTTCTTATTTTGCTGTTGATTTTGCTGGGCATTTGGTACAGCCTGCTGTTGATGCGGACTGTGTCTTGATGCCATGCTCAGTTTTTTCTGAAATCGTTCAGATAAATCCATGAATTACAGAAGGAACATAGGAGAAGATGTTTGGTTAAGTTTTGTCTCTCATGTAAGGATTGTTTGTAAATGAAATCCCCAGAAGATGTAATTGACACTTCAATGAAAGTTAAGACCAAGCACAAAACACTCTTCACATTTAAGAAAAATAGCAAGAAAATGTTTAGCGGCAAATCAAGAGAAAGAATGCCAGATTAAAAACTCAATTCTTAATCAATGAACTTGGACGTTTTTTACTCCGATTTCTGGCACTTCATTCCAAAATTTTCACTACCGTCGCCATGTTGCAACGAAAAACGAAACGCCCCAGAGATAACGAGTATGGAAACGGGAACTCTCGCCACCGTTTGGTGGTTTCTGGAACTAAATACTTTAGAGTTTATAATAACCCCCAAAACGACAAACCACTGCACTGTATCGGAAATCTTAATTGGTCTCCTCGTGAGCTTGTATAGAATTTCCCTAATTACAAATAGGCAATAAGAGAGCAGTAAGTAAATTATTGTAGTGCCGAAGTGCACTAGGGATAGGGACGTTTATACTGGCATGCACCAAGCGGTGGAACTATTAACTGCATGCAATAATAAATTTTTAAATACAGTAATTGATCATTTTTACTTTTCAAACGCCTCCAAAAATTTGTCTTGTTCGCTATTCTTAATTCCGTTAAATTTTGGCAACAAGCCTTGCACCTCTTTCCGTTTGTTACTCACCTCTACTTCTACATCAATGTCAACAATAAGAAATCAAAAATTTACGATATAGAGATGACCGAACAAGCTTTTAAAAAGTGCCCAAAAAACTCACTTTTTTCCTACTCTCTTCTCTTATGGGAAACGGGACTGACAGCCGGCCCGACTGGCAACCAGCTCTCTCTTTTCGTCAGTGTACAAACCTGAAAACTGGGGTCAAACCTGGAATAAAATCGTTTCGTGTGTTCAAAAAATTACTCTGTTCAGGTAGTTAATTATTGTAGCAAAAACCTAAACTGTCGATCCATCGGTTACAATTCTACCACTGAACAGTAAATATGTACTAAGACTTCAAAATTATTAAAAAACTAAAATAATACAAAAATTGGCAGTATTATAACAGTATAACACCTACAGAATCATCAGTCAGGATGTCAGAGCTGCAATTTAGATGACTAAATTAGTAAATTTACATTGATCACAGTTTCCTAACATAAGTGTTCAACCGGTTCAACAAAAACACAGACCACTAAAAAAATAATAAAATTAAAATGTTTAATTCTTTTTTTCTTGTGGTACTGTATAAAGTATTTTCCGTAATTCATATTTTTATTACAGTCATCTTCTCCTTTCAATTCAATAATAAATTTCAGTCAAATTATTTCAATTATCAAATACATACAACAAAAAAGTTCAAAAATCCAACAAATGTTAATTAATTAATGACATTAAAATTCGGATCTCATGGCCATTTTTCAAATGCCTCACCAATGTCACTATCAACACTAAAAAATGCATAAAATCTGTCACAAAACAGCTTTTAATTTCTAAGCGGTCGTTTTATTATTTTAATCAAATTGTCGTCATAATAAAGGTGAATCTCTTCAAATACATCAAGTGAGCAATGCGGTTTGCTCGCGCAAAACTATGCCACTTGATATAGAAGCACTATTTGGTTTAAAATGAAATTCATACATAACACATAATTATTTCTAACAAGTGACGTGCGCAGAGGTTTGGAGAGCTACTTTGTATGCGAGACTATTGAGGAATTTTCGCGTTAGCAACTGAATCGTATTTTGAATCTACTTTACATATGTGTGTCCCATACCTTGTTGTATCTTTTGGTAAAACTACTCCGGCTCAATGACCCGTACAACGCATCAAAGGCATAGAGAGAGAAAGAGTTTCTCATACTAACCATGAACTTGGCCATGAAATTCAAAGGCTTTTTAACTTGAAAGCCGATTTGAATGTAAAACAAAGTGCTTGTTGAGGACTAGTTTACGACGTTTTTACGCCTTTAAATGAAAGAATTTGTTTCGTAGTGATCCGACACCCTTCAATAAATTGAAAATTAAATGAAATCCCTCATGTATAAGCAAGCCTCTCATGCAGTCACTCAATAGCAGCACATTGTACGTTACATTCAGCCCTGTCGATGCGATATTCTCTTAAGGCACTACCAAGCCGACAAACCCTATTGAATACATATAGGTACACTGTCGTTTCCAAACTCTGTGTCAGAGATACAGCATTACCACGGCTAACGCATAAGGCTCAGATCTGACTGACTAGAGACAGAATGTTGACGAATGATTGCATACGCACATGCGGTTTACACGCTCATGGACTACACACGACACCTGACCATTATATGTACAAGTTCCTATATCGTTATAAAGGAATACACAAAGGCATGGCTATATACAAAACATTTGACCACCGCGAAAAATAACATTTCTTAACAAGCAAATGTCCAAAAAAATTGGAGTAGGCAAACTCGATTAGGCATCTGATCTGTCTATGCATCCTTTATAAATTCTTCCGTCGCTTAGGTATGGGTTGAATATAGGGTTGAATCTCGCAAACTCGAGCCATATTGCGTTTTCGAGCTCGCGTTAATGGACGTTCGAAAACTTCTGTTGCTCCAGAATATTGTTGATCCTGCTTGCAATGCGTAATGTGTGTCAAAGACGAATCCTCTTCACTATTCCTCACTTGATCTTGACCTAACAGGTTTGGGGCCAATAACATTTTATTTGATTCCTTCCTCTTTTTTGACCTTGTCGATGACGAGATCGGCAAAAGAAGGATGTTGTCATTGCTACTTGGTCCGGGTTGGCTTAAATCTTGTTGCGGAGGAGCAGCCATAACTTGATTTTCAATTACCGAGGAAAGACTATCACAGATACGATTACCCTATTTAAAAAAAAAACAAGAAGGAAAATATAATAACACACTTGAAATATAACAAATACTTAAACATAAAAGTGGTCCCTTTAATATTTACCCAGCTATTCTTGATAGAAAAAGATTCATCTTTCTCTTGTGCCTTGTGGAACGAGTCACGACTTGAAGACTCTGCCTCCGACAAACTAGACAAATATTCTTGGACGCGAGCTTCGCGGAAACTGAACACGTTATCATCTTCAGAAGTCATCTTGCGGGGCGTGAAGCCAACCGAGGACCAAGAAGCAGAGCCTTCCCCTTTACTAGCTGTCCGCATTGACGAATTGCCTTTAGAATTTTAGAAATGCAGCAGACAGAAAACAGTTAATATATTGTGGTCAACAGTCAAATACCCTATTACTTTAATATCGATAAGTTATACCTGAAGAACTAGATGAGAAACTGCTGGAAGTGGAAATGCTCCTAGCGTCATTAGACGACCGTTTTGCTTTGCGGCGTTGGGCCAATCTTGCATTGCACACATCCTATTTAAAATGGAAATATGAAAATCTACCAAAAACAAATTAACTGGCACTTGATTTTTTCTTTTTACCTGTAACCTAAATCCTTCCCTGGCAGCCATATGGAAGGCATCAATGGTTTGTTTCACAGCCAATTCAGTGGCCTTTGGGAAAGAGCGAATGGAAAGAATGCCCGGAGTCATGAGGGACGGGAAACCAAAGGAAGACTCACGATTTTTTTGCATTAACCAACTGCAGTTCATCACTTCGTTAATTGTTAATCGCTTTTTGGGATCAACCGTCAGAAGACCTTGAATAGTAAAAGATGGTGACAAAATGTCAGTAGAGATTAATGATATTTTTTAATTAGCAGCTTTTTAGGAATTTTAGCGTCTTGGTAATTATTGATACATTCGCAATCTTATCTCACCTTGTATGATATTTTTTGCCTTAGAGGATACGTGCTTCCATGCATCGCCATCGAAATCAAAATCACCCGTTTTAATGCGCTGCATTACTGCTGCGGCCGCGTTTCCCTCTCGACTATTCGAGTGAAATGGCGCTCGACCACAGAGCATCGTGTACTATAAATAATTTTTTTTTAAATGTCAAAACAATTGTTTACAATGATATTGAAATAATTCATGTAAAGCTCTTGGATAGAAATGAGTCGCTTTAGTTTACCAGAATGACACCGAGGCTCCACAGATCGCAGCTTTCATCGTAACCATTTTCGTATCGTGCATCTTTTGGTACCAAAACAGTTTTAAGCACTTCTGGCGCAGCATATTGAAGCGTAAAGCAAGGTGTGTTTAAAAGTTTCTGTGGTTCGGGCTTCAATCGAGCAAAACCAAAGTCCACAATTTTCAGTTCGGCATTTTCATCCGTACTCTCGAATAACAGATTCTGTCAAATCATCATTCACAAGTTTTAACTTTTATTTTCGTAAATAAAAAAATCAGTTAAAAATTTTACCTCTGGCTTTAAATCCCGATGGACGATGCCTTTGCAATGAACGTGATGAACACCTGCAACTAATTTCTGCCATATGCGTGCAGCCTGTGTTTCCGTAAATTGTTTTTGCTGCCGAATTCGTTGAAGAAGTTCCCCTCCTTTCAACAATTCCATAACGATGTATGTGTGCGCCTGCAAGGAGATAATGATAGAAGAAAATGTGGTTAGACTTACTACTCAATAATTTGTGAGTGAATAGACATGTATGCTTTAAAATATTTACAGTATGTTGCTTTGAGAATCGACAGTATAATATCTTTTATCGAATTCATTATGAACGGTACTCTTACAAAAGTATAGCAATAAAATGAAGTTCATTCGATGGCTCTCTATTTTAAAATTCAGTCATATTTAACGATATGTTTTGTGACTGGAAGGGTGTTCGTAATAAGGAAAAAAATAATAAAACTTGACAAATACTGGGCTATGTACCTCGTCGTAGAACACATCGTGAAGGCGTACGATATTGGGATGACCTTGGCAGGCACGCAGTAAGTTTATCTCTTGACCGCAGTCAACACGACGGGAGACGATTTTAACCGCCATTTCTTGACCACTTGTTTTATGAACACAACGCCGACAAACAGAGAAGCTGCCATCACCGAGCGCTTGTTCTCGTAAATCCATGTGATAATGAAGAAAGAATGTCGAGTTCTGAAACAACAATATTCAGACATATGTTAACTTCTCAATTGCATTTCAAATTGAATATGGCAGAGGTTGAGCCAGACCTTAAATCTTGCTCCAATTATATTTGAAAGCGTAGGTTTGTTGTCAGCTGACAGGGCGAATAAATCTTCACTGATTATGTTCTCTGTGAACAGAATTGATGGAGCGATGTATGAGTAACCCTAAGCAACAAATCCAAAATGTGAAAAATGACAGAAATTTGGGGAAATTAATCATTCTTAAGCACCTTGAAGATTTTATCGACATTTGTAGGAACTATTGCAGGTGAGTCAGTTGGAGCCATTCCAGTGAATTCCTCGGCAAAGTTGCTTACATCCAGTTCGTCGACGATCCGAGGTATAAATGGTGCACGCACCAATTTTTTTCCCACTTCATCCCAGTTGAGATTCTACATTGATTTAACCCGAGAAAAGGTAACAAAGAAATAGATATATGTTAGTCAAGCATCGACAGTATAATTCATATTCTTTTATATGAACTATAATTTTTTTTTTATGTAATTTTTATAAGCGGATCAAAGGGTCTGTTGGTGGATAGTAGTTATTAAATTTAGATAAAAAGGCTACGAGCCTACGACTGATTATTTTTAATTTGTGGGTTTCATTATTATAAAATGTGTTGAATGTGCTTAAAAAAAACCAAAAGCCATCCAATTTTGATTAAAAAATACACAAAGGCTTTTAGTGTTTATGCATAATATGTAGAAGTATAGGCTGCATACTTTAAAAAAGGAATGTTGTTTAAGTTCTACGGCATCTGATGTTCCTCCACCAAGTCGACGACTTGGATCCTTAGTCAGTAGCTGTCCAATGAAATCTTTAACTTCGATCGACAAATCCTCTGGAATTGGCGGATGGATGCTTAAAATGCGTCTAAGAATGAAAATGTGATTTTTTTATAATTTGTCATTGCCTAAATAAATGATTTGCGTATTTTCATACAAACATAAATATTTTGATTAACACAAGCTAATAATAAATAATAATAATCAATTCAAAATAAGAATGTAATATGATTACCTGGAAATCTCCTGTTGGTTGTTTTTCTCTCCTTCCACTGTAAAGGGAGAGGCACCTGTTAGGAGCTCGTATGTCAACACTCCTACACCCCACCAATCGACAGCCTGAATTTTAACCAATAAATAATGATTAAATGACTTCACAAATTAAATTGGATTAAAGTGGTAAATTAAATAAAAGGTTTACCATATCGTGACCTGCGCCTCCACCTCGTACAATCTCCGGAGCCATGTATTCAATTGTACCGCAGAACGAGTAAGCCCTAGCATTCTGTCAGCAATACAAACGAATTTATAGCGACATTATAGAACTGCCCATCCACAATAAAGGTTTGTATAATTAGACCACAACAAAAACAAAACGGATTACGCGTGAATTTTAAAACATATTCAAAGCCACTTGTTAGTTGTTACTCGCTGTATATATTTAAAAAAAGCTCAAATATAAAAATAATAAAATATTCAAAGCAGCTTATAAAGAAAAAACCATTAATAATATAAGTAAGCATTAGGACTCAAAACAAGTAAGTGAATATTGGTTGTGATCTAGATTTATTGCATTCTTTTTACATACCTTCTCGTGTGGAAGGAATTCCTTGCTAAGTCCGAAATCTGTCAATACAATGTGGCCTTGTGAATCAAGAAGTATGTTTTCCAGTTTGATATCGCGATAGATGATCCCCAGCTTTAGGTCCGCAGCAAATATAAATAAGTGAAAGCAAGAAAAAAAAATGTTTTGTAAAATTGATATCTTTATGGACATTTCCAGGGGTTTACAATTCTAATACCGGTATTTGACATTATTTTTGATTGACAATTGATACTCTGTTTGTTTTTTTATTTTCATATTTTGTAGGGAGTAATTTCATTCCAAATTGAACCAGTCACTGATACATTTTTTTGATTTATTGGGAGTCAAAGGGCGGGTTAAAGAATAGCAAAGTTTTATTTAGCAGGGACCTTATTCTTCATAATATCGATACTTTTAGAATTCTGCTTAGTATCTACGCTTCGTGTGATACTTGGACAATTCCAACATCGCAATACAGATACTCCCGTAAGTTCGATACCCAATTGGAAAAAAATGTTCTAATATGTATAAAATTCAAAATTTTCCGTGTACGAAACGAGGACAGTAGCCGCTTTCTGTGAAAGTGTGAAACCACTGAATTAATCGCGTTCAGCTTGCGTCTAACAAGACGGGACAATTTTTCAAACCTGACAACATTTCTAATCTAGCCAAAGTGACTCCCTGAGGAGACGAGAAGAGTCATTTCATCCTCAAAATACTGCGACTTTTGGTTATACGCTACTAATTCCATCATATGAAATAAATACGGTATATCTTTATAGTTTACACCATATTGTCAATTATGCTGCATTATTCTCGTCTAAATTATTTCTCAATAACTGAACTCGTACTACAACACATTTCAAGGTCCAGTATAGCTACTGATGATGCAATTAGATGCAACTAGATGTAATCTCAACTTGAAAAAAAGGATCACGCGAACAGTATTAATTGAAAATGTTCTTTCGCGTGCGTTTTCTTTTTTGTCGTCCGTTTAAATGTATATCCAAGAATCCCTGTGGCAATCTACTCTCACAATACCGAGGTCTGTCAAGCGACATTTTTTGGCAATCAGAAAGGTCAAATTGAATCCGAAACTTTTCCTTCGTCATACCTTGCAACACTACAAGAGTATCGATTTTCAAGGTCACTATATTTTCCTATTTCTCTCCTAACGGTGTTTCTACATCGCACAGAAATATCTATGTTCTTTATTCAGAGCGTAGAGCTGGATTGGAGTCATAACACATTTCCAAGAGATTATTCCAAGTACTCCAAGAACAGAAAGGTCCAATAAATATACGTTAAAAGAACTGAGAGAAAAATAACATGTTTAATATTAAATATTTAATCTGAAAGCGTAACTGAAAAGTAATATATAGGTCGAAATTTAATTCAGAAAAAAACCCAGTCGAAAATAGTGCCTGAACAAAAATTGTATAGTGAAATACATTGATCATAAACCAATGTTTTCGTTTGTTTCTTTCATATTAAGGCTTATGCAGACTTTGTAAATGATAAACTTGGCCCAATTGATGTTTGGAATTTAAAAAAAAGAAGAACAAAACAATAAAATACCTTATGCAGATGCTCGAGCGCTAAAATGATCTCGGCTATGTAAATTCGCACTTCATTTTCTGCAAATCTTTCCCGTTGGTAGAGATGAGTAAAAAGCTCGCCTCCACTGACGTAATCTGGAAAACACAAAATCAGTTGGATTAGCCTTAGTAAAAAATGATTTCGTCAGTAGCCTACTGCTGGTCAGTACTGAACTAAATATTGAATAATAATTTGAGAGATAAGCCGGTAAACGGCTAGAATAAGGACGAAAAAAATTCTTTTCTTAATAACTGACAAAAATGAAACTGATAAGACGACGACATTGCCATCGGATGAACTATACGCATTTGCACGCAAGAGCCTAATCTTGGTGAAAGCCTTGACCACCTTTACCAACCTTTACCTACTTACCCAATTTCGATGTCTGACACAAACGAAAACAGGAGATTCGTGAGCTTTGCCTTTGCTTATCGCTCGGGGAATAACAAAGAGAACTGTCTAGAAAATCGAACTTTCTTCGCCGTTTGCCATGCAGCTCTTTTTCTTATTGTCATGCTTCATGAATCATGTGACAATAGCCCACCGGGAATTGAACATTTTAGAAAGGTTCCAGCCTCTTTCCAAGCACGCGGCTGATCTGGCCTAATTTCTCCTTTCATTTGTATACAACTGTTCATCAGCGTCTCTTTCCTGGGAGCATGTTACTTTGATACCTGCTGATTGTAGTTGGGCTAGAGGTAACCGGAGGTAACCAAAAAAAAGACACACCCTCCGTTATTCTCTACATTTCTCCACTGCTCCACTAATACGGTAGTTTGTGGGACTTGAAACCCTTTCCCTCTGGTTGATGCAACAATTGCTGTAACACCGCTTTATTGATTCTCGAATCGCATTATTTTTAAACAAAGGATATATTCAATCAAACAAAACCACATCACAAAACCTAGAACTTTTCATCTGAAAAGATAGTCTAACTTAACTAGCCCATGGTCAGCACGATCAAAATAATCGATAGCAGGAATAATAAGATGTACCCATTCTTTTTAGTTAATGAACTACTATTCCAAGAAATAAGGTATCGATTTATTATTGTGTTTCTATTTTGTACGAAATATAAGCGTTTGAACAAAATTGAAAGAAAATCAAGTTTCTAAGCAAAGAAAAAAATAAAATAAAATAAATAAAACGAAAAATTAGATACAAGCATTAAAAGTTTAACTTGAAAAGATGAATGCATAAAAATAGAATGCTAACCTAAATTTGAATAATTTGTTGTAAGGGCGAGTCATTTGTTCATGAAAACCAGTTTACGGCCAATTGAACGATAGTTTGTCTGTAAACAGAGACAAGGAAAGAAAAGAGAGAAAGGAAGAGAAAGCGACAAGAAAGAGGGCGAATATGCCATAAGAGAAGAGCTGAATATGCCACAAGAAAGTGAAAGCCCCATTTTTAATGGGCCACGAACACAACTTGTATTTGCGCAACCTATAGGAAAATAACAAAGTTCCGAATCTTTTTTCTTCAGTCACGTTCAAGAAGGAAAAGAGATAAACCTTATCAGGCTACAGACAACGTCACGTTGAATTTCTTTTAAGAGTCAAATGAGACACAGATGATGACTTAAATGAAACTTATTTCAAGTTGTAGGTTGTAGATATCATAGAATTTGAATCACTTGGAAACAAAGAAAAAGAAAAACATCTCTGCATTTTTCGAAAATGCCTTTGTTTTCCCTGTTACAACTCTACGATTGACTTTGGCACATAAAATAACAGTTTATGGATATTTATTTGAAATTCTCGATTTTCCCTTTAAGCTTCAACGAAAAAAGCCACACCACGCTTTCGCATTTATTCCAAGTCTGGCCTCGAAGAAATCGAAAGGAAGGATTAACTGTGTTTGTTCCCCGCTTCGAAATATCTAATTCCCTAATTCTGACAACATCCCTTATTACAGACTACAAAAGTAAGTTTAAGGCAAAATTTTCTTGTTTTTCCATCTTCTTCAGATTCGCAACAAATGGTACAATCAATGTAGCCAAGTTATTTAAATACCTTTAATTTTCCGATGGTCATTATTTCAAGTTCAATATATGACAGCGGTGTACATCAAGGAAAAAAATAATGGGATTCTAATCAGCTTTTATCGAAGAATTTCACATTAATTTATGCAAACTAGTATGTTCAACGGTATGAGGGTATCAAAAATAAAAAAAGATACTGGCATACTGCTGTATATTACGCAGTTGATCGATGTTGACCTTGCGAATACAAAGCGTCCTGTCATGTTCTATTCGCTGCGATATTTGCACTAACTATATAGTGCCTTTTTGAAATACATGCTGGTTGGTGATTTCATTATCGAAACCTTGTACAAGGTTATTTTCTAAAACTTTGTGCGTAAAAAG
Organism: Daphnia galeata; assembly: GCA_030770115.1. Lineage (NCBI taxonomy): Eukaryota > Metazoa > Arthropoda > Branchiopoda > Diplostraca > Daphniidae > Daphnia > Daphnia galeata. The sequence continues at coordinate 5,058,184 of CM061122.1, forward strand.
TCGGATGACACTTCACCTTTTCGGCTTTTCCTAATGTATTTATGTATATTCGATTATTCGTGCATGCGCCTGAGGTAATGTGAGCTTTGACAAATTTGTTGGCTAAAATTTAGTGGGAACTCCTCAATGACAGACTGCTGGTGAGCCACCAACGTACACCGTTACAACCCACTTCTACATGGCATAGCCCCACACAAAATCGTTATACTGAAGTAGGTCACACTTTCAGCAAGAAAGCAAACACGAAAGAAACGCATCAAAGTAGGTCGCGCACATTCTTTATGCTACGCGGCATGCTGTTCACCTAAGGGTAAGCTTACGAATATATATACTACGACGATACGAAAGACATTTCGATGAGAAATGACTAATATACACTTACTGCCCCGTATGCCCTAAAAAACTAGTTGCATAATTTTACAAGAAGTGGTTGTTTTTCATTGAAATTATTACACATATGTACGTATGAAGGTGTTCTATTGAAAAGAATAATAGAATTAAGGAGGTAACCATAAAAACAATCATACACGTGACAGTCGTGACATTGTGCTGTGGAAAATTGGAAATGCGTCTTATAGACACAATACATAAAAAAAGTGGATTAAAACCGATTAAAACTTAAATTAACATTTTCTCTTCATGATATTATAATTTCTATTAAGTGCGTCTCACTAATGAAGCAAGGACAAGAAATAAAAAAAGATTCCATTAATCTAAAGGCAAACGTGCAAGACATTTTTTGCCAGCTTTTGTAACCTATATATTTGAAAAGTCTTCTCTTTCACGATTGCATTTTTTGCAATAAACCAAATGGCAACCAGTTAAACAGTAAACAGACTAATACAACCGAGATAACAATGTGAGAATAGTAAAAGTAGGACAACTTGTTAGATTTAGAAACTCTTTAGCATCCCACGTGAACTTGGCCACGAAATTCCTAAAACATGTAGAAATCGTTTTGGCTAGGGTACTAGCGACTTTGAAACTATTTCCAAACTATCAATTTCATAAGGTGTTTTGCTTAAGTGTTTCCCTTTACCCATCGCCTTATTAAAATTAGAGGGAAATGCTTCTATAGTCATCGTTGTGCTAGTTGCTGGTCTGAAGATTAAAATTGATATGCCTAATTACACAATTACACATCTAATTAGGGAATTGCGACAGCCAAAAAATTGCAACAAATATACAGAAGTTAGTTTAGGATCAAATATGGGACTAACCGAGAATGAGATGGAGCTTGGCATCAGTCTGGAAGGCATAATATAGAGTCACAAGGAACGGAGATTGTCGGACTGCTTCAAGAACTTGGCGTTCTGTCATGGTATGTTCGGCTGTCTTTTTCTTCTGTACAATTGAAGCCTTCTTCAACACCTTCATTGCGTACAGCGTTCCGTGGTCGTTGCCGCCTCGTTTCCTGACCAGGAACACCTTCCCATAAGCTATAAGACCATAGAATTTAATGAAATATCAGAACTGGAAATCCTTTTTTTTTAAATTAGAGACAAGAAAACAACAGACATAATCTTAAACAAGAAACAGTTGAAAAAATAACGACCCATTTTTTATTTATCCACTAAATACCACGAATAATAAAATGGAATGTCGATTTTTCAAGCACATTTTAGGTAGGTAATACGTAATAGACAAAAATATGTAAATATTGAAAAGCCCATGATATACAATCACGCAAAACAAGGGAAGCGAATGTATCGCCTGTTGAAACAGTGAAACCTGCTTTGAATTGCACAACTTATGCGCTATGTGGAATGGTGTCCTACTTTTGCTCTTGCCAAAATTTCGATTTCAGCTAAAGTAACCCACACAATTCATTGTATACCACTAGACTTGGTTGTTTAAAAAAGCAGGAGGAAAATTAGGGAGTGAAATAAGGTTTTGAAATGTCATCTTTTGATCACGCTTCGATATCAAGCCCAGGGAAACGCCTGAATATTTTTACGGCCTATTTTGTTTCATTTTTCTTCAAAGAAAAGCTACTAGAAAAAAAGTGGTTTAAAAAAATGAAAGTCTGCGAATAATAAATTAAATCTTGATGTATAGAGACCGACCGTGTAGAGTAGCAACAGGTAGCTGTTCTATTTTTTATTCGTGGCAGTTACAAAGGTAACAACAAAATATCGTTCGTTTTCTTTGTAATAGAGAAATCTAATTTAAAATTAAGTTCATAAAAGATAAGAAAAAATTTCAAGCGAACTGGATTTTCTTGAATAATTGAGATGGCGAGTCTCACGAAAAATAGGTTTCATCATCAATTGCTTGAAATTCATGGAAATTTATAAAAAGAAACGAAAACAAATCAGAGAATTCATAATATATACCTCCTGTTCCAAGTACTTTCAGCAACTCGAAGTTTGACATGTCCACCCGGCCTCGTCCAGTCAGGTTAACTGTTAAACAAAACAAGAATTAATCACCAATTATTATTTTCGATTATTTTAAAAATAAAAATAAAATCAAACTAGTCTGATATGAATTCATTACAGTTATTTCGTTATGCAGTAAATGCATTGAACAGTTGAACGCAACTGTAAATAATATTGCTATGGCCCAGATTCCATAGTCTATTTTAATCTAAAGGCTATAATAACAGAGTAAGTGAGACATAAATAATTCCAAATGGTTTGTTTTTATTTCAATAAGGTCAATTGAAAATTTTAGACATTTTCAAAGCTAATACTGGAGTTCTTTTTTTTTTTTTTTTAATTCATGTTATAAACTCTGATAAAAGTATCAATATTTTTATTATCTAACTAAAAGCAAAGTCTCAAAGAACCGTTACCAGGTAACCGGTGGTTGAAATTGTATAACCACGAATCGACTTGGAAACTTTCATTAATCTTTGAAGAACAAAAGTAGAACTCAAGTCTCGGAGGCAAACCACTTGCTCCACTTGATTCACACGCATGAGCACATTGCTTTTTTCTCTTGCTGTTCTAAAAACAACAAGCAATCCATACACGAGAATCGGAAAACGCTTGAAAGGAGGAGGAGCAGTGGAGTGGCAAAACAAGAGCAAATAAATAAGAAACATAGAATTTGAAAACTTGACGTCGTTTACCGTAATGTAAGCAGTAAGCATACACTATGCATAGCCAGTTGTATTTACACTCAATACAACATTTAATAGATTTAACTTGACTACTTGAGGGATATAATACATGACGTAAGGTATTATTGATAGTCAGATGCACAATGCATACAGATGAATCTTAACGAAGCGTTTGAAAACTTTAAAAAAAGAGCGTGAACTATTTTTAAAAACTATGGTAGACTACTGACAGACGTGATATGCCAAATTTTTAAATTTTTTTAAACAGAATAATCTAATAACGGGGTATTTTAGAGAAATTATTTTAAAAAAAGTCGCCCAATTTTTAATGATGAAATTCAGACATTAGGTTAGAAAGAATAACTATTTAAAAATATCATTTTAAATCAATAGAAGTAGGTCGGTTTAATTCGCTTAGCCCATATCTAAAAACAAACCAAACAAATGAGAGCAAACCAGACAAAAGCTTAAAAAAATAGGGTTGCTGAAACGGGATAAAAACATTAAAAAGAAGAGAAAAAAACTGCCGTAGGTAACGTTAGGAACGCGTATAACATATCTGCAAGCTAGTGGAGTGACGAAGCCATGCCAGCAAGTCGTTTAATGATTTTATAACATCTAAATTAATTTCGAAGACATATGGTGTCAAAGTATCATTAACTTTCATTTAAGAAAGGGCAACAATCATTTAAGAAACTCGCGATCTGTTTCAGAAGTATTAATATTTAGGTTCTCAAAATGTATGTTTTTGTACAATTTGCAAAGTTTCACTAATTGAATGTGTTAAAATGAAATGAAAAAAGTGAAATAGAATTGTAATACAACATAACGGCACGACCCAAAAATTATACTGTATATTATACAAAATAAAAAAAATATCTAAAAAAAAAAAAACGAGATTGTCCTGGTAAACTTCACAACACGATGTTGCAAAGTGTAGCGTACAAGAGCTGGCATACGGTTGGCTAGCCCACAGACTGGATCAATAGAGCGGAAACGAGAGGTGAATGAAATACATTGTACCACGTATATAGAGGAAGCGAAGTCGACGAGAAATTCAAATATCTAGTTTTCTCTTCCCCATCCTTGGCTAGCGCAGTGAGGTAGCGAACAGCGGGATTGCGTACGGTACGGTGGGATAGACGGGTCCCGTTACATGTCCTAAGGCGCAAAAAAGCCAACAACTGTTATGCGCTACAACGCACCATACGCAAAACACGTTTAGGGGGGAAAAAGAGACAACTGCCTGTGGGAAGGACAGCGAAAAGGTGTTAAATAAAAACCTTGTTAAGCGTTCGTTTTTCACAGTAAGTTATTTGAATATTTAGAGACCAGCAACCAAATTTAAAAGAACCGCAAGTAAATAACTTGAAAAACGACAAATGTTATGTAGTTTTGCGATGGCTTATTAATGATTTTCTTTTTTCATAAAAGAAAAATTGTCCGAGTTTAAGCAGCCCTCATTTACAGAAAGAAAAGGAGGAAAGACGCAAGACTTCTTTTTTTAAATGAAGATTGATAGTCTAAGTTAAAGAACTTAAGTTTAATTTGCCAATTTGGTTTTAGAAAGGCAAAAGTCACAAAAGAAGAACAAAGTCTTATGAAAATAAAATGTAGAGTTTTTAAAATTTTTCCCATACAATATGCCAACATTATAATATAGAAACTTAAATTAATTTAATTAATTTAATCAATAATTATTTATCGTTTTATTATATTAAGGAGTTAAGGACTATAGAAGGTTATTTACTACTTTTAAGAAAATGTCCCCTTTTCCATAACATAATTTCAAGTAGGCTATCACGATCCGCTAATAATATTTTTAAAATAAATTAAGATAATTTGGTATTTTATCTCAAGTTTCCCAGAAAATAAAGATATAGTTACTATTACTATTGTTCTCTATTTCTTCTACCTACATTTTAATCAACCAACGAAAAATAAATTGTAAATATCTATAGATATCCTATACATGTATATTAGATACCTGTGGAAATTGCCAGCTGTTACATGTACGATGTAAGCTAGTGGTTAGTGTGGTAGCGAAAATGAGTACTGAGCTATCTGCATCTAGGAAGTTGAATGTCCCTTCCCAGCAAGAAGGCTGCATAGCACACTCGGTTTTATCACACAGTCGAGAGAAATATGTCGTATTTCTGAATTTTTCTATTACTTGTCCCAACAATTAATAAAAAATTTATATATAAACTTTATGTATATTAAAAAAAACAAAGAAACAGGAAAAAAAAACCAAAAAAAAACTTTTGTGTGATCTGTTGGTTTCGGATTTTGTTGCGGCTAAGTATGTTAACCATCCATTACACCCAACGGGAAACCGACCGCAAATCTGCCTCGACTGAACAGAAAAATTCGTGACAATCGCCTGTTTATTAAAAGCATAGCAGAAAGCGGTCATTTACCGTACCGCACAACTCCACCCCGTTCATTGCCTTTTGTGAGACCAACTCTTTTGTCTAGCGAGCTACAGTAACTCTGTTCATTTTCCTGATTACAGGTATAATGAGACGATTTCAACTGGATTTCAACGACTCGTAATGCCACAATTTTCTTACAAGTTTCTTAGGTAAATTTCTTTAATCAACGTGATTTGGTTGCAGTCTGCTGAGACAAACAAGAGGTACACTTACCAACAGTGTTACTGGCGTTCGCCGTTTCATGCTGTTCTATGGTTTCGTTTTGCACCATTGCTGACAACTCGTCTGGATCCTCATCGAAGAACCCACTCTCACCTTGAGTGTGTACCCCCATTTTCACAAGTCAAATGAGTTCAGTTCAAGAATAATTGATTATCTTTTCAGCAGCAAGAAATCTCCCAAAATTCTGCACAATTTTCTAGTAGGTATTTATTTCACAGCTGGTATTATTTTTTGCTGAACCAACACAAGTGTAGTCTGGTCTTTTCAATTGGTTAGCTCAATTCTGTTACCACTACGATTCTAAACCACTTCGTTCACATTAAAATGGTTACAGATAGTAGATAGCGAGCGAATAACCTCCTTCCAACGGGGTCAAGTGAGATCGCGACAAACACAGTTTCGTTCAGTTCCCATCTTGAGCGTCCTAGTTGGTCTCACTGACATCTGCTTTTTAAGCACCAAAAGATGAATAGATCACAGGATCTCTGCTTTCACCATCAACAAGAATTGTCAGTTTCAATTAAGTAAGACTCTTCAACACGTATTCCCGTTCCGTTCCGCTTTCTGTTGTGGTCACTGTTAAAAGCAATGAGACATTTATGGGATGTTCTGGTAGTGTGGAATGAACAAGCAGAAGGATTCTCCAGATTCCAGCAACAACAACAAAAAAAGCGGTTCTTGAACTCACAATATATGAGGACAAACCGAACTTTCAGGGTATTTGCGTGCAAACACAACACTGTTGGAATGCGGAAAAGTGAACGACTCGTCTCTATTCGACGTTCCACTATCTCACTTATTAGCCTTGCTTTCAATTGTAGCGCAGAGAAAACGCAGATCAACAATTTTCAAGACTTCAACGCACAATAACAACACCGGATGTCTGAAACAAAACTTGCTCCAGAAACAAAAAGAAAACAAAGTAAATAGGCTATGGAGTTGGCTAGAACTGAACTCGTCGCTACTCACTGCAAGACTGGACTGAATTGTACTGTGTACTCTAGACTGCCTGCCAGGGTGGTTAAGGTTCCCACCTCTTTTCCATTTTCCCTCATTCCTTTCTTTTGCTCTTCTCTCTTTCGCCTCTCTCTTCTCTCTCTCTCTCTCTCTCTCTCTCTTTTTCTTTCACATTTCTCTCTTCCACTGGCACGTGATCAAGAAAAGAGAACGAACCATCCGCTAGGCGTATGCATGGACAAAAAGTATTACTTGGAAATTTGGAATGAGGGGAGAACCGGAGAAGGTATTTCGCTCGCCATATAACCACTTTACCATTCGCTAGAGGATTCAGCGCTGATGCAAAAAGCCTGCAAGTAATTTTTATTTTTAACTTTCTCTCGTATTTTGTAGAGAAACCATAATTTTTTTTTTATTCAAGAAAAACACCTTATCATGAGTGATGACAGTCAATCAAATTTACGAATTATTTATTTTTACTGTAATGAAAGAAACTTGGAATATTCAGATTGAGAATAAACTACTTTTGCTTTCACTGCACTTATTTGGGAAAGTAATTTGAAAAATATTTTCAACTAATTAATAACTGTCGAAACTCTGTCAAAATAATACTTAACTGATTTTGGGTGTACAAAATTCTATGATGATGAGGTAAATACATCAGAAATGATTTCATGTAAGTTATACAAGAAACACATAAATAACTAACAAGTATTAGATGTGAGCGCCCTCGTTTGTGTTAAGGCGATTACATTACATGTCAAGGTTATGAATACTGGCTACTGATACGCGTAAACACATCCTGAATTCCACAAGTTAATAATAAATAATAAATAAAATTGTTTTTATCATAAACAAAAAATAAATATTGCACATGTTTTATTTTAAAAATATTAAATGGCTCTTGAAATCTCATCGACTCATTGAGTCATTGTAATAATAGCTAATAAGTAATAACAAAATATTTATCGATCGAGATTTCTATACTAATCTAGATACTAAACAGATGTTTTCAATGTTGTACATGTATTTAATTGAATTATAAATTATGTTTTTATTATTTCTTTCAATTTTATGTTCATTTCTAACTTGCATATATTATTCTGGTACTGATAAATATCTTGCGCCAGTTTCTTTGAGAAGAAAACTCTTTATTTCATTTCTAGCCTCCGTGTACGAAGAAAACACGGAAATCGGTCAAATCACACTCGCAACTAAGAGATTGCAACATAGAATCGGCCATATAAAGAGGAACTACATACACTTGCTGCATGAACCGTTCATAATTTATAGAGAACGGGTAGGCTACACAGTAGCTATCAAAACCTGTGAATTCAAACCTGTTGCTCTAGAATCCAGATTATTGAAGTAAAATACAAGTACAGTAACTTCTGAATTCCCACGGAGATCGAAAAACAAATGGCGGAAAGAAAAGTTTCACTCAATTTTCTGCCTTGGTTTTTCCCTTATCTACTTTTCATTGGGAATTTAAAGCAAGATTAACTCGAAACATTAGTGTAATCGTGAATTACATTTTTATTAAGTTGACCCTATTGAGTATTGACGTCTGAATTTTTCATTAACTAGTAGACTAGACATGTAATTTTTCTTCGATTCTTTCGACGACAATTTATAATAACAAGTCTAAAATTAGCCAGCATAGATTTTAAAAAAATAACTGTGAATCAAAGAAAGTGTATATCGGAGGGATAACAAAAGAGAGAAACTTCAATTTAGATTTGTTTTTTTGTTTTTTTTTGTTTTTTTTACAAAAATATTTCGCTTGGACTCCATGAATTTGCCATACAATGGGAAAATAACGGCACTATTTTTTCTCTTTGCTCGACAGCTCTCGACTATACTTAAAGAAAACCTGAATAGTGAATACTGCCTGCCACAGAATGCTCCGCCGTGCGGAAGCGTTTTCTTTGCTTCTGATTTTAAAGCCACAGAGATTTAGCTTTTGCTACGGTTCTGTTCTACTTATTTATTATTGTTGTTGACTAGCTTGTTGTTATATTTTAAGTTTTTAACTCATCAAACCACGATTAGTTATAGAATTCACACAAAATGGATAGAGCAAGTAATATAATAGTATTTAGTATTCCTCCATAATTCAGAATCAACAATTTACTAAAAAGGAGTATGCTGTTACATGAATACATACCGTTTAGGTAAATATAGAGTACTAGAAGATGGAACCGAAGAAACGTATAACATTTTTGCAACAAAAAAAAATGTATTGTAAAGCAATTACTTTACAATAAAAGACTGATATCTATTCAAAATTATGAATGCAAACTTAATTAATTTCGATGAGAAAAATCGTAGACCTACGTAAAGAGCTCTACTCTATTGTCAAATTCGAAACAGACAACAATAAAAGAACGAAAGAAGCTAAGAATCCTGTGATGATGCATATAATGCAAGGAAGCTAAAATACTAAAGAAAGTAGGAATCCTACTTAACTGTATAATACTTTTACAAGAAACCCATAGTGATAGAAGACTTGTGTCAACACTGAACAACCACGTCATCTGTGGTTGCTACTAAGGAAATGCTAAACGGCAAAAAACAAACCTTATAACGAACATTGAAACGTTTTCTTTACCTTCGGTTAGCTCATGAGTCACCAAACTGTTTTCTGGATTGGACATCTTCAAGTTTGTTGTAGCTAAACTTTCAACAAAATTTAATTGAACTTTTCAAAAGTCGTTTTGAACAGATTCACGTTGTTGGCGAATATAATTGGATCAATGATGCAGCTTGAAAAATCAATGGAAACAGCATCCAAATCTTATATGAACTGATATTATTGCTCGTGCATAGACTATTTATTATACGTTATTAAAACGTCATTTTAATAGCAAGAGTATCTTCACATTTTCCGTTGAAGTCAGGCGGACGTCTTGCTCTTTTTTCACACAGTTTACTTAAGAAGTTTGATCAAGTCCACAACAATCTTTATTAATTCTTGTCTTTTCGGTTTTCTCATTTTATATAAATGCACTTCATATTGCCCACAATCACCGTTGTGTAAATAACGAATTTTCGAGCTCAATTTCGTATTTTGAAACAAGTCTGCTAATCTTGGTCTCATCAGCAAACAGCTGATGGTGGTTGTTTAGATCGTCATCAATTTTCTAGCATTGTATAAACTCACGAACGGAAACGATCGAAACACAAATTCTTTCCTCGTCAACACTCAGCTACACTTTACGTACAAACACTCCTAACAAAAGGGCAGCAGGAATTATTCAGCTTACAAGTACAGAAACAGTAGAATTTGCTTTGCAGCCGACCTCGAAACAAATAACATCGGCACCTTTAAGTCATGGGAGCACAAGTTCGAACACTTTAAGCTGACTTTAACCAGCATAATTCCATCAATACATATCAGCTATACTGGCTATGTTTGCTTACTAAACGTCCAAGGGAAGAATATGACGTTTTGGGTCACTGTGTTTTGAGTGCGTTGAAATTCCACTATATTAAGCTTCGTTTATTTTCTTTTTACACACGGGCTTCTCGGCTACATATTACATGGCCAAAGTGCTCTCTTATCTTCAGTTCTCTCCACTCACGGTTGAAGGGAAGGATGTCAGTAGTCGTGTCACAGAGGACTAGAGGTCATGACGAATTTTACGAAAGTTTGTAGATATGCTAGCGACCCTAGAAGCAAATGTTGGAACTATAGCCAATACTTATCAATTATATGACTTTCTTCATTTCCGGCTAATTATTGTACTTCGCATTTCTTGATTGATTTTTAGTTAGAGGCATAAAATTTTTTGGTTAAGAGATTAAATTATACTAATATAATTCTACTAATTTTAGTGACCGTGTTGACAACCATTGCGGAATTGTTAAATTTCAGCCTCATTCTTAGCTAGATAAAATCTACGGAACGCCGTTTGGGGAGGCGAAAATCTGTTTTTCACTTCAATGTTCATGCAGCGCTGCAAATAATTAGCATTTATTTTCGATGGCTTAAATGATCACTTTATGTCAATGAAATAATTGTTATAATTTTTCCTTAATTTATACTGCTGTAATTATCATAGTTTTATGCTTATTTATTTATTGTTATTTGTGTAGGCTATTAGACTTTTGGCCAGTACTGTTTAGCACCACCTGATCAGAACATTCACTTCATGGCTGACGTTTCTTTCGTTTTGTGATGGGGGTTTATCTCAGTGCTCAGGAAAAGGCAGATATTTTTAAAGAAGGCTGCTCAGAAAACTGCCTTATTCGTGTACAAAATTATTTTGGAACACGTAATGGTGTTGTAGATCTCGAGCGTTATTGGGAATTGGGCCCATAATTGGAATGCCATATGCGAAGATGAAGTGGTTGGCATCGGCCCACGAGAGGTAACGTTTTAACCATTTAACACATTGTGCTCTATTAGTATGTTCAAATATTGTATTATTTAGAAAGTTGAAGAAGTTTTTAACCACATGAAGAGACATATTGATGATGTGTTCAAGCATTTGCATGGTGACCCACAGTCAGTCTCATCTCGCACCAAGTTTGCATTCAATATCGTAACCCCTGAGGTAAATTTCTTTATTTCAATATTCGACAGTCAACTATATCCCTTTTTTGTTGCAGGCTTTGTGATATGCTGTGATCATATTCTCTTACATGAATATGATTCATCCAAGAGCTTCCACAGCAGGCTACCAACCAAACAGACTAAAGCCAGCAGGGGTTATTAACTTCATAAGCTTGATCTTTACGCAACACAGAATCTTCACATTTTGTTGTTTAGGCCCCTGAACTCCTTATTTCAATTTTTGCTACTGTTTAAACTAAATGCAATGTATATTCTCAATGCTCATTGGATGTTTGGTAGATAGCCACCTTTGATTTAGTATAGATGGTGTTCAATTTAATTCATAAAGTTGTTTATATGTTAAATAAAGCATACAGTTGATATCTACTTCTCTTTTATTATGTCACACTCTTTATTACACGTTTTGATTAATCCATGATGCATTAGTCCAATGGCTCATAAGTGTAGTAGATCTTTCTTTCCTTGGGGTGTTGTGGTGGAGTCTAAAATAGTTTTTAAAAATGTAATTGCAAAAACTCAAAAATGTTACTTTACTTATAGTTTTGAATTCTTGCCCATGGCATGGCAAACCGCGATCACAAAACGAAAGAAACGTCAGCCATGAAGTGATGTTGGTGGTGCTAAACAGTACTGGCCAAAAGTCTAATAGCCTACACAAATAACAATAAATAAATAAGCATAAAACTATGATAATTACAGCAGTATAAATTAAGGAAAAATTATAACAATTATTTCATTGACATAAAGTGATCATTTAAGCCATCGAAAATAAATGCTAATTATTTGCAGCGCTGCATGAACATTGAAGTGAAAAACAGATTTTCGCCTCCCCAAACGGCGTTCCGTAAAAATCCATCATTGGTATCAATATTGCAAATAAAAATACAAGAGAACCCAATAATCGATGATTTTCAATCTTTTTCGGTGAACTTAAAAAAATTATCTGAAATAAGAAGAACTTTAGATATAAAAATGATACCGATAAATTAACAATAAGACATTATCTCAAGGTTGTTACTTATTTATTGAAACACCTAAATTGATCACAACTCACAAGTACGAAAATAACAGTTATTTCACGCAAATAATTAAACCATCTGTTTTAACAGAGTGCATCTGGGTTATAAACTTTTAAACAATTAATATATATGCTTTCTTTGTCGACAATATATACAAATAAATGTAGGCAACTATAAATCAATGAGAGTGATTCATCTTGGGAAAGCTCCTGCACGAAATTTTCTTAACAAATCTCTGCAACACAAATTAATTTGGTTTGGAAATATGGGTAAATTGATATTTCAATGTGTTGTAATACACATGTTCACGGTGTGGATTTTGAAGACTTAGTCTTCTCTACAATATTCATTAAAAACATTTAGTACATCTAGACGCGGACAAAAAATTTATGCCTAACATTTCATTTAAAATGAAAAGAAATAGATTTGATATTAGGACTCACGCGCAATATTAAAAATACAAGATGCAGCTGCATGAAATTAGTGTAAATAATAAAAAACAACTCTATCGCTCAGTTTGTCGGACACATAACTTCCACAAACTTGTTTTTCCCGAAGAACTAAAATATGATTGTCATTAGGTACTGATTTTCAACACCATACGAATTCAAACCCAATGTCTGAAACCACTAAACAATGAAATATTTTGATTTACCCTGAAGACGACGAGACTAATTGTTACGGAAGGTATTCAATAGACGTGGGATTATCTTGAAGCAGGCTCTGAGCAAGTAATATTTGAATTTCATGAGAGAGAAAATCTCTTTCTGGACTACGAGTGTGAAGTTCAGGAGGACTTTGAACAAGAATAGGAGTTCCAGGAGAAAATGTCATGGGTCCTGCAGTCGAATTACCAACCTGAGCCGAAGACTGTTGGCTTAGAGATATGGAATTTTCAGTTGTGAGACAAGTAACTAATCCGCCAGTACTCAAAACAGTTGGCTGAGCAGTAGAAGAACTTCCGTCGGTTTCCGCATAAGGAACTGTCATCTATGAGAAATAAACCAGGGAACAAAGAAATAAATAATAATATAAATACAGACGATAAGATTAATTTCTTTACCTTGAGAACTGTAGGTCCCCAAGCTCCATACTGTGCTAGTAGAAGCTCTGTCTCAACACGCCGTAATTCTTCTTGTTGGGCCAGGATTGATTTTTGGATTTCCAAATGCTTCATTCTCAACCGTTCGTGGAATTCTCTCTGACCAGCCGTCATAATGATTGGCTTGTAATATATCAAAATTAGTGAAATCTTTTGTGTTATTTTACCCTAAATAAAAAATATCTCACCTCATGAGCAACTATTCCCGGTAAAGTTACTACAGGCAAACCTTCTATGATTCTCTGAACAGGTAAAGCGACTCCTGAGCTCTCCATTCCAATGGAAACTGATTGGTACGCGAAAGACGCACCACTAGCGGACGCAGAATTGGAAGTAGTGACAGGTGTAGGACTAGTTCCAGGGGGAAACATACGTCTCACAGAAGATCCACTGTTAACACGCGGCTGAAGAAATCTATGTCCGGTATTAGACATTGAAGAAGATGTCGAAACGGAAGTCGACGGAGGGAGATGGGAGTGAACTTCTCCACTTCTAAAAACATAAATTCTTAAAATCTTGTACATCATACAGTGAACTTCTTTTTTAACCTTGATTGAGTATGAACAGGTTGACTTGCATTCCTCATTTGCATATTATTTGCAGATGAAAAGCCATGTTGGCTAAGAAATTGAGGCGGTGGTTGCTTATTTTGGTGTTGGTGATTCGTATTAACACAGCTATGCACTATTAAGATAAATAGTTAATTAGCATTAAGTAAAGATTAAAGGGCATGTAGACGTGAGCCCCCCCCCCTCCCGGACACTGGACCCCCCGACTGTAGCCCCCCCCCCCCCCCCAATTTTGGAGGGGGGACTACTGTCATTGATTTTCACGACAATGGATTCACCCCCTTCTACTTCAATGAAATTTTGAGGGGGGGGGGGACAACATTCGGGACCAGTGCCCGGGAGGGGGTGGGGACTACAGTCGGGGGGACTCACGTCGCATTCCCGATTAAAGAACAAAAAAATGAATTTCGATTTAGGCTAAAATTATATTTTCAATTACCTGAACACGATTGATTACTGGAACGAAAAGTTGGTGTTGCTTGCTGAGATTGTTGACCATGGACTGATTGCATGGAATTATGACTATGTATTGAATGCATAGACTGGTCAGACTGCATGGAAGCTGCCGATTGAAAGGAACCCGAACTAGAAATGGATCCAGTATCTGATAAGGCAGTTCCGACACGAGAAGATCCTGATGGATGACGTGTATGTTGTGGCAAAGATTCAGTAGCAGGTAAGAGTGGTGGCCTCAGCATAACTGATTCTCCACTTGGGCTCTCTGGTGGTTGAACCTCACTATATAGTAAACAAAAAAATGTTTATCATAACACAAAATGTTTTATATATTACGCTAGAACCTCACCTTGTAGATGAATTCGACTGGTGTTGCCGCACATTATGAGGGTAGGTATGTTTATTACTTTTTACCCGATCTAGATTCTGCTTTTATAATTGGTATTAACTGGATACCTATTTCTATAAAAATAAGTGAAATATTAATACCGATTGATTCGCACTCGTATTTCTTTTGAGATGTCTATTGCTATTTTCTTGAAGAACATTTCTGTCATCAGTTTTTGTATGTTTCCCCAGACATAAACCTGATTTGTATTCAGATTTTGGCTGTTTAGATGTAGACATATTAGGTGTTCCAGGAATCTGATCACTTTCTCCACTTTCTACTTTAAGTGGGTTACCAGTAACTTCATTGTAACTAATGAAGAAAAAAGATTTGCACGGATCGCTGAATAATAGGCATAAATCATGTAAATGTTATACCTTATGACTCGATGTGAGCATACTATAAATTCTGGTTTTGAATACCATTGATGGTATGTAATGTAATATTTTGTTTGTAACCAAATCCATTGTTGGCCTTTGGTCAAAAATCGGTAACAGCAGGAAGTAACTTCACCCTTTTGCATTACTAATAAAAGTAAGAGATGATGCAACATCGGAGAAGAAAAACATTTGGCAAAAGGTTGCATGCATATACTGTATGTAGGGCTAGCAGGGGGAAACGTGGGATAAAAGACGCGATTGAATTTTTTCCCTTTAATATATAACTAGCTTGTTAAATTAAAATTCGCCCAAAATTAATTTCTAACCGAGAGAAAATCAATTTTATCAACCAGGTCTGTTACAAAGTTTGTCGTGTACGAGAAACGTAGGGGCTTGAATACCCAAATCTTTATCTTAGTCCATTTCATACTTACAAGCTTCATGACAAGTAGAAACTTTCTCGAGATCGTCGACGTGATAATAATCGTAACCCGATGTACCGAGCACTTCAAACGGAAGATAACCTATGATTGGAGGCCCACTGTTAAAATAAAAGCAATCAATAACTGACGTTCACTAAAAACCGATTGAATTTTTCTCTATAATAATACCGATGGTCGAGAAACAGAAATTTCCATTCAAGGCTGTGTCTGGACGTAAATTCACTCTTCGAAACGTCTACAATTGACATTTCAACAGATAGCTGAGGGGTTTGCAAACGAGCACTGGCTACGAAAACCAAACTTAAACAAAGTAAAAAAAAATTCAATAAAAATTATGATCTCCGAAAAAATCAAAATAGGAAAAATACCCATTATATTGAGACAATGCATCGCCAAAATTTGTGCTCTCCTTGCTATCATCCCCCCATGAAGACGAAACACGGGACATCGAAGATACTAAAAAAGGAAACAAAAAACCCATTGATGTAGTAATTTTAAGGGGAAGAACATTCGTTGAACACACTGTCAGGATTTCCTTGAACGCGGTAATAACCAGAAAAAAACACGAGCTCATAGTTGGAACTCTCTAAATCGGTTATATTTCCACGGCGAAGATGGCAACTCAAACTTATGTGATTTTCTGCAAATTATAAAACAATTTAAGGATAGCTTCTCAAATCTTGTCACTAAACGATAAGGATGTTACCCTTATTCCCAGTTACTTGACTACTCTCATGATCAGCTCCCCATGAGCCTAGCAAAGATTCAACCACAATTTTTTCTTCTTCCCAAACCAGGTCCGAAAGAGAAGAGCCTATTAAATCGTTCTGCAAGAAAATAAACCGAAATTAATGTATTTATTTTTTCTATTTAAACCTTTTGGTCTATAGATTATTTAGTTCTTACAGGTGTATGCCCTAAGAGGCATGTGATGTTTTCAGAAACATACAATATCTTTCCAGTCGATGAAAATACAATGATAAATTCATCAAGTGCCTATTTATTTGAAAATTTAAAAATTAAGCAAATAGAAAAGTAAAGTTTATTAATTTATGTACTTCAAGCATTAAATGTGTAAATTCTTCATTTGACAGGAAAGATGGTTTCCAATCCTCTTGAACAGATTCTTGACAGTGTGACTGCATTGTAACTTCTACAAACCAAACAATTCCAATAATGAGATTAGAATGCTATCTTGTTTTTTAATTTATCTAAGAAAATCATCCTTACGATTATGATTACGGATGAACGATATTGCAGATTTTAGAATAGTTGATTTATCCATTTTTCTTTTCCCAGTACAAACCATTGAACATAGCTCATTGATAAGTATGTTAAATTGATCCCTTCGTTTCTTCTCACTTAAATTCCTTGATTTCCTGTCAATTTTTGTTGTTGGAACAATGGGTTTTTAGAATTTGTTTCATTTCAAATCATTATAGCATGAGAAAATATAAATTCACCTTTTAATGACTCCTTTCTCATCCATCTCTTCTTCCAATCCATCACTACAAATATTTTTAAAAACAAAATTAAATAAATAAAGTGAAGGAATAATTTTTAAAATACTCGGAAATCTTGGAGGCCGTTCCTTTTTTGAGTTTGGAACTCGTTAATCCACAAGGTTGGGATTTCACACTCATGTTGACTATCACGTATGTAATGCAGAGAATCAAGAATTGATAATCAAGGACTACGGTTCGTAGTCTGCCCCATGAAGTGCATTAGAAGAACGTAAATCCTTTAATCTTGTCGTTAAACGGTTTAACTCACATGCCATCGGTTTTTTTCTGATATATTATTTACACTAAATAAAACTCCCGTTGAACCAGTTGTTACTTGTGGAGTTGGTAGACGAAGTTCCGTAAATTGGCTTTCCTTTTGCTCTCATCAGGCTGTAAATAAAGAAGCAAGGCCAGACACTCGCAGCGAAGTTATAGGCAGCTGGCAGTACGCTGTACGCACAAGCAGCTCTTTATCTGTGCTCTGTGCAGCACTGTGCTCACACAGACACACTCACACACACCAAACAAGTACAACACCAGCTGACCAGCAGCACCAAATGCACCATGCACAACCGTGCACAACCATAAAATTGCTTCTTGAAGTCTTCTAGTAAAAGTCTTCTAGTAAAAGTACAGTACAGAACTACGGCTACAGAATTTCCCCTAGTGGCACCTGAACTCACTAAAAGCTATGTTCCGCCAAACAAAGTCAAGTAGTTACCAGGCCATGCTCATTGCTCAACAGTCAACACGGCAAACGGGAAAAGCTCTATTACAGATCGAAGTAAACAAGCGGTAACAATATTCAGATATTGGAAAACAATGAAAGTTCGGAGATTTTAAAAGAAAACCTAACGAAATCAGTGAAACCAGAAATGCCTGAGACTTTAACTTCGTTACACGCAAGTCCCTTGTTTTCTTAGATTCTTATATATATTTACTGATTATCTATAATAATAAGAATATGACAGTTATAAACTTTTTGAACTTGCAGGAAGAAGTTGAAAAGCTCTATTATTTGAGGGATCATTATTATGATTCATCACAATCAGAATCATCCCAAGATCAAAAATGGAATGTTGTCAAAAAAGAAATGTTAGCCATTGTGGGAAAAATAAAATCCCTTTATTTTATTGATGGTAAAAACATTTCTATTATTTTATTACCATCAACCACAAATATAAATTTAAAGATATGAATTTTAGA
This sequence comes from Daphnia galeata, assembly GCA_030770115.1. NCBI lineage: Eukaryota > Metazoa > Arthropoda > Branchiopoda > Diplostraca > Daphniidae > Daphnia > Daphnia galeata. The sequence goes on from CM061122.1 coordinate 5,076,512, forward strand.
TACACCATCCAGTATTCATCCATCAATCTTCCAATACTTGTTGGGAAGAGCTCACAATGTTATGCCTGATTATGATTTAGAAGCTCAAAACTATTTGAGTTCAGCAGTGAAACTTAATCCATCCTATGTTGAGGCTTGGAATGAGTTGGGTGAGTTTAGATAAAAATAATATTGGTTCTAATGGTTATTTCCTAATAAGATGTATCAATGTTACTTAATATAAAATTTTAATAATTAATTTCAACTTAAAGGAGAATGTTTCTGGAAAGGTGGTGACACATTATCAGCTAAAAATTGTTTTTCATGCGCGTTAGAAAAGGTGCAAAAAACTGAAATAAATTTATCAGCAGCTGATAATTTCTAAAATTTCCCTAATTCCGAAAATTTCAAAAAATATTCCAGTTCCGCAATAAAGTATCATTACGGAATTTATCGATAGTTCTACGACAACTAAGAGTTACCGATACAGAAGAGAGGAAGAAACTTTTGTTTGAAGGACTAAGTTTAGCCAAAGAAGCTGTCCAGTTAGATCCAACTGATGGGAAAAGCTGGCTCATTTTAGGAAATGCATATTTTTCTGTAGCTTTCTATAGCACTCATAGTGGTATGATGGATTTTAACTATAATATTTGCATATTGCAACTTGGATTGTAATGCTCTCATGTTTATACTGTAGATGGGTACATTCACAAAGCACTAGCTGCTTATGGACAATCAGAGAAATATGAAGTTAATCAGAGAAACTTCAATACTGCTGATCTTTGTTTCAATAAAGCTATGGTAACTAATGGGTTTATTCAAAAGATTTTAATTATCGTAATTCATTCATTAAATCATTGTTTTATCTAAGGCCTTATTTCACGATGAAAAATATCAAGAAGCTTTAGAAAATCTAGAACGTTCTCAGAAATTCGAGCCTGATTGGGAATTGTGTAAATCAAAGTATGAATTCACATTACAATTTTTATTGAATGTGAAAGAAATGGTGACTTTTAAAGGAAAATTAAAGCCAAGAAAATTAATCAGCATGTTAAAGGTTATTCTTTTAAAAATTTAAAACATTACTTCAAAGTATTTCTAAATTATTGGTTGCCTAAAACAGAGTATCAATTCTAAAGATTTGGGTCTCTATAGAACCAATTCGATTTATAAACGCGCTTTCCTCCAAGATTTAGCGGTCGGCACTAATAAAGGCAAATACATTTTGGCCAAAGTTATTGCATCGGTGTCATATGATGGAGGAAGTCCTTTGTAAAATTACGTTTTTCAGCTTAATCATTATAGTAGAGTAAAATGAATTTTATTATTAACAATATTCCTAGGGCATGTTGTATATCTGACAAGCAAGATTTTGCTGCTGTTGCCACAATTTACAGATTATCACAAGACTATGGTTTAACCATTGGAGACTCACTTCTAATTCCAGAACCTAACATGCATACGATACATTTTTCGTTTAAGGGTGAAGTAAGTTAGACACTACCTGCTTTTTTACTATTTAGCTTTTAAAGTGGGATCAAAATTTGTTTGATTTCATGACTTCAATTTCCTGTTCCCATAGGTTATAAATTTTCTTTGCGTTCGAGTGGATTCACCTCAAAACATTCTTGTGAACGGACACAATTTACAACCTACTCAAATGGCAACAATGTTTATAAAATTTTCATCTATATGATTTGTTTTTCTTGTCATCTGTTGTACTCTCAATTCCAAGGTTTCTTTTCAGTCTTTCGGAATAAACTCTGTGTGTTTGATTTCACTTCTTGAATTTTAAAATGTTTTTGGTATCCGGTCGTCTCGTTCAAAAAGGCTTTTCGACTATCTAATAGATCCACTCGAATCAATGGGCGACATTCAGGCCTACTTTTTTTGGGCCCTAATGGCAATCGAAATTCGAAAGTAGGGCTCGGGCTCGGCCCCGCGTTGATCGGGGCGACTTTTTGGTGATCGGGGCGGGTTCTCCTTGTTAATTTTTCGTCCGTCGGGGCGCGGGGCGAGCGATATCACTCGCCGATCTTGATCGGGTTCTTGTTCTCGCGAGGCGTCATTTATACAAAAGATTATGGGTTCTTCGAAAGAAGTTGTACTACCAATTTTTTTTTTCAATCAACGAAAGGAATATTCCCTCTTCCTTCATCTTTTTTACAGATGCTTACGCTGTTTGAAGATCCGGAGAGATTATATCAGCAGTGAAATTTGTGTAAACTTTTTTAAAGTTTAATATGGCCAGGCTGGTTAATAACCTCGTTATGACTAACATTCAGTGAATTATCATTTGGGAGATAGTGAGTAGCAATTTGCTAATAGCTATTGTCTAACTCTAATTGACTGTTGAATGGCAAGTACAGTATCTGATTCAAGCACTCAACAACTCTATCTGACTCATAACATTGTGTGTAATATATACTCCCAGTAGATGGTAGGCTGGTAGGTATGTTAAAAATGATGGGCTAATTTGAAATTGTACATATCGATTTACTAATCGATTTGAACTTGTGTTGACCGATGTATTAACAGCTGTTTTTAAAGGGGGGTAGGAACTATGGGACTAAAAACTAACTAAGAACTATGGGCTATTTTGTATTTTCACCGTTTTCTTATATTGGGCTTATTGGCCGAGTTATTAACGATTGAAAAATCCAAAAATATTTCAAGCCATTTTCTGTTGTTTTTCGCCTTCATCCCCCCGACCACCTAGCGGGAGAACTTTGATCCTGTAAAATTAGTTTTTTTTTAAGGTTTGGTTTTCTCAAAAACTGATGTAAAAAACGCAAAAAAACGCACGATTTTTGGCTACCTCCCACGGTTTTTGCATTTTTCTTAAAAACTACACTAGCTAGGAAATTGCCATTTGTTTCATTGAATTTTCCGAAAAATTCTGAACAAACTGGTGCACATTGTTATTGAATACGACGCCTAGTTGCGATTTCCGATAAATCAAAACCCCGAAATTTGGCCTCATTCAGTCGCGTATTCGGTGTTAAAGTGCCGTCAATCGTAATGCGCCGTCGGAAAATCTTAGAAATAGTGGGCCCTGCCATCATTCCGCTTTCAGAAGACCGGGACATATTTGAAGTCAGTGAAGGGAGAGATTTATTTGGGAGCTCCGTCATGAAGAGGCTATCGAAGGGTGGGCGATTCGTCAGAGAGCTATAGTCGACCTGGACGTGGGAGGGCAGTGCAAGCTATCAGCCAGAGAGCGTCTCTCCTTGCCCCCTTCCTTCGGCCAGCAGAGCAGTTACCAAGGCCGGCAGACCAACCACAGCAGTGACAGAACCGGAAACATTCGAGATGACAACGGTAACCAACAGCACGCCGTCCAGTTTCAGCAACCAGATTCCCGGGATACCAGGTAGATTCCCAGAAACGGCATAGGTGATCAGGGCCGCCGAGGGCCCGGATCGGCTAGCCGATGGAATGACAAACAACAGGATTGGAGCAACAATTGGTATGCAATAGATTTAATATATTCCCTTTCTAGCTCTCCCCCCCCCCCAAATAGCTTTAAGCATTATTGGTGGAGGAATTAGACATTTTTGGAGGGCTTGGGGACTTATTTCAGCCGATCCTTGGATACTTAATGTGGTAAGGAACGGGCTGGAACTTGATTTCAAGTCACCTCCTACGATGCTTCATTTTCCGTCGAACACAGGAATGGGAGAAGAACAGTTGAGCATTGGGCGGGACGAAGTCAGATCTTTAATTCAGAAAGGAGCGGAGGTAAGGGCCAGTAGGATCCGGTTTGTCAGCCAGATGTTCATCATAAAGAAGCAGTCGAGAGGATTCAGGCCTATAATTAATTTGAAGAGTCTCAATCAGTTTATAGTATACAGACATTTTAAGATGGAGAACCTGGCCTCACTCAGGCACTTGATCGTGAAAGGGGATTGGATGGTGAAGTTAGACCTAAAAGACTGTTAGAGTATTTGACAGTCCCTGTCCATAGGGATTTCCACGAGTTCCTTCAGTTCGTATGGGAAGTGTTCCAGTTTACCTGTCTTTGTTTTGGCCTGGCCTCAGCCTCTTGGGCATTCACTAAGCTATTGAGACCGGTGGTAGCCTTCTTGACTCTTGAGGAGCCTCGGGTTTAGGGTAATCATTTATCTTTACGACATCCTGCTGAATCAATGTAAGATCATCATCGTAGAGCAATTAAATTTTATTAAAAGATTGTTACAAATTCTGGACTTTGTGATCAATTCGGAAAAGTCGGTAGAGTCTCCAACCCAATAGCGGTTTCGTTTGCCAGAGAAAAAGGTCGAGTCAATAGGAACCAGGAGCACGGAGTTGGCAAGAAAATCAAGGGTGGCACTAAGAGAGCTAGCAAGTCTGTTAGGCATTTTACTTGGGCGGCTACAGCGGTTCCGTTTGCGCAGGCTCCCCAGATAACACACACCTGAGCCAATGACGTCTCTTATATGTCATGTTGGTACGGTTGGAACGTCCCAAGGACTCCCTGTTTTTTGGGGTTCTCGTCTTTGGGACTGGTTTTGGATGTGGAAATGTCCGCCTTGTCATCATCCAATTCTGTGCCCAACACAGCCCATGGGACGTCTCTTAGGCGTGCTAAGTATGTACTTTACACCAGTTTTAAACAATAAAATGTTCTTCAGTCCTGTATAAAGTGTCCGACTCGTGGATTGAACCTTAGACCTTTATGCCATACCGGTCAGTTAACCACTGCGTTATCCACTTTTAAAAGACATTGTGATATTGTATAATACCAATTGCTTAATATCACTAATTTCGGATTTCAACTTTCTTGACAAGATGAAGATGAATCACGATGAAATATTTTCCCAGAGAAAGAATAATCACCAGTGAAGAATAAAATGTAGTCTACTAGATTCGAACCATAGACTATTAACGCTGAATGCCAGACCTCTACCCACTGAGCAATCTGAGCTACAATTTCCTCGAGTTGTTCCTCCTTCGATCGCGAACCACTCTATGGGAATGTGATGAAGAAATCAAACATAATTTGGGCGTAAAAAACGACAGTAAATGATGCTTCTATTCGGTTAGGGAAGCACATACACTCTATAGCAATGACAAATGTAGCAGTATTTGGAAATTTGTAATACTTAAGTTAAAATCTACTGATTTTACAATGATTTATCTTTTACCGTAGCTTGGGAAAAAAGTTTAAAGTCTGATAGATATAATGTCAATATGTAATTTGATAATTTAAGTAACATCTAGCAGTTTAGTGGTTAACAAGCTGGATTGGCAACACAAAGGTTCAGTGTTCAAATCTAGTAGTGGCCATGTAAAACAAAGTAGTAGGCTGAGGGAAATAACGTATTAAACATTATCCTCAAGATGTTGTAATTTTATCCGGACTTAATGTCCGAAAGGGACATTGGTCCTATCCTACATACTAAAAGGAATCTGACTTTATGAACTATAAACATACCTGATCCCTGACCAGGCCAGATGCAGGAATGAACAAGGTCGAACTTGCGCACCTAATGGATACTGTTGTTTGTTTATTCATAACGCATTATGTCATTTTAGGTTTGTTTTATGTTACGTGTTTTTCTTACATGAATCACTCTGTTCTACCACTCGCTTTTTTTTAGTAACGCTCAAAATATAACTGTATTTTGTTAAGAAGTCTAGACTACAGACGGGGTCGCAATCCGAGCAAAACTCAAGAAAATACTGACCGATCATACAAGAAGCGACGGGGGTGCGGCAGGACGGCCTATAGAGGGCACGACGCTACACGGCGTTACACCTGTATTTAACTAGACAATGAACAAAAGAACTCGGGAGCTCAAAGCAATAGAAGGAATAAAATATATTGTTATCATTAAGAGAAAATTGACGGTTGAGGTCTTACTTTACCGTCGTCTGTTATGTTGCAGTTTCCTTTTGAAAATCATAACAAAGCATTTAGAGTAGAAAACTTTATTCAAAGTGTGCTACAAAATGGATTCAAAAAACAGTGAAGAAGCAAAAAATGGTAAAGCCAACGTACCTCCCAACAAACGACAACGACGCAGCACAGCAGGGAATGCTCTTATATTATATATATTTCACAGGCACAGCAGCAGCCTCTCTATCCCTGTTATATACCATATAATATGTACAAAAATCAATAATAATAACTAGGAAAATAATAGATACATAGCATTGAACTAGATATTACAGAACCCCTCATCCGAACTAGAACAGACACCCTCATCCATTCCCTAACAATTACTTGCAATATAAAAATAAAACAAATGCTATACTGTTGGCAACGCCAATTTAGTTTTGACCGCATATTAGGTTTAAGCGACCTGAATTTACATTAAAAAAGAATATCCTTTTTGCAAAATTTCATTTATATTTGTTTAATTGAATCTCTAATGTGTCATGTAAGCTCCATTCATTGCAAATATACTTTAAAAAAGGTTTTTTTGTCTGTTTTGGGAAATTAACAGTGTATTTTAAAAACAAAAAGCGGGTCGACTAGTTTAATTAATAAAGAATAAATAAGATTGGAAATATCGGTCTGGCAACACTATAAAAATAATTACAGACGAATTAATATTTTCTATTTACATATTTCTTTGTTTCTTTGTTCTTTTTTCTATTAGTATAAACAGGTTTTCCAGTTAATTTTTTTGTTTTTACTGGATAAAAGCTTTATACGATGCATTTTACCGCAGATCCCCGGTGAGGAAGCGGTAAGAATTGTAAATGATGTAGCTCAGTTGGTTGAACTCGGGTCTACGACTCGAGAGGTCCCATTTTCGATTCCGGGTGTGGTCATCAATTCCTTTCCCATCCTTTCTGAGGGGGGCGATATGCCAACCGATTCAATTGCACTTGGAGTGCCATCTCTTTCATCCATAATGGCTCAGATGGATAACGAGGCGGTTGAAGAGATGAAAGCAACCGAGCTGGTCTCTGGTTCTAACCCCGAGGAAGACATTTCTTTTTCCGATGGGAGTATACAACCAGGCCAACGGCCACTTGATAGTCAGGCGACTAGTCATGTGAGCGAGACTCAGGAGTCCTTGGGCGGGCCCCTCGGCACTCCTTCGACTCCTATAGTAGAAAGAACTCTCAAAGGATGGGGATGTGGGGTGTAGTGGACTAGAGCGTCATGGCTCTGAAAAAAGGCAATGAGGCTCTAGTTTCAAACCCCAGCTGAACCCGTCTTAAAACTGTAAGCGGCAGCATGCATAACCATGGACTACTTTAACATAAGGACGGGACACTTCGGCCTTTCCTATGTCGGCCATGTAAAATTTTTTCCGGTAGAATCGGAATCGAAATTTAAAAATAGTTATTGTTTTACCTAATGTCCCTATACCAAAAATGTATGGTTATAGAGATATTTCAAATTACTTTACGGAAAATTTGAAATAGGTCAAAACACCGGTGCCATCTATGAACCAGGTACCCTAAGCTCTTAAGAGTTTTGGTCTGCAAGTGGCATATTCAAAAATTCAAAACAAACACTTTGGTCACCTTTCCTTACTGCTTTATTACCATCGGTAGATGGCACCGGTGTTTTGTCCTTTTACCCCTACTCCTGAAAGTAAAATTAGAATACCTTATTATTTAGTTTTTTTTACTAAGATTTCTAAACACAGTTGAAATCAGCGGAAAAAACTGCATTTATTGATATTTTCCATTAATTATCCCCTGAAAAAACCCACCCGACTAGCTTTAACACGGCGACATAGGCGAAGAGTCCCGTCCTTAAGTAGAGTAGTCCATGGCATAACACAGGATTCTTGATTGCTTTCAAGAATACGACGTTAAATATACTGTGATGTGTATATCACATCTTGATAAACTGAAAGCGCCTTTGATTATTAGTGAATCTAGTAGGAAAGGCGCTATATAAATCGAATACATAATAATAATAATAATAAAAGCAATGGAAGCCTTTAGAAGGAAAAGAAACCAAGGAAACAAGCCCCAAACCTCTAAACCCAAATTTAGGAATTAATCATGAGTAACATCCCGACATATAATATCAACAGAATATCGTCACCTGACAAACTTCAAATAATACTTAATTTCTTTTTACATCATAAACTTGATTTATATGTTTCCAAGAAGTAGTATTCCACTCCAGCATCGTTTTAATAACTAACCATTACCAGATGCACACAAATCTCTGGCCTAGGAAACATGGGACAGCAATCCTAGTACGACACGGCCTGAGTGTCAACAACATTTTGTTTGAACCGGAGGGGAGGCTGATAGCCATGGAAGTTAAGGGTTTTGCTTTCGTGTGTATTTACGCCCCATCTGGTGACCAAAATAAAACTTAAAGGGATTCTTTCCTCCGTCAAACTATTCCGGCTTATGTTGCTCAGTATAAGGCACCAGCAGTTATATTGGGAGATTTTAATGCCGTGGACGAGATCGATGACCGGAAAAGTAGCAAGACAACACCATCAAAAAATAGACTACCATTGCCCTCCGAGATTTAGTAAAAGCTCTTTCATTAACAGATGTCTGAAGAGATATTCGAAAAAATGAACTTTGTTGGACGTACAATTGTGCGACTAGCCAGGATAGATTAGACAGAATTTATTGTCAGCATCAAATAAAATTTTCTGATATCATTTTGCACGACTTACCACTTGGGGATCACAGACCAATCGTAGGGTATATAAACAACACCACCCCTCCTCTTGTAGTGAGAAACAAGTCAAAGGATTTATGGAAACTTAACATTTCAATCCTCGAGGAGGAGGAATACTTAAAATTAGTGCATGTTTTTATTGACGAAATGTCACAACATACCGATGTCAATGTCCCGTATTGAAAACATAGACCACTGGTGGGAGAACGCTTTCAAACCTGGCCTCAGGCGTTTATCAATTAATTATTGTAGAAAGAGAATGCGTGATCGGAGAATCAAACGGAAATTACTCCAACATCAACTAAATGAAACCGTGAACAGTGCAAATTTCAATCATGCTCGCTACATGGAGTTAAACGGGAGTTTCTAGCCTGGGAGCGAGAAGCATTGAGGGGATTTGCAATACGTTCACGTGTACAAAGTACAGCCGAAGAAGAGCCATCTACCTTTCATATGAACAAGTCAACGAGCAATTCCCAGAAGTCTCTGATCACTCAGCTCAAAACTAATGATAACTGTAAAATTACCCAACCTGAGCAGATCAACCTAGAAATAATTGAACATTTTAGTAGAATCTTTCAGAACCAGGCCTCCCCCAATACCCAATTAGCTGGGAAATTTATAGAGGGGATTAGGGGTGCACTTAACCGTACAAAACCCACTAATAACGATACGGATGTAACAGTAGCAGCGCAGGCGTTAAACGCTCCAGTTTTCAATCGAGGAGTACTAGGTTCGATCCCGTAGTTCGTCCCCGTTCGATGTAGTAGTTCCATTTACAGTAGAGGAAATTAACAATGCCCTTAGGGCAACTTAAAAGAACAAGGCCCCAGGTACAGATGGCATTCCTTTTGAGTTTTATTTAAAATTCTGGGATGTTATTGGTGTTCATTTTCTCGAGATGATGAATTGCGTACTCGACAAAAGAAAACTTCAACCGTCGCAGGGAAGGGCAGCTATAAGATTAGTCCCAAAAATCCAGACACCGAGTAAAATCACCGATTACCGGCCAATTTCATTGTTAAATATCGATTACAAGTTAATCGCGTCGGTATTGGCTTTTCGTCTGAGGAAATCTCTTCAAAACTCTCTAGATTCGCACCAAAAAGGTGGTGTACCCGGCCGCTATATCTTTGACAGCTTGTGTTTAATTCGAGATGCCATTGATAATACAGGCCGTAAATCAAAAGAGGCATCTTCCCTCTAACCGGCCGCCATTATCGCGTACGATTTGGAGAAAGCATATGACCTTGTCAATCGAGACGTACTGTGGGAAGTGATGACAGCCATGGGCTATTCCCCCCCCCCCCTGTTTGTTGATTGGTTAAAAACACTGTACAGTATAACTGAACTATGCCCATTGAACGGTAATGACATAGTCGGTACTGTGGACAATGCACAATCTGTGAGGCAGGGGTGCCCTCTGTCGGTCCATCTGTTTGCCCTCTATATTGAACCGCTTTTAGTTTGCTTGTCTAGGGGTATTGACGGAATTGAACACTACGGAAAACGCATCAAAGTTCGTGCATATGTAGATGATCTAGTAGTTTTTGCTTCATCAATGAAAGATGTACGTCGTGCATGCGAGATTATTCTGGAATTTTATGCCTGGACAAATGCACGTATTAACAAGGGGAAGACCAAATTACTTGGAATAGGTGCCTGGACCATTCAAAGATTTCCACAGTCAATAGTGGCACAGTCGGCAGCGGCATCGGCTGGGGTTCCTAAGGTTAAGAGTTCGATGCCTAGTAGAGCATCTTAAATGAAACACGTCTAAAACGCACATGGCCATATGATTGGATAACTCAAGTGGACGAATCGAAAATCCTTGGAACTACTTTTTCTTCCGAAACAAAAACAACAGTTAAAAACAATTGTCAAAGACAGTTCAACATTATACAAAATATTCTCATCACAAACACACACCGTCATTTCACTTTTTATGGTCGCGTCCTGTTCATTAAACAACATGTTTTATCACAACTTGTTCATATAGCTCACGTACTTCCTTGCAACAAAACCCAAGCCCTTCTCCTCCAACAAAAATGCAACAAATTCCTTTGGGCACAACGAAGAGAGCATCCACCCCTAAATGTTTTGATCCGCCCCGGCTTCAAGGAGGGCTTGCTGTCTCTTTACTTTTTCAATTCTTCCTGTCCCTCTTCACCCGCCAAATATTCAAATCTTGAATCCATCCCGAGGCTATTGAGAAAACTGCAGCTGTTTATTGGTTGGGGCCACATCTCAAGAATCTCCTTCCACAAATCATCCAGCCTAGGTTTAAGCCCCACAAAACACAAGTCAGTCCGGTGGATGTCAATTTCGGACATTGGTCCTATCCTGAGGAAGTCAGTTGAACAGCCGAAACGGAGATCCAAGGGATGTCCTTTTTTTAATTTTTTTCCGCCCTAGCCAGCGCCACAGGATGTTCTACCAACATCCGAAACAGACATATTCCGGATAAAATTGTTGAGGATAATGTTTAATATGTTATTTCCCTCACTTTGTAATACATGGCCACTACTAGATTCGAACACTGCACCTTTGTGTTACCAAGCCAGCTTGCTAACCACTAAGCTGTAAAACGTTGTTTTTTATGAGTAAATTTTAAATTGACATTATATCTATCAGACTTTAAACTTTTTTCCCAAGCTACGGTAAATGATAAATCATTATAAAATCCCGATAGAGAAAAGTTTGAAACTCTTTTTTTTTACCCAATTAAATAATCATTTTATAAATAAACATAATTGCACAACAACAAAAGTTATTTTCGGACCCTTAAAAACCCAGATTGGGACTCATTAATTAGACTGACAAAAGCAGTTTTTTATCGGACGGTCACGCAAGCAACGTCTTTTGTCCCAAATAAAACCAGGCGTGTTGTCTGGGATAGCACTGTTATAATGTTGAGGAGACAAACTGGCTCGCTGAAGGTCGAAAAGAGTTGATAGAGAAAAGAGCTGATGTTCACTGGTTCTCTCGAATAAATTTAACTTTATTTTGGTGTCATTAAAAACTCTATCAGTAAATTTTATCTTCAGTATTACAAATTTCCAAATATTTCTATATTTCTCATTGCTAAAGAGTGTATGTGTTTCCCTTACCGAATAGGAGCATCATTTACTGGCATTTTTCACGCCCAAAGTATGTTCGATATCTTCATCACATTCCCGTATAGAGTATTCGCGATCGAAGGAGGAACAACTCGAGGAAATGCTTGGGACGATGTCAGTTTTGCCTCAGACATAGTTACGCCTACTTCATTCCTTCCTCATGGTTTGCACTGTTTCTCTACAAATACCGTGAACCACTCTAAAGTCTAATTTCTATTTGTACAACATAAATTTTCCGTAAATACATGTTTTGGTTCAAAAAATGTTTGGTAATCAATATTTTTCGGTGTATTTTTCATTCATTCTCATCTAAGTGTTAAAACAACATATTTGGTTTCTTTATAAATGTAAAATCCTATTACGGATTTCTGTATAACATGAACGGTCTGTACTTACACCCTCACAGTGTGAGGCGAATCACGAACGCCCTCCAAAGGACGTTCGTTAAGTTCATCCGTTGGACGTCCTTTTGAGAGCCGCAGATGGATAGGCTGTGCCTTGGCTGATCGGCTCTCATTCGGACATCCGAAGGCCGAACTGTGCTACGTGGGATTCTATAGTGAATAGGAAAATTCTTTAGCTGTATTCTTTGCTGTATACACCGTTTAAGTATAAAAGAACTGTCCCCGCCAAAAAAAAATTGACCTTCCACTGCGTAAAACAATTTTTTTTTTTTAAATACTGAGTGTTAAATCCATTCTCTTCGAAAGGAAAGAAAAGAGTGTTGATGCTAAGTGATCTTGGACATTAAGAAAGAAATCGTTGATTTCTCAGTTTAATTCATACGGGATAAACAACGGTAGAGTACGAGATCAACCACTGTATCCATCAAGATTAAGCCAATTAGTCGTTCCTATCATGGTTCTTATTTGAAAGTTACCCTCTCTTCTTCTCTATTGATGTGCGTTTTGTTGGGATGAAAAACTTTTTTTTTTCTAGACTAAAAAAGTATAAAAAATTCTTTCGCAGTATAAACCTAAAATATCATAAAAATTTAAAAGGATGAAATGTATCTCTAAACATTTACACCTTTTTAACAGCTTAATCTAATTAATCCTGAAAAATTCTGCCAGTCTCAACGTCTGGTATTAATTGCGACACTGTGCCAATCTTTAAGTATCGAAGGAGATATTTAAATTTAATTCAAGTTCGTTATTCAGAGAATGTTAAGAATTGTACATTCCTTAAATAACGATTCGAGAACAATAAAAATTGAATTTGAAATGACGATTAAGGAATGTTAACAATTCAATTCAACATTCTTTAAATAGCATAAGAGAATTAAAAAATTAGAAACAGTGGAAATCGTTTTCTTAAATGTGGCGGATGTGGCTTCTGAATACAGTGGTGTTCCACTCACGTGGTGTCTCGCCCAACGCCTACTTGATAACCCAGTCCAGTTTATTCAAAAGAGTTACGGTCAACAGATCCAATTCAAGTAGATGGGGAAAGAGTCAGAAAGTGTCGGAAAGAGTAAGATGAAAAAAATAATTGTTTGAATGGAAAACAGGGGAAAATAAACTTCAGTGCGCTATGAAAGCGGATGGGAAACCAAGAAAAAAATTCTTGTAAAGCAATCAAGATTAGACGCAGTTATATTAAGACTTTAGATAGATACGACTGAGAGAAGAAAAAAGGAGAGCTATATAAGCAGGCCAAGGCGTCTCCTAGATGTTGTGTGCTGCCACCTGCTGGTTTATAAGTTTGTACAGTACCCACCAAATAATTAGGTACACCCCACACTTTTCAGTGCATTCTTATGGCGCTACGTGTCTTACTAAAACGTCAATAGCTTTTTAATGGCTAGGGATAGAATATTTTTCTTTTTTCCTCTATCAGGAGAGAAGACGATCAACAAATTTTACACACATGTAGATTTGTAGAATAAAGATATCCCTGAGCGGATACCGAGACGAAAATTGAAACTGTTGCTGTCGGTTCGGTTGTTAATTATTCTCTCTGTTAGTCTGTTGTAAGTTGTTGGTTGTTACAATACTTTCTCTCGGTATAAGTATAATAGTAATTAAACTCAATTTGCTGCTGGAGTGTTACTGCAAGCTATTTTCTAATTAGTTATTTGTATTCAAACTGCAATCAGCAATATTCATCATCTGGCTGTCAAAGCCTTTTTAAATTCCTCAAAGCCAAGAATTGCACTACACTAGTTAATTTCTTCTAAGGTGGTGTTCAGCAAGGATAAACAAGAAACAACTGTTCGAGACAAAAAAATTATGCAACCGCTGAATTATTCAATCCAACGCAATTATTTTGATATTCTAGCGCTCTAAACTTGATACAACCGCTGGCTGCGCAGTTATTTTGATATTTTAGCGCTTTAAACTTGATACAACCGCTGGATTATTCAATCCAACGCAATTATTTTGATATTCTAGCGCTCTAAACTTGATACAACCGCTGGCTGCGCAGTTATTTTGATATTTTAGCGCTTTAAACTTGATACAACCGCTGGATTATTCAATCCAGCGCAGCTATTTTGAAATGCAACCACTATAATGTTTTAATACAACCGCTGGATTGAATAATCCAGCGCAGTTATTTTGATATTCTTCTGCTATAATGTTGATACAACCGCTGGATTATTTATTCCAGCGGAGTTATTTTGATATTCTTCCGCTATTAAGATGATACACTGTCAATGTTTTTCCCCTACTCTTCTTCTAATGAAGGAATCAAAAATCACAATGTGAAACATCGTGATACGTGGAACAACCCATCCCCCTTCTTTTTGGTGTTGGGGGGGGGGGACCACTGTCCTGTTTCACTACGACAATGGTCCCCCCCCCCCGTAATTGGAGAGGGACTATTGTCGGGTACTTGGGGGGACTACTGTCCGTGATTTTCCCGACAATGGTCCCCCCTCTACTTGAATGAAATTTTGAGGGGGAACTTCTGGGGGGGGGACCAGTGTCGGGAGCGGCTGGGGACTACAGTAGGTGGGACTCACGTCTACATGCCCTGATGATAGACGTGACACTGATGATAGAAGACGTTAGTCTGCTTTCTATGAAACGTGAGGCGACTTTTGGCATAGCCTACTCTATTTAAGGAAGCCGAAAGTTTTGGGCTTTTTTTAAGCCAATTTTTTTTCCCTTCCTCTCATTTGGTTCCGCCCTCAAGTGGATCCACGGGAGGCAATTTATCGTCTAGTGGCGACATTTGAAAACTCGATTTGTTTACGTTTCTATCGACATGATTTCATTCGCAAAGGAAGGGAATCAGATAGTAAGATAGAGGGCGTTTGTTTGTTTCTAGGTTTGTTTTGCTTTTCATCCACTTATGCTTCGTTAGCCTATTCGCTTGAGTCTCATGAGCTCAAGGTGTGAAGTTCAAATCTCGTTCATATTTGCTTACTTCTTGGAGAAAAAATTTTTAATTTTGTTGCCAGAATAGATAGAGCCCCCCTATTTTATTTAACTTTCACCTTGAGGTGTCATTTTGATCACCAGATGGCTCCCGTGGGTCCAATTGCAGGCCACATGGAGGCAGGGAAATCGGAGAGGTGAGCAAAATAGGCTTCACTTTTCCAACACGCGAGAGAATGCGTTCCTTTCGGCTTCCTTTTTTACAGTATAGGCTATGCTTTTTAAGGGTATAGCCGCATAGACCTATTTCCAATTGCTTCGGCTCCACAAAGCCAAAAGTTGTGCGGCTAGTCGAAAACAGCAGTTCCAGAGTATCGAACCTTCAAACCACAGGTCTTCACATCAGCTATCCGTCGCTCTACCAACTGAGCTACAATTCGATGTTTGCTCCCTTAAAATTGCAATATATAAATTGAAAATTGAATGATTTTGGCCATTTTTACGCGTTACAGTGGCTAGATGGCAGCACAGTCGTCGTAGCAGTTCCCAAAAATGCCAAAAGTAGGAGGATGGGAAAGAGTTAAACGTGGTCTCAACTCGGAAAAACCTAGCCGCAGCCCAAGGGAAATTTTCTTATGGAGTTGATCGACCTCCCCTTTCATGGCTCTGATGGCAACCTCGAACCACTCTATAAAGCCTATTTTTCATGAAATTTTTCTCAAAGCCGTGTTGGTTTCATTCACACCCGCATTGAGCGACGTGGCGCTTCATTTTGTTTTCATGTTTCAAATGAAGTACCGATGATTGAGATCGCAATATGCTCTATGTTCATGCCGGCTTCGATCGTGGTCAGAACTCAGAAGTCACTTTTTAAACGTTACCGTTTCAATATAAAATTTCATTAATATAATTGGAACTTCAGATCGCATGCCAACAATATAAATTTTTTAAATGTAAACGTTTTATATATGTCGTGCATGTGCTTGGAGTTCTTCTGACACAACTAAATAATAACCAAATATTGTTTAGACTTTTGAAAATTATATGGATATAAATAAGATTGACGTACGTAATGTTATTTAATTTTTTCATGCATAAAAATAATACTTCTATTACAAACTCTGAAGGTATACATTAATTACGTTAGCTATCTCATTATACGTTAAACTATATTTTGATTATATTATACGTATATACTACATATTTATATTTTCTTATAGTTTGGTCTAGTGACCCCTCATACCTTGCAGTCCATAGCCTTCTTGCTATCCGATCAAGAAAAGCTTAGCGTGTGCCTTATCTCTGTTTGGATGCCCGTAAAAAGCACATCAGTCCTTTTGTCAAAGGGGTGGGGAGAGACTGACGAAGAAGATGGACATCACGTTAGGGACATGTCACGACGAGTTAGCTGAAGTGCTCTATTCTTAAGTCATGTAACATTCAAGACACTTGTTAAAATGGTCTTTCAAACCATCGAATGATAAACATGTCTTATCCTGCCTCTTTTTTTTACATTCAACTTGACTCGGAATGGTAGACTATAAAATACATACAGTAGTCAAACTAGAACGTAGAACTAGACAAACAGGTTTCAATTCGATTGATGTCGACAATCAGTCAATCACGCTATCCTCAAAAATGTAATAATTGCACTACAGTAAAGAATGAAGTTTTAAATGATTAGTCTGATGTTATGATCCAATTAGAGTTTAGACATAACATTTTTTATAGTAATTTTTTCTGATTTATTAAAGACCGGTCTAAGTGTCTTCCCACTCCCCTTCCTGTGCCGCGCCTTTATAAATGCATACTACGTTTGTTGTTTTCTTTATTCGTCATCGTTTGTGTAACACTGCTCAAACAAAATACAGATTAATACATAATTTGAACTTAAACTATTGATTACTGAGCGCAGATCGACGCACAAAATTGTGCGTACTTACGTATATGATTTTTCAAATATTTCAATTACAAAGCATCAAAACAAAATAGATCCTGATGTTTGATGAGAAAATTCACCGACAAATGACAATTCCTCTTAAGCGGTAAATAAATGCGAATTGCGTAAAATTGTGGTGTTCTTAGTTCCGCAATGTTCACATTATGTACACATAACATACTAGTGACTCAAATAAATGTCAGTAGTCAGCTCCACCTTCATCACTTCAAACAACCGCAGACGTATATAGTGTCCACAATTCATCCATGTCGGCTATGAAAGCGGCCCTTAAAAGAAAAGGAGTTCGACCACAAAGGTTCTAGGTAAGTTAGATAAAAGTCACGAGTCATGGCTCTGGCCATACATTATAGGGTGCACCAATTTTTCACACCACTTCATCAGGATAAAGGTGTCGTCAGCTAACATGGTTCAAGTCATTATCGACCATGCACATGATGCTATAGTCCAATTAAATTGGCACGATGAATAGCTACAAAGAAACTACGTTTCATTCTGGAGGAGTTGGTGTGGGTTATTAAGTACAATATGAAGGGCACAAGCGTGTGTGCCCATGCCCCATGCTAACTTCATATAGTATATGTATTTATACAGTAGAAGCTAAGGTCTGGTGACTTTGGTTCATCAAAGATTAAGTCAAAGGGCTGTAGCTCTATGCAATAGCCCCTGTTGCAGCGAGCTATCTGAGTTGAAATACCGCTCTGCTAATCAAAGGAATAACCCTACATCAGGTGGATTCTATATGTTGGAAATGCTACTCACAATCTCAATTTTTTAAAATATATATCGTGTAGCGGCTGTAGCCTATACTTATTATCTTATTATATAAAAATATTTGTTTAAATTTTAAATGAAATCTATTTTATTGTTAATTGATGATGCACAGGAGAAATAGTCTAAAAAAAGTTTTTCATTTGATTCTTAATTGTATTGGACAATTTAATTAGATAATTATTAGACACAGTTATGCGAAATACGCCTTTTTATATTTCGATATCTATCGATCGAGAGTAACAGTAAAGGAAAATGTCTCCGTGCGTAAATTTTGTGTAATACTATATATTTCATTTTATTAGCTACTTTACGGGTCATATGACTTTATTCTACTTTTTACAATAAATTGGTCACTGTATACTCCGCTTCCTTTCGCATTACCCTATTCGGTAAGGCGCGGTAACAGAATAATAGATAACAGTTGATGAAAACAGGGAAGAACGGAAAAACCAAACTATTAAATCTTCTTAAAGTAAATCTCATCTTTTTCTGGCTCCAAATGGCTTACAGTTCATTCGTTTCTAGGTTAAATAAAAATGTGCTTTACTGCACTAACTGCTCTCAATAATTCACTCGCGGTGTGGCAGTAAGCAGAGGTGCAATGAAACACAATTCAGTAACCATTAATATAGAATTGCTCTCGAAGAAATACCTATAGCACTTTTCTTTTCAGTAAGTACCTAACCCATGATGGGTTACCCATCCATGATTTCCTTTGATTTTTTTTTTATATATACTTTTTTGCTTTGCGCCTAATGTTTGGCCTGTTTCGCGCTCCAAAATTAGTAACAGTATAGTTATTACCCTGCTAATTCGAGCGTGCTAATTAATATACCGATCAATATTTATCGTTTTCCGCCCTCAATCCCGGCTCCTTTCTTTTCCCGGCAAGTCAAAATGTATTTCTAAGTTCACATGTTCTGACACGTATCGTTAAATGGTTATTCCATATTATTATGTTGTTTTTTTAAATTTCTAGAAGGTATTATTATAGTTAAGTTATTGTCATTGCGTACGCGTCTTTTTCCGATTCTCAATGTTGATTATTTAGATTTATAGTAAATAATGGTAAAATGGTAAAATTCATTTCATCTTCTTGATTGTTCTAAAATAACCCAAAGAACTTGAGTGTGAGAACTCAAGTGTGAGGCTCCGGAGGCTCCTTTCTTTTGGATTAGAGTTTTTGCCTTAATAGTGAGTGTTCAAGTAAGAAGTCAGAAAAGAGAATTATACAAAACGGAGAGTAGCAAGTTATGTTTTGAACTATGATAAGAAGCTCAAATTATAAAAGCATAAAGTAAGCTACAGAACCCACAACTGTTTTCGTGCGATATAACATTTAGGCCCGCTTTCGGTCTATCTTTCCTAGTGTTTTCGTGCAGACGGTCGGTGCAGACTTAGAATAAACTGGGCTAGTTGTCTATACATATGTATCAAGACCCGTTTCTGAAGATAGCACATATCCCAATGTACATTTGAAAAGTTTCATTTCCCTGATGATTCTAACATAACTGGACACTTAGCATTTGTCAAAGATTTATAAACTCCACAGAAAAACTGTAGACGAAGCACCAAGTAGCAGCTATGTACATCCCGAGTCCCAACAGAGTCTTAAGTTTCTCATAAAAACGTCAATTTATGATACAAAGCAGAAAATGAGTGATCAAAGTAACATTCTATATTGCATCTCGCACATCATGCCTTTCATACGAATTGCTATACGAACGCGCGAAATACTTGGGTTTCAATTAACTAACAACACAGATTCAATAGCGGCTGAGTTCAATTAACGCAAACAGACAGTGACGAAATGTTGCCCCGTCTTCCTCAACGCAATGAGTGCAGTAAAGAGAAGGAAATGCATAAAGGATGATTCTCTTAAAAAAAATAGTGGTGACTGGTAAGTGGCAGGGTGGGGGTGAGGAGATAAGAAGAGTGAATTAAACTATGAAATTTAGAGAATTTTCGTCGCAATTTGGACTGGTTATCTGATTATTCTCTCGTACATTTCGTCCAAGCAACGTGCACGGCGTGTTTGCCGTCAGCCAAAATTCACACGCCGCCTTTAGTAGCATCATTCCGGAGATTAGATATCAATTGGGAAGCAAAGTTGTGGAGGATCAGAACTGTATATGTACAGATTTAAGGAGATGATAGACGTGTAGATACAACGCAGCTACATACAAAGGAGTATAAAGAACGGGCAACGGGAAAAAATGAGAGAGATATATACGGAGGGACGAGAAGGATATTATAGATCATGAACTGGATCAAAACTGTGAATATAACAGAGTGGCGAGTACGATAGTGAATGAGACTGTATAGAGAGTGAACAGAGATGCTAATGCATTTCTAAAGTCTGTGTGAGATTCAGGGTCGACCATCAAATACGCCAAAAACAATACAGAGTTTTAAACAAAATTTTCATGAGACGCGTGCTGTTTATGACGTGTTTACAGAAGATGAGATGATCTTCTACAAGGAACCATGGAGATGAAGAATTCCATTTACCATTGCTGCCACCAGCACACAAATTGGGGCCATCCACTGTGGGCGAAGAGGAATTGATGACAGGGATCCACTAGATGCTAACCAGAAAGTGAAAATTTTGAATAGCGTATTAATTGACGTGCTGTCAATAAAGATGGAATAGAGCATCAAGACATTAGCTATATAATATCGACATGATTTGAGAATCAGGGACCATAGATATATTTTATGAAAACTTTAATTTTACCATGGAACAATGTTTGGTGTCTATGCACTATTGCACTCTTATCTTAGGTTGTAAAAATACGCTGTAGCGGCGGTGAATATACTGACAGAAAAATATTTTCCCTCGCAGTTTGCACTTAGCACAGTCCAACTCCAATCCATCGTATTATTGATGCACCAACTTTCAATTTTCTATTTAGCATCGCTTCGTCTTAGCGCTGTAAGCTGGCCGATATTAGATACTGGGGAACCTGGATAACTGTATCAGGGTATATATCTAATTGATATCGATCGTTGTCCCATTTGTTCGCCCTAAAGAACGCCCTTCGTGCCTGCAGACTGGCAGCATGTATATAGAAGGTAGTAACGAACATCACGGTCAATCGAACATGTCCTTCAGCCTTGCATTATATCGATCTAGTTCTTCCTTCTTCGTCTTTATTATAACGGAAACCACATTTTTAATAAACATAAAGCAATTATGAAATATTTAAGACAATAAAATATGGGCGAATCAAGCGAATATGACTTTAAATGAAAGAAAGTGATATGTTTCATGACTAAATAAAAAAGAAACTTCAGTTGTTAATGCATAATAGAGAAATTTGCTCTTGTCCCATTTACATCTAGAATAATCGTCGTAGAAGCTTTCCGTTGTATTAGCTGATCGCACCAACTTCTGCTGCCTTAGTGCTCCTTAAGTTACATGCGAAGGGAGGGAGGGGGAGAGCATCTTATAGCGCGAGTCAAGTTATTCCGAGTTATGCGGTAGTCGTTCAGTAAAGCTACAGTACCCACACAAAGTTTGGAAACACGGCGAGTGTTTTTCCCGGTTTTAACACGGCGGCTTACGGGCCAACGTGTCTTCAGTTTTTTCGCGATAACTCTTGTTAGAGTTATCGCAAAGGAAAACTAAAAATATGCTCTAGTAGAGGACAAAATTGGCTTTCACTATGTTAAATGTGAAATCCCGGGGATGATTTGTAGTCATCGATTTTGCATAGGTTTTAAGTTTGGAAACAAACGGCGTTTCCGCCATATGTTTCCATGTTAATCTGTATGTCACTAAAAAAATCGAAAAAAATTCAAAAATGCAAATTTCTTCTTGAAACTTGCACAAACAGTAGATGACGTCGTCATCTACAATTGGGCAAAGTTTCAACTTATTTTAACGAAATGCTGATTTTTTGCGATTTTTTTAAAGCCAAAACGACGATTCATTTTCAGTTTTTTCCCCCTTTTCCCTCCTTTTCCTTTGTTCACTCTTCGCGCGGCAACGATCTCGTTGATTCACCCGCTAAAATTTTGTTTTTTTGGCTTTAAAAAAATCGCCAAAAATCAGCATTTCATTAAAAATTTTTTAAACTTTGCCCAATTGTAGATGACGACGTCATCTACTGTTTGTGCAAGTTTCAAGAAGAAATTTGCATTTTTGAATTTTTTGCGATTTTTTTAGTGACATACAGATTAACATGGAAACATATGGCGGAAACGCCGTTTGTTTCCAAACTTAAAACCTATGCAAAATCGATGACTACAAATCATCCCCGGGATTTCAAATTCAACGTAGTGAAAGCCAATTTTGTCCTCTACTAGAGTATATTTTTAGTTTTCCTTTGCGATAACTCTAACAAGAGTTATCGCGAAAAAAACTGAAGACACGTTGGCCCGTAAGCCGCCGTGTTAAAACCGGGAAAAACACTCGCCGTGTTTCCAAACTTTGTGTGGGTACTGTACGTATAGTACATATTGTACAACTGTAGTTTTTGCGGTGATTTGGTTAAATTACGCGGGCGAAATTTGACGATGAAGTGTCAACTGATAAATTAAATCCTTTTTACGTCTGTTGTATACATAAAATATATATGTGTACTTTAGCGCCACATTTTGAATGAACTCTTTAAGACTGATGGTATGCCATTCAACTACTGTTTGTACGTATGTAATACAGTCTACAGATTAGAAGAGCTTAAAAGTTTACGTATATGCTTTTCCACATTCGAATATGTATTCAGTGGAATGTAAATTCATGCAAGTTCTGAACTACAGATTAGTCATAAATCTATACTCAAATAAAGTAGATAGTATCAGCTAACTCATTTTGGCGGTTGTTTTCAACTTAAAATCATTTCATTCAAAATAAGTACCCTTATAATAATTTGCATCTTTTATTTGATAAACATTTTTTTCGTAATAGCTAGAAGCATAGTTTAGTTTTTTTTAAGCGAAACTTCAAGAAAACTTAAGACAAATAAGAACTCGATGGAAAGTCTCTTAGTCACGGCACTTAGTAAAATTGTTGAGGTCGTCCAACTGTGAGTAGGCCTAGTCTCCTCTCCCAATTCGGAGATAGGGTTTTATGTAAATTTTCTTTGTCTTATTATTAAGTTCAGTTTAGGTGAGTTGTAAAGAAGTCCTTTTATGTTAGCCGATTTGCGTCCCATTCGGGCATTCGGTCCCATTAAATCTCCATACTTCTTTTAATTGTTACACATAAATAATATCTACATAAATTACTGCATTACTTTTCACATACAATAAGTCGCTGTCTTTCATTTGACAGTTTAACTTTGTATTAATTTAAATAAGTTTTCTTATTTGTTATACCTTCAAAGCGAACTTCTGACACCATTGACATTGTTTCTATAATCAATGGATTGTAGAAGTGTTCCGGCGGTGGGTTCGTTCTCCCCGCATTCGTCTCGTATCCGCCCAACGATGCCGTGGAAGCTGCCGGTGGTGGATTATTGTTGTTACTGTGGTACTGGTTGTGCTGGTAAGAGTTGTCCGACGGAATTGAATTGACAGAAGCGACACACCGTAGTGTTAGTTTTCCCTCATTTTGTAGATGGGTTTCATGAACTTCGAAGGTTAAACCAAGTACCGTCGTCTCTAAGCCATCGTCACCAGACACGGCTTTGTATTGCCGAATATAATTGGCATTAGCCTAAACATCAACAAAGAAGACATACACATGATTTTCTATAATGATCACATGAAATCGGTGCCTTTATTATATTAATAGATGAACTTGTAATTTTTATAATATATTTTTTAATTTATTTAACAGTTCTCTTTTTTAAAAGTTTAAAAGAAACTTGAAACTCGAAAGTGTGAAGGGTGCTGTGATGATGTCAAATATAAATGCATGTGATTGATGTGATGTGGACATGTGGTACAACTGTTGGTATACAAAGGTTACATACCTTCCTTTCGTTTATGAACCAACGGATGTTGGCTGCCGGTTTTGAGGCGGCCGAAGTGCAGTTGACGTCGACTAAATCACCGGCTTTGTAACTATTTCTCCCTCCTATGCCAGTTTTATAATATGAGGTTACCAAGTCAACACATTTTTCATATACAAACACTTCACTTACCTGTTATGGTTGGTCTCTTTTTAGGAAGCACTACTACCTTTAAATAAAAGAGATAAATTTTGTTTTTAAATTTAACAATTAAAATATGCAAAAAAGTAAAAAAAAAATAAGAAAATTAAAAATAAACTATGTTAATTTTTGCAACTTCATCAATCATCAAGCATGCAGAAAATTGGATATTGGGCCAGTAACATACAATAGATTTTTTATGGAAATATTTTGACTAACCTCCATGTGACCACCACCGCTGACTGAGGAAAAACTTGGGCCTTCAGCAGACACCTGGAATTCATTACATGTATTAGGCCTAATCGGATCGTACCAATAGATATTATCAAGCATAAAGTATTTTTGGCCTAGTATATCATACCTCACATCTGTAGTGACCACTGCTAGCCAGACTCACCCGAGACAGGTAAACGCGTTGCCAGTCCGAAAAGGTTTTCTGAATTGTTCAAAAAATTTGATTACGAAGACTGAAGGGAATCTGTAACTTAATTATCCGGTTGTATTAAAAAGAAACATCAAATATCAAAAGAAACGCTATAATTTGAATGTTTTTTTTAAAGATTCATGGAGTATGATGTGTAATAAAATTGAGGGTCTCCTAAGTTGTTACGAAGCTCTGTGCTGCTATGACGTGCTGGTACTTTGATAATAATAGTAATAGAATCTGACCTGCCATTTCCAATTTAAAGCTGATTGTACAACGAATGACTCTTGCACACGCACACATTGAAATACCTCTCTTGAGACGTGAATCCACCCTGACCATTACAGATAATTATGTGCCAGTCATGCCTGCTGCTGTCGCTCATTTTTTCTCTCTTTTTTATTATAGCCTTCAATGGAACGACATTGAAAATTGTATTTCTCATTTGAATGTACTGTATATATCTTTTAACGCCACTCTCATCTTTTGTTCTCTTTCCATCGACTATTTTCCACACTCAAATTTCGCTAAAAATAGTAGCTACAAACATATGTATGCAATTTACATTTTATTACATTTTAGTTGTAAGAAAAGGACGACTTACGTTGACGTTGATCCCAGGTAAATTGTAAACGATCAATTGTGGTGTTTCTCTTGGGACGAATCGAAAGAATTCGACTGACTCTACTTCGTCATCTTTGTACCACTTTACGGAATAAAGTCGCTCGTTCTCCATGTCAACATCGCACAACAGGGCAGCCCCTTCTCCAGCTTGAATGACGCTGGGAACAGAAACTTGAAGCAATTGGATCCCATGAACTCCACCTTTAAGAAAGTAGAAATTCAAAAGAAAATAAGACTGACTGTAACGACAACCTTATTTATTATATCAGTAGTGAAAATGAAAGCGTTTCTTATTGTTCAAAGGCAATGGTGATTAGATGCTGCCAGGGATGCGCAGGGATGAAATGAATGAGGAATAATATGATGACTCCATCGTCACCAGCAGCTTGGTTTTCTGCGCTTTATAAATTATAATGACCGAATTATGCTTTGGGTCTTTTCTACACTGCGGTGTCTGAGACTATTGCATGTTTCATCAGGCTAATTCGCAAGACAAGTACAACAGCCCTGCATTCATATATTGGTCGCCCGTATCAGGCACGCACATCAGCGCTGCACGCTCACTCGTCCACCCCAATTTTTCATACACCCAAACACAAATATACCACTGAGAAAAAGAACAGTCGTTGATTTGCCTGACGACTAGTACGCGGCGGGTACCAGTACCAGCAGTCTCAGCAGCGGCTACGACTTTTGAAAGCCCGTCGTCGCGATCGTCCGTAACTCTCCGTACCTATATACACCACCGTCTTTCCCCTTCGCGTTCACCTCCCTTTTGCCTTTCACCCATTCAACCAGACACACCCATCTACCTTTACTTCGTGCCGTCCACTCGCCTGTCAGCTGACAAGTTTCTGAAATCGATACACGATATAGAGGAGCGAAACAAGTTATGAGACCAAAAGTTTATAGAGCGCCGAAAATCCTAGTATCTATAGCGACACACTTCAAACCAGAGCTGTGTACAGTAATATACATACATACATGTATGTATTGTATATATATAAATATATATTATATATACATCTTATATATCTATACAGTATACACGTATAGCTGAGCTACGGACGTTGGAGATATATACACACCACAAGGGGAAACTGCCGCATACAGCAGCACTCTTTTTCACCTGAGGATTTCTCGCTGTTTTTCCTAATCCGTCTGTATAGAATCTATAGATAGTTGTGCATACCAGCTATAGCTGTCTGTAAGTTATATGTTCAAAGTACTTTTCGTATCTTTGTCGTATCTTTGTCGCGGCATTCGAACGCCCTCCCCCCCCCTTCTTTCGACGGATTAGTCATTGGCGTGTTGAAGTACTACTATACAGAATTACGATATATGCTGCGGTCTTTGATGGAACCTTCATGACGAAGAGGAATCAAATAATGGCTACTTCATGCAACTCATTCAAAAATATAACTCTGCACTCTTGATGTTCTTTATTCCGCTTTATTCTTGCCATATTTTACTTTCCCACGCATGACGTCATATTTAAGGGTATGGCTACTTTCATGTTCAATCTCTTCTTAGTCTTGTTTTACCACGGGAAACAATGTTTCCTTTCTCAAAAAGGCCCGTTTTTATACGAGTGTCGTTATTGACAACCAAGTGTATGGTATTAACAAGTTTAAATCAAGAACTATATAAGTTTTTAATGAATTATAATTCTTGATTGAAAATAAGTTACCTCAATTTGTTTAACAAAAAATAATCGATAAAAATGTGGAAAATATTTTGAGATCTGATGGATGTCGAAATTCTGCAAAATAACTATGATGCAAACCGGGAGCGACGGCTAAATCTGGAGGTCGCAGTACATTGAAGTGACAGACGGCCCATAACGGATATCAGACCAATGTAGCTAGGCTGCTAGGTGCCATTGAAAGGTCGCTAATACTAGACTACTGTATAGTCTAGAGAACGATAAGGTGTGGTCATTACTCGTTAGTGCGTGAGGAAACGAATGAGAGTAAATCAGCTATTGATCTGACCACAGATAACAAATAACAAGGCGGGAAAACAGAAAAAGAAATTAACGCACAGCCCTGTCTACCAGCACCAGGACAAAAAGAAAATGCGTTGTTTTTTTTTTGTTTTTTTTTTGTATTTTGGCTTAGTCAATACTCGTTCCGTAATTCATGATTTCACGCATTATTTATTTCCTTAGCCTGACGTTAATAAACTCGCAAGAGATTTTATCGAAACCTTTATTGCGCAACATTCAACATTGAATAGGCAGACAATTTTATTTATTGTGGATCTTTTTAGTATTACAAATCTAAGCTGTAAACGACAAATTTGAAAATATTGGTAAATGTTTGGCTTCGTCGTGATTTTTTTTTAAGCATTACATCACCAGAAATCAGTGTTCTGTATTTTTCGATTAAAATACAATCGATTACTAAGAATGATGCATGTTTCCTTTTATTTTCGGTATTTCCCTTGCTTAATTATAGTAAAATTAGTGAGAGGTAAAACTAGTAAAGTGATAGCCTAATTTTAGTAAAATTAAATTAAAAAAAAAAACGCTGAAAATACAATGAAAATAAAATACTTTCAGTATTTTTTCAGTATTTTATTCGTCAAATACAGAACACTGCCAGAAATATACGTTTTGTGATTTTTGTTTGTTGTTAAAGAAATTTCTACGCTTTCGTCATGCGTGCGCGTTTAAGTGACTCGTACTTGAACAATTTGTTGAAATGCTCAATCGCTGTAGGTTGTAGAAGCGAATAATAAAGAGGCCTGTCGACTGCGAGTGCCGTCCCGGCAGTCAAGCGTGAGCAAAAAATTGTGACTTGTTTGACTTGACCTTTTTTCGTCTAAGCTTGGTACCGGTACTACTCAAGATTTTTTTCTCACTTTTCTCCTGGTGCTGATGTCTATTAGCGCATAACAGGAAATAAACTACCAAATGGGATTTTCCGACTGATTAACTGAGCTCAGATATTTTTGGAAGCCCAGTGACCAGTAGAGCGCATCAGCAGTCGCGCAGTACCTTTTAGAAATAACAATTAAAGGTATTCATTTGAATTTACTTACAAGTTATTAACTGATTAAGGAGGAGGGCAACAGTGGCCCATTGAATAAATCGGAAATTCCTAATCATCGCTGCTGTTGCTGATTTGTTGAGGCGTACACATGAAATGATTAAAAACGAATTTGAATGAAGTCTATGGTTATTGGTACTTCACTACTCAACATCCGCCGGCCCACTTGCACAAAAGAACACAGTTTTCAAATTTGAAGCATCACAATTTGGCAGAATGTCAATCAACAACAATAAAAGAGCGGGCGCACAAAATTAGAAAGTCAACATATTCGCTATCGAATATTCGAATCGACTATTGGTACTGTTTTATTAAAAGAACTTTCTTTTGCATCAGTTGGTCGTGTCAATCAGGAAAACGAAAGACAAATCTGACTAGTGTTGAAGACGAACGTAATAACGTAGCCAGCAGTGTCTGTGCCGTGAGTAGTATAAGGTGTGAAACACTCACGCAACTTACCATGGAGTGTATACCGGAAAATGTAGTTCAGAAGACAGTAGAAATAGTCAAGGAAGAGAAGGGAGCGTCAGCGTCTGCGCTTCAGCCTGGTCATCGACTTACTGTGCCTGCCAATTTAACTGCTCTTCAACAATTCCAATAACAATTGATATGAAATATTCATTGAATATTTTTCATTGAATATGTTGATTTGGATTGGCAATTTGGCACAAATTTAACGTTTAAAGGCAACAGCAACACGAGAGAGAAAAAAAAATGAAATCAAATGAAATCAAATAAAAATACGTACAGAATATATGTCTATTGTCTATAGTACAGTCTAGTACTTTTAACAGTTTATTAATGTTTACCTGGAAACTGAAAATGGTACAAGGAATAATTTTTAATAAAAGATTCCAATAAAGACATAAGGAAGTAATAAGAAACCAGAACGGAAAATGTTTTTTCTCACCAATTTTTTCGGGTCCGCGTTATATTTTTTTGACGCGTAATAATTGGTTCCTTTCAATAAGGCAGTCACACAGTAGGCCTATTTCAACAGTACTACGTAAAAAATAAACATCGAAACACATTAAATGGCATGGCACTACACAATTTGACAACTACATACTGTTGTAAGGCTACTATATAGGGCACGTCGACAAGAACAAACACCGACAAACACAACGGTATGTCATATTAAATGACCCAAATGTCGTGTATGAGGCATTATTCCATCTATATGTTTCATTATTTTCATTTTTCTAATGTTGATCACTGCAAATCACTGATGAACTTATAGTCTTAACGTGCAGCCCGTAAAATCACAACAGATATCTTTCGGTATTCGGTAAACATTGTGCGACTGTCTACTTTCTCGTTGCCTCATTATTTTTATTAAATGTAATATATCAATAAATGGCTTCCAAAAAACCCGATCGACCGTCAATTTCGGTGCCGTCGGTGCCGAAATTGAAACTCTTTTTCTTAAATGTTTTTCTTTAAATGAATTACAAACTATTAAGCTAGTATTAAAAACTTGAGATTACCCAAAAAATGCGGAAAATTTCCAAAATATTTTTACCCGAGATTTCCAACAAGTTAATATTGTTACGGAACTAAGGGGAAATGACTAAACGGGGAAATTACTACGCAACTTATATGTATTAAAAAGGTAAGGACAATAAGACAAAGATGACAAATAGAGAAAGACGGAACACTTACAGAGAGACAAAGAGAGAACCCAGTCTATCTACCAGACTGTAAACGAAGATACCACAGTCTCAATACCAGACTGTAAACGAAGCGTAACCGGACTGACTAAATGGCCAAGACGAGTCACCTTTTATTACTGAGGCTACTGACGTTCCAGAATTGCGCGTCATACGGACGCTCCGGAACTCGCATCATAACACTCGGCCTTTCCTGACTCGAGTTTGTACCCACAAACCGAAATTAGGTACAATGACGACATAGGGTGAACAGAATACGATTCGAAAATAAGAACAGACGGAAAAACATTAGCAAAATAAATAAACAAAAAGCAGATAGGGTAAATGATCGATCTGGCAGAGAAGGAGTAGGATGGGGTATAGGTTTTGAGCTGGTACCCGGAACAAATCTAGCAGGTCGAATTGATTGCCTTCCGCTTCGGGTGATGATGGCCGGCTCCTTCTCGCGTGTCCTATTGCAACTATCCTGAGTGAGATCTGGTGGAGTGTGGAAGCTATCCTGAATGTGATCTTGCGGAGTACGGAAGGGTTTTAACTGGCTCACGTGAGCCGGAAATCGTCGCCAAACTCGTTTCCTTCTTGAAGCTGGGATTTCTTCCACGAGATACGTTAGTGGGCTGACTCTCTTAACAATTTGAAACGGACCGATGTATCGTGGTAGGAGTTTCTTTGTCAGCTTAGTTTTGCGAATGGTTCGCGCTACCAAGACCAAGTCTCCTGGTTGATATAACCGCGGTTTCTGCCGCTTCCTGTCCGTTCTGTTTTTCAGTTTCACCTGTTTCTCTTGTAGCCTTGAGTGAATTTCGGTACGAAAATCGACAACCCTTTTCAGGAAATCTTGATGGCGTTCTATCTCTGATTCTGGCCAGGGGAATAGTCGTTCGTGAGGTAATTCGGCGGAATGACCGTAGACGATTTCGAATGGCGTAACCTCCGTTGCCTCTTGTTTGGCGGTATTGATGGCTATCACAGCATCAGCTATCTTTTCGTCCCAATCGGTGTGCCTTGGGTTGACGAATGCTTTTAAGGCCATAACGAGTGTACCATTCGTTTTTTTCGACTTGCCCGTTTGACTGAGGATACTGCGCAGCGGCGAAGGAGTGACGAATATTCCAGTTAGCCAATTCTTCTTCCAAATAAACCGAAGTCAGGGCGGATCCGCGGTCACTTATGATTCTCTCGGGATATCCGTGGTGTCCAAGTATTTCCTGGTGGATGAAATCGCGGACGTAGATGGCTGACGTGTCGGGTACTGGTTTCGCTACAACCCATTTACTAAAGTAGTCTACGGCGACCAAGATGTGTCTATTCCCTCTGTTGGATAACTTGAAAGGACCAACGTGATCGATTCCTATTAACGAGAATGGCTTCTTTGGCACAGGGATTGGTTGTAATTCTCCTATAATACCTCCCGGTGGATGTTTGTGTGTCTGGCAGAAGTAACACGATGCCACGAATGTTCGAACGTCGGCCGTCATGTTGGGCCACCAAAATCTCTCCATGATTCTGGCCAGCGTTTTGCGAACTCCAAAGTGTCCACTCGTGGCTGATGCGTGACATGATTGAAGGATTTCCCGGCGAAGAATTGAAGGGACTACTAGCTGATACTTTTTCCCGTTTTCCTTTTTATTCCTTCGATACAAAACACCTCCGAAAAGGTGAAATTGGCTGTCAATTGCAGTTTTCGGGTCGGTTGGCAGAAGTCCTTGTAAACCAATGACTCGATCTTTGATCGTCGCATCCCCTTGCTGCCATAACGCTAGTTCTTGTGATGAGTAGCCGGGGACGCTTAGACTGCAAATGCTCGGTGGTTCTGGGCTGATGATGGATTCTGGTATGGGATGACGTGACAGCGCGTCGGCTACTCGGTTATCGATTCCCTTCAGATGTTCAATGGAGAAATCAAATTCTTGCATCTCAATGATCCAACGAGCGAACTTTCCTTTGATATCTTTCTTTTGGCATAGCCAGCGCACGACATTGTTGTCGGTTTTCACCCGGAATGGCCTACCGTATAGGTAGTGACGAAGCTTCGACAGGGCCCAAACCAAGGCTAGACATTCCAGCTCATTCGAGTGGTAATTCGCTTCAGCAGGAGATAAACGACGGCTGATGTAAGCGATTGGGTGGAACTCGGTCGTCACTTTTTGCATGAGAACGGCACCAAGGCCGTAACCACTTGCGTCGGTATGTAATTCTAACTCTCCTTCTGCTTCGTGATGGGCTAGCAATGGGGCCGATACTAGGATAGACTTCAATTGTTGAAAGGCTGCCTCTTCTTCATCCCCCCAGTTCCACTGGGCTCTTTTCTTGAGCAGCTGGTAGAGAGGTGTTGCGATCGATGCGAAGCTTTTCACGAATCGGCGATAATAGGAAACGATGCCAAGAAAACTACGGAGTGTTGTCAGACGCAGATGAGGTGGGCAGGCGGTTGGAGATGGAAATTCCAGGATTGCAGCCAGTTTACTTGGGTCTGGACGGATACCTTCCGGCGTCACTTGATGGCCTAAACAGGCTATTTCTTTAACTGCAAACGTACATTTTTCCGGATTCAAAGACAATCCCGCCCGATCGAGAGCCATTAGGACTGCTTCCAGCCGTTCACAGTGTTCTTCGAAGGTGCTTCCGTAAATCACCACGTCGTCCAAGTAGACCAGGCACATGGTCCACTTTAATCCAGAAAGTACTTCATCCATCATTCTTTGGAATGTGGCGGGCGCGTTGCAGAGGCCAAAAGGAAGCCGTTTACATTCGTACAGACCATCCGGTGTAATAAATGCGGTTTTTCTTCGGCTGTCCGAGCTCATTGGGACCTGCCAATACCCGCTTTTTAAATCGAGACTTGAAAAGACCTTCGCTCCGCCGAGACGATCCAAAAAGTCATCAATGCGAGGTAGCGGGTAGACGTCACGAACGGTGGCTGCATTCAGTCGTCTGTAATCGATACAGAACCGGATTTGTCCGTTCTTTTTGGGGATCATCACCACTGGTGCTGCCCATGGGCTAGAGGATGGAGCGATGATGTCGTTGTTCAACATTTCTGTCACCTGATCTTGAATGAACTCTCTTTCCACCCGTGAGACTCGGTATGGCGCGGCTCGGATGGGACGCGTATCGCCGGTGTCAATGTTGTGTTCGAAGTGCGGAGTGCCGCGTAGCGGTCCCGACGTCTCGTGATGAAATAGATGTTCGTAATTGTTGAGTATATTCTCCATGCGAGGCCGGTATTCTTCCGGCATTCCTTCGATGAGCTTGGCGACGAACTCAGACGGACCTCGATGTTTACTTTCCGTTTGAGTGAGATTGCATAAGAACTCTTCTGCTGATTCGGGTTCCTTTAGGTCAGTCGCCGTTTCAGTTTCTACGATCTCTTCCCCCGCGTAAAACCGAATGTTTTTTGACGTCAAATTAAGAATTGGAACATAAATAAGACCATCTTCCTGTTCTGTGATAATGCTACTTGGGATTATCCACTCTCTTCCTGGTCGGGCTGAGTACGTACGATTGACGATAAACTGGCGTTTTTCTTGGGCGATTGTTTTCCCCTCCGATGACGTCATGTCCATTTGGATAAATGCGAGAGACTTGGCAGGCACAATGGTTACTTTCCGCACTGTCAAGTGATTCTGCGAAGATTCTTCTTCTTCCGGCACCATGCAGGCTGCCAGCCATTCGGTTGACTCTTGTTCTGCTGCCTTCTTCTTGAGGTCTGCCAATCTCAAGCCACCTCTCTTGGCTTCCATGACTCCGGTTTCGGATAGGGAGACAACTACTCCAACTCGAGCCATCCAATTGGTCCCCAAGATGATAGGGTGCGACGGGTTTTCCAACACGAGAAATTTTGTTTCTTTACGTACTCCATCCCAACACAGATTTAAAACAATCTCGCCCACGGGCGCTTTGGACGCCGTTCCATCTGCCAATCGAAGTGCAGGTGTTTGAGTTTTCTCGATCTTGAGTTGGGAGACCAACGATAGACGGATAGCATTAACGGTGGCGCCAGGATCGACTAATGCGTTCACCTTCCCTTCAATGTTTTCCACTTCAACTTCGATTACAGCTGGACGGACGGAACACTCGGGGTCTTCTATCGTTCCTATGCTCGGGCCTGCCCCATCGACCCGGCTTGCCCGTTTCCCGGATGTGGGCTTGTTGGCCGACTGTTCGGTTGGGACGGTGATCTGGCTGGTTGGTTCCTTTGGTCTTGATAGCTGTAGGGCTGATTACGAGCGGGGCAATCACGTTTCATGTGACCATACTGGTGGCAGTAATAGCATTGCCGATCTTCGGAGGTTCCAGGTGGTCGCCGCTGGTCTTGCCAATTGACTTGACGCGCAGGTGGTGGCTGGTGATACGGTGATGCTTGACGCTGGGAAGCCATTCTCTTCTGTAGGTCGGATACTTGTGCAGCGAGCGTCGCGTTCTGGGCTACAAGAGATTCGATTGCTTTTCCATGTTTATCCGGGACCTCTGGCGTGTGAATGACAGCTGCTTCCAGACGCGAATATGTTTCGATGAAGGCCTGGACATTCGCTAGTTGGCTGTGGACTAGAACCGGTGCGAACTGATGATGGCGGATCCCGTTGATTAAGTAGGGGATGAACTCCGCTTCGTTCATTTGGTGTGGACAATACCGGCGCAAGGTGGCCTTGCTAAGAGCGTACTGTGCAGCAGACTCTCCCATCAGTTGTTGTCTCGCCCTCACCATCGTTTCCCATTCGACAAACGTATATCTTTTTCGAAATGTGTCTTGAAAGGCTGCTGACCATCCGGCCCAATCATCCACGACTCCGGCTGGTGGTTGCCA
This sequence comes from Daphnia galeata, assembly GCA_030770115.1. Lineage (NCBI taxonomy): Eukaryota > Metazoa > Arthropoda > Branchiopoda > Diplostraca > Daphniidae > Daphnia > Daphnia galeata. Next base: position 5,110,963 of record CM061122.1, read on the forward strand.
CTGCCAGCTAGCTGCAACGCCTCGTAGAGCTGCGTTCACCATTCTTCTTTTTCGGTCTTCGTTCCATCCTCCAGCAATCGACTCTCGCTGGACCGTTTCGAGCCAAACGTATACGTCTTCTTCTACGGTCCCGCTGTACGTTGGGAGAGGATGACTGGCCACAGCATTCTGGTTCTGTTGGATGGCTTGTAGAGCGACCTGGAGCGCTTGTCCATGCTGGACTTGGATTTGTTGTTGCTGCTGCTGCGCCTGTTGCTGCTGTTGTTGCGCTTGTTGTTGCTGTTGTTGAGCTTGCTGCTGAGCGGCCACTACGGCTGTGAGGTCAGCGAGAGCTTGTTGAAGGGCTTCCATTTCTCGATTGTCGACTCGCCGCTGTTGGTGAAGAGTAGATCGAGTTGTGACGGATGCTGCAACAACTGGGTGATAGTCGGCTCTTCCGCAATAATTACAGATCGATGGTTGACCTTGTACACAATGGTCGCAATGTTCTCGTCGACGGGGCATACGTTGACTCACAATAACGGGGAGAGGGGTAACGGTCTACTACGCGGAATTACGTGGGGGTTTCAAGGACGGGTGAATTCGAGGAAATCGACAGGACGCTACTTGCTCCGATTACAAAATGTGGCTCTACTTGAAACGGACACTGAATGGGGGCTCAATTTACGATAAAACTGATAAAACCAAAAATAAAAGGAAACAAATAAAAGTAAAAGGAATTTTCTAACCCAGGGTTCAAATAGGATAGTTGATAAATCAACTTTTCAGAGATCCTATCCCACTTCTGACACCAAAAATGTTACGGAACTAAGGGGAAATGACTAAACGGGGAAATTACTACGCAACTTATATGTATTAAAAAGGTAAGGACAATAAGACAAAGATGACAAATAGAGAAAGACGGAACACTTACAGAGAGACAAAGAGAGAACCCAGTCTATCTACCAGACTGTAAACGAAGATACCACAGTCTCAATACCAGACTGTAAACGAAGCGTAACCGGACTGACTAAATGGCCAAGACGAGTCACCTTTTATTACTGAGGCTACTGACGTTCCAGAATTGCGCGTCATACGGACGCTCCGGAACTCGCATCATAACAATATGGGGAGTTTCAGAACATACAAACAAATAGATAACAGTAAATAGTATTATATTACTATTCTTCTCGAGCCGCTTTTCTTTTCAAAACCCACTATTTCGATCAATCATTTGATTTATTCAGTATCACATTATTTGCGAGCACTAAGACGTATATTTCCTGATTCGAATTATATCCATTTGAAGACTTTTTACCTACGGGACGAACAACATGCTAAAAAAAACGCTAAAAAAAACAACAACAAATTTTAGTATGTAATAAGTATTTAAAAAATAGCGGCAATGAGCGGCAATGAGTAGAATAATTTGAGTTAAAACTTGGTTATAAAATAATTACTAAAATGACAACCCGCAAAACAATACAATTATATAGGAGTAAACACCAACTATTGACGACAATATTTCCAAATTTTAAATTAAGTGAGATGAAGTAGCTTGAAAAAAAAAAAAAAAAAGACTAGTCTCACAGCTCACCCTAAAAAGCAACGCGTGGCTTGCTTTTTTGTCGTTTGTTGTTTCCAATGTCATGCATGCGTCAAGTATGTATAGCAAGGGGATGAATTCAATCAAAATTGTCACGAAAGGAAACGCCCAAACCTAGTATGAATACGTGGGTATCTACGGCAACGTAAATACGTACCTTACGTATACTACTAACAACTGGTACAATGGTGGGTCGTTTTTTTTCTGTGACCTAGAAATAGAGAAAGGAGGGAACAAAATCTGAAGAGAAAACCGCCGTCGAAAACAAAAGCATCCATAGAATATTGTCATGTGCCATCGGTTTTTGAGGAAACAACATCATTCGTCTCCTTATTTTGTTGAGTTATTCTCTTGTCTATGAATAAGACAAATGTGACTGTCCCGTCTTAGTCAGCAAGGTAGAAATGTAGAATTGCGTAGTACATCATACACACAAAATATGTTTTGGCCGTGTTGCATGTAGTCCAACCCTATAAGGTTAGACGAATACTCGAGGCGGGTAACTTTATATAACTCTGTCGATGACTGGCCGTCTCGAGTTTCTGACTTCAGTTTCTGTATAGTGCCATTGATCTGAAGTCGTAACAAATCTGAAGTCTTGCTCAGAATCCACCCATTGCTCTAAAGCAATCTCTCCTTCTGCAGTTCTACACAGGTTGATACTTTCGAACATTTGCAATTCAAATGAGATACCTCTTGAATTTTTTAACTCTTCATCTTCGATCTGATTTGATCGATTTTGAGTCGAGTTGATCGTCATATCCGCTCATGTCAGTTGCTGGGGATCGATCCCTTTGTTTGGCTCTGCGTGTCTGTTATTTGAGAGCTAGATCAATTCGTTTAACACTAAACAAAAAGAACCGTCGTTGATGATATCTTAATATATACAAAGTAAAACGGTAATATTGATATGTCCACCATAGGAAAACTATTTAGTTGATTTGTATATTATTATAGAAAACAAGTTTCATGTTTAAAAATATCATTCAAAATTAACCGCCTTTCAGCGCCTTTCAGCTTATGATTTCTATATGTACAGTATTCAGTATGACATGAATATAGATGAATCGACTGAGAGGAAGTATATCGCTATACTGATTTCTCATGGGTAAAACCCATCTTCGATTCAGTGAAAATACCTATGCCCGCCTATGCCTATAATAACAAACGAGGAAGTTTGTTATATACTTTTAAAGCTTCGAACTTTATGGCGAATAATTGGTACCGTATCGACATCGACAGAAAGGTGTAATAAAGGGGGAACTAGCGGAAGCTACATTCCAATTTTGTTTCAGTTGAAACGATTGAATATTATATGCCTAATTATGCCTAATTGCCTATGCGTTGAAAAAAAATAATGAGACTACCAAGTTACAACACAACTTTTATGAATTGATGACATCTGTATATTCCAGAATTCCATAGACTATTGGTTTATTTCCGTTTTCTTAGAACAAGTAAATACAAAAATTAATATCTAAGGATTATTTTTTATTCTATAAATGTATAAAATTCTGTTAAGGTCATCTGTCTTTTTAAAAAACGTGTCAAATTGGCAAATAATATTTTGCAGCATGCACCGCTAGTTTCAATCTTATGACGTAACAATCATAAGTTAAAAGGTGTTCTCTCATGCAGTTGGTTTCCGTATGTTGCTTCAACAGACTTGACGATAAACTTTATGGAATCCGTATAACTATTGACTAAAATGATAACTAGGCCTGCTGTAAAACCGGGATGCTGTGCGCTGGTTGGCAAGTATGCGGAACTTGTAAAGGTACGTTGGTACCTAAGTGGACGTAACTCATGTAAGTGACTTCGTTCAACAGCACTTAAAAAAAAAGAAAAGAAGCGAGCTTGAAAAAAAGAAACAAAACTGTGCTTTATAAACTAAACAACTGACTCGTTTTAAGGTGTCCGTAGGCCTATACAGCCAGCACAAAGTCTCTTCTTTACTTGAGAAATAGGCCTACTCATCGCTCAAATGATTCGTCGCATCACCGTCATCGCTATAGCAAAATCTAAAGGGCATCTGTTTATGTTTATATTGTCTTATACCCAACCGCCAAGCAGATAACACAAATCATTACGACGATTAACGTCAAGTCGTCAAGTTCCTGACAAGAGCCTTTTATCGTTCTGGATAATTGCTTCGGCAACTCATTTTTTTTTTTTGACTGCATACTTCTCTCTGTCGATATGTACAGTATATAAGTAGTAGTCGGTAAGTGAATTTGTTAATAAAAAAACCGGCGTAAAAATAAAACGAAAACCGTATTTGTAACCAACAGTTTGGCCAACAGCAAACTCATGGAGAGAAAGGTTTCTGGACAATGCGGGACAATGTACACTTGAAAAGTACCGCTACATAGTGTATACGGTACATGCGCTTCTATATTCTTATAAAGGCATTCTAGAAAAAGTCAACGAGAAAATAAACGATAAAATTCCACGTACCAGACACGTCCGGCCTCTTTGTTTTCATTTCAAAGCCTATACTCTGTGTCTCTCAGGGATGAACCAAGTAAATGAATTCGCTTCGACCTGCTACAGACTTATACTATTTTAAGACTTGTGGTTTTGTGGTCATGTGAGAAGGGATACAGATACAAGTCAGAGCTCTTTTGGTTGACCCGCGTATTACAAGTCGACAGCGATTGCCTCGTCACCTTTCATTAGTTAGGGCTCAAACTTACGAGCGTGAAGCGCTAAAGAATTTTTTTTTTCTCCGGCACCGGCTGCTTTTCTCTTCTTCACAAACTTTTCACCTAGGAAATAATAGGTTTGTTTCTTCCATCACTTTTTCACATTGTTGTTGTATTGTTTTTGTCGACAAGTGACGTGTTTGCAATGAGATTCAATTATTACCAGTTTTTTAGATGTTATTTCCAAGTTGTTATTTAAAAACACACAAATGGGGAAAAAAGGATCAGTTTTAAATGCTAATAATCATCCCCAAAAGTAAAAAAAACCTCCATTAAAAGTTGTTGAGTATTATAGGATGATTATTATGAGATAAGATAATGACCGAGGGAACTAAAAGGTAAAATGTTTCAATGAACCGAAATGATTTGCTTGTACCGCAGAAATGCAGATAGTAAAGCTCTTGTAATGGAAGCTATAAACCGGAAACCGGATTCCTTTTCGTGATTGGCGAGATCATATTAGAATTCTCACACGCCTAGCTGCATTAGAAATTACATGATTGGCATCGGCTGATGAGCGATATATGTAGTGTGGGGTTATTGTCATCAATCGATGTCGACGATGGAGGACACACACATATGATTGTTTCCTTCTCATCACATACAATGAGACGTAGCTAGTATTCTTGATGTACAATTCGAGACTAGAGAATAGACTTGCAATGTTACAGGACAAAGGACGACACCTTGGGGATTTAGCACATCGAAAAAAGATATATATACTTTTAGACATAGTAGCATATATAAATACACGGTACTGTATAAGTTACCACTCAACTATATATATTTATATAGAGAGGCATAGAGCAGACCAATAATACTCCGTGCGACTCATAGAGACTCTATAGACGCTGAGAAAACGTGGCGACTAGTTCGGTAGGGGGGTTCTCACTAATTATTTTATGTAAGAACCCCGAATACCCGTTGGAAGTCTTGATCTGTCTGCGCGAGGGAACGAGCCTGATGCATTTGATACGCTATTTTTCTTAAAGACAGAACAAAGCAACATCTCTCGGCAAGAATGGATCAATAGTAGACCACTTTGGCCTTTATAGAAGTCTCATAGTTACTTTTCAATGTCAAAGTGTGAAAATGAACCTTGAGAATGAGTGTACGTACGAAACAAGAAGAAAAACACGGGAATCGCTCTTATACCTATAATATGAGCAGCAACATCGTCACTCAAAATAAAAAGGAAAACACACACAAATAACAAATTTGGTTTTGGTTGGTTTTGGTTGTTATTTTGTCGCGCAGTCTAAAAAATAAATAGAGAAACACGCATTATTAAATACATAGAATATTTCAATTGAAAAGCAACGAAGCGAGCGATGCGTGTTCACGGTCGCAATACCCCTTTTTCCTTTTTGGGTTTTTGGACTTGTGGTGGTGGCTGGTGGGTGATGACATACTGTCGCAACTCAAGAGACCATAGCCCTCATGCTGTCACCCAGCTCAGACAATGGTGGTGGCGGTGGTATTCCTCCGTTCCTTTGATTTCCCATTGGTCGTCGATCATTCTCTCTCACTGCACGTCCTTTTAGATCTAACGTACGTACTACTATTCAAGTACTGCAGCGCGGTCTTTTTTATTTTTCGGCAGGGACAAGGGGGGAATGGGGGTGTCTCTCTTTTTCGTATGAATAAATCGCCCCCTAGGTCATCCAACCGATGAATACCCATCTCAACTGAAGCGTGATTGGAACAACAAACATATATTTATATGGCCCCTTTATATCACTAGTCTAACCTTTATATATTTGCTACGACGCGTTTAATCTCTCCGTATTGGCCCGTCTGATTTAATTTGGGCATAGTACCACCGACGGCCCTTGGCCCTTGGCAGCACGCATTGTTCCAGCACTAACCCAATCTTCGTTTATTCTTTCCGTTCTTGTTTCCGTTGCGGCTGGACCTTGTGGGTTCTTTTTGAAATAAGAAAACTGATGAACACTTCCCTTTTGGTTGAACTTGTATTTTGAGTAAATTGAATTACAGTTCACAACCATCTTGGTCACGGCATCAAGTGGTCATTCGTCTGAAAAGAAGGGCCAAAGCAGATACAGTATATATCTATATAGAAAGAGAGAGAAAAGGGGAAGAAAAACAGCCGGCAGTCAGTACCAAAAAAAAAAGAAAAAGAAAAAGAGGAAACATTCCATACCACGATAAGACATTGATAAGTTTACCATCGAGTGAGAAAATGAGACAGAGTAACCACTCGAACACGTCCGATTTTGTTGCCTTTCTTCTTTTTTTCTTTTTTTTTCTTGATCCCTCAGCTGCTGGAACGCCCTTTCAGATTCTGCAGCTATCGATTGATGCTATCTAGTTGACTGGCGGCTGCAAATCTTATTTCCTCCATTGACTTTCCGCACGCGACTTCATATATAGAGCAACCTCAATGTCGTCAGTTAAATAAAATTGGCACCAATCATCAGAAAATAGAAGCGCACTGTAATTACACATGTTATCACTAATAAGCGACTTTCTAGCCTATCGTTGTCTTTCTACAGACAATTAGATTTCATCGTTACTTGGCAAATTGAAATGCGTCGTTCCAGTGATGGAGTGGCTGGACGTATATACCATAGGAATCAAGGAATCATTTTTGAAATTGAATATATAAAGATAAATATACTGTAATTAGTGAATTATATTTAACAGTAGGCTACTAGGCGTACCTTTCAAGAAAATGTAAAAAAAAAAAAAATATTCAAGCATATTGTTTTGCCTTAGCCTACCAGGCTTACATATTGTAATAATCAAATAATAGACTTTAGACTGTATGGCGTAGGTTGCACTCTGTTTAAGCATGATCTCTAGACAGTAATATAGCTGTTGATAACCCAACATGAATGAAAAGAACCAAAACGAATGGCTATACGGTAGAATAATAATAATAAAAAAGATCGAGTATTGAAGAGGAAAAAGAAAACGAGGTGTTGTGTTGGTACAGTCGAGGAAAGTAAGGTTTCATGTTAGGAATCCGGAAAACCGGACATCGATCTTCATGTAAACCCCTTATACTCTCTCGTTTTTCCCCCTTACGTATAGTGTAGCGGCATATATACTCTTTATAGCACTATATTCGGCATATATTCGGCTGCTGATGCTGCTTTATAAGCTAAACTGACTTTTCACATCCCTAGGGCAATCAACTTTAGCGTAGGCGTACTTACGTAAAGATGTTTCTAAGTTTCGAGTTTTCCGTTTTAACCGATTGGTTACCGTATATCTTTTGTCGAATAGTGATGTGCCGATGAGCATCCAAATCCAAACTTTCTCATTTGAAAGTCGAAATAATAATATTTTTCATTCAACACAGCAGATCTATTTTCCAAGGCACGGGATTTTTAAAGTAGAAAGATGGAGAAAAAGTGAAAAACTGCTGTTTGATAAAAAAAAAATCTTTCGAGTTCGAGAGAAAGCATACATTTTTTATTGAGGTACAGGTGTATAGTCGACAAGTCGTATAGAATTTCGAATTATCTGACCAATGAAATATATCAAAGTGTTTCTCAGAGAAAATCATAAGTGATTTTATCCATAAAATTTCGATAATACATATAAACACTCAACTGAACATCGACGAGCCCTTAGCCATAAACAATATAATGAGTGATAAAGAGTGCGACTTCGAAACTTCCTTTTCATTCGCAGTGAGTGAAGCAGCTTTCAAACATTTTTCTCTCAAGATGAGCTCTTATAGTAGGAACATCCCCCTAGCTGTTATCAGAAATCACTAGAAAACTCTTTCGTCATCCAAAATAAGTTTTAGGTAGACAAAAGTGCTGGCTGCCTGATAAAATTACTTGGAAATAAAAGCTACTATCCAAGTATCCATGAATAAATAACAATAGAACGCTTCTTTTTCGTAGGCGCACAATCAATTAGGAATAAGGATTACAGGCAATTCTTTTGTCTGTTGTCGAATATCGGACGGTAGTTTTGAAAACGAAAGCTCCACTAACGTGAATAAGTGAGTTCGCTCTTCATAATTGTCTGCGATTCAGCCAGGGTGAAATACGCACAGGCTATGAGGCTAAGCGCTAACCTACGAGCGCGTGTGTATTCTATATCCTTCAATATTCAACATTAACCTGATCTTATACGATCTTATAGCTTATATTTGTGAAGAAAATGGATGTGCATTATTATAAGGTTTCCTTGTAAACTGAAATCTATTTATCAATTTCTACGGTGTGGCAAATGATCTTCATGTGGTTACATCTCCGTGATCTTTTGGGAAATCTGGTTTCTTAGTCGACAACATAATTTATTTCGGCAGGGGTATATTTATGTCTGCCCAACAAATCTCAACTTCGACAAGACCTTATATTTCTACTTGCAATAAATAAATTACAATAAATATTGCGCTTCTCTTCTAAATTTGTAATTGTTCATTTTAGTGCAGTAAGTTTGTTAAAGTTAATTTAACTATGGTATAGGCCTATGTCATAATCAATGAAGAAAGAGGTCAGCATAATATAGTTCTACATTCTAGATAGGCTATCAGACATCGAATGTACACCCAGAACATATTTTAAAATTTCAAAAAATTTGAATACAGACAACTTTGTATTGAATAACAAAATAAATGTAATTTAACAATAATATTAATTATATTTTAGGGAAATTCTGTCAATCCTCAAACATCATGAGAACAGTATCAAGCTTGTTGCATTGGTTGTCAAGCAATCTCTTGTTTGTTCCCCACTTAAGCAATGTTGGGATACAAGTTAGCTTAGTTTTGCTATCAGTTCGGAATACACAATTAGGATCCTTCCAACTAAAACAAAATTATAAGTTACAAATTTTCTCATAATATAATAGAAGCAACTTACAAGGATTTACCCCCAACACCTACATACACAAAAACTGCATCTTCTGGAGCACTCTCTAAAGCTTTTTCAATAACAGGTTCAGCTTTGAAAGTGGAATAAAGGTTTTTAAAAATCTGGAATCTTATTGAAACATTTATACACTTATATACCTTCTACACAGTCAGGACACCAGCTCTGGCCTGCAAAAAATTCAAAAATTAGTTGACAGAAAATTTATGACACAAGTTCTAATATTTTCAAGTTTTTTAAGAGAAAGTGACCTGTTGTATCTTTGGAGCCTGAAAAAAGGATAAAAATGTCTTCTGACTTCTTGCTTGCAATATCATTTAAAATAGCTTGGAATTCCTGAAAACCTTCAGCTTTTAACTTTAGAACCATTTCAAAAATAATATGTATTTAGACGTAGGAGTAAAATTTATCGACACGACTGACAGACTGACAGTCTGACTCATGGTAAAGGAAGATGGTAGGCCACTTCCCAGAGCCATGCCCAGAGCCGTCGACTGCGAAAATGGGATGAAAACTGGAATGTGTAACAATCGGCAACTCTGGCAGGGTGTGTAGCTAGTGGGCTGACTTTAACATGGGGTCTTATGGGACTACCCCTTTTGAAGCTTTATATTAATGTATAATTATTTTTTTTTTTCATTTTAAAAAATTAGATTCGTGCGTAGAATTGATTAAGTTACAAAGTTCATTGTTTTAATTTGTAATTTAAAATGCTTGTATAATATAAAAAAAATAAAAACGGTCCACGGATTTCTGAAATTCCTCTTCTGCTTTGACTGTTCCACATTATAGAACGTTATAGAACGTGAAACAGTCTAGCAGAAGCGGAATTTCAGAAATCCGTGGACCGTTTTTATTTGTCTTATGTTATACAAGCATTTTTAATAAAAATTAAGATAATGAACTTTGAAATTGATTAATTCTACACATGAATTCAATTTTTAAAAATTAAAAAAAATTTTTTTTACACCTTAATTTAAAGCTTCAAAAGGGGTAGTCCCATAAGACCCCATGTTAAAGTCAGCCCACTAGCTACACACCTGCCAGAGTTGCCAGTAGCAACCCATTCCAATAGGGTTGTGGCATGAAATTCAGAATCGGCTGAAAAATACATAGTTCGACGTAGTTTTTCACGCCGATTCTGACAGTATTTTTTTTTAAATTTTAAAATCAATTTTTCGGTACGTTATCAGGGTTTAAAGTTTGAATAGGCCCCTCCCAATCTAAAACGGACCCCCCGCCATATTTAGTGGGAGGTCCTTAAAATGTGATCAATTTAGCATACGACTCGCCTACTTTTCAACAAAAATGTGATCACTTTCGTCTTGTGTTTATTATCGATTATCGATATGTTTATGATCGACGAAAGTGATCACATATTTTTGTTGAAAAGTAGGCGAGTCGTCTGCTAAATTGATCACATTTTAAGGACCTCCCACTAAATATGGCGGGGGGTCCGTTTTAGATTGGGAGGGGCCTATTCAAACTTTAAACCCTGATAACGTACCCACAAATTGATTTTAAAATTTAAAAAAAAATACTGTCAGAATCGGCGTGAAAAACTACGTCGAACCATGTATTTTTCAGCCGATTCTGAATTTCATGCCACAACCCTATTTTCGTCCCATTTTCGCTCTCTCATCTACGCCTACCATCTTCCTTTACCATGGTCTGACTGATAAAACTAGAATTGTAGAACTGACAAGTGACAACTGCTGACAAGTGACAACAGCAACAGGCAAGTTTATCATGCGGAATTTTGTTAAAATCGAAATCCAGATCATCGTAGACAGCCCCTGCAAAAGCTTCAAAGATATCTGCCATCTCTTTTGGGTAATGGATTCCCATTTTTATGTCTTCACCCGGGATCGAAGACGGGATATATTCCGGGGTCTAAATGAAAGTAAACATGAAGTAGATCGTTTAAATTTGTTTGAAGTTTTATTTTATTTACCAGTTGATGTGAAAAAAGATGGCCGTTTTCTGTTTGAATCTTAGCAAAATCGTGAAACTCCGTGTATTTTTCCTTAATTGCGTAATTGTAGTATAACCCCCGAAGTAGTCCAAGTTTCACTGCTAAAACTGCAAACGTCCTGATTATTATTGATAATGCTGCATTTTTTCTACAGTTTTCCCTCGTCGAAAGATAGATTCTTGAGGAATAACTCGTTCCTGACAAAGAGTCCTGAAGGAAAAAGAATCTAAAATAGACTAAATATTAAGGTTGCCGCGATAGATCGTTCTCGATCCCTAGGGATTTAAATGGGAAATTATCGAAATCAATTGATCTGAATTTTCGATCAAATATTGCGATCGATTTCGATCATTTTCCACTTAATTTCCTAGGGACTGAGATCGATTGATCGCGGCAACACTGCTAAATAGGAAATAGCTTTATCTTACCTAAGACCTTGTCTCCCAAAATTTCCAATCTACTATTGTGTGCTGAAGAAAAAGTCTTGTGCGTGAGGGCCAACTTCAGCAACGACTTCTTGTTGAAAATGTGTTTCAAGTTCATTTCAATAGCAGACAAATTGGTTAAAGTCTCCTGTTAAAAATAAAAATGTTGATCTTAGTATTTTAATCATGTCATTTAAAATTTTCGTTTCCCTACAGGAATACTCCCCATCCCAGCAATACCCAGATCCTAAAAATTGACGATGATCACGTCAAAAGTCTACCAAAAAGGAAAATACCGAATTTCAAACATGTGCGACGTTTTAAAATAGTAATTAAAATTTATCGCAAAATAATCCTGTTTACTTTAACAGTTTTTTTTTTCATTTAGACTCCAGAATTTATCCCGTAGTCTGATCCCCGGCGAAGTTATGAAAATGGAAATAGATTAGCCTAAAGAGATGGCAGATATTTTTGAATCTCTTACAGGGGCTGTTTACAAAGACCTGGATCACGATTTTGCACAATTCCGTACCATTTATAGAAAAATTATGAATGAGACGATAGTTAAATAAATGTCGATAATTAAGTAAACGGTACATTACTTAAATTATTAAGTAGATGAAATAACAAGGAAAAATCCAATTTGCCCGCTACAAAACGTAGTTGAGCGATTCCTGTGAAACTCTTCTTGTCCCTGAATAAACCTTCAGTCAAATAGCTATTGTGTGTCACGGCGTCATACGTGAAATCATGGATTGGAAGCCTAGACGTGAAAATCGATTTTCCGACCGAAGTGGAATTTCTCTTAAAATACCACTAACTTTTGAATTATTCTATTGTCAAGCTGTGGTAATCTGGAAAATCCTCCCCTGCCTCTCATTCCATTTGTTTGTCGTCCCCACTCATTGTTCATAGTTTTGGCTTAACTTGAAATGTTAAATAGCGTCTCTTGTGTAATAATCCACAAAGAAAGTAGTGACAGTGAATAAAATTCTTAACCGTGAAAGATCAGTTAATATTTTAAGGTTTCTTTGATAAATGTTATAGGGGAATGCTGCCGAATATTATTGTGCTCTCCCACCCCTCAAAATGTTTCCCATTTTCCCAATCCCATTTTTCCTTAGTTTTCCCCAAATTTTCCCATTTATCTATAATTTTCCCCTTATTTTCCCAATATCCCCTCATAAAGCTATTCACTAAAAATATATTAATCATAAAGTCATGATATTTCCCATTTGCAGGGACTTTATTTGATTTTTAATAACAAAGGTGTTGACCGACCAACTCCAAGGGCTGCTCCTGCCAGACTAGCGAAAACGAGAAAAAATTCTTTTGGCTTCAAAATTAGAGGTAGGGGACATAAAAATATCACACTTTGTCTGCTACTTTTTATTTTAATGTTTTATTTTTTTTTTCAGATTCTTCAGTGATTCACTCTCACTTTGCCTGTTGCCTAATTGCCTTGCTCTGCAATTCGCCTGAAATGAAATAGAAAACATTGTTTCCCATTTATTAAAAAGATTGAAATTATAAGGATTTTTTTTACTGATAATTGTTGGTTTATATAAATTTAAACAAATACAATATAATACGGCAATGCTGATAATTTTTTTTGCTATGCAGATTGCTTGCAGCCGACCATGCAGCCGACATTAGTTTGTTTATTATTTGTCAGTTTGTCTCACGTGTAGCTTGTTTTCAATTGTTGTTAATAGTTTCATTGGAAAAAAATGGATATGATTGCTGCTGCCTATGTATGTGAAAGTGATGAGGAAGATTCTAGTAATCCCTGGGCTTTCTCTCGAGTCTCTGCAAAGCGCACAATAGGAAGAGACGAAGAGTTTCCCAGTAGACCTTTCAAGAAAACCACTAACAGATTGCCTGCACCTGAGTTGCATAATCAAGACATTTTTTTCAATTCAATAAATTTTTATGTTTATTTTTATTACAGGCTTATTGAATATCCAGAAACACAGGAAGTAGTTGATGACCCATCTCAACATGGAAATAGAATACGAAATTTTCCACATGAAAGGGGAAATTGGGCTTCATTTATTTATTTACCTTGTCAGTAATCAACACACTTATGGATTTATATCCACACATGTTTATGATAAATTTACAAACTTTTATGTTAACATATATTTTTGTACAGGGGAAGCAAACACTAAGTTTGTAAATTCAGTTGAAATGATCATCAAATGTTTCCAGAACTGCTATGGAATAGAACTTCAAATGTGTGATGATTTCCATATAAGTTTAACAAGAACATTTATTTTAAGACATCATTGGATTGAAGGCTTTGTTACTTCTGTTAAAAAACAATTAAATGGAATCTCTAGGTTGGTTTTTTTTTTGCTGTAAACTTTTATCCAAGAACCTTTTTGCCCAGTTGTCCATCTGTTCTAATACTGTCTATATATAGGCCTTTCCAATTACTAGGTACCAATGCATTATCTGTCTACACAAATGAAGAAAGAAACAGAACTTTTCTTGGTATAGTACTACTAGTCAGTAATTTAAACACAAATATATAGCACAATAAAAATATTTTTTTTTAGCCATTAATATTGCAGATCCCTCTGGAATACTGAATGTTTTGACTCAAAAAATTGACTCCTGTATGATTGAATACCAGCTTCCTACATTTTACGAGGTTAATTTTTATTCAAAAATAAGTTTACAAGTAATAAGCGATCTTCTTTATTTTTACTTTGAAGGACGCTTCTCATCACGTAAGTGTTGCGTGGTGTGTCGGCGACAAAAAAGAAGAGATTAAGAAAATTGCTGTTGGTTTGAAATCTGAGGTAGACCAAATTTCGTGTAATATACATGAATTAAGATGCAAAATCGGAAATTTAGTAAGGCGCCTGTGAAATTTTTTTCTAAAAATCAATCATGCTCTCATTTATGCTTAATAATTGCCTGTCCTAGAGCCAAACATTTCCCAATAAATTCGTGGTAAGAGAACTCAAAATAATGCCTCTTTGATTCTCGCTGAAACTAAGTATATCTGATTTCTGAAAGATGGCATTTGATTGATTTCTGATTCTCGCATTTTATAGCCTAGAAGTTAAAATTTTATAAATTTACAATTTTTTCAATTTTACGGATAAACACGATCTTCTTTTAATTTTTTAAGTTTACTATCATAAATTGTGGAATCCATAATAGTATATGGTTTTTCTCACGTGATTCAATCCATTTTTTTATCTTGGTAAGCATCACTCTTCAAAATAAATAAACTAAATGAAGAAGAAGACTTTGATTAAATTATTATGGGTCAGAAGTTTTGCCGTTTGATTCCAACTTTTTGAGTATTGTTTTTGCGTTTTATTAATGGAAGGGTGAGAATAACTTTGTATTTGCAAATACTAAGTAGATAAGAATTTGTAAGACAACAAAGACAAGACATAGCAACACATTTTGCGCAAAGTCTAACCGACGCGATAATTTTGTGAGGACGGGCGATTCTGCTTCCCACATTTCTTCTTCAAGCGATTAATATCCTTTTTTAGTTGAACAATTGTTTCCTTTTGTTCTTCTACGTAGCGTTTCAAATCTTGAGCTTCCCTGGCAATTCGAATATGGGTTCTGCCACGTTCCCGAACTCTTTCCTGTTTAACGGTTAAATTTACACAATATATTATAAAATATAAGAAGCCATCGACAAAAGTTTCGGAAATCAAGGTACCGAAAATGAGTTGTAAAAAATAATTGTAGTTTTTTCAGTTTTAGAATTAGAAATGAAAAAAAGAATTTTTTTTTTACATTTTTGTTTTAAAAAATGTTAAATCCACGAACAATGGAATATTATAGAGATACTGTAATAAACCACTATCACATATTTATCTAGCTCTATTAAATTTATCGGTAACATAAATAGTAAAAAAGTACAAAATACGAATTCGTATTTCAGATTTATGTACGTAAGAACGGACGTAAGAAGGTTAAGCGCGTATGTTAATATGCACTAGATAAATTTGTTCGCAAAACATCCGATTAGAGCTATCAGCTATCAACATGATTTTCTTAGTAAATAAGTCATTAAATCGATGTAGGCTAATTGATTATAGCTATTATACTAGCTCATAATAAATAATCGCTATAATTCATAGACCCTATTTACCCAATAGTCTATATTGTTATTTCTGGAGGCTAAATTTAACATCGTATTTACTACATAAGATGTTGCATCTCTAAAAGATTTTGCGTACACGGACCTATACGATGAACAACAAGTGTTGAATAATAAAATGAGAAATAGAATTGTTACAGGACGAAAACTTGTCAAAGATCAAATTTTGCTTCACAAGTCACATGTTATATTATTATTGCATTGCTCACCAGTAACCACGAATTCTTTTGAAGTCTTTCTTGATACTTCTTTTCATCACGGCGAAGGATAGTTAAAGTGCGAAGTCTTTCTGAATTCAATAAAAGCTCCTATGTTCCAAAATTGAATTATTAAAAGGAAATTTTCAATAATATTTCGAAAAAAAAAAAATAAATAATTCGGGACCTCGGAAAGCGTGCACTGTAATTCGGAACATTCTCCCTGTTAGAAAGTAATAAAACATATAATGATATTATTATGGTTAAGGGTAGTGATTGATTTTTTCACTTAATTTTTTATTTATTTTTATATCGTACAATTAAAATTGTATTGTTCTTCGTCCTTAAAGTATCGTTCACACGACAGCGTTTTTGAGCGTTATGTATAACCGGTATAACGTAATTCGGTTTCAGCACCCTTTGTGCGGAAGGCAACCATTTTTTTGGATGAGTAAAACCGTTGCTTAAACCGGATTAATTACGTCATACGTAACGCTCAAAAATGCTGTCGCGTGAACGTACCTTAAGCCGGCAGTTGATAACGAGAACATTTTTAATTATAAGAAGATAGTCAATAATTTTATTTGAGCAATATATTATTTGCCTTTATAAAATTATGTGGCTAGTATAGGAATCATAATAATAATAATAAAATGCATTCTAGGCCTAGTTACGCACTCGACTTATTTGATAACGCTGCCAGAGCAAAGCAGATAATTTCTTAAGGATACGGATGATTTTTTCGTCAAGCGGTCTTTCAGCAGCTGCGGCACAAGTTTTTTCAAGATAAACTTCAAGGTTATCGATAGGAATTTCAAACTCTTTGTTAAGCGCAATATGCAGATTTTCCATAGTCCTAAATCAAAAGAAGAGGATTACAATTTAAAAAAAAATATGTTATAGTTTGAATACAGCTAACTACAGACAAAAAAGGACAAGAGAGCGTAATAGACCTACAATCCTACACGAAAACGAAATACAGATATACGTGTAACTGTCACTTTAAAAATATTCCCAAAAAGCAAGTCTCGTAGTAATAATTCGTAAACTTCCTCTTTTGATCCTTCGCCTACACAAAACACTTTAAATACCTATTCCCTTTATCATACATTAAGCATATAGTACGGATTATTACTATCTTCCCTATTAAAAGTTGTTTAAAGCTTGCAGCCAAATTGTCTGTTATACAAATTTCAATGAATTTAAGGTCATACTAGTAAAACTTCTGTACAACAAAAACTAAGTAACAAACCGAATTTTTCTACACAACTGTTTTATCGCAACCATGGTAACAGGAAAGTGTGTGTGTAGAACCGAATTAACCGATTATTGAATGAAATAATCCAGGTCATCTTGCATTATCTTTTTTAGACATAATTTGCAAGCACTGTATAGAACAAAATGCATCATATATATCGGGATAGTATTAAATTTGAATTATCAATTTTTTTCAGCATACCAAGTTGACTAAAAGAGTGCGCAAGCCGATATGTTCGGTAATCGGTATTCCATTCCCTGCTGGTATCGGCCGCACCAGTAGCCTGAGGGAGGGAGTAGCCGCTACCTCTCACGAAATTCAAAAATCGCAGTTCGCATGTAACCTTTTGCAAACTGCAAACAAACAATACATGCATCAAATGGAAAGACGATCGATAGAGGAATAATTGTTAAGAGCTTTGATCAACAGACATTTTGCATTTCTTCGTAAAAAATGGTCAGTAATAATGGAAGTTTTTAGTCATTTTGTGAGAAAATACAATATGGTCTAGCAAACAATCAGTGTAGCATGAGTGTAGTAGCAATGACTTTAGAGTTTAGAACGACTGAATTTGAGAGATCATGAATTTAGTCGAGCCAACTCCAGTTATTATAACCGCAAAGCGTGTTGCGTGTTATGTCTCAGTTGCCACTTCATAGATATGAACAAATGAATTCATCTACGCAAACAGCAATCGTATTTTAATTTTTCTCCCTATAATACGCTCTAATATTCAATTTAAAAAAACAGTGGAATGGAATTAGGTTAAATCTATTACCATAACAGATGTCGTGACGCGACGGCCGAAATTGTCTATTGCCACCATAGGCATAGAAGTCGTGGCATGTGGAATAACCCAAAATTGTGTTTTTGCCACGACAGATTATTTTTTTTGTGGCAATAAGTGCAAATTTGGCTATTGCCACCTTACGCACACGCATTTTTTTTTTTTTAATTTCAATAATCGTTATTCATTTTTAAAATAAAATGTCATCTTAAACGAAAGAAAATTTTATACAATAATCTGTTTCCAGTTGGTTGCTGTAAAATTGTTTGTGCTTTATTTTTACAAAATTTCCTTAAGGATTCAAGATTCGAATTTTAAAAATATACAGTGGGACCAATCGTCGCTTTTCCCACTTAGCTACCAGTCTTTGCATTTTGCAATGTTTCTTAAATTGTAAATACATGTACTGATGTACATTTTATTGTTGCTCGAGCCGCGGCGGTGAGAGTCACGTTGGTAGTATCTTTTTTGCATCATACCCATACCCCTGTGCCATACCCTGTTCTTGCTTCTTTGGTCATTTGGTGACGCCGTGCCGGCAATCTTTTATTTTTTTATCTGTCGGGGCAATATAGACAATAGACAAATTTTGCACTTTTCTAAAACAGGAGAGAAAAAATAACCTGTCGTGGCAATAGATAATTTTGGCCGTCGTGTCACGACATCTGTCGCGGCAATAGATTTAACCGCCGATTTAACTGTGACACTTGGGGCGCTTGGGGGAAAAAAAAATAAGAGGGAAAGAATACGATATCGGCTGGCCGATGTACCGATAAGTCTCATATAGTCATATATAATATACAATATACATATTACATTCATTTTTCTGATTTTCTCTATACGTGTGAATACGTGTGTATAAGTGTGAAACTGTGAATAACATTAATGTGATCTTATAATGTAATGTGGTAATTGATTAACAAGCTGATCAGTTACTGTACATATAGTGCAAGCAACAAAAATAGAACAATTATTTCATTATTTGATGTGAAATTGTGAACATAATTATTAAACTTTAATTCAGTATTTTACTGCAAATTTTTTATACACGAATTATCTGTGTTAAAAATGCCTCTATTTCGCAAGGATCCTTGTGGAATTATTTGCATTTTCATGACATACTTGGCTGTGTTTTATGCAGACTATGTTGTTGTGAGATGGATTGTTATTCAAACTCTTCACAACAGGTAAAATCCCTTAATAGAGAATTTCTTTCTCATAGTAAATAATACCTCATGTAAAATTTCTATTTTTCAAAAACTTGTTTATTCTAGAAATTTACTAACATCAACTTTTTATTTGCAGCTTATGGGGAGCTTTTCATGCAGTTGCATTTAACTCCATAATTTTACTTCTCACCTTTTCTCACCTTCGGACAGTGTTTTCAGACCCTGGGATTGTTCCTCTTCCACAAAGCAAATTAGATTTTGCTGAACTTCACACAGGTCTGATGCTAGTTTTCATATATTCCTTTTTAACAATAATATTTAGTCCCTCTTTTTCAGTTTCACTTGCTTTTATTTTGTAAAGCTTGTCAGTATTTGGTATCACAGAGGATTGCTTAGTGTCAGCAACAATGCTTAGTGTCATGTAACAAATTTATAGTGTGCAGTTTGAAGTTGTTTGATAGCACCTAAATCCTTATGTGGTTTGAGGGAGAGTATTCAAGAATAGTTTTACAATAAAGTGGTACTAGAAAAATGATTACTATTAATAGCACAGCTAATAGAAACAATGTATGCCTATCAGTATTTTAGTGCAGGAAAATAAAATAACCCTTACTACCCACTGAATGCAGTGATACAGAAAATTTAGAATAAATGGTGTATGACTTCTCAAACTATTTCAAAATAGTTTTTAAATAACTAACTAATTGCATTTACTATGTAAAATAAATATATTACTATTGTTTAGGGACACATAAAGAACCTTCAAGAAAAGACGAGTACACTGTTTGCGCACGATGTGAAACATACCGGTATGATATATTATTATATGTTATGATATAATTTAGGAAAGTAATGCATTGAATATTGTGTCTTATAGACCTCCGAGAGCTCATCATTGTAGGTAATTTCATGAATTTACTGTTATCAGTTTTTAGAGTGTTATTCAAAATTACTTTGTTATTTCGTTAGGATTTGTCAGCGGTGTGTGCGCAGAATGGATCATCATTGCCCTTGGGTGAATAACTGTATTGGTAAATGAGATAATTTACTTATATTACAATGACATTTTAATTACATACAAAATAAAATTTGAAAACAAAAATCTATTGCAAGGTCAATATAACCAGAAATACTTCCTCCAGTTCCTATTTTATGTGGGAATATTATCTGCCTATGCCGTTTTTCTTGTAGTTTTTTCCTGGATCCAAGATTGTGAAGATTGTCATAAGGATAAATTAATCACTCAAACAAGAATGTAAGGTTTATTCTATAAGCTCATATATTGAATTATGTTTTGGTTGATCATTTGAAAAACTGCGATTGATTTCAAATAAGCTTGCACTCAATCATACTCGTGGTTGAAAGCGGACTATTTGGATTATTTGTAACAGCGATCATGTGTGATCAGCTGCAGGCTATTTTTGGAGACGAAACGGCTGTTGAACAAGCAAAGCAGCAAGGACCATTCAGGTACCTTATTTTTGCTTTTCATTTCTTTTATCACCAGAAAAATTTAATTACTTTGCGTTTTTTTGTATTTAATTAGGCCAAGAAAACCCCGACTAGCATTGCTCACAGAAGTGTGTGGTCGAGGAAGTCCACTTTTTTGGGTATTTCCTTGTCAGTCCCCACCCAAAGATTTAGATTTAATATCAGGATACGATGTCTAATTTAACACCTTTGCTCTCCATTGTTTGTTTTGTAATGCATTCCTCAAATCTTGGAGAGCAATATTTATTTTCTCCTCTATAAATGCCTTCTTAAACTGTTGATGTCTAGTTCTCCCCTTAAACTTCCGTAAACTTCTCCCCTGGATCAATATGACAGCATGCAACTTGCATATTAAGTGGCAAAGAGGTATTATTATATTATAAAATGAAATAAAAATTAAAGAAGACATTGCCCGAAGATGTAAGAATCAAAGCTCTGTTATGTTTTGTGAAACAGAGCGTTAACTTTATATTGAGCATAGCCATGTTCTATTACTCTGTTATCTTGCAGAGTTTCTGTTGGCTACTCAAAATAGATTGTGAAAGTGAGTTTGATAATCTATTGACTATTGGTATTTCTCAGTTATCAGTGTAGTTGTTACATGGAAAATGTGTAAAATGATAGCAATACAAATTTAAATATGTAGCAAATATGAAAGAACTTCATGAAAGTAATAATGCGTAAGCAATCGCATTAAATTTTTAATTGCAAAAATTTTTGGTTAAATTAATAGTGTATGCAGTTAATTCCAATCAAATTCGACCTAATTTATGCTTATGAAAGAGCGGATTTGGTTTTTATGTGGTGTCAAAATTAGTCATGCTTGAATCTCGGTTGAATTTTCAGTTTCTACCTCTTCGGCAGCATTTTCCGTTGCTGGGTGTTTTTTCCTTTTTTCATTCTCATGATTAATATGTTGTTTGAGAAGAGTAGAGTCCGAGTCGTTTTCTGGATATATCGATATCGCTTTAGTATGGTAAAACGACTGTATGCCATCCTGGTTTGTCAACTTATTAATCAAAAAATCTTAAATCTTTGTCATAATTATGAGCCATCAGTTTTGGTTACAATACCTTGTAAATGGTTTCATTAACAGTAACCAGCGTACCGTTTATAAGCTACGGAAAACGTTGCGCATATTAATTGAAAAGCTAGAAGTTTTACTTTGAGCAATATTGCAATAGCTCCAAATCAATAGTTCTTGTATATTTTAGAAATATTTTAATAAATAGAAATTATGGTCTCACTTTGGAATATAAGGTGCTGTTAACATAGTTATCTGGAATATCAATAAATGAAGGGTAATCTTCATTTATAGCCCACAGGGTGTTGAGTTGATCACGAATTACCCGCAGTGATTCTTGCAAAGCGTGTTAAATATTATTTTCGATTAAAATGTGTTTTCAGAATTAATTCGTTTCTAAAAGCTATTTACCTTGTAATTTTTGAAACATTGGATTGGCGCCAAAAATTGACGAGGAAGGAAAAAGTGACAAGTTAAATCCTAAAATTTCAGAAGTATCACTAACATCATCACTTTTGTCACCAACTTCATCGCTGGTGGATATTATTCCCGTTATAGAAGAATTCATGCTAATCATAGTTCCTGTCAATGAATGTGATGTTGTACTAGAATCTAATAGAACTTCAGTATCTACGGAAAAGTTAAAAATTAAAGAAATCAACAATAACTGTATTTACTATGTATAATTTATGGATAATACCTCTTATTGATGTGATAGGCATGGCTGAGGCGACAGAAACAAATAAAAATGAAAGATGATAGAACACCGCTTTCATTTTTTGTTCAACTAGCTGAAGTGTAATTATTGTGAAGACAACGGGTCACTGTGTAATCAAATGCAGAAGATATGGAATTTTAGTTCCTGGTTGTTTTGTGAGGTGTGTAAAGTGATCCACCAACCTAAGCAACCGTTGAAATAATGCAACGAAGAGGTATGAATACCACTGATATAGCCTCCTGTCTCCTACCTTTCCAGTTTTGCCATTGTTTCCACAACGCATCAACATCATCATCCATACAAAAACTATATACAGAAGCCCTCTCTTTATTTTCTGATTCATCGTTTTTCGCAAATTAACACAATAAATGTCTTTATCGATATCAACACGCTCTCAGTTGGTAAGTTTATATCCTCCTTAATAAACACTTTAAAACAATTTGCTCATACATAGTTATCTAATGGGTAATTATAGTTAATTTGATTTACTTTGAAATGAATTAAACAAAACAATTTCGTTACAATTCATTAGTAAATTTCTTTTCCTTATTAATTTTTGCTAAGTGTAATTTCATTAATATAAAAAAACTTCTATTTCTTTTAAAGAATGATTCCCGAAAAAAAAAACAATTTGTTATAACATTGTGCAGGCCTATCAAGCTTAACTGTTTCAAAATCTCACACTTAACAAAATTGTTCAAGGTTGTACAATGTGTAGGAAGCGCAGTCACCCGGACTTCCTATTTGGAAATCCGGTCTATTCAATCCAAGCGAACATACACTTTGTAATCAAGCTCGTCAGAAGGGTTTACCCGAATGTAACAAAAACAGATTTAAAAGTTTTAATTTTCCAGTAACTGACGACTCACATGTTTGATTGTTCACTAGTTATAGGTCTGATTTCTGAGGAGTGTTGGACTGTTGGTTTTCCTTCCGGTCGGAAATTCGAATCTTTTGTTTCTTTCTTTCCCTATACTAGCCTCACGCATTGTTACAGTTAGAATAAAATACAAACTAGAAAACAGGCGTTGGCTTCGAACGTTCGATTACCATTATTCCGCATTACTCTCAATTCTCATTCTCAAAACTCGCGGACTATCACACGATTTTCGAATAGTAGACTTTTTATGGTTTAATAAAATCATAAACATTATTACTTCCAAAAGTCTCCGTAGGCTATGGCCAAGAGAAGCTCGGAGAAGCTTATGAAATTTCTGTTTTTCAGATCGCTCCCATTAAGTGAATTCTTGTTGGAATTCGATGATTTTTTTTCTAGGTTCTTTCAACATTAAAACATAGGTAAAAAAAAGAACCTCGTTAATTCGTTCAAATATTACATTTTAAATTAACCAAAGAAAATTCCCTTTCCTGTAGAAGGAGTAGGTCTGTGGTTATTTGGTCAGTTTTCTCACAGACGTAACGAACAAGCAGAGTAGAAAGATTTGAGAAGCTTACCAATTTGTGAGCGCGTTCAGAGGATCAGAGCTATACGCTTCGAGAGGTTCCTCACTCTTCTTCAAGGTGCACATCGAAAAATTTCTAGAAAAACTTCCCCAAGCAAACTTCCCCAAAATTTCGGATTTTTTTCTAGAAATTCCTAGGAATTTTCCGGAATTTCCTAAAAAAAGAAAACTACTGAATCCCTTGCTGCGCGCGAGTTTCCCGATAGGGTTTTTTTAATGCAGAAACTTTTATTTTTAATTTACCTGAATTTCCTAAAAAAAGAAAACTTATTAAATAATTTTTATGTAACATTTTTGTAGTTGACTTTTAATGACATTTTATTTTTGTGACATAGCAAAGTCAGAGTCATGTCTACTCATGTAACCCTGGTTGACCGACCCCCGCCGAACGCGTATGCATAGCAACGATGACAACCCTTATTGCGTCGGATGTTTTCAGAAACTGGTTTTTACAAAGACCAAATCCTAGACTAAGTCTAAGTGTAAATAGCTCAAAAAATCTCCTACGAACAACAAAAATGAACGATTGATTTTCTTATACTCTAGGATTTGATTGATTTTTTGAGAAAGCCCAAATAGAAAATAATTAGGACTATATGGACTATATGGATAATTAGGATTATGAGTTATAGTGGAGTGGAGTAAAGTTATTGTTTAACCTAGGACAAATTGCAACAATTGATTTTTTAAATGAACTTTGTTACTATCAACCTAATAAATTCCTGTTCAAAACCCTTCTGGGAAAAAATTATATTTACTATTAAAAATTTTGAATTTAAATTATAAATTTCAGTAAACTAAATTAAAATACCGAATTTTTAATTTTAAAAATAAAACAAAGTAATGAAAAGATACCTTGTGATATCCCAGGCAAAAATCCGAGACAATTAATTGTCTAAGTTCGCAATAAATTGCGTACTTTCACGATTAATCACATGTTAATACGATTTTATCATGCTCGATCATGCTAGCATGCACTAAAAGTATTCAATGTAAATATATTTATGTATAATTTATTGCATGTTTAAAAATAATGCATAATAATATTAAAATTAATTACGTACTCCAAATTAATCATATGTTTACATGATTTATCATAAATTAATTGTAAAATAATATCCAATAATTTTAAAATAAATCACGTACTAAGAAATTAATCTAATTTTAACACGATTTATCATGTACTAAATCATGCAATTAAAGTATGCTTAAAAATAATGCGTCTAATTTTGTTATGAAATCCTACTTCCACGTAATAGACCACGAAAGGATGCTGAGTTGCCAGGTCTGGAAAAGGTCGAAAATCTCATTTGTGCTCAACTTGCCTGAAATTAGCACAGGCCTCTTATGTAGCTTCATTTTCAATTAAATCTTAGTAAGTCAAAGAACGAGTTTTTCCCATGTTTTATATTTTTATCGGATTGGTCATCATTCTGGCTAGTTAATATTTTTTTTCTTGACCTTACAAGATATCTTTAATATTTAATATTTATTGTTTTGTCGGGTTGTTTACATATCATTTGTCGTTTTTGGCCTTCATCCCTCCGCCCACCTAGCGGAGAACAAACACAGCATGCTGTCAAAGGTCAAATTTTTGTCTTTGAAATCGTTGTATCATTAATAATAACCGAAAAATTATATTTTAATAACCAACGTAATAGTAATCGACTTATTCCAAGACAATAATGGGCCCTTAGACGGGTCTTTGATAATATGCTGTGCTTGTTCCCCGCTAGATGGGAGGGGGATGAAGGCCAAAAACCACAAATGATATGTAAACAACCCGACAAAACAATAAATATAAAATATTAAAGATATCTTGTGAGGTCTGGAAAACAAATATTAACTAGCCAGAATGATGACAATTCCGATAAAAATATAAAACGTGGGAAAAACTCTTTCTTTGACTTTCTATTATTTAATTGAAAATGAAGCTACATAAGAGGCCTGTGCTAATTTCAGGCAAGTTGAGCACAAATGAGATTTTCGACCTTTTCCAGACCTGGCAACTCAGCATCCTTTCGTGGTCTATTTAATGTTTAATCTCAGATAACGAGCGATTATAAATGCTCAGTATACAAGAAAAAAATCCCTAAGAAAGTATCTCAACTGTTGAGATATGAAGAATTATTTAGGAATTTTAATCATATGGCGAACGATAGTGCGGAAGTTGTTAAGAAAAAATGTCTTAAGTCCCAATTTGCTACGTTTAAAAACAAATTTCCTCTATTGCAATTGTAAGTAGCTCAGTTGGTAGCGCTACGTCCTGCAGATAAATGACAGTATTTACAAGAAAGGCGTGGGTTCAATACTGGATGTAGTCTATGTAATACTGGACAGAGAAAAGAGAAATGGGTCAACCCAATGCTAAATTTGAAAAAAATGGACAGCGTGTCAAACAGTGCCACTAGCGGTTGGCGATATAACTTCACAGGGCTGACAGTGGGAAATTTGAAACTTCAAAATTTTTGCAACATAACTACAATAAAAACGTACACAATTTTTTTTGTCTCTATGTAAAATATGTAAGAGTTGTAGGGAGTGTGTATAATACCCTAATTACATACCTTAGATTTAGAAGTAAGAATGTACACACTTGTTGAATTGTTGAGCCTCGTTTATTCTCTTGTCCTCGTGTTACAATTTCTTAGACTAGTGATCGATGATAGTAAGAAGTTAGAGAGCGAGAATAGAGGGAAACAGTAGAAACATTACAATATAGAGAATACAGTGGGGCGCCCATGAAAAGAACAGTTTTTGAAAAATCGATTAAAGGCCAAGAAAAGAACATTTCTTGGGTCACGTAAGGGTCACCTTGGTTCAGCCTAAGGGTCACTCTTTTGACACTAGAGAACCTCGGAAAAGGGGTGACTGAAAATCAAAGAAATTCAAGTATTTCTTTCCTCTCGCGTTTGCCCACCTCTCCTGGTACACCGTGATTCCATCACCAATAGCATGAAGGAGGAAAGGAGGAGGCGCTACTCGCATAAGGCTCTGCAAAGAAAAGTGTCGGGATGCTGTTATTGCCGTTGGCAGTAAATTAGTTCTCACTTTCTCACTAGGTGC
This sequence comes from Daphnia galeata, assembly GCA_030770115.1. Classification (NCBI taxonomy): domain Eukaryota; kingdom Metazoa; phylum Arthropoda; class Branchiopoda; order Diplostraca; family Daphniidae; genus Daphnia; species Daphnia galeata. The sequence continues at coordinate 5,137,820 of CM061122.1, forward strand.
GGAAGGGTAGCCTTACATGTTGAAATTTAGATGTCGGTTGCCATCGTTACGCAAGTTTAGTCTGATGTCAGCCAGAAACAGAATTTTTTGTTTGTTTCAACTCGCTCGTTTTATTAGCATCACAATAAAAAGTACATGTAAGGCTACCCTTCCGCACCTAGTGACAAAAAAGGGAATCAATCTTTTGCCAACGGCAATTACAGTGTCTGGACACTTTTTAGCCGAAGTTGGCCCTCCTCCATTCCTCCTTCATGCCAATAGTCAGGGGGGGGGGGCCGTTGGTAAAAAAACAAATTTTAGTGAAGAGAAGGTTTGACCGTCAGGTTAGGGGAGGGAACTAATCGAAATGCGGAATGACGCGTCTGCTGAGTGAAATAGGCCGCGTTCAAACGGGAGCCACTGCCAAAGCCGGCGTGATTTGGCCAAAAACGCATTTCACTGAAGAGGGATTATATTTAGCGGGTTATACTAACTGTAGGCAGCGTACGTACGCCGCAAGGTACCCGAAGGGATTGAAATTCAAATTAACTTTAATTTTACCAATAAATATAAAGTTACGACAAATATGCAGGCATCCGTTATTGGGGTTGCAAGGTTCCCGTTGGAACATAAAAAAAAATTAATATCTCAAAGTTTTAAGTAAATATATATGCAGCTTATAGGGGAGACCGGGGCTAAATGGGACAAATTCTTCAAAAATTTTTCAATTTGTATTTTCTAGTGAAAAATCAAACGGATTTTCCCTTTTTTTGTACAAATATAATAGAAAATTTTTTCCCCTCTTCATATATTTTTTTAGAATTAATTTACGTCAACCCTGTAATTAACTATAATATTTTTAATGACTAGATCTTTTTTTGTCGTACGGGAAAAAGGGCCGGGTTACTTGGGACACTTCAACTTTTTTATTTTTTAGCTATAATTAAGTAACATATAAAAAAACTGAGATAGCCATTGTGTAGATAATTTAATTTCCTGTTGATTGATATAAATAGTTCGTGTTAAAATATAAGTACAATATAGGAATTTGTGTGAAACAAAAAAAGTCTTCGTAAAGGCCATTTTTTGTCGGACTCCGCCCTTTTGGGCAGGCCTAAACATGTCCCAAATAGCCCCGAGTGGAAATGTCCCGTTTATCCCCGCATGACTTTCCACATATTTTAAATTATAACAACTAAACTATAACAGCTACACAAATTTACTGTACACAAAAAAAAAATAGAATGAATTTCAAATCGAATGGTCTATCTCGTTTTTTAATTACGTTCCTGCAAAATAAACTTATTTTAGTTTAAACATTTTGCGGGTTTTCCCCGCCACCCCCAAAAAAAATTGTTTTCACTTATAACTCACAAAGTACTTGAACGATTTTATTGAAATTTTTTCTCAGTGTGCGTTGTATTAATCCCCATGTATGGTAAAAAAATCATAAAAAAAAAATTACGGAAACATGCTGAAAACTGCGATGTCCCATCCAGCCCCTGTCCCATTTAGCCCCGGTCTCCCCTACTAACTCCGTGCGATTAATTAATGACTCGAAGTTTTTAGTAATATATAGGTAGCTAATAATACAAACACCCGTGCGACTTTGGTGCTGCGGGGCCGGAGCCCCGCCGCCCCACGCCACACGGGGACGGGTCTTTATCTAAAGCTCATATTCTATAAAGATCCATTCAGATATTGAAATCCTAAATCAATATTGAATGAGATATTAGAATCCTGATTTAATATTGAATGCGATATTGAAATACGCCTTGTGGCGGGGCAATCCGCAAACTGTTGAATTATATAAGCCCCGTCACCCTTTATCGTAATAAATTTTTACTTTGCAGTGACGGTAGAAATTAGGTTTGATGGAATTGTGCCCATAACTAGGCCTAGTTATCAGCCTAGAGATAAAACTATAGGCCGTAACTTTACAAATGATTGGATTTCTCGTTTAATCCTATCCTATTTCAAGTAACGTTTACTTTTAATATTATTTATCCCTGCCATCTGTGTTATCGTCTGCTATAACAGCTACTGAAATTCTGTCAAAAAGTAGCAATTTCTCCGTCTGATCAAACGCCAGAATAGATTTCAGCCAAATTTTCAGAAAAGATGTAAAATATCCTCAGCTACGTAGTAGAGTTATTGAAATGTAATAAAAATGTTGATTACAATCAATAATTGCAAAAAACTAGTGCATCCATCTATGTAGTGTTACGAGAACTGCAAAAAGCCACCTGTGTAGTGTTACGAGAACTGAGGGTGCCCATGTAAAAACCATACCAATGTAAACCATACGGCAAACGAAACTTTGACCAGTAACCCTTCGGGTAATTTAAACACTAGAAATCTAATGTTAAAAGACTAGACTGGTTTTTCGGTCGTTTTTTATCAACCAGACGTGTTCAAACGTGTTCAAAGTTTTGATATTTTGGCCAAAAACGCATTTCAAGCAAGATATTCAATTTTTTTTTCTGAAAACAGTTCGAAATTTATCATTTATTAAGTTATTTGACCAGACGTCCTTACTGGTCGTTTTTATATAACCAGGCGCGTTCAAACTTGCAATTTTACCGTCGAAACTCGTTTTTTAAAATCTGGCAACGCTCCATTTCACCTGCGAAAAATAAATGTCGTTTACACTTTGCAAACCTACTTTACAAACCTACTTGTTATAATTATAAAATTGATTGTTTTTCCCTGTGTTTTTTTACAAAAAAAGTATTTTTTGCTGGTAGGTTGATTGGAAGTTTGGAACTGTGCACAAATATCAGAAACAAACTCACAGCCCCTTATTGCACTCACCCAAGATTCCTAAATTCTAACTTAATCTACAGTCTCTTTCTCCTTTTTTTTACTTTTACCCGGATGGAGTCTTGAGTCCTTTGACTCGAATCGGAAAAGAAGGGGAAGGGACCGAGGGAGGGGGGATAAATAATGTTAGTGTCAGTAATAAATTTGCTAGAGGATAAGATCGCCATGGGCCATTCCATAGTAATTATTTTTTTTTCGCGGTACCCCGCCGATTTTTCTGAAAAAAATACTGTGTGTTTTCAGTGTTGGTTATATAACACTGTAAGAATTTCAGATTTTTTGAATCAGTGGATGGGCGTGAATTCTCGTTCCAAATTTACGTTTTTTGCAGAAGCGCAGTGCGGAATTTGAACTAAAACGCTGATAAAACTGTGACGGATTAAGCAATTGAAATCGGACACAAACCAAAATAAAAGAAAAAAAAATTCTATTTTTCAGTTATTGTTTTATTTTTATTAGTCATTAGCAAGGTTACGTAATCTTCCTTTTAAAAGAAAAACTTTAATTACAAATATCCCCTTCTCGTAAAGCGAAGTGAGTCGCGACCTACCCCATTCGATAGACCCTCTTTATTTTTACTTATGCTGTAAAAATTGTCATCCTTCCAGTCTTACTGTTATAGTTATTAATAATTCAAATTTTTGCGAATTCCCGATCCTTTAGCACAGGCGGCAGTGCCCCTCAGACCCCTCAGGCGCTGTTCCTCTTTTTCGGTAAAGTATGAGGGGGCGGCCGCCTGTGCTAAAGGATTGGGAAAAAATTGTAATTACTGAATAATTAAAATTTAATTATAAAAACACACAGTATTCTTTTTCATGAAAATCGGCGACAAAAAAAAATGAATTACCATGGAATGGCCCCCTTCAATTTTTTTAATGCCGTTTCTACTTTGCGTCATTAAAAATTAAAATCTTGTAGAAATTTATGAATTCGCGTTTGATTGCGCTCTAGTTTTAGCGTAGGCCTACTTCTTCAACAATCACAGCAGACTCTGCTGTGACTGAGATACCTCAAAAATACCTCTGCTGAGCAGAAGTATCTTTTTTCAAATCCAAACACAGACGATATAATATCCTATTAGTGCTAATGGTAACTGCGGGTAACTGAAATTTTTCATTGTCGGGAAAAATTTCACTTTTCAAAATATTCAAATCAAGAAAAGGGAAGTTTTTTGTGGAGAAAGAGGAGGGGAATTTGAATTTCAAGTTCCCAAGAACTAAAAGAAGATGAGACTCATCTTAAAATGAAGGAAGATGGTTCATACATAATTAATTCCCCCTGCGAAGCATAGGGCATGCATTTGAAAGGCTGCCCCCCCCCCCCCCCCCCCCAACGTGCAAACCACAGGGACTACACCGTTGCCGTAGTTAAAAGTTTTTTTTTTCGGGGGGGGGGGGTAATTATATGAAAAAAATTAACGTTTAAACCAATATAAGATGGACCGCCAGTAAGTCCAGGTTTCTTTAAATTTATGATTACATTGATTAAAATAAAACTCTGATCGAATAACATTTTTGCTCAATGCAAAACTAAGGATCAGAGCTATTTTTCCAATAAAATTTATGCATAAAATTAAATCTAATGGTGGTGGGTAAAAGGCAGCATTTAGGGCATAATATTTGAAAGTTTGATCCATAAAATGGCAAAATAAAAAATATATCTTGATACCAGCGTGTTTCTTGAATTACGAGGATCAAGAATGTTAAAATATTATTAAAATTAGACTTATATTGATGACCAAAAGAACGATCTAAGATTTTCATATTTTCACCCCCCCCCCCCCCCCCCCCTCGAGATGCTGACCGTAGAACTCCAAAGACAGAAGAACTCCAAATACAGAAGAACTCCAACGACATTAGAACCCCAATTTTTTAAATATTTTTAAAAATGTATCAGACCTCGACAGTAGCTGAGACCTGAGACGCACTCTCTTAGCCTTTTTTTCTTATTTTCTGAGGTTATGCACCAACTTAGTTATCAACCTTCTGAAAACAGAAGACGTAAAGGGTAAAGCAGATGAAAATCAAGTGGCTCACCTCCGTTTTGAAGCGCTCTAGTGGAGTAAAGCTATTCAAAAAGAGGCTTACGTCGGACAAAGAAAAATGTAAAATATTTTTCATGAACTTTGTTACTATCGACAATAGGGCTTTTTCACATCGCGAAAATCCGACTTTCAAAATCTGGCAACGCATGCGTTTTGTAGTTTTTTTCCGTTCTTATGGCAAAGGCCATAAGAAAATTTAAGTGTCTTCAATAAAATAAATCTAGTATTTTTAATTTGGAATATTTCTTCACAAGAATTCCACGGTGCTCTAGGTAAGATATTGGTCGTTAATTTCATGTCTAATTTACTCGGACTAAAAAATTATTACGGGCTGAAAATTCAAATACAAAACTTTGTTTTGGTTTTTTTAGGTGATTCTTGGCATGGCCGAGTTGGACGCATGCGTTGCCAGATTTATGAAAGTCATTATCAGAAATCTGGCAACGCGTCCAGATGCCGAGAATTCTTGGCATGGCCGAGTTGGACGCATGCGTTGCCAGATTTATGAAAGTCATTATCAGAAATCTGGCAACGCGTCCAGATGCCGAGAATCGCCTAAAAAAAACCAAAACAAAGTTTTGTATTTGAATTTTCAGCCCGTTTCAATTTTGTTGAAATTTTCCCCCCTTTCCACCCATGCGGACCCCCTTTCCCCCATTATCGCGCCTTTTTCTCTGTTTCCATTGAGAGGGAAAGACAGCTCTCAGGGGGGAGAAGAAAGGGACCAGAACGGACCAAAAAATAAAAACTGTTTTAAATTTAAAAATGACTACATAAAATATGACGCGAAAAATCTGAAAATGAAGAATGTTGTTCAGCTTGTGAACCACTTCATTACAGAGTTTTCCGCGTCTTCCTAGCTCTACCCGTTCATTACTTATTCCCCTTCAAAGTACCCTAATTTGTATGGAGCACTATAGCGTGTTTCCAAACTTAGGGATCCATTTTAAACCTACCCTCCCCTTAGTAGGAAAAATCTGAAAAAAATTCAGCCTATTGCTACCTATAATGGCTACGGCCAAAAAAAATTTCATCGCGATCCGACGAAAATTGGATTTTTCGGATCGCCGAGAAAAAAAGCTAAACGCCATAAGGTTCTCTAGCAAACGCGCGCGCGTTTCCAAACTTCAGGTAGGTACTGTATAGACCTATTATTACTAGATAGCAAGATTCAAGTATAGGCCTGCGATTGTAAAAAGTAGCCAACTGAAACTTGTCCAAATAATAAATGTATAATAATTATAGGATACTTGCTCTAGGGAATGAAGAAAAGATGATTCAATACTTATGGAAACATAAAATTCCTTGTATTGCTGAAATACACAGACGTGGCACACACTACAAAGTTCTATGTCAATGGGTTTTATAAAATCAACAGCATAGGTTTTGTACATACACGAATAGTTCTTCATTCTAGTCTTAAGAAAATAATCATAAATTGCTCTGTTATTTTAGTTCCTGGTTTAATCTAATCAAAAATATGAAAAAATTCACTGCAGAGAAAAAATACCAAAATCACCTGCTTGCTTTTTTCTACGAAGAACTTTTTGGCTGTCTTTTGTTTACTGAATTAAATTGTCACCTTGCTGGTAATTGTAGACGTCTTATTTAAGGAATTAACAGTAAAAAAGTGGAAAAATTACTAACTGTCAATTACTGAATTTAAAAAATATAATTAGCAGAAGTCAAAACTGTCAATATTGATAACTAAACAGCTGAAATCAAACCAAAAACAAAAGAATAAAGTCAAGCGTATTAGATTTTGTCTACGTAGTGCGTAGAACGTTCCAAAATCTTATACGTATCCAAAATCATAGTTACGTTTTCACTCCGTTATGAGTTTACAAATTACGTACTACGTAAAGCGTTGTGTGTGAACAGCTTGACGTTTCGACACACGCAATTCGTAAGGTGAAAACGCTATACGTAGTACGTAAGATTGTACGTAAGGTTTAGAATCCGCCTGAGTCAGCTTACTTTTTCGACGGAGACAAAAGTGGAAAAAGCGTAACGTCAGATTTTCTTACATTTGACAAAATGTATACCAGTAGGGCTATAACCCGGGTCATGAAAACCCGGGTTAAAAAAAAATGACCCCAAAAACGATGATTCGGTGCAAACAAATTTTGGTTTTGGGTCAACGCTTGCGGCAGATATTTTCTAAAACGGACTTGGAAAATTTTGGGTCCAAATTCTAGACCTAGTTAATGTAAATAATTTCATTTTACTACGACGTTATCAGAAAAAGAATCGTTGATTTTTATATACTAGGATGTTAATGATTTTTTGCGATTAATAGCAAAACATTTTGGGCAAATCAAATCATTATGAATTTTAAGTTTTTCTAAGTTAATGGAACATTAAGTATATAGGTTCCAATTTTTTTTAGTTTTTTGTATTTTGATTATTTTAAATTCGGTGCTTAATTTACAGTTTATAAAAACTTTGAATTTCAATTCAATATTTTGTATAGTAAATTCAAATTCGGGTCAACCTGGGTTCCAAAATCCTGAACCGGGTCATAACCCAGAAATGGAAATGCTCCGTTTTCGATGACTCGGGTTGCACTAGACTCGCCTTTTTTTCAACCGGGTTACAGCGCTATGTACGAGTATTAAAGAAAAAATGAAATTTGTGCGATTAATTTGACACCCTGAATTAATATGGTGAATAAAAACATTAAATGGCTGCTCGCGGTGATGATGGTTTGGTGTTTAAATTAAATTCTATATAAAAGAATTTGGCAACCTGGAAAATTCCGCCAAACTAAGCTTGGCGTAGTCACTTAACGAACCCCAGTGTCACTATCTAAAAAGTTGCCAGATTTCGGGAACTAGACCTAAGGACCAGCATTGCCAGTTCTAAGAAACTACTTTTCGGTGAAAGTGGCGTAAAATCATGTTTCCATGACTACAGTCGTCTGCTGTGGTGCTGTTTGAAGCATGGTTTGAAATGTTATTGTTACGTGACTAAAAAATGACGATCGAAATCGAGCCCTTGATTCCAACTTCAACCACAAATCAAAACAAACACGGTCCTTAGGTCTAGTTCCCAAAATCTGGCAACTTTTAAGATGTGGAGTCACTTTGATAACTAGCCGATGTTCCTCCTTCATCTCTTCCTCCGTGACTACTCTAGACAATCTACTCGACCGAAAAACCGAAAGTCCACAAAGCGGACTTGTGCGCAACCGTACATTGTGTCATTATGGAAAGATGTTGCCAAAGTACCGGATGAGCCCCCCCCCCTTCTCATTGTGAACGAAAAGAGTCCATTTGATCAAGATTTCAATCCTTGCAAATTTTGGAAACCTATTCAACTCAGATTCCAATTCTTATCAGCCCAAATTGCAAGGAATATAATTTTTATTCCTTGTTCATTAGCTAACATCAAGCGCTTGTGCGTTTAGCACAGCTGTTTAAATTTTGTCGGCAAATAGCGGCAAATAGAAATAAGACAAAACCAAAATATTTGATATCCGTGTGTTAATTTGGATTGGAAATCCATTTTTTCAATGATTTGATTTCAAAATTCAGATTTTGAACGTGATTTCATTGGGAACTGATTTGACGGGATTCTTTTTTCACGGATTTGATTTTAAGTTTAAATAAGTACCAAATCCAATATACTTCTGTCCTGTCCCCCCCCCCCTTGATATTTTTTTTATTTTTTTCAAATCTTGATTACGTCTAAAATGGTGATCGGATTTTTGTGGAAAAATTAGGGGACATTAATTTCAGGGTTTTTAACAATACTATATATTGGTTTTTATAATTTAAGAGATTTGTAATTTAAGAGATTTTCATAATTTTAATGAATTTTTTAAAAAACTCTCCATATCCCTCAAAGTTTTCAAACTAAAAAAATCTCAAAAAGGGGTAACTCTGCCTATCTCCCAAAGGTAAAGCCGTTAGTCGGATCCCTCTTTTTGAGCAAAAAAACGTCGAGAGATAGGAATAGACTTAAAAAAATTCCTTAAAATTTGAAAATATCTAAATATTATTAAATTAATAATTTTTTATCTTTGAGTGCAAACCAGATTTCGTTATCTTGTTGCAAAGTATTTTTCATCGATTTTTAAAAAATTTGGTTTTAATATGACGCTTATGGGGGAAAGCGTACCTAATCAAGTTAACGATCAGGTAGCACCATAAGGAAGCCTCGGACAAAAAATTTATGTGTGTAAGAAATGTAGATCACTTTCTTCTTTTAGGAAAAAAAAGAAAAAAATTCTAGCCCTAGCCGTTCAAAAGTTATTTAAGTTTTCCTGGGACACGTAGTGCCATAAGAAAGCATTGACTAAAGGGGGGGGGGGGGAGGTGTACCTAATCATTTTGTGGGTACTGTATATTCGATTGACTTTCTTCGACGATCGTATTACACTTCCGGTAATGATGCGTAGAAAAAACAGAGATGTCAATACCATATATCTTTAAGATAGAAATCGCATATATCTATTAGATATATAATTTAATATATATTGATGCTAACTGGTGCATATCTAAGAGATTCTTAATTTAACTACAACATACTTTGATTTGATACATATCTATAAGATAGCTACAAGATAACTCGTTCTACTAGGGCAGTTCCTGTTGTATCAAATACAGAATACAGTGTCAGGTCAGAAGCCAAAAGCGAAAGTCTATTTCCAACACTGTTTTTTTTTTTCTATAACAGAAAGAGCAAACTGAAATCGATGCAGCAAAGCGCCGAACAAAGTTTTACTACTTTCAAACACAGTAATCATAATAAATTAAAATCAAACTGTATATTTATGTGTGAATTACACAAAGTAAGCAATTATATCACACCACTCCTTTTATCTATTCGAGAGAATTTCGTCGGAAATTCTAGCGGCTAGAGTCTTGCTTCTCATAATCATCTGCTGTACTTACTTGTTCGTCACTGATATGCTCTTCGCAATCACTATCGCTCATGTCTGTTGTAACGACTCTGAAAATTAGTTTTCTCATGGAATTATTTGTTTGTAAACAATTTCACATTTTCTTTACCTGTAAGGTTTCTCATCACCTCTGATGTCACAAATGACATTTGTAAGTGCCATTATGTAATTTTTAGCTAAAGTTAAGGTCTCTATCTTTGAAAGTTTTCTTTCAACTTGAATATGTGGTATTACTGTTCTTAATTCCTGTTTCAAATTCTGTCTTATAAATTTCATTTGTGAATGATACGCCTGTTTTAGGAAATGTACCTCAAACGCAGCATTTAAACCATGCATTCGCAGTCGTTCACGTTCATTGCTTTCCAGACGCCGAAGATTTCCTTCTCTTGCAGAAGCCCCCGTTTTTTTTTCTTTTCGATTCAACTAAAGCGTTTACACAACGAGGCGTACTACTATGTTTATTCATAGTGAATGGGCATGAACTGCTAAGACCAGGTATTCCAGGAATTTTATTAGTTGACGATACATTTTCAAAAGACATTTTTCCTATAAAAGAAAATTTATTATTATTAATATATTTATCACACAAAAAATCAGCATTATTGAAAATTATTCATATCATATTATTGTGAAATTTTTAACTTGTTTTTAACATGGTCCTTTATGGCTTTGAAATATTTGCATAGGGGGACTAGAATTTTGTGGTATTGCTAACTTTTAAAAATACACGGACAAAAAGGCCATTTCAGGGGGGGGGGAGAATTATTTTTTTATTTTTATAACTCTTAAACAAGGTCAATTTGTTTTTTTACGTCATCATCATTGCTTAAAGAACGCAATATAATATCATCTAAGGCAGAGAACCAGTGAGGGGCGTAAGGGAATCTTGTCAAAATGTTGGGTTTCCTTTTTATCAATAACAGCAACTATAGAGAACAAGATCAAACTTTTTGGTTTTCCACAATTCAGAGAAAGCTTTTATCCTAAAATGATATTTAGTGATTGATGAGGGTACCATAGGAACAGTATGGATCAAAGAAACGAGAGATTTTATACACACAGGCATGGCCTACTGAACCCTAGGCCGATGGTAGAGCTATACCCCTGTGGTGTAGCTTTTTCCTCCCATCCCTTTCCGTTCAACCTAACTGGGAGGTGGCGCACCTAGCGGTGAGATGTAGCTCACTGCATGCGCTAATGGGCTCACCACATCTCACCGCTAGGTGCACCACCTCCCAGTTAGGTTGAACGGAAGGGGAAGGGAGTAAAAAGCTACACCACAGGGGTATAGCTCGTCCATCGGCCTAGGGTTCAGTAGGCCATGACACAGGCAATAAAACGTACTCATTTTTCCACTATCTTCAGTGCCATCTTCTGGATTGTGATGGAATCATTTTAGAGACTTTTTAACACCTCAAATATCTTTTCCAATTAAACTACATTGACACCTTAGTCCAGTATTTAGACAACTTAGCTTTCTATGTGCAATGCCAATCGCTGACTTGTAAATTTAAAGAAAACATAAGCCTTGATGTTACTGCGTTGGCTAGACCCTCTTCGCGTTCCCCTCTCTTCCTTGTTAGCATGAGGTAGGCAAATCTCTCCTCCCCCCTCGATCGCATTCAAGCCATGTAAAACGGAAAGGTTACTTTGAACGCGTTTTTGGGGGCACTCCACATCATTTTAACACCAAAAACGAAAATTCTCGTGTGCTGAGATTTTCAACCCTGTATTAATCTATTTACAATTAATAGGAAGTTGTCTTATTCGGTTGCTGCTAATTTTATCATTCCACCTGTTATCCGACAATCCGAAATTTTATAAAGATTAATTATAAATGCTGGTGAGTCTCGACTTCATTCTTGTCATCGTTATCGTTTGACACATATTTTTGTAAAATACTCTACCAATTTTAAACGACTTTACCTTGATTTTTTTTAGAGTTTCGTAACTGTGAATGTCTCCCACACTCAAATTTGGTTAATTCGTCATCTTCCCATGTTGACAAACTTGATTCTTCATCAAAAGCATTTTCATTGATACTTTTTGTGGGATCCATAGCAAACTCTGTAATTAAAACTTTTATAAATGATCAGTTTGGACAGAGTCATAAAGTAATGGTTTGTCAGGTCCATAAGGCCTTGTCCCATAAGCCCATGGCTTCATAAACTGTACCAGTGACCGTACTAGTAAGTGTGTGTTGAACTACAACTTTCCTTTCGTTTTTTTTTCTAAGTCCCGTGTAAATAAAAAATCCCCTAGACCTTATTTCACCAAAAAACTTAAAAAATACATTGTTTGACAGAATAATGTGTTCTATCAGTTTTGCATTAAAATATGAAAAAAAGGGTTTTAAAAAATCATTAAATATAATTGTACCTAAAGCGAATTGAACCATACACCTTAGACTAACCATTCCATCGCTACCAACTCGGCTACCGAACGATATCTTTGGTTGCAAAATTGCGTTTAAAATTATTGCTTTTTTTAGAATATCACACACTTTTTTGCTAAAATATTATTTAGACAGGCGCCAGATAACACCAAAGAAAACTGGCTCAGTTCTAAAATCAGGGGATGGGAAGTAGCGTATCTCGAAAAAAGTCAGACAGAGGGCCCATGTAAAAGTTCTTATGGACTTGAACAACCATCCCTTCTGGTATAACCAAAAGATAAATAACGATCACTTAGCCATCACCCCCCCCCCCCTTCCTCTACTAGCACACCTCATCCATTGAACGTTCTTATAACGTCAGGCCGTCCACACTAAGTTCTTTCGTTTTCATACAGCCACGGACATCCTACCGACGGTCTATTAGAATATTTTTTACGGTTAGTCAAAACGAGTATTCCAATGAATATCTTGACATAGACTTTTCTGATACAAGCTAGACAACCATTGGAATTACTATCTTGGATCAACTTCCTGGCAGACTTGCCGTTAGATCAAAAAATTTGAATTGATCGGAAATCAAATCATTTGGAAATGATATGACCGCACGCTCAATTCACTTCGAATTGATTTGATTTCCGATCATGATTGTGCATTCTTACTGGAAATCAAAATTTTCAATGGTCAACGCCATCTGGCGCTGACCAATGTAAGTAGCTTAACGTCAAAAGGCAGTCGATTGACAGGGTTTTCAAAACTTTGAATGTAAACAACAACAACAGAACACTATCAAAAACTTTCATTTTCTATCGCTAGATTGCTCTGTTTGGCCATCTATTGAGCGGCGGAAATGACTTGATGTAAATCAAATTTTTAGATTTGAGTGGCTCTCAATTCATTTTAGAATGATTTGATTTTGCGTTCAAAATTTTGATTTGATTTTGATTTCGCTCAAAATTTGATAGAGCTCACGGCAAGTCTGCTTCCTGGGAAATAACTCAATTTTCTATCAAAAATATTCAATTGAAATTCAAATTTTTAGGAAACGATAAATTAAACATCAAATTTAAAATATTTAAAATACTAAAACAATTTCAAATGATATGTTGTTATATGCTACATCATATCACAAAATATGAATGTTTTACGTTAAACGGTAGGGGAGAGCGGGGTCACACTGGACACGTACCAGGTTGGACAAGCTCAATAACTGGCGGTGGGGATGAGGAAAAAAAATTACAAAATTGTGTATAAAATAAAGAATTTCATAACAAATATAAGGTAAAAGTTTTAAGTAAAATCCTGCAAATAGTTTTTAAGTTATAGCAATAATACAAAAATGGCGGTCTAATTTTATGTTTGTCATTTCCACAGTCATTTATTCGTAAAGAATATGGACATTGGACAATCACTTTTAAAAATTTATAACTTATCAAAATAACGTTTTTTTCCCTCACTATTGAGTCCACTGGCATAACCAGACAGTGACATAGCTTAAAAATACATTATAACCAACTAATATGTAAATAAAACCTATAAAAACTTTCAAATAACCCCCATTTCTATCAAACTGTTTAACAAGCAGTTCGCGAGAGAAGTAGGCCGGATTTAAGGACCCCACTCTTTTTTCTAAATCCGGAAAAGGACTTAGAAAAAAACTAAAAAAAACAATTTGTTCGTCTCCGCACGCCGGATTTAATGGCGTTTTCAGAATTTCAAAACTCTTTTTCCTTTTGAAGTTATTTGGGTTTGAAGTTGGGAAAATTTCGAAATTCTTCGATTTGGGGGGGTGTTTGACATCATTTTTTTAAAAATAGGGGAAGAATTTCGAAAAACTAATTTTTTTAAAAGCTTTATTCATATTTCCACTATGAGAATCCAGTAGGAAATATCTTTCCGGATTTTATTGGCGGAGATATTAGCAAAATTCTAGACTCCAATTTGGCTCATTTTCCCTCCCAGAATCTCAGCCATTTTTCCATGGCTTTATAGCGCCTCTCGCGGCTTAGAAGAGAAGCTGATAGTCCTCAGCCTTCACTTTATAGCTCAACTAGGAAATAAGGCCTACGGAATCTAGTAATGTGCCCCACTAGTTCGCTGCCGAGGGGGGTTTATCATAATAGCTTTTCTTCAAAGCCGCAAGGGGCAGTATAAAGCCATGGAAAAATGGGTTGCCACCCGTTTCGGCACTTTTTTCGGCACTTTCAATTTTGGCGTTTTCGGCACAAATTTTTTCCGTTTCGGCACTGCAATTGTCTTTTTCGGCACCGCCACCAGAGGTGGTTCTAAGTATTGGTATTACAATGTATTTTTTCTTAGCCACTTTTGTCCGTTTCGGCACTATTTTGGTCTGTTTCGGCACCGCCCCCAAAATTCGTAAACAATAAATTCCACTAGGGGTCGTGTTATAATATATTGTGAAATTTTGCCCACTTTGTTCTTTGACCCTTTATTATCAAGTGCTATACATTTCTCAGATCTTAGATGATTTATTCCTAAAGTTTATTGCTCATTATCATGGAAAGACCCACTAGATCGAGGAAACAGCCTAGCCGGTTGGCAGATTTTGAGCTTAGTGGTGATGCGGCGGGTTGTGCTGGGCGGGTTGTGCGAGGCCGAAGTAGACGTGGTGGATGTGATAGAGTTGATGTTGAGGTTTCTGGTGATTCGGGCGGGTTAATAGTAAATTAATAAGTAAAATTTTGAAATATATTAATGAATATTATAGGTTAAAAAAGAGCATGTCGTACAGACATGCTAATTCGTGGGATTTGCAAGTGAGTGTGAATGTTTTTATATGTATTGTGGAACTTTACAGATGTATTTACTAAGTATTGCAGGGAGATGATGTCTCTCCATCTCCTCCTACATGGAAAAATCCCTACTGCCTTTGCAAATTTAAGATCATCAGCTGTCTGGGAAATCTTAAACAGGGAGAACGGAACTAGGATGCGAAAAATGTACTACATGGAAAATACCTGGATCGACAGCTTGCTTTGGCCTCCCAAAGTTTGGTCGGTTTCATGCAAGAGGTATTAAAAGGTAAATATAATGTAAAACACTCAAATGATTACATTCACTCTAACATGCTGTAGGTGAGAACCACTAATGACGTTAAAGGCTGGCACACACATCTCGCAAATCACGCTGGACTAAGCATTAGCAGTAAAGGCCTCAACCTGTATATCCTCCTCAAATTTCTCTACGAGGAGGCTATACAGGTTGATATATACACAAAGATGCTTGAACAGTTGGTGCCGAAAAAGACACAATTGGTGCCGAAACCGAGAATATTAGTGCCGAAACGGAAAGATTTTTTAAGAAACGAGAAGATTTTAAATACAAGGGGGGACCAAGCGTTTTATATGGGTGCCGAAAACGCCAAAATCGAAAGTGCCGAAAAAAGGGCCGAAACGGGTGGACACCGAAAAATGGCTGATATTCTGGGAGGGAAAATGAGCAAAATCGGCGTCTAGAATTCCGCTAATATCTCCGTCAATAAAATCCGGAAACATATTTCCTTTTAGAATCTTATTGCGGAAATATGAATACAGCTTTCTAAAAAATTAGTTTATCGAAACTTTTCCCCAATTTTTGAAAAAGTGATGTCAAACACCCCCCCAAATCGAAGAATTTCGAAATTTTTCCAACTTCAAACTCGAATAACTCAAAAACCAAGAAGAGTTTTGAAATTCTGAAAACGCCGTTAAATCCGGCATGCGAAGACGAACAGATTGGTTTTTTTAGTTTTTTTCTAAGTCCTTTTCCGGATTTAGAAAAAAGAGTGGGGTCCTTAAATCTGGCCTACTTCTCTCGCGAACTGCTTGTTAAAAATTCATATTTCGCAGGACTACACAAATCACTCCTAGCAGACGAAAAAATACATGAGTTGCTGCGTTTCACGATTTCAACAAATGTTAAAAAAAGATGTCGGAACAGCCCTATATGATATTATAGTTGATACTAATTTATTCATGATGATATTATAGATTATCAGTGATAGTCTAAGAGAAGCATGGCTAAAAAAAGTTTTGAGTATGCTCTTTCATAATCGATTATGATTCAATTCTTGATACTTTGTAAGACCCTCTTCTTTGACGTTGCGTTGTCCATTCCACCCCCCGTCCCCAAGCATTAAATATTGAATTTTGATAACATATTATCATTATTATTATTTTTTTCACATATTCCATAACTTTAATAACCAAAGTAACTATTGAGACTATCATTTTGAATAGTTTTGCAACAGCATTAGAGTTATTACCATGTCTTTTAGCCCCCCCCCCCCTCTCTCTGTCCAGTTCAGAGATAAGGAGATTGCTCACTCTGTAGAAAGTCAAGCAGTCGACGTTTTTTTCCCTTCCCCCTCCTTAGAAGACGAATTCGACTATAGTGCCTCTATCGGTGAGCTCCAGAAGCCTTGTTTTAAGTGGCGGGTGTGTGTGTGTGTAGGGGGATAAGGTGGTCAGAGAGGGGGAAAACATAAGGGGACCTGCCACGGACGAAGCTTCCGGAGCTCGCCGATAGAAGCACTACAGTTGAATTCGTTTTCTCAAGAGGGGAAAGGGAAAAAACGTTGATTGCTGAACTTTGTATAGAGTGAGCCATCTCCTTATCTCTGGTCCAGTTTTCCCCCGAGATAAGGACATAGCATCCTCCGACGTTACATCTCCTAGGGGGGTCGACGTTACATCCCCCCATAACGACAAGAAGTCCCCAGTCATAATATCATAGTAACTTAACCTAACCTAACCTAACCTAACCTAACCTATGTAATGACGAAAAAAAACTTACTTTCAAATCCTAGAATTAGTTTAAGTGTAAATTACTCACAGAAATCTGCTACGAACACCAAAAATGAGCCATTGATTCTTATACGCTAGAATGATTTTTTTAGATTAACAGAAAAAGATTACGACCTATGGATTTTAAGTTATTCTAAGTTAACTGAGGGACTATCCGACATAAGAGCCCGTGTCATCA
Source organism: Daphnia galeata (assembly GCA_030770115.1). Classification (NCBI taxonomy): domain Eukaryota; kingdom Metazoa; phylum Arthropoda; class Branchiopoda; order Diplostraca; family Daphniidae; genus Daphnia; species Daphnia galeata. The sequence continues at coordinate 5,154,947 of CM061122.1, forward strand.
GTTTCGGGTGCTGGTTTCTGGTGACACGGTCAAATTTTTCGATCAGTACCAATTTGTAAATTTCATAACTCGAATACCGTTTGACGTAAAACATTCATATTTGGTGATAAGATGTAGCATATTACAAGGTTTTATTTTTTTTTTTTTATTTTTTAATATTTAAAATTCGATGTTTAATTTATCGTTAACTAAAATTTCGAATTTCAATTCAATATTTTTTATAGTAAATATAATTATTTCTTCGAAGGCTTTTGAACAGGGATTTATATGGTTGATGGTAACACAGTTCTTTCAAAAATCAATTGTCACAATTTGTTTTAGGTTAAACATTAATTTTACTTAGCGAGGATTGATGACTCGCTCGGGTCGGATGTTTATATTATTTCTTTTTTTTTTTAGTCTGGTAATGATTAGAATATAGACTTTTAATGTCACTGTTATTAAAATTGAAATTTAATAAAAGGATTCTGTCTCTACATCGTGCCTCACACCAAAGATAAGGAGATGGCTCACTCTATACAAAGTCCAGCAGTCAACGTTTTTCCCCTCCTAAGAAACATGGCCTACTTAACTACTAGGCCGATCAACAAGCTATACCCCCCTTAGTGTCAACTTTTCCCCCCATCCCCTTCTATCAACCATTCCGGCAAAGAGCGCATCTAGCGGTGAGATGCAGCTCACTGCATGATACGCAAATGGGCTCACCGCATCTCCCGCCGCTTAAAACATGGCTTCTGGAGCTCGCCGATAGAGGCACTACAGTCGAATTCGTCTTCTAAGGAGAGGGAAGGGAAAAAACGTCGACTGCATGCTCGACTTTTTCTACAGAGTGAGCCATCTCCTTATTTCTGCCTCGCACTAATAAGTAAAAAAAAATCCGATAAAAATCCGAAAAAATCCAAAAAAAAATCCAAAAAATCAGAAAAAAATCAGAAAAATCATTTTTGGATTTAAAATCCGCACACCTTCGGATCGAGTTGACAACCACTCGGTGGACGTTTTGTGGATTTTCCATCGGTTGATGGAAAACAAGAAGATAGAACAATGAACATTTACATTTGATAATGTAAAAAATAATTTCAGGATTTGATGTTTTTAAAAATCTAACAATAAAATATATCAATTGTATTTAATTTTTTTTTTCTAAATATTAGCAATAAAATGGTTTTTTGAATTTTATTCCTAGCTGATTACGGTTACGGACTTTAATTAGCTTGATTATTCCGGATTATTCTTATTGTTATATACAGTATACAGGTATTAATACTGTAGATTTTTTAAAATATGAAAAATTAAGCTCTTATAATTTCAGTAGATTGGTGTACTGTACATGTCTACTGATTATCACATACAAGCCGTGAACAATTTTCATATTAAAAATCATAAACGGTAAAGTCTGTCCCTTATGAAGAAAAAACGATTTCTCTACGACCAAATTGGTAATTTTTTTTAGTCTTACGCGGACACCGCAAGGGCGGCAAGGCCTATCTCACCCGGGTTAAACACTGAAATGTGGTGGGAGTGAGTCAATATCTATGTGATGGGTACTGTATATACTACTCTTTATATATTCTATTAATATACTCTGTTTATTGGAGTGTTCTTTTCCGTTTAAAATATTTGATCAATTCCTAAATATCCGTCAAATACAATACACTGATTATTATAGACAAGTAAAACTATAAAACTTTCAATTAAAATGATTGAAAACTTAGGGTGAAATGGACTAGCAATGAATTAATGACCACATCAATGATTGGGTTTTTACTAGTATAAGCATGACGCCATAATATATGTAAGTAATGATTTTTGGGTTGCCAACGTTATTTCCCCAGAGCTATAGACCGCACCCTCACCTGCAGGGCACGAACAAAAGCATTTTTCAAACTATAAGTTGACCGTTCCACTTTTATTTTCCGGTTTTGGAAATTAGTTCAACGTTATTCAACATTTGCAGGAGAGCTGAAGGTATAACCACGCTTAAAGACATTTTTGTATGAGTTAAAAACTTGTTATTTCTTATACATAAGTCCAAGGAGTGTGGCCCTGTATACGTATGTTAGTTATTCAAAACAGAGTATTGTTTTACCCGACTTCAAAATTCAAATAATTAATAATCTTAATAATTTCAAATGTATTTCTATAGCCTAGCGTATACCTACTTTGGTTCCGAGGTCATAATTTAGAATTAGCCAATTATTGTAAGAAAGGAAAATTACAGAAGCATTATTTTAGAAACTTTAGTTTTGCATTAGAGTGAGGGAAAGGTAACAAGATCAATTGTAAAGAATAATCCCATTTAAATTTAGAATATATTAGGTTTAACGTTTTAAAAAATTTTAATAAGCTAAAGGAAAATTCAAATTAAGTTTTAAAAGAACAAGATACATGAACATTTATTTTACTTACCATTAATGTTGAAAAAATTGCTTGTTTCTTATTATAATTAACTGTACAGTCGATGAGAGAGAAACCTGCTTCAAGCTGAACACGAGAATATTGGGAAGTAAACTAAACCTCATTTCACCGTGTTAGAGTATAGCTTAGTGCCAGGGGAAAGGAGGCCGACCCTTGCGAACGCTTGTGTAGGGAGTAGGGACCACTGAAGAAAAGAGGAAAGGACGACTATTCATTTTTTTTCCTTTCCATTATTATATTCGTTTCGGAGAAAGCAGATAAAAAACAATGCAAAAACTCCGCTATGTCACGCTCACCTGGAAATCAACCTCAATAAATATCAATCATTCGTTAAAACTTTAAGAGCCATTAATAATGGCTAATAAAGTAGAACCTTCGGCTATGAATCTTAAACAATAATGATCGTCTTTATAGAATATTAAGTTTACATCACAGTAGTCATCCGTATAATTTTTTTGATAATTGAAAGTACACGAAGATATAAAAGACCGAAAGTAGAAAATTTTTTAAAGGATCGCAGATTGCGACATAGTGAAGTAATTAAATTATGCAAAAATTTACAATTATGTTCAAACTCGAATTTAGTTCAATCTAAAGAAATTATAAAGGACCACATTGTACATAGAAAAAACTAAATAAGCTGGGGTTCTGTGAATCAGATTCAATGACTAAATAGTAATTAAATTTTTATTACAAATTAAACTACTAGGCTACTTCTGCTACACTATCTTGCCGAAGAAAATTGGTTCACTGATTTAAAAAAGGGGTGAGTAGGGATCAAAGAAAACAAAATAAAAGTAGATTTTTTATAATTTATAAAAAATCGTTTGGTCGATTTCAGTATTAGAAATTAATTGGAAAAACTTGATACCATCTTAAGTATTGTTAACACGACAGTGTTTTTTAACGTTACGTTTACGTATAACCTAATGCGGTTTCGGCAACCTTTGTGCGGAAGGAAATCCATTTTTCTGGTGCGTAATACCAGAAAGCATGACGTTGCTTAAACCGAATTTCGTTATACGTAACGCTCAAAAACGCTGTCGTGTGAACGTACCCTTATGGAGCATATATGTTTCTAAAATAGAATTTAAAACCGGTTACTTCCATTCTTTGGGCGTGGCTTGTAATTCTAAATTCTGTTTTTTCCTAAAGCAATAATTCACAATTAATTACACATTAAAATTTACGTGCCAGTGCTAGTTCTTCAGTCCAATTTTCGATTACGCTTAAATTATTTTTTAAACAAATGACTTGACCATATTCATTTCTTAGAACAAATCTCTTATTTAAAACATTAAGTATAATAATACAAGAACAATATTCCGAAGAAACCCTTTTCCGGTAGTTTTGCAAATAGTTTCAGGTGAAGGTTATCACTGCTGCGGTTCAAAAAAAAACAATGAAAACAAATTTTTAAAATTAAAAAAGGGGAGAGATTTGCATCAAAACTTTTATTTGAAAAATCAATCAAAATCTTATTATTTTATTACGAGTTGCTTTCGTGTAGAGAAATTAAATTCTGAAAATAAATGAACTAGCTTTTTCTTTTGATAGAAAAAAGTATTGACTTTATCGGCATTAACATGTTACATGATTACAATTCTAAGAGTAGCAAAAGTAGATCAGAATTAGAATGTGTCCGTTACCTAACGGTTTTATTGGCTAGTCAAACGTGAAGGCGTGCAAGTGGAAAAAATCTAGTAATTCCAGCGTATGCAACCAGTTGGCCTGACGAAAGAACATGGTTCGGTCGGTTAGTATCTACAATGCATGTTTGGATTAATGTTAAGTGAATTAAATCGTTTTGTGATCATAAAACCGTTTGCCCCCCCTTGAAAAATCACAAAGTATTTTAACAGCGGAAACTGTTACGTCCATAAGTTAATGCTTTTAAAATTAGTTAAAATTTTTCCAGCCATATTGCAGCCTTATATTCTGTATCAAATATGAAAACCATTTAAATGGAAAACTAAATTGAAAAAAATTTACCTTAGAATTTTAACCATTAACAACATTCTCATTTTTAAAATGAAGTAAAGCTGTTAGAACATTATTTTTTCTGTTACAAAATGGCTAAAAATATTAAATCAAATGAAAACTTAAAAGACAAAGATTGTATTTAGTAATATGAGTTAGTATAATACATTAATACTATAATAACTTAATAAGCTGTAACTCGCCAAGATTGCTGAACCGCTCAAGCTTTCGGCCTTTCACCTTATCAAGTGCCTCTAGTCTAGTGTGAGTTGTGCAGAACTCCCGTTTTAAACTTGTAAACAAAATAATTCACCAAATCAAATTTCGCAAAAAAAGAAGGCTTCTGCCTTGGACGTTCCCATTTTTTAGCACACAAATGACTAAACTGAGTCAGAACTTTTGATCGAACGGCATACGGAAATATTCTCTACATGTACACCCAACGCAAATCCTATATTTGAGTTTAGTTAATCAGTAATTTTAAAACATTAAAAAAACGGTATCTGGCCATCTATTAATTGAAACAGTCATGCTGTGTTGGATGTACGAATTGCGAAATGAACGAGAAAATAAAAATGTAACGAATTCGAAATGTAACGAGATTGCGATGTCTAGTCGCGTACCTAATAAAACCAATATTTTGTCTCATTTAAAAGAATCCTAATAACGTTGTGTTAGGTCAAAATTGTCACGCTGGATGAAAGGACGTTTTCCGTTGTTTAAATACATCACTACTGGAGTAGCGGAAAGTTTTACTTTTCGGGATTTAGTGGAACAGTTGTTGATTTATGTAAAAAATACTGGCCTGCTAAGTCCCAAAAAGTGGAAGTTGACAAAATTTACAACATATTAGATTGGCACACGACTTTTAATAATCTTTACCACGAATTAATTCTGAATTCCGATGTATCAAGAATGAAAGACTGACAATTTTTGCTTACTTGGAATCACACAGCGTGAACTTGCATTATGTTGAATAAATAAACGTTTCATCATCACGTTTCTACAGCATATTGCATATAATATAAATAGTAATCATTTAGGCAAATATGACTAAATGATTTATTGCTGTAAATTGATATTTTAACATCAAATTCTTCGCCTCCATAAAACAAAATCTATCTAAAAAATTCTAAATGGCATGAAATATCTTTTCCGTTTTTCTTTTGTTTGAAGACAGATATAATTTAAATTGTAGCACATCAATGTACAGTATTTTGGTATATTGATAATTTTAATCGAATTTTTTACCTAAAGGTATCGAAATCCATCAAAGACTTATCATATTAAAAAAATACCAATACATGGTTTTCAACGTAATCGTAATTTCGTTTAGACACGTAAATATTTTGCAATAAAGTTTTGAAGATAGGCTATAAACATTATTCACTTTTATTTCTTCGATTTTGAACGTGATTACCAATTGCTACATAGATGATGAGTGGTTGTTAAAAGACCTCCCAGGATGTTGTTATTGGACTTCAAATAATAAAGATCCTATCAAAATAACATCTACTCTACATCATCTTCAGCCATTCCTAATCCAGACTGAGCTGCATTCACCATTAACCTCTACAAAAAAAAAAACATGATTATTATACACAGCCAATGAAAATTGTAAAGCTGTCCACAATTAGTAAAGTAAAACTCAGTTTTGAGTAATGAAATGTAAAAAATGTAAATAATTCATAAATGGTTTCCCAGCATCCTTGTTTTGAGAGAAAAATGAACTGTCAGCTTCAAAAGCAAAATTTTAATTGGAGACTATAGAAAAACTAACTGAATACCCTTTGTCATATACTCATCTTTCCTTGGCTTAAACCATAAACATGTTTGCTTATAAACTGAAATAAAAACTTGTCTTAAATACCTGTCCAACCACTGGTAAACGCTCAAGAAGTAGACGGAAAACTTGAGGTGGTAGTGTTTGTTGAAGAACTTGTAGTAATTGTTGAGGTTGACCACAGACAGCAACTGCATTACTTAGATGTTCAACTCCTTCTTCAATGTCACCTTGGGCAAGTAATTCTTCACCCAATTGGACCTAGAAAGGTAAAAAATGTACATTATAATACATACATTTCTTAATAAATTTAAGAAAATTTAATTTACCTCACGAAGAAAAAATTGCTGAACTGCTTCATGATCCTTCAGGTCAGGAAGAGTTGTAGTCCCATCTTTTGAGACATTCTTTCTGCGTTTGCGCTCTACAAAATTATCATTTATCCTTTTATTATAAATACAATGCTTTGAAAGAGAAACATTACAATAAAGACGCCTTACTTTCTTTCAGTTTTTTTCTAAATTCTGGATCTGATCGTCGTTTCCGATCGAAATAGATACAATAAGAGACAAACACGGTGCCGGCAACTGCAGCCAAAACAGAGATAGATGCTCTAGAAACGAGTGCAGACATTGCGTTATTTGAAAACTTTTTAGATGCTAGAGAAACATGAATTCAATAAGTAATCTTCAATTGCTCGTCGGTTCGTCACGTCGAATCGTCGATCAAGCACGTTTCGATAAATGCACACTATTAAAAGAGGCCCGTCGACTCTGAGTCTCTGATAAAATATCTGGTTTGGCTGCACAGGGGTGCAAGCATGGTATAATAGGCTGAGGGAGTGAGGGCCTTTTCTTCCAAGATCCTGGTGGCGCGAGAGTGTACCTTCCCTATTATATCGTGCTCTTATCTTTATCTAATCCAAAAAGGCAAAAAGTGACTCCCAAAATATGAAAAGTCTACGTTAGTAAAACCGACAGTATAAAACTTTTCGAGTAATTTCTGTAAAAAAAAGGCGTAAGAGGTTGTTTGCTTACTTTTGTTGACGATCGACCGATGGTGGCAGCACCCCTAGGGGCGGGAAATTTCTGCAACGTCCTTAAAGGCGCTAAAATATCTGGACTTTTAAAAAAAAGCTAAAAACTGGAGACTAAGCCATGGGCCATTCCTGGACCTTTAGCCTACCACCTCCTCAATATATTGAGTTATAATACAAAATATGCAAATGAATTTCAAGAAATTTCCGAAAATGAAAAATCCCTAAAATCCATTAGAATATTCGTCCCCCCTAAAGTACAGTCGACAACTCCTTGGTCTCACGTCATTATGCAAAGTTCTATCAGATACGCTGATGGATCTAGCACAGAATAAATAGAAAATTGGTAAGAGAGTACAGTCGTTTGTTGTTGGTGGTAACGAATGGCAAAAAAAAGTTGCTATGCTATTTATTAAATTCGAAAAACTAAAAAAAACCTTACTCGGCTTTATGCAGTGAAGCGGAATGGGAGGTTCAGCTGCCTTCAGACTTCAGTAACTGCAGTATCACTAGATTCACCACATTAATTTTTAAGTTTACGATTTCCTACGACACTCGGCCGGCAGGAGTGTAGAGTCGGAGGTAGTCTGCGCCTTGGTCTCAGCCGACAAGGCTGTGCCAGTACGTGAGAGATGTGTCTCTCACGTACAGGAGTAAACCTAGCAACCCAAGGAGTGCCAGTATGTCCGTTAGCAGCCCTTAGCTAAAAATGGAAAAAAAAAAGTTGCTTGGCTGGTGGAAGTAAATCACTAGATAAATTTAACTAAATTTAAAAAAAAATTTGCATTAGTGGGGTAGCAGGTAGTAGTGATACGTCGTCATCGACATTTTCGTTTAAAATGATGAATGTAAAATTATTTATTGTATTAAAAAAAGAGATCAGGGAAAAATTGAATTTAAACGATTGTGTTTTTTTAATCCCAGTCTGTAGAAACCGCAAACTGTGTTTTATTCAATTTTGGATTTTCTAATTCTTGACGAGATTTTTTAGGAGATGGTAAAGCAGAACTATTATGTACAACAGATCCCGAGCGTTTTCTTGATGATTCTTGAACTTCGGCAGCTTGTAAACTTGCAATACCCTTGTGTTTCAAGTTTATATAGCTTTCATAGGATACAACGGAGCATCCCACAGGCAATGTGCTCTCATTGAATGCACTTAAGACAAAATGGCAGTTTTCTTTCCTATGTAAAGTCACAAATGCTGAAGTATCACTTGCCCAATCAACCCTCACTGTGCCTGAAAGAAAAAGAAAATGTGATAGTCAATATACAACCTTAATACATGAAATAAAATTACTATCTAACAACAAAATTGGGAAGTTAATTTTCTTCAACTCAAATTGTAAGGTGATTAGCGAAATAGATTTTGTCCGATTCAGGGTAATTAAACAAAATTGTGGTACGTGAATAGTTTACCGTGGACTGAAAACAAATGAAAAATATCTTGAAGCTTCCAGTTTTGTGGGAATGTCACATAAAATATATGTTCACGTGAAGGTTCCACTATCCAAATCACAAAAAAATTGGGTCAATTTATAATGTTCAAATCACATAACATTAATAATATCTCACAATCAGGACCCGAGAGTGTCATATAGGGGATGTCTGTTACCATCATCATGAATACCCTTTATAAAAACGTACAAAATAAATTTTTAAAAAACTTGATAGAATTGAGAGACTACAGATTGTAGTAGCTATAGAATACTTTTGATAAAATGGCGTGATAAGAGATGATTCATGAACAGCCATTGCTTTATTACAGGCACTTTGAATATCTTCTAAAAAAATAAAAATACATATTTTTAAATAACACTCAAATAATTGTTCTGAAAAACGTGAAATGTCACCCAAATAATTCACCAAGGCGATGAAGCAACGACCTGTTATAAATGCATCGTAACCAGCCTCGTGGTATTTCAAGCTATCCGTGTAAGAAGGGAAATCTTTTACAGTAACTAAAAATTTAATTTTTAGATTTTTAATTGAGACAAAAATTTAAACCTACTATAAGATACCTATTTCAGTGTTTCTAAAAGGAGCTTTGAGTAGCGTGTTTAACAAAGGTCCGAGGGCTGAGTTGGGCAGAAGGTCTCGAAATGGCTTAGTTGTAGCCATCACTTTAGTGTCAATAATTCTGCAACAATTACAGGAATAGATAAAAAATGTACCCTTATTTCTAATAAATGACATTATGTCGATACATTATGTACAGTATCCTACAAAAAAATCCGAATGAGCGTATATGATATATGCACTGGGTTGCCATGGTAACCGTTCGGATTTTTTGTAGGATTTGTACATCGTCATGCACATAAAATATCGAAATCAGATGTTGCTCTTTAGATATACTAAATAAGGGTTATTGCATGTTGCACTTAAATAGCCACCTACACATCCCCCAAATAAAAATCCATTATAGGCATAACATGATTTACCTCGGGAAAAATGTGTTCGTCATCGCTTTAAAGTCCTTATAGTCTTCAGGCAAAGGTTCACAAAATTGACCTTTTTACAACATTCAAGCAATTAATGAATAATATTGTAAATATATATCCTATTATTAATACCCAGAATATGACACAAATCCAGTAACATGTTATGTCCAACCACAAGTTTCCCCTGAATTGAAAGTGTTAAATGAGATATAAATATTTTTGATTTCCAATTAGCGAGTAAGCGCCCACTACTTACCGAGTTTGTGATTTTGCGAATGACTTCACTGAAACCCAAGAAATCTTCGGTAGAGTGATTTTTTAATGGCAATCTGTCGATTAACTCCGTCTTATACTCAGCCTTTTTAACTGTTACTGTAAAACTGCCACCAATTTTCTTTACACTCTCAAACATCAGATTTGGGTACCTTTTTGGGATCATTTATGCATAAGTAACACTGCTAACTTTTATAGTTGATACCACATTTTTACCTAGTTCTTACAAAGGAGAAAATAAGTTCATTCTGAAATGAACTACACTGAAACTCTAAAATGGCAGGACTCTTTTCTTCATCTCCATTACTTATATCCAAAAATGTTGCAACCTTTGAGCTAATAATGCAGATGGTTAATGAAAATGCAAATTAAAAATGTAAAGCGTTGTTGAGCTGGGTATCCGACGTTCAGGCCAGTGACGTTCAGGCCAGCGACGTTCAGGCCGGTAACTTTCACTGGCCTGAAACGCCCGACATTCAGGCCAGTAAAAAAAACGCCCTGTGACGTTGAGGCAAGTAAAAAAAGTTTTTCAGTTTTTCTCAAGTCTAATTCAATAACAGCTCTGAAACCAAACGTGCAAAACTAGAATTGAATCAAGCGATTTCAAATATAAGATCTTGATACCTAGCTTGATTGACAAAATCTTTAAATAAAGATCCAGGATTTAGTAGGATATACTTGAAATATACCTAGTGGAGCTAAGAACTTTCCTAACGCGCGAAACAAACTCTTCTATCTTCGTTTGGATTAATAAGACATCGAATAAACTCCAAGATTGGCATTAAGTTGGAATCTGCTTCTTTTAATTCCTCTTCTTTCACGAGGTTGGAAGGATCCCTAAAAATGTTTTCAACCGGAGTGACCTCAACTTTCACAGGCTTAAAGTCGATCAGTTTTTGGGGTAGTTTTGTTTTATCGCAAAATTTTACAATGTTTAGGTTTAAATGATCAAAACCAGCTTCAATGCAGAATTTGGAACAATCATAAATTGTTTCGTCTTCAACTTTCATACCAGGTTCAGTTTGGTTTGTTTCTGGTTTCTCTTTTAGACTTAAGTTTTTCATGAGACAAGATAAGAAAAAGATAAGTTGTTTGATAGTTAACACATTTTTTGCTGAACGTCGCTGGCCTGAACGTCACTGGCCTGAACGTCATACAGCCGTTGAGCTTGCAGAATTGATTTGCACTCAAAAACAGCAAGAAAAATAATGAGACCTACACAATATGATTAACATATCCTATCTGATCTGAAGGTATTTCAGATAATTCATGGCAAGGTACTTTTGAATCACCATTCAAAGAACTTTTTCTGTTTTCTAAGTTTGAATTTAGTTTTTCTTCCTCCACAAAGTTAAGGTAGGGGATTCCTGATTTTACATTAAAAAGTTGGTTAAAATATTATACAATACATAGTTCCTTAATACCTTCTTTAATTAGTTTGTTGAAATCAAATCCTTGATTTGCAAGAAAACTCAGAGAAGATGCTTGTGACAAAAACTTTTTGTCACACAATCCACGCATTGAAGTATGGGGAAATATGTAAAAGTTGTATGTTTTATTTCCATATTTCATTATCTTTTTATCAAAATTGAATAAGCTTAAACCAAACTGGACAACCAAGAATTGGGATGAACCATTTAGAACCTTCTTGTATCTTTCTGATAAAAAAAATGCACACATAACAAATTTAAGTAAGAATAAAACTTCCGTGTAAGAAAAACTGTGCATTATCAATATTTGTTATGATAGGTGTAATTGAACCTGCTGGTGTATCTAGCGACGAGAGTTTGTTAGATCCTCCATCATTCAATCCTGTAAACTCTGTATCGATTGCAATAAAGCAAGATTTTTCTAGTTCATCGTCTAGTCCTTCCAATACTTTCTGAAAATCTAAGGGAAAAAATGTACGTGTATTCTAGAAAATTTTTGGAAATGTTTGAATTCAATACTGATTTTAGTCACGTCCATTGTTGAAAGTTTCGTTTAAGTTGAAACACATGTCAGCTCTTGGCCTGTTAGCTGTAAACATCAGCAGGGCCATAGAACCCTGGTAGCGCGCGCCCTCGTAGCCCACTAGCACACTGCCTGAGTGTTACCCCTGTTAATCTTTCCTCTCGGAAATTTTCTCAAAAGTGGAGCCAACTTTTCAAATCGATAGTGCGGCCAATAAGCCGCATATAATAAAACGGTGAAACACTTCTCTGTCCAGATTAAAACTTACATCCTGAAAAATTAGTTTCTTTTTTAAAGGTTTGGTTTACCTTAAAACTAATGTCAAAAACGCCAAAAAACGCACGATTTTTTATAAAAACGAACCGTGGTTTTTTCTGGGTTTTTTATGATTTTCTTAAAAACTATAATAGCTAGGAAATAGCCGTTTGTTCTATTGAATTTATCAAAAAATTCTGAACAAACTGTGAAAATTTAATGAAATACGATGCCTAGTTGTGATTTTCGATAAATCAAAACCCCCAAAATTGACCTCATTGAGTCGTGGATTGGGTGTTAAAAGGCCTGCACCGTTTGTCGGACAAAATTTCCCTGAAACCGGGTAATTACCCGCGTTTTGTTAACCGGGCCACACTGGCCACAGCTAGGGGACCGGGACCCAGAGTCCCAGACCAGCCAGTCAGCCACTCTCTGGCCCTAGATTAGAGCCATAGAACCCTGGTAGCGCCGCTTTTATGGGAAGCCCTTCCTATGTCTTTTTTCTCAACAATGTTTCTAGCGCAGTAGCGCTTCTGGTCAGCGCCTCTGATCAGCGCCACAGCGGGTTTGTTGGGAAACGTCTTTTTCTCATTTTTTCTAAGTCCAAAAATGTTCGAAGAAACAATCTCTTAGAACTTAAAAAAGGGTTTAAAATCCGTTTCTTTAATAGAATTATGTTTTTCTTAATTTTCGTGATGAAAATAGTCAATAGAAAAAGAAATTACGCGGTGTCAGAAGATGGCCACTGATGGCGCTGATCAGAGGCGCCAAAATATTGATACTTGAGAGCATTTCGCACTATCGATTCGAAAAGTCGGGCTGCTCTTTTCAGAAAATCTCCCAGAGGAAAGATTAACAGGCAGTCGGCTCTACAGGGTTCTAAAGCTTTACCGGCTGCCGCTCTGCCTAGACTCAACTGTCATAAGTAACACTTAACAAATTTGCAACGCTGTTTTATCGATCTCTTTGCTTCAGGCGATCGCCGATCAGGTATGGCAGCTGCTTCAGCAATACGCCATGCGGTAAACCTTAGGCTAAGAACTCATTTTTTAAATCCTCACAAGATACTTTTCTCTTCGCCGACTCTGTTAATGTCAGCTATGGCTTCAGACAGAAGATTTCCTTATAATGGATTAAAAAACTTTAATGGATACGGTACAAAAACACCATTTTTAATTGGTGTAGCTGGTGGAACAGCATCCGGCAAGGTAATTTATCTGCTCAGAATGTGATTATTGGCAATGTCTGGATTGGCTTGAGATTCATTTTCTTACTGTCACTTGCAGTCAACAGTCTGTTCCAGAATCATGGAAAAACTCGGACAAGGTTTGGTTGAAATTCCTGAATTTTCATTTGAAAGAAATCCATTATATTCCTTTGTTATCTTAGATGAAATTGACCACAGGCAACGTCAAGTGGTCTGCATTAGTCAGGATAGTTTTTATAGAGAACTAAACCCTGCAGAAAGCATTAAAGCTTCTAAAGGCCTATTCAATTTTGATCATCCAGGTTGGTTTAACTTGTGTAGAATTTGAATAACTATCATGATATGCTTGTTTTATACTCCTGCTAATACACCTTTATTAATATTTGTATTTCAGATGCATTTGATAATCAACTTATTCTGAAGACACTCCAAGATATCTTGGATGGAAGAGTTTGCAAAATCCCTGTATATGATTTCAAGACCAACTCACGGTGTGGTCTTTAAAAATTGAAACTACTTATTTGGAAAGTTCATGTATTCAATATTTTTGTAGAAAATTGGATGAATTTGTCACCATTTATCCTGCTGATGTCCTTCTATTTGAAGGAATCTTGGTCTTCTATTTCCCTGAAATACGAGAAGTCTTTCACATGAAGCTATTTGTTGACACTGATGCTGATACTCGTCTTTCCAGAAGAGGTTTTTAAATTATGCTTCCTCATTTGTAGAAAATTAATTGTTATGTATCTCAACTATAGTTCTTCGTGATATTCGCGAGCGTGGAAGGGATTTGGAGCAAGTATTGGCTCAGTATACTACGCTAGTTAAACCAGCTTTTGAAGAATTCTGTCTACCGGTACGCTTTAGATTTTATATGTTGGAAGTAAAATTTGAAAAGAGGTGTTCGATTACTTTTACCTTTTCAATGAAAGTTAACCAATGAAAATTTGTTTTTAGACTAAAAAGTTTGCCGATGTCATTATACCTCGTGGCGCGGATAACACAGGTTGGTACAGTAACATAGTTCATAAATTATCTTGCTAAATTAAGGTGGTACTTTTTCAAAGCTTTTTTTCCAGCCGCAATATATCTATTGTAGACTATTGTAGATAGTACATTAATTTCGATGCGCGTCATCGTACTCGCGCGCAAGTTTATTATTTCGTTAATAAGAGAAAATGTTCTCTTTTTATATTTTTGATTGATGTCATCTTTTTAGTTGCTATAGGGCATGTGTATGCTATAGGCTATATTTTTATTTACAGTGGCCATTGGATTAATCGTCCAGCACATAAGAGACATTGTTATCTGCAATGCAAATCTGACTGGAAGTAGGGGATCCTTTTTACAAAGTGCTGCTATGATGTCTTCTTGAAGATGGGATATATGGAGGGACCTAGCACAGCTCATTCGTGAGATGCGTAATGGGGTTAGGAATTTGGGTTTGCTTAGCTTAACATTGGCGGCGCCCAAATTATTACCATTTGATATGCGTTCCCTTTAACACCTCACATATGATGGTTTTAAATCCTCATTCCGATTATCATACCCATTTGACTTTTCCTTTTTTGTCTTGTAATAGAACATATTGTTCGTCACGGTATCTGTTTTTGTCTGATTCTTCTTCTCAGACGATTCAAATGTGCCTTATTAATTTTTTCTCCATTTCTCATTGGTGTACTGAATCAAAGTAATATTTTGCGTTCTCTCCCATCACGAAGTGGAAAATGAAAGAAAATCTGACAGCTCAGAGATCTGTGATTTGAATGTGACGTATCGCTGCTGGATTTCTTATTCGTGAAGGGACTGTAATTGAAATGGACCGATAATACACTTTATTGTTGAATTTCCTTGTTTAATCAGAGCGTCTCGTTGAAAACGTTCTGTTGCGGCGTTTCTAGATTCCAATTCTTTTGAAATATTCGTTGGACAAGGCATGATTACAGGGGAGATTGTGATTCTAAGTATAAAAAACTATATTTACATCACACACGTACGTGATCTTTCGTTACAAACTCGACCAATTAGTCTTGATTAACCAATCAAGGTTCCGTTCGTTCACATACGACAAAAAGGCAACAAAATCGCCTAACGCGATATCTAAAATAATTATTGATTATTGAATGGGATCATTTTTTGGGCACACGTTATTTTATTAATATGTTCACATTACAAATATGATTTTGTGGAAATTGAATAAATACTCTCAATGGATTTTTATTTTCAGTGGCCATTGGATTAATTGTCCAACATATACGTGAACTGTTGAACTATCGCAACGGCAATGGACTTCAGCAACAACGGGATCGTCAGCTCGCGCAGCAGCAACAACAGCTTCAACAGCAACAGTCACAAACAGAAGAGAATGGTAAAAGAAACCGCCACAACTCAGATTCATTTTTTACGCGACCTCATTAGATAACTTTGTCAGACAAAGAGATTTCAAACTTCCTTTCTCTTCTTACTTTTACAAGAATCCAGTAAACTAAACTATTTCAAGTGTTGTGGATATAGGCCATTAGGCCTACTACACTATCTCATTTTTAAAAATCTTACACTTACACAAAAAAAAAAACAAAGTACGTACGGTACGTCTTATATCTAGTCAGGTTTAATGGATCTCTTCTCTGTTCTTGGTTGAGACCATATCCACTTGTCGCTAGACGGCGATTATTCGAAGTTTCGAACCGTTTCGAACACACAGTAGATTAATTTAATTGATCGTCGTTAACAAATGACTTCACGCGATTCGTGGAATTTTTACTTTAATTAGGCATCGTTGAGAGTTACACTGTTTAGTCAACAGCAGGTCCCGCATGTAGACTTAAATGACTGTTTCTTCCGATCACTGTCCTCACCAAATCTTCATCTGCTTTATGAAAATTGTTAGGCACTCTTGTACCATCCAGTTCAATTGTTTGAAATGCTCTCGATTTGAATAAAAAAAACTTTCTAGAGATTTGTTTTCGTGACCTTATATGTAAAGTAAATATTGCTTCAACTAATCACATATATTGTATACGTACAGGCGGTCTACAGCGTTACAAAGTTATGCCCCATTAATTGATGACAGCAGTTTTAGGTACATAAGTTAATTAGCAATAACTTTGCAATACCAAAATAAAAGTTCATAGATCATAGGATATCCAATCAGAAACAGGTCCTACAAAAAAAGAATGAAAACTTGAAAAGATACGTACTTATTTAATAATCTTTTGTTAATTGATCCAGAAAAGTGACTGATTCGTTTAAAGAAGGTCGTTTTACTTCGTCTCTGGACCAACACATCACCATCCATTTGTAAAGTTGGCAATGTCGTCCTTTTGGTTTTGGCAAAATAACCTGAATCAAGGGGACTTAATAAGTTGGTATTTGCGTGGCTAAATTAAAACATGTACATATTTTATTATTTTGTCTAGTACCTGCTTCCCGTCTGCATAAAAAAAATGATCGGCATTTAAGATTACTTGTGTGTCATTCATGGATCCGTATGGCCTCTCTTTTGCTGCAGTGCAAATTTCCCACACCGTTACAGCTAACATCTTTTAGGTAGAATAATACTACGTTTTGAAAAAAATAATTTTTTAAGGCTATAATTATTTTTTGCATACCCACACGCAGCTACTGTAAGTAAACTTGTCCTATTGAATGCGGAAATGAACGAAAAAAATCAATGTCTTGTCAGCGTAGTCCTAGTTTTTGATTTCTTTTTACCATTACAATAGTTTCCCATGGAATCCACCGGAGGGGAAGGGATTTCCGTCCGCGTACCTCGCCGTAGTCTTCCTTGAATGCCGCGCAAATGATAGCTAAATCACACACTTTAATATGCAATTCAGGCCCTATTAAGCAATTCCTGCATGAGCAAAAATTGAAGAAAACATTATGCTGGCGGGACTTAGTATTATATTCGCTTCATCTAAGCTTTATAAAATTTGATGATTAGACAGTGCGATAACATCAGGACATAAATTCTGCTTTTTTAATTACTTAACAGTTTAACTGTTTCAGAAAATGTAAATTTGATCTACCTTGTGGCAAGATCCCTGTGTACCAACCCTTTCTCTTCAAGGTATTTCACAGCCCGTGCTACTTGAGAAGCAAGTTTGAATACGCTCTTGTTGCTGTAAATGACGAATAAAACTATTTTTGAATTATTTCTTGGTAAAGTGAAAAAAAATTCTTTCATTTAAGTAGTATCAACTGGGTTGATGACAGTTATCAATGATTTGGAAATCTTTATCAAAGTGGTACTTAAAGAAAAGGAACTGCTGTTTATTTGAAATTTTGAGATGTAATTGTATCCATTTCTTTTTACCTCACTATAGGTAGATGCTTCAAATAGCTATTGAGATCTCCGTATATGGGACATTCGAAAATCATGTAACCCATTCCCGCTGAATAACTGTATGCAAGTAGAGTACATATGTTTGAATGGTCGATGGTAGACAGAAGTCTGATCTCGCCTAAGAAGTTGTCCATATCGTCGACGGCACCCCAACGTACCATTACCGGTTTCTGTATAAGAATGTTTCCGTTTTCACCGTTTTTTTCTACGTGGCAGATGTGAGCCTAAATTTGAACGTAGTAATAATAAAAGATTATTATTGGCCTACTTAATTAATTAGTCATCTTCAAAGCATAGCAACTTATTATATTGGCTTTTTTTCCCATGACACTCCCACGACTCTTTAAAAATCTATAATATTTCAAAACAAAATTCAAATATTTTTTTTTTTTTTTTTTTTTTATAATTAGAAATAAAATTGTTTCTTAACTCTTTTTCTCTGGGTGATGCATTAATTTGGAAATCAGCCGTGCATTATTTGATCAAATTTAACGTCATTAATACTGCATCGTTGAAATTCGGAATTTTCAACGATTTAGATTTTGACGGAATTTTTGGACTTTTGGACGGAATGCTTTGACCATTGGACTTTATTCGCTGCTGCTGTTCCAGTTTGTAACATTTATTTTTTTTTTAATTAGGTAAATATTCCTTCTCTTTATCAATGCTAAGGTTTGTTACTAATATAAATCGAAAATAAAAGATCAAGAGAGCAAAGAATTTTACTTCTCCGTTGGCAGATGATCCAAGCCATTCTAATGATTTGAGAGATTGTCTTGGGATTTCAGGAACATGTATCTTTGGAAGATTTTTAACAGCAAATAGTTGACACTGAGGTTTGATGTTCCACGCGATGCTGGCCTGCATAATATAGTAAATTTAACATATAATACATCATTTTCTTATTTTTTAAAATTGCAGTAGTTTTACAGAAAACAAGAGGAAACCGTATAACATACCCTATCAGATGACTCTGTTACCATTCGGACAGGTTTTCCGCAAAACCTTCGACCGATGGGGTCTGTGGCTATGCAAGGGTTTAGGTAATTACTGAAACTTGAAGCTATATGGGGGCGTGTTGCAGGAATATGATTTAAATGCGTTACAGTGTTGTACTGTTGAATACGAATCGGTTGAGTTGTGGTCCACGCTTTCGCCGTTGTTAATACTTTAAAATAATCAATTCTTGAGTAAATGTTTGTAACAGATCGCTAAATAAGTTGTCTGAAATAAAACAAATAATCGCAAATAATACAAATTTCTTTGAATATTACTAACCTGATGGGTATTCTGAGATAAGATTGTTTTCGCCATAAACTGGTTTAGTGTACTGAAATACGGAATCTGTATTCAGTTTTTGAGTAACCGTATTAAAACCTTTAACACTTTTGACACATTCCCTCCCGTTTGAAGTCTCTATCTACGTAATACATAATGGTATAACAAAAATAGTAAAGTTATTCGGTCATATACCAATGAAAAAATAATAATATAAAGTGAATAAAGCAAATTTTAAAAAGAATTGTGTTCAATACACTAACGTCAAATGGAACGTTGAATGTAAGTATGCTTTCTTGCGTGGTTTTCTTGCGATATGACATGAATGTGACGACAATAATCGCTGTTATGAGTAGAAGCATTGCAGCCGATAAGGCTCCCACAATAGCTTCAAAGTAGCCACGGATTGACGCTGATCGAGTGGTAAATTAATTTAATGGATAAGCAGAGGGAATCAAGAGAGTAGAGAGCGGCAGAGAGAAAGTGAGAAACATGAAACAAAAGAAAAGAGTTTTTGTGGTCTTAAATTGTGTTCTTCTGCTAATTGGAACAAAAAAGCGTAAAATAGGCTCTTCATACTGTTTAAAATGGTAGTTTCCGACGGTGGATTGGATTCATTTTGTAGTAACACGTCCTCGTTTTGTTCACTGGTCTCAACATCGACCGCTTTGTTTTTGATTTCATACTCTTCAATAATATCTGAAAAAATAAAATTTTTATTTTATAAGTTGCCTCTATGCACACCATAACGCATCATGTTATACTGTATATGTATAATCTAATACATATAGTATTTAAACATTTAAAAAAAATTTACTTTGCATTCTTTGTTAGAATAAAAAACTTTTTGCCTAGTGCTTATTGTCGCTTGTTTATTGAAAGATTGAGTATAGGCTTACATACGTAGTATAAGCCTATGAGCATGTAAAGTGTCAAACTTGTAACAGAGAACAATAAATATATCCCTATCCCAAATTTATAGGAATGATTACTTTGTGAATTAGCGGATATTTTTTCAGCATTCAACAAAAAAAAAAAAAAAAAAAAAACAGTAGGCTAGTTGGAAATTCATTTTCTGCTTCAATCATCAAGTTAGCTAAAATATTTACACCGAGTTTATTAGGGGCGGAATCAACGAGTTCTGTGGAACTGGTTGGAGGCCACAAAGAAGCCGGAAGAAAGCAATACCGGCGGGGCGTTGCAAGGTCGCAACGAACGAAGCAAGTTCCGCTGTTGATCACTCAGTGGCTCACATTACGGGGGAAAAACCTCTGAAATCGATTGCTGTAAACTTGGATCACTGCTGAATTCTCCAAACAATAAAATTTTATCTGGGGAAGACAAAAGTTCCTACAACATCACAAATTATGTAATATTTTACAAGAAAAATTTCTTTTCTGGTTCATAAAATAAATTATTCCTATTCGTTTTAAACTTAAACTGAAGATATAAAATTTCGTAAGGATTTAATTTCCAAGTCTCTTTAATAGTGTAAGATGGAAAGGATTAATAATCTGTTTTTACAAAAAAAAAAACAAAAAAAAAACAGAAGACTTACAGTTTAGGAGTATATTGTTGAGTATATTATAATATTAATTTGTTTGAATGCACAGTATATATAATACTAGACCATACAATTTATAAGTAGACCATGTCGTAATTTACATTAAATTCATTTAATACGAGGAGGTGCGCACCGGTGTGGCGGCTGATCTCCCTTGGTGTTTTTATTTCAGTTCTTTGTTCGATCGATTGATGCTTCGCGCACAAGTTTGCCTCTCGGACTGGCCGTTTTTTTTTATTTGAATCAAAATTGAAGCTATCTTATAATCTAGCAATTCCATTTTATATTTGCAAGTTTTTTTTTCTGTCCAATAACTATCTACCCATAAATCATAAATGTCAAGTGAGCAGGCCGCTCAGCGGGGTCGACCCACTCCGCTTTGTAATTATTTAACGAACAAAATTAACAGACAACGTTTGGATTGACGTGCAAAGGATAGGGGAGAAATCGACTGAAAAAAATTTTGACTGTTGATACAATTCTCACAAAATGCAAAGTCCAAACCGTTCATAAACGAAAAAAAAACGATTTTTCCGCCCGTGATCAACATCCGAATCAATCTTGAGTATTTCTGTTGTGTCAAACTCTTCTTCTCAAAGCGTTACATCACATACATACAGTATACACTGGGCGCCTCTTTCAGCACTACAATTAAAGCCAAAATTATAACAAACCCACAGAAAGACCATTTTAAACGATTTTAAACCCTTCACCAAAATAGAAATTACGCTGAATTATACTTAATAGACCAAGCAAAGATAGACTTCTTACTTGAGTCAAATGTAACTTCGCTGATCATTATCCATTGAGCAGCAAACCACAATTGAATTTTCACAGATGCAGCACATACGTGTGGAATCCGAATAGTGACTGTAAAACAGAATTTCAAATTTCGTGAATTAGGTAACTTAACTCTGAATCCAAATTATTCAGATAAGTTGCATACCATTACGAGGATTTTCCAATGCTAAATCTTCCATATAGAAGTAATTTATGAACTGTTGACTGAACCTCAGTCCACTTCCGTTACTGAATCTTAAACTGGCTTTAGAGAAGACCTAGAAATATTTTAATAGTCTCTGTATTTTGTAAAGAATAGGCAAATTTTCCTGCTAGATTGTATAATGTAGTAGTGCTAGGTTGGAGATTGAATCAAAGGCTTTACTGGTATAGCATAATAACAGTTTAATCTATTAATTTCTTTTTAGTTCGCTCACATGGGCATGCGAGATATTCATTGGAATTGCACTTACTTGAACACCTTTGGCAAAATGATTGCTTGCGTGCTGCAATATTTTAAATTTGAATTATTATTCACTATTATTTTTATAATTATTTTCATTTATTTACGATGTGGACAGCCGAAAAATTTCGGATTGCTCCGAAGTTGAATACTAGTTCAACTGGTTTCTGTTTGATTTCTTCAAGACTTTTCCACCCTACCCATCCTTGCTCTATGAAAAGTAAACACGTTTAAGTGGAAAGTAAGAAGGGATTCTTATGAGACTGGGAAAAATATACAGTATGTCAAATTACCAACATACCTTTTGGACTTATCGAGTCTTCTTTGAAATTTGAAAACCCGTATTCTCCATCCGTTAACATTCCTAAGCCACCGGTTCGAATCAAAGGGCTATGGTCTTTAACAGCATCATAACTCAAGTCTTCGACAGTTACGGAATTACTCACTGAAGTTCTGCCGGGAATTGAATAGGCTAAGTTTTCTGTTTGACCAAATGCAATAAATGCAAAGCACACGTTCGAATCAATTTTTAAAAATGGGATAAATGAGTAGTATTAGGTTATATGCTAATTCATGCACAATTTAAAAATAACATATCACAAATTCATTCAAACACACAAATAAATGGTTGTAAAAGAGTTGACATTTCTGTGTGTTTTATAAGGAGAGTGCTGGGGAAGCGCTTTCTAAAACAGAGTATAAAATAATGCCATTTAGAAGTCATTATTTTAAAGAACTACTTAAATGTTATTTTACTGTGTACAGATATAACAGTATTCATCGTTTGCGTAGTATCTTTTCCCATTTGAGGTAAAAATTCCTAAATTAGGATATTATTTAACAGAGAAACGGGTGAACACTAAGTTCTGAAGGCAATTGCGCTAACGGTAACACCGAGATACTTTGATATGTTAATTTTTAAAACTCCTTATTTTTTGGGTATTTTGTTATTCTACTTGATGTTATCCTCTATTAGTGTCGCCTGGGAAAGCTTTTGTGCGCTTCTGTTAGGTCTGTCTCGTCTCGGAACCTACGAATGCATTCAAGTAGGCTAGAACTCGATAGAAAATTTATGTGAGCTGAGTCGTCGTCTTTAATGAGAGTGCACATAAGTGTCAAGATGCAATTGACCGAAAAATATTGCAGTGATCTGAAGATCCATATGCGCCATGACTCTTATGCGCATGTCAAATATTCAAATACAAAGTTGAAATCATATACTTATAATCTTTTAAATCGAGAAGATTATTCTATTATAATTTACTAAATGAATAAAATATCTAGTTCAAAAAATAAGATATTGGGTACATTCTGATGTGTGGCAGATATGTGTTCGACGATTCGATGAGTGATTCATTTAGCAACATTTACCATTCCAAATGCATCCGTAAAGCTCCATCCGCATACACACGGTTCTTGGATGAACTCCATAAGGGATAACTCTTATGCTTTTTGTTATTATTGGTGGAAACAATTCATGGCGAATGATCGTTTTCGTGTCCCAATTTCCTTCTAAAATCTAAAAAAAAAAGTTTGAAAATATTGATGTAAGAACAAATGTTAATGCCACTATTAAGCTGACAGCATAACCTAAACAAGATGTAATACATAATATGAAAAATCCTATGATTCTCATCACGTACTACTTACATCGTTACCATCTCGTTGGCGATAAATGTGCCAAATTTCTAATTCCGATTGCCAATATTCTAATTTAAATTGTTCAGCATATTCTTGGCCTCGTCCGTTGCCATATCGACCTTGAGTAGCTATACCGCTGATGACAGAGACGTTGGTAAAGTTAATTTGTATATATTCCTTCACATTTTCAGCTATTTGTTGTTTTGGGCACCAGGCTCCCCCACTTCGATCAACATTCAGCCTAGATAAAATAACGAGATAAAATAGAAAACAAAAATGTTGAATTCAATGCTTACATGGCTGTGTTGGCATGTGTATTAGCAAATATATTTTAAATAAATTATCGACATCAGTGTAGAAAAATGTATCGAATCATATATTGACAAGAACGGCATCAGTTGTTATAGGATTAAATTGATAATTACATTTCAGCAAATAACACATTAAGTAATAACAAGTTAAGTTATTTTCAGAATATGCTTCTATTGTCTCCGCCACCTTCGCCTAGGTGGAAACGAAGTGGCAGTCGCAGACACTGTCATTTATTAATATTCGTAAATTGGGAGTGATAGGAATAGCTGGTATTGAGTTTTGACAAAAAGTACGAAAAGGTGGCACTGGAGCTCTTTTTTAAGGTTTATTTAGGATGTTCTGAAAGGATTATCGTTTGATATTCCTCTATTTCCCTTATATTAGTGACATATCTCTCCCTTATACTTTTCTCGTTGTTTATAATCTTGTATACAGTATAGATAATAAATATTATGGATTCACTCGAATATATTTTATAACACGGATCTCATATTTTGTCATGATAAGACCACCATGAAAAGTGATTATTGGATTACTCTTCATGCTTTTTTCGTATCTGGCAAATGTCACGTATTCGAACCCGCATGAGTTTTGGGGATGAGTATCGTCACGAATCTCCGAACACATCGTGCGCTATGGACTGCTATATTTGTATAGCAACCATGCGATTTGTCTGAGTTCTTGATGAATTTGTAACTATGGCACAACTCTATAGAAATATTTTCTTCTATGACAGTAAATGAGACTTTGGTAATCTGCTGTTCCAAATTCCTGTCCCATAGCCAATCGTCATGTTCAACAAAATCAATGCCAGCCAGCAGGATATTTCAGTCACGCAAAGTCTTTCGTCGGCCTTCGCTCAAAAGTCAAAACACGATAGCGATAGGTTACCTCGTTCGGAAAACATGGCAGCTAACTTTCAATATAGAACGAGACAACTTGTGAAATAGAGCAATATAATTGATAATAAATAATGCAAGTACTGATCATTTATTTGTCAAAAGTTGAATGTGAAAAAAGCTATTTTGCGTGGGACAGTCAATAAATTCATATCTCACTTCCCGGTTGACCATTCTTTTTTATAGTTTTATTATTCCTTCAATTTTTGTTTAGGTATCGCGCGTCCGAGAGCGCGTCTCGCGCTATTGTTGCCACTGATCCATTGAACGACCCAGCAGTCCTTGTCTGGCCTCCATAGTTTTACTTTCAGCGTCGTGTTTATAAGTAATTCTGTCTGCGTATTAGTTTTTTTAAGCAGCTAGTATCTCTCACATCATATCTGGTCTATTTGTGGTTCATCTCCATTCAACTCTACTCTGATTGGTAGCATGCGCTCTCTTCATCTGCGTTGCTTGTGGTAGCCTACTGGGCTTTTCCCCTTACTTATCAAACGACAGTTTTGGCGAATAAAACTCGCAACAAAACAACAACCCCGCATTGTGCGGGGCATAAAGCGGAGCACAAAGGAAAGTCAAAAGTGCGTGCTTTAAAAATTTTAGCTCTACTAGGCCTATATCGTTCTTCTTCCCGTGAATGTTTTATTATCGAATAAGTGAATAACTGGGCGATGCTATCGTCTAAATAATGCACGTTAAATGCGGTTAAACGTATTGCGCGGAGAAAGTGATCCATGCGCGATGAATTTCGACAGCCGAGTTTGCGTTAAAACCACGAGCATGTGCCTATTCTACGATCTCTCTATCAAAGGTGACATTGATTATCGAACCAATAAAAAAGTAGGCTGACAAAATTGATGTCTTGAATATTGAGTACCAAGAAATAAATTGTGAACACTCTATTACAGTAGGGCTAAATAGAAATACTCAATACAGAATAATTAGCCTTTTTCAGACGGATTAATTATCGTTATGTTACTTCGTTTTTCTCGTTTTTTGTGTTCATGACGATGAAGAGTTTTTGCTGCGCCCTGTAAACGTTCGGTTTATACATAATTACATATAGTTGTGATATTAATTCATTCTCAGCCTTGTTCGAGTTTACTAGCAACTGATATCAGAATATGTCTATAAAGAAGGCAAATATATTGAACTTGTCAAAAGTAAAGTAAGTGAAGTAAATTTCCGGATTTCTTTTAAGGAAAAAACGTATAGGAAACGATAGGAAATTTCAAATTTAGGCTACTGGGAAAATGGAGTCAGTACGAATTATTAGGAACATAACTGGCATTGTATTTTTAGAAGAGGCTTTATAGATATCGCTGTACTTTTTATTTTCTCGTAGTAAAAGTAAAAGTCACTATAAGTCACTTAAGTAACAGTAACGGCAAAAAATGACCAAGAGTAACTGCTTATAACTTGCATCTGAACTTTCTGGTTTAACTACTAACGCGAGCAGTATAACAGGGAGTATAAAAGGTTAAAAACCGTCATGCTCCACTAACTAATAGTCACTATAAGAAGGACTTGATCAATCCAAATGACTCTAGAAGTCTAGATGATCTATATGATTTTAAGTATTTTACGTATTACGGGCTAATTTGGAAATAAACACAATTAGAAAATTGAAAAAAAGAAGATTGTTATAGAAATAGTTTCTCCTACCGCGCGTGCTGAGGACCAAGTCGAATGTCAAACGCAGAACTGCTGCTTAATGCCAAATCTGGGATAATTCCAGACTGCATCCCCATTGGTCGTTCACGGCACCCATCTGTTAATCATTATTTATTAAACATTTAGTTATTTCAGTCTGAAAATTATTTTTCCTTTACAAATACTGTGAATGCAGTATTTTTAAAATGCTACAGTCTAGCGGTATAGCCTATATTTACAGTGTCATATATTTTGATCCTTTTTCTCCATATTAAACAAAAATCAATTGTCTTTTAAAAACTTCAAATGTCTAAGTTTCAAAATACAAGGAAAAACTGCTGTAGGCTAGCAAAAGAGTTCCTGAAGCGCACAAAATTCCATATCCTTTCCCTCCCCGAAATCTTTGTCGTTCTTCGATAACTTGTTCCATTGTTCGAAGAACAAAACTTTTTTGAGTGAGAATTATATCAATGCTGATCAGAAAGAAATCTTGTTGATACAGGCGGCTGGCGGCAATATAAAACAATATAAAAAAATACAGGCGGCTGTTAGTTTTGCCACTTATTATGGAATAGGGAACTATTTGTGTAATAGTTTTCCTTTTCTATACCGTAATAAAAAACTTATCACCTCAGTCAAGGAAGTACGCGCCTAAAGCTATGAAATGGTCATAATACATTATGAAATTAAGGATCGAAAAAGATTAATTGTAAACGAATTGTATACGACGTTGGTCGACCTTTGTGGTTCTTGTCATGCAATTATTTGACAGCCCTCATCATGATCTGCTCTTTTGAATATGAAGCCTATAAAATTGCTTACCTATCAGTAGAGTGCTTCCCTTGATCAGTTGATCCCTTCAAATATAAAATTGGTTGATCGATAACAGACGTAATAATGTAATGGCACGAGAGTCGGTAAACGAGATATACTGTTCATTATTAGTTTGAGGTAGACTACGCAAGTGAAACCTCATTTTTTAAAACAATTTATATGAACTAACTAGAAGAACCACTAAATAGCCTAAATTGAGATTATTTCTAAAGATTAAATTATTCACTCACCGATTTCTAACAGTGACACGACTTTAGAAACAATAGAGA
This sequence comes from Daphnia galeata, assembly GCA_030770115.1. Lineage (NCBI taxonomy): Eukaryota > Metazoa > Arthropoda > Branchiopoda > Diplostraca > Daphniidae > Daphnia > Daphnia galeata. The sequence continues at coordinate 5,182,331 of CM061122.1, forward strand.
CAATCCATGTTAAAACCAGTGTACACAGATGATATTTTATCTTCGCCATTACGTCGATTGCGGAGCTTATTACTGCAGCAATCTATATAGTATCGTCATAATATTTTCAAAATATTTAATTAATAACAATGTTGATCAGAAAGAAATCTTGTTGATACAAGCTGGCATGGATGGAAAAATGTTCAGTTATCAATGAAATTTTAGTTCAAAATATTCGTTCACCTTTTAATAACTTCGTTGCCAGATGTCATGTATCGAGTAAAAAGAAATGAATAACACCGCAGCACCTCGCACAGCACTTTATAACTTGAAAACGGAAGAGTTCAGCAAAGAACCCTTACTTAGCCAGTTTCAGCAATACAAAGGCAGTCAATGGCGGTTCAGTTTTTAACGTTTATAAAGTGAATTCACAAAAGTATAGTTGCAAGTCTTGTTCTTAACGGAACGGCTGCTTTGCAACTAACATCGGATCCCTATGATTCTTGATGTTTATGGAATTTATCCTATCGACGGCACGCAAGTCTGTAACTCTGTGTTGGGTTCGTCTAGTTCGTTCTTGTTTCCATGACTTACTGTGACAGAAAGGCGCCAACAACGCTCAGCAGCGCAACCATTCTCATACCTACAGTCCTACACACCCACATTTTTTACGGCAATTGACAAATATACATAATTTTAAATACCTTTCTTGATATATAAAGCAAGAAGCTTATTCAATTAGCTTAGTCCTTTGCGCCTTCTCACGGGATTGCGTATAAGTATCCACACTAAGTTTGAAAACAGTAGTGTTGCCGCGTTAGTGAAATTCTTACTTCGTTTCGTTTTCGTTTCGTTTTTTGTTTTTATTTTTTTTTCGTTTCGTTTTCGTTTAGTTTTTTTGTCCAAAACGAAAACGATCGTTTCGTTAACGTTCGTTTTCGTTTTCGTTTCGCAATTTTTTAAGTTTAGAAATAAAATGGATACACCGTGATTCATATTTTTCCGATACTGACTACTGGCATTTTTGAGTGGTTGTTCTAATGGGGAAATATGCCTTTTTTACTCTACTGTTTTGCGCTTTATTTCAAAATTTTTTTTTCTTTAATTGTATAAAAAAATCGAAACGAAAACGAAATTTTGAAAGAAAAAAAACGAATTTTTCGTTTTCGTTTTCGTTATTTTTGAGCGGTACAAATCGTTATCGTTTTCGTTGCCAAAAAAACGTTCGTTAACGAACGATTTTCGTTTCGTTAACGCGGCAACACTAGAAAACAGGGTGTTTTTTCGTGTTTATTTTGGAAACACTGCCTTCTCCTCCTCTTATGAAAAAAATATGACATGTCCAAAATTATTATCATTTCCTCAATGATATTCATGACAATTATATGTTAATTTCCGACATGTCATGAGATTTTTTCGTAAGGGCTGCTTTTTCTAAAGGAAGAAGCAAAATAAGGGAAGGGAAATAAACCTATTTTAACCTTCGGCTCCCCTTTTTTCTCTTCTTTTTGTTCCTTTCATTCTCCCCGCGGACAAAGATCTCGTCAATTCACCAACGATCCCATGATTTCATCTGTGACAGACATGAGATGACAGTTTTCATATGACGGCATAACAAGAGTCAAACATGGTGGGAACCAATAAGCCATAGAACGACAATATAGACAATAAACTCGATGGAAGGAACGTGTTCAAGAAGCGAACAGCATCAAAACACTAAAAATTTCTCTATATCTGTAAGGTCAAAGAAAATAAAAGTAGTTTTCTCTTTTCTGTACGTTCATGAAATTAAGCTTTCAATATTTTGGGCAACTTTTTATTTTGTTGTTTTTCTATCAGATTAAATAACTAAACAAAATAAAAAAAGTTAAAAAATAGCTTTCTGTAAACAATTTTCTGCTGACATCAATGCTATGTGGCCGTTTCTTACGCGTGGTAGCGCAGCGAGCAATATGTAGTTGTACTCTGGAACATCCGCACTTTCCACCTCCTACCCACCCGGGTCATCTCACTTTGAAAAACCCCTCAAAAAGCTGTGACAAGCCCTTTTATGGCCAAATCCAACAGGGTGACTACCGGGTGTTACTAAACTATGGACTTGGACAGTCCAAAATGGACTACTAAAATATGGACTTCCATCGAAAACTATGGACTTCACAAGATGGCGCTGACTGTCTGAAACCCTGGACTTTAGTATACCTAAAATATGGACTTTAACCTGCAGAAACTATGGACTCTTCTAGATAGCGCTACTTCCAAATCACTGGACATGGGCGCCTAAACTATGGACTTTTAATGTAAAAAACTTATTAGATCCTAATATTTTTGATTTTCGCATTAGTTTTGAATGGTTAAATTAATATATGTTATAATTAAATATAAGTTAACAACAAATACATCCCGTCTCATTGAGCTAATATCTAACAAGGTCCTTGGGTATACGCCTTCGGGTTTAGCAGTTTAGGTTAAAATTTTTTTTTCAAAGATAAATGCTGTGCGACTTTGGTGCGGTGGGCTATGCCCACCACCCCACGTCGCACTAATTTTTACATGAATTAAGAGAGAAAAATAAATTTAAGATTAAGACAATAAAAACCTCACTATCACTCACTCCTATCAGAGAGAGAAAATCAAAATTCAAACTTTTGAACGAATTCAATTCGGTATACAAAGTATACCCTCAGGGATAAATGCGCACCAAACATGCAGTTGCCCTAAGACTAGAAAATCTACACATGGGGATTACGGAAAAAATACATAAAAAAAAACTTAAACCGATACGAACGAAAATATCCAGTAATGCTGTAAGAAATTAAAGTAAGAAGGTTGCCGAAATTTGGAATAAATCGGTGAAGTAGAAAAAAAGAAGATAGCAAAAAACGAAACTGACAATAAACCTTTTGGAGCCCAACTCCAAGAAAGGTATCGATTACTACGATACGATACTACGATACGATACATGATCAGAAACTTAAGAGCCTTCGGTATACTTAGAAGTATAACCCTCAGGGATAAATTAACCTCTTACAAGAGAGCTCGTTTTTGTGTAACTAATAACGATTGAAGGAATTTAAAAAAGCTGGACTAGACCGGCGATTCTCAATTCAAAGCGACACAAAGGTACGTTCCCGTTGAAGAAAGTTCAGTCGAAGCGATGGAAAATCGTCCGTAACCCTTATAGTGAGTGAGCTGGTTAGAAACAGCTCTTCTTATTGTTGAATGTTGTCATTTGAATGTCAGCATAATTAGTATAAAAATTACAAGAAGCTATAGTTTTAAAATTCGGAGTCCATAGTTTTAAATCGAAGTCCATAATTTAGTATGGCCATTGGTACAAATTCTAAAATATGGACTTCGACAGGCAGCACCATCTGGTGAAGTCCATAGTTTTCGATGGAAGTCCATATTTTAGTAGTCCATTTTGGACTGTCCAATTCCATAGTTTAGTAGCACCCGTGACTACCATGGTTGTAGATATAATGGTTCCCAGTCTCTGTGTTATAAGGTCCCATAAGAAAAAAATTGAAAGTTCTCCGTCAATGATCTTCCCTCAGGGCATCGAAACCCTTCGTTACTACGAAAGTGCTGCCATCTGCACACACAATCTCTAACTTAAAACAATAATTCCATGTCCATAAGAGATTTAACACATGGGGAACAGTCCCCCAGTGTTGATAAAGTTCAACCAACACAACACATGTATAATGGTTAAGGTGTCTATCTCTAGATCTTGGGTTCCGTGGTTGAATTCCATACATAGTCTATTTTCCATTTTGACCAATATAATAATAGTAAAATTAAATTTATTTATTTTTGTCATCTGAAATTAATCAATTAGAAATCATAAATCAATCTGTCTTACGCATGTTTATCATAGCCCTACTACTTTGTTTTGATTACTAGGGACTTAGAAAATTTCAGTGTTGTTACAGTGTTAGCTTTCCCCCTTCCAACACCAGCTCGCGGGGCTGTCGCAGTAACGAAAGATCACAAAAAAATCAGCTGCCTTATGGGACCTTAGAAGTTCTAAGGTCCCATAAGGCAGCTGATTTCTAAGATTCTAAGTTAGAACACAGAGACTGGGAACCATTATATCTACAACCATGGACGGTACCATCTCCTCTTTTACCATGGTGGGGGTTTCTGAAAGTGTGCTGCCTCTTTTGCTTGACTACTACCATTTCCCGTAAGGCGGTAAGGCCGTGTACCGGTCAAGCTGTCAGGCCAGCAGCAAAATTCAAACCTTTTTTTTTATCTCTTATGTGTTTAAAATGGTAAAACCACGTTGTTCTGTATGTTCAATTTATAAAAAAAAGAGATTACCCTAATTAATACCAAATGCCATAATGAGTTCTTTCTCAACGGAATTACTGAAAAATTTTCATTGACCGTAAGTGCTTCAGACACTTATCGCCCAAAAAATACGCTATTGCATTTGCTGTGGTTGCCTAGTGCCTACAATAGGAAAATCAAACTCGGTGAGTTTGAAAAGACGGAATCATTTTTAAGGGAAAATAATTTTACCATTTATTCCCTTTTGGCCATTGGTTTAAAGAGATCTTTGGGTTTTAGAGTTAGTGAATCAGAGCCTAAAAATTGATTTTGTGGCGGAACCCGTGCAATCATGTCGCCCCGGGGCCGTTTTGTTAGGGGATTGAGAAAGTGAAACCTATGATCAGGAAATTGCGGCCATGCTGGAGAAAAACGCGTTGAAATTTTCTTCAAAACCTCACCAAACCTCTTTTCTAAGTTCCTTTTTTGCTATCTCGAAAAAAGACGGCAAGTTTAGGCCAGTTCACAACCTTAAAATGCTGAATAGGTTTGTAGTATACTGTCATTTTAAAATGTAAGAGAAAATTCGATGTTGAAGCTCTTGGTAAATCAAGGGGATTGGTTTACAAAGATCGACCTGAGGGACGCATGCCTTGACGTCGCCATTCACCTTGATCATAGGCGGTTTACTCAGCTAAAATGGCGTAATTCTTTGTACCAGTTTACTTGCCTACCCTCTCATCCGCCCCGTGGGTGTTTTCTTAACTCACGTACCTGTGAAGGCACGGAATCCGTTTGATAATATACCTAGATGATATTCCCATCATCGGCTCGGATAAAGATAGTTTAATTCGGGAGTTGGTTTTGCGATATCTGTTTTGGGGTAACTTGGTTTTATTTTGAACAAGGAAAAATCGGTGAGCGCCCCCTTTCAAGAAATAGAATTGCTAGGCCTCCTGGTCAATTGTTTGGATTTGTCAGTGTCGTTACCGGAGGAGAAGGTAGCATCAGTTGTGCAACTTTGCGAGGAGGCGTTTGTCGAACAATTTTATCTCAGTTCGAGAAATGGCATTCATTTTGGAAAAAATCGCATGGTCGACTTACGCGATCGCATACCCAGGCTCACTACAGGAGCCTTCAACAGATTTATATTTCCCTCTCGAGAGAAAAAGATATGGGGTATTTGATTACTTTGTCTGAAGCGGCCCGGAGAAACTTGTCATGGTGGGTTTCAAATTTGGCGACGGCCAACGGTAAACCTTTGAAACAGAACGTCCCGGACGTAGTGATTTTCTCGGAGTCTTCTCTCGGTTGGGGCGCTTTTAGTTACGGAGTAAAGACTAATGATCTTTGGCCCCTCGCAGATCACTAAAGGCACATAAACGAGTTGGAACTCATGGTGGCTTTTAATTGCTTAAAAGCTTTCGCCAGTCACGCGACGGATTTGTCCGTGCTCCTACAGCTAGACAATGCGACAGCGGTCGCATATATTAACTAGTGGGGTGGTTCAAGATCAACCGTCCTCAATCAATTACCGATTGAGATCGTGTGAAGGAAAGTGGAAAACGACATTCAGGCTGTCTATCTTAATTTTATTTCAGATCAGGAATCATGGCGCAAGGCGGACTCGAAGGACAGGAGACTTTATCCAGCGATTTTTGCGAGACTAGCGTCGTTTTGGGAGATTAACGTGCGCAGTGGAATGCGCAACCGGTGAAATTTGTCAGCTGGCTGCCACAGCTGGATGCATGCCGGACGAACGCCTTGGCGTTCAGTTGGTCCAACCTGAGGGCATATGCATTTCCACCATTTGCACTCATAAATGATTACCTTTTCAAGTTACTCAGAGAACAGGCGGAGATTGTTTTGATTTGCCCTCATTTGCCGGGCCAGCCTTGGTTCCCTCTACTTCTGGAGATGGCGACCGACATTCCGTTTATTCTTCCCCGGGATCAACAGAACCAGAACTCAGCAGAAGGTCATCCTCACCAATTGTTAGAGTCGAAGTTGATTATTCTAACCGCCTGGAAGTTGTCTGGGGCGAGTTCGCAGGCAATGGCCTTTCGGGAAAAGTGTTAGACTTGTTGTTGGCGAGAGTTCGTCCCAGGACACAGGCTGCTTACCAGTCTGTCTGGTCGGCTTGGGTTGATTGGTGTTAACAACCAACATGGTCGCAGACCAGTCGTCGATCACTAGCGACGAATCGCACCTGCACTTTTTTAACTGAGGAAAGTCGATTCTTATTGACTAGCCAGGTGATACTCTCCATTGGGGCAGTTCCCTACCCCTTGGAACTGCCCCCTACCCTATCGACTCTTATCGACTAGTCGATGCTTATAGACTAGTCTTTATTTCTTAATTATAGACTAGTTTATATTATTTTAATCATTAATAATCATTGTTAGGTTAGGTTAGGTTAGGTTAGTAATAAACATATAATATAGGTAATATAATAAACAAACTAACAAATAGCTATATCAAAAAGGGTAGTCGATGAGAATCGACTTTCCTCAGTTAAAAAAGTGCAGAAAAAGGTAAGGGGAAGAAAAAGTACGTTGATAGAAGTTTCGATGGAACTGCTGAAAGATCGAAAAGATAAAGTTGAATGGAGAATATGGTTCGCATCAGTTTGGCCATTATTGCAATACACATTTCATCCCAATAAAAAAAGTTAATGAAAAAAGTAAAGTTTTTTTAGAAAATGAACAGTGAACATATGTTCACTTGTTATACTATAAATAGCTACTAAAAAGTTCGCAAGTCTTAATTCTAAAAGGTTTATTCTACTTTTACTACCAAAAAGCCCATTCAAACTTTCATATACTTCGCATATACTTATTTCTATAAGAGCTGGGTCGAAGGAGAAAGATTGGATGGACCTTAAGGAAAGGGGAAAAAAATACATAATTTTAAAAAACCCACTGGTCTGAGAATCTCGAATGTGGACTGGAAGGCGCCATTGTTAAGATTTAAAAAACACAGCCTTTATCAAATGAACACTAGATGGCCTTAGCAGCACTTTGCACGAAATGAATAGGAGAGAAGTCCCCGGCCTTCTAATTGTGGCTTCTCCTCCGCCCCTCTTCTTTTTTCAGGTTTTGACCACCCTTACAGAACGATCTCTTAGTTTCTCCACGATATAAAATAGACAGGTAGAGCAACTCAGAGAGGGAGATAGGGCTTAAAACCAACTACAAACTCGTAGAGGGTTTTTCGGCGTTGCCATTTGACTTAACTTTAGTAAAAGTAAAATTTTCTGCCTAGCCTTAGTGGGAAATGACTTTTAGCGCTATAAATATCAAACGGTAGCATATATTTACACAAACTCTTCGAAATTTATCGATAAATATATTAACCTTTAATTTAAGACCATTAACAGATTTTTACTACATTTAGTTTGTAAATTATGATTTTCTAAAGATTTGAATCGGCTCTTGGCCAATAGCAGCAAAGTTGTCCCTGAGGAGGGGTCTGGATCTAGCAGACTTTTGTTTTGTTATGTTTACTTTTGGGGGGGGGACAACTTTGCTGCTATTGGCCAAGAGCCGATTCAAATCTTTAGAAAATCATAATTTACAAATTAAAAGTAGTAAAAATCTAGTAATGGTCTTAAATTAAAGGTTAATATATTTATCAATAAATTTCGAAGAGTTTGTGTAAATATATGCTACCGTTCGATATTTATAGCGCTAAAAGTCATTTCCCACTAAGGCTAGGCAGAAAATTTTACTTTTACTAAAGTTAAGTCAAATGGCAACGCCGAAAAACCCTCTACGAATTTGTAGTTGGTCACGTGACCCGAGTTGCTCTACCTGTCTATTTTATATCGTGGTTTCTCTCTCTGCTGACACTACGCTGATTCGGTCGTCTCTCTTGACTGTTTTCAAAACAGTCTTAGCTAGAGTTACAAAGCAAAGGCAATTAAGGAAAACAAATTGCATTTACACAATAGTGACACTAGAAATAAGAAATATGTATAGAAATATATTAACCTAAAAGCTATAATGCATACATACCAAAAGTATGAATAATTATAAAGATATGTCTGTCTGAAATACTGATCAATGGACTAAGACTAGAAAACGTTTGAAAAAATGTGGTAGGCGTCTATTGAATCATACCTATTGATCGAAATAAGGTCTATAGGGCATATTAAGTACAATTTATAAGTAAACTTTTGGTACTATTGACACTTTTGGTAGTTCAGCTGCGACGAACCACCTTTCTAGGGATTTTATTGTCAAGCTGACTTTCATGGAGTTAAACTCTAGATATATATAACATGAAATGTTTCAAAGGAGACATTTTTCATTTTTCTGGGCCTTTTAATTTCAACAAACTGTTCACGGAAGACAATACAGTTGTTTTTTTAGTAATCTTCTAAACATGGCATTGAAACCTATGGTAGAGTGGGTGCAGATATATTACAAAGCAGAAATAAGGGAAGTTTTTGATGAAAAATAAGAAAGAAAATGTGCAAAAAACATTTGGGTGTGTCAAGTTGAGAAGCCTAATAAGGAGAAATGTGGGCATACGATGTGCATGTTCCAAAAAACGGGACAGGGAATTATAGTCGACATCTTCGTCATGAGCATCTCATTGAACCATTTCGTGGCAAAACGAAAAAATTTTCGGAGGTATATACTACCGACTTGAAGTTTTTTACAGTATGTAAAACTTTGTATGGAAATCATGAAATGCGATCACATGAGAGAGTTTAAGAATTTTGTTCGAAATTTTTGTACTTCAAATGATAGCAAACCATTAATGCAAATTTAAAATTTGCTGGTGCTAAGGTAAGTCAAGTACATCTGTATTAATATTATCTATTGACTTAACCTTGGACGCCGTGATGCACACAAGGCTTTTGACATCTGAAACGGGTTGTGACCAGTGCAAAAACTTCTTAAGTTCGGGCATCCACCCTTCTCGCTGAAAAATTTCCTCACGTTCCATGCTTTGAAAGTCATTAAAAGCGTAGTGGCTGGGGTGGCAATCGGGAATAAGGATTTTGTAGCGAGCCAAGTACTTCTTCATAAGTTTCGTAGTTCTTGGCGAATTAGTGTTCAGTTGGACAGCTTTTGCCAGCAGACTCCGAAGCACCTCGACTGCGACTCCTTCCTCCTGTCCCTTCTTCAATGTTCGCAGATTAAAACGTGCGCAAAAGCTTAGGCAAGTGATAATGTTTTCAAAATTTGCGTTTTGAGCTTGTAGCACGGTTGGTAGATGTCTTAGTACCAAACGCATTACTTCTTCTGTCCGTCCTTCAAGCATTTTTTTCTTTAAAAGAAATTCGTTGGAAATCTCGATGAAGAAAAGTGTCTTGATAAAACATTCTTCTTTCCTTTCCTGGCAGTTTTTCAGCAACATATGGTATGCCATTTCCAGATACAATTCGTTGGGATACATTTTGAACTGTGTTAGGATACGCTTGAGTTTGAGCAGGGTCTGCGTTGACATGTGTTTAGGACCTCTGCGACTAAGAAACACGCTGTTCAGCAATCCCGCCGTCTCGACTTCTTTTTGACCATGGAGGACGCGTCTTTCCAAGAGACTAAGTTCAAGTTCTGGAATTTTCAAAAAAGGGTAAATTCCCCGCAATTGTAGAGCTGTGCTCCATCATAAGACAACGCCTTGTGTGCGGACGCTTTCGTCTCCAAAGCAGACGCAGGCTGCGCCGTTCACTTCAAGTTTATCCACTAGACGTTTGATGTTATCTTCAGAGAAGTGTTCCCTGAACACAATGGCATAGACATCGGCTTCTTTGACGAAATCGTAAGCCGGGAGCGGGCCCAGAAGAATATCCAACATTGGGCCAGATGAAGTGACACTAATAGCAGTCGTACCCAGGACAACAGTTGTTCCTGTTGATGCATTTTGCATACAACTTTTCAAAGCTTCCACATGGATAGCAAAGCCGAGTTTACGTCTCTTGAGTTTGCCTTCATTGCTGGGTTCAGTCAAACATCTTTTCTCAGCCATTTTCGGGCCGCTTGCAAATACTTGGAGATACAGACGAAGCTAAGACGACTCTTGATGATAAAGACGTCCAATGCAGACACTTGGAGATACAGACGAAGCTAAGACGACTCTTGATGATAAAGACATCCAATGCAGACACTTGGAGATACAGACGAAGCTAAGACGACTCTTGATGATAAAGACGTCCAATGCAGACACTTGGAGATACAGACGAAGCTAAGACGACTCTTGATGATAAAGACGTCCAATGCAGACACTTGGAGATACAGACGAAGCTAAGACGACTCTTGATGATAAAGACGTCCAATGCAGACAAAGACACGATACAGCTGAAGACCTTGAAGACTCCTGAAGTCCTTATGATGACAAGCCACGAAAAGGCAGACGGCTGGGGGAGCTTTAAATTTGCTGCTGATCCAAGAGTGAGACGCGAAACCACGCAATTAAACTTTTCAGTTTAAAAAAATCAAATATTTTTTAAATATTTTGGATTGAAGGAAATTAATGTTGATCAATTGAAGTATTACTTAGCAAGACACATAGTTACAGAGAATTTTCCCTTTGCTTACATTGTAACCCAATCATTTTTTGAATTAATAAACGTTTTAAACACTAAAAAAACGCTAAAAAATGTAACAAGGGCATAATTTGACCCTTCACACGCCTCTTATTCTTGGGCGTACTGCGGCAACTTGTCCAAATTACCTCGGTGTGACGTTTAGAGACTCTCTTGTTTGAAAAACTCATTTCCTGAATAAATAACTCCACATTTACTACCTAAAATGCATAAAAATCCTGAAACCATAAAAACATGTACTAGTAGGATAACATGAAGTATGAAGGCCCCTTTAACCTGCCTGTGAACTTGACTGTCTTTAAAGTAAAAATTTGTTCAATTTTACTTAGATTTTTTTTTGTCTTAGGTTTTTGTCCAAATTCTCAGAAGATTTCCCTCGGTGTGACGCTCAGGGACTTTTCTGTTTAGAAATCTCATTTCTTGGCTAAATAACTCCACATATACTACCTAAATTGCATAAAAATCCTGAAACCATTAAATCATGTAGCAGATCCACCTTTACCTACTAGCCACCCGGGTGGCCGCCCGGGGTCCACAGGCAAAAGAGGGGCCACAACTGCATACCATCTATTTTTTTTTCAAAATATGACTTTAAAAAAATTTACAAGAATTACAAAATTTATTTTTTGCCCGGTGGTTGGGAAGAGGGAATGTGGGAGCATGGGGAATCTTGCCCGGGGTCCTCGTCCCAATAGAGACGGCCCTGTTTGGAATCCATTAAAAACGTAGGCATCCCAAATAGTTTTTAAACCCTTAAACAGAAATACAAAAAAGTACAATAAGGGAAAAAGAAATTTTGAAAGTAAAGCCGTGGTAAAGCAGAAGTAGTTGACCTTGTGGTTGGGTGAGACGGTGCAGAGAGAAAGTTTCTAAACCCACCTCCTGTCGTTGTTCCACGAGCAAAAGCCATCGATTCAACGCGAGAATTCAGCTCGTCAATTGCGTTCTGTCCTTCGTCTTGATTGAAAAATGTTACCAGGGCATGACTTGGTAACTTCCTCTTGTTCTTGGGCTTAAGACATACTGAGGCAATTGGTCCAAACTCTACAAAAAAAAATTTCAGTGCGACACCCAGAGACTTTCTCGTTTGGGTCATTTCTTGATCGAATAGATCCACATACACTACCTAAATAGCATAAAAATCATGAATCCATAAGTATAGTCCGTCTAAAAAAGTAAAAACAATTCTGGGGATGTTAAGGCCAGCTTCTCCTAAAAATTTGCTTAATTTAAAACTATGGTAATATAAAACTGTGTTGCAGAATGAAAAACTTTTTAAATCGACCATAGTAAATTTACTTTAAGAAATATTTTATAATTCAAATAGACTTTTACCTCACAAGTTTTTTGTCTTCGGGCATGGTTGTTGCAGCGTTTGGAAATGTTGAGATAACTGAAACGGAAGCTCATAACAAATGACAAGTATACAGTTACTTAAGGAAAAAGGTAAGATGTCAAAAATACTGGTTGAAAGGAATTCACAAGGAATATTCATACCAAGTGAAGATATATACAGTGGATTATGTCCCAGATAACACACACCTGAGCCAATGACGTCCCTTAGATGTCGTGTTGGGGCGGTTGCAACGTCCCAAGGACTCCCCATATCTCGGGGTTCTCGTCTTTGGGACTGGTTTTGGATGTGGCAATGTCCGCCTTGTCATCATCCCATTGTTGTGCCCAGCACAGTCCATGGGACGTCTCTAGGACGTGCTAAGTACGTACTTTACACCACCAATTATTAACAATAAAATCTTCTGCAATGCTTAAAGTGTCCGACTCGGGGATCGAACCATAGACCTTTAGCATTCCAAACTAGTCATCTAACCACTGAGCTATTTACTTCTTATGTGTATGGTTATATTGTATAACACCATTTGTGTAATATCACCAGAGTCATCCAAAGTCATCATAAGGATGGCTCTGATTTCACAAATTATGAATCGGATTTCAACTTTCTTGACAAGATGACGATAAATCATGATGAAATATTTTATTCAGTGAAGAACATCAATGAAGAATAAAATGGAGTCTGCTGGACTTGAACCACAGACAATTGATGCCAAATGCCAGCTAGCTACCCACTGAGCTATCTGAGATACTTTATTGTTTCTGTTTATTAAATTTAAGTCGTTGTTCCCGCGTAAAAACACGATATTTCTAAAATTTTCTAAGTGTTTTGTTGGAGCCAAAATGTATTCAATGGTACGGAAAAGGTACGTTCACATGGGACTGTGAAAATTGCCGCGCTTCGGTGCTTTTTTTGTTTTAAAAGGGACGGCTTTTAGATGTTTTATACTTGAGCCTGTCCCAGACGTCCCATTGGTACGTCTTTGGGGCTCGATTGGGACGAGAATTCCTATCTGGGGTAGTCGCTACTGAAGTGAGGAGAAAATAGAATTTAACCTATATGAAAGAAACAATGGGATTAGACATCAATTTTCATCGTACTGAAAGATGTAACAAATAAATTAACTTGTAGGCTTCTAATAAAAAACCCCAATTCTAGATGTGAACTTAATGAGATTCGGAATCCATTTAAAACGTAATGGTTGTGGGACGCAAGGAGGCATCAGCTTTTCGTACTTGTCCAACTACTTTTGCATCAAATTTGTGCAGGTTAGGGAGTTCCGGTTGAGTTGTAAAATTAGGGCCAGGAGGCTCCGAATCACCAGGCTGTTCCTTCTTCTTGGCCTTTCTTTAATATTTGGAGATGGTATCGAGCTGTAAAGCTGAGACACATCAAAACATTTTCGAAATTAGCACTGGGACATTGGAGAACATTTTGGAGATCTTTAAGCCCAAACTCATAATCTCTTCTGATTTTGGATCCAACTGTTGCTTCTTTAACATAAGCTTGTTAAAAAGGTCGATGAAAAATAAAACTTTGTTGAATACATTATCCCGAGTTAAGTTTTTCCCTTATTGCCATCCCTTCAGCAACGAATTTTAGCAGGTGTTGAAAAAAACGTCATTAGGATATAAATTGTTCTTAAATAGAACACGCATGATTTTCAAGATGGCTTGAGGGGCCCAGTACTTGCGTCTTTGTTAAGTCAGACCTTTAAGTTCTTCCAGTGTTGCAACTTCTTTATTTCCATTCAATGCTCGCTTTTCACTAATAGTTTGCTCTAGGTCTCTCTGAGGCTTGAACTAGATAATAATACGGATGCATCTTTTCAATGAAAATTTATAATCCATGCATCACAATCAACGGTGAGGAAAAAATCTTTACAAGTATCAACGACAGTGCGATGGTTTCTGAACGGTAGTGCTAGTGTTAATTGAGAGCTTTGGCCATCTCATAATTGGTGTTGCAACATGTGCTACCTTAATTGCATAAAAGTCCTGAAACCATAAAAACATGTAGTACTAGTAAAACATGAAGTTTGAAGGCTCCTTAAACCTGCCTGTGATTTTGATTGACTGTCTTTGGAGTAAAAATTGGTTTAATTCTACTTAGATGTTTATTCTAAATAAAAAACAGAACCGGGCAACCCCTTTTTCTTGGTCGACACAATGCTTGGGGTCAGCTTTATGGAAATCCCCCAGTTCAAACAGCTTCAATCGTTAATTTCGGTAGTGCACTCCTGAGAACAGTGCCGGTACAGTCATCGAGCCACCTACTCATAGAGCCAACCCGGTTATCGGGCCATCTGCACCAGGTCAGCGCCATGACGAGAGAACTGAGAGAAGCTATGGGGGGGGGGGGGGGGGTTGAAAGGCAGGAATAGGATTTCGGCCATAAAAATGTGAATAAATTCATTTTTTCATGAATAAAAATCTCGAGGGATACATATAATTATATAATATGTATTACTCTGGTTGGTTTTGCTAATAATAAATTTAATTGAGTTCACAACGGCCATCGATATATAGTATGGTGTACATAGTATAAAGTACAGTGAAGGTAAAATGGCAGGTTATTGCATGTATTTCACTCAGCCCCAACGTGGTGGCACTGCGATCGCGTGTCCAGTTATAGAGCCAACCTCTCATGGGGCCACTGCACCAGGTGGCCCGATGACTGGACCGGCACTGTACTAGGGGCCCCGCACATTTGCCATACGATACGTGTTCTGTCTTGAAAAGATACTGTGTGTGGTCGTAACGCTGGTACCTGAAAGAACTCCTAAATCCGGGAGTTGTTGTTTAAGAACTCCACTGGGATAATAATGTAGTTCTTTCCCAGAATGCAGGCTTAAATTAGGGAAAGAATATAATCTCTAGCCTATTTAGTGTGGAAGAAAAGTGTGATGTGTGCCCTCCGTGGATAATATAGGAAAACTCATGGATAAACTAAACACCCTCCATGGATAAAGATAAAAAATTAATACCGGATGCATATCTAAATAATTGTATACTTGGAATAGGTGGGATACTCCATAATGTAACTACCCGTGCGAAAAAATGTAGTTAAAAACTAGCTAGTACCTAGTTGGTACAAAAGGTTGGTGTCAAGTGGCAATAGCATGTTTTTCGCGTGCTAGCTTTGCACCCCTACGAGCAAGCTTTTTACTTGTTGAAATCAAGTATTCAATAATAAAGCTAGTTTCTTGGTTTTATGAAAAAACCTACTTTTAAGCTAGCTAAACAAAAGCATTTAAAATACTTAATTTTAACCTACATGGATAATTTAATTAATAATTATAAAAAAATCTTTAATCGAAAAAGATTCATTTTTATTTCTGTTTATTGCACATGAGTTTAATGGTTATTTCGCATACAAAAACTCTTCCATATATAACTTATAAAAAGTCACAAAGAAAATTAACCGTAAAGTAGAGAGGAGGCAGTTCCACATTATATCATCAACGACGAACAATAAAAGCTAACGGTTATAAAAGAGGCAGGTTATTAATAAAACGCCGAAACTGGAATAGTAAATAAATCAAGTGGAGAATCAGACCAAAAGTTGTGGAAGATAATAAATGACAATGGAGAACATAAGCTGGATATCGTCGTCGTTTTCTTCGGCAGCTGGTGATGACGAGACTTGATTATCAAAATCAAAGCTACGTACGGAAATATTATCTTCGATATCGTCAACACCATCTTTAGAATTATCGATGTCATCTTCGCTGGCACTATTTTCGATCAGTTTTTTTCGTAGGCCTATGTGATGATTTTTCTCCTTTGTTCTTAGCTGCCGTATGACATGAACGAAGTCTTGCACCCTCGCCACTGTTTATTGCTTTGCCAGATGGAACCACCTTGTACCATTCTTTCCTATTTCTTCGCACAAAATCGTTTTAAATCGAAAAGCAAGGAATCTCATTATAAAGGCAGATGCCATTAAAGATCACATCTTAAAGAAGTCAATTCAGGCAATGGAAAAATTGAAAAATGATTTGCAAGCTCCAGAAGTTGTTTCTGCTAATTGTTCAAGAGACGTGTCAGTAAGTTAATCGTTGTCAGCCTTTCTTCAGCCAACACTCTCATTGTTGGTCAGTCATCTTCCTGCTGCCAAGTTAATCGCGGTGAGCCCTCTTCAACCAACGGCCTCGTCGTGGTCAGCAATCTTCAGCCAACGCGTTCATCGTTGGCCTGTCATCCCTCTGTTGCCCAAGCCGCGTTGTACCTTCTACACTCTTAGTCTTCAGCCGACGCCTACACCGTTGGCCAGTCACTACTTCTGAGTAGGTGTCCAATCAATTAGCATCCATTCAAGTTGATTTGAGTCCTGCAACGTTCCACCACGCGTAAGCTCTTTTCAAATGGCTGATGAGGACCTTCAGTTACTTCTTGTTTTGGAAATATCTTATATTCTATACCAATACATATTGATCAAAATTATCGGCATCAGACATTCTCTTGCAGGAAGTGCAAAGCGTATTTGCATGCGGCAGTTAGGGCACCTTTTTTATTTTTCCCGGCCCCTTTACAAAGTTCAACCCCACACAACTCGACTGAAACGTATGGCAGATGTCCAAATGTCGTGTTCCTCTGATGAAAAGATTTTAAATGAATTAACAACTGTTTGTTGAAGCCATTTAAAATACGTACTTGTATTTCATTTGTTGGCCATAACGCTTTTGAATTACGAGGACTGGATTCTCAAGTAGGCGCTCTATGCCCCCCAATGGCTTACCAACTATCAGGCAGAAAAGTGTTGCTTCAACAGTCTCGAGGGAGTTTCCCGAATCCACATAGATAGCTCCGAGAAGAGCTTCCACCACATCCGCAAATTCTTTAGGGGCCGTCACTTGTACAGCAATGCTTTCGTGGGACGCGGGTGCTGGATACTAAAAAAAAATTATGTTGGGTAAAATTTAGTTGAAATGTTATAGTTACTTCGTGAATATATTGATGTCCGTTTTTTTTTTGCGCTGCAATGAATCCTTGTATTTGATTACGTAGGCCACGATGCGAGACCTCTATATAGTCTCTATATGAAAAAAAACTTTATTCACACCAATGTCAGGGAAAAACAGTTTATTTGGGGCTTATCTTTGTTTCATTTAACAGTTTTTTTTTAGTTTTCTTATCAAAAGCTAGCTACACAGTACACACATACACATAAGCTGATTGGTATCATCTCATAATTCATAAAACAACTGAAGCAAAAGTAATTATTCATTATAGAAAATATGATAGCCTTTATTCCAATACCTTCCCCATCCTTTGTGTGGGTGCAGGTGGCGTGATAGCTGCCAACAAATATAAATATACAATACCTACCACTTGAAGGTTTGCAAAAATTTGCAAAATCAGAATAATTCTTTACTTTAGACGTGACTTTTAACTGTAGATTCAAGACGACAATATTGCAGTCGTCGTGTTTTCTTTGTTGTAGCCCTTTCTTAAATGTCATGTTCCCTTCTTTTTCTTATATTTAGTTAAGAATTGGAATGAAGTTTGATGATAAGTCATAAAGATTTATGTTCAAAATTTTTTAATAATAGGAAAAGGTGAATTAATATCCTGGATGTTTGAAAATTTATTAAAAATTCAGGTATTGATTTTCATTCATTCATTAGAGAGTTGTGTTGTGAGAGTCGGGGCCATCTAGCGGACGAGGATTGGACTGTGCGTTACAGGCTTGTCAGCTGGTCCCGTAACTACTTGTATTCAATGGCGGCAGTGTGTTTGGGTGGAAGTTTCGCTGTGGTCTCGATGTTATTGTTTGGATTTACCCTTGTGTCCCTGTTCCTGGAGATTGAGGTAATTATAATATTGTGTGATGTTTTGGTTTTGTCTGTTTTGTTGCTTGTGTGCTTTGTGTGGAGTTCTTGGAGCTATTCCTTTTGTTAGCCATGGTGAGGCTTGATTTGGCTTGAATTGACTTGTGTATGGCGGGAGTCCGTCCATGTTGGAGAGACTTTTGAATGAGGGTTCGAGTTTGGAGAGTGAGTGGTGTTTTTAAGATCTTGTTTGTTCGCAGCTTTTTAGAGATGAATGATTGTTTTACTTTTTCTTTTAGGTCCCTGGTCACTTTTGTCCAGCTGCTGGTGTAGTACTCGATGTGTCTTGGAGTTTTGTGGCATAACTTAACTGTTTACTTTCTTCTTTAGGTTACACGTTACCCTGCCATGCAGGGATACTGATTGATGGATGTTTATTTGCTTGTGGCCTCCTACTGGCTATTGTTTGGGAATTGGAAGGATGATATCCTACTTGGGTGAGTTGCGAGGTTCTTTTTTAGATTTTTTAAAGCAGGAAGTGAGTGGTGGGAGAATTCCACCCCGTCCGGACTGGTTGTAGTCACACAACCGAAAAAAGTGACTGGTCCCCATTATGATCCTGTGGCGTTCGTAGACGCTTTTTGAACTCCTTCCCCTCGTCGGTAACCTATGGCTAGATTATGCTAATCAGGGCGGATTGCGTAAGGAACTGGGTCGTTAGGTTCCTGATTTTGAACTGGGAGTCTGTGTCGATAGCAGGATTGAGGCCGAGCATGTTATTAGCGTTGAAGTCAAGGTTCCTAGCCGAGAAGAACTGGCGGATTTTAAGGCGGAATTCCTCGTTCCTTGGGCAGGATTCTAGAACGTGGCGGGTGTTCTCAATGGCTGGGCAACCGAAACGGCAGCTCGGGTCGGCTTCCGGGTCTATCCTGTGGTTGAATGCATTGAGACGGTTGTGCCCTGAGCGGAGTCTATGCAGGCATATAGCTACCTGCCTGTTTGCGTGTTGGTGCCATTTGATGATGCCTAGTCTGGTTCTCATCTGAATGCAACTTTTATTGCAATTCTGTTGGTTACGGAGGAGGCTGGTGGCCCAGTTGGCCCTTATTATTGCGACCATTTCTTTAGGGGAAAGACTGTTGTTGATTCTGTCTCCGTCCTGGGTGTTACACTCCATAGCAGCCAGTCTGTCCGCCCTTTCATTTCTTTCTATGCCAGTGTGACTGGGGATCCATGTCAGTCTGGTTCGGGTGCCGCTTGATTTGAGGCTGGCAATTATTTCCCGGGTGGCTGTAACCGCTTCATTATCCGACAAGGAATTCGAGGAGATGGCAGTGATGGCTGAACTGGAGTCGCTGTATATGATGGCTTCCGGGGGGCAGTCGTCCACGTCATAAATTAGCTTCAGGGCCTGGTATATGGCTGTGACTTCCGCCGTGAAGACGCTGGAGCCTTTTGTTAGCGTCCAGGCGTGTTCATGGTTTAGGGAGGGGACAAAAATAGCGCAAGTCGTGGACTCGGGGGTTGATGATTTGGATCCATCGGTGTAGGCCCTGACGGATGTCACCGGTGCGCTGCTGTTGAGGGTAATGAAGAGGTTTGTTGCCCGGTGCTTGCATGCCATGGCTTGCTCTTTGTTGAGGGGGAACCATGAGGTTTTGCAGTCGGGTGGTCTGCTGGGTGGTGGATACTTGTAGGTGGATGGGAGAAGAAGTTGGTGTGAGACAAGGCTTATGCCCAGGGATTTAACGAAGTCCAATTCCTTGATTAATCCTGGAGTGCTTCTAGGTTTCCATTGGGTGGTTGAAGTGGCGAGCTGGATGAATGGCTTGTGCATTGGGTTGTGAGGCTTGTAGCTTAGGTTTATCATGTATTTACGTTTGAGCAGTTTGGTTCTCCAGCTGAGGGATTCCGTCCCTGTTTCCGCGTACAACATTTCTACGGGGTGGATCGTTTCGCGCCCAGTATGTTCCTTAGGATCGCGCGCCCCACTACGTCCACTCTTTCCAAGTTCGTTTTGCTGGCGCTGCCGTACGCTATAGCCCCATAGTCCATCAGGCTTCTGACGAGGCTTTTGTAAAGGAGAACGAGTGTTTGGGTGGTTGGACCAGCTTTCGATCTAGTCAGGATAGAGAACAGGTTTTTGAGATTGAGGCAGCGGTTGGTTACGTGATCGATGTGGGATTTCCACAGCAGCTTTGAGTCGAACCAAAGTCCCAGGAATTTAAAGGTGGGTTGGGAGGGGATTCGATGGCCATCCAGGTAGAGAAGAGGATCGTTCCCAGGTTTGTGGGCTCTCGTGAACACCACCATCGCGTTTTTATCTGGAGCGAACCTGAACTTCCATTTCCTTCCCCATCTTCGGACTTTGTCTAGGGCTGGCTGTAGGGTCACTTCGGCGTCCGTTGGGTGCTTGACCATCGAGTAGAGAAGTACATCGTCGGCGTAGAGTAATATTTTCGTCACTGGGGTGGAGGAAGGGAAGTCGATTAACATGATGTTGAACAGGATTGGGCTCAGTACCGCGCCTTGGGGAACTCCGTTCTCTACTGGAGCTGGAGTGGAGGTAACGCTTCCGATCCTGACACACATACTGCGTCCAGATAGGAACCCCTTAATCCATCCTAGGAACGAACCAGCTATCCCTTTTTTAGCCATCTTGAAGAGCAAGCCTTGGATCCACACCGTGTCGTAGGCTTTGTTTATGTCGAGGAAGGTGGCCACCGTCGAGCGTTTTTGGTTGAAACTTTGCTTGATGTCGGTGTCCAGCTGGGCAATCTGGTCTGTTGTGCTGCATCCTCTACGGAATCCTGCCTGGGCTGTATTAATGATTCCTTTGGCTTCGAGGAACCAGTGTAATCGGTTGGCCATCAGTCTTTCGAAGGTTTTTCCTAGGTTGGAGGTGAGCGATACTGGTCGGTATGAGTTGGGGTCGTCTGCTGGCTTGCCTTTTTTTAGTAGGGGGATAACCACTGCGTTTTTCCACTGTGCCGGGACGTAAGTGTAAGTCAAGAGCGTGTTGAACAGGTGAAGGAGTGATGTTTTGTTGGGTATGGACAGATTTCTTATCATCTTGTTATGGATCAGGTCGAGCCCAGTCGCATTGCTTTTTGATTTCGGCATGGCTTTGTCGAGTTCTTCCGGCGTGAAGGAGTCGTTCAGGGGGTCGGTAGTTCTTGATCGGATTTTGTTGCTTATTTCTGCCTCAAAGTGCCTATTGTTGGCAATGTTTCTGGGGTGGACGCTACTGAATCTGTCTAGGAACAGGGCGGCTTTCTCCTGGGGCGTTTGAAAAGTGTGACCACCAGACTTGAGGGCCTGGCCGGTGGCAGAGGCGTCGGATCCGTTCCCAACCATGTTTCTGACAAAGGCCCACATTTTTGGTTGGTCGTTTGGGCCCAGGTTAGCAATGAAGGTTGACCATGCGTTCTTTTTGGACGTGATGATGGTTCTTCTTTTCCTAGCTTCGGCTTTTCTCCATTCTTCCCGTTTTGTTGTAGATATTGGGGAGTCCCTCCATTCCCTAAAGGCTCGGCGTGCTTCTTTTACCGCTGTCTTGCATTCTTCATCCCACCACGGGCGGGCTGGGCCTTTGTGCGATGCTCTGCAGCTTGGGTTGGTTCTTCTAAAGAATTGCTCGTTGCTGGCCTCAAGGCCGTTGGTGAAAACCGTTGTCGCCGTAGCCGGATCTGTGATATCGAAGAAGTTCTGAGATGTGAGGAGCTCTTCCAACCGTTTGTTCCAGGCAGGCCACATCTCCTCATTGATGGCCCAGGCTATCGGACGGCTTGCGTAGTGCACTACACTGGCGTTCAGTGTGGTGATGATGGGTAGGTGGTCGCTTCCCATGTAGGGGCCTAGTGTGATTGTGGCTGAGGTGGCGATGGATGCTGCGGTGATGGTGAGGTCGATAGTGGATGCTTTCCCAGACACTGGGTCTAGGCGAGTACCAAGGTTGGGTGGGGTGATGAGACAGGCGTCTTGGTCGTTTATCAGGGCTTCATAGACGGATTTGCCGGCCTTGTTCACAGTGGCGTTAGGTTCCCATAATGGGTGGTGTCCGTTGAAGTCACCGCCAAGCAAGTATGGGTTGCTTCTGTCTAGTATGGCCTCAATCTCTTCGGTATCGCAGTTGGCTCTGGGTATGTAGATAGAAGTGAAGTCAATGTGTTGGTTGTTCCTGAAAAGAATGCTGGCACCAATTGCTTCAATGGTGTCAGGTTGGTTGTAAGATATCGGGGAGAACTGTAAAGATTTTTTAATTAGTATAGCCACTCCTCCCCCCAGTCTATTGGGGCGGTCCTTCCTGAGGATGTGGTGGGACTTGAACTTAGGAGCGAAACCGCTGTTCCAGTGGGTTTCGCTGAGTAGGGCTACTTCTGGATTAACCAAGGATAGATAATGGCGGAATTCTTCTAATTTTGATTTGGTGAGGCCTCTAGCATTCCACTGTAGGCACTTGAAATTTTCGGTAGTCGGATTAATCATCGTTGTTGGCGGAGTGATCCATGTCATCCTGATCGGAGAGTCTGAAATAAGAAGATGGTGAAGGGGGGATTGGGTAGTTTAGCATGACATCGTCGTGCCTGAGAAGAGCTGAGTGCCCCGTATTTACCGATAGGCCTGGGTTAGCGGGGTGCCTCGAGTTCAGTGGGGGTTGATGAGCGTGATCGGGAAGGTTAGGCTTTAGGCCGAAAGTGGACATCATTGCATTCATAAACCCGTCTAGTTTGTCAAACCTTGTGGCTAGTGAGCCGGCATTCTCCTCTTGCTTCGTGATCACGTCGTCGAATCTTTTGTCGAAACGATCGAATCTTTCATTCGTTTTGGCCAGGTCTTCGGTTAGGTTCCCTATCTTCTCGTTGATCTTAGGGATGGTTGATTCTCTTAATGACTTCAGCTCAGACTGCAGCGCTTGCAGCTGCAACTTGAGCAAGCCGAGCTCCTGCGATGGCTGGGGGTCCAGGCGGGCTGGCGGGATCAGACGTCTTGATGATGCGTTGTTGAGGTTGGTGACTCTTGTTCGGGCTTCTCCCACGGTGATCCCTTCCAAGTAGGCCATCTTTAATATCTTCTTCATCTCCAGGAAGGCTGGGCATTCGTTGCAGTCGGATTCATGGGTGTGGCTGCCGCAGTTGACGCATCTCGTGGTGCATTCTATGTTGTCAGGGGTGCGGCCTTCCGCACTTCTTACAGTGGGTGTTGTTGGATCCGCATCTTTGGGAGGTGTGTCCTAACCGCCAGCACTTATAGCACCTGTAAGGGTTAGGCACTGACACTTTTACCTGGTAGCTCATCGACGCCATCTTGACCCTGTCCGGTAGGGGGGAAGAAAAGGTAAGGATTACTGTCTCTGACAATACATCCGGTCTTCCTCTCATGGGTAGGCGTTTCACGTGGGTCACATTCTGGTCTGCTAGGGCCTCTTGGATCTCTTCTGTTGAGTCATTTATGGGGACCCCGAAGATAACTCCGGTTCTGTAGGCGAATGAGCTATTGGGGAGAGAGCAAAGCACTGGTCTTCCCTGTAGAGATTTCAGCTCAAGGAGTATGGCTTGTTGGTCCTTGTCATGAGGGTGAACGGCCATGTCACCTCCCATCAGGATCGAGGAGTCCTTGGGTTCCCCGGCTATTTCTATGATCTCGGCTTGGATCCTTTTCCGCTCTGCTATGTGCATGTTCTTGAAGCTGGGTTTGTTATCCGTTAGTTTCACAATCACAGGGGGGAGTTGGGGATCACTACCGCATGGTTTTTTGCGGGGAGGGCTGCGGGATTCTAGGAGGTTCTCTGGGCCCATTGTTAAATTATAGCTTGGCGCAATTCTCGCGAGTGTGGGTGCTGGAGTGGAGGCTGGGATTCGGGCGCGGGTGGTGACCGGCGGTACAAAGCGGGGGGGCGTATAAGTAGGTCTGAAGCCTTATGTGAATTGTGGGGATCACTGAGAGCGATGTGAACACGTCCTTTCACTACGAAGGTTTAGACCGACTCGTTCATGATGCCTTGTTCATGTTCATTGACAGCTAAAAGTAATCAAACTAGGACTTTGAACGGTCGAACAAGGTACCAGCCGCCAAATTTTCGCATTTCCCTCTGCTGGCGGGAAACCACACATAAATATTTTTTTTCTTACCAGGGGTTCGTTAAGCGACAACGCTAGACCGTGCTCCAGCACGGTTGTCAGCGTTGCCAAATTTGAAATTTTCTATTTTTATGAAAACAAAAAGTGTAGACGATAAAAAGTTTTGCAAGTCTAAATATTTACATATTCATTTAAAAAAAAATGAATCTTTTGGAAATCGCGATGTTATTTTTAAACCAAGTAATTGGCTTTTTCCAGATTATTGACGACGATGATATTGACAACATTATTTTTGAGATGTTTCACAGAAGAAATAATTTTTTTAATGAATATCTTGAGCGTGAAAGACTGGAATTAGAAACGATAGAATTAAACAGGGAAGTGTATTTTACAACTTATGTCGGAACTTGGTTTGAAAGATATCCTGAACTTCAATTTCGTAGAGATTTCAGATTTTCAAAAACGGCTTTCCAGGTACTAAATATTTGTTTTCGTTTTGCAAAACTGGCGAACATCGCCTAAAACGTTTACTTTTCAGAATCTTATTAATGTTGTTGGTCCAGCTATAAGAAGGCATAATATGTACGTTGGCATTCCAGTCACGGATAAACTATTGATGACACTATGGTGCCTCGCAAATAGGGAAGCTTTTCGAGTACTTTCTCGGCGTTTTGGCCTAAACCGTGGAAACGTCCATTATATCGTAATGAAAACATGCCGACAAATAGCCAGAATAGCCAGCAATTTTATCAAGTGGCCTGATAGAAATGAATATTTGGGTCTCTCCAACAACTATAGACTTCCAAACACTTTGGGTAATGTTTAAGAATTTTCTCGAAGAATTTTTTCTAAATCATACATTTCTTTGAAGGTGCTGTTGATAGTTTTGAGGTCGAAATCAGACAGCCCCTGAACAAACTGCCGGCTTATACAAGCAGGAAATGTCGAACTACGGTTAAGGTACAGATAGTTGCCACGAAAGACCTTAAAATTGTTGATGCTAGCGTAGGGTGGCCGGGAGCCATGCATGATGCACGCATATTTAGGAACAGCTCACTTTCGGCAGCAATAAGAGTTCGACTTGCGGGCACACCTTACCACATATTGGCAGATACTGCGTATCCTTTGATTGAACGCATTATGGTGCTTTATAGGCGAAATCGGGAACTTGAACCACACGAAGAAGAATTTAATGCTATTCTAAAATCGGAACGGCAAGACGTCGAACGCGCCATCGGCTTAATTAAAATGAAGTGGCGTCGCTTAAAATATCTTGACGTGTTCAAACTGAAAAACGCCCATACCATCTTGATGGTTGCTATTTGTCTACACAATTTTGGCTTGGCTCAAGATGGCTGGATCGACGACGCTCCCTTCATACACGAAGAAGAAGAAGAAGAGGACGAAGATCTTCACGTTGACGACGAAAATGACAATTTTGACGAAATGAGGACAGGAATAGAAAAAAGAAGACAAATCGCAGAAAACTTGATATGAATTCAGCGTGTACTGCTTTAATAAATGAGAAAACACTCAGAATTTTGTAAAATTCTTATCAATAAACTTAAGTGAAAGATTGCATATTGCACAACGCCATATTTGAACTTAGTCATAATTCTTCTTTTGCACTATTAGAGATCAATTTTTTTACTTCAGTCTGAACTTAGTTATTTAATGGGAAATGTCTTAACTTCAAGAGAAACACAATTATTGAAATGACTTCGTTTGATCTGCTGTTGATTGGGAATTTTGAATACTTGTTTACATCCATTGCCACCATAATGAATTACTCAAGTGAGCCTCTGTTATTACTCGAACCACCCTAAATAAATGAATACAATGTTACTGTTCTTTGTATATAGTACGATGTATAATCAATATTTTCACCTGAGAATTCGTTGTTTGAAGTTCAATGACTCACTTCTATTTACTCTGGTTTTTAATTTTTTTGGAGGTTGAGAGGGTGGAGAATCATCGCCTGGCCGCTTCGGCTTTTCTCTCGCACCAACTTCATGAACATATTGCAACGTGACGGTGTCGTCAAAACCAAGAAGTTCGTTCATTTTTGCATAAAAAGCCAATGAGACCGTCGACCACCTCCTTCTTTGGCCTTCTCATTAATCTCATGAAATCTCTCTCGCATAGATTTCATTTTGGAAGCACACCTATCAGCAGTTACTGGAAATCCTTTACTAGCCATGAGTTTGGAGATCTGTGTAAATTCAATCATTCAATTACCAAAAACACATAATATAAATTGTTTTAACTTATTATGTCGTTGACCAGTTTTGGAAAAATCAGATGTAATAGGTCCGTTGGTACTTGATACGCTGATGGGTATCACCGATTTTGAAAGAGCTGTATAAATAAAGACATATTTTCTTAAGAAAAAGAGAAAAGAATTTAAAATTATCAATAAAAGCTACCATTTTCATGAATTTGTGGAGTAAGATGAATAGATTTCACTTGTGTGGATGGGCCACTTTTCTCGCTCTCAATCACCACACCTTTTCCATCTGAAAACGATTTAGAAAATAACTCATTAAGTGCTAAATATCCAAAAAAATTAATTTGAGTTATTCTTACTTGATTTTGAAAGAGTCAATCCCACATGAGTGACCACTGGCTTTGCTATAGTTGTAACCGACGAAGATACTGTGGTAGAAAGATTTGATGCAAAGGTTGGTGGCATTGATGGAGCTAACTTGACAGTAGTAACAGCCGTAGGTTGCTTTGGTTGATTATGAGGCTTTGCAACACAAGGTAATCGAACCGTTAATAGTGTAACTGTACCTCGTGGAACGATTGGCGGGTTTCCACCCGAAATCCCTGAATAATTAACATACACAATAATTTTTTATTCTACAAGAAAATAAAGTTCTGCATCATACTTACTTTGAACTAACGGTGAGTTGCTGTAGACATATTTAACTCCATTTACCTCAATAAATCGAGGAGAAGGCTGTATTGGAGCACGAGACATTTAACTTCTTTAAAATCACTTGAGATAATAGCGTCGGCTGCTCAAAAAATTCTGCGTTGCCACTACTTAAAAAAATTTACGTTGCCAAGTATAAAAAATTACACCGCTATTTCGCAACGTTCTAGAAGCTCGTAAAATGCTCGATCTAAAAACATCGAGTGGTCTGGCACGTTCTAATTATACTTTGATTGGTCGACACAATTTTCTTGAGATATTTGACAGCGCCTATTGGTCGGCAGACCGCGCTTTCTCGCATTGTAACTTAACGAACCCCAGGCCCGTGTTGGGTCGCTACCTAACAGGTTGCATAACCTGCGTGTCGTGCTTCAGGTTGGCCCGCTCATTTGATTGTAGCACTGTGCCCTCTGTCGGTGAATTCAAATTTTGTTCAATGAAAAGGCAATTTAAGGAATATCAATCAACTAGGACAGCTCCAATGATTTAAGAGTATTAGGGACGCTTCAATTAAAAAACAGACAGTTTTGTATACGGCTAACTGAACAAATTTTTCACGAAAGACAATATATTTGTATTTTTTCTTCTAGTAATTTTCTAAACATGGCATCGAAACCTATAATAGAATGGGTGCAGAAATATTACAAAGCAGAAATAAGGGAAGTATTTGATGAAATTAAGAAAGAAAATGTGAAAAAAAACTTTTTTGGTGTGTCAAGTTGAGAAGCCTGTAATAAGGAGAAATGTGGGCATACGTATGTGCATGTTCCAAAAATTGGGACAGGGAATTATAGTCGGCATCTTAGTAATGTGCATCTCACTGTCCTGGTAAAACGACAACATTTTCGGAGGTATGTATCAGGTTATAAAAATCAAATATACGCCTATTTTAAAGTATTTTTGATTGAAGGAAATTAATGTCGATCAATTGAAATGATTACTTAGCAAGACACATAGTTAAAGAGAATTTGCCCTTTTCTTACGTACGTTAAAAGCCAATCATTTCTTTAATTAGTAAATGTTTTAAATCCGAAAGCAAGGAATCTCATGATAAGGGCAGAGGCCCTAAAGATCACATCTTAAAGAAGTCAATTGAGGCAATGGAAAAACTGAAAAGTGATTTGTAAGCTCCAGAAGTTAGTTGTATTAGTTGTACATGCGACGTGTGGATATCCCCATACAATGCCGCGATTTTTGCCTTATCTGTACACTGGATTGATGCTAAAGGAGTCTTAAAAGTAAATAATTGGCATTTATGTTTTTTTTTATAGAAGATAAAAACTCTGGATTTTTAGGATATCATTTTAGGGGCAGTTGAAGTAGACGGGAAACACTGGTGGCAATTTAGCCAAGTTAGCTATTGATATATTACAAAAATACGATATTTTGGAACAAATATTCTGCATTACGACTCAAAACGCCTCTAATAATGGAACAATGCCAAAAGTGCTAGAAAAAAAACTCGGCCAATTTATGGCTGACAAACATATTCTCGGCTGTGGGGGATGTAATTAATTTGGCTGCAAACTCAGTACCAAAAGCCCTTGACAATCTCAAGAGCGTTGATGAGATAAATATGAAAATGAAGAACGATTGATTCTTCTAAACTAACTTCGGATCAATTGTAATGCAGTTTCACAAAATATAGCAACTACTGTTCAAAGTTTGCGTCAGAAACACCAATCTTTTGAAAAAATGGTCCATTTAGCTAACATTCCTAATAATCCGAGTCTGATTCTCGACTGTCCAGCTCGGTGGAATTCAGCTTTTGAAATGATTAACCGATTTATCAAGTTAAAAAGGCTTATTGAAATTTTCATCACATCTGACAATACTCGTTTAATTTTCATCACATCTGACAATGACTCAAAAGGATTGGCAAATCGTTACGGAACTGAAAACATTGCTTCAACCACTTGATGACATTACAAACAAACTATTGAAAAGTAAATACATCCATCAGGAACGTTCTTCCAGCCTATGGAGCTTGTCCAGAGGAACTTGAAAAAATTGCCCTCAAATATCCAGCTTTAACTGAAGTTAAAAAAGGAATTTAAAAAAAAAATTAAGAAATATTACAACGCAGCTAAATCAAAGTCAATTTATTCAGTGGCCACAATTTTAGATCCACGGTATAAGCTTAACAAAAATTTCTGAGAGAAGCGGATCCCTATTCTCAATTCTTCCAGAAAAATACAAGTACTGATTCAAATTTAGTTGATACAGAAGAAGAACCAAGCTGGATTAATAATATGTTCAAAAAAACTAAAAAATCTTCTCTAGACGAAGAAATAAAAACGTACGTGGTGGAACCAATATTAGCTAACAAATGTGACCGAATTGTTTATTGGATGGAGGAGGCGTCTACCTATCCTAGCTTATTTCTTATGGCAAAAAAGTATTTGAGTATTCCTGCAACCAGGACGCCCTCCGAGAGAGCTTTTACTGGTGGTAGACTGATTTGACATAATACACGGGGATCTATGTCCTCACAAGTTCTTTCTGTTCTCATGTGCTCCCAAAACTGGATTAAAAATGGGCTCTGGGAGAGTTAGATGTTCCTGAACCAATGGCAATACATTTGTTTGCTCTAAGTACATTGTATTATTACTTATGTGTTGAGTTTACTATTCGTTTTAAAGAAAGTTTAAAATTTACAAAAGCCACCGGTAACCCTGGAGTTGTCGTGTTGGGTTTATTATCACAAAACAAATTTTACAATACATTCGGGTAGTAAAAAGGTACGAGGGCGTACTAACCCAACCCAATAGTTTCTTAAACCTGTAAGTTGTACCCATTTCTATTTTAACAGATTGAAGCCCTAGCTGCTACCAAGCACGGTGGCGCATTGAAAGTCGGTGGATATCTCAACTGTGGCAGCTTTTTTTACCACAAGAGCGACTTTTCCAGCAGTCGGAAGGGAGTGCCACGCTTGTGGCGAAACAGGCCATGTTTCACCCTTCTGTCGGGACAAGGAGAAGAAAAAAAAGGCAGGTGAGGTGCGCTCAATCAGCATGCACTCCACCACGGTCGGCACAGTCACAGTAGCTTATCTGGTTAAACTCTCTCTTGCTCCGAAAGTACCTTCCGCGTCTGCTAATCCAGGTTCTCTTCCTACCATATATAGGGGCGGAACTCGACGCCATTCCACGTGAAACGTTTCACCGAGTCTTCAAAGGTGTTACACTTGTTTCAGTCGCTTCTCTAGAAACCGCAACAGGATCTCCAACCATGAATGAAAATCGCGATTACAATTTTGATCAAAAATCAAATCTTTTTTGTAATCTTAATCGCGATCAATAACTGAAGAAATTATATTAAAGAAATTTTTGTTTTCGATTATTTTTGTGTGTCATCTAACTGACTAAAACCGTAAAAACAGGTTTCCTCCAAATTAATGGAGTTGTTCACTCTGAATTCTTAGTATCGTTTAGGTCTAACGTCTGTCTGAAATTCGAAGTTGAAATTTTGACAGTATAGTTTTAATCGTTTGACAATCTTTTACTTGTCTGGAAATATTCTTTAATTGAATTGATTTCCTTACTACTTAAAAAAACAATTTTGTGGTGAAATGGATAGTTCTGAAAAGAAAAAATCTAATTGACCGACATTTTGAGATGCTTTTATTTTTAAAAGTTAATGACCCAGCATTTACCGTGTGGTCGTCTTAATAAAATCGTTTCAAAACATGGTTTATTGTTCTTTTTTGTCATTCTCAAGTCACATATAATTTCTCTTTTTCATTTTAAGCGTTGACGATTAATTTATGTTATACGATAATTTATGTCCTCGGCCTTCACTTTAGACCGCAACTAGAAAGTGAGTTCTACGAAATCTAGTGATGTGCCTACCTAGTTCGCTGTCGATGGGGTTTTATCATAATAGCTTTCTCGCATCATAATCATATAACACTTTATTTTTCAAGTCCCTAGATTGGATTTTCCACCTAGTCAAAACCCCAAAAATGGTCTAATTGAAGGCTGACGGCTTGTTAAATATTTAACGGCATTTTCACTAAATTTTGAGCGCATTTTTCTACGGTTTTGTCGAGAAATTGCTTCAAAATGCCGTTAAACGAAAATGAAAACATTAGAAACGTCACTTCATTTACTCTACTTTCCATTCAACGTTGATTTCGACTTCCCCTAAGAGACAAACCGTTGTTCGATCCGCATTTAGTGCTTAACCATGGACTTAAGCAAGATTTTCTCCACTACACATGACATTTTAACGGAACTCACCATCGCCCCTGTATCCACAATTTGCCTTACGCATCCTCAAAATTCTGACACATTGATCTCGAGCTCCGGGGACCTCAACCGAATATGGGGGCCAGATCCAAACGAGATTATTGCCAAACCGCGCTCTTCGGCTTGGCCTTTCCGTTTCCTGACGTTGGTCCTGTTCGGTAATCTTTCTTGTATGGCGAGCCTATTGTCGATTCAACCGCTCTCTTCATATTCGGACAACCACTGATGAGTTACTCGGACAATTCCCATCGGAAACAAACCCGTTTTTCGTTTCGACAATCTTGTTGCTCATGCGAATTTCCTTGCCATGAGACTCTTTTGTAAATCGGAAGCACTTTAGGGCCTTCGACAGAACCCCTTTTGGCTCTCGATCTCGCTGGCCCGTATCCGACTTGGGACAATCGTCTCTTTTTCGCCCTCTGTCTTTCTTTAACTGCTTGAGTTCCGAAGTTTGTCTCTCCACTTGAGTAGTCACCATCCGGATGATTTCCTCGTGATGAGGAGCTAATGGCGGTGCGAAGGCAACATTTTTTTCCAGCTCCCCATAGGTGACAACAAACTCTTTACGTCTCTCTCAATCGTTTGGGGTGGGTTTTGAATCAACCCTGGGCTAAAATGCCGATTTCGTATCACCTGTATAAGATACGTCACGAATTTTCTTTCTGCAATGGGTTCCGGACAAAATTGGAACCTTTCCAGGGCATATCGCGCGGCCGATTCTCCGACTTCCTGCTGTCTTGCCCTTACGAACTGTAACCATTCCTCTAATGTGTATAGCTTCCTAAACGCTCCCACCACGCTTGCGACCAAGCTTCACATCCTGCATCAACGTCGCCATCTAGTCTCCATCGCGCTGCTGCTCCTCTCAGTGCGGCCTTTGTCATATCCAGCTTCATATCAGCGACATTATCATCCCACCCGACTGCTCGGGCCTCCACCTCTACCGCCTGGATCCAGTCGTCAACCTCTTCCTTTTCATCCGCGCTGTAAGTTGGCAATTTTCTATTGGTCCTCCCTGGCACCATCTCTCTAAAAAAGAGTATAGGGTCCGTAAATCCGGCATACTTCTCTCGCAAACTGCTTGTTAAAAAATTCCGGGAAATTAATCATTTTTTAGTAAACAAAAAATTTGGCAGAGATGCCACATTTTGTTAATGAAGGTTCCCCGACTTTTAGTATTTAAAAAACACAGATATTTCTAAAATATATATCAAAAAATAGTTTTAATTAATTATTTACGTCTATTTCGTACTATTTCGTGTTTTCCGAAATTAAATAAAATGTATTTTTAAAAACTTGTCAACATTTTATATACTAAATAGAAAAATTTTTAAATTACAGTTTTCTTCTATGTCTGATGATTTTATTTGAGAAACCTCATTTTGCTGTAAAAATTTTTCATCCGTTTGACTTCCCCAAGTACGAATATCGTCACTGAAGTTCCCATCGACTTGTTCTTGAAAAAAAAGAAATTGTCAGAAAGTGAGAAAGGAAAAGAATTGTGAATATACTGAAAAGTAAGTTTAGCACATCAAAACGTTAAGTGGATTATTTCTTTGTTGTAATTTGGTGATCACTTTGCTAAATATTAAATCACATGCTTCAACATGTTTGCTATTCTGCTTTTAACAAAGGTGCTAGTTTTCCCAAGAGTTTTTTCCAACCCGTTCGTTATTATTGACATGATTAACTAAGTTCATTTATCAATCTGAAACAATTGAAAGATAGGAATTTTAAACTCAATTATTTTACCGGAAGTATAAAAAAATTCGGAGATTACAAGCCACTCTGCAGGAAAGGTAAATTGCAGCTTAATGTATCGCGCCTATAGTTGGTTAATAATAACGAATTATAGATTGTATTATCTTAATTGTATTTCTTTAAACAAAATAATTTTTTAAAATTGTTTAGTGGTAGTCTCCTACAACGACATTTCCCTCGTGTTTTTTAATTGACGACGTATTACCAATTTAAACCCTAGGTTAATCGATACGTTGCGACTTGCGAGCGTTGTCCAAGAAATGGTCGGGCATGTAGAAATAGGTAACAGCGCTATCAGAGGGGAACTGACGACCGCCAATGCTAAACAAAACTCACAATACCGAGAATACCAGGAAAATATAAGGGAATATAGGGAATAGACAAAGATGAAAAATGATACACATGATACATTTCATTAATATTCCAACAGAAATAGCTAGAGTTTTTATTCATTTTATCTTTTCCTATACAATTTTAAATAAGTCAGTCAGGGCAAAGCCCCTTGATTGCTGAATCAAACTCATCAGATGAGTAAGATCACTATTATTTCATTGCAATGCAGGCCGGAGCATTCTTTTAGTTAAAAACTTATATTAAAGCATCCGTATAACTAAAAATAAGTCTCTCCCAAATCTCACAGCACTTCAAGCTTTTTTTTCTCATAGATTGTATTAGCTAAATTTGTATTTACTTTAAACAATATTATTGTTTAGTGGTAGTCTCCTACAACGACATATCCCTCGTGTTTTTTAATTAACGACGTATTACCAATTTAAACCCTAGGTTGATCGATACGTTGCGGGCGTTGTCCAAGAAATGGTCGGGCATGTAGAAATAGGTAACAGCGCTATCAGAGGGGAACTGACGACCGCCAATACTTAATGCTAAACAAAACTCGCAATACCGAGAATACCTGGAAAATATAAGGGAATAGGGAATAGATAAAGATGAAAAATGATTACAAATTGAATACATTTTACATTTCATTAATGTTCCAAAAGAAATAGCTAGAGTTTTTATTCAATTTATCTTTTCCCAAAATTTCAAATATGTCAGTCAGCGGGGCTAAGTCCCTCGATTGCTGAATCAAACTGATCAGATGAGTAATTAAGATCACTATAATTTCATTGCAATGCAGGCCGGAGCACTCTTTTAGTTTAAAACTTATATTAAAGCATCCGTATAACTAAAAATAAGTCTCTCCCAAATCTCACAGCACTTCAAGCTTTACACGAAGGGTTGATTCGCTGTTACGCTGAAATAATTTCAGATTTAATCTAAAAGAAACCCTTCAATTTTTCTTGCGTTCTACATCAAGCGGAATCGGGTTTGACTACCCAGCCCCAGAGTATATTTTCTTTACCATTGTGATAGGTTGTAGTTGGGCGTGATGGGCATTGTTTTGGTCTTTGTGTGGCAAAATCAATAGAGTACATGTACATGTATCACATAGCGTGACAGGTTGAGTAAAAAAAGCGAAAAAAAAGTATGCGTCCTGAAAATAGCTGCTACCTACCTGGATGTGTCTATGGTAGTCGTTGTTAACGAAGACGTCGATTCGCGAGAAGTTTCGGACCCCTTCGAATTCAAAAGTCAGTTCTAAAAGACCGAGAAGTGGAGCGTTTATCTTTTTTTGACAACCAACCCATTCGTAACCTGTTTTGAAAAACAACATATCATTTTTAATGGAATTTCTGATAATTTTAGCTGTCGCAGTGCGTATCCACAGTGTCGAAAGCAATAATAACAATTTATGCTTGAATTTAAAGAAAAAAAATCAATCAACCGGCCTTGCAAAGCGCAATTTTGTTTGATAGAAAACTGTGTACACATTCAAGCAGTGTTCGGAACGTCATGGAAATTTTAGTGACTTAAGAAAAATTTGCACGTCATACGTCAATTTTTAAGCTAACGTCAAAAGTCAAAAAAAAAAAGTCAACGTAAATGCCAAAAATTAATAAGTCAACGTCACGACTTAAGTCACAAAATAAGTCATCTATTTTTTGACATTTTCAAAAAATTTAAAAGTTTCATGGATTTTTTAGAAATATTTAAGTTTCCAAAATCGAATCAGATGATCGATTTCTTCTTATTGTAAAAATGCGAATACGAATAATGTTTAGTCCAAGAAAGTCGTCATCAACGGCTTTGTTCGGCTACATTCAGTTGACGTTTTTATTTTGACTTTTTTTAAGACGCAAAAATTTTTGGTACGTCAAACGTCAACGTAAAAGTCACCTTAAAAATTACGTTCAGTCAAAGTCAACGTATACGTCAATTTTTGACTTAAGTCACGACTTAAGTCAGTCGGTGACGTTCCTAACACTGCATTCAAGGTGTTCACTTCATTATTATGCGATCTGGATATCTCACCAGAAAGCTACGCGGCCCTCAAGCAATTATAAATTTACGGAGAAAATGAAAAGCAGAAAGGAAAGTAAACGAACTCTCTCTTCGACTGTTTCAAGGAATGAAAAGGTAAAGGAGGGTTGTGGGACAGTATAGAACCTATGGCAGCATTACTTTTCCTTTGTGCCTAAGGAAAATGTTCAATCAAAATTCATTCCATGCCTCATTATGGGGCAACGACTTAAAAAAGGGAAAAAATATTATCTTTTGCCTGTTTTCTGTGGAATAAAAGTTTGACGTGTGCCCTCCGTGGATAATATAAGAAAACTCATGGATAAACTAAACACCCTCCATGGATAAACATAAATCAATTGGATGCATCTCTAAATAAATTGTGTTCTTGGAATAGGTGGGAAAACTTCTTGAGTTTTGGTACTTCATACTCCATGCTCTAGCTACTGGACTGCCTATTCCTAATTTTTATGAAGACAAAATAAATTTTAATGAGCACAAATATGAGTGATAGTACAAAATATGACGTTCAAAGTATCTTCTAATTTATGAATCTGTTCCGTTGCATAAAAATGGCTTGAAATAATCAAAACTCCTTCTTTTTTGCCTGGACTGGGAGGAGATAGGAAGCTACGCATTTTCCACATTTTTTCTGATTCAGATATGTCTGATGAAGGCGTTAAGAAATCATGTTGAGCTAACGTTGAAGACCATTTTGTGGCCGGCGCCAATTTGATTCCCACTTCTCCTGGAGCTGGCGTGCGAGCCGGCCCTGGTTCTCCTGAGGGAGCAGTTGCTCTTGGATCCAACGGGAAAATCACACCCGTTATTGCAATCATTCCTGTTGTTTGCCTGTCCGGATATAATTGGAAACTGGCAGCCTTTCGCGCCAAGTGGTTGAGCTTATAATGAGAGGGTCACGCAACACCACATCTACTGATAAACAATCCACGTGGAGTAATTGGAGTAATTGGGGTATTCAAGAACATGCCGACCCCATGTCCCCTTCTATAGTGAAGGTATTAGATTTAGATTTTCTTTCGTCGCTGATTAGTGACGGAAAGGCGTATAAAATCAAATAATAATAGAAACATAAAATAACGAAAGCTAAAAAATACATCTGAAATCATAATATACCTGAATAATTCAGTTTGGCACTTCACTAGCGCTTCCGATTTGTTCTTAATAAACTGCTTCCTCTTCTTGTTACAGAAAATGAATCTTGCAATTAGATCACTATCCAGGGATTATTGAAACGCTCATTTCCATTAGAAGATATAAGTGATCGATGGCTTTGAGAAGCATTTGTTTCATCAGTTTGCACAACATGATTGGCATTACCTGATCATCATTGAAAAGTTACTCTCGGTTACTGTAATTGATTATGAAATACTAACTTGTTTTGGTTGAATACAAATTGATTCAAATACAGCGGCAGACTGTTCGTCAAGAAACTTTTAATTTTCTATTGCTTCCTGAAGCTTTTTGCATTCACAGCCGTAAACTTACTGTTTCAGAACTTCCTGTACACATTCAGAAACGGTAATACTACCGTAGTCTGATTTCTTCCTTAATCTGTAAACTAATGCCTTTTTTCGGCAGTTATTGAGATTTTCATGTGAGAATTTCTTAATAGTTTACTTTTTTTCAGTTTTCTCTTCTCCAATGTGTAAAATACACTTCAATGCATTGGCGTTCACCGTTCAATCTTGGGAATCTCCTGACATTCTTACAACTTACATGTCTCACTAGGGTGTCCCATTTTTCGAATTTAT
The DNA here is from genome assembly GCA_030770115.1 of Daphnia galeata. Taxonomy (NCBI): domain Eukaryota; kingdom Metazoa; phylum Arthropoda; class Branchiopoda; order Diplostraca; family Daphniidae; genus Daphnia; species Daphnia galeata. Next base: position 5,219,430 of record CM061122.1, read on the forward strand.
TTTGGCGATGATCTGGATTGGGTTGTCTTATAGGGAGAAAAAAATATTCTTAAATGTTGAAAACTGTAAAAAAATTACCCCCCTCGTGTCCTGTCAATTTTTTACATTTTAACCCTTCCTCTGAAAACGAAAGCTTTTTCGATTAAAAACAATGAAGTGGCAACTGAGACTGATATATCGCCCACCCTTTTCAAAATTTTTATAAATTAGAGAAAATCAAGTAAGCCTCCAAAAATTTTATTTAGTGAAAGTGTATCCATTTTTCAACCAACTGTTTACGTTTAGGCACATGAGAGCAATTAACTTTTCAGCAGATAATGAACCCCAAGTGTGGTGACAAATTAAACATCCCCAGAAAAATAACCTTCTGATTGCGTACTTGTTGACGGGACACTAAAATAAGTTTTTGTCATCATACTTAAACAAGGAAATCGATCATTTTGAGATGGGGCTGACCAAAAATGAATAGGATCAGTCTGCTCTGGAGAAATATTGTTTGCACGTTTAATTTCCTCATCTAACGACGATTGTTTATTTTTATTAAACATGCGATTGATCCACGTTGAATTTGAAGAAGTTGCCTGTTCGTTCTCCACATTTTTTCAGAGAATTTTGAGTATGGTTCCGCATCTTCCAAAAATTCTTTTTTTAACGAAGTACTGTCTCTCCTACCCTTGAAATAACTTTGCTTAAAGCGAGGATCTAATATAGTAGAGGTAGCGTAGACAGTTTTTTTTAATGCAGCCTGACAGCAGAAATCTAGCTTTTTCAATTGCCATTTGGGCAATCAAAAAAAACTGGATTTAAAGAAGCTACATACTTTATCCTCAATGCAGCCAGCATATGAAGGAATTACTGTACTGATATAGGGAAAGCGAGATTTAGAAAGATAATTTGTCATTTCATCAAGAGGTTTTAACAGCAAAACTATACGGTCTATCTGAGCCCATTCTGAATCCTCTATCGAGAAGCCGTGAGATTTTTCGGAAGCTAACAAGGTAGTTAAAGGTACTATTAGTCGTTTTATCCGAACCAACATGTGATACGACGAGTTTCAGCGCGTTTCAACGTCTAGAATGACTGTGAGGTCATTCGGTTCAATATTAGCTTTACGTGACGCAAGAAAGATTGTGTTCGCTTGGGAGAGCTCCAAATCCAAATTTTAATTTTGCGAAATAGAGTTACCACAGACCCAGGATTGGTCCAAAGAGGGCTAGTCGAAATCATCAACCGATTTTTAATCAACAAATGAATAAAAACATAAATAAAACAAGTCTTGACATTCTTTACCTCGTCGTCAATCAGTGTAATGTTCGCTCCGATGGAACAATATGGCCTAGAAGTTTCATACCGGCTTTGACCGCTAGATTTCGATGTGACCGATACAGCCAAGCATTTTTTCGGCGGCATTAAATTGAGAACGAGCATTTTGGAGTGCCTTAGCTAACGTTCTATTACTAGAAGCATTGTTTTCAGTTATGCAGAACAGCTTGTCCCCAATGCCATAAGCGTTGCTGATATAAATTACATAGGAAGCAAGATTTTCACCAGAATGTTTGCCATCAATTTCAGTTACCCAAATAACCACATCCTGGCACGACCAATAAAAAAACCCAGTTCACTATAAGGAAATTCAAATGACTTAGTTATTCACATTCAAATCGGACTTTATCGATCCATTGGCCAGTTACAGCAAATATCCCGAAATTGTTAGGGGAAGTCCAAACTTCACATGTGAAATTAATCACTGGCACACCGGCATCACACATCATCTTTAAGAGCTATTTACATTTGAATAACATGATTAGAAATTGCATCCGCTTTAACCATCATCTTTGCCGCAGCTGGGTTAAGTAACCCAACAATGTCAAGAAAACTTTGACTTTCAACGTGAACAAGCGGCAAATACTGCAAAACAATGTGTCTCGCACAGACCGTTTTCAAACTTTCCCTATTCGACACCTTCAACAATTTTTTCTTTAAATCATTGCCTGATATATGCACTAATGAAAAAAAATTACCTTGCCACTGCCGAATTTTTGTGGGGTATGACAATTCCATATTTATTAAATGGATGTTTAACAAAATTTCCTGTGCCATTTCTTGGCTTGAAAATGTAGGTAGCTTTACATGGAGTAGAGTCAGTGTTCGACTTTGGAAGAACATTCACAATACGCCACCTGTAGTGCAATCTCCCCTGTCTTATTGTCTCTAACGTCTTTAAAAACTTAGTATTTGTGATGCCATGCTTTCTCTACATTAGAATCGCTTTCGTTGGTATCAGCCATTTTTCTATCGTTACGTTCAACTAACCATTATGATACACACTCGCATTAAGTCGCAAGTCATTGTCGTCTGCCGATGCAGTAATGAAACACGATCAATTGAACAAAAAAATTGATCAATATATTAGCTCTAGCGTCCGTTGCCTAATGGTCTACAAAAACACGCCGACCCGCTGTTAGAGAATGATAATGTAAACCTGCGGTTGGCCTACTGCGGATTGAGTCATCCGCAGATTCAAAACACGCTTGGTGGTTTCGCCATCAGGTGGGAGCATTTTCCGAACCGTAACACGACCCACACACGTAGGTAGGAGTGCTATCGGTTGCTAATGCATTAATTAAATGATTCTACTTTGGTGTTTTTTCTCTCATAGATATTTGTGCTTCAAAGTCACTATATAGATCCAGGTCGATCCATTTAACGACAACAATTTAACGATTGCTTGAGGTCGCTAACTTAGGTCGCTTATAATTGTTTTAAAAGTGGTGAGTCTTCGATCTATCAGTCTTCCCAACCTCAATCCTTTTCACTTAATAAATGTAAATTTTTGCTTACTCAGTTTCCGGAGCTAGAAAGGCGGTTCCGGTGGTAGTTAATTCAGCGGATTGCATAATTTTGAGTTTTGATTCTGTTAAAAGCCTCGTTGGTCTGAAGGGGCGTTGGTTCCGTATGGCATGAGGTGGTCTTTTCTTTTACGTTTTTTCTTTTTTTATAGAAAATTGGCTTTAATTCCGGGTCAACACCGAATAGATTAAGGTTTCATCACTTGCAAAACAAAACAATCATCATTGCCTGTCAAACGCTAAGAAGGACCACCCTAAATCGTCATCGTCATCGACTGTTCCTAGGGGGCTAAAATGTGGAATACGCTGTGGAAGCCACCAGAGGCAGCACTAGATGCCAATTTTTTTTCGTTTCGTGCAGAAGGTGACAACGCACACACTTAACAACGTGTAAATAGAAATTTGATTCAATAAATCGTAATTTATTATGCTAATGAATAAACAAATAATAATGGAAATGCTTCATTCAAATATAAATAATATCAAATCAATAAATAAAGTTACATTTGTAATTTTCGCACCGATATTTATACACCAGGCAAAATGGTGCAGTATATACTTTAGATATTTATTATATATTTTTATATATTTATTTCAACATGATTCTAACGACAATCTGGACGCTTTCTATAATTATATAAAAATATGTAATTTTATGTAAATAGTTAAAGAAAACTTTTTATATAATGATTTAATCTTATATCTTATATAATCTTATAATGCCTATATATATACAATTATATATGATCGTATATAATGGTATATAAATATTTATATAGCAGTTTTTGAACAGTCGTTCGCCAGTAGGGAGTAGATACTTATATAGAAAACCTCATATAACTGTATATAAACAATATAGTTGTATATAACAATACTAGACATCTTTAGCCAGTTTTAAAGCTAGTATAAGGGAAACATGAGAATTTGGTGCGGGAATGAGTATTCTCCAACTTGGCTATAGAAATTTTTTTTTCAAGAGTAGCAGAGGCCAGTTGAACACCGAACATAACAGGAATTTAGGTGAATTTGGCGCGCTAATAGATTTCTCTTCGTTAAGTTAAGCTAGGTTAGGTTAGGTTAAAATCAGTGTGAATACATTTGCCTGCCCATGATCTGCCCGCCGGTTGTAAAGAAAGCATAACTGAAACATGAGAATTTTGTGCATTAATGATTCTGGAACCCAGCTATCGAAATGCTTATGTCAAAAGTAACAGCGTCGTACCTCAAGTAACATCACTTGCCTAAGCCAAGCTAACCAAACCTAACCAACCTAACCTGAGCGTGAATGGCCTGTAGAACCTTTTTGTTACAAATCGGCCTACGGCCTGATGAACTTTATTTTTACCAATCGGCCTACGGCCTGACGAACCTTATTTTTATCAATCGGCCTACGGCCTGTCGAACCTTATTTTTACCAATCGGCCTACGGCCTGTCGAACATTATTTTTACCGATTTTTACCAATACCTGGTTATTACCTTACCTAACCTAACCTAACCTAACCTAACCTAATCTAACCTAACCTAACTTAACCCAACCTTCGTGTGAACGATCTTCGGACTGACGAACCTTATTGTCTTTTTTAAAATTTAATAATCTCTCTGCCCGTAATTAACCTTTTTCCTTCTGCCAGTCATTTTTAAAATTTAAATCTCCTCTCTGCCCACGCGGAATTAGTGCGAATGAATATATCCGTTTGTAATCTAATTTTTTTCACGTCAGTCGCCCTTTTTTAAATAATGTTTTTACGGGACGACTGCCAGTTAAAATGAAAATTCAAATTTTTGCCAGCCGCCTTCTCTCAAAAAGCGCTATTTGATTTTTTTTTACAGTCTCTTAAAAGCAAGATTAAAAAATTTGCCAGCCGCCGTGCCCTTCTCTCCAAAACCACTATTTACATTTTCGTTGGACGACTGTCCGTTAAAATCAATATTCAAAAATTTGCTAGCCGTGAGCCAGACAAATGAGCGATTTTAACGGATTTTAATTTTGGCTTGACGACTGTCCGTTAAAATAAAAATTCCAAAATTTGCCAGCCGCCTTCTCTCATCCAAAAGCGTGATTTAAATTTTTGCTGGATTTTCCATTCAAAGCAAAATTAAAAAATTTGCCAGCCCAATGTCAAATACAAAATTGTAGTTCAAGAGCTTTATTTATATACATGCAATCTAACTAAAAATTATTTTATTTAAAATTTATTAGGATTTAAAATACAGAAAATACGTAGTTAACTCCAAATTCCGTGTTTAACACGGTACTTAACGGAAATCGCCATCATTTTACCAGCTAAAAACTATTATCCCCTTCCCTATAATTTTGAATTTATAATGTTTAGATAACTAATTCATAAAAAAAATTATTGAGTATAGGATACATTTTGTTCCATTAGAAATATTGGTTTGTATATTCCTATTTTCTAGGATTAACAAAATGTTTAGCCCTGTAGTTGTCGTATTGATCACACCCGCTGCAGCACAAAGCGCCACTTGGTGCTTAAAATGAAACCAATATTTCTAGTTGAACGAAATGTCCCTGATGCTCAATGGGTTTGAGTATGTACAAAATCGCTGCGCAATATTATATTTTTATTTTTTATGTATATTAATTTGTTCCAACTCCGTGTATACTGAATTTTTTTCCTTTAATATGTACTGAGTAGAATGGAACCAAATGTCCCTGCTCAATTATTTTTTTTATAGACAATTACATTATTATCTAAACTTTATAAATTAAAAAAATTATAGGGAAAGAGATAATGGTTTGGTATATATAGGTGATTAAATGAAAGTAATTTCCCCGTAAGCACCGTGTTAAGCACGGAACTCGGAAAAAAGTGCAGAAAACTACGTATTTCCTGTATTTTTTAACCATTGTGTAATATATTTTAATGAAAATAAGTTTGAGTATACATTACACGTAAATTAATAAAGTTCATGAACTTTAATTGTAATTTTAATCTAAAATGAAAGCGGTTTCCCCGTAAGCGCCGTGTTAAACACGGAACTCGGAAAAAAGTGCTGAAAACAACATATTTTCTGTATTTTTCTAACCATTGTGTGATATATATTAATGAAAATAAGTTTGAGTATAGATTACACGTAAAGTAATAAAGCTCATGAACTACAATTGTAATTTTATCAATATTAATCTGATTTTTAATACATGAAAAACTACGAAAAGTATTCATGTAGTTGGAGCAAAATTCCCTTTTTCGCTATCTTTTTGCCACTGGTCTACGCCATCACGTGACTATTTGCTACCTGAAAAAGGGTCAGAGCCCACCCCAAGGGAATGAACCCTTTTTCGACCCTTTTTCAGGTACCAAAAGACACGTGACTTCGTGGACCAATCCCCGCATGCCGACATACTTTTTGACTCCACCTTTTCGACCCTATTCTTTTATTAGTATAGGATATAAAGACATTATGTAAAATTATATATAATGATATATAAAAATGTATATAGCAGCTATAAGTATCATTCACCAGTAGATACCTATAAAGAAAACCTCCTATCACTGTATTATAACTATTGTTATAACAATATACAATATTTAAAAAGTTAAATAAGATGTTGGATTGTAGAAACGACTCGATAATGGACTTGAGTAAAGCATTTCCTAATTTGTATTAAACTTTGAAATTATTGCACAACATTGTGAATAACAAAATGAACGTAAAAGGGACTAAATCGACTGTTCGAAGCGTCGCCATTTCCCACTAACGATAACTGGTGGCCATTTCATGATTTCCACACCGCATTCCGCAGTTGAGTATATAAACAGACGATGACGACGACGATGACGTAACAGCACAAAATTGGAAAGGTTGCTCAATAGCAAGCAACTTTACATGGTTTTTTCTGTGCCGAGAAAGTGCAAGTGCAGAAAAAACCATCCGATTTTGGAATTGCTAATAACTAGCATTAGAATTTCCATACTAAAATTAGAAGTCACCTATAAATAAAGTGAATAGATTATTCGAATGAAGAAATGAAAATATAGAAAGCAGCCAGATTTTGGAAAAGAGCTTGTAACTTTTTTCCAGTCTGGTCACAGACCACTCGTCGATCACTAGCGACGAATCGCACCTGCACATTTTTTACTGAGGAAAGTCGATTCTTATCGACTAGCTTAGTTAGTTTGTTCAATACATCACCTATATTATATGTTTATTACTAAGGGGTCGTTCACATACTACGTAGTGGGCTTAAGGGGGGGGGGGGGGAGGGGGTCAGACAAATTACTTTAAAATACTACGGGGGGAGGGGGGAGCCCGGGGATTTGATACGTAGTAGAAAAAAATTTTCAAAATTTTTCAATTTAAAAAAAAAAATTTGTTTTTCCTAAGCTGGCAACGCTGTCGTTGTTTATTTTTGGCAAAAGCTCCTCATGAGCAGTCTGTTAATGGTATTTTGAAATTCGTTTGTGGGTGGATTGAAACTTAAGAATGTCTAAACAAAATCCTACGGGAAAACTGGACCTATATCAACAGTTATATCAAGCTTACTCTGAAGTTCATAGTGATTTGACCAGACAACAATGTCAAATAGAGTTTAACAAAAAGTTGAAAACGATTAAAGAATGTAAAAATCGTTCAGAGGAAGCGAAAAAATATCTGGAGGAGTTAAAATGTGCCATCACTTTGAAACGTCATTCACCAGGTAGTCTTGTTAATTTGTTTGCCAAAGTCGCAGCAAAATCTTCAACAGCTCAGTCTTCTGATGCTGCAAGTAGTGAAGAGTCCGAAAACGTAAAGAAAAAAGGTTTCGAACATGTTAACATTGAGTTTTTGCCTGACTCTTCTCAATTTATAGAACAAAGATCATCATTTGATTCAGAAGGGGAAGCTATTCATAATTCATCAATCAATAGCAGTAACTTATCGGCTAGTAGTACTAGTTCAAAGACTGCTGCACAAGATGCGATCAAGGCCAAACTTGAAGTGATAAACAGCGATTTGGTGGCATTGTATAAGCGTCGCGATGCTGACATGTTGACTCACGACGAAGAAATTGTTTTCAAAAAGAAAAAAGAAGAAATGAATGAGCTTCAAAATCACCAAAAGAATCAAAAAAAGCTTCGCGACAACCGTGCTGTTGTTCTTAAATCTGCCAGTTCTGAATTCAAGGATAAACTCAAACTTCGAAATCAAGTTGGAAAACCTAGAGTTGAAACTGTACAGCCGTATTTTTTGGAGGCCATCACAAACATTGCGATGCACAGATCTGCTGCCCAAGAAAAGAGAAGAAACGAGATATATCGTAGCATCTTGACGCTTGACGATTTGACTGCTCAATTAATTAGAGATGGCTTTGATGTCACTCGAAGCTCAGTTTACCTTAGATTAAAACCTAAACGAAGCAATAGTACGGAAGGAAAGCGCCATGTTAAAACGGTGGCAGTACAGCTTATACGCGCCCAAAATGATCTGCACAAAAGTCATCCCATCAAGGTTTTTGCAAAGCTACAATCAACAATTTGGAGTAGCTCGCTTCTCTTCTTGGGCCATCTGAAGTCATCTTTCTTTCTCAAGATGATAAAGCCAGGTAATGATTGATTTATATGAGTTAATAATACGTATTCTTTGGTACGTCTAATCTTTTTTTCATTTCACACGATTTTATAGAGTTGCAATTGAAATTGTTGCAGCAAATAAACAAGCCCCGATTTTAATGCATCTAGAATATCAACTTCAACTTCCAGATCATGACTGGGTAGTGGCGTCGGGTCACAAGTTAATTCCTTCGATATACGCCGGAATAGTTATTGGTGCCAACGGTCTAGGAAAGCCGGAAGTTATAGGCTATTCCGGTCCGACGTATATAGCAATTCGCTCTGGGAAACATAGCTCTTCTACAGCGTCGGCCCACGGAAAAGATTTCGAAAAGTTGCTTTGTATTCCCGAATTTGAGGCAATAACCAAATGTGGTACGGATAAATCGGTGAAACCCATCTTGATTTTAACTGGTATAATGAATACTTAAAATATTTCGGCTATTTGTTTATTTTTAATTTCATCGAATCAATTTTTATACTTTATTCAGTGGACGGAGGGCCAGATGAGAATCCGCGCTACAAAAAGGTTATTGAGACTGCTATTCATCACTTCAAGAAGCAGAATTTCGACGCTGTATTCGTGGCTACTAATGCGCCAGGCCGTAGTTCATTCAATCGCGTTGAAAGAAGAATGGCGCCTTTGAATCGCGAGTTTGCCGGATTGATTTTGCAGCTACGGCAGTCATTTAGATAATTCTGGTAAAACAACTGATGCTGAGCTTGAGAAAAAGAACTTTGAACATGCTGGAAGCACCCTCGCAGAGGTCTGGAATTCTGTAATTGTCGATGGTCATCCAATTGTAGCTGAGTATATTGACTCAATGATGAGTTGCACTTGAACGTTGCAGATCAGAATTGGTTTTCTGAGCATGTCAGGACTAGTCAGTATTTTCTCCAAATCGTGAAGTGCAATAATTTAAGCTGTTGCACAGCCCCAAGAAGTTCTTACTTTTCTATTGTTCCTTCTCAATTCTTTCCTGGCCCAGTTCCGTTGTATCAAACTTTAGAAAGTGGTTTTAGGGCCACAGAGATATCTAATTTTGAAAAACATTCTTTTCCTTCTCTTTTTTTATCATTGAACCTTAGCCGAGAGTTGTTGACGCGATCTACTCGAAGATTCAAATCTCTTCCTTATGATCTCTACAACCCTTCTGTTCAATCTCAGTTGACGGAGCGAATTTGTAAACATTGTTCGTTATATTTTGCATCAAAAGTTATGCTTAATACCCATATGCGCATTCATAAAAATGAAAAAAAGCCCAAGTTGATAACCACTGGATATCCAGTGGAAGCAAACAATACTTCGTCAGTTCTCTTGCCCAGTTGCTCTATTGATGATCATTGTGCTAGTCCATGGGAAAATGTTTCTGTTTAATAATTGTATTAATCCGTTAAAAAGTAGAATCTGGCAACCAGAAAAATACTTTGCATCGTTATTTTTCAATATGTCTCTGCCAAAAATGATACAAAGAATGCTTTATACTTCTTTAATACAGAAATAAAATAAATGAGTTTCGAAATATATAAAGGCCTTTATTTATTTTTTTTTTTTTTTGGGGGGGGGGGGGGTTTAAGTGAACTACTACGTAATTTCAAGGGGGGGAGTCAGCCCAAACACTTCAATCTACTACAAGGGGGAGGGAAGGGGGTAAAAATCCGCCAAAATCCCACTACGTAGTATGTGAACGGCCCCTAACCTAACCTAACCTAAACTAACAATGATTATCAATGATTAAAATAATGTAAACTAGTCAACAATTAAGAAATAAAGACTAGTCTATAAGCATCAACTAGTCGGTAAGAGTCGATTGAGTAGGGGGCAGTTCCATGGGGTAGGGAAGTGCCCCAATGGAGAGTATCACCTGGCTAGTCGATAAGAATCGACTTTCCCCAGTAAAAAAAGTGCAGGTGCGAATCGTCGCTAGTGATCGACGATCGGCGTGCGACCATGTTTTTTTTTTCTTTAGCAGAGTAGCAGACAGAAGCAAATGTCAAAACAGAAACATGAAACAGATGACAAACGTCGCTCACAATATCAGAATGGGACATTTCTCAATTTGCAAAGATGTAAAAAAAACTAATCACGATGAAAACTAAATCTCCAGATGTAGTTTTTCACGCTGATGAAGCTGCAAACAGAAATAATTCCAAAAATTGGGAAATGTGAACGCTAACTGTTCCCCAAACTTCCCCGAACTATTGAACCAATGAGAAACCGTTCACCCAACTATTAAACCAATATGGGAAGCCGATAAAAAATCACATAACTTCCAATAAACGTTTTTTTCACCCTTGTAGCGTTCCGCCCATTAAGTGCCGTAAAAGCCTTCTACATTTACTGAAGTAAATATCTCAGGGATATTTCCCATTTATCTTTTACCTTCCAAAATATCTACTTTTGCCGAAATTTTCCCTATCAAGCCTAGACGTGCCTAAGCAGGATCATACCTAATTACGCGCATGAAGAAAGGATCACGGCATTAATACTAGCATTGTGTAGCAATGTATTCAGCCTCCATGGTGGAAAGAGCGGTGCATGATTATTTGGTACTGCCCCACGATATGGCGCCGCCAAGGGGGAAAAAATGAAGCCAGAGGTAGAGTGACGAGTGTCTTTGTTGCCGGCGTAGTCAGAATCTGTATATCCAACAATAGTGGTGTGACCCGTTCCGGAGAAAAGGAGACCATGAGTTTTGGTGCCTGCGAGGTACGATAAGATGCGTTTTACGGCAGACCAGTGGGCTTTGCCTGGATTCTGACAGAAACGAGCTGACCAACCGCAAAAGTGATTTCTGGGTGGGTTCAGACGGCAGCGTGTGTGAGGCATCCAATGGCCTCGCTGTATGGAGTGGTGTTCATGGCCTTGGTTCCATCAGGGGTAGAAGGAGACATGGAGTAGTCTAGTCGAGAATTGGGATCAGCTGGAGTGCTAAAAGGGTTGCTATTGGTCATTTGGAAACGCTCGATGATGCGCTGCAGGTATTGAGGTTGGGATAATAGTGTCGCGTGGTCATTGAACACGCTATACGATCCGGTCGGTATGCAGGCCAACCGGTAGTACATCCTGCCATATCTCGTATATAAGCGGACAGTGCCTCTGTAGTGGGGCCCTCAGTTGTGTAGTTGCTGTATTCCAATACACGTTGCTTTGTAGCCTATCACATGGTGGAGAAGCAGGGTAAGCAATTTTCTTTTCTTGTTAAGTGAATTGTTGTGGAAAACACGGACAGGGTGAACTCAGAGTGGCGGGTGTCCATGGGTCAGGGTTCACGTGTAAAACTGTCGCAGTGAGCGGGGCGGAAATCGCGGTAAGCGGAACTGTTGTGGAAATTGCGGACAGGGTGAACTCAGAGTGGCGGGTGTCCATGAGTCGGGGTTCACGGGTAAAACTGTCGCAGTGAGCGGGTCGAAAATCGCGGTAAGCGGAATTGTTGTGGAAATTACGGACAGGGTGAACTCAGAGTGGCGGGTGTCCATGGGTCGGGGTTCACCTGTAAAACTGTCGCAGTAAGAGTGTGGAGGAATTGTGGCGCAAATAGTACAAGTGAGTTTCGGCGGAAAGTGCAGTAAATGAAAAGGGCTGCGGGACGGTCGAGGACCAGAGACGAGCTAGGGAGGTTCGTTAGTCAGAGTATCCCGAGAGCGCGCAGTCGGCCAATCGAAGACAGAAGCGAAGAAGAAATTGGAAGTCAGATCAGAGGACTACAGGAGGAAGCACGGATAGACGGGGCGGAAGACGGAAGCGACGTCGAAGCAGCAGGTTCCCAGCGTCAGGAAGCAACGGAATCGGAATATTATCGTATCGCATTCGAAGACGAGGAAACGGTGCGGTGGGGAGACGCAGAAGACGAGGAAGAGGAGCCGGACTGGGATTTTTCGGACGTACAAAGGAGGTCATCGGTGTTGAGTGGAGCGTTGCGGGCGGCCAGGGGTCGCAGAGTTTCGGTTCTACAACCACGACAGCCGGGGGTACGAGTCACGATGGCGGCCCAGACTAAATTTATCCAACCACCCCTCTTTGCGGGGAAGGAAGAAGAGGATGTGACTGAATGGATGGAAAGATACGAGAAGATCGGAAACTATAATCGATGGGGAGACGCGGAGAAGCGCGCCCACATAGAGCTCTCACTCACAGGGGTGGCTCAGAAATGGTTCAGCTACAAAGGGAAAGCCGGACAGCTCGCAGTGGATTGGGGAACGGCGGCGGGTCCACCAGTCGTTATCGGGTTGAAGGATCAAATGTTACGGCAATTCACTCCGGCTAATCGTGATCAATTTAACGAGACACGTCTAAGGGAACGCAAGCAGGGACCGGAGGAGTCCACGGTGGAATTCTTTTACGACGTGTTGGACCTTTGCGGGAAGGTTGACCCTAACATGGCGGAGCAGGTGAAGCTCCAGCATCTGTGGCGAGGGATCAAGCCTAGCTTGGTGGAGAAATTTTGGAGTATGAAACCAGCCACGACAGACGAGTTTTTGACGGAAGTTAAACGTTACCAAGAAATGACGTCGAAATCCCGGCACGAGGAATGGGCAATGGGGATGTTGGGCAAGCAGATGCCACCGGTGGAGAATGATAGATTGGATCGTTTGGAGAAAATGTTGGAGGGGTTGATGGGGGCGATCGGTACGAAAGAAATAGAAAAGCCGCAAAAGAATAGTGGAAACCAGAATGACTCTGGACAGAGGCCGAGGTTCCAGTGGGCACCCCAGTGGGCTCAGGATGGAAGTCCCATCTGTGTGGAATGTAAAATGGCGGGGCACATCAGGAGGGACTGCCCGAAAAACGCACAGCAGAGGCAGGCGGGAAGGAGACAGGACGGAAAGATCGCCTGTTTTAGCTGCGGCGAATCGGGACACATTCGGCCGAACTGCCCGAAGAATCAACAGCAGGGACAGGCACCGCACCAGTGGCAGGGGAACGCGGGACACAAACCCGGACAAATGATCGGCTTAGTGGGTGCAGGGGGACAGCAGATCCCTGGCCCTACAGGACCGCTACCTATCCTGAAGATAGACATCGGTCGCATGGTGACGCAGGATGTGTTGTGTGGAGAGAAGCGAGTGTCAGCAGTCATCGACACCGGAGCAGTGGTGTCGGTCTGTTCGCTTAAACTGGCGAAAGAATTGAAGCTGTTGGTGACGGCCTGGAAAAGGAATCGTTTGGTGGCGGTGGATGGAAAGGAGATTACACCTTGTGGGGCGGCCTGGATGTCGATTTCGGACGGAGAGACACGAGTGGAAGGAGAGGTGCTAGTGCTGGAAGGAGACATTGATCTTCTACTAGGGAAAGACATTTTGGAGAAGTTTGGAACGCGGATGAAGATTGGCGCTCTCCCCGAAATATTCATTGGTGAAATGCCAGTGGGCGCTACAACGGAGAGAGTGGAGGAGGAGGAGACGAAACTAGTGATGCAACGAGGCGGCTGGATTCCGGCAAGGACAATGAAGATCGTGGCCATTAGGCCATTGGAGCTGACCGGCCCGGAAGAGTACGCCCTGGTGGAGCCATCGGAGGCCCTGATGACAAGTAAGAAAGTCTCTACAGGGAAAGCACTTATACCAGGGATGGGTACGCTAAGAGAGATAGCGGTTACCAACTTATCAAATCAAAAGCAGTGGGTAGAAGCTGACACAGTATTGGGGAGGGTAGAATACGTGGAACGGATTGTGGAGGAATCGGATGCAGTGTTCGTTGCAGCAGAATGCAAGGGGGAGGAAGGAAATGGCGAGGGCTTCGACTTCGACAGCCGCATTTTCAAAGGATTGAGCCCTAGTCAGCGGAAGAAAATACTTCAAGCCCTTTTGGAGTACGACGATCGATTTGCAAGGCCAGGGGATAAACTAGGGACATGCACGGCGGTGGAGCACGCAATCGACACTGGAGACGCCAAGCCAATTCGACAGGCACCCCGAGCCAAGGCGTGGAGGGAGAGAGTGATAATTGCTGGACAGTGCAAGGAATTGCTGGATGCAGAGGTAATCGAGGTGTCGAACAGCCCATGGGGAGCACCGGTTCTTCTAGTATTAAAGAAAGATGGAACGTGGAGATTCTGCGTAGATTACAGACGGCTGAACGAAGTAACGGTGGGAGATGTGTACCCCCTCCCCCGGATCGAGGAAACGCTGGCCCGTTTGGAGGGGGCAGCATTTTTTTCGATCACGGATCTACAGTCGGGATACTGGCAGGTTCCGATCAAGGAGAGTGATCGGGCCAAGACGGCATTTGTCACGGCGGATGGGCTGTATCACTTTAAGGTGATGCCGATGGGACTATGTGCGGCACCGGCCACGTTCCAGAGGATGATGGATGTAGTATTGAGCGGCCTTAAATGGACCACTTGTTTGGTCTATTTGGACGACATCATTATTTATTCAAGAACCTTTGACGAGCATGTTAAGGGATTAAGGCTGGTGCTGGATCGGTTGCGAGGAGCAAATTTGAAAGTAAAATTGGAGAAGTGTGAGTTTGCACAGCCCCAATTGAAAGCCTTGGGGCATATAATCGACAAGCAAGGGATCTCGCCTGACCCGGAGAAAGTAAAGGCGGCATGGGAATTTCCTCGTCCGCCGATGGAAGGGAGCAATTCAAAGAAACTCAAAGCTCTGCGTGCATTTTTGGGATACCTCTCATACTACCGAAGATTTATAAATGGATTCGCAGTATTGGCTAAACCCCTGCATGACTTGGTAGGAACAAAAGGGACATGGGCGTGGGGAGAGGAGGCGGAGAAGAGCTTCACGGCACTGAAACAGGCGTTGGTGAAAGCCACGAGGCTGGCGTACCCGGATAATGCAAGACCGTTCGAGATCCATCCGGACGCCTGTGATTACGGCATCGGAGCTGCATTGGTCCAGAAGAATGAGGCTGGAGAAAGGCCGATCGCATTTGCCAGTCGGTTGCTGACTAAGACGGAGAGAAATTACTCTATTACTGAAAAAGAGTGTTTGGCGTTGGTTTGGGCAGTCAAAAAATTCCACAGTTATATATGGGGAGCGGAGGTGCGAGTGATAACCGATCACCACGCACTATGTTGGCTGACAACAAAAAAAGATTTAGCGGGCCGATTGGCTCGGTGGGCGCTATCGGTACAGGCGTATCAACCTCAGATCGTCTATAAAAGTGGCCGGCTCCATGAAGATGCCGACGCACTGTCCCGATATCCAGGAGGAGACATGGGGGAAGAGGACGACGTGGATGACTTATTACCATTGTACACAGTGGCGTGGGGAAAGGAGTGGAAAATTACGGGGGATTGTCAAAGGTTTGTTCCGTCATGGAAGAAGGCGTTTGATCAAATAGAAAAGAAAGGGGGAGGATCCTTCAAGAATTTTGTAGTGGAGAATGGACTGCTGCATCGCAAGACGCTAGGGAAACGGGGAATACGTCTACGGCTATGTGTGCCAAAGGAGCTGCGCGAAGAAATCATGGAGGCCTGCCACAGTGATAAATGGTTGGCACATTTGGGGATAACCAGGACACAACATAAATTGGAGGAGCGATATTACTGGCCTCGGATGACTCAGAATATTAGGAGTTACGTGCGTTCGTGTCGGTCCTGCCAAACTCGCAAGACCCCACCGGGGAAGCCGTGGGGATTGATGGAAAGTATATGGGTGGCAAGACCATTCGAGAAAGTCGGCATCGATGTGTTAGGGCCTTTCCCAGCATCGGCAGCAGGAAATGTTAACGTTATTGTTGCTGTGGACTATCTCACTAAATGGGCAGAGGCGAGGGCAATGAAGACAGCGACGGCGCGGGACGCAGCGGAGTTTTTCGTGGAAGAAATTGTCCTTCGACATGGAGCGCCCGAGAGTGTGGTGACGGATTGTGGCAAGTGCTTCATCGCTGATTTCACGAAGCAGGTTATGAGGCTAATGGAAGTGGACCATAGGACGACAACACCGTATCACCCTCAAGCTAACGGCCTGGTGGAGCGACTGAATCACACTCTGGCTGATATGTTATCGATGTACATCAATAAGCAGCACACCAACTGGGATGAGATACTACCATATATTACATTCGCCTACAATTCCAGCAGACAGGAATCGACGGGAAGGTCGCCATTTTTCCTGATCTACGGGCGAGAGGCAAGACTACCAGTGGATGTGATGATGGGAGTGGGAACGATGAGGGAACCTACGGATGCAGAAACCATGGCTAAGAGGTTGGAAGTGGCAAGAGAAGAGGTGAGCATCCGGCTGGGAAGAGTACAAGAAAAGCAGAAGGAGCGATACGACATGGGTCATCAGGTGGCGAAGGAATTTCAACCTGGAGAAGAGGTGTTGGTGTATAAGCCCATCCGGAAAGTAGGCAGGGCGGAGAAGTTACTTCACCACTGGCACGGTCCCTATGTGGTGCAACGGAAGACAGCGTCGTTAAACTACGAAGTCAAGCAGAAGGATAAAAGAAAGACGGAGATTGTTCACGTAGGAAAAATGAAGACATTTCTTGGAAGTGAAAGAAAAGAAGTCAGTAACGAGGAAGCGACAGAAGAGGAGGCGAAGGAGGAGGAGAGACCGGGCCAACGGAAAAGAGGAAAAGGAGGACGACAGGAGAAAAGGGTGCAATTCAATATACCAGAGGAAGTGCATGGGGAGCATGAAATCGATCATGATGGAGAAGGACCGCAGCAAGACAAGGACCGGTTACGACGATCGACCAGGGCACGGAGAGCGCCGGACAGATACAGCCCGGAGGTAGGGTTGGCGGTTGCCGTGCTCTTACTGGGATTTTGTGGTTCAATACTGGGGGTCCGGGCCAGTGAGGGAGTGGAACATTCCACCTTTGTGCGGGATGGAGTTATCTTTAAGTCACGAGGGGACGTTTACTTCAGTGACTCGGAATGGGTCGTGGTGACAGACGTGTCCTGGCAACCAGTGGAGGAGTCACTGAGGATGCTACATAAGTGGTTTGGCGACATGATGAAACAGGACTTGAGAGGTGATGAAGCGAAGCTGGGGGAGCGACTACGAATACAGTTGCACGATCGGGCGAAGGAAGGGCAAGAGCAACTGGACATTCCGCGGGAGCGATATCGGACGCTCCGGGAGGCAGTGGGGGAACCGAAACAAAGGAGCAAGAGGGGACTGATGGACGTGGGAGGATCAACACTACAATGGCTTTTCGGCGTGGCAACGGATCGTGACCTGGAGACTCTGAGCAAGCAGTTACAGACACTTGGACGGGAGACGACGGGAATAGTGCACGCGATGGGCCAGCAGGCGACGTTGGTGAATGAAACGTGAAGGGAGCTCGGAGAGCACGCTATAATTATGCGTCAACTGGAAAAGAACCATGGTGCACTGGAAAAAGAGGTGAACAGATGGAAATTGAACATCCTGGAAAAGGTGGAAGTACTGGAACGACAGTCGACGGTTGCTCTAAGGATCGAGGACGCTTTCCGGTCTGCACATCAGACCATGGATTGGGTTGCCTCAAAACTGGAGGACTTGAGTGTGGGTCTGGCGCTTCTGATGGTGGGTAACCTACCGCCGGAGTTATTTCCTCCCACTCAGCTACGAGCCGTGTTAAAAGAAATAAGGATGTCTCTGCAAGCAGGATGGGATCTTACACCGTCGTTACAAAAGGGTGATCTGTGGAGGATCTATCAGGAAGCACGAGTGGTCTCTGCAGCCACGCAATCGGGTGTTCGATTGTTCATACATCTCCCTATTATTGAGGTGACCAAATCTTTTGAATTATTTAAGATTTTTGTGTTACCCGTATATAGTGCTGCTGGGAATTTCGGCCTTCATTATGCTCCTCTACCAGAATTTCTGGCGGTAGGGGAAGACAGACAAATATTTATGGAACTAACAGAGGCAGAGGTCCGCTCGTGCCAAGGCCGGGCGGGCTCCGTGTGTCCGCCAAGTAAGGCCATCTACCGGAAGAATTTTAAAAAAACTTGCGCGATGGCGCTCTTTCTGCAGGACCCGGCTAAGGAGAAAGAAGAGTGTGATAAAATTATGATTGAATGGAGAGGCCCGGAGGCCTTGTACCTGGGACATCGGAGGTGGGCGGTATCATTGGACCGGCCGAAATCACTTGTTATGTCTTGCCTTGATCAGGCAGGCGCACGTAAGCTGCCGAAGGCGGAGCTTCCAGCGATCGGTATTGTGGAAATCCCAGCAGGATGTGCAATTCAAACCGATGAGTGGATTCTTCAAACAAGTCGTCGAATCTCTTCTTTCTCTGCGAGAAATGACAGCGCTCTGATTCCTCAGCTGAGAGGAGTGAACTGGGCGTTGGCTGCGGTCAACGACTCAACAAAGCTAACTGAAAAGTTGAAAGACTCGTCACTTCATGCAGCAGTAGAGGCGTCATGGGCTCGCATCGCAGGCGGAGCGGCGAGAGCGTCAAATTTCGGCAAGACGATCCGAGCGTTGGAAGAGGGGGATAGAGCGCGCCAAGAGAATGCTACGAGCCCTCAGGCGTACCCGTACGAGCTATGGGGGGGAGTGGGGGTGGTGCTAGTGTTTGCTGGTGTGTGTGCATTCTTCTATCGGGTGGGGGGAAGGAAGAATGTAGCTGGTCTGGCCGAGCTGAAACGTCGCGTGAGTGCACTGGAGGAGGTCGTGTGGGGGGAGGTGGTGGATCGACGGGAGCGGCCGGCGGTTTTCTATGCTGACCTGAAACGACTGCACGACCGTCTGACAACCCATGAGCAGATCTGCAGGGAGGCCATGAGCAGATTGGAAGCGGCCGTCGACATTTGAAGCGGGCCGAAGTTTTCCTTTTTTTGTTATTGTTTCCATTCCTTTCTTTCTTTTGATTACCTTTTTTTGTTTCGTTTGGGTATCATATAAGTTGCTTGGGGATTAGAGTAGTTGCTAGTATTGTTTGTTGTTACAGCGTTGTAGTAGGGGGTGAGTGCTTCCTTATACCCACCTTGGTGCCGTAGTGTTGTGTTTTGTTTCTCATTTTTGCATTTCGTATTGTTTCAAGTTATTTTTGTTTTGCGTTGCATTCGGGACGAATGCGTCTGGAGGGGGGGATGTCGCGTGGTCATTGACCACGCTATACGATCCGGTCGGTATGCAGGCCAACCGGTAGTACATCCTGCCATATCTCGTATATAAGCGGACAGTGCCTCTGTAGTGGGGCCCTCAGTTGTGTAGTTGCTGTATTCCAATACACGTTGCTTTGTAGCCTATCACAATAGCAATTTCCTTTGTGCACGGTCTCGAGAGATTTGCAGACCAATGAATAGATCTGCTGATCCGGAAGTCATAAAGAAGTAGGATGTTAGATATGAGAGTATAGCCGTGTAGACCGATGGGCTAGTGCTGCATAAAAGGCCATCGTCGACCCATAGGGCTAAAATTGTGAATTCGGATGTGTTTTCTCGAAAGTATACACATGGATCCGCCGAGCTGCTGGTGAAACCAAATCTAGTAAGGAAAGAATCAAACGTTATGTTCCACAGTCGAGACGACTGCTTGAGGCCGTAAAGTCCTTTGTGGAGACGGCAGACAAGTGACTCCTGGCCAGCTATGATGAATCCCTCTGGTTGACTGATGTACAGCTCATCTGCGACTTCTCCGTAAAGAAAAGCTGTCTTTACGTCAAATTGAATCTTGTCTAGGTCGCGGTGTGCAGCAAAAGATAAGATGGCTCGGAGAGAACCGAGTTTAACGACAAGGGCGTTTGTTTCTGTGAAATCTAAACCAGGTCGCTGACTGTATCGCTTTGCTACGAATCTGGCCTTGTAGCGTTGAATGGCTCCGTCAGAACCATGTTTCAACTTATACGTCCATCGACATCCAATTGCTGATCGCCCATGAGGGAGGGGTACCAAAGACCAGGTGCGATTCTCCATGAAGGAATGATATTCCTCGTTCATAGCTGTTTTCCATTTTTCAAAATCGGGACTGGCCATAGCCAATTCGAATGAAGAAGTTTCGATGATGGGAGTTGTCAGGTTAGGTTGATCTGTTGATGCAAATTCCGCCCAAAGTTTCTTCGGTTGTGGCATTCTGCTTGAGTGACGTGGTGCAGCCGCTGGGAGTTGGCTGCTGGGACTAAGACATTCGTCAGCTGAAAGAGGAGATTTGGAGGTGTCGTGGTGAATTGATGCATTGTGAGCTGGGAATTCATTAAAGATGACATCACGGCTGATCTTCAGTCTGCGAGCGATAATCCATAACCTGTTAATAATTGGTTGACACCTATGAACAATGTATAACTTGAATACGAGATATGTATTACCAGATTAAGATGAGTAAAGAATACACCTTTTGAGATGACACACAATGGAAGAAAGTCTTGAGTGAACAACGACGTAAGACGTAAGAAAGAGCAGAAGAAACGTCAGGCTGGTCGCAGATGTCTCGTCGATCCTTAGTCACGAACTTCGTCCGGCGCTTTTTCTACTGGGGAAAGTTGATTCTTATCGACTAGTCTGCTAGTAGCTAGTTAGCTAGTATGTAAATTATATAACCTATATTATATGTTTATTACTAACCTAACCTAACATAACATAACAATCCGACAGCATGCACTGCAAAAGCTGGAAAACCCCCGTCTCCCCCGATTGCGGCTCAAAATGCCGCACCGCGCGTTTAAGACGAGATGAATCTCGGGAAAACAGAGTCAAGACTCGGTTTGAATAGAGCACCTGTTCCCAATGTTGTAACCTGAAGTCTCAAATCAATCTCGCAATCAGGCTACAAGTTACTTCTCAACAGCTTGTATTTGAGAGCGAGTGATGTTGTTGTATATGGATGAAAGGATGAATGTGAATAGAAAGAGAATGTGTGTGTGTGTGGTGTCTGGAGAAAAAATATAGAGATTAACACAGTTAAGCAACAGAAATGGCTGAATGTGCTTTACTTGGCAAGTGATAGGTTACGTACAGACCAGATAATAATAATCCAAGAATTGGAAAGAACCTGTACAATGTACATATAAGGGGGGGAGGGGGGGGGGGGGGGGGGGGGGGGGGGGTGGCAATACATCAGAGATCGAATCACAAGAAATATAGGTTACCCGAGGCGAGAAAATAATGAAATGTAGGTGAGATATGATGACCATATACAATATCTGGTGAGTGTTGACTCACTCCAGCGACTATAAACCGACAAAAAACAAAAAGACCAATTAGGGGAAATAAATTACAAGATATAAATTAAGTCACCAGAAATAATAAGCACAATAAATTCACAAGTGTGAGATCAAGTTCACGAGAGGTGGCAGGACACATAAAAATGACTGTCAAGTGAGCAGACTAAATAATGAAAGTTAATGTAAGCACTAAGCGTGGCGGTGGGGAAAATAGGAAACAATAATGAGAGAGAGAGAAAGAGTTGGGAAACAATAGGAAACGGGAACAGAGCCATTATGCAGACATCGCGGAAACAGCGCAGATCGTGGCTGAAAATCATCAGTACGAGCTGGACGAGGGAAGTGCACACCCACCCTAATCTCTTCGACTTCATGAGCCAGCTTCTCGGTCCTTTGAGCAGATCCATGCGGACCTCTGCGAACTCAACGGCCATCATTTTATCACCCAAGTCTATTCATACAGAAGCTGAAAATAAAACTGAAAAAAAAACTGAACACGACAGAAAGAAATCTGAAAAAAATTGAGAGAGGTAGCCGAAATTTTGACTTTTTCTCGGATTTTGTGCAGCAGTTGCAGCACCTACAAAAAAAATTAATTGTTTTAAAATGATGGGATAGCCCACCTCTTCAAACCGTGTTAATATTTATTCAATACTCGGCTCAGAAGCCGAGATATTAACGATTAAAATTTGGCAAAATTTTTGGAAAATTTCTTCGTTTATTTTTTAAATCTGGCTTTCATCCCATAAGCTACCTAGTGCTAGAAATAACAACATTCCTCCCTTTCTTTGCCTTTAGGATCTTTTGAGTGGCCTAAACTGTCACCAATCGACCGAGAAATGGGGGGTTTCGGCCGTTTCGGGGGGTGAAACTAAAGTCCTTTTTTCAGATTTTGAAAAAAAAGAGTGGGGTCCGTAAATCCGGCCTACTTCTCTCGCGAACTGCTTGTTAAAAAATTCCGGGAAATTAATCACGAGACGATACCAGATTTATTTTGTGAAGGTTGCCTGACTTTTTATATTTAAAAAACACAGATATTTCTAAAATATATATCCCAAAAAAATTTTAATTGATTATTTTAATCTATTTCATAGGTTATATATATATTTTTTGGAAAATTATTTGTATTTTGATTTTCAGAAAAGATGGATGCTGAAGACCCAAACCTATGCTAGTGAAACTTTTTTTTTCAAATGGCAAAAACTATTATTTTGCATTTGTGGATTTCGTGGGGAAACGTTCCCCAAATCAAACTAATTTTTTCCAACAAAATTCAACAAGTTATTACATGTTGTGAACTACACTAATCAGGAATATAGCCTAAAAAGTGTCCATCTTGACCATATACTAGTAACTAGGCCTCAGGGATAAGAGTAACGCAGAGATTACCGAGATGGGAAAGTCCCATGGAAAAGGAACATCGTTTTTTTTTTTGGCGCTGCCACCTAGGGAGTGGGGACAGAACTTAGTGAAGCATGCCTGTTTATCAACAGGCCAACGTACTTTGTTAATTCTGTGCACAATTGCACATCTTTTCAAAGTGTTTTATAATGCCAGCAGAAAGTTTTTTATAAGCAGCTACGACAGCAAACGGGCTGTCAAAGAAACAAAATGGCGGTAGGCACGTCTTCAGTCAATGCTTCCTATGGCCTACTTAACTAACGGCCACAGCGCATAGATCGCCCCTGTAGTTCAATGGTTAGAATTTTATGAATGAAAAAATAAAATAAAATAATGAATAAAAATAAAATTTATATGGTTAACAATTTTACATCAAAGAGAAAAAGTTAAAAAATCAAAGACTACTAAGGGTTGAACTCGGATCGAAAGAGTCACAGTTCCGAGTGCTAACCATTACACCCCACTTGCTTGTTGCTAAGTAGTACAGGGGAGATCTATCCGCTGTGGCCGTTAGTTAAGTAGGCCCTGATGCTTCCCTTCCCCGGTTATGGAAGAGAAGTACTGTCCCCAATCCCTTGGAGCGCTGGCGTCAGCGGCATTTGTTAAAAAACCGTAGCAAAAAAAACCTTATGGACATTCCCATCTCGGTCATCTCTGGAGTAACGATTATTTCTTATCTATATTTTATTTTAAGAATTTATTTCTAGGGTTTTGGTATTTTTAATTTTATGTATTTGTCTATCGTTAATACAGTTCATTTTATTTCATCGAAAATGAAAACTTAATCATTTTTACAAAATTATATATTTGTCTTCCGTGTTGGTTGTAGTAGCATTGGGTTCTCTAAAGTCTAAAGTTCGTGGGGGAGGTATAAGGAAAAGAAGGTAAATATTTGTAAGTTTTTGGGTTGCTTGTTACAAAAATGTCCTCTAAACAGCTAATTCGTAGAGATGACTTGGTTTGCTTCATGTGCAGCGCCGCATTCTTTTATTGACTTTCGTGGTATGTCATTTCTGAAGGTGAGTTATTCCAAGTTATTCAACTCTAGGGTTATACCCTAATTTATATGAAATAAATATTCAAATATATATAACAGCTCTATTTTTGCCTTAGTAGTGGTCTACCTAAATTTTTTCGTAGTAAAAACATGTGGATCTCTTTGAAAGTAGGTCTATCATCAGGGTTGCATTTCCAGCATTCACACATCAAGTCGTAAATGTCTTTGGGACAAAGGATCGGCCAGGAAAGAAGCATCTGCAAAAAAAGGGTGTACAGGATGTGAGTTGACTTTTGGCCAAAATTTTGTTCGCCCGTCCTATTTGCCCTATTATTTTTTTCCGAAGTTTACTTTTAATAGAAGAAATAATCATTAGACGAATTACTTTTAATCTTATTACTTTAATTAAAGAGAACCCACAAAGAATTGGTTAAAACGTTTGGGAAATCGACACAGTCTGTTACCTTCGACACTGGCTACCTGGGGGGTCGACACTGGCTACTCATAAGGACGACACTGGCTACCCGACACTGGCTACCCCGACACTGGCTACCTCTCGTTTGCTACCCATTTTAAATAGCCTTAATTCACCAGCCAACAAGGTTAGGTTAGGTCAGGTTAGGTTAGGTTTTGAAAAGTTAGCTGTTGAGTTAATGCTATTTGGAATGGGTAGAAAATGGGAGGTAGCCAGAGTCGGGGTAGCCAGTATCGGGTAGCCAGTGTCGGCCTTATGGGTAGCCAGTGTCGGGGTAGCCAGTGTCGGGGTAGCCACTGTCGACCCCCCAGGTAGCCAGTGTCGAAGGTAAAAGGATGTCCCATGCCAAACGTTTTGCAAAAAAAATTCAAATACATTAAATTTTGCCTTGCGCTACCCTCTGATAAGGCTCAAGAATAACTCGCCATTTTGGCTCTTCTCATAAATTTTTTAATTCAGAAATGCTACAAGTGGTGAAGAGATATATAAAGTAAACACTAGACAAATTTTTTAATTCCAACTATAAGGAGCAGATTATCAGCATGAAGGGGAAGCAAAAAACGTTCATCTGTGGTTTCAATCAATTAATGTTCTAGTTCCAGGCTTCCAGCATTGGCGATATAAGGACTTAGAAGGATATTAAATAAATAAACTGTTATGACAAAATATTTTTTTTAACTAGGTTTTTAAAAGGTTAGATTTTGACCGCCTTATTTGAAAACAGCTATCAAAACTGCAACGCATAATTGTAATAACTTTTTAAAATTTACAGTATATCACCTCGTTTAATCTATGTTGTTGCTGGTAATGTGTTAGTAAACGCATTACTTCATTGTCCGTTAAAGCATCTATTGGTTGATCGCGAGCAAATGTCAACATCTCCCACTATAAGTAAAAAGCAATATTTGCATTAAGGCAACTACTTTAACTATTTCTCAATATTTAAAAAAATAGATCATTGTGAACTTACCAAGAGAACCCCAAACGACCATGCATCACTGCTCGAGCTAAATTTGTTCTAAGATACATAAACAACGCAATATGCATATCAGTTAAATACTAGCAGCCAATAAATAAAAATGTTATGCTTGCCAAGGCAACGCTTTCCCATGCCATCCATCGTAAGGGAATGTAGCGACCGTCGTCCATCATAAAATAATCAACCGGATACAATTTGCTACTAATGCCGAAAGAAGCGATTTTTACACCATAGTTGCTATCTACTAAGCAGTTTCTGTCCATTAAATCCACATTTTTAGTATGATACATATCTTGCAACAATTAATAAATAGTTGAAACCTAGCAGCCAAATCTCGATGAATAATATTGTGAATTTCCAAGTATTCCATAGCGGCCGCTACTTGCTTTGCCAAAAAAATAAGGCATCCATAGCTAAATTCATTCCCATCATCAGAACGTACCGGTGATCAATAAATGTCATTTATAATAAACGATAACCAGTCATTACCTTAAACTCCTCTCGCTCAATGAAGACGTTTCTGCAACATGGTCTTGAAGAAACTGATACATGTCCGAAACGTCGCCGTAGCCATATATTAAAGAAAACCTGTTTTCCGGATGTTGTGCTGATACTATACCTAGAAGTGGTAATAATTTTTCGTGTTGCAATTTGCACTGCGCCTGACTTTCTTTGTCCATTTCATTCCTTTGAATATGAAGTTACAGAATGAGCACAAATAATTTTTTAACATTATTGGGAATCAGTGTTCAGTAGCGCAAAGTCAGCAGACTTAAGTTAAAAAGCTATACATCATTACTTTGTCCAATGAGACGGAAACTGGCGAGAGAGTACAGTTGTGGTCACTAGGTCTTCTTTCAACTGGTTTAAATATATCTGTAATGAAACAAAAACTTTAGATTAACATCTCTTATTAAGATTATTTAAAGATTCATCTACTACAAAGTATTTTGCTTTTCGCGATAAATCGATAAGTTACCCAGCAAATCTATAATTTAGACACAGCGAGCCAACGACCTTAGTAACGGCAGTTACCATAGTTACACATGACGATAATCGAATGAAACAAAGTACGATATGTAAATCATCATAAATTTGTTATGAGCAACGCAAGTTGAAAACATTTTTTACTAACAAAGTTTCGGTATTCTAAATTTTAGATTTTACGGTAGCATTAAATAATTAAATTGAAATTATTTAAAAGAAACGTTCGTGCTGCAATAAACTCACATCATCTCAAAATTTTCCAAAGGCTATGTGATAAACACGATTCAGTTTCGTTGAACATATTTCCTTCAGTTCTTTGGTTTCAGTTCGTTGCTGAAATAATTCTGCCATAGCGTAGAACCCTTCCCTATCTTCCGAATAGGACATTGAAGTATCATTGGAAAGGTTCGAAACGCACTGTGCAAATTGAGAAGGTGGGGCTGACGAATACTGCTCAGCTTCGATTCGTGAATAATTCATATGTGAATAGAGACGTGACATGAAGGAGACATTAGGATATCTAGTCATAGGCGAAGTCCTCTCAGGCTCACCTTCGTATGGGTGTACTGAGATATCGTAATCGTGCTCATCTATAAAAAAATGTGTTGGAATAGCAACACGTATTAAAAGTGACAGTATTTCTCTTTTTATATGAATAATTTTTATAATTTGTATTTCCTAAAACAATTATGCGATCTTTCTGTGTGTATACCTGAAGTCATGTTTTCATTCGGATAATCAACATGCTGCTTTTTTGTTTTAACGGTAAAACTAAGAGAGCAAGAATCGTCGTCTGAAAATGGCTCATTGTAAACCGTTGATGAATTTTCAACAGAAGTGTTGTTTCTCTCTAAATTCATTTGAAATGGCTCAATTATTGGAGATTTGATCGTCTTTCCATAGCTGACGCAGTTTGTTATCCCCAAATCCAAATCCATACTATTACGCTGAATAGCCAAACTCAGATTTTGCTAAAAGTTTGCAAACGGTAAAATCAAAATACTTTATAATTAAATATAATGTGAATATATGAAATGCCATGTTACCGGTCTTTTTTCACCAAAAGACGGAGGCGGAACAGATCGTCCAGCAGTTTTTTTAACATTACGCACGCTTATACCAATGATCACAGCTAAAGCAATGGCTA
Organism: Daphnia galeata; assembly: GCA_030770115.1. Taxonomy (NCBI): domain Eukaryota; kingdom Metazoa; phylum Arthropoda; class Branchiopoda; order Diplostraca; family Daphniidae; genus Daphnia; species Daphnia galeata. Next base: position 5,246,890 of record CM061122.1, read on the forward strand.
AAGCGATGATGATGGAAGTCATTATTCCTATAACCATTCCGGTATGACTAGAATCATTTTTTGTCAAAACTGGAAAAGGAAGTTTAATTACGTTTAATTTGATAAGCTGATGACACATCTAATAAACTGTGTTATTAAACTATAATCGCTATCGATCAGCAAATAATAGCCTAAATAAAGTTTTGTGATATGTCTTTGACGCGCGCAATATTAAATATTCTGAATTGGGTTACGTGTGGATTCCAAAATTCAATAAAAATGTACTTTTAAAAACATGTCAACATTTTATATACCAGAAATATTTTAACTTACAGTCTTCTTCTATGTCTGATGTTTTTATTTGAGCAACCCCATCTTGCTGTAAGAATCTTTCATCCGTTTGACGTCCCCAAGTACGAATATCGTCACTGAAGTTTCCATCGACTTGTTCTAAAAAAGATATTGTCAGACAGAAAAAGAATTGTGAATATATTGAAGTAAGTTTAGCACATCAAAACGTCAAGTGGATTATTATTCTTTGTTGTAATTTGGTGATCACTTTGCTATATATTACATCACATGCTTAAACATATATTCGCTATTCTGATTTTAACAAAGGTGCTAGTTTTCCCAACCCGATCGTTATTATTGACATGATTAACTAAGTTCATCAATAAATATGAAACGATTGAAAGATAGGAAGTTTAAACTTATTTACCGGAAGTAAAATAAAATTCGGAGATTACAAGCCACTCCGCAGAAAAGGTAAATTGCAGCTTTAGGTATCGCGCCTATAGTTGGTTAATAATAACGAATCATAGATTGTATTAGCTAAATTTGTATTTACTTTAAACAATATTATATTGTTTAGTGGTAGTCTCCTACAACGACATATCCCTCGTGTTTTTTAATTAACGACGTATTACCAATTTAAACCCTAGGTTGATCGATACGTTGCGGGCGTTGTCCAAGAAATGGTCGGGCATGTAGAAATAGGTAACAGCGCTATCAGAGGGGAACTGACGACCGCCAATGCTAAACAAAACTCGCAATACCGAGAATACCTGGAAAATATAAGGGAATAGGGAATGGATAAAGATGAAAAATGATTACAAATTGAATACATTTTACATTTCATTAATGTTCCAACAGAAATAGCTAGAGTTTTTATTCAATTTATCTTTTCCCAAAATTTCAAATATGTCAGTCAGCGGGGCTAAGTCCCTCGATTGCTGAATCAAACTGATCAGATGAGTAATTAAGATCACTATAATTTCATTGCAATGCAGGCCGGAGCACTCTTTTAGTTTAAAACTTATATTAAAGCATCCGTATAACTAAAAATAAGTCTCTCCCAAATCTCACAGCACTTCAAGCTTTACACGAAGGGTTGCTTCGCTGTTACGCTGAAATAATTTCAGATTTAATCTAAAAGAAACCCTTCAATTTTTCTTATCTACGTTCTACATCAAGCGGAAGCGGGTTTGACTCCCCAGCCCCAGAGTATATTTTCTTTACCATTGTGATAGGTTGCAGTTGGGCGTGATGGGCATTGTTTTGGTCTTTGTGTGGCAAAATCAATAGAGTACATGTACATGTAGCACATAGCGTGACAGGTTGAGTAAAAGTATGCGTCCTGAAAATAGCTGCTACCTACCTGGATGTGTTTGTGGTAGTCGTTGTTAACGAAGACGTCGATTCGCGAGAAGTTTCGGACCCCTTCGAATTCAAAAGTCAGTTCTAAAAGACCAAGACGTGGAGCGTTTGTCTTATTTTGCCAACCAACCCATTCGTAACCTGTTTTGAAAAACAGCATATCATTTTTAAAGGAATTTTTGATAACTTTAGCTGTCACAGTGCGTGTCCACAGTGTCGAATTCATGAAACAATTTATGCTTAAATTTAAAGGGAAAAAAATCAATCAACTAGCCTTGCAAAGCGCAATTTTGTTTGATTGTCAAAATAAGTGGATTGTTTTTATAATCGATTTCTCGAGTATTTCACCCGCTAAAAACTTAAGGTACCTTTATCGTAATCTTCTACGTTGTGATGACCAACGCGTCCGTCAATAAGTTGGCCTAGTCCACCTTTTTCAAATAAAAGTGTTTTACAATTTTTTCCCCGCATTTATTTTTGATTCTCCAAAATATACAATGCAAGTAATTTGTTCACCTTTGAGGAATCCATTTTCTATAATGCCATCGTAAGTCTCGTCCATCAGGTCACTGTTTCGAAAAACATCTCCTCGAGGAACTGAATAGCTAACAACTCCTTCTGTAATTGTACCGAAAATATCTCAAGTATGCGGTTACTTGCAAACTTATATTTGTTTTTTAGTTCTGTTCAAAATACTAAAAGATAATTTACGTTGAAACCAAGATAAAGCTGTAATAGGGTAAATAGATACACTATACTACGCTGCAAAGTAATTGAAGTTTCAACACGAACAAATCAAATCCAAAGGATATTAATATTTAAAAATGTCATGATAAGAAATGAATTGTCAAACATTTTGTACTTAGTTCAGAGTTTTCAAATAGGCTACGAAGAGCAATCTATCGCGCGGATAAAACATAAAATTTAAAAATACACCCGCATCAAGGCTAGACATTGAAAAAAAGAGGGGAAAAAAATTCGAGTCAAACCTTCGAATTTACAACCGGAGAGCTCAATGCGAAGACAGACCTTGTATATTTTTTAACCGATGCAGGAAAAATTGTTTAATAATATGGATTATTACTTTAATGGAAAAAAATAGCAAACGGCAACGTACTGTTCTGCGATGTATAGAATATGGCACAAGTCGAATCTTGGTGGCAAGTATAACTGGTTTTAAATAGTTTGTTGTTACCATATAAGTGTTAGTATTGCCAGAAAAGATCTGCAGTGCCAAACAAAATCAAAGTTTTGATTCAAAAGTTTTTAGTTTTGTTGAAATGCAAACAATAATCGACGAATATCTCACTTCAGTGCCGGTTTGATTTCGATAGCGAAACCAGCGTTCCATTCCGGGTCTCCAAAATTCTAATTTAAACTGTTCGACGTACTCTTGGCCTTGCCCGTTGCCAAAACGACCCTGTTCATAATAAAGAATCACAGTAAAATTTAATTCTGTTAAATAATTGACCTTCAAAATTATGAATTAGACCTGTGTTTGAATAGCAGAAAAAACATGCATTGTTTTTAGATCCACTTCGATCCATTCTTTCACTCCACGCATAATCTGCTGCTTGGGACACCACGCTCCTCCGTTTTTATCTTGGTGTAACCTAACAGTTATTGTATAGCACAGATGGGGGAATTTATCGACAACGTCTAAAAAACTATACCTACATATATAATACAAATTGTTCTTCTATCCGCGGCTCATTTTTAAAAGACATAGGCTACTATGTTCTTCGACTTTTTATATCGTCATATATGGATCGTTATATATGGATTCTTTAGTAAAATTTCTCTACACGCATAACATTGTGACGCTTATTCGCGAAAATATTAAGAAGAAAATGAATTTAAAAATTTAAAATTAAGGAAAGAGGTTATGTATTTCTTCGCAGTCGCATGAAAGGAGGCAATGAAATACGGCAACCTGTTTATTATAGCGATTCGTTGATGACTCTTGCCTTAAAGTAGTTAACTTTGTCTTTATACGTATAATCATTTATAGAATTGCATGAATTCAAGAAGAATTTTAAAGAAAAACTTATGATAAATAACATTGTTTTCATGTGGCACCTACCGAGCAAATTGAGGTCCCACGTTTCCGGTATCGTACGAAGAGCTGGCAGTGATGGCATCATCTTTGATGTGACCGGATTCTAGACCGAGTGGTACCTTGCAAGATTCTACGATATAAAATTCGAGGATTAAAATGTATAGAGCAACTTTTCAAAATAATAAAAATACAAATATTAAGATAAAATTAGAAATATGTAAGAGGAGTCGATTATGAAAAGAATTTGGTATATCTGCGCCATCAAAAACAATAGCTGATGATCGACAAAGTAAAAAAGGCTAAAAAGCTGTTAATGATTTGGAACGAGCTTTGCGTGAGCGCGCTCACTCATTTGGTTAGCTTTGAGCTTGAGCGCGCTTTTTTTCGAAAAGTGTGAGCTTGAGTGAACTTTTGCCGATCATTTTTCAGCACATGTGGCCTTCAGTCTTTCTATTTTTGTATATGTCAGAGATCGGCGCTTGGTATTATGTGACAGGGCTTTTTATTTTTTTCCTCATTATAAATATATTTCCCGGGCAATATAAACGTTTATTTACCTAGATTGAGTGCAAGCGATGTTGAGGTAGTTGCAATGATGACTAGGAAAGCGACAAACTTGTTCATTTTGTCTAAATTATGATGCAGATCTTCTTGTTGTGCATGATCTTCCACCAAAAGCCGCAGTCCAAGTTCTTATATTTAGAATAAGAGTTTTAGTCCTAGTTTTCTCCCCAAACAACGGCAAATTTACATAAGCATCCGAATTTGCCAATAGGTGTAACAAGTGCAAGTAAAGTACAAGTGCTTCCAGTAGTGACGTCAATTGACGGGTAAAATCCTTTTTTTGTTCAAAATGAAACTCTAGACAAAATACATGTTTATAAAACCTTCCTTAGTTATGTCATGATTTATTTACTAATGCATTACAGTAATTTGATTGGGATTGACAAAGGCATCAAATTAATGGGAAAGTTGTGGAGCTACCAACTAACCAAGAGTTCGCAGAAATCATTTGAACCTTAATGTGTACGATATTTGACAAGGCGGGAGACATTGGGTATGGCTCTATCTTATGGTAAGAAAATCAATCACGCTCCAATACGGCAATGTTGAGTATTCGCAAAAACCAAATATAGGCCTACGATGCGTTCTTCTCGGTTCTTCTCTTTATAGGCCTAGTTTAAGTAGAGGGTAGAAAAAAGAGACAAGAGGACTTGAATGATTTTTGCGAATCATGGAGGCTGAAATGAACTATAACGATATAAGCGGAGAAAGGAGTGTGATACATGGTGATACATGTACGATAAAAAGAGAGTAAAGTGTGTAGGTTTGATACAGAACCTCATCCAAGGCAACGGGCCAACGAGCGTATTATAGTCTACCATTCTACATACCTACTTCGTTCTTTGCTCGACGGCATTGATCCAACGGTAAAAGGGGTGCTGGGTTGCGTAATGAAAGTATGGGACATAAAGTGGTGCGAGGGCTTTGTGATGGACGGCAGAACGATCGCATGGTAGGCTATATAAAAAACGCTTACAATGCAGATGAAAAACTATTTTTGTTCAACATGTTTCTTTTCCTCCTGTTATTATATTAGAGAATGCGACTAGTTGCTATAACCTTTATAGCTACAGGCGTTCACTACTACATAGATCAGGGTTAATATAATAGTATTTTATTATTATATTCAACGAGAAATGTTTGTCTATGCCTTAAGCCATGATGTCAATAGATAGCTGCAAAAATACAATAAATAAAAACTATCGGTATATTCAGGATGTTCACTGATGACTCAACTAAATAATAAATTATTATTTTATAATGTCATTATTATTAATAATATATATTATGCTCTCTTTTGCACATTTGTTTAAAAATGTTATTGGCCTTTCCCTTTCATCCTTTTTTTTTTACACATTATAAATTTTAGAAACAAACGGAAACAAATTGATGTCATACATTTAGCATGAAACTCGGCTGGAAACGGATGTTTATGCTACCTGATGAACAATCAACACGCTGGGCTTGTTGTAGGACTTGTAGCCTACTTACAAGTATTTCACATTTCCACCCGAAAATGTTACAGTTGATGTATTTTTAACTGTTGGCAATATAATTTAAGATATCGGTAAATGCCTAATAGGCTTTTCATTGAATATAGTTCAGCCAAGTTCAGCCACAAAGTAAACAGTAAAAACATTTTAATCGGCTTACTTTAAGTTCTTAGATTTCCCGTTTCACTTTCCAAATATTTCGGCCACGACGATGTGTTGAATATATTCCGATATATTACAACGAATGAAGCTCCAACGGTCCAACCGAAAGACCAACAAGCGACGAAGCATAAAACAAGGACTAATCACTGTAGTCATTCAAGAGTAAAATTCCTATTGAGTAGGGAAACAAAATAAATCCAGGCGCACGCAAAAGGATCCATAAAAAACCATGCACTATCCGGATGAGTTGCTGTTGCAGTGTTGCTAGCTGCGTGACGGGGATCCAACTGAAAGCAAGTGCAGCGCAATGCAGGAATAAATGGAAGACTCACCGATCAAACTTGCATGACAGAGAAAGCAAAGAAGGGGAGCGAGTTTAGGACTGGCGCGGAAAGTGCAAGGAACAAAAAAAAAAAAATAAAAAATAAATAAAAATAGGAAAGAAAACTTCTGCTGCCGGCCTGCTGCTGGGACATAGGCACATCCACTCACGCTCCAGTTATATATGCTTTTTTCCCAACCCCACAGGGCAGTTATAGTTACGTGCAGCGTATATAAGATGGGATTCACACACACTCCCCTACCCGGAAATCGAAACAAAGGTTAATCGATGTCGATCAAGATAGCGAGAAGAATAAAGAATGTAATCGACTGCTTGTTCCCCAACCCACATCCCAGCAACTGTGAGTGAATTCAGCGTAATAAGTAAATCAGATTGAGTCGCTCGCATTCACTCGTCGCTTGCAACCAGAATAAGCGACTAAATGGACAAATAATGCGATTGTTAAAAGAAAATGGATTGCCATCACTAGCTCTGACATGGTAAACGCTTTCGTTGCTGACGCAATATTCCTCCAAGAAACTCTAATGACATGTACTACAACAATACAACATGTATCAGACTTTAACTAGAAGCGCACGTACAGTAGACATACGCCTTAATAATGATTTGCGCATTTTCAACAATCGAGCTCAACTTTAACTTTCCGTCTCAATGAATTATTTCTTCAATGTAAGAAAACTTTTGAAAACGCGAACTTCCTACCTGTCACAAATCACAGTTGATACTTCAATTCAAATCAATAGGAAAATAGAAAATATCGAGTAGGGCACACTGGGAACACAGATAGGGAAAATAAAGGGAAACCAATTGTTAAAGCTTGTTACAAAAATTACTGCTTTACTGATTTTTAAAAATGTTAATTAAGTTGAGCAGAAAGGACATGCTGCGCTTTATGGTAAACTTGTACTTCAGCTACTCAACTATTTTGTTGGCCATAAAATGGTCTTAAGGTTGGTTGAGTTAAACTTTGTGCGGTAGTTGAACTAGTACTGGTTTAAACAGAATATGAAAATTGAACTCAACTTGAAAAAAAATTTCGATTATTTTCCCTTTCATAAATACCAATTTTAAGTTTTTAACTAAATTTTTGTTAACAATGTACACGAACGTTGTCGGATTAAGAACAATGTCAATTTTTAACAATTGGGAGGGTCAACCTGAACCAGTGTGAACCAAGTTCAGTTTAGTTCATCCAGGGTCTGGCCTGTAGTCCGACTTTTGAAAATATATCGAGCTCAACTTGGTTGAGCTCAACCATGGTTGAACTTTTGCTGAACCATTAAATGTTTGTCAAGCTCAGCTATATGACATCTTAGTTGACGATAAAACACTGGTTGAGTTCGACTTTTGGTTGTGGTTGATTTCAAAAGTTGGCGATAAAACGCACCCTTTGTTTTAGAACCAACATAATAGACAGGACTTGGCATTATTGATATAGACTAGGAATGGCGCTTTCTAAAGCTTGTGACTTCCTGAAAACATATACTTAGTCTAGGAAATCGTAAGAAAAAACGTCTAAAAAAAGCAAAAATATAATGAATCTTTAGTTATTATAGAGACATATTTTCCAACAGTTTGAAGAAGCCGAGTAAAAAGTCCTGACACTGCGATTCCGATTCAATTTGTTTGCAAGAACCCATTGCGAAAGACGTCACGAAATAAAAAATAATAAAATAAATTAAAACCTCAATCCGCAAAATTCTATTACCTGAAAGTCGAGACGCGCTGATTAAATTGTGCAAGGCATAGAAGAGTCACATATTCTTCACTCCGTTGCATTCCCATAAAAATATCAGTGATGTGTTTATTTAGCGAAACTGCGAAACCTTCTCCATTATTGTACATAAACTAGCGAATTAGCTAGGCATATATGAATGTAGTGATGTTGCTTTGCTCGGCTTCGCTGTTAACGACTGAGCACTCGATCATGTATGCAGAAGCACTCTCTAACTCTAACTCTAATAATAATATCTTATTTGATTATTAACTCTGGTAAGGAAAAAAAAAACTCCTCGGGTTTTCTGCTCCTTTGATCTCTCGCAGACGCAATCGTGTTGCTTGACTTTGACTTGAATATTTGAATAAAGATCGAGCGGTTAATGGTTTCTAAAGAATTATTGATCAATTCATGCTATATTCTGTGACAGAAACTGTCAGTAGTCACCGTACACAGCAATCAAATGCTGCGAAGCCGTATACACTTATATTATGTTTGATTGCGGATTGCATGAAACTCATTTTTTAAAATATGGTGGATAATTTATTAGAAATCTAATTAATACATGACATGATGTAGTGAATGAGAGTTTTTTTTTTCATCTTCCAGATCTAGAATTCACTTTTATAATTTATAATATATTCGTTTTTATAAATTTGTCTTATTATATATGACAAGTCAAAGCATCGGATAACGGATATGTGTCCGGGCCACATTTTACGGAAAACAAGAAGGAAACAAAAGAGGTTCATGGTGAATGCTCTATAATGTCATAGGCATAAAATTTAAAATTTATTGCTAGATTGAAAAAAAATGAATTGGTAATAAAGCAAAGAAAAATTCAAAAGACAAAAGAGAGAGTTTTTTAAAATGTTTATTCACCTCGAATCAGTACGCAATCAAATTTCGGTTTCATCAAATTGCATAGAACAGTTTAAAAAATCGAGGGAATCTAAAAAAAGTTTATGACTGAGAAATAAACGAGTAGATCCAGCTAACTGGTCGATCTTTTGGTAATTTTGGAATGAATCTGGAAAAACAGGTAGAGCAAATCGCCATAATCCATTAAGTTAGATGATACAATTATAAATATTTTGAGTCATCCCCAAAATTTCCCCATCCATGCATTACTTTTTAGGCCCTCCGAGATAACTGCAACGGATTAATCATCAAGCAGACTTTCCTGACCTTACCGTTAGAATTAACGTTATAGGTACATACAGCGTCTAGCCGAAATATTCTATACCGACTAGGCTACTATAATACGGATTCCTTCGAAACCAATGCAATACTGGTCTGCTTATTACGCGCGGTGGCTTCACCTTGGCGCAATTGGTTTGAGTAATCGTGATAAAAACTTTATGTGCAGTACTGTAGGCATTTCCTGACTACCTTCTCTCGCATAGTCCGTATCTGAGTTAAGAGCTCAACGAACTTTCTGTTGAACGAATAATGCCCAATTTTCAGCGGGACTGATGACGAGACAAGTTCATCTTTACGCGGTGTGATCCGAGGTGCTGCTGCAGAGGTTTGCTCCGAGGAGCAAGATGACCTCAATTTTCTGATCCCTCATTGCCCATATCGCTCAATCCCGCTCAGTCCCTTACTGTTTCACAATTCCGCATCACGGAACTGAATGTTTTCACGGACAAATCATGAACGAATTACGAACGAATGTCCTAATATAAGAAAGTAAATAATTCTATGTTGTTTTTCTTTTCCATTATGAAAAAAATGGTTCCATTAATATAAAAACAACAAGCAAGAGTGCGCCCTGTTATTTATCTTCAGCTTATTTTCTCTCAATATCGGATAAGTAGGCAAGAAAGTGCGTCTTGGTGGTACACCCAGTCGAAGAAATTATTTCTGGCTTTACACCAAAGGAACGAGGACATAAAAGATAAAAAACCAAATAAAGTTGGACACGTAGAATCGTACATTTTCTGATGTTGTCTGATGGTTGAGAATAAGAATATTACCACCTAGTAAATCATATTTTAATTACCTAATTCGATTTTTCTAATGGAATTATGCAAGGTACGTTGTACAAATAGGAATAAGGACATATATGTACATTGTACAATATATGTAATGCTTGAAGCGCGCTGAATAATTTCTTTGGGGTATTGATCTCTTATTGGAAGTTGGAAGACAAACCGAATCCAGCATCCACTGCTTTCTTGTCGAATATCTGACGTGTAATAACAATGTCGCGTACTTGTGTAAAACAAATATTTATCTAGATTATTATGGTTAGAGAAAGGAAGTGAAAGTAAATCTAATATTTTCATTTCCTTGCTAAAAGTAACCTACCACTAGTTTTAACTATTCTTTTAAACTGCGCAACACCATAGTATTTTTACCATGATTTTGTTACCCAAAAATGTTTAGTTTTTAATTTTTTTTTTTTTATTTTTGTTATCCGTAATTTTTATCCAATTTTATCAGTCCGGATTTTTTCTAAAATTAAACATTTTGTTTTTTTCCTGCATACTATCGATCTGTTCCATTTGTGGAACAACTAATTAAACTAAGGAGCAGGAGCTATCGTCATCGATCGTCATTTTCACCGAGTAAATGGCCTACCTTACATCTTAAGGTCATATTAAACGCAACTGACAAAGAAATAGCACACGATTAATTGAAGACAACTGGCAAGGAACTTGAAGGCTGTAATGTACAGTTTCCTGTTTCTAAACGTTTCCGTCACATATATCATATATATATATATATCTGGACAAATTGTTTCTGCATTTCCGGCTTCCTTCATTATTTTTCACATTGATTTACATTACGCAAAGCAGCTCACTGCTTACCTGCTTCTGCATGCATGATCGAGTGCTCAGTCGTTAACAGCGAAGCCGAGCAAAGCAACATCACTACATTCATATATGCCTAGCTAATTCGCTAGTTTATGTACAATAATGGAGAAGGTTTCGCAGTTTCGCTAAATAAACACATCACTGATATTTTTATGGGAATGCAACGGAGTGAAGAATATGTGACTCTTCTATGCCTTGCACAATTTAATCAGCGCGTCTCGACTTTCAGGTAATAGAATTTTGCGGATTGAGGTTTTAATTTATTTTATTATTTTTTATTTCGTGACGTCTTTCGCAATGGGTTCTTGCAAACAAATTGAATCGGAATCGCAGTGTCAGGACTTTTTACTCGGCTTCTTCAAACTGTTGGAAAATATGTCTCTATAATAACTAAAGATTCATTATATTTTTGCTTTTTTTAGACGTTTTTTCTTACGATTTCCTAGACTAAGTATATGTTTTCAGGAAGTCACAAGCTTTAGAAAGCGCCATTCCTAGTCTATATCAATAATGCCAAGTCCTGTCTATTATGTTGGTTCTAAAACAAAGGGTGCGTTTTATCGCCAACTTTTGAAATCAACCACAACCAAAAGTCGAACTCAACCAGTGTTTTATCGTCAACTAAGATGTCATATAGCTGAGCTTGACAAACATTTAATGGTTCAGCAAAAGTTCAACCATGGTTGAGCTCAACCAAGTTGAGCTCGATATATTTTCAAAAGTCGGACTACAGGCCAGACCCTGGATGAACTAAACTGAACTTGGTTCACACTGGTTCAGGTTGACCCTCCCAATTGTTAAAAATTGACATTGTTCTTAATCCGACAACGTTCGTGTACATTGTTAACAAAAATTTAGTTAAAAACTTAAAATTGGTATTTATGAAAGGGAAAATAATCGAAATTTTTTTTCAAGTTGAGTTCAATTTTCATATTCTGTTTAAACCAGTACTAGTTCAACTACCGCACAAAGTTTAACTCAACCAACCTTAAGACCATTTTATGGCCAACAAAATAGTTGAGTAGCTGAAGTACAAGTTTACCATAAAGCGCAGCATGTCCTTTCTGCTCAACTTAATTAACATTTTTAAAAATCAGTAAAGCAGTAATTTTTGTAACAAGCTTTAACAATTGGTTTCCCTTTATTTTCCCTATCTGTGTTCCCAGTGTGCCCTACTCGATATTTTCTATTTTCCTATTGATTTGAATTGAAGTATCAACTGTGATTTGTGACAGGTAGGAAGTTCGCGTTTTCAAAAGTTTTCTTACATTGAAGAAATAATTCATTGAGACGGAAAGTTAAAGTTGAGCTCGATTGTTGAAAATGCGCAAATCATTATTAAGGCGTATGTCTACTGTACGTGCGCTTCTAGTTAAAGTCTGATACATGTTGTATTGTTGTAGTACATGTCATTAGAGTTTCTTGGAGGAATATTGCGTCAGCAACGAAAGCGTTTACCATGTCAGAGCTAGTGATGGCAATCCATTTTCTTTTAACAATCGCATTATTTGTCCATTTAGTCGCTTATTCTGGTTGCAAGCGACGAGTGAATGCGAGCGACTCAATCTGATTTACTTATTACGCTGAATTCACTCACAGTTGCTGGGATGTGGGTTGGGGAACAAGCAGTCGATTACATTCTTTATTCTTCTCGCTATCTTGATCGACATCGATTAACCTTTGTTTCGATTTCCGGGTAGGGGAGTGTGTGTGAATCCCATCTTATATACGCTGCACGTAACTATAACTGCCCTGTGGGGTTGGGAAAAAAGCATATATAACTGGAGCGTGAGTGGATGTGCCTATGTCCCAGCAGCAGGCCGGCAGCAGAAGTTTTCTTTCCTATTTTTATTTATTTTTTATTTTTTTTTTTTGTTCCTTGCACTTTCCGCGCCAGTCCTAAACTCGCTCCCCTTCTTTGCTTTCTCTGTCATGCAAGTTTGATCGGTGAGTCTTCCATTTATTCCTGCATTGCGCTGCACTTGCTTTCAGTTGGATCCCCGTCACGCAGCTAGCAACACTGCAACAGCAACTCATCCGGATAGTGCATGGTTTTTTATGGATCCTTTTGCGTGCGCCTGGATTTATTTTGTTTCCCTACTCAATAGGAATTTTACTCTTGAATGACTACAGTGATTAGTCCTTGTTTTATGCTTCGTCGCTTGTTGGTCTTTCGGTTGGACCGTTGGAGCTTCATTCGTTGTAATATATCGGAATATATTCAACACATCGTCGTGGCCGAAATATTTGGAAAGTGAAACGGGAAATCTAAGAACTTAAAGTAAGCCGATTAAAATGTTTTTACTGTTTACTTTGTGGCTGAACTTGGCTGAACTATATTCAATGAAAAGCCTATTAGGCATTTACCGATATCTTAAATTATATTGCCAACAGTTAAAAATACATCAACTGTAACATTTTCGGGTGGAAATGTGAAATACTTGTAAGTAGGCTACAAGTCCTACAACAAGCCCAGCGTGTTGATTGTTCATCAGGTAGCATAAACATCCGTTTCCAGCCGAGTTTCATGCTAAATGTATGACATCAATTTGTTTCCGTTTGTTTCTAAAATTTATAATGTGTAAAAAAAAAAAGGATGAAAGGGAAAGGCCAATAACATTTTTAAACAAATGTGCAAAAGAGAGCATAATATATATTATTAATAATAATGACATTATAAAATAATAATTTATTATTTAGTTGAGTCATCAGTGAACATCCTGAATATACCGATAGTTTTTATTTATTGTATTTTTGCAGCTATCTATTGACATCATGGCTTAAGGCATAGACAAACATTTCTCGTTGAATATAATAATAAAATACTATTATATTAACCCTGATCTATGTAGTAGTGAACGCCTGTAGCTATAAAGGTTATAGCAACTAGTCGCATTCTCTAATATAATAACAGGAGGAAAAGAAACGTGTTGAACAAAAATAGTTTTTCATCTGCAGTGTATAAGCGTTTTTTATATAGCCTACCATGCGATCGTTCTGCTGTCCATCACAAAGCCCTCGCACCACTTTATGTCCCATACTTTCATTACGCAACTCAGCACCCCTTTTACCGTTGGATCAATGCCATCGAGCAAAGAACGAAGTAGGTATGTAGAATGGTAGACTGGTAGACTATAATACGTTCGTCGGCCCGTTGCCTTGGATGAGGTTCTGTATCAAACCTACACAGTTTACTCGACAGTTTACTTTTTTTATAGTACATGTATCACCATGTATCACACTCCTTTCTCCGCTTAGCCTATATCTTTATATTACAGTTGTATATCCATTGCATTTAGAGACCCGTTTCTTCTTATTATATTCTTCCTCTCTATAAACTGTGCGCGCGTGCTATTATTATTTAAGCTGCGCATTATTATTGGTTGTTTTTGTTTCTTGAACACGACAATCATGTGGAATGAGACACAGCAGCAGGGAAAAACCCACCAACCCATTATCTTTCCCAGCATCAAAAGAGTGATGGCTCTTAGATCTCTTATGTGTGTCGCTAATAGAACGGACGGACGCTCGACGGACGGTAGGTCGTCACTCGTCAGCTAATTGAATGTGTGTGTAACTGTGTACTTGTGTGTAGAGATGAAACGAAACTATCCATCGTCAGCAGGGCGATATTATTTGTTTATTTAACCCTTTTTTCTTAAATATTGCGCCATAGCAAAAAAAGGTGAAAAAAATACAAAGAATTTATAATAATGTTTTAGTTTTTGTGCTTTTTTAGTATTATAAACTATTACATAGTCTCTCTTTGGGATCAATCAACATCATTTTTATACTCGTCTCCAGCTCATAGAGCGAAAATACAAAAAAAAAAAAAAAAAAAAAAAAAAAAAAAAAAATGCTGTGCGCGTTATGGAGATTTTCAAAAAGACGGAGATGACCTTTAATTATAAACGAGCCTTCGATGATATTGTTTTGGATAAATCAATCGACCCTTGTGCTGTGTTATATGGAATAGATGATGCACACACAGCAGCATGTTAACAACAACAAAATATCTCTAGCTGTTATATATGATGTTGCCAGCGTATACGAGGGCGCGATGAATAATTCAATCTTGATATTTTCATTAAAAACTAAAAACCACCAAGAACAACAACAACATTGTCGGATCGCATCTTCTATATTTATACTGCGCATCATCATGATATCAGAGGCCAGCAGAAAAGAGGAGAGACGATGTGATGTTTCTACAGAGACAATTAACGGTGCGCCGCGTGAGCAACGGTGCCCACGTCCAATTCCCCTCGTAGTTTTTATATGCAGCAACCAACCTTTAAAAAGGCGGCATATTCAGAGAAAAGAAAAAGGGAAATTCAGAGGGAAAATTTAACACTCTTTTACAAAATGTAGCTATATATAAAGGGTCGGTCTCGGCCACAAACAACCTTCTCGACTAATGAAAATGGGAGCTTATATTTATAATATCTGTTTCTATATACAGTGTATTACACCTATGCAAATCTATTTGGGCACATCTCTACGACGAGCGCGCATGATGATTGGAAGCGGGAAGTCCCCATCCTTCATACCTCTAGGCAAAGAGGATGATGCTCGCTGCTGCCGCCGGAGCGACTATAAGTCTATAACAAATTTGCAAAAGAATAACTCCGCTATTATGACGCTAAAATTAAAAAGAGTCGTAAATCCGCGTAAATCCAATACGCTAGTTTTCTTTATATTTTTCTTCAAAGTTTTCGTTCCCTAAAATCCTTACTTATTCTTTTATTTCTCGGCCATTTTATATTTAAAAATCAAAAGAAAAAGATATTTTCATATTTTGGAAACTAAAGGACAACTAAAGGAACTGGACTCTTCGACCATTCCTATGTCGGCCATGTATTTTTTTACATCGATATCAGAAAAATCATTAAAAATAAGTGCTGAGTTAATGAATGTACCTATACCTGAATTGAATTGTTTAAAAGATATTACTTTTATTTGCAAGAGAAGCAGGGAGAAGGGGAAGTTCGTCGACTTGACTCATTCGCCATCTATCCACCAAACACGCGTAGCTCTCACAAAATGGGGTGTATACTCATGGACTACTCTACTTAAGGACGGGACTCTTCGCCTATGTCGCCGTGTTAAAGCTAGTCGGGTGGGTTTTTTCAGGGGATAATTAATGGAAAATATCAATAAATGCAGTTTTTTCCGCTGATTTCAACTGTGTTTAGAAATCTTAGTAAAAAAAAACTAAATAAAAGGTATTCTAATTTTACTTTCAGGAGTAGGGGTAAAAGGACAAAACACCGGTGCCATCTACCGATGGTAATAAAGCAGTAAGGAAAGGTGACCAAAGTGTTTGTTTTGAATATGCCACTTGCAGACCAAAACTCTTAAGAGCTTAGGGTACCTGGTTCATAGATGGCACCGGTGTTTTTGACCTATTTCAAATTTTCCGTAAAGTAATTTGAAATATCTCTATAACCATACATTTTTGGTATAGGGACATTAGGTAAAACAATAACTATTTTTAAATTTCGATTCCGATTCTACCGGAAAAAATTTTACATGGCCGACATAGGAAAGGCCGAAGTGTCCCGTCCTTATGTTAGAGTAGTCCATGGTATACTATGTTCATAGGTGGCGCTTTGCTCATCCCCTCCCCCGCGCCCTTTCCTATTGTCTTTATGTCCCCCCTACCCCTAATTTTGAAGCCTAAAGAATTTTGCCTCGTTTTCGCCAGTCTGGTTGCAGCAGCCCTTGGAGTTGGTCGGTCAACACCTTTGTTATTAAAAATCAAATAAAGTCCCTGCAAATGGGAAATATCATGACTTTATGATTAATATATTTTTAGTGAATAGCTTTATGAGGGGATATTGGGAAAATAAGGGGAAAATTATAGATAAATGGAAAAATTTGGGGAAAACTAAGGAAAAATGGGATTGGGAAAATGGGAAACATTTTGAGGGGTGGGAGAGCACAATAATATTCGGCAGCATTCCCCTATAACATTTATCAAAGAAACCTTAAAATATTAACTGATCTTTCACGGTTAAGAATTTTATTCACTGTCACTACTTTCTTTGTGGATTATTACACAAGAGACGCTATTTAACATTTCAAGTTAAGCCAAAACTATGAACAATGAGTGGGGACGACAAACAAAGGGAATGAGAGGCAGGGGAGGATTTTCCAGATTACCACAGCTTGACAATAGAATAATTCAAAAGTTAGTGGTATTTTAAGAGAAATTCCACTTCGGTCGGAAAATCGATTTTCACGTCTAGGCTTCCAATCCATGATTTCACGTATGAAGTCTCTGCAAATGGGAAATATGATGACTTAATGATTAATGAATATATTTTTATTGAATATGAGGGGATATTGGGAAAATAAGGGGATAATTATGGATAAATGGGAAAATTCGGGACAAACTAAGGAAAAATGGGATTGGGAAAAATGGGATTGGAAAATATGGGAAAATTAGGAAAAATGGGAAAATGGAAAACTTTTTTGTTGTTGAAGCTTTTTATAATGATTAATATATTTTTGGTGAATACCTATATGAGGGGATATTGGGGAAATAAGGGGAAAATTAGATAAATGGGAAAATTTGGGGCAAACTAAGGAAAAATGAGGCTTGTAGCACATTTTGTACATCTGTAAGTACAAAACGAATGTACTCTTCAGATTTTTCGTCAAGCGATTTTTTCTTTAAAAGAAGTTGTTGGAGATTTCGATGAAGAAAAGGGCTGTACAAAAAACTTCTTCTTGAGTCAATTTTTTTCACGTCAGTCTTTCAGCAACTTGGTGTAAGCAGTGTCCAGATAAAATACGTTTGGAAAGGTGTTGAACTTCTTTAAAATTCGCTTGCTTTTGAGGAGGGCTTGGGTTGCCATATGCTTAAGACTTTTGCGACTAAGAAACAAGGTTTTGAGCACTTCCACCGTCTCGGCTTCTTTTTGCCCATGGAGCACTCGTTTTTCAAAGAAACTAAGTTCAAGTTCTGTCTGAGGAAGTTTTAAAAAAGTTTTGTTATAGCTTCCAGATTTATCTCCCTGAATGGCAAGTTGATGTGCAGGAGGTGGTAGGGTGACACTTGCCAGTGACCACGTTTCAATCACCGGATTGGTGCCCACGTTCCAAACCGACACTTCATCTCCCGATGCAGATATCTCTAGCTGCTCCTCCTTGGCTTGCTGAATTTCACATTTCCCTCTTTGGGATGCAACCCCTGTAATTAAACAACAAACAAACACAGAATTTAAGAATTTTTCATCAGAAAAAAAATAAAACTGAATGACTAGACTGTTAAAGAATTGAAAAAAATTTACCTATTTTTGGTATATGAGCTGTCCTTTTCTTCTCTGGGTATGGCTCAGAGGGGAATTGGAAGCCATGTTGTTGCAGTCTAGTCTTCCAATCCATGATTTCACGTATGATGCCGTGATACATAATAGGGATCTCAACCCGGACTTTCTCATGGCCAAAAGTTCTTTCAGAACTGTAAGCCACTTTTCTTCTTGGAACGAAGGTTCAATGGCCAGATTTTGAAGTCCGATAAGAGAATTATAGGATGTGACGCACTTAGAATGCAAGAGAAGCAAGCACTTTTGATACTTTTCAATGTATCTCTCCATAAGTTTCGTCAACCGTGAACCGTCTCGGTTTTCTATTTGAACGATGCGTTTCACGATTCCATGAATGCCTTCCATTCCTGCTCCTTCTTTATATCCTTTCAAGAGAGTTTTCTAAATTGAATCGCGTCGCGCAACTGAGACACACCATCAATTTTTCAAAGGTGGCGTTGGTTGCCTTAAGAATCTTCTGCAGTTCATTTAAAACCAATACCATAGTATTTACTATTTGAATGATGGGTTTACGTTTAAATAAATGCGTATGGCACATTAAAAAAAAAAAAAATTTGGACGAACACTGTCTCTTGTGTTGAATTCCGCTGTTCCCATCCTTGTGTGTTCATCAGTTGTGTGTTCATCAGTGTGTTAAAATAGGTATTGGGAAGAAAAAATAATTGGGATCAAAATTGTTCTGCTTTAACACTCGCTGCGTTTTAAGAATGGCCTGCACAATCCAGTGCTTATGACGTTGTCGCAACAGGGCTTTCAGCTGTTCCAACGTCCAAGCTTCTTGCTTTCCATTCAGCACACGTTTTTGTAACAGTGTAATGGCTGCCAAAGGAAGATGTAAAGTGTGACTGAATGTACTAATAAAATAGGAATAGCTGTGAAAAATTGGTCCAACAACGTCTCAATCACCGGATTGATGCCCACGTCCCAAATCCCTTCATCTTCGGATGAAGATTTGTCAAATTGTTCCTCCAAAGCTTGCTGGATTTCTGATTTTCCTCTTGGTGATGCAACGCCTGTAATTAAAATAAACAAACACAGAATTTATAAATTTTTCATCGGAAGGGAAAGGGGAAACCTAAAGAAAGGGGTATTTGAGCGTGTGCAAGAGTTAAAGTTATTAAATTATTTACAAAAATTAAAAATACTCCTTATACCTGTATCTCAGATAATGGTCCTTAAACGTCCTTTAACTTGGCCCATAAGGACAAGATAAATCCATACAACATGTGATACTTCCTCTTCCCTTGACTTTCTTTGCAGTTAGGCTGGTAATCAATAGATATTAATCAAATTTTTAAATAACAAAACATAAGAAATAACATTGAAAAGGGCATTCACAAAAACATTATTTTGTATAGCATATCGTAGTCTTAAGAAATAAGAGGCGAAATAAGAGACAATCCGGGTGTAAAATGTACACACTTTGAGTAGCTTCTTAACATATTTACTCCTGTTTTTTGCGAATACAGGAGGTTCTTGTAGATACGAAGAGATCTGGTGTGACTTTTCTAAATCGTTACTATGTATATCTGCCAGTGATTCCAGTCGTAGTTAGAGTCCAGTTTTTGGGTGTGCAACTATGCAAAAGTCTTTGGCTGTACTGGCTTGGGCGGCTGTTCTACTTAACATATTCTGAAAAAAATAAGATTACTGGATACTCAAAGAAAAATGTAAATGTCAAAGTTACCGATTTAGTCCCTCGTGGGCTTCACGGGGATCAATAGGCAAATGAATCCTTTTCGAGGCTTCCTCTCAACAAATCCCACGCTCAATCACGAAAATTTTGAACTTTAGGTCATGTGGATGAGTATTTACTAGGATGACATTTTTAAAAAATTTGCATCCAAAAAAGGGAAAATTAGGGATAAATGGGAAAAATGAGGTCTGGAAAAAATATACTTCCGTCTCCTATTACTGTTCGCGACAATTTAGCAAAATACAACACATATTGCATGCTAGGTAGTTTAGATAATTACTGATAGATCTATTGGTTCATTTTATAATCAATACTTCTACTCTTAAGGTAGCAAACATTTGGATTTGTTGCTGGACATAATAAAAATAAATAACTAACCGATGGTCGTCTCGATTTCGGAAGACCATCATTTCGAAAAAGAAGTTCGATCTGAAGTATAACCGTATCCTTGGCGGAAGGATACAAATTTTGGAATTTTTCCGAATTTTTTAAAATTTTGCAGCATTTTCCCTAAATTTGTCAATTTTCCAAACACTTTTTTCCAACGAGTGAACCACGGTAAAAAGAGTCGGGCACCCAAGCAAAAAGAGCATAGAGCCAATCAATGTTACCTGTTGAAATATTTTTGTTCCGACTACAAAAGTTCTTTTTTCATTTCTGTCTTGCAAATATCATTTCTTTACGATTAAAACAAGAGTTCACTGAAGAACAGATGTAACTTCTTGTGGACAAATTAGAATTAAACGTTGCAGCCTGTGTCTTCTATGAAGACAAAGTTGGAGGAATGTTGCAAGTTTGCTGGTTCTGTTGAATGTTGCAATGACATTGAGGGAAACTTACCCTTTTCTTATAATTCCTCAGAGAGAACTTGAGCAGACCAACGCTGAAAAGCGAGTATTTAATGGTAAAAAAGAAGTTGCCACACTGAAAGAGCTAAAAGCCATCACTCGCCGCGCTCACAAGCAACATCTGTGCACTCAAGCTATCTTGATCACCAAGCGGGTATTAAAGAAACATAATGTCTATCCGAATGTCTTTGTTCTCGAAACCTGCTATAATTCGTTGCTGAAGGAATGGGAAGGAAAAGACTTATCAAACGAGAACGTTTTCGCAAAAGTCTTGTTTTTGATTGAATTGTTCAACAAGCTTTTTCTGATGAAGAATCCGCTGCCAGTAACCACATAAGACATAATTTTTCTTTTGCTGAACGATATGCAGTCTGTTATACGAGTTTCCAGCACTTCTTTCGACAGCGTTCTGATATGCATGAGTTTCGTAACGCGTTCCCATCTGCGCACATTGAAGAAAGGATTTGAAGAAGGCCCCGCCTTGCAAGTCTTGCGAACCATTC
Source organism: Daphnia galeata (assembly GCA_030770115.1). Taxonomy (NCBI): domain Eukaryota; kingdom Metazoa; phylum Arthropoda; class Branchiopoda; order Diplostraca; family Daphniidae; genus Daphnia; species Daphnia galeata. The sequence continues at coordinate 5,268,066 of CM061122.1, forward strand.
TGGCAAGAACTAGGGAGTTTTTCGACAGAAACATCGACAGAGTTACGCAGTTAATGAAGAAGTATTTGGAAAATTGTGAAGAAGTATTGCCCAAATTTGTTAGTTCACATTTTGTGTTCAATGGATTCGCCAATTTGGCTCGAGAACCAAGGTTCCGAGGCGAAGGATGGATGGATGACTTAAGGAAATTTTTGCGCAGCAAGACGGAACAACTTTCAAATGTTAAATCTTTATTGTGTATTACCGCGACCTTAGCTGCATCGAAATTGTCGAAGGTGAAACTCGATAAACTTCCGAAGGAGTTCCAGCTGCTATTGCACCTTCACTAATTTTCTCACTGAAAAAAATTCAATGTTATGCCAAATTCAGAGAGCTCCTTACCTAAAAACGGCACCATTTCTCAGTTCAGACGTAATATTCTATGTATGTTCACAGTTCCCGGATCAGATGTGGGATTCAATACATTTTCATGCGCTTTGATGAGTATTACTGAAAAACCAACAGAAACATCGACAGAGTTAACCAAATGATGGAAAAATACTTAGAAAAGTATGAAAAAACTAACGCCCAGATGCGTTAGCTCACACTTTGTGTTTGATGAATTTGACAATTTGGCACGAGAACCAATGTTCCGAGACGAAATGTTGCAATGGCATTGAGAAGAACACACGGCATCCTAGATTAAATCTTTTGAACCAAATGTGGAATTGGAAGGTTTTACCACAAAGATTCAACTTTTATTACGTTTACACTAATTCTTGTGATATTAAGAAAATAAGTCGAAAATTATGGATCAATGGGAAAATGTGGGAAAAACTAAGGAAAAAGCGGTAAAGTTTGGACAAATTGAGAAATATCGGGAACGGGAAAAAAATAGGAATTAGACGTGGGTTTCCCGACTCTTCTTGGAAATGAAGTAGTAGTCTTTCAAATGAAATGTTGCTGCGATCTGGAATTACTTCAGCAAAATCCTTCAGAACCGCTTGCATAGTTGAAAATTTCTTCACGCAAGTCTTCTTCCTTCGTTAACTGAAGACCAAAAATATCGAAAATCAATCATAATGGTATCATTGTCTTCGTTATCCTTAAAAAAATTCAACAGGTCATTCTCCTGCAGTTTCCGGGGGGAGGGGGGGGGGGGGGGGTTGATCCTTTTGTTATTGACCCTTTCTGGAGGGCTTGAAATTAAAGGAGCTCGTCGATGGATTCGTTTAAAGAGGGGATTTTCTCTTCAAACTTCTGATTTTATGAAACCAGTGCTTGCGGTTTTGTATGCGTGGATGTTTTCTGAAAAACGCCTTGGAAATTTTCCTAGCAATATTATTTTTCTTTTTCTTAGTGGGTCCTGTCATTTTGTTGTTGCTGCTATAGCCAGATTTTGAAATGAGTTTTTTTATGATTGTAACAATACTGACCCAAATTGTTCTCAGTGGCATTTCCCTTTGGTGGGTGGGGGATTTGCAGGATTAGAAAATTTTTGCGGATGACTTTAAGAATAAGATTGTCCTTTTGAAAACTCCTACTTCATCCATGCATCAGGTAGCCTACTACAGCCCTGTTATTTTTAAATTGATTAATGATTACATTCAATTATTGTAAAATAACATAATTTTTCAGTTATTTAGAAGAAAACGATTTGTGTACGAAAAGTCAGTGTGATGTGAATGAATCCAGGGAGGCGGAATGCAGCTAACCACCAGTGCACCCTCCTACATGTGATGAACGAATTCACTCTTCCTAGGTAAAAGAGAATTACTCTCTCTTACTCCAGCTTGTATTACTCCAGCTGGTATCTGGATCAATATCTGTTAGTGACGGATTTGGCCTGCGCACTCTTTGTTCTGAAGGAAGGCGAGGGGGCTAGGAAAGCTCATCCGAAAGATCTAATTTTGGAAGTAACTGAAAATACCGGGTAAGAAAAAAAATAATTACGATCCAAAAAAAACAAGAGGCCCATAAAATAGCTTTGGAAGGAAGATTTTGATGTTTTGGTTCAAATTCTTTCTCTTGTTCTTGCCCTGGATGTTTTTTTTTTCTTTTGTAAAGGATTTTTAGCGTTCAAGAACATCCAAAATTGGAATTTGTAAAAGTTTTCCGTAAGCGGTAATGAATCGGAAAACATAGGTTTTTCTTGGAAAAGGCAGTTCCAACGTTCTTCTTCAATAACTTGAACAATGGTTTCTCAGGCATAGATTTTTTGACAATTCTTTTAAATTCAGCCTTTTAGCAAGGCACGCCTTGAGAAACGGTTGTTCTATTTCAGCGGGTTGAGGTGGGGGTGTATTGTCAAGGGAAGGACTGGAAGCAGAGACAACCACTGTTAAAGGAGCACTTTTAGCCATTTTATTTTTCCAAAAAACTGAAAGGGGACTAAGAGGGATAAGCATTATTTCATTAAACTCTTGAAAAAAATTACGCTAAAAATTTAAAGAAGAAGTGACATTTCTCTATCAAAAAAATTAAAAAAGCATCTAAAGGGTAGGACAAAAAATATAAACTCAATGGAATAGGAGACGATAAAGAACCTTTTCTCGTGCCATCAGGGGAAGAAGCTTTTCATATATATGATATATATGTATATATATATATACATATATATCCCACATACCCATTTAGCTACCTGAGAAGTTCGTCCCTCTTCTTTTAACTGGGGGGAATTTCAGATGAAGGACTTCTTGACGATGTTCCAACGCTTCATAGTCGGCGTCTGTAATTTCCGGGGTACTTTCCCTGTAAAAAAGAAAATCATGACGTGCAATATCTAAAGACAGGGCTTCAAAGCAAAGGCGTGTCAAGGGCTTCGGAAAAAAGGGCATCCTTAAAAGAAGACGAGAGCCTGTGAGAAAGGAGAGATTATTACATGAAACTCTACGGGTTCAATTGGGATGAGTATTTCTCTTTTTTGACGAACTCTTTCCTAAGAGTCAAGGGTGAAGATGGGCCATTTTATCTAAATTTTTTTGAAAGTTTTCCCCTCAAAAAAGAGGCGAAACTTATCTTGAGACCAAAAAAATTTTCTGGTGCTTTCAATGGGACCAAAGTGTGATCGCATCATGAAGCATTTCTTTCCTTTTGAAAGACACCCTTTGAAGGGAGGCTCTCTCATGCAGGCCAAAGTGTTGGGAGCGTCATGCCTTTCCCTCATCTTTGAATCATGCCACACGGGTCTAGGGGAGCCCCTCCCCAGTTCTTTTATTCGTTTAGCTGTTGTGGTCCTCTTTCTTGGAGGGTTGTTCTGTTTGAGGAACAGTATTATCTCGTGCCTCTTCTAGAATTAAATCTCCAGCCCTGGATTTCTCCGATGAGGGTGGCAAGAGAGAAAAAGGTTATGTGTAGGAAAAACGAGATTAAGGTTTTGGACAGATGAGAGAAACGATCTTTATCTAATTTGACTATCATCTAAAGAATGGGAAACGCTGTTACTGAAGTTTACTACCCCAATATCCCAGGGCTGTACCAATTATCAAAAGGCGTGAAAGAGTAGACAAGTCCCATAAAGCTGTAATTGGTTTCCGCAATCCTTCCTAACAGATGGAAGGGAAAGACGATGCCACTATAACGATCTAAAGCCACCCAAACCTGAAGTTGCGGAAGTTTGAAAGACAAGTTCGATAAAGCGCGTTACCCTTGCTGATTATTGACCGTTTATTAAAAGGTTGAGGACAGCGGAATCATCATAGTTTAAATCTTTCAAAGAAGGAACAGGGGGGAGTTGTGAGAAGAGATGAACTAAAAGCTTTCCTGAACGCCCAATATCTGGATCCCAACTATATACACGCCCAATTTCTTTAAACAGGTTGAAGTTAGTCATTTTTTGCTGAAAAGTAGAAATTGCGAAACGGTGAAAATCATCGAAATATCGAAAGGGAGGAAGGGCAGAGACAAGTTCCAGGAAGCACCCCTGTTTTTCCGAGACATATAGAGTCAGGATTCGACGCAGTCCTCCTTTTTTGCCCGCCATCTCAATTTTCATTGCATACCTTTATTGCATACATCAATGTAGACGGTAAAATCATTTCACATAGTATGTGTGTTTTCTCAAACGACATGAATCACAACACAGTTGCTGTACATACCTTTTAAAAACATGTCATCAAAGAAATTTTGCTTATTTGTCCCACCCTTCAAAAGATAATCCATTATACGAACGGGGCTGCATCTCAATACAAAAATTTCAAAAATTTCAGCAACCTAGTATGCCACTTAGAAGATTTTAAAGTTGCAGGGGAGTGGCACTTTTTTGCCACCAGCCACGGGAAAGGCCCTTGTGCATAGGGGGAACGTTGAAGAGGCTTGCAAGAAGAGCTAGTCTCCAAGGAACGGCAAACATTCAAAATCCAAAATCGTTGTATAATTGGTGCCATACTAATGTAACAAACATTCAATCGTTCTACGTACCATCATCTGAGATAGAAGAAACTGAAAAATTATTGGAAAACAGATTTAAATCTGCTAAGCCAATTCGTTTGACTTTTTGTATCATTAGACTTCGTTAGACTTTAAGTAAGCTCGAACCCACTACTATTTAGTGGTCGAATTACAGAAGACTAGGTCGTTATCCACTGAGTCAATTGATTAATATTATTAAGTAGAAATATAAGGAATAAATGAAGATAGGGAACTTATCGTAAATGGGACTCGGACATTTTTCATGAAAAGTAGTCGTAACTGCATGCATACTAGCCCATTATTTTAGATGTGGGTTTCATTTAATGAAATGTATCATGTCTGAAACAGTCTTAACAGTTTACTATATCAAATAACATGCTCATTCATCAAGAAATTAGGTGGTAGTCAAGTGAGAACATTTTTCTAAGAGAGCAACCGAGCTATTCATTTGGAGCTAGTACTGGATATTTCAGCTCGCTCTTTTTTACTTGCTATTCGGCGTTTTGCCGCAAGAAGAGGACCAGTGTCTGTCATGTACTCTGACAATGCCCGGAATTTCCGTTGTGTCGATCGTCACTTGAATTTACTACAATAGGATCCAAACTTCCATGATTTTTTCACCAGGGAAAAATGACTTTGGATTTCTCCGCCAGTTTAACCCTTTGGTGGGGAGGATTCTGGGAGCGGATGGCGAAGAGGGTCAGGGATCTACTTCGAAGAACAAACGGAAGAGCTTGTTTATTCTACGACGAGCTCGAAGTCAGCCTCATCGAGATAGAGAGCGTAATCAATGCCAGACCACTCAGCTATATCGGCGAAGGAGCTGATGACTCGCTCCCAATTACTCCAAACCAATTCCTGAACAACGAAAAATCCACTTGCTACACCGGAGCCAGCTATCAACTTATTGTCTCCAACTTCCACTAGCCAGGATCTTGTGAAAATGGACAAGGATCGGCGAGAGTATGCGAGCGATGTCTGCGCTCGCTTTATTTCAGATTATCTGATACAGCTGGACAATTTCCAGGCGAAAGGGAAATCCGGCTCACAAATTCAACTTAATGAAATCGTCCTCATCCATGCCGAAGACACGAAGAGGCTTATTTGGTCAACAGGTCTGGGTGCGGGGCTTCGACGAAGTCATAACGGACTCATCCGATCCATCGTGCTCCAAACACCAAATGGTAATTATATCAATCGTGCAATTCAGTGTTTATATCCCTTAGAGGTACGGATGGACGTCCCCGAGGACGTAGCCATCGAGGATTTAGGACGTGAGCCAGAAGCGGAAGCCTTGCTTATCACCAAACGGGTCCTCAAGAAACACTCATTGTATCCTAATATCCTTTTTTCAAAACTTGCTACAATGGGTTGCTGAAGAATTGGCGAGAAAGAAAGCTGACACGAGCTGGTTTTCAACAGAATCTTGTTCTTCATTGATATCTTCAACGAGTATTTTCTGAAAAAGAAGACTTTGACTGAAGAAACAGAAGAAAGCTTTCGGTCGTTTCTCATGGACTTGCCGCTGGTTATAGGTTCTCCCAGCGTTACTTTCGACAACGTTATGGTCTGCTTGAGTTTCGTAACACGATACCATCTTCAGTCACTCAAAAGAGGACCAGAGGGAGTCGCTGTACAGGTGCTCCGAACCCTTTTGGGTAGAACTTTTGATTTTCCAGACAGAAATATCGGCAGAACCACATCACTCATGAAAAAGTACATAGAAAAGTACGAAGACATATTGCCGGGTTGCATTGGTTCACACTTCATGTTTCCCGAATTAAGAAATTTGTCGCGAGAATTCGACGAGGAAAAGTGGATTACAACGTTGAGGAAATTTTTGCGAAGCAAGGAGGAATCTGTTACTAAAGTTAAGACTCTATTATGTATGGCGGCTTCCAAGATTAAAGTTTTGTACTAAATGTTGATTTGGGTGACTTGCCCGCTGAGCTCCAGCTGGTAGTGCATTTGCACTAATAAGAAAACTTATTAAAGAAATTCGAAGAGAGAAGGGAAGAGAGTTATGTTTTTTCCTCGAACTAATTGCAAATTTTTTTTTCATGAGCTTTCTCTGTTTAGTTGATGTTCTCATAAGACCTTACTGAAAAATAAATAAATTTGCCAAGATTCAAATGCAATTCAATTTTTTGGTTCTTAAGTTCTTAAGTCTTATTATATACAGGCTGCCGAGGGGTAGGGGACACGTCTTTGATCCAGCTCCTCCAGAACCAGCTTTTATTGAGCCCAACGTAGATCCAGTAGGTGGAGATGTCGAGCCGAACAGCCCGGGCTCTGGTGGGGAGTATGTTGGGAACAGAATAGATGTCCCAGCTGCAACTACTAGATCTGGCCATTATCCGTCGCCAGCCTATCTGAATTACTATGCAAACTGAAATGCGCTGTAGTATAGACGAGAAAGAAGTGAACAAAGGAATGCCCCTAAGGCTATGTCTGGGAATTTACCTGCCTTTGGTCTATCGCGCCAATATTACCTTGGGAAAGGATTGGACATTAACTAATAGTTTATTTTTCCCTCACTAGATGTTTAAAAAAAATAAAAATCGCGTTCGGATTTTTTTGCAGGATACTGTACCTTATCCGTAGCATTGATTACATTTTCGCTCCAACAAAACACTTAGAAAATTTTATAATTAACGTGCCCTTTGTTTTGACGCGGGGAATCTTTGCGTAATAAACGGTAAAAAGTATGTAACTAAATTAGCTCAGTTGTTAGATAGCTGGGATCCGGCATCAATGGTGTATGGTTCGAGGCCATTAGACTACATTTTATTCATCACAGTCACAGATATTCTTAACAGATATTAAGAAGAGAATAGCGCAGTGGTTAGCTGACTATTGTGCGATGTCAAAGGTTTATGCTTCGAGCCTCCAGTGGACATAGACATTGCATTGCATTACTGAAGAAGATTTTGCTGTTTAAAAACTGATGTCAATTACGTAAACCCGTCTCAATAAATATCGGACCTACCCCGATGGCGGGAAATATTTAAAAAACTGCTGCAATTATTCTTGACTATGAATATCATTGCAGCGTTGGAAATAATGGTGTTGTATTCTAAGATAAAAAAAAGTGTAAGAGAGCGTGGTGGTTGTGGGGGGAGGAGTTGAAAACAAAAAATATATAGAAAAGCAAACGCGAGTATATGAAAAAAGGACTCTTTATTTCTGAAGAATACAAAAATCTGTCGAAATATAACAAATCCGCTGTTTTTTTGAGGCATACTTTTAATTAAACTTTGAAGGTAAACCTCGTTATTCATGGTTTTCCCATTCAGTCCTGACTAATTCAAACAACAAATTTGAATTGTTGGCATCACGAGCGTGATAAGGCACAGTCATAGTTTTTGTTAGTTTACAGACAAGGTAGCCCCAGACATTTTCAATAAGGTTCATGTCTGCACCCTTTGTTGGCCAATCTAGTGCAACGAGCTGTGGATGATGTGCCAGCCATTCTCTAGTGTGCCCTGCATTATGAATCGAAGAACTAAATAAAAATAGCTATTTTTTAAGATTATCGACGTATAATTAATTATCATTACTTGTCTTGAACAAAAACCACGGGGTCAACACCGGGAAATTCCGCTATTACATAAGGCAGCAAAACTCCTTCTAACACGTTTGTCACGTATTGAGCGGAAGTTAAATTGTTAGTAGCGCGATACAGCGGAGTTATTCCTCCAGCCAACTAATAGTTGGCTTACAAAAATTTGCTAACTTAAGCATAAAAAGACAAGTTCAAAAAATTTCTTAAGAAAAAAAAGATGAGTTGAGAAAAGCTAGAATACGGTTTTAGGTAAATCCAGGCATAAATTGGATTTTTAAGCAAAAAACAGTAAGTTAAGAAAAAATTCCGTGCTTAAGTCAAGGCTAGAATACGGTCCCAGGTGTAGGCGTAGAAACATTTTATGCGTTATGTCGAATTTGGTTGTGGGAATAAAAATATGGGATGTGGGCGGGTAAGAATTTAAAAAATGGGTGGGTGGGTTGGTTTCACCCGGTGGAATGGTCACAATTAATTAAAAAATAAAATGGTAAAATTAGGAGTTTGTAGACCGCAAAAACACCCAATTACACCCATTTATTTCCCAATTGGAATATTATAGGTAAGGTAAGATTACCTTTTATTTCGGGAGAAAAGACGCACTCTTGGGGTAAAATTGCAGTTTAAAAAAACTAGTATATCTTTAAGGTAAAAACATCCTTTGCATTCCCAATTTGAAAAAAATTATGGGTTAGAAAATACGGTTGAATTACCAAGTATTGCGGGCTAGAAAACGCACTCTTTGGGTAAACTTACGGTGTAAGACCCCCGTAAATTACCATTTACCGGTTTTTCCTCGCTGTTTTTTTACAAGGTATTTACCGTAAACCGCTGCTAGGGAGGTTGTTGTCACAAATTTTAACTCCTTTCAGGAACAATGGACATCTAGAAGATGTAAAACAAATATGATTGTTGTACTTTTTTTAAGAAATTGCCAAATTAATATTTGTTGTATATTCTCGTCAGCACGAGCTCCAATTTAACCGAGTTCTAAAATCAGACCGTCATATCGTGGAAAGAGCTTTCGGGCTTCTGAAAATGAAATGGCGACGATTGAAATATCTAGATGTCTTCAAAATTAAGAACGCTCATACCATTATACTAGTTGCAGCTTGTCTACACAACTTTGGACTTACTCGTATTGCTGATTGGGATGATGGTGCTTATGCGAAGTTTGATGACGAAGATGATGATAATTTGGCATACGAGTTTGAAATCGACGAAGAGGAGCAAAAGGGAATTGCAAAACGACAATTTTTGGCTAACCAAATGCGAGCTCAATAAATATTTTTCTTACCATCGGAGTATTTACAAACATAAATATATTTCTTCTAATAAATAAACTAAAGAATATCACAATATGTGAATTAAAAAAACACATTTGAGGAATGCTTTCGATGTTACAATAAATAAGATAGATGGCATGGGTGCATTGCACTTAATTTTAATTAATGAATAATAATGACTCATTTCTTAAGTATTCCACTTTTCCAAATAATAATGACGCATTTCTTAACTGCACTTTTAAAATAATAATGACTCATTTCTGGCAGTAGTGCACAATTTCAAAGAATGAGAAAAAAAAGTAATTTCATGATAAGGATAAGTTTGAAGAATTCCAACAGGTTCGATCTCGAATAATAATTCAAAGCCTACGAACAATCGCTTGGGAATCATTGACGTTACTTGTCTTGAGCTTATTGGCAATAGCGCTAGACAAAAGTTCAAAGGATTTCGAAGCGTTCACAATCACCTGAGTACGAAGGGCACTATTCTCTTTGTGGAATTGTAACGATTCGAGAATTTTCCAGTCCATCTCCTCCCGTCCTTTTTCTAATTCTGGAACGAAAAAGTAGATATTAATATGAGTTCAGTTGCGTTCTATCGAGGAAAAGACTATTCGACCAACCAATCAGTCGGTCCAGTGATTCCGAATTAACAACACGAGTTCTCTGGCGCTTTCTTGGAGTAGCACCGGTACTTGTGTTCTTTGTCTTCACCCCTCTGCAAGATGCCACTTCTTGAACGGGGTCTAGAGTGATTGTTGCTTTGGATCCCATAATGCTATGCATCTTTTCATAATACGCCCAGATTTGTTTACCTTCCTTCCTATCAACTGATTTCATGCTGATTTCTTGATAACGCTCTTTCAAATATTTCCATTTAGCTGCACATCTTTCGGCAGTAGCTTCGTCATCAAAATAATTTCAAAACATCGTGTGTCGGAGGAGGTGGCAAACGAGTCATGTTTAGCTATAGCTAAACATTAGTTTCCTTTTAGAACACAGCGTTTCTTAGAGAGGGCCCTGTTTGGAATCCATTAAAAACGTAGGCATGCCAACTAGTTTTTAAACCCTTAAACAGAAATACAGAAAAGTACAATAAGGGAAACAAAAATTTTGAGAGTAAAGCCGTGGTAAAGCAGAAGTAGTTGACCTTGTGGTTGGGTGAGACGGTGCAGAAATAAAGTTTCTAACCCCTTTTCCTGTCGTTGTTCCACGAGCAAAAGCCATCGATTCAACGCGAGAATTCAGCTCGTCAATTGCGTTCTGTCCTTCGTCTTGATTGAAAAATGTTACTAGGGCATGACTTGGCAACTTCCTCTTGTTCTTCGGCTTAAGACATACTGACAATTGGTCCAAACTCTGCAAAAAAAAATTTTCAGTGTGACAGCCAGAGACTTTCTCGTTTGGGTCATTTATTGATCGAATAGATCCACATACACTACCTAAATAGCATAAAAATCATGAATCCATAAGTATAGTCCGTCAAAAAAAGTAAAAACAATTCTGGGGATGTAAGGGCCAGCTTCTCCTAAAAATTTGCTTAATTTAAAACCATGGAAATATAAAACTGTGTTGCAGAATGAAAAACTTTTTAAATCGACCATAGTAAATTTACTTTAAGAAATATTTTATAATTCAAATAGACTTTTACCTCACAAGTTTTTTGTCTTCGGGGCATGGTTGTTGCAGCGTTTGGAAATTTTGAGATAACTGAAACGGAAGCTAAAAACAAATGACAAGTATACAGTTACTTAAGGAAAGAAAAAGGTGAAATGTCAAAAAGACTGGTCGAAAGGAATTCACAAGAAATATTCATACCAAGTGAACATATATATAGTGGATTATGTAGTCGCTACTCAAGTGAGGAGAAAATAGAATTTAACCTATATAAAAGAAACAATGAGATTAGACATCAATTTTCATCGTAGGGGAGACCGGGGGTATGTGGGACACGGGGCAATGTTGGACAGAGCAATTAAAATATGTTAAACTTGTTTAAAAATTATGAAATAAATACAGTGTATGCTAAATGATGTTTTGTTTGTCCTCTAAACTTTTTTACTTGAAATACTGTTTATTTTTCGAGTTTTATGGAAAATTCAAAAAAATGGGTTTTTGAAAAATATTTTTATTGACATCTTTACTTTTTTTATATTATCTCCACTTATACTTCATATAACAAATTAAGAAACAGCACTTCTGAAAGAGAAAGGAATTTCCTTTTTACCAGTGGTTGTTTTAATAAATATAATTCAGCCGTTGCAGAGAAAAATGCTGGCCCCTGCCTCTGTCCCATTTAACCCTGTTTTTTTTTTTTTTTTTTTTTTTTTTTCGTCTTTACATTTTATTGAATAACTTACACTTACATTTAAGAAAAAATTTAAAAAAATTAGCAAACATAAACAAATAACAGGGAATCACTCCTATGCTTTTTATTTTTTCTTAATTTATTTTTAAACAAATTTGGCAGTGAAAAAACAAAAAGTGTCCCACATAGCCCCGGTCTCCCCTACTGAAAGATGTAACAAATAAATTAACATGTAGGCTTCTAATAAAAACCCCAATTCTAGATGTGAACTTAATGAGATTTGGAATCCATTTAAAAAGTAATGGTATGGGACGCAAGGAGGCATCAGCTTTTCGTACTTGTCCAACTACTTTTGCATCAGGTTTGTACAGGTTAGGGAGTTCCGCTTGAGTTGTAAAATTAGTGCCAGGAGGCTCCGAATCACCAGGCTGTTCCTTCTTCTTGGCCTTTCTTTAATATTTGTAGATGGGATCGAGCTGTAAAGCTGAGACACATCAAAACGTTTTCGAAATTAGCATTGGGACATTGGAGAACATTTTGGAGATCTTTAAGCACCAAATTCATAATCTCTTCTGATTTTGGATCCAACTGTTGCTTCTTCAACATTAGCTTGTTAAAAAGGTCGATGAAAAATAAAACTTTGTTGAATACATTATCCTGAGTTAAGTTTTTCCCTTATTGCCATCCCTTCAGCAACGAATTATAGCAGGTGTCGAAAAAAACGACATTAGGATATAAATTGTTCTTAAATAGAACACGCATGATTTTCAAGATGGCTTGAGAGGCCCAGTACTTGCGTCTTTGTTTAGTGAGACCTTTAAGTTCTTCCAGTGTTGCAACTTTTTTATTTCCATTCAATGCTCGCTTTTCAATAATAGTTTGCTCTAGGTCTCTCTGAGGCTTGAACTAGATAACAATACGGTATAAATAGTAAAAATTTGTTTAATTCTACTTAGATGTTTATTCTAAATAAAAAACAGAACCGGGCAACCCCTTTTACTTGGTCGACACAATGCTTGGGGTCAGCTTGATGGAAATCCCCCAGTTCAAACAGTTTCAATTGTTAATTTCGGTAGTACACTCCTGAGAACAGTGCCGGTACAGTCATCGAGCCAACTACTCATAGAGCAAACCCGGTTATCGGGCCATCTGCACCAGGTCAGCGCCATCACGAGAGAACTGAGAGAAGCTATTGAGGGGGGAGGGGGGGTTGGAACGGCAGGAATACGATTTCGGCGATAAAAATGTGAATAAATTCATTTTTTCATGAATAAAAATCTCGAGGGATACATCCTATACCAATAAAAAAATAAGGGTGAAAAGGTGGAGCCTAAAACTTGTGCGCACGCTTGAATTGGTTCCTACCGTCACGTGTCTTTTGGTACCTGAAAAAGGGTCGAAAAAAGGGTCCATTCCCTTGGGGTGGGCTCTGACCCTTTTTCACGTAGAAAATAGTCACGTGATATGGTGGCATATAGATATGGAAAAAAGGGCCTTTTGCTCCAACTACATGTATACTTTTCGTAGTTTTCCATGTATTAAAAATGATATTAAGATTGATAAAATTACAATTGTAGTTCATGAGCTTTATTACTTTACGTGTAATCTATACTCAAACTTACACAATGGTTTAAAAAATACAGAAAATATGTAGTTTTCAGCACTTTTTGCCGAGTTCCGTGTTAAACACAGCGCTTACGGGGAAATGGCTTTCATTTTAGATTAAAATTACAATTAAAATTCATGAACTTTATTAATTTACATGTAATGTATACTCAAACTTATTTGCATTAAAATATATTACACAATGGTTAAAAAATACAGAAAATACGTAGTTTTCTGCACTTTTTGCCGAGTTCCGTGTTTAACACAGCGCTTACGGGGAAATGGCTTTCATTAAATCACATATATATACCAAACCATTATCTCTTTCCCTATAATTTTTGTAATTTATAAAGTTTAGATAATAATGTAATTGTCTATAAAAAAAATAATTGAGCAGGGAAATTTGGTTCCATTCTACTCAGCACATATTATAGAAAAAAATTCAGTATACATGGAGTTGGAACAAATTAATATACATAAAAAAAAAATATAATATTGCGCAGCGATTTTGTACATACTCGATCCCATTGAGCATTAGGGCCATTTCGTTCAACTAGAAATATTGGTTTCATTTTAAGCACCAAGTGGCGCTTTGTGGTGTGATCGATACGACTAGAAAATGGGATTATATAAACCAATATTTCTAATGGAACAAAATGTACCCTACACTCAATAATTTTTTTATGAATTAGTTATCTTAACATTATAAATTCAAAATTATAGGGAAGGGGATAATAGTTTTTAGCTGGTAAAATGATAGTGATTTCCGTTAAGCACCGTGTTAAACACGGAGTTAACTACTTTTTTTTCTGTATTTTTAATCGTAATAAGTTTTACATAAAATAAGTTTTAGTTAGATTGCATGTATATAAATAAAGCTAATGAACTACAATTTTGTATTTGGCATTTGGGGGGCTGGTGGCTGGCAAATTTTTGAATTTTTATTTTAACGGACAGTCATCCAGCCAAAATTAAAACCGCGCATTTCTGTCTCGCGGCTGGCAAATTTTTGAATATTGATTTTAAGAGACAGTCGTCCAACGAAAATTTAAATAGTGTTTTTGGAGAGAAGGGCACGGCGACTGGCAAATTTTTAAATCTTGCTTTTAAGAGACTGCCAAGAAAAAATTCAAATAGCGCTTTTTGAAAGAAGGCGGCTGGCAAACTTTTGAATTTTCATTTTAACGGACAGTCGTCCAATAAAAACATTATCTCTGAGGGTATATATATATATGTGTGGTATATATATTCGAAGGTCCTTAAAGAATATATAGGGTATAGGGTAGGGTATAGGGTACGGGGTAGGGTATTAGGGTAGTATTCAGAGGGTTTATTGTGTCAAAAATTGTCCAATATGTTATTCGATATACTTTTCTTCTCTACTTGACCAATTGTCACCAAATTTTGTACGAAATTCTATTTTAATTTTGCGCACGGCAACGTCGTATTTTCAGTTCGTTTTTTTCACAGTTATTTTATTTCATTTGCGTACTGGTTATCTAGTTGGTTTCCGAATCCTAGTAAGTGAAATTCGAGTTGCTTTTATTTGCATAACCTTGTTTTCTGTCAAAAAAAATTAGTTGCCAGAATGAATGATATCAATAAGTCTTTAGACCAAAATATAGTTTTACCAAAACAACTACACATATCATTTTTTTTGAGAAATGAACTATATAAACTAGCTTATTTCGAGATTATTAACGCAAAATATTCAGAATACGTTAAAAATGTGTTATCTTAAAAAACGAATGAAATGCTTTACTTTCGTTGACCATATTTTTAAATAAGAAAACTATATATCTAGTGGTGAAACTCTTTCAATTTTGGATTGCCATTCACTCATGACAATCATAATTAAAGGTAATCATGTGATCGATTCATATTGTATTGATGCAACAATCAATATGTCGGGTATTAAGAATTAAATGATGATGATGATGATGATGAATGACGCATCATTCAAATTCAATTTCGTAATATAATATAGTTAGTTAATCATGGAGATTTGACAAATAAAGAACAATGTAATAAAACAAGGAATCTAATTAAATAAATCGGGACAAAGTATTAGTTAAGAAACTTTTAAACCAGAAATTGGAAAAGAATCTTACAACTAGATAATCTTATAACTAGATAACGAGTCGTTATTTGGTTGATTGCCGAATAGTGAAAGTCTTGTCGCTTTTGTTTGCATACCTTCGTTTCTGCCAACAAAATCCGTTGCTAGAATGAATGATATCAATAAGTCCTCAGACCAAAATATAGTCTTAACAAAACAACTTCATTATATCATCTATTTTACAAATGAACTTTATAAACTAGCTTATTATGAGATTATTAATGCATGAATATTTTAAATAAGTTCATAATATGCTATCTTAAAAAGCGATCGAAATGCTTTACTTTCGTTAGCCATGTTTTTCAATAAGGAAACTATATATTTAGTGGCGAAACTGGTTTAATATAGAATTTTTTAAATAATAAATATTAAACTTGCGTTTATGTAAGACAACCGCGATTAAGACAAATCATGTGATCACTTGACATAATTATGATATAACTTCTCAATACATCAGAAATTCAGGAAAATAATGATGAAGTGACGCAACATTCCACTTCACATTTAAAAAATGATTACGATGAGATTTGAAAAATAAAAATAAATGTAAAAAAACGCGAGTTGCAATTAAATTAATTGGAACATGGTAACAGATATTAACTTTAATAGCACAATAAAAGAAAATAACAAAATGAAATGAATATCAAACGGCCCTTGTACAAAGCTCTGGAATTAAACCAGTGTAACAAACCAAAAAACTACTAAAGTAAAAAAGTTATAAATTCCCATGTGAAACCTATCACGCAAAAAAGTGGATGTAACACCTGTTTAAAACACTGGTATCAAACGGCATCAAACATGAATTTAAAATATCAATTCCATGTTTTTAGAAGTAAATTTAATAATTTCTTATAAGTATTTTGAACGGAGATTCATATTGTTGATAGTAATAAAGTTCTTGAAAAAAAAATTCGTCAAGCTATTTGTTCGACAACCCATCATAGTTTACCATCATTTCCCATACATTTGGCATATCTTCCAATCGACTTGTCATGCATATAAATTATGTGGATAAATAAATTTGGTATCTTAGCGATTAACCAAAAATCCCCGAAGGACATTACCGAAGTAATCTTGTTTAAAAAAGGGCGACTGATGTGAAAAAAAATTATTACGAGCAGATTACAAACGGGTATATTCATTCGAACTATTTCCGCGCGGGCAGAGAGGAGATTTAAATTTTAAAAATGACTGGCAGAAGGAAAAAGGTTAATTATGGGCAGAGAGATTATTAAATTTAAAAAAAGACGGATAGAAGATATGAAAGGAACTAACATTGATAAGCAGAGAGAAACCTTTCAGCGCACATTTAAAAAAGAGCGAGTAAAATTTGGCCTCTAATAGATAATTAATAAACAGGCCGTAGGCCGATTGCTGACAATAAGGTTCGTCAGTCCAAAGACCGTTCACACGAAGGTTAGGTTAAGTTAGGTTAGGTTAGGTTAGGTTAGGATAGATTAGGTTAGGTTAGGTTAGGTTAGGTTAGGCCAGTTTAGGTTAGGTTAGGCCAGTTTAGGTTAGGTTAGGTTAGGTTAAATAATAACCAGGTATTGGTAAAAACAATGTTCGCCAGGCCGTAGGCCGATTGGTAAAAATAATGTTCGTCAGGCCGTAGGCCGATTGGTAAAAATAAGGTTCTTCAGGCCGTAGGCCGATTGGTAAAAATAAGGTCCATCAGGCCGTAGGCCGATTGGTAACAATAAAGGTTCTGCATGCCGAATTCAAATTTATTCGTACTGTTCGATTACTAATCGTGGGTGAGAGAGAAATGAAATTTAAAAAATTACTGGCAAAAAAGAAAACGGGCATATCTTGGGTGGTTTTATTGGAACTGTTTAATCACGGGCAGAGAGAATTTAAATTTTAAAAATAACTGGCAGAAGAAAACTACAAGAATTGAATATTGATGCACCAACTTGCTGAGTATAGGGAGATAATGAAAGATTCATATATGAATTAATAGATAACCTAACCTAGAATAAATTAACGGAGAGAAACATGGTAGCCCGCCAAATTCACCAAAATTTTCTTTATGTTCGGTGTTCAACTGGCCTCTGTTACTCTTGAAAAAAACGTATTTCAATAGCGAAGTTGATGAATAAACATTAACGCAACAATTTATCATGTTTACGTTATGCTTGCTCCAAAACTAGCCACAGATTTCTAGTATAATTATATAATATGTATTACTCTGGTTGGTATTACTAATAATAAATTTAATTGAGTTCACAACGGCCATCGATATAAAGTATAGTGTACATAGTATAAAGTACAGTGCAGGGGTTCGTTAAGTGACACAGCTAGAAATGGAAACTGCTGATTAGTCATATGTCACGTGCAGCAGCCTTTCAGCCAATTAGAGGAGGTTTCGAATCCGCCTGAGTCGGCTTACTTTTTCGACGAAGACAAAGGTGGAAAAAGCGCAACGTCAGATTTTCTTACATTCCGGGTCGTGAAAAGCCGGGTTTAAAAAAATCACCCCAAAAACGATGATTCGGTGCACACTATTTTGGTTTCGGGTCAAAGCTTGCGGCAGATATTTTCTAAAACGGACACATTTTAAGTCCAAATTTTAGACCTAGTTAATGTACATGATTTCATTTTACTACGACGTTATCAGAAAAAGAACCATTGATTCCTATATGCTAGGATGTTAATGATTTTTTGCGATTAATAGCAAAAGAATTTGGGCTTATTAATTTTAAGTTTTTCTAAGTTAATGGAGTATTAAGTATATACGTTCCATTTTATTAGTTTTTTGTATTTTTATTATTTTAAATTTGGTGCAATTTACAGTTTATAAAAACTTTGAATTTTAATTCCATATTTTGTATAGTAAATTAAATCAGGTCAAATTCGGGTCAACCCGGGTTCCAAAATCCTGACCCGGGTCACAACCCAAAAATGGAAATGCTCCGTTTTCGATGACCCGGGTTGCAATAGACCCGCCTTTTTTTACCCGGGTTACAGCGCTATATGTACGAGTATTAAAGAAAAAATAAAATTTTTCCGACTCATTTGACACCCTGAATTAATTCTGTGAAAAAAAAAAACATTAAATGGCTGCTCGCGGTGATGATAGTTTGGTATTTAAATTAAATTCTATATGAAAGAATTTGGCAACCTGGAAAATCCGCCACACTTAGCTTGGCGTAGTCGCTTAACGAACCCCAGGTAAAATGGCAGTTTATTGCATGTATTTCCCTCAGCTCCAACGTGGTGGCACTGCGATCGCGTGTCCAGTTATAGAGCCACCCTCTCATGGGGCCACTGCACCAGGTGGACCGATGAATGGACAGGCCCTAGTAGAACGAGATATCTTTTAGATATCTTATAGACAAAGAGTTATCTACTAGAAACATATCTTATTGATAACTATCCAGTAACCTATTGTCATCTCTTATAGATATCTTTCTTGAATATCTAATATACATCTTTCTTAGATTTCTTAAATATATCTATAATATAATACATCTTTCATAGACATTTTAAATAAATGTTTGAAAAATGCTTTTAAATAAACTACGCCACTTCTGTTTCACTTTCTCGTATTATTCATTCCTAACTAGTAGAACTTGTTTTATGTCGATTGTGGGGGTCGGACCTCTGACTATTAGAATGGTAGCCTCACTCGCTAACCACTATACCAACATGACATACTGAAAGAGCAAAAATAAGAAATATAATTTTTTACCAATGGGATTTATGTTTTAACTAAAGATAATAGAAATTATCTGCAACATGTAGGATTCTAGGTAGACGATTTGCGGTTCCCTTGAAATCTTTAGCTGTTTTGCGTATAGAAATCGTATTATTAGCAAGCTATAAAATCTTGTTGGATTTTGCAAGAGTGCATGCAACAACTTTATTGCAACTAGCCAGTCGTACTATCGAGTTCATATCTAATCCGCCCATCCAAACAGTAAAAATATCCAAGCGTGATTAAACTACATTTTAAAAACAACAATGGCCCAATGTTCCTCCTTCGTTGGCTGTCGTTTTCAAATGTTTGCTAGAAACTCAGGACCTCAGTTCCTAGTAGGAGATTTGCAACTTTACCTTAATCTCCAATGTGTTGTGATGAAAAATGACGAGGATTGATAATTTTGTTGAAAAAAGTGGCGGAAAGTATATTTTGAAGGATTTTTTTTAAATTTGACCTTGTACGATTTCAATGATTTGATTCTAAATAACTTGATACTCGAATTGTTCATTCATTGTGTCTCAATACCCAGACAAGACGCTTGGTTTTAATTTGGGTTAAAAGACGTCTTTGTATGATCGTCCGAATAGGCTGGATAAAAGTCGGCTTTTGGCGGTCTAATTTAGACGCACATTTTTTTATTTGGGATAAAAAAGACGTCTCCTATACCGTCCGAATAGGCTTGATAAAAGACGGCTTTTGGTGGTCTAATTCATGGGTTTTAAACTGGGTTTTTTAACGGTCCAAAAATAATTTTTTTTTCTGGCCTATTTAATAAGATTATTTAATTGGTCTAAAAAGATTTTAAAATTTGTCTCTATCAGGATTTACTAAAGATTTGTCATTGTAACTTAAGGGAAAAAGTTAAAGTCCGTTTGATACAGTGCTATTATATAATTTCTAAGATTCTTAACGAACGTGATAGTGTTGTGGTTAGCGAGCTGACAAGTGAACATGAAGGATTAGGGTTCGAATCCATTTTGGTTCTTTTTTTAACATTTAGATATCTCACGTAAAATGTTTTTATAAAGATATTTTCTAAATGTTTTATAGATATGATAAACGGGTGATGTTTTTGTATATATTTAAAAGATATCTGTAAGATGCCTACAAAAAAAAGACAGCAGAAAGATATGTAAATATCTAAAAGATATCTAAAAGATATCTCGTTCTACTAGGGGGCACTGTACTAGGGGCCCCGCACATTTGCCATACGATACGTGTTCTGTCTTGAAAAGATACTGTGTATGGTCGCAACGCTGGTACCTGAAAGAACTCCTAAATCCGGGAGTTGTTGTTTAAGAACTCCACTGGGATAATAATGTAGTTCTTTCCCAGAATGCAGGCTTAAAATAGGGAAAGAATATAATCTCTAGCCTATTTAGTGTGGAAGAAAAGTGTGATGTGTGCTCTCCCTGGATAATATAGGGAAACTCATGGATAAACCTCCATGGATAAAGATAAAAATTAATACCGGATGCATCTCTAAATGATTGTATACTTGGAATAGGTGGGATACTCCATAATGTAACTACCCGTGCAAAAAAATGTAGTTAAAAACTAGCTAGTACCTAGTTGGTACAAAAGGTTGGTGTCAAGTGGCAATAGCATGTTTTTCGCGTGCTAGCTTTGCACCCCCACGAGCAAGCTTTTTACTTGTTGAAATCGAGTATTCAATAATAAAGCTAGTTTCTTGGTTTTATGAAAAAACCTACTTTTAAGCTAGCTAAACAAAAGCATTTAAAATACTTAATTTTAACCTACATGGATAATTTAATTAATAATTATAAAAAAATCTTTAATCGAAAACGATTCATTTTGATTTCTGTTTATCGCACATGAGTTTAATGGCTATTGCGCATACAAAAACTCTTCCATATATGACTTATAAAAAGTCACAAAGAAAATTAACCGTAAGTAGAGAGGAGGCAGTTACACATAATATCATCAACGACGAACAATAAAAGCTAACGGTTATAAAAGAGGCAGGTTATTAATAAAACGCCTAAACTGGAATAATAAATAAATCAAGTGGACAATCAGACCAAAAGCTGTGGAAGATAAATGACAGTGGAGAACATATAAGCTGGATATCGTCGTCGTTTTCTTCGGCAGCTGGTGATGACCAGACTTGATTATCAAAATCAAAGCTAAGTACGGAAATATTATCTTCGATATCGTCAACACCATCCTTAGAATTATCGATGTCATCTTCGCTGGCACTATCTTCGATCAGCTTTTTCGTAGGCCTATGTAATGATTTTTTCCTTTGTTCTTAGCTGCCGTATGACATTAACGAAGTCTTGCACCCACGCCACTGTTTATTGCTTTGTCAGATGGAACCACCTTGTACGATTCTTTCCAATTTCTTCGCACAAAATCTAAGAAAAAAAAATTGTCATATTGTGCAATATAAACGGCTTTGAATAAAAAAAGTACTTTTAAGAGCTTGAATGATGTTTGAAGGAATCTTTGGCTTTGGTTTACTCCCCTTCATATTTGGGCACGCCTTTTCCGATAAACTGTAGCCTGCCAATTGGCTTTGTGTGAATAATGCATCCAAGATCGTGTTGATCATCAAGTTTAGTTTATGATCCGTATTAGCAGTAGATCCATAGGCAACGGCATTTTTAAGTGCATCTCGATCAATAAGTACATCACCATCAAGCTTTACCTAAATGAATGTATATAGACTATTAGTTAATTTTCCTACTTTTAAAAAGAAAATAAACGTTCCTTACTAATCGCTTCGAGGGAACCAGCGTGTGGAGAAGAACAAGGAGTTGAAACGGCGTTAAAAAACGTTGTTTGATCGTTAACTTTGCTTCCTACATTACTCTGCTGTGTGACATCTTTTGACAGGGATTTCTTCTTTAATTGCAGTAGATTTCTCTTAAGAAAATCTTTTTCCTCTGTAAATACATAGAAATCAGAATTAATTACATAGTAATAATAGTCCAAATTAATACCAGGGAAACAAGGACGAACAAGACCTTGAACTTACCAGATAACATGATATGTCGACCAGATCTAATTTCATCATCAGTCCCCTCCGTTGAGTTACTTCCATAGATTTTGTCACTCCAATTGTTCTTAGTTCTCTTGTGCCACCTAAAACGAGAAGTAAAAAAGTTTAAGTATCTCTTAATGGATAAAAAGGTATAGAAGTTTTATACCGAATAGTGAATTTTTCGTTTTGTGATCCAAGAATGCACCAGAAGAACACTTTCACTCAAGCTGTCTGGAAGGAGAGGTTTTAAAATGGAACTTAATGTTCCAACACCCAAAACAGGGTCATTAACATTATCTGAGAATTCGAACAAAACCACTGGAAGTGGAGCATGCTTTGACGATTTCTCCATTTCTAAGAAATAAAACATTACACAGTGTTCTTGACTAATGATTGCCAATATAATGACGCCTTGAATAACCTTTCTCGATCAAAAGCAACAATTTTTGACAATAATGAGTAAAATGCTGATAAACATTAAATTATCAAAAAAATACCGAAGATGAACCATATATAAACCTCGATAAGGCAAAAATGCAGCAGACTTCAATATGTGATGAGGGTCATTCCATGCGCATTCACCTAATCGCAACCGCCGCGATCTCTCAGATTTTTTTTTTAATTTGGTGTGTGTGTAAAAGAGCACCATCCGATATGGTCGCTCAAAGGATTTTTTTTTTATTAATTAGGGAAAAAATTATGGAATTTTGAAAAATCGGTTTTTTCATTTTAATTAACTTTTCTAATTTTGCGCGTTTTGCCTTTTACTAATTAAGGCTATTCATTACAGTTTTAAAATTTGTTTTTTTAAATGCTGTTATTTTATTCAGCAATACGCATAAAGTTCGTTTTTAAAAATGTTAAAAGCATTCATTTTAATTAAAATTAAGTAAAATTAATGCTCTGGTGGGTGTGTTTAAAAAAATATTTTTCCGAACACGGTCTCTGGAAAAAAAAAATTTTCTTCACCATCAGATAGGGAACATTCGAAACTATAAGTTGTATTAATTTCGCCCTCTTTAATTTTTACATTCTTTGTATTTATTGATGCAAAGTCAACCCGCTTTTGCATCAATTCCTACATTTCAGCGGCCATTTTAAGTCGTTTGATTCCAGTGTTAAGTCCAGTGATCGGCCGAATCAATTTAAAGTGTGATTCGAATCAACACTGAATAGAATCACACCATCATAAGAATCAAAAATCAAAAATCGGAATCATCCAATCATTTTTTATTCTGAATCAAGAATCAAGAATCAAAAATCAGAATCAATGATTAAAATTTGATTCGAATCAAATTTCGAATCAAGAATCAAAAATCAAAAATCAGAATCGATGTTTTCTTCGTCTTTTTTAATTCAAATTTTTTACTTTTTTTGGTCTGACAAAAAAACTTTGAGACCGTTTTTTTAAATTCTGAATTTTTTCAGAAAGAAAACAAAAATATGATTCTATTTTAGAGAATCATTGATTCGAATCAATTTTATAAAAAAATTTAAAAATCAGAAACAAAAATCAAATCTAATTTCAGAGAAAATAAAAAATCGGAAAATCAAGCAAAATTGATTCGAATCAGTGATTCGAATCAAATTTGATTCGGCAAATCACTGTCCCCATCCCTTCGAATCCAAAACCGCCCTCTTCCAAACCATTTCCCCCTTTCGACAAGAACCACCGCAGGGGATTTCGGACAAAAGGTGGATTTGAAGGGGTGGAAAAAACAAATGGAAAAAATTCATAATTTTAATCTAGATAAAAATGAATTCAGAATAAACTATTTTAAAATAATTAAATAAATTTCAGTAAAATTTTGATGTGAAAATTTAGGTATTGTTTGTAATAATAAGACTTATTGCTGGGGAAAACAATATGACAAGCTTGTGTAGCAGACAAAATAGAAAATCGTGATTAGTGATGACAGAATTAAATTTTGATCTTTTTTAAAAGTGATTTTGTACTGAATTTGAATTTTAATCATTACATTAAGACTTATAATTCTCTTTCTAACCATGAGTCTCCGTCAAAACAAAAAAAGAGCTGGATATTCCAGATGGACTCTCAGCAGAATGGGGAGAAAGAAAGCTTCTGAACTAGTTAATAAAATGTTATAACCTGATTGCGAGACAATTAACAAAGAAGTATTCAGACTTTCTAATTATTATTAAGGATTTCAAAATTATTTATTTATTTTTTGTATAGACTTCTGTTTTTACTAGAGAAGAAGCTAGAGACATTACAGTAGAATCTCCATTACACGGTGATACTCAGACAATATTGCCTCTTCAAGCAGAAGATTGTGAACATCAAGCAATAATTCATACTGTAGTAGGTAGCGAAACTTCACACCATGCTTCAGATAGTGTATTTCAAGATATGTTTAGCATCCCACCACTAGAAAAGTCAAATGAATTAATAGATGATGAAAGTTGGGGAAATATCGATAGCATGATAGATGATGGCAGCTCTGATAACTGATGCATTGGGAAATCACTTTGAAGGTGATTAATTTGGATCTTAAACCTGTTTGCTAATACTGAATGTTTAATCTTAATCTTATGTATACTTGCGAGCATTAAATACAGCGATAAAAAGTAAAAATCTGAATTATGCAATATTTCATTTTTGGAATGGGTTTTATGTTATATTAATTCTTCAAACCACGGTTAATAATAATTCTATAAATGGTTATTAATTAAATATTTGTTATGGAAAAAATACGAACAAGAAAAGAGCAAGACAATTTTATGGAATTAACATGCTAGTTATACATATGTTGTTCATATACAAGTCAAGAACAACTATTTTTTGTAGCTAAAATATGCAAGGTAGTTCTGTTCCGGCGAGAAAACTTTAGTTCGTTTATTTGCCACTTGGCAACGTCTTAACTTAAGTCAAACTCTCTTTCTCATATTTCTCACCCTCTTTTCCCCATTGTCTCGTCTGCTATTTAATGGACGTCTAAAACCACGCGAGTGACACTTATCGTTTTCCTCTCTCTGAACATAATTCTACTTTTGTGTGTGTTCTTATTCTGTCAATCAGGTATGATAATGTTAATCTATGTATGTGAATGTTTCTTAATTAGTCTTATGTTCCCTTATTTAGTTTTATATTGATTTGGGCTGTCTGTTGGTCCATGTCGGTTCTGGCCAAGTGAGTGTTTGGTTATCCAACTCACCTGGTAAATATTCTATACTCATTTTCTGCAAGTTTATGTCATACTTATGTTTTCCCTTTCTTCAGGTTTTTCTATTTGTCTCTTATCTGTGGTTGATTGTCTGGGTGGCATCCCAATGCCTTTAGTCGTGCCATCCCAGGTATTGCTTTACATGTTTTCATTCCGTACTTTATTCTTAACACTTTTCCTTGTGTTACAGATACCACTTTATTTCACTTGACGTCTTCACATCACTGGTCACTTGACACACTTTACTTTTCACTTGTCATTTAGTCTATCATTCGGATTATTCTCTGAGACTTACTCACTGTTCTCGTCACACTGGCCCTTTGGCTATTTGTGACTTGGGTCATAGGGACTTATCTTCAACCTTAATCAGAAATAAATACGAGTGCCTTACAACCACTCTTGAGTAAAGTAACGAGGCTCCTTCAAAATCATAGCGTCGAAACAAGTTCAATGCGCACAATATGGTGGTTTTCTGAATGCTAATGCATCAGTGTCGATGAACAACCATTCGACGAGTAAAAATCGGCAAGAGTATTTTCTTCGAGCTACCCGCAACCTAGTTTCTACCTTGCTTCTTTAAGGGATGGTTAGGATTCTCCTTGTGGCTAGCTGTTTTCTATTATGCTTAAAAATTACACGCTTGTCGCTAGTAAGTGAAGGGGACGGCTAGCTATATTTTTCGCACGGGTACAGGACTGCCTATTCAAATTTTTATGAAGACAATATGAGCACAAATAGGAGTACAAAATATGAAGTTCATAGTGATCTTCTAATTTATAAATGAGTTCCGTTGGATAAGAAATTGCTTAATATAAAAAAACAGTTCCTTCCAACGAAAGCTAGACTACAGCAGCAACAACAGATATGAATTGAGTCTTCCAAAAGTTAAATTTCTGCAGCAATTAAACGTACATTTTCCTTCATGACCATTCAAATGTTTCGAAGTATTGCTATAACTGCTTCCTTTTCTTCATTTTTAGCCAGTTTTCTGAGAATGCAAAATTTGCGTTTTCCACTTGTGAGGGTAAAGATTGTATTTTACAGCTCTTTTACCATATCCCGAAAAAATGTATAGATGATACATTCGCGCCTAAATTATGGATAGCAAGGATAAGTTTATTCATCAAGCATTGCTTTATACAATAAAAGGCGTACCTCTCTACCTCGCCATATTTCCATATTGCTTACTCGTTTATTAATGTCGTCAACGGATGAGCTTTTCAGCAAAAGAAAGGACGAATTTTTGGTAATTGCTAGCCAAACTAAAGAATTATTCTAGTTCTGTCTGGGGTTTAAATTCTGGATATTTTAATATTGAGGGTATCTTTTTGTTATTTGGAGTACTACCATTCTTTGAGAAATACTTTATTTCAGTTTTCAAAAATTCGCTTTTTGTTTCCTTCAGTCTTTGTCCTGAAACTTGGAAGCTCAAATACTTTTCTTAAGTGATTTAATGATTTATGTGTTCTTCGAAATTCCTATTGTAAATTATAACATCTTCTAGATAGAATAAAACGTATTTGTATAATACTGAACGGCAAATGTTTTTCATTGCCCATTTGAATTCAACTATACCAACCAGGCAACCATCTGCGTTAATTTTTCATTTGCTAAATTTGTCGTTGCAGTTTTTGGAAGTGTAAAATTCCATTTTCCATCAATAACGTAAACATATTTAATTACATCATCCTCTTCGTGAGACGCAAGTTAGTGGGAGAAGATTTTTAAGCCATCTAAGTGTCAAAAGAGTAACGATAAGTTACTGCAAGGAACGAGCAAACCTGATTAGAAACACAATTATTTTATCAAGCATGCATCCAGGAAATAGTAAACCTAGCTGAACCTTTGGATTGGATTGCCTTGGAGTTCAGGTTTTCTTTTAAATTGAGGGGGGAGAGTCTTCGCCAAGGTTTGGTGTGGGAAACATTCATTTGAGGGTCCTGATGTGTTTTAAGGTGAATAGAATCACTGCCGAACATTTCTCTAGGATATTTAAGGACAGGCCTCTTCCCTATATTACATTTGAAACGGCTTTTCTAGATGGAGTTAAAGATCTTTGTAAGAACCTAGAGCCACTTCTAACACCAATCACTCAAAAAAATTAAAATATTGCAAAATACTACCAAGAAAAACAAATCGCCTGGTATGGATGGTATCCCTATTGTGTTTTATATTTTCTCCTGTTATTTTATCGTCACCAATTTCCTGAACATCTTCTTGCCTGTTCTGGATTGAGAATCAATTTTTCAATCACAAACAAGAGCCAAAATTCGTCTAGTTTTCTGACAGTCGACCAATTTTCTGACGACACCAGTGCATCCTCGTCTTTTCAACTTGACGCCGCTTCTGCTCGACCAGATATTCCTCCTGCTGTCAATGCGCTCTCTACTTGGGCTGCCTTGGCCGAAGCCTAGTTTATAGTGAACCGTGTGAAACCTAATGTTGACAACAGTGTGTTTATGTATGTTTCCTCCAAATACCGCTCCCACCTTGTCTCTTCCTCCCCTCTGGTTGTTCGTGACTCTAGCCTAGCTCCCGTAAAAGAATGTACATATCTTGGCGTTACTATTGATGCCCACCTTTCCCTCTCAACCCATATCCGGAACATCTGTGGCAGCGTCTATTTTCATCTGCATCGCATCGGAAAGATTCGCCGGTACCTAGACGCACAAACTACTATTCGTCTGGTACACGCGTTTGTTCTTTCCCACATCGACTACTGCAACGCTACCTTTGCTGGTCTACCATCCACACTACTCGACCGCATGCAGAAGGTGATCATTGCTGCTGCCAGACTGGTCCTTCGCGTACGTCGGAGGGAACACATGAAGCGGCACCTGAAACACTTGAGATGGCTTCCCATTCCTGAAAGAATCGACTTCAAGCTTGCCGTTCATGCCTACCGTTGCTTCTGACGATGTGAAGATCGTCCACTTCCTGTTGGCTGCTCAAATTGTTCTGCGCCCCTCTACCTTTCATCCCGTCTTCGCTACCATATCCCAGGACGAAACCTCCGGTCTGCCACAGACCGAACCCTTATCGTACCACCATCCCGGACGATAACTCATGGAGACTGGGCTTTCTCCCGCTCATGCTCCCTCGTTTGGAACTCCCTCCCATCCAATTCCAGCGTCATTTGATCTAACCTTCTGACATGTAAAATGCGCTATATAAATTTAAAAAATAAATAAATAAATAAATGAATAAATAAATAAATAAATAATGCATTAATTAAATGATTCTACTTTTTTTCCCACATAATTTTTGGTGCTTCAAAGTTAGCTTATAGATCGAGGTCGAGCCATTTTTACAACTTCTTAACAATTTGAAAAGTTAGCCATAAAAGGGAAAATGATACAGAAAATCAATTGACATATGGTTTATCAATTTACATAGCTTGGAAATGAAATTTTTTAAAAATACACTCGTAGGTGTGAATTTTTGACGGATTTTCGATATAAAAATAAATCTCAAGAGCACAACCCTAACCCAGTGAGAGCTATATTTATAAAAACGCTTATTTATTCGAAAACCCAAGCCAAGCCCAAGACGATTCAGTTTGAATATAAGTGAAAACATCAAATTGAGTGTGATATCTTTCGGTGTGTAATTTCTTTGAGGAAGGGATGAAAGCTCCTCCTCTTCGTCCAAACGCAACAGTTGGAACCATCGAAAAAAAAAAATTAAAAGGCAGAAAATTGATGCGAAAGGCTAGAATAACACAACAGAAGAACCACAGGCAGAGGATTTTGCTCAAAATTTGAAAGTTGCCTTACCCCTGTTCAAACCGTCACTGCTTTGATGAAAATGTACTCAACTAATTTTAACTAGTTAAGGATAGGTATGAAACAGTAAACGAAAAAAAATGGATACGATAGACGATGCAATAACAGAAAAAGGTAAGGGGAAGAAAAAGTACATTGATAGAAGTTTGGACGAAACTGCTGAACGATCGAAAAGATAAAGTTGAATGGAGAGTATGGGTCACATCAGTTTGTCCATTATTGCATAACACATTTCATCCCAATAAAAAAAATAAATGAAAAAAGTTTTCTAGAAAATGAACAGTGAACATATGTTCACTTGTTATACTATAACTAGCTAATAATAAGTTCACAAGTCTTCAGTCTAAAAAGTTTATTCTACTTTTAGTACCAAAAAGCACATTCATTTACTTTTATTTCTATAAGAGCTGGGTTGAAGGATGAACCTTAAGGAAAGGCGAAAAACAAATACAATTTAAAAAAAAACCAAACACTCTTCTGAGAATCTCGAATCTGGCCTGGAAGGCGCTATTGTTAAGATTAAAAAACCACAGCCTTTACAAAATGACTGCTAGATGGCCTTGGCAGCACTCTGCACGAAATGAATAGGAGAGAAGTCCCCGCGGCCTTCTAATTGTGGCTTCTCCTCCGCCCCTCTTCTTTTTTCAGGTTTTGACCACCCTTAGAGAACGATCTCTTAGTTTCTCTCTAGCTTCTCTGCTGACACTACGCTGATTCGGTCGTCTCTCTTAAGTGTCATATTCTTGGCCCCCAAGCGCTAAAGCATTATTTTGTTCTTTTTTATTAACTGCTTTATCACAGCATTTCTTATAAAGTAAATTGTATCTAATCAACTATTTGTGTCTTAATTCTCATCTGAGTGTCATAAACCCAAGAAATTATTGTTTATACAATGTATCTGAAATTTCTCCTGTCATCTTGGACATCTTAGCTAGAGTTACAAAGCAAAGGCAATTAAGGAAAACAAAATTGCATTTACACAATAGTGACACTAAAAATAAGAAATATGTATGGAAAATATATTCACCTAAAAGCTATAATGCATACATACCAAAAGTATGAATAATTATTAAGATATTTCTGTTTGAAATACTGATCAATAAACTAAGACTAGAAAACTTTTGAAAAATGTGATAGGCGCCTATTGAATCAAACCTATTGATCGGAATAAGGTCTATAGGGCATATCAAGTACAATTTATAGGTAAACTTTTGGTACTATTGACACTTTTGGTAGTTCAGCTTCGACGAACCACCTTTCTAGGGATTTTATTGTCAAGCTGACTTTCATGGAGTTAAACTCTAGATATATATAACATGAAATGTTTCAAAGGAGACATTTTTCATTTTTCTGGGCATTTTAATTTCAACAAACTGTTCACGGAACACAATACAGTTGTTTTTTTAGTAATTTCCTAAACATGGCATTGAAACCTATGGTAGAGTGGGTGCAGATATATTACAAAGCAGAAATAAAGGAAGTTTTTTATAAAAAATAAGAAAGAAAATGTGCAAAAAACATTTGGGTGTGTCAAGTTGAGAAGCCTAATAAGGAAAAATGTGGGCATACGATGTGCATGTTCCAAAAAACGGGACAGGGAATTGTAGTCGACATCTTCGTCATGAGCATCTCATTGAACCATTTCGTGGCAAAACGAAAACATTTTCGGAGGTATATACCAGTTTAAAAAAAATCAAATATTTTTTTTAATATTTTGGATTGAAGGAAATTAATGTTGATCAATTGAAGTATTACTTAGCAAGGCACATAGTTACAGAGAATTTTCCCTTTGCTTACATTGTAACCCAATCATTTCTTGAATTAATAAACGTTTTAAATCCAAAAGCAAGGAATCTCATTATAAACGCAGATGCCATTAAAGATCACATCTTAAAGAAGTAAATTGAGGCAATGGAAAAATTGAAAAATGATTTGCAAGCTCCAGAAGTCGTTGCTGCTAATTGTACAAGAGACGTGCCAGTAAGTTAATCGTGGTCAGCCTTTCTTCAGCCATAACTCTCATTGTTGGTCAGTCATCTTCCTGCTGCCAAAATAATCGCGGTCAGCCCTCTTCAACCAACGGCCTCGTCGTGGTCAGCAATCTTCAGCCAACGCGTTCATCGTTGGCCTGTCATACCTCTATTGTCCAAGCCGCGTTGTACCTTCTCCACTCTTAGTCTTAAGCCGACGCCTACACCGTTGGCCAGTCACTACTTCTGAGTAGGTGTCCAATCAATTAGCATCCATTCAAGTTGATTTGAGTCCTTCAACGTTCCACCACGCGGAAGCTCTTTTCAAATGGCTGATGAGGACCTCCAGTTACTTTTTGTTTTGGAAATATCTTATATTCTATACCAATGCATATTGATCAAAATTATCGGCATCAGAAATTCTCTTGCAGAATGTGTAAAGCGTATTTGCATGCGGCAGTTAGGGCACCTTTTTGATTTTTCCCGCCCCCTTTACAAAGTTGAACCCCACACAACTCGACTGAAACGTATGGCAGATGTCCAAATGTCGTGTTCCTCTGATGAGAAGATTTTAAATGAATTAACAACTGTTTGTTGAAGCCATTTAAAATACGTACTTGAATTTCATTTGTGTGCGATAACGCTTTTGAATTACGAGGACTGGATTCTCAAGTAGGCGCTCCATGGGGGGGGGGGGGCTTACCAGCTATCAGGCAGAAAAGTTTTGGTTCAACAGTCTCGAGGGAGTTTCCCGAATCCACATAGATAGCTCCGAGAAGAGCTTCCATCACATCCGCAAATTCTTTAGGGGCCGTCACTTGTACAGCAATGCTTTCGTGGGACGCGGGTGCTGGATACTAAAAAAAATAATGTTGGGTAAAATTTAGTTGAAATGTTATAGTTACTTCGTGAATATATTGATGTCCGTTTTTATTTTGCGCTGCAATGAATCCTTATATTTGATTACGTAGACCACGATGCGAGACCTCTATATAGTCTTGAAATCCATGTTTGACTGCTACGGCAGCGAGATAATTATTAGTTGACATAGTGGTATAAAGTTTAGACTTGAAGTCCCCTGATCGATGGAAACTGTAGAATATGTGGTTAGATAAAAGATATTCTAAAAAGAAAAGTTTCTAATCATATATGATATGTTATATTGTATAGACACTTATAAACTAACAAAGGATCTTGTCCCCCAACCATTTTACAAATGAGTTTGATTACCAGCCACTTGTTCCTGATATACAATATCCAATAGCTCGTTCCAAGTTGTCTAATCCAGAGTATTGATATTCCAACATGGCCTCAGTATCGATGTGGATTTTTTTCTTTACATGTATCAAAGTGGATTAATTTAATCCATCTGCTTTTCTCTTCATTTCTATTAGAGGAATATGTAAATCTTTTACCTCCGGCTAAGCTGCCATAGAAACACCATGCAAAGAATAGGGAAGGTATGGACTCATTAAAACTCTAATTCATTGCGTATTTACGTTAATCAGCTGCTACTCTGTATGTGTGTAGCTGGGTGATAGGAGAACGAAAGAAAACCGTTCAATGGGAAAAAGAAGCCCTGAATCGTCTTTTGATTCTTTATGCTAACACTAATCTTCATTCCTTGACATTGATATTGGATATTGGTCGAAAAAGTGCATCAAACATTTAATGAAGTTGTTCAATCTACGAAACATTTTTCCTGTTTTTAAGGTGCTTTCATGTCTGTGATGATGTGTCTGTGCTTGATGTTGAAGTTCTACCAATGAGTACTACGCCATCAATAACTATTTGTCAAGATCATGAAACTCCTTTTACCACAACTGGAAAAAACTCTTGTTGGGAATGAGTGACCGTTTTGCCTCGAGAGCAAAATGCTAAACTAAATGCTGATTGCAGTTCCACCAACAAACCCGTGAGAATTAAGAGTGTGGTAGGTCCACCTTCCTTGGTAGGAACAAGATGAAAAAAAAACTTTATTCACACCAATATCAGGGAAAAACAGTTTATTTGGGGCTTATCTTTGTTTCATTTAACAGTTTTTTTTAGTTTTCTTATCAAAAGCTAGCTACACACATACACATTAGCTGATTGGTATCATCTCATAATTCATAAAACGACTGAAGCAAAAATAATTATTCATAATAGAAAATATGATAGCCTTTATGCCAATACCTTCCCCATCCTTTGTGTGGGTGTAGATGGTGTGATAGGTGCTAACAAAAATA
The DNA here is from genome assembly GCA_030770115.1 of Daphnia galeata. NCBI lineage: Eukaryota > Metazoa > Arthropoda > Branchiopoda > Diplostraca > Daphniidae > Daphnia > Daphnia galeata. The sequence goes on from CM061122.1 coordinate 5,301,216, forward strand.
AATGTACAATACCTACCACTTGAAGGTTTGCTTAAATTTGCAAAATCAGAATAATTCTTTACTTTAGACGTGACTTTTAACTGTAGATTCAAGACGACAATATTGCAGTCGTCATGTTTTCTTTGTTGTAGCCCTCTGTTAAATGTCATGTTCCCTTCTTTTTCTTATATTTTAGTTAAGAATTGGGATGAAGTTTGATGATAAGTCATAAAGATTTATGTTCAAAATTTTTTAATAATAGGAAAAGATGAATATATATCCTGGATGTTTGAAAATTTCTTCTAAATTCAGGTATTGATATGGATTTTCATTTGATATAGTGGAAAAAAGCCGCTGAAATATTCTATTTCCCTGTGGCTGAAAATATCTTCAAAGACTAAATATGACAGTGTCTTGCATATATCAAACATCAGCTTGTAAATGTTAAGTCACTTGCATATTGCCTGACTTGCATATTGTTCATGATGCATTGTTCATGTTCATTGACAGCTAAAAGTAATCAAACTAGGACTTCGAACTGTCGAACAAGGTGCAAGCCGCCAAATTTTCGCATTTCCCTCTGCTGGCGGGAACCCACACATGAATATATTTTTTTCTTACCAGGCCCGTGTTGGGTCACTACCTAACAGGTTGCATAACCTGCGTGTCGTGCTTCAGGTTGGCCCGCTCATTTGATTGTAGCACTTTGCCCTCTGTCGGTGAATTCAAATTTTGTTCAATGAAAAGGCAATTTAAGGAATATCAATCAACTAGGACAGCTCCAATGATTTAAGAGAATAAGGGACGCTTCAAATAAAAAACAGACAGTTTTGTATACGGCTAACAGAACAAATTTTTCAAGCAAGACAATACATTTGTATTTTTTCTTCTAGTAATTTTGGCATGATCATGGCATCGAAAACTATAATAGAATGCAAAGCATCGAAATATTACAAAGCAGAAATAAGGGAAGTATTTGATGAAATTAAGAAAGAAAATGTGCAAAAAACTTTTTTGGTGTGTCAAGTTGAGAAGCCTGTAATAAGGAGAAATGTGGGCATACGTATGTGCATGTTCCAAAAATTGGGAGAGGGAATTATAGTCGGCATCTTCGTAATGAGCATCTCACTGAACCATGTCCTGGTAAAACGACAACATTTTTTGAGGTATGTACCAGGTTATAAAAATCAAATATACGCCTTTTTTAAAGTATTTTTGATTGAAGGAAATTAATGTCGATCAATTGAAAGGATTACTAAGCAAGACACATAGTTAAAGAGAATTTGCCCTTTTCTTACGTTGAAAGCCAATCATTTCTTTAATAGTAAATGTTTTAAATCCAAAAGCAAGGAATCTCATTATAAACGCAGATGCCATTAAAGATCACATCTTAAAGAAGTTAATTGAGGCAATGGAAAAACTGAAAAATGATTTGCAAGCTCCAGAAGTCATTGATATTAGTTGTACATGCGACGTGTGGACATCCCCGTACAATGTCCCGATTTTTGCCTTATCTGTACACTGGATTGATGCTAAAGGTTGAAAATTAAAAGTAAATAATTGGCATTTATGTTTTATTTTTATAGAAGATAAAACTCTGGATTTTTAGTATATCATTTTAGGGGCAGTTGAAGTAGACGGGAAACACTGGTGCCAATTTAGCCAAGTTGGCTATTGACATATTACAAAAATAAGATATTTTGGAAAAAATATTCTGCATTACGACTCAAAACGCCTCTAATAATGGAACAATGCCAAAAGTGCTAGAAAAAAAACTCGGCGAATTTAAGGCTGACCAACATATGCTCGGCTGTGGGGGATGTAATTAATTTTGCTGCAAACTTAGCAATGAAAGCCCTTGACAATCTCAAGAGCGTTGATGAGATAGAACGTCTATAGATGAAAATGAAGAACGATTGATTCCTCTAAACTAACTTCGGATCAATTGTAAAGCAGTTTCACAAAATATAGCAAATACTGTTCAAAGTTTGTGTCAGAAACACCAATCTTTTTAAAAAATGATCCATTTAGCTAACATTCCTAATAATCCGAGTCTGATTCTCGACTGTCCAGCTCGGTGGAATTCAACTTTTGAAATGATTAACCGATTTATCAAGTTAAAAAGGCTTATTGAAATTTTCATCACATCTGACAATACTCTTAAAGATTTTTCAATGACTCAAAAGGATTGGCACATCGTTACGGAACTGAAAACATTGCTTTAACCACTTGATGACATTACAAACAAACTATTGAAAAGTAATACATCCATCAGCAACGATCTTCCAGCCTATGGAGCTTGTCCAGAGGAACTTGAAAAAAATTGCCCTCAAATATCCAGCTTTAACTGAAATTAAAAAAGGAATTTTAAAAAAATTAAGAAATATTACAACGCAGCTAAATCAAAGTCAATTTATTCAGTGGCCACAATTTTAGATCCACGGTATAAGCTTGCCTATTTCAAAGGCAGAAAGGAGTTTTCATCAATCGAACAAAAATTTCTGAGAGAAGCGGATCCCTATTCTCAATTCTTCCAGAAAAATACAAGTACTGATTCAACTTTAGTTGATACAGAAGAAGAACCAAGCTGGATTAATAATATGTTCAAAAAAACTAAAAAATCTTCTCTAGACGAAGAAATAAAAACGTACGTGGTGGAACCAATATTGCCTAAAAAATGTGACCGAATTGTTCATTGGATGGAGGAGGCGTCTACCTATCCTAGCTTATTTGTTATGGCAAAAAAGTATTGGAGTATTCCTGCAACCAGGATGCCCTCCGAGAGAGCTTTTACTGGTGGTAGACTGATTTGACATAATACACGGGGATCTATGTCCTCACAAGTTCTTTCTGCTCTCATGTGCTCCCAAAACTGGATTAAAAATGGGCTCTGGGAGAGCTAGATGTTCATGAACAAATGGCAATACATTGGTTTGCTCTAAGTACATTGTATTATTACTTATGTGTTGAGTTTACTACTCGTTTTAAAGAAAGTTTAAAATTTACAAAAGCCACCGGTAACCCTGGAGTTGTCGTGTTGGGTTTATTATCACAAAACAAATTTTACTATACATTCGGGTAGTAAAAAGGTACGGGGGCGTGCTAACCCAACCCGATAGTTTCTTAAACCTGTAAGTTGTACCCATTTCTATTTTAACAGATTGAAGCCCTAGCTGCTACCAAGCACGGTGGCGCATTGAAAGTCGGTGGATACCTCAACTGTGGCAGCTTTTTTTACCACAAGAGCGACTTTTGCAGCAGCCGGAAGGGAGTGCCACGCTTGTGGCAAAACAGGCCATGTTTCACCCTTCTGTCGGAACAAGGAGAAGAAAAAAAAGGCAGGTGAGGTGCGCTCAATCAGCATGCACTCCACCACGGTCGGCACAGTCACAGTAAATAATCTGGTTAAACTCTCTATTGCTCCGAAAGTATCTTCCGCGTCTGCTGTCCAGGTTCTCTTCCTACCAGATATAGGGGCGGAACTCGACGCCATTCCACGTGAAACGTTTCGCCGAGTCTTCAAAGGTGTTACACTTGTTTCAGTCGCTTCTCTAGAAACCACAACAGGATCTCCGATCATGAATGAAAATCGCGATTACAATTTTGATCAAAAATCAAATCTTTTTTGTAATCTTAATCGCGATCAATAACTGAAGAAATGATATTAAAGAAATTTTTGTTTTCGATTATTTTTGTGTCATCTAACTGACTAAAACCGTAAAAACAGGTTTCCTCCAAATTAATGGAGTCGTTCACTCTGAATTCTTAGTATCGTCTAGGTCTAACGTCTGTCTGAAATTTGAAGTTGAAATTTTGACAGTTTTTAATCGTTTGACAATCTTTGACTTGTCTGGAAATATTCTTTAATTGAATTGATTTCCTTACTACTTAAAAAAACAATTTTGTGGTGAAATGGATAGTTCCGAAAAGAAGAAATGTAATTGACCGACATTTTGAGATGCTTTAATTTTTAAAAGTTAATGACACAGCATTTACCGTGTTGTCGTCTTAATAAAAGCGTTTCAGAACATGGTTTATTGTTCTTTTTTGTCATTTTCAAGTCACATATAATTTCTCTTTTTCATTTTAAGCGATGACGATTAATTTATGCCCTCGGCCTTCACTTTAGACCACAACTAGAAAGTGAGTTCTACGAAATCTAGTAATGTGCCTACCTAGTTCGCTGCCGATGGGGAATAGCTTTCCCGCATCATAATAATATAACACTTTATTTTTCAAGGCCCTAGATTGGATTTTCCACCTAGTCGAAACCCCGAAAATGGTCTAATTGAAGGTGGACGGCTTGTTAAATATTTAACGGCATTTTCACTAAATTTTTAGCGCATTTTTCTACGGTTTGGTCGAGAAATTGCTTCAAAATGCCGTTAAACAAAAATGCAAACTATAGAAACGTCACTTCATTTTACTCTACTTTCCATTCAACGTTGATTTCGACTTCCCCTAAGAGACAAAACGTTGTTCAATCCGCATTTAGTGCGTAATCATGGACTTAAGCAAGATTTTTTCTTCTACACATGACATTTTAACGGAACTCACCATCGCCCTTGTATCCACAATTTGTCTTACGCATCCTCTAAATTCTGACACATTGATCTCGAGCTCCGGGGACCTCAACCGAATATGGAGGCCACATCCAAACGAGATTATTGCCAAACCACCCTCTTCGGCTTGGCCTTTCCGTTTCCCGACGTTGGTCCCGTTCGGTTATCTGTCTTGTTTGGCGAACCTATTGTCGATTCAACCGCTCTCTTCATATTCGGACAACCCCTGATGAGTTACTCGGACGACTCCCATCGGAAACAAACCCGTTTCTTGTTTCAACAATCTTGTTGCTCATGCGAATTTCCTTGCCATGTGACTCTTTTGTAAATCGGAAGCACTTTAGGGCCTTCGACAGAACCCCTTTTGGCTCTCAATCTCGCTGGCCCATTTCCGACTTGGGAAGATCATCTCTTTTTCGCCCTCTGTCTTTCTTTAACTGCTTGAGTTCCGAAGTTTGTCTCTGCACTTGAGTAGTCAGCATCCGGATGATTTCCTCGTGATGGGGAGCTAATGGCGGCGCGAAGGCAACATTTTTCTCCAGCTCCCCATAGGTGACAACAAACTCTTTTCGTCTCTCTCAATCGTTTGGGGTAGGTTTTGAATCAACCCTGGGCTAAAATGCCGATGTCGTATCACCTGTATAAGATACGTCACGAATTTTCTTTCTACAAAGGGTTCCGGACAAAATTGGAGACTTTTCTAGGGCATATCGCGCGGCCGATTCTCCGACTTCCTGCTGTCTTGCCCTTACGAACTGTAACCATTCCTCTAATGTGTATAGCTTCCTAAACGCTCCCACCACGCTTGCGACCAAGCTTCACATCCGGCATCAACGTTGTTATCTAGTCTCCATCGCGCTGCTGCTCCTCTCAGTGCGGCCTTTGTCATATCCAGCTTCATAATCAGCGACATTATAATCCCACTCGACTACTCGGGCCTCAACCTCTACCGCCTGGATCCAGTCGTCAACCTCTTCCTTTTCATCCGCGCTGTAAGTTGGCAATTTTCTATTGGGGTTTCCTGGCACCATCTCTCTAAAAAAAGGGTTTAGGGTCCGTAAATCCGGCATACTTCTCTCGCAAACTGCTTGTTAAAAAATTCCGGGAAATTAATCATTTTTAGTAAACAAACAATTTGACAGAGATGCCACATTTTGTTAATGAAGGTTTCCCGACTTTTAATATTTAAAAACACAGATATTTCTTAAATATATATCAAAAAATAGTTTTAATTAATTATTTACATCTATTTCGTACTATTTCGTGTTTTCCCAAATTAAATAAAATGTACTTTTAAAAACTTGTAAACATTTTATATACTAAATAGAATTTTTTTTAAATTACAGTTTTCTTCTATGTCTGATGATTTTATTTGAGAAACCCATTTTTCTGTAAGAATCTTTCATCCGTTTGACGTCTTCAAGTACGAATATCGTCACTGAAGTTCCCATCGACTTGTTCTTAAAAAAAGAAATTGTCAGAAAGAAAAAGAATTGTGAATATACTGCAAAGTAATTTAGCATTTCAAAACATTAAGTGGATTATTTCTTTGTTGTAATTTGGTGATCACTTTGCTAAATATTAAATCACATGCTTCAACATGTTTGATATTCTGCTTTTAACAAAGGTGCTAGTTTTCCCAAGAGTTTTCCCAACCCGTTCGTTATTATTGACATGATTAACTAAGTTTATTAATAAATCTGAAACAATTGAAAGATAGGAATTTTAAACTAAATTTTTTACCAGAAGTATAATAAAATTCGAAGATTACAAGCCACTCTGCAGCAAAGGTAAATTGCAGCTTAATGTATCGCGCCTATAGTTGGTTAATAATAACGAATTATAGATTGTATTATCTAAATTGTATTTCTTTACACAAAATAATTTTCTAAAGTTGTTTAGTGGTATTCTCCTACAACGACATTTCCCTCGTGTTTTTTAATTAACGACGTATTACCAATTTAAACCCTAGGTTGATCGATACGTTGCGAGCGTTGTCCAAGAAATGGTCGCGCATGTAGAAATAGGTAACAGCGCTATCAGAGGGGAACTGACGACCGCCAATGCTAAACAAAACTCGCAATACCAAGAATACCTGGAAAATGTAAGCGAATAGACAAAGAGGAAAAATGATTACAAATGGAATACATTTTACATTTAATTAATATTTCATTAGAAATAGCTAAATTTTTTATTCAATTTTTCTTTTCCTAAAGTTTCAAATAAATTAGTCAGCAGGTCTAAGTCCTTCGATTTCTGAATGAAACTGATTAGATGAGTAAGATCACTATTATTTCATTGTTGAATTCGAAAGTCAGTTCTAAAAGACCGAGAAGTGGAGCGTTTATCTAATTTTGCCAAAAAATGAATTTCTGATAACTTTAGCTGTCGCAGTGCGTATCCACAGTGTCGAAAGCAATAATAACAATTTATGCTTAAATTTAAAGAAAAAAATCAATCAACCGGCCTTGCAAAGTGCAATTTTGTTTGATAGAAAACTGTCTACACATTCAAGGTCTTCACTTCATTATTATGCGATCTCGATATCTCACCAGAAAGCTACGCGGCCTGAAGCAATTATCAATTGTTTGACATTTTTAGAAACTAATATTTTTCACATAACAGCTGGGGCTTTGCCTAAATCTCTTTTATGAATTTTAGTGAGGACAGTATCTTCCAAGAATCAAACCAAGTATTGAGTCAAAATAATTTTTTTGGTGCTTGTTAATGAAAAGGTTTACAATTTTAAGACTTATCAACCCAGCTGTTCATAAGGGGAAATGGTTTATAACAGCTGTACTGGCGAATCAGCTCACAATCCTTGCACCCAGAATTGAAGCGTTAAGTAGAAAGGAAAGAGAACTTCTTTTGGAATGGATGAAAACCTGCGCCGAAAAAGAGTAGAAGATCTTCATAGAATACTCCTCGTTAAGAAAACTATGACGCAAAATCTCTTTTCTATGGATAGAAAAATGTCAAAAACAAGGCTTTTAACTATCGCAACAAGACGATAAACTAGCTCCCATGGGGTTACCTGGGCGGGGTCTAAATAGAGGAAGGGAAGCCCATTCCTTGATTCTTGCTCCGGAGAGGCCGAGCAGTAACTATCGCATCGACGATTATCGACTTAAGCCAATGCTTACAGCTAAGACTCTTTTTATTCTTCCATTAGATGATGAGGAATTCCGTATATTTTTATCAAACTTTAAAATCCATAAATGAATTCAATTACTAACTTTTCTAAAATTTTTAACTAAAGTGGTTTCATACTTAAAATTTCGTTTTCCTTTTCCGAACCAAAACACTGGAACCAGAATCTAACTATTGGAAACATTCAATTATTTTTTCTAAAATATAACCATGTTGACAAGTGCAATTTTTTAATAAAACTGCCATTCCAGGGCAAAAAACTTCGCATCTTCAGCCACGTTATACCACAATTTACGGAGAAAATGAAAAGCAGAAGGGAAAGTAAACGAACTCTCTCTTCGACTGTTTCAAGGTATGAAAGGGTAAAGGAGGGGTGTGAGACAGTAGAACCTATGGCAGCATTACTTTTCCTTTGTGCCTAAGGAAAATGTTCAATCAAAATTCATTCAATGCCTCATTATGGAACAACGACTTAAAAAAGGAAAAAAATATTATATTTTGCCTGTTTTCTGTGGAAGAAAAGTTTGACGTGTGCCCTCCGTGGATAATATAAGAAAACTCATGGATAAACTAAATACCCTCCATGGATAAAGATAAATCAATTGGATGCATCTCTAAATAAATTGTGTTCTTGGAATAGGTGGTAAAACTTCTTGAGTTTTGGTACTTCATACTCCATGCTCTAGCTACTGGACTGCCTATTCCTAATTTTTATGAAGACAAGTAATGAGCACAAATATGAGTGATAGTACAAAATATGACGTTCAAAGTGATCTTCTAATTTATGAATCTGTTCCGTTGGATAAAACTGGCTTGAAATAAACAAAACTCCTCCTTCTTTTTTTGCCTGGACTGGGAGGAGATAGGAAGCTACGCATTTTCCACCTTTTTTCTGATTCAGATATGTCTGATGAAGGCGTTGAGAGATCATGCGGAGCTAACGTTGAAGACCATTTTGTGGCCGGCGCCAACTTGATTCCCACTTCTCCTGGAGCTGGCGTGCGAGCCGGCCCTGGTTCTCCTGAGGGAGCAGTTGCTCTTGGATTCAACGGGCAAATCACACCCGTTATTGCAATCATTCCTGTTGTTTGCCTGTCCGGAGATAATTGGAAAGTGGCAGCCTTTCGCGCCAAGTGGTTAAGCTCATAATGAGAGGGTCACGCAACACCACATCTACTGATAAACAAAAAACAATCCACGTGGAATAATTGGAGTAATTGGGGTATTCAAGAACATGCCGACCCCATGTCCCCTTCTATAGTGAAGGTATTAGATTTAGATTTTCTTTCGTCGCTGATTAGTGACGGAAAGGCTTATAAAATTGTAATAATAATAGAAACATAAAACGAAAGCTAAAAAATACATCTGAAATCAACAGAATAAACCTGAATAATTTCAGTTTGGCACTTCACTAGCGCTTCCGATTTGTTCTTTAACTGCTTCCTCTTCTTGTTACAGAAAATGAATCTTTCAATAAGATCACTATCCAGGGATTATTGAAACGCTAATTTCCATTAGAAGATATAAGTGATCGATGGCTTTGAGAAGCATTTGTTTCATCAGTTTGCACAACATTATTGGCATAAAAACATCATCATTGAAAAGTTACTCTCGGTTACTGTAATTGATTATGAAATACTATACCTGGTTTTGGTTGAATACAAATTGATTCAAATACAGCGGCAGACTGTTCGTCAAGAAACTTTTGCTTTTCTATTGCTTCCTGAAGCTTTTTGCATTCACAGCCGTAAACTTACTGTTTCAGAACTTCCTGTACACATTCAGAAACGGTAATACTACCATAGTCTGATTTCTTCCTTAATCTGTAAACCAATGCCTTTTTTCGGCAGTTATTGAGATTTTCATGTGAGAACTTTTTAATAGTTTACTTGTTTCAGTTCTCTCTTCACCAATGTGTAAAATACACTTCAATGCATTGGCGTTCACCGTTCAATCTTGTGAATCTCCTGACCTTCTTACAACTTACATGTCTCAATGTCCCATTTTTCGAATTTATTTTGGCGATCATCTGGATTGGGTCGTCTTATAGGGAGAAAAAAAATATTCCCAAATGTTGAAAACTGTAAAAAAAATTACCCCCTCGTGTTCTGTCGATTTTTTACATTTTAACCCTTCCTCTGAAAACGAAAGTTTTTTCGATTAAAAACAAATGAAGTGGCAACTGAGACAGAGAAATCGCCCACTTATTTCCAAATTTTTATAAATTAGAGAAAATCAAGTAAGCCTTCAAAAATTTTATTTAGTGAAAGTGTATCCATTTTTCAACCAACTGTTTAGGCACATGAGAGCAATTAACTTTTCAGCAGATAATGAACCCCAAGTGTGGTGACAAATTAAACGTCCACCGGAAAAATAACGCTCTGATGGCGTACTTGTTGAGGGGACACTAAAAAAAGTTTTTGTCGTCATACTTAAACAAGGAAATCGATCATTTTGAGATGGGGCTGACCAAAAATGAATAGGATCAGTGTGCTCTGGAGAAATATTGTTGGAATGATTTAATTTCCTCATCTAACGACGATTGTTTATTTTTATTAAACATGCGATTGATCCACGTTGAATTTGAAGAAGTTGCCTGTTCGTTCTCCACATTTTTTCAGAGAATTTTGAGTATGGTTCCGCATATTCCAAACATTTCTTTTTTTAACGAAGTACTGTCTCTCCTACCCTTGAATTAGCTTTACGTTACGCAAGAAAGATTGTGTTCGCTTGGGAGAGCTCCAAATCCAAATTTTAATTTTGCGAAATAGAGTTACCACAGACCCAGGATTGGGAGACAAAGAAGGCTGGTCTAAATCATCAACCGATTTTTAATCAAAAAATGAATAAAAACATAAATAAAACAAGTCTTCACATTCTTTACCTCGTCGTCAATCAGTGTAATGTGTGCTCCGATGGAACAATAATAATGATAATAATAATAATAATGTATTGCATTTAATATTGAATAGCGCCTTTTCCAAATCATGATCAAAGGCGCTATCGGCTCCAACAATATACATGGAGAAACTCAATTTTCATATGCCGTTCGGAACAAGAATGTTTTTAGCTTACAACGAAACTGTGTGAGAGAGAAAAGAGGAGAGTAAGGAAAAAGAGCTAGTAAACGAAGGTCAGGGGGTAAGGAATTCCAAATTCGAGGAGAGGCGACTGAGAAGGCTCGGTCGCCAAAGCTTTTCATGTGGCTGCGAGGGGAGAAGAGTAGAAGCTGGAAGGAGGAAGGAGGAGCGAGATTCACGACCGGCATCACGAAGGCTGATTAGTGCACTGAGGTATTGTGGAGCGAGACCAACTAGGCAGCGGAACACTTGAACAGCAATCTTAAACTCGATGCGCTGACAAACTGGGAGCCAGTGCAGGGAGCGGAGAACTGGAGTGATGGATTCACGCCGGCTTACACCCATGATGAGACGAGCTGCTGAGTTTTGGACACGCTGCAACTTGGCCAGGCGAGTGGCGGGAAGCCCAACCAGTAGAGCGTTGCCGTAGTCAATATGGGACAAGACAAAAGCATGCACGAGCTGTATCACTGCAGGGAGAGAGAGGAATTTCTTTATTCTCGCTATTCGCCTGAGGTGGAAGTAGGACGATCTGCATGATGCATTGATCTGCTGCTCCATAGTTAGGTGAGAGTCCAGTAGTACCTCAAGATTGCGGACCACCGGAGAGGGAATGATGCTGGCATCACCGACCACGAGAGGAATAGACGCAATGCGTTTCTTCGCTACATTGTCTTTTGAAGAGAATAGGAGAGCGTCCGTTTTGACAATATGGCCTAGAAGTTTCATACCGGCTTTGGCCGCTAGATTTCGATGTGACCGATACAGCCAAGCATTTTTTCGGCGGCATTAAATTGAGAAAGAGCATTCTGGAGTGCCCTAGCTAACGTTCTATTACTAGAAGCATTGTCTTCAGTTATGCAGAACAGCTTGTCCCCAATGCCGTAGGCGTTGATGATATAAATTAAATAGGAAGCAAGTTTTTCACCAGAATGTTTGCCATCAATTTCAGTTACCCAAATAACCACATCCTTGCATGTCTAATAAAAAAACCCAGTTCACTATAAGGAAATTCAAATGACTTAATTATTCACATTCAAATCGGACTTTATTGATCCAGTGGCCAGTTACAGCAAATATCCCGAAATTGTTAGGGGAAGTCCAAACTTCACATGTGAAATTTATCACTGGCACACCGGCATGGCGGCATCACACATAGCATTTCTCACATCTTCTTTAAGAGCTATTTACATTTGAATAACATGATTAGAAATTGCATCCGCTTTAACCATCATCTTTGCCGCAGCTGGGTTTAGTAACCCAACAATGTTAAGAAAACTTTGACTTTCAACGTGAACAAGCGGCAAATACTGCAAAACAATGTGTCTGGCACACACCGTTTTCAAACTTTCCCTATTTAACACCAACAACAATTTTTTCTTTAAATCATGGCCTGATATATGCACTAATGAAAAAAAATTACCTTGCCACTGCCGAATTTTTTGGGGGTTATGACAATTCCATATTTATTAAATGGATGTTTAACAAATATTCCTGTGCCATTTCTTGGCTTGAAAATGTAGGTAGCTTTACATGGAGTAGAGTCAGTGTTCGACTTTGGAAGAACATTCACAATACGCCACCTGTAGTGCAATCTCCCCTGTCTTATTGTCTCTAACGTCTTTAAAAACTTAGTATTTGTGATGCCATGCTTTCTCTACATTATAATCGCGTTCGTTGGTATCAGCCATTTTTCTATCGTTACGTTCAACTAACCATTATTATACACACTCGCATTAAGTCACAAGTCATTGTCGTCTGCCGATGCAGTAATGAAACACGATCAATTGAACAAAAAAAATGATCAATATATTAGCTCTAGCGTCCATTGTTTAATGGTCTACAAAAACACGCCGACCCGCTGTTAGAGAATGATAATGTAAACCCGCGGTTAGGCCTACTGCGGATTGAGTCATCCGCAGATTCAAAACACGCTTGGTGGTTTCGCCATCAGGTGGGAGCATTTTCCGAACCGTAACACGACCCACACACGTAGGTAGGAGTGCTATCGGTTGCTAATGCATTAATTAAATGATTCTACTTTGGTGTTTTTCTCTCATAGTTATTTGTGCTTCAAAGTAACCATATAGAACCAGGTCTATCCATTTTTAAAACAATTTAACGATTGCTTGAGGTCGCTAACTTAGGTCGCTTATAATTATTTTACAAGTGGTGAGTCTTCGATCTATCAGTCTTCCCAACCTCAATCCTTTTCACTTAATAAATGTAAATTTTTGCTTACTCAGTTTCCGGAGCTAGAAAGGCGGTTCCGGTGGTAGTTAATTCAGCGGATTGCATAATTTTGAGTTTTGATTCTGTTAAAAGCCTCGTTGGTCTGAAGGGGCGTTGGTTCCGTATGGCATGAGGTGGTCTTTTCTTTTACGTTTTTTCTTTTATAATTCGAAAATTGGCTTTAATTCCAGGTCAACACCGAAAAGATCCAGGTTTCATCACTTGCAAAACAAAACAATCATCGTTGCCTGTCAAACGCTAAGAAGGACCACCCTAAATCGTCATCGTCATCGACTGTTTCTAGGGGGCTAAAATGCGGAATACGCTGTGGAAGCCACCAGAGGCAGCACTAGATGCCAATTTTTTTTCGTTTCGTGCAAAAGGTAACAACGCACACACTTAACAACGTGTAAATAGAAACTTAATTCAATAAATCGTAATTAATTATGCTAATGAATAAACAAATAATAATGGAAATGCTTCATTCAAATATAAATAATATAAAATCAATAAATAAAGTTATATTTGTAATTTTCGCACCGATATTTATACACCGGGCAAAATGGTGCAGTACTTTAGATATTTATTATATATTTTTATATATTTATTTCAACATTTTTCTAACGACAATCTGGACGCTTTCTATAATTATATAAAAATATATAATGTTATGTAAATAGTTAAAGAAAACTTTTTATATAATGATGTATAATCTTATCTTATATAATCTTACCCTGGTAGCACACTCCCATCCATCGTCTATCCCTTGGATGTCCCGATGTCCGTATGAGTTCCGTCCCATCCTGGACGTAAAAAAGTCCTCCCATGGACTACCACTTAACGACGGCCTTAAGCCGTCTTGGACGTATGTCCCACGGTTGTCCGTATTTGGTCTTTTTCGACGTCCGTTTTCGACATGAAGAAGGACGTCCATATACTGTACTGTGAATGGAGGCGGACAACGTGGACTTAGGAAATTTTTGGCGTTAAATTTTTTTGAAATATTTTCAGTTTATAATTGCTCGCATGCCGAGTACACATAAATTAAGTAAAGTAAACGAAGATATACAATAATATAATTGCGTTATTGAACTATCAAAATAGTATTATTATTTTTAATTATTAAGATTTTTTCTGTTAGATCCATAATTTTCCATTCTGATTGATTCTATTTAATATCAATTAATTATCAGAACTTTTTAAATGATAATATTTTACAATTATTAACATTATTTAGAAGTAACTATGCCACAATAAATCAGGTTGTGATGTGGTGTTAAGTATCGCAACAGCTGTCACTGACGTTGAAATTTGGATGGGTGACTCTGTAGTGAGATGGTACCCCTTTTTTTTTTAAACCGTTGGTGGTTGTCCGATGACTGTTCTATTGGAGACGTCCCGGGTCCGTCCGCGTTCCCGGTTGGAAAAGTCGCATATGATCGAATATGATTTCTCATATGATTTCAGACATGAAATCACATGAAATCACATATGAAATCACATATGAAATCACATGAGATCATATGAGGATTTCGGACTGAGATGGTGTGAGACAGTATGAGAAATATATTTTTAAAAAATTGTTATATCCTATTATCGATAAATATCAATAAAAATAGCTGCATTTAATTATTATGTGTTCCCCTAACAATATAGAAGAATAGTAGATGAATAAAATTAAATTTAATGATAAAAAATCTGTGTCTAGGTGACGAATTGAACTCTAGTACTTTGTGTTGGTAGCTCTGCACGCTAACCACTGCACCGTTGATTGGCATTAAAATATATGTTGTTTGAAAACTTGATAGTTATTGTTGCTTAGAACTTGCGTGTCTAGAATCTGTAGACATATTTTTTGTAATGTATATAATATTATACTATACTGGTATTCCAGCTTCATTATATTTTCAGATAAGAACTTGTAAAATTTTTTTTCTTGTTAGTTCGCAAAAAAATTCGAAGTCCCCTTTTTTCACTTCTCTCCGGATGATATGCCCTTGATGCTTATTTGTAAAGTTGTTATTTAATGATAGAAATTGAATATTGGTCACCATATCATATAGCAATATGATAGAGATTTTCACGTTCTAATTCGTCTCTAGTGCTGGTCTTTATAGCTCGTTCATCCCTTTTTAATCGTTGAATCTGGGTAGTTTGCCAAAAAATTTCTAAGTATACCCTTCTCAATTCTCTCCGCATGATGCCCTATTCGGCGTCACGTCTCAAACAAATTGTTTACAGTATTTAGGCTACATTACATAGTTATGTGGGATTTTAGATGAATTGCATATTTTATTTTTCTCATGTAATGTAATAAAATGCTTATTATATCGCAACAGTATCGCTCTAATGGAAGATATTATGAGAAATTTTGTATGATGTATATGAGATTTTTTATCTCATATGATTGAATATGTGTTTATGAGAGGAATTACATGAAAACATATGAAAATGTAATTCTCGAATTTTTTTCGTGTCTTTATAAACTTTTTCATTTATATTACCCCATCTAAAATTTTTTGTCTCTAACAAATATTTTACTATTGCTACATAGTTTTGCCTGATTTTAGATTTACTCATATACAATTTGTTTTTTCTCATATGATCACAAGTGATTTAATGTGATCGAATGTGATCTCATATGATCGCACGTGATTTAATATGATCTTATATGAGAAAAAAAGTTCTTTCCTCACATGATAGTATGATTTTTTGTGAGAAATTTTTCCTCATATGATTGCATATGAGTTAATGAGAGAAAATCATATGAAAACATATGAGAATGAAATTCTCATTTGAGAATCATATGATCTCATTTGAGATCATATGCAATCATATGCGACTTTTTCAACCGGGGTTCGGACGTCGTACGGCGCGACATTAGGCTGTCCAGCGCCCATCCTATAGCCGTCGGCTCGGACGTCCGAGTAGGACGATTCGGACGGGTGTCGTCCATCCTATGGATAGCAGTGTGCTACCAGGGATATGCCTATAACTCACGACGTAGCCTTTAAAACAGCACGCACGGCCCTATCAGCTCATCGCAACTTAGCCTTTTACGATTCTTTTCTACCAGCTTCTCTCCATGTTGACGCTTTCCGTCTTTACGGTCTGGTTTTTCTCCTAAAACAAAAAGGAACCGATGCGCAGTTGTCAGTGTTGTTCAAGCTAAATCCCGCTTCCTGTCATCCGCCAAATCTCGGTACGCGATGATTGAGCTCGAATGCCTGTCCGCCACGTAAAGGCACAAGTTTTGCCAATTCCTTGAATGACTGCCGCCTTTCAAATTGATCACGGATCGCATGCCTTTAATCCCGATCCTCAACAGCTATGCACTGCACAAGCTGGAACACCCCCGTCTCCCCCGATTGCGGCTCAAAATGCAGCACCACGCGTTTAAGACGAGATGAATCCCGGGAAAAGAGAGTCAATACTCGGTTTGAACAGGGCACCTGTTCCCAATGTTGTAACCTGAAGTATCAAATAAATCTCGCAATCAGGCTACAAGTTACTTCTCAACAGCTTGTATTTGAGAGCGAGTGATGTTGTTGTATATGGATGAAAGGATGAATGTGAATAGAAAGAGAATGTGTGTGTGTGTGTGGTGCCTGGTGAAAAAATATAGAGATTAACACAGTTAAGCAAAAGAAATGGCTGAATGTGCTTTACTTGGCAAGTGATAGGTTACGAACAGACCAGATAATAATAATCCAAGAATTGGAAAGAACCTGTATAATATACATATAAGGGGGGGGGGGGGGGGGGGGGGGCATTACATCAGAGATCGAATCGAAGAAGAGAAGAAATATAGGCGAGAAAATAATGAAATGTAGGTGAGATATTATGACCATATACAATATCTGGTCAGTGTTGACTCACTCCACCGACTATAAACCGACAAAAAAACAAAAAGACCAATTAGGGAAATAAATTACAACAAGATATTAATTAAGTCACCAGAAATAATAAGCACAATAAATTCACAAGTGTGAGATCAAGTTCACGAGAGGTCACAGGACACATAAAAACGACTGTCAAGTAAGCAGACTAAATAATGAAAGTTAATGTAAGCACTAAGCGTGGGCGGTGGGGAAAATAGGAAACAATAATGAGAGAGAGAGAAAGAGTTGGGAAACAATAGGAAACGGGAACAGAGCCATTACACAGACATCGTGAAAACAGCACAGATCGTGGCAGAAAATCATCAGGACCAGCTGGACGAGGGAGGTGCACACCCACCCTAATCTCTTCGACTTCATGAGCCAGCTTCTCGGTCCTTTGAGCAGATCCATGCGGACCTCTGCGAAATCAACGGCCGTCATTTTATCACCCAAGTCTATTCATACAGAAGCTGAAAATAAAACTGGAAAAAAAACTGAACACGACAGAAAGAAATCTGCAGTTGCTGCAGTTGCAACTGCTGCCCCTACAAAAAACTAATTGTTTTAAAATGATGGGATAGCCCACCTCTTCAAACCGTGTTAATATTTATTCAATACTCGTCTCAGAAGCCGAGATATTAACGATTAAAATTTTGCAAAATTTTTGGAAAATTTCTTCGTTTATTTTTTAAATCTGGCTTTCATCCCATAAGCTACCTAGTGCTAGAAATAACAACATTCCCCCCTTTCTTTGCCTTTAGGATCTTTTTATTGGCCTAAACTGTCACCAATCGACCGAGAAATGGGGGGTTTCGGTCATTTCGGGGGGGTGAAACTAAAGTCCTTTTTTCAGATTTTGAAAAAAAAAGAGTGGGGTCCGTAAATCCAGCCTACTTCTCTCACGAACTGCTTGTTAAAAAATTCCGGGAAATTAATCACTTTTTAGTAAACATAAATTTGGGCAGAGATACCAGATTTATTTTGTGAAGGTTGCCCGACTTTTAATATTAAAAAAACACAAATATTTCTAAAATAAGTATCCAAAAAAAATTTTAATTGATTATTTAAATCTATTTCATAGGTTATATATATATATTTTGGAAAATTATTTGTATTTTGATTTTCAGAAAAGATGGATGCTGAAGACCCAAACTTATGCTAGTGAAACTTTTTTTTTCAAATGGCAAAAACTATTATTTTGCATTTGTGGATTTCGTGGGGAAACGTTCCCCAAATCAAACTAATTTTTTCCAACAAAATTCACTTATTACATGTTGTGAACTACAATCAGGAATATAGCCTAAAAAGTGTCCATCTTGACCATATACTAGTAAATAGGCCTCAGGGATAAGAGTAACGATTATTTCTTATCTATATTATATTGTGGTATTTTTGATTTTATGTATTTGTCTATCGTAAATACAGTTCATTTTATTTCATCGAAAATGAAAACTTAATCATTTTTACAAAATTATATCGGTCTACCGTGTTGTTGTAGTAGCATTGGGTTCTCTAAAGTCTAAAGTTCGTGGGGGAGGTATAAGGGAAAGAAGGTAAATATTTTTAAGTTTTTGGGTTGCTTGGTACAAAAATGTCCTCTAAACAGCTAATTCGTAGAGATGACATGGTTTGCTTCATGTGCAGCGCCGCATTCTTTTATTGAGTTTCGTGGTATGTCATTTCTGAAGGTGAGTTATTCCAAGTTATTCAACTCTAGGGTTATACCCTAATTTATATAAAATAAATATTCGTAAAAAATATATATAACAGCTCTATTTTTGCCTTAGTAGTGGTCTACCTAAATTTCTTCGCATTAAAAACATGTGGATCTCTTTAAAAGTAGGTCTATCATCAGGGTTGCATTTCCAGCATTCACACATCAAGTCGTAAATGTCTTTGGGACAAAGGATCGGCCAGGAAAGAAGCATCATCAAAAAAAGGGTGTACAGGATGTGAGTTGACTTTTGGCCAAAATTTTGTTCGCCCGTCCTATTTGCCCTATTATTTTTTTCCGAAGTTTACTTTTAATAGAAGAAATAATCATTAGACGAATTACTTTTAATCTTATTACTTTAATTAAAGAGAACCCACAAAGAATTGGTTAAAACGTTTGGGAAATCGACACAGTCTGCTACCTTCGACACTGGCTACCTGGGGGGTCGACACTGGCTACTCATAAGGACGACACTGGCTACCCGACACTGGCTACCCCGACACTGGCTACCTCTCGTTTGCTACCCATTTTAAATAGCCTTAATTCACCAGCCAACAAGGTTAGGTTAGGTCAGGTTAGGTTAGGTTTTGAAAAGTTAGCTGTTGAGTTAATGCTATTTGGAATGGGTAGAAAATGGGAGGTAGCCAGAGTCGGGGTAGCCAGTATCGGGTAGCCAGTGTCGGCCTTATGGGTAGCCAGTGTCGGGGTAGCCAGTGTCGGGGTAGCCACTGTCGACCCCCCAGGTAGCCAGTGTCGAAGGTAAAAGGATGTCCCATGCCAAACGTTTTGCAAAAAAAATTCAAATACATTAAATTTTGCCTTGCGCTACCCTCTGATAAGGCTCAAGAATAACTCGCCATTTTGGCTCTTCTCATAAATTTTTTAATTCAGAAATGCTACAAGTGGTGAAGAGATATATAAAGTAAACACAAGACAAATTTTTTAATTCCAACTATAAGGAGCAGATTATCAGCATGAAGGGGAAGCAAAAACGTTCATCTGTGGTTTCAATCAATCAATGTTCTAGTTCCAGGCTTCCAGCATTGGCGATATAAGGACTTGGAAGGATATTAAATAAATAAACTCTTATGACAAAATATTTTTTTAACTATGTTTTTAAAAGGTTAGATTTTGACCGCCTTATTTGAAAACAGCTATCAAAACTGCAACGCATAATTGTAATAATTTTTTAAAATTTACAGTATATCACCTCGTTTAATCTATTTTGTTGCTGGTAATGTGTTAGTAAACGCATTACTTCATTGTCCGTTAAAGCATCTATTGGTTGATCGCGAGCAAATGTCAACATCTCCCACTATAAGTAAAAAGCAATATTTGCATTAAGGCAACTACTTTAACTATTTCTCAATATTTAAAAAAATAGATCATTGTGAACTTACCAAGAGAACCCCAAACGACCATGCATCACTGCTCGAGCTAAATTTGTTCTAAGATACATAAACAACGCAATATGCATATCAGTTAAATACTAGCAGCCAATAAATAAAAATGTTATGCTTGCCAAGGCAACGCTTTCCCATGCCATCCATCGTAAGGGAATGTAGCGACCGTCGTCCATCATAAAATAATCAACCGGATACAATTTGCTACTAATGCCGAAAGAAGCGATTTTTACACCATAGTTGCTATCTACTAAGCAGTTTCTGTCCATTAAATCCACATTTTTAGTATGATACATATCTTGCCAACAATTAATAAATAGTTGAAACCTAGCAGCCAAATCTCGATGAATAATATTGTGAATTTCCAAGTATTCCATAGCGGCCGCTACTTGCTTTGCCAAAAAATAAGGCATCCATAGCTAAATTCATTCCCATCATCAGAACGTACCGGTGATCAATAAATGTCATATATATTAAACGATAACCAGTCATTACCTTAAACTCCTCTCGTTCAATGAAGACGTTTCTGCAACATGGTCTTGAAGAAACTGATACATGTCCGAAACCTCGCCGTAGCCATATATTAAAGAAAACCTGTTTTCCGGCTGTTGTGCTAATACTATACCTAGAAGTGGTAATAATTTTTCGTGTTGCAATTTGCACTGCGCCTGACTTTCTTTGTCCATTTCATTCCTTTTAATATGAAGTTACAGAATGAGCACAAATAATTTTTTAACATTATTGGGAATCAGTGTTCAGTAGCGCAAAGTCAGCAGACTTAAGTTAAAAAGCTATACATCATTACTTTGTCCATAATGAGACGGAAATTGGCGAGAGAGTACAGTTGTGGTCACTAGGTCTTCTTTCAACTGGTTTAAATATATCTGTAATGAAACAAAAACTTTAGATTAACATCTCTTATAAAAATTATTTAACGATTCATCTACTACAAAGTATTTTGCTTTTTGCGATAAATCGATAATTTACCCAGCAAATCTATAATTTAGACACAGCGAGCCAACGACCTTAGTAACGGCAGTTACCATAGTTACACATGACGATAATCGAATGAAACAAAGTACGATATGTAAATCATCATCAATTTGTCATGAGCAACGCAAGTTGAAAACATTTTTTACTAACAAAGTTTCGGTATTCTAAATTTTAGATTTTACGGTAGCATTAAATAATTAAATAATGCAATAAACTCACATCATCTCCAAATTTTCCAAAGGCTAAGTGATAAACACGATTCAGTTTCGTTGAACATATTTCCTTCAGTTCTTTGGTTTCAGTTCGTTGCTGAAATAATTCTGCCATAGCGTAGAACCCTTCCCTATCTTCCGAATAGGACATTGAAGTATCATTGGAAAGGTTCGAAACGCACTGTGCAAATTGAGAAGGTGGGGCTGACGAATACTGCTCAGCTTCGATTCGTGAATAATTCATATGTGAATAGAGGACGTGACATGAAGGAGACATTAGGATATCTAGTCATAGGCGAAGTCCTCTCAGACTCACCTTCGTATGGGTGTACTGAGATATCGTAATCGTGCTCATCTATAAAAAAATGTGTTGGAATAGCAACACGTATTAAAAGTGACAGTATTTCTCTTTTTATATGAATAATTTTTATAATTTGTATTTCCTAAAACAATTATGCGATCTTTCTGTGTGTATACCTGAAGTCATGTTTTCATTCGGATAATCAACATGCTGCTTTTTTGTTTTAACGGTAAAACTAAGAGAGCAAGAATCGTCGTCTGAAAATGGCTCATTGTAAACCGTTGATGAATTTTCAACAGAAGTGTTGTTTCTCTCTAAATTCATTTGAAATGGCTCAATTATTGGAGATTTGATCGTCTTTCCATAGCTGACGCAGTTTGTTATCCCCAAATCCAAATCCATACTATTACGCTGAATAGCCAAACTGAGATTTTGCTAAAAGTTTGCAAACGGTAAAATCAAAATACTTTATAATTAAATATAATGTGAATATATGAAATGCCATGTTACCGGTCTTTTTTCACCAAAAGACGGAGGCGGAACAGATCGTCCAGCAGTTTTTTTAACATTACGCACGCTTATACCAATGATCACAGCTAAAGCAATGGCTAAAGCGATGATGATGGAAGTCATTATTCCTATAACCATTCCGGTATGACTAGAATCATTTTTTGTCAAAACTGGAAAAGGAAGTTTAATTACGTTTAATTTGATAAGCTGATGACACATCTAATAAACTGTGTTATTAAACTATAATCGCTATCTATCAGCAAATAAAAGCCTAAATAAAGTTTTGTGATATGTCTTTGACGCGCGCAATATTAAATATTCTGAATTGGGTTACGTGTGGATTCCCAAATTCAATAAAAATGTACTTTTAAAAACATGTCAACATTTTATATACTAGAAATATTTTAACTTACAGTCTTCTTCTATGTCTGATGTTTTTATTTGAGCAACCCATCTTGCTGTAAGAATCTTTCATTCCGTTTGACGTCCCCAAGTACGAATATCGTCACTGAAGTTTCCATCGACTTGTTCTAAAAAAAGATATTGTCAGTCAGAAAAAGAATTGTGAATATATTGAAGTAAGTTTCGGTAAGTTTAGCACATCAAAACGTCAAGTGAATTATTTCTTTGTTGTAATTTGGTGATCACTTTGCTATATATGACATCACATGCTTAAACACATATTCGCTATTCTGATTTTAACAAAGGTGCTAGTTTTCCCAACCCGATCGTTATTATTGACATGATTAACTAAGTTCATTAATAAATATGAAACAATTGAAAGATAGGAAGTTTAAACTTATTTACCGGAAGTAAAATAAAATTCGGAGATTACAAGCCACTCCGCAGAAAAGGTAAATTGCAGCTTTAGGTATCGCGCCTATAGTTGGTTAATAATAACGAATCATAGATTGTATTAGCTAAATTTGTATTTACTTTAAACAATATTATTGTTTAGTGGTAGTCTCCTACAACGACATATCCCTCGTGTTTTTTAATTAACGGCGTATTACCAATTTAAACCCTAGGTTGATCGATACGTTGCGAGCGTTGTCCAAGAAAAGGTCGGGCATGTAGAAATAGGTAACAGCGCTATCAGAGGGGAACTGACGACCGCCAATGCTAAACAAAACTCGCAATACCGAGAATACCTGGAAAATGTAAGCGAATAGACAAAGAGGAAAAATGATTACAAATGGAATACATTTTACATTTAATTAATATTTCATTAGAAATAGCTAAATTTTTTATTCAATTTTCTTTTCCTAAAATTTCAAATAAATTAGTCAGCTGGTCTAAGTCCTTCGATTGCTGAATGAACCTGATTAGATGAGTAAGATCACTATTATTTCATTGCAATGCAGGCCGGAGCACTCTTTTAGTTAAAAACTTATATTAAAGCATCTGTATAACTAAAAATAAGTCTCTCCCAAATCTCACAGCACTTCAAGCTTTACATGAAGGGTTGCTTCGCTGTTACGCTGAAATAATTTCAGATTTAATCTAAAAGAAACCCTTCAATTTTTATTATCTGCGTTCTACATCAAGCGGAAGCGGGTTTGACTCCCCCAGCCCCAGAGTATATTTTATGTACCATTGTGATAGGTTGTAGTTGGGCGTGATGGGCATTGTTTTGGTCTTTGTGTGGCAAAATCAATAGAGTACATGTATACATGTAGCACATAGCGTGACAGGTTAGTAAAAAAAGTATGCGTCCTGAAAATAGCTGCTACCTACCTGGATGTGTTTGTGGTAGTCGTTGTTAACGAAGACGTCGATTCGCGAGAAGTTTCGGACCCCTTCGAATTCAAAAGTCAGTTCTAAAATACCGAGACGTGGAGCGTTTGTCTTATTTTGCCAACCAACCCATTCGTAACCTGTTTTGAAAAACAACATATCCTTTTTAAAGGAATTTTTGATAACTTTAGCTGTCGCAGTGCGTGTCTACAGTGTCGAATTTATCGGAATTTATGAAACAATTTATGCTTAAATTTAAAGGAAAAAAATCAATCAACTAGCCTTGCAAAGCGTAATTTTGTTTGATTCAAAATAAGTGGATTGTTTTATAATCGATTTCTCCAGTATTTCACCCGCTAAAAACTTACCTTTATCGTAATCTTCGATGTTGTGATGACCAACGCGTCCGTCAATAAGTTGGCCTAGTCCACCTTTTTCAAATAAAAGTGTTTTACAATTTTTTCCCTGCATTTATTTTTGATGAAATTCTCCAAAATATACAATGCAAGTAATTTTGTTCACCTTTGAGGAATCCATTTTCTATAATGCCATCATAAGTCTCGTCCATCAGGTCACTGCTTCGAAAAACATCTCCTCGGGGAACTGAATAGCTAACAACTCCTTCTGTAATTGTACCGAAAACATCTCAAGTATGCGGTTACTTGCAAACTTTTATTTGTTTTTTTTTGTTCTGTTCAAAATACTTAATACGAATACGATCATTTACGTTGAAACCAAGATTTTAAAGCTGCACAGTTTTAACCAAGATTTTGAAGCTGTAATAGGGTAAATAGATACACTATACTACGCTGCCTAGTAAAATGAAGTTTCAACACCACTGTTAAAAAACTGACCAACTATTTCGGGGTTTTACGCCCTAATTTCTCGGCAAATGAGATCTGGGGTTCTCAAACCCGAAAAATTTGTATCGTGTTGCAATACGAAATTACTGGGGTTAATTATTATGAGTTTAAATTGAAAGATAAAGCGACGCCTGTCAGGTTCGAACCATCAACCTGTGACTTAGCAATCCGGCTTGCTAACCACTAGATCAACTTGATATATCATAATAAGGATGCTCATAATAAGGAAATTAAGACTGTTTATACCAGTTTCATGTTATCTTTTAGGGACTCGGTAATTTTTTGCTTCTTTTAAAGAAATCTTATTTGATACATTAAATAACTATTGGGCAAAATCAAAGTATTTTATAATTAGCTTGATGTAGCTTATAAGGCAAAACAGCAGGCATTGATATTACTCATATGCCTGATTATATGGCTGATATTAGTCTGATTACATTAATAACATAAAGAAAAATTGAAAAAACCAAAAAAAGACTGTTCCAAAAAATGACCATTTTCCTGAATGGTTTATAAAGACAAGAAAACATCGAAATTACGTGACTTTTGTTAAAATTAGATGAAAACCAACTGATTTTCTATGTTTAAAGTTCCAGTGAAGCCTACAATTACTTCATTGTTATGAATAAAAATTGGACCGCTTATACTAACTTTACATTATGACCCTCTGAAAGATTTTTATGTCTATCAATATCACTCTAACTAAGACATAACTGATGAGACATAATAACTCTAACTAAATTTTTATGTTTATCAATATCAATCTAACTAAGACCGAAATTCATCGCTATGTATACTTGTATGAATAATATATCTACGTTCGTTTCTTCTAAAAAAGTAAAAATGTCTTCCATTTCTAGCCCATAAATTTCGGGTTTTTTTTGCCCAAATATTCGCAATCAATTTGAAAAAAATGTGATTTGTACGTAAAACCCCCAAAATTTTGGAAAAAGTCAAAATTTGGTGCATTCACAACTTTTTGGGGATTGCCAACCCCAAATATATGGTATCCTTTTTAACAGTGACGAGCAAATCAAATCCAAAGGATATTAATATTTAAAAATGTCATGATAAGAAATGAATTGTCAAACATTTTTTACTTAGTTCAGAGTTTTCAAATAGGCTACGAAGAGCAATCAATCGCGCAAACACAAAATTTAAGAATACACGCGCATCAAGGATAGATTGAAAAAAGAGGGAGAAAAAATTCGAGACAAACCTTCGAATTTACAACCGGAGAGCTCAATGCGAAGACAGACCTTATATATTTTTTAAGCGAGGTAGGAAAAATTGTTTCATAATATGGATTATTACTTTAATGTGAGAAAAATAGCAAACTGCAACGTACTGTTCTGCGATGTATAGAATATGGCACAAGTCGAATCTTGGTGGCAAGTATAACTGGTTTTAAATAGTTTGTTGTTACCATATAAGTGTTAGTATTGCCAGCAAAGATCTGCAGTGCATATCAAAATCAATGTTTTGATTTAAAAGTTTTGAATTTTGTTGAAATGCAAACAATAATGGACGAATATCTCACTTCAGTGCCGTTTTCATTTCGATAGCGACACCAGCGTTCCATCCCGGGTCTCCAAAATTCTAATTTAAACTGTTCGACGTACTCTTGACCTTGCCCGTTGCCAAAACGCCCCTGTTCATCATAAAGAATCATCATACAATTTAATTCTGTTAAATAATTTACCTTCAAAATTATGGATTAGACCTGTGTTTGAATAGCAGAAATGACATGCATTGTTTTTAGATCAACTTCGATCCATTCTTTCACTCCACGCATAATCTGCTGCTTGGGACACCACGCTCTTCCGTTTTTATCTTTGTGTAACCTAACAGTTATTTTAAGCACAGATGGGGGAATTTATCGACAACGTCTAAAAAACTATACCTACATATATAATTATAATACAAATTGCCCTTCTATGCGCGCCTCATTTTAAAAAGACAGGCTACTATGACCTTCGACTCTTTATATCCTTATACAGTACCCACCAAGCTATTAAGAACACCCCCCTCTTTTTGCGGGCTTTCTTATGGCGCTACGTGTCCCACTAAAACGTGAATTACGTTTAAACGGCTATAGATAGATTTTTTTTTTCTTTTTTTCCCGATGAGAACAAAGAACGATCTACAAAATATACACACATGACTTTTTTGTAGGGCTTGCCCCCAAGGCCCTACACCATCGTTTATAGATTAAGTAGGGGAGACCGGGGCTATGTGGGACACTTTTTGTTTTTTCACTGCCAAATTTGTTTAAAAATAAATTAAGAAAAAATAAAAGCATAGGAGTGATTCCCTGTTATTTGTTTATGTTTGGTAAATTTTTTAAATTTTTTCTTAAATGTAAGTGTAAGTTATTCAATAAAATGTAAAGACGAAAAAAAAAAAAAAAAAAAAAAAAAAAAAACAGGGTTAAATGGGACAGAGGCAGGGGCCAGCATTTTTCTCTGCAATGGCTGAATTATATTTATAAAAACAACCACTGGTAAAAAGGAAATTCCTTTCTCTTTCAGAAGTGCTGTTTCTTAATTTGTTATATGAAGTATAAGTGGAGATAATATAAAAAAAGTAAAGATGTCAATAAAAATATTTTTCAAAATTCCATTTTTTTGAATTTTCCATAAAACTCGAAAAATAAACAGTATTTCAAGTAAAAAAGTTTAGAGGACAAACAAAACATCATTTAGCATACACTGTATTTATTTCATAATTTTTAAACAAGTTTAACATATTTTAATTGCTCTGTCCAACATTGCCCCGTGTCCCACATAGCCCCGGTCTCCCCTACACTCGCGTTTTCCTCCATAAGCGCAGTGTTAAAACCGGCTTTTTCAAATAAAAAAAAAATAATACTTAGAATTGTGCTAAAACACTTTTTTTTACGCCAAAAGATTTGGCGTCATTTAATCAATAGAATCATGAATTTATTTAATTAAAAACAATTTTTTTGAACACCCTTTCCTATCCTGAATCTTATCTGAAAGAGACCCTTTCCTATCTGAAATTTGCTCCCTCCAAAAATGAGGGGCGAAAATCGTAACTTCTCCTTGTACCACTAGGGGCGTTGGCGCGCGTGTGGGACACGTAGCGCCATAAAAAAGCCCACAAAAAGAGGGGGGTGTTCTTAATAGCTTGGTGGGTACTGTATATTATATGGATGGTTATATATGGATTCTTTAGTAAAATTTAGATGGCGTTGTTCCTCTCAGCGAGATATGGACTTGCTATTTTTCCAAAGGGTCTTCACTAATTCTTTATACGTTTCGACACCTTTCTACGGAAGACATCCAAATTTGCGTCTTCTTGTAGAGCACATGTTTCTACGAGGCAACGTCATGGTTTTGCTTGGATTGGGATAAAGGTGTCGGCGTGAAAATTAATTTAAATGGGAATTGGTTTTGGGAGTTGTGTTTCTCTCCCGATAGATGGATCTGATGCTGTGATGCAATTTAACAAGGCCGAGGGATGTTAAGAAATTCGACTCTCTAACCAGTAACCACACTCCACATTATAAAAAACAAAAACATTCGACTCTCTAACTTCACTCCACATTACACCAACAATTAAGAATTAATTCAAAAATAAAAGTGTCTGCTTTAAAAAATGTCTGCATAAAAAACCACTATCGGGAAACTCGCGCGCGCAGCAAGGGATTCAGTTTCTCTACACGCATAACATTGTGACCAGGGTTGGACACGATCAAGTTTTTCACTTTACGCTCCAATCCCGATCTTTCAAAAAAATTGATTTTCCGATCCGATTCAATCTTTGACAAAAATTCCGATCAAATCCCGATCCGTCCCGATCATCGATCCGATCAAAATCAACGCCATTTAAAAAAAAAACAGCATTTTTTGCAGATGATAATTTTTATTCCTTTTTGTGAAAACGAGCAGTATATCAAAAGGTCTACTAAATATTTATACTCATTTTAAGAAAAACAAACTGCTCAAATTTTTCATCACTCAGACGATTTCTAGGTGGTTTAAATATTTAGCCCCCTAGGCTGAAAAAGTAAGTCTATTTGTAAAAGATTATTTCGATCCGTTTCGATCAAATCATCGCTCATTGATCGTTGATCTTTCGGGTGATCGGATCGAAAAATGAGCGCGATCTTTCCAACCCTGATTGTGACGCTTATTCGCGAGCTTATTCGCGAAAAATAATATTAAGAAGAAAACAAATTTAAAAATAAGCAAAGGTTATGTATTTCATCCCAGTCGCATGAAAGGAGGCAATGAAATACGGCAACCTGTTTATTATAGCGATTTGTTCAGGAATCATGACTCTTGCCTTAAAGTAGTTAACTTTGTCTTTGACTATAAAATCGTTATAGAATTGTATGATTCAAGAGAACTTTAAAAAAAACTTATGATAAATAACATTGTTTCATGTGGCACCTACCGAGCAAATTGAGGTCCCACGTTTCCGGTATCGTACGAAGTGCTGGCAGTGATGGCATCATCTTTGATGTGACCGGATTCTAGACCGAGTGGTACCTTGCAAGATTCTACGATATAAAATTAATATAGGATTAAAATGTAGAGCAGCTTTTCAAAATAATAAAATACCGAAATATACAAATATTAAAATAAAATTATAAATATGTAAGCAGGGTTGGACACGATCACGTTTTTTCACGATCACGCTCCAATCCCGATCTTTCAAAAAAATTGCGATCCGATTATCGATCAAATCTTTGACAAAACTCCGATCAGATCCCGATCATCGATCCGATCAAAAACAACGCCATCTACAAAAAAACAGCATTTTTTGCAAATAATAATTTTTATTCCTTTTTGCGAAAACGAGCAGCATATCAAATGGTCTACTAAATATTTTTACTCATTTTAAGAAAAACAAACTGCTCAAATTTTTCATCACTCAGACGATTTCTAGGTGGTTTAAATATTTAGCCCCCTAGGCTGAAAAAGTCTTTCGACCGAGGCTGGTGACGGCAAAGCCGTATTGTAGTGGATAAACATGTTTTTCAGTTTGTGATATTTTAGAATGGATTCTTTCGTTTTAAGGGGGTCATTTTGAAAATTATCAACTTCTAAATCAACAGGGAGGTTTCGATTAGGAGATGAAATGCTGTGGAAAAAATCTTTCTTGGCTCTTTTTGATATTTCTAGGCAAAAGATGGCGCAAATTGAGCGGAAATTTGAGTGGAAAATAAATCTTATCGATCCGATCAACGATCAAATCACAAAAGATTATTTCGATCAAATAATCGCTCATTGATCGTTGATCGATCGGGTGATCGGATCGGAAAATGAGCGCGATCTGTCCAACCCTGTATGTAAGAGGAGTCGAGTATCAAAAGAATTTGGTATATCAACGCCATCAAAAACAATAGCTGATGATCGACACAGAGACGGACTGACCAAGGGACTGACACTGAGATCGGCGCTTGGTATTATGTGACAGAGCTTTTTATTTTTTCCTCATTATAAATATATTTCCACGGGCAATATAAACGTTTATTTACCTAGAGTCCTAGATTGAGTGCAAGTGATGTTGAGGTAGTCGCAATGATGACTAGGAAGGCGACAAACTTATTCATTTTGTCTAAATTATGATGCAGATCTTCTTGTTGTAATGTACATGATCTTCCGCCAAAAGCCGCAGTCCAAGTTCTTATGTTAAAGTCCTTCTTGAGTTTTAGTCCTAGTTTTCTCCCCAAACAACGACAAATTTACATAAGCATCCGAATTTGCTAATAGGTGTAACAAGTGCAAGTAAAGTACAAGTGCTTCGAGTAGTGACGTCAATTGACGGATAAATCCTTTTTTTGTTCAAAATGAAACTCTAGACTAAATATATGTTTATAAAACCTTCCTTAGTTATGTCATGATTTATTTACTAATGCATTACAGTAATTTGATTGGGATTGACAAAGCCATCAAATTCATGGGAAAGTTGCGTAGCTACCAGCTAACCACCGTGCAGTTCGCAGAAATCATTTGAACCTTATTGTGTACGATATTTGACAAGGCGGGAGACATTGGGTATTGCTCTGTCTAATGGTAAGCAAGTCAATCACGCTCCAATACGGCAATGTTGAGTATTCGTAAAAACCAAATAGGTCTACTAATGCGTTCTTCTCTTTATAGGCCTAGTCCTAGTTAAAGTAGAGGGTAGAAAAAAGAGATAAGAGGACTTGAATGATTTTTGCGAATCATGGAGGCTGAAATGAAGTATAAAGATATAAGCGGGGAAAGGAGTGTGATACATGGTGATACATGTACTATAAAAAAAGTAAACTGTCGAGTAAACTGTGTAGGTTTGATACAGAACCTCATCCAAGGCAACGGGCCGACGAACGTATTATAGTCTACCAGTCTACCATTCTACATACCTACTTCGTTCTTTGCTCGATGGCATTGATCCAACGGTAAAAGGGGTGCTGAGTTGCGTAATGAAAGTATGGGACATAAAGTGGTGCGAGGGCTTTGTGATGGACAGCAGAACGATCGCATGGTAGGCTATATAAAAAACGCTTATACACTGCAGATGAAAAACTATTTTTGTTCAACACGTTTCTTTTCCTCCTGTTATTATATTAGAGAATGCGACTAGTTGCTATAACCTTTATAGCTACAGGCGTTCACTACTACATAGATCAGGGTTAATATAATAGTATTTTATTATTATATTCAACGAGAAATGTTTGTCTATGCCTTAAGCCATGATGTCAATAGATAGCTGCAAAAATACAATAAATAAAAACTATCGGTATATTCAGGATGTTCACTGATGACTCAACTAAATAATAAATTATTATTTTATAATGTCATTATTATTAATAATATATATTATGCTCTCTTTTGCACATTTGTTTAAAAATGTTATTGGCCTTTCCCTTTCATCCTTTTTTTTTTTACACATTATAAATTTTAGAAACAAACGGAAACAAATTGATGT
The DNA here is from genome assembly GCA_030770115.1 of Daphnia galeata. Lineage (NCBI taxonomy): Eukaryota > Metazoa > Arthropoda > Branchiopoda > Diplostraca > Daphniidae > Daphnia > Daphnia galeata. The sequence goes on from CM061122.1 coordinate 5,332,778, forward strand.
CATACATTTAGCATGAAACTCGGCTGGAAACGGATGTTTATGCTACCTGATGAACAATCAACACGCTGGGCTTGTTGTAGGACTTGTAGCCTACTTACAAGTATTTCACATTTCCACCCGAAAATGTTACAGTTGATGTATTTTTAACTGTTGGCAATATAATTTAAGATATCGGTAAATGCCTAATAGGCTTTTCATTGAATATAGTTCAGCCAAGTTCAGCCACAAGGTAAACAGTGAAAACATTTTAATCGGCTTACTTTAAGTTCTTAGATTTCCCGTTTCACTTTCCAAATATTCCGGCTACGACGATGTGTTGAATATATTCCGATATATTACAACGAATGAAGCTCCAACGGTCCAACCGAAAGACCAACAAGCGACGAAGCATAAAACAAGGACTAATCACTGTAGTCATTCAAGAGTAAAATTCCTATTGAGAAGGGAAACAAAATAAATCCAGGCGCACGCAAAAGGATCCATAAAAAACCATGCACTATCCGGATGAGTTGCTGTTGCAGTGTTGCTAGCTGCGTGACGGGGATCCAACTGAAAGCAAGTGCAGCGCAATGCAGGAATAAATGGAAGACTCACCGATCAAACTTGCATGACAGAGAAAGCAAAGAAGGGGAGCGAGTTTAGGACTGGCGCGGAAAGTGCAAGGAACAAAAAAAAAATAAAAAATAAAAAATAAATAAAAATAGGAAAGAAAACTTCTGCTGCCGGCCTGCTGCTGGGACATAGGCACATCCACTCACGCTCCAGTTATATATGCTTTTTTCCCAACCCCACAGGGCAGTTATAGTTACGTGCAGCGTATATAAGATGGGATTCACACACACTCCCCTACCCGGAAATCGAAACAAAGGTTAGTCGATGTCGATCAAGATAGCGAGAAGAATAAAGAATGTAATCGACTGCTTGTTCCCCAACCCACATCCCAGCAACTGTGAGTGAATTCAGCGTAATAAGTAAATCAGATTGAGTCGCCCGCTTGCAACCAGAACAAGCGACTAAATGGACAAATAATGCGATTGTTAAAAGAAAATGGATTGCCATCACTAGCTCTGACATGATAAACGCTTTCGTTGCTGACGCAATATTCCTCCAAGAAACTCTAATGACATGTACTACAACAATACAACATGTATCAGACTTTAACTAGAAGCGCAAGTACAATAGACATACGACTTAATAATGATTTGCGCATTTTCAACAATCGAGCTCAACTTTAACTTTCCGTCTCAATGAATTATTTCTTCAATGTAAGAAAACTTTTGAAAACGCGAACTTCCTGCCTGTCACAAATCACAGTTGACACTTCAATTCAAATCAATAGGAAAATAGAAAATATCGAGTAGGGCACACTGGGAACACAGATAGGGAAAATAAAGGGAAACCAATTGTTAAAGCTTGTTACAAAAATTACTGCTTTACTGATTTTTAAAAATGTTAATTAAGTTGAGCAGAAAGGACATGCTGCGCTTTATGGTAAACTTGTACTTCAGCTACTCAACTATTTTGTTGGCCATAAAATGGTCTTAAGGTTGGTTGAGTTAAACTTTGTGCGGTAGTTGAACTAGTACTGGTTTAAACAGAATATGAAAATTGAACTCAACTTGAAAAAAAATTTTGATTATTTTCCCTTTCATAAATACCAATTTTAAGTTTGTAACTAAATTTTTGTTAACAATGTACACGAACGTTGTCGGATTAAGAACAATGTCAATTTTTAACAATTGGGAGGGTCAACCTGAACCAGTCAACCAAGTTCAGTTTAGTTCATCCATGGTCTGGCCTGTAGTCCGACTTTTGAAAAATATATCGAGCTCAACCATGGTTGAACTTTTGCTGAACCATAAAATGTTTGTCAAGCTCAGCTATATGACATCTTAGTTGACGATAAAACACTGGTTGAGTTCGACTTTTGGTTGTGGTTGATTTCAAAAGTTGGCGATAAAACGCACCCTTTGTTTTAGAACCAACATAATAGACAGGACTTGGTATTATTGATATAGACTAGGAATGGCGCTTTCTAACGCTTGTGACTTCCTGAATGAAAACATATACTTAGTCTAGGAAATCGTAAGAAAAAACGTCTGAAAAAAAGAAAAAATATAATGAATCTTTAGTTATTATAGAGACATATTTTCAAACAGTTTGAAGAAGCCGAGTAAAAAGTCTTGACACTGCGATTCCGATTCAATTTGTTTGCAAGAACCCATTGCGAAAGACGTCACGAAAGAAAAAATAATAAAATAAATTAAAACCTCAATCCGCAAAATTCTATTACCTGAAAATCGAGACGTGTGCTGATTAAATTTTGCGATTGCATTGAAGAGTCACATATTCTTCACTCCGTTGCATTCCCATCAAAATATCAGTGATGTGTTTATTTAGCGAAACTGCGAAACATTCTCCATTATTGTACATAAACTAGCGAATTAGCTATATATGAATATATTGATGTTGCTTTGCTGTTAACGACTGAGCACTCGATTATGCATGCAACAGCAGGTAAGTAAACAGCAGTGAGCTGCTGTGCGTAATGTAAATCAATGTGAAAACAATGAAGGAAGCCGGAAATGGAGAGACAATTTGTCCAGATATATGTGACGGAAACAATTGGAAACAGGATATTGAACATTACAGCCTTCAAGTTCCTTGCCAGTTGTCTTCAATTAATCGTGTGCTATTTCTTTGTCAGTTGCGTTTAATGTGACCTTAAGATGTAAGGTAGGCCATTTACTCGGTGAAAATGACGATCGATGACGATAGCTCCTGCTCCTCAGTTTAATGAGTTGTTCCACAAATGGAATAGATCGATAGTATGCAGGAAAAAGACAAAATTTTTAATTTTAGAAAATCCGGAAATGATTAAGATTGGATAAAAATTATGGATAACAAAAATAGAAAAAAATAAAAAATATAAGCTAAACATTTTTGGGGAACAAAATCATGGTAAAAGTATATGGTTTTGCGCAGTTTACTAGTTTAGAAGAATAGTTAGAACTAGTGGTAGGTTACTTTTAACATGGAAATGAAAATGTTAGATTTACTTTCACTTCCTTTCTCTAACCATAATCTAGATAAATATTTCTTTTACACAAGTACGCGACATTGTTATTACACGTCAGGTATTCGACAAGAAAGCAGTGGATGCTGGATTCGGTTTGTCTTCCAACTTCCAAGAGATCAATACCCAAACGAAATTATTCAGCGCGCCTCAAGCATTACATATAACCTATTGATTATATTGTACAATGTACATATACGTCCGTATAAGCCTATTTATACAACGTCATTTCCATAATTCCATTACAAAATCGAATTAAGTAATTAAAATATGATTTACTAGGTGGTAATATTCTTATTCTCAACCATCAGACAACATCAGAAAATGTACGATTCTACGTGTCCAATTTTATTTGGTTTTTTATGTCCTCGTTCCTTGGTTGTTCCTTGGAAAAGAAAAACAACATAGAATTATTTACTTTCTTACATTAGGACATTCGTTCGTAATTCGTTCGTGATTTGTCCGTGAAAACATTCAGTTCCGTGATGCGGAATTCTGAAACAGTGAGGGACTGAGCGGGATTGAGCGAGATTGGCAATGAGGGATCAGAAAATTGAGGTCATCTTGCTTTTGCAGTACCTCGGATCACACCGCGTAAAGATGAACTTGTCTCGTCATCAGTCCCGCTGAAAATTGGGCATTATTCGTTCAACAGAAAGTTCGTTGAGCTCTTAACTCAGATACGGGCTATGCGAGAGAAGGTAGTCAGGAAATGCCTACAGTACTGCACATAAAGTCTTTATCCCGATTGCTCAAACCAATTGCGCCAAGCTGAAGCCACCGCGCGTAATAACAGACCAGTATTGGATTGGTTTTGAAGGAATCCTTATTATAGTGAGTAGTCGGTATAGAATATTTCGGCCAGACGTTGTATATACCTAACGTTAATTCTAACGATTAGGTTAGGAAAGTCTGCTTGATGATTAATCCGTTGCATTTCTCTCGGAGGGCCTAAGTAATGCATGGATGGGAAATTTTGGGGATGACTTAAAATATTAATATTTAGGCTACATCATCTAACTTAATGGATTATGGCTATTTGCTCTACCTGTTTTTCCAGATTCATTCCAAAATTACCAAAAGATTGCCCAGTTAGCTGGATCTATTCGTTTATTTTTCAGTCATAAACTTTTTTTAGATTCCCTCGATTTTTAAAACTGTTCTATGCAATTTGATGCAACCGAAATTTGATTGCGTACTGATTCGAGGTTAATAAAAATTTTTAAAAACTCTCTCTTTTGTCTTTGGAATTTTTCTTTGCTTTATTACCAATTCATTTTTTTTTTTCAATCTAGGAATAAATTATAAACTTTATGCCTGTAACATCATAGAGCATTCACCATGAACTTCTTTTGTTTCCTTCTCGTTTTCCGTAAAATGTGGCCTGGAAACATAGCCGTTATCCGATGCTTTGATTTGTCATATATAATAAGACAAATTTATCAAAACGAATATATTATACATTATAAAAGTAAATTCTAGATTCTGGAAGATGAAAAACAGCTCTCATTCATTACATGTCATGTAAAAAATTAGATTTCTAATAAATTATCCACCATATTTTAAAACATGAGTTTCATGCAACACGCAATCAAACATAATATAAGTGTACGGCTTCGCAGCATTTGGTTGCTGTGTACGGGGACTACTGACAGTTCCTGTCATAGAACATAGCATGAATTGATCAATACTTCTTTAGAAACCATTATAACCGCTCGATCTTTATTCAAATATACAAGTCAAAGTCAAGCAACACGATTGCGTCTGCGAGAGATCAAAGAAGCAGAAAACCCGAGGAGTTTTTTTTCCCTTAGAGTTAATAATCAAATAAGATTGTGTTACCTGTAGTGACGGGAAGTTCAGAGTATCAAACGACGATTTTTTTGTGTTGGACTCAAATATATTTGTTTATTTTGTGTTTTTTTTTTAAAGTAGAATTTACCTCCATATTTTTTTGTTCAGGTTTTCTTTCTTTTCTCAAAGAAAACAAAATTGGGTTTATATTCCTTCATGCTGATTGTTCAAAGGCGATGTGTTTTTCTCTGTTCTTGGCCTTGCCTCATCTGCGATTGAAAACTAAATGATAATACAGCCGAATACAGCGCGTCCTAAAACGATCACACAGCGCGATAGAAAAAATACAAACACTATGGCATCACGTCATAGAAAAATTGGAACCAATCATTTCATTTTGCGTTGTCCGATTGTCCGAGTGGGGATCGGCCTCCTTTCTAACTCAGCTATAACCTTAGAGTCCTTGAGAATCAACAAGGACATGGTGTGAACGTGAATACGTGATCAATATACAATTTGAGTTTACCTAAGATTTGCACGTTCTAGATTTAAAGGAGAACCCTCAACTAATTCATCTAGATTAAACATTACAATTTTGCCTTGTTCTTCAAACATACCAGACTTTACACCCTTCATTTCACGCGTCTTTTGTTCATCGTTTTACGCTCTCGTCGTTCTCCTCTTGTTTTTTTTTCATGCTTTTCCTTTTTTCCGCTTTTTTCCACGTAGATTGATCTTGATTTCCCACTGTGATCTTATCAAATAGCGGTAACGTTGACAACTATTTAAAACTAATGTTGACATCAACGATGGAGCGATCGATTTCTATTGGACAAAATCAAAACATATGTATCTGAGAGCAGTATTACGTAAAAATGTTTGAAATAGGTTTTATGATAATCTTTTTTTTTTTAATTTAGTCATTTTTTGGTAGACACCAGGTGCAGGCTACCTGCTCCTGTATTTTGAAGAAACATTCAGCATTCACCACACTTTTTTTTACATTGTACATAAATGTAAGAAAAAGGAACGAGAGTAAATCATGAATTGACTTCTATGATATGGTTACCAAGCCGTGGCCGCCTTTCATTCCCCCTATTCAGTGTTCCATCATGAAAGCTAATTATTCACTCAATTTGCTTGGGCTGGGTTAATACATGGCTTTACTTACACATCGAAATAAGAAAGAAACTATACAGTATCAAGCAATTAATAAATATTATTTAAATAGGCTAAAAACCGTGTCTAGCCTACAGTATCTCACGTAATTTTTTATTATTATCTCACTCAGTTGCAAAAGAAAATGGTTTTTTTTTCGATAACTTTTTTTGTATTGATCATCAAAGCTGTGTGCACAATGTGTTCTGAAGAAGATTTTCATTTAATGATGTAAAGTCTATTAGAAGTCAACGTTGATTGAAATTGGGAAAAATATTGTGTATTCGCTTTAAACCATAACACAAAACAATACATTAATACGACACTCTTCGTCCCTCGCGATTCTTGGTTTTCCCTTGACCCTGCTATACAAGTGCAGCCTATATTTTGTGGAAAGTTTTCAAGCTGAGTATGTCTCTGGTTCCGGGGGATAGTAGTTGGCGCTAAAACAAAAGCAAAATAAGGAAAAGTAATTAGTAATCTCCTTTTATATATCGATATAATCTAATTCTTAAGTTACCAAGCTGGGACGTTTTCTGGAGCTCCACAAGCACCGATGGCTTTGTCGAATACCGTTTTATCCCCGCAGACGTGCAGTCTTGGTTTATTTCCCTCAATGCAGACGAAGTATCGAGCGCAATCAGTCTAATAAATTATAGTAAGAATTCAAGACATTTTTGAAATTTAGACATGGCTATTCTTTAAACTATTATGGCGATTAGCGCGCTCTTTAAAAAAGATATTATATTACAAGGGATTAGTTAGAAACATATTATTACCGGGTGTCCATAGATTGGGTTGGTTGCAGCGACTAATTCGTCAACAGCAGGGCACTTGAAGCCGAGGAAAGCTATCGTTTTATAACACGCAACATTAATATATGTATTTGTATATTCTTATTTATTGAAAATGATCATCAATTCAACCTTGCGGCTGCGATCAATTTTTTTATTTTTTTTTTTAAATCTGTACCTTCAACATTACAAGTGGGTACTTGGTCAGGCCATTCACAGCGCCAGAGAGTTGGGTGCCAAGCTAATCCTTCGGGACATTTGAAGTTGTGCTCAACTCCATCGACACAGTTGACGAAATCACCACAGCTGTTGTCTGATCCAGTCTTGAACATGCCCCACTTTCGAGCGCAGTTTCCCGACGATGCCGCAGCGGCTGTAATAAAATCAGATGCACAGCATAACCATTTGAACAACTGATTTAGTATTGTTACATAACATTTTAATGCATACACAACACCCGGGGTTAAATGAATCATTTTTGATGAACTTACGTGGTGCAGTCCTCTTGCCGCAATCAACATCAACAGGGTAGTCACAAGGGTATCGGAAAGCAGCAGCTTTTTCATTGACCAATAGACCGTCAGGACAAGTGATCTCCTCGGCGACACCATCACGGCATTCCAAAAACTTGTCACATCGTGATGCATCTGGGAAGTAGCCGTTAGGATACGGGCAGGTGTTGGCTAGTTATTGAATCGCAAAGTCAACCAAATAGCAATGGAATTAATGAAAAATGCAAATTTGATCATTCGTGAGATGTAACCAAAATACCTTGTGCCCAGCCGAGAAGTACCAACGTAATAACAAATTGAAATGCGGCCATGTTTGAAAATGAGTAGGACGACGTGTTGTTCACTTGCGAGCCTTCCACTGACTGATGCAGAGTTCCGTTCACGAACTGCAGGTGAATGCAAAGTTTCTCGAAGGTTTTAAAAAACAAGAAAAGAGAAAGGGTTTGCTACTTTGAAGGAATGATGACGTTCTCTAAAAAGGTTAGAATGCGTGAAGTCTGGAGAAGGGGAAAAACGGAAAAGCACCTTTCACATTGGCGATAGACTGGAAGAAGTTCCGTGTAAACCCTGAACAATCATTTGCCAATCCAAGCTAGAGAAAAATGCATAGGAATTATAAGAATAATACACTGTGTAAGAAAAAACATAAAAAAAACAACACACACAATGAGTTATCAATTTAAATTTCAAGGACTTTCAGAAAACCATCATTGGATTTTCCATGAATATATTTTACTAGATAACTATCCTAGTAGATAAAACAGCTAGAATTTAAGACAGATAGATTGTATCAAATTTCAGGAGTGATTGACTTCTTAAGGAATGTATTTGTATTAGCAAACACTATTGAAAGCTGTCACTCCCTTGCAGGGTTCGTTGCAGGGTTTATACACTTTCACGTGTGCGTGTAAAATTTCGATTTCGGTGCGCGGCGTGTTGTCTTTCAAGAGATTTAGAAGACCCCTCACGCGTCACCTTCTGTACTCGAGTGAAAGTAGTCAAACTGGTCAGCGAATGCTTAAGGGAAAACGTGGGAAAAAACTTCGAAAATAAAAAAAAAACCTTTTAATTCATGATTTCTAAATTACAACTAAGGTTTTCTTAGTGAGTGCGGTGAGACTGATTCACGGGAAGGGTGCAACAATATAGAAAAGGTGAATTGAGCTGGAAAATTCGCAAACCGAAACGACGAAATCTGTGGACGAACTGAAAGTAAATTACTCTTCATTGGGGACTGAAGACATTGCGCCTGCAGGAGAGTTTTTGCAATTTCATTTGTTTGCCTTCCCGTTGGGCACCTTTTGACGGTTTTGCCTTTGTGGTGATAGCCGCACCTTTTTTTTATACGTATAGTCATTTTCCTCACCAAAATGCAGACAAGTAAATGAAGTAACAGCTGCAATTGAGTTGAATAAAGTTTTTACTTAGAATTGAATCACATAATACAGGAAAGACTTGAGAAAATCCATCATTTGAGTTCTTAAACACTAGGCTACATCCAAATCGGATTTATCGGAATTGTTTTTTGCATCGTCTTGAACTAGGCCAAAGCGATTAGTTGCCGTAGACAAGCGTCGCATGGATTGCGGTTGCTGTTGCGGATTCGATTTAGCCACTTGTCCTGATTCGACTTTGGCAGCAGACACTGTTGGAGCAGATGTTCGGACGGCCGAGTTGTTGATCTTCCTAGACGGAGGAGCCGGCGAGACAGAAGCATCAGGAATGCCATCTTCTTCAATCGGATCGTCCTCGCCATACCACTTTTCACTGTGTCCAAATGTCAGTCAGATTACACACATTATTCACAGAGACGAACAATTTCGGTAGTTAATCTTACCATCCACGGACATTTTGGGGCTGATCACAACGACCAGACACCGGATTAAAAACCAATCCGTACGTGCACCCTCCAAGACTACTCAAAAAGTTAAGTAGATAGATTAAAATCTCTATGTCTTAAAATGAAAACAGGTCAGAATGTCTTGTAAATAAGTAAAAACATACCGTGGCATTCCGGTTAAAAGGCACATGTAGAAATGGCGACACGAACTGCAAGACAACAAATAAAGTGAAATAGACGATTGCTTAGGATGAAAAAAAAAATTTCAGAATGAGTTATTACGTTGGATGAGCAAGTCGATCGTGATCACCAAAACGAAGAACAGCTGGATTGGTCCCAGATCCAATATTTGGACATACAAAATTGAGGACTTCTGTGAAAGTAAGCCGAGAATGTTCAATGAAATGTGATAATTGACTTTGAAACCAAAAGAGGATTTTTCGCAAAGAAAAGTATTCAGCATTAACTTACGAGATGCGCTGCAGTTTGGTCTGTTAGTTTGATCGGCATGAACGCAGGCTCCAACTAACGGTTCAAAAATGACACCAGGAGGGCACGCAATAAGAGTATGCTGTCCGTCGGTGCAGTGATAAAACTGAGAAAAAGTAATGAATAGATAAAATAATAAATATTTAAAATTTACAGTAAGTCGCGGTAGTAATAATGAATGGAAATAACAATAAATGAATGAATATAGAGTTGCACAAACCTTATCGCAAGATCCAGACACAGGGAACATTCCGTTTCGGCGTGGACAATTAGAAGTTGGTCGAGGATTTTCTAAAAAAACCAAACGCAATCAAACAAAAACAACAAGAATTATTTTAAGACTTATAGGACAACAGGACATAGTGGTAAAAACTGGTCATGATTTTCCAGGGAACAGACGACCTTATCTAGATCATCATAAGCGCAGGCACAACTATAGTACCTTTCGTTACTAGATATGTAGGTTACAAAATTACCCAAAGAACTCAAAGAGGGTGTGCATTGTGTGTATATAACATAACATTGTGAGCGATGATAAACACACAAAACAACCTTGAGACTCGTTTCTAAATACTTGATATGTCGTTCGTCAGATGGGAGCACTGTGTGGATGGACTGAAAGATTCTCTTCACAGTGCGCAAAGGCGAGTACTCCGAGTAGTTATTGATTTAAAAATTAAAAAGACAAAAGAGTAACGAACAAATTCCTAATAAAATACGAAATATTTCATAAAATTGCCGAGTTATAGGCCTAACTAGTCTATCACCAAAGAGGAAAAAGATTCTGCAAGAGAAACTTTTTAGATTTATGTAGCCTAGTAGCCTGATTCTACTGATCCATTAGGTCCTTATAATTTTTTAAAAGCGATTTCGAGTATAATAAATACAGATGTCGAAATAAGTTACGTTGTTTTTTCCTGTCGCCGCATTGGACAGCGTGAGGTAGTTCACATTTATCCTTGATGACGTCAAATACGAGACCATCATCGCAAAATTCTTCAGTCACCTGAATTCATGCAAATAGTAAAAAAAACACAGTTAGAGTCTAAATGTTTGATCGTATTGCGAATGATATGCTTACCGTTCCATTTGTGCAAACGAAATATTTGTCGCAAAATTCAGCATCTTCCAACATGTAGGGTCGATGACTTAGTTCGCAACGGGGTGTCGGTAATGCAGCGCCAGCTAAAATTCAAAACCAAACACAAAAAAACAAATCCATTATAAGAAATTACGTTGATTAACTATTTTTGTGACATACCAATGCAACCAACGAAGACGGTAATGACCAAGAGTGTTTTGATACACATGTTCTCAGCGAATATGCAATTGAAGAATGGTCGATGTTGATCATCTTCAGTTTAGTTTAAATAAGAATTAAATGGCCTTCAAATCAAGGCTGTTGAACATGAACCAAAGAAACATATACTAAATCCTTATCTACAACATGACCCATGTTTTCGACGTATGGGCAAAAATATACAACTTAAGTGATTTTATTTTCCGACCTTGTTTTACCTTTGGGAATTTGCTATTTAGAGGGATGTGTACTTGCTCATGTTTTTAAAAGGAGATCACAAATAAAGAAGCACAAGCATGTATAGCCTACTATACAAAAACCAATAAAACAAAACAAAACAAAAAATAAATTCGGCTTGAGGGTGAATTTTAACTTGGAAAAATCCTCCGCTATTTGCCATCCAGACGTCAAAAGTCTCGTAAAAATTTGCAGACAGTAAAGTAGATCCTGACTTTTAAAAGCAAAATTCAGTGTTGAAATTCATTTCATTTGGTTGCTTCGTTTTGGAGAGCTTTCTTTTGTCAGAGCCTTTGAAAGTAAAATCCATCATGCAGAAAGCATTCTACCTATCAATAATCGGAATTGCCATTCTGTCCATTTCAAGTGTTTCAACCATACAACAGCACGGTAAAAATTTAATAATTTGTGAAATTAATCATTCAAATGAACGAAATCATCATGACGGCTGTTCTTAGGAGATGTGCTCAAGCAGGTGGAAATCGATTGTATCAAACGGTATATAATTTTTGATCCTTTCAATTTATTCGAAAAATAATTTAATCTTGATCTGTTTCACGTTAGTCCACGGCCGTACAAAATTGCCGACAAAGAGCAGGTATTTACTATACTACCATAGTTTTTCTCACAGAAAAATAACGTTAACTATTAATTCCATTAATTGAATTTCTTCAATTTGAATTATTTGTAGTGCGATAAATACTACATCTGCGACAACGGTGAGTTATAATTTAATAACAAATTAGCATAATGAAACTAATGTTTTAATTGCCGTTCTCATCCTTTCAAGGTGTGGCTACACCAAAGCTGTAAGTCAATTAATGAAAGAATTCAACTTTTAACTGAAATGTTGCTACTTCATTTAGTTGTGAGGACGGCACAGTGTTTTATTTTCCCATTCAAAATTGCGTTCTGCTAAACGGAGCGGACTGCAATGGTCGACCATTACTCCGTAAACATTGAAAAAAAAACAGTCTCTTATTTTCGTTTTATTACGTAACTGATTTTGTTCTTTGAAAATAGAGGAATCTATCAAGACAAACCATTGCCCCAAAAAGACAGGACTCTTCCCTCACGAGGATCCTGCTCACTGTGATAAATATTACCAAGTAATCAGTCGATTTTGTTACATTTTCATAATAATTCAATCAGAGCTTTATTTAAAAAATAATGAATACTGTCAAATTAGTGCCTAGACGGTCATCCGACATTAATTAAATGCCCTGATTTGCTACTTTTTGATCGTGTGCGAGGTGTATGCGATTACGCCGATCTAGCAGATACTTCAAATTGCCTTCTTGAACGTGAGTCTCCCAACTTTTATAAATGCGAACTCTTATTGATACGTTTTCATATAATGTCTCGAAAAGACTATTGATATTTCTGACATCGGATAAGGTTTTAACTCAGACCAACAAATACATTATCAGTAATGCAATTTCTATAGATATCTTAAAAATGAGAATGCATCCGGCTCTATTATAATTATTCCTGAGTGTGAATTACTTAAGTAATTGTTAAATTGACTCGATTAGTAACAGATTTGAAGTATAAATAAGATATTGTACATAAAAATTAAATATCCTGTTCATAGTGAGCTTTTAAAAGATCAATCTCATCCATCAAACTAATGAAAGCACACAATATAGCAGTATTTTAAAATTAATATCATTACAGCTTCCCCAATTGTTTGCCCTTCGGGAATTATGGCATCTTCTTCATCCTCACTTGATGTTGGTAACCGTTTAATCGCTCATCCAAAAGACTGCAACAAATTTTTCTTTTGCGAGACGACAATTCCACGGCCACTTGCTTGCGAGAAACACTTGGCGTTTGATTTGGAGACTTCAACATGCATTGAAAAATCAAAAGTCCATCGTTGGTAAATTATTATTTCTTTCTTATGTGAACAAGAATAAGCAAACCCATGACTGGCGTGAAAACTTTCCAAAAAGGAGGAACTGAACAGAAATGTATCATGATTAATGTAACATGCTTATTAATTTGCTTCTTAATCTTTCCAATTGCAGTAATGACAATTAAAGGGAAGCAGACACGTTTATTCCGGACCGAGACTTGCGTCGCATTGAGCAGATACGAATTACATGACAAACGTAGACCTTCCGTGATTGCCAAAATAAGAGAAAAAAATACAATAGAACAAAAAGGGAGAAACAGAAGACGGAAAACGAGGGAAATTTAAACTAGAGTACTTACACAGACACAGACATAAATCACTGTCAATTTTAATCGAACGCATAATACACCTGACAGATGCGATTCAGCGCGGAATTTCTTTGCCATTTTTTGTTTCGCCAAAAGGAATTATTTGATTATATTTCCATCGGACGAGACCTCTTCGTAGACACATGAGGTCGTCCTGTAACGGACATACAATTTCTTTACTCAGCGGTCTAATTCAAACACCCTAGCCCCGATGTCCCACAATAGTTATACTGTACACGGACCGCCACGTCGCTTGTTTTATCTAAACTCAAAAAGAATGTGAGACTAAAAAGAAGGTGAAAATCGAAAGGCAGCAAAACGTCAACACGCAAAAGGCAGCGCACAAACCCTTAAATGAATTTTTCGTGGTAAGATAAATTGAAGTATATGTAATGGGTCAATTTGTTCGCATTAAGCAATGACCAAATTTTGGGCGACAAGAGCGAACGGACAAACGACGAGATACCGAGAAAATGGGAAAAAGCGATTGCACACCAAAAAGACAAATTTGTCTTTACTGAATGCGAATTTAAAAAAAAAAAAGAAAAACAAAGACAATTTAGTAATTATAAAAATAAAAAATTAAATCGACATAACTCAAACCAAGGTTTTAATTACTGCATTAAAAAAAAACTTGCAAGGAAAACAAGAATGCTGCAAATTGTTTGTGGAATTGTAGAAAATAAAAAAGGCCATGAAAAGATTTTTTTGTTAATATTTAAAAATCGTTGGCTACTTTTAACCAATGGCCGTCGTGGTACGCACAGACGGAATGATTTGCTTTTACACTGCCTTTGATTCTATTCGACACAAAAGAGCGTTTTTGTAATAGCCAATAAATATTTGAAGACGCGGAGGGGGCAAGTGTGGTGGGTCAACTAGCAAGTATTATACAGTGTACACTGGATATAGGAGGTGGGAACGAAGCCCTCCTCGAAGCCGGAATTCCGTCGCACTCGTGTCCAGCCGTCTCCCTGGTCGACTTCAATGACCAGCAGCTCTTCACCTTCGTGTAAGGGAATAGAACCTTCGCTTTGGGCTGGAAACATAGGAGAACGCAAGACAAGAAAAAAAAAAAAAAAATTTATATTAAGTTTCTGAATGTGAATTTCTGTGACGAGTTCTCTTTAATCAGAGAGACAGCAATAGCATGAAGGCCAATTTCAGAGTGACATGAGGTGTTTGTAGCATTGAAAGCATCATCACCGAAGTGTTCAAAAGAGTAAGTTTCTCATCATATAAGGCCATGACCAGTACTATCCCAAAGCAACCATGCAAATATCGAAGGGGAAAAGAAATGGATTCAACAGATCCAAAGAACCAGAGCGCCAGAAGAGAATTGTTGCATCGATTCGAGACGAAAAATACAACTAACCTTCAAATGCGTAAAGTGCTCGGCAGGTACCCAAAACTGGCAGTAGTTCGCTTTCGTAAACTTCGCTCTCGTTGAGCGTGTCATCCTCTTCAGCGTCTATTTCCGCCTCAGCGTTGGCATAAAGACGTTCCACCTCCGAATCGGGGAAACTTGTATGCGAAGCGTGAGAGCCAACTCCGCTCTCTGGACTGTGGGAAGACCTTTATTTATACACATAGAGAAATAAAATTCAACATTTAGTTTCACCGCCATCTATTAAAAATGATTATTAATTTTAATGATTTTCTAACCCATGAGTTGGTTGGGGTGTCCCAGGTAAAGACGGTTTATTGTTAGGGTTAGAAACGCTCGAATCAGACGCACTCCGACTGAGCGACTCGTCCGAACCACCATGCTGCGTTAGGGCGTTGTTGGATCCTTTCGATCCCATCAATTTTCTCAATCCTAGTCCTCCATTACTGCCGTTAATTCCCGCTGTTGAAGAAGTTCGGACGCCGGGTGTATTTAACGACTGAGCCGATACTCGGCCTTCGGCTTCATCCAGGTAACCTTGAAATTTGTGAAGTTCTAACCGCAGTTTATCTAACCTACGAAGCCAAAAACAAATAATTAAATAATGGTAACCAAATTTCAACATTAAGCGTTGTTTTAAACAGTCATAAAACAAAAAAAAAAAACAAGACTGAAAATATTTTGATTTAGAAAATCTAACAAGGTGACGCGTTAGTTCAAGCACCACACACTTCCTGGAATTTCAAGGTCAACAATTTATTTATGGAAGAAGAAAACGGTGACGGATGATCCGTGTCTGACGTAACCTTCAAGGTTTCTCACCAATTCGTGTACTCGAGGAAAGAACTTTTTGAAAAATCCAAAGTAACGAAAAATAATGAAAAAAAAAAAACAACAAAAAAAAAAAACACGAAATATGCCAACTCATTAGCAACTCCATTTCGGTTGCGTTTAATTCAGCAATTCACCATACTAGAATTCCTTGTTGGTGTGTCACGAAAATTCTTTGTTTAGCATTTGACCAGTATACGTAGGTTTCTTTTAATTCTTATTTCTGTTACGAACGCCCAAAAAGGAGCGGAGACAAGGGGGAGGACTCAAGATTGAGTAGCGCCACCTATACTATACAATCAATATAAATCGAACGGGTTGAAATTTACCTCTGTCCACTTTCTGTCAGTTGGCCCTCAATGGAAAGTGGATCGCCCAAGGCGCGGTTTTGCTCGTAGACGCCCTTCATTTTCATGAGTCCGTCGCGCGTCGCTGTCTCTTGCAACAACCGCGTGTTGATCTCGTCCAGCCGTTGCTGCAACTTCTTGCGTCGCTGGTTTGGTGCCAAATCGCTAAAGTCCTCCTTGGGTTCGACGAATGCAATGAGAGATGACTGAAATGAGAAAGCGAAAACATATTACAAAAAAGAACACGGTGTTTTCTTTTTAAAAACAGTTGCAGGATGACGAGCCCGTCAACCGATTTCAAACTTTTGCAATTCTGTCAGATTGCACAAAAAACAAAAATAAAAAATAAAAAAAAAAATGCGGGACTCATTAATTCAAAGACACTGGCGACAAAGCGTGTGGTGAAAAGAAATAAACGTGCAAGGAAAATGGATGAGGAGAAGTGCATGCTGGCGGCTAAACTGATCGGTTTATCATTTAGTCATAGTTGTGAAACAGGAACGGTCGCGCAAGCAGGGCAAACGTAACATTTTAGAATTAAATACTTACGATAATGGATTAGTGCACTTGAACGTGTGGCGTGCTACAATAATACGAATGGTAACATCTCCACGCTCGGCATCCGTATTTGCAGAACGATAAAAGAAATGATAACAAAACAAGGGTGATAAGGAAAAAAAAACAACAAAAATAAAAAGAGAATCAGCTATAAAGATAATCGATTGTTTGAGAATATTGCATTATTCATTTTCGCAAATGAAGAGTCTCCATAGAAAGGAATCTATTGTTAATCACGACCTTCTTTTTCAATTTTGTTAAGAGAAGATGTTTCACATTTCTTATAACGTTACCTTGCCAGCGTTGAATATGCTAAAGATGCCAGCGCGCTTTTTTAGTTTCATGGCGGTTAACGTGCCACTTTTCGATTCGGACTTGAGGATACCACTCGAGGTCAAACTTATGGTGGAATGAATGGCGCCACTGCCACCACCATTGCTTGACGAGTCTGAGCCGACGCTGCCGCTTCGCATATTACTTAGGTCTTCAAAAGGAACGTCTTCCGGTGGTGAAAACCCGGATTTGTACCGTTCAATAACCAGCCGCGAGTCCTAGTCAAATTAAAAAATCAAATAAACAAAAGGAGGAAGGAGGAGAGACGTTAAGAAACAATCAGGTCACCTTTTCCGGATCGACGTTGTCGGCAGCTCGAACAATCCCGTCCAAACATTTATTTATTATGGGAAAGACACTGCGTTCTATATCCACACCTTTCCGTATGAAATTTTCAACCTGTTTAATTCTTTTGTCGTCTAACTCTTGTAGGGTATGGAACACACCTGGAAGGGCCGTCTGTAAACATAAACGTCAGACATAATTTTAATCAATAAATTAGAGACGCACTAAAAAACACCAAAGTTATCTTCGGGCAGATTTTTTAAACTATTATTTCTTACACGCTACATTGACGTTATGCAACATCTGCCAACAACTCGTCCCATTCGAAGCAAGGGAGCGTTGCGTTCAGACAAATAATGACAGCATCAGAATCTCTTTAGCGCACTTATTACCATTAGGTTGAGAATGATCCCAAAACCTCGTTGGCGATAATCAGACGTAACAAAAACGGTTTGACGTATTACTTATTTTTTTATTTTTTTTTGCTCTAAGTAAAAACAAAACAACAAAAAAAAGTCGTCTGTTTCCCACGCACCTGATAATGACACGTCTGAAGCTCGTTGGCTTTCTGGAGCTGTTTGGCGTACTCATTTTTGTTGTCATCGCACTGGTGACTTTTGATGGACGAGTTGATGCGTTGCTTCTCTACGTCAGCCCGTGAAAGGTTGAGATCCGCATCGGCTTTGCGGTATGCGTCTTCGGCCCGCTCTGCTTCCCGGAAAGCTTTTTCATAGTTTTTCTGTGCTCGATCCAGCGCTGACAGCTGCTGATTCAATGACGACTGTAATTTTGCGCCTTCCTGTAGAGCCTATCAAACAAAACAAAAAATCAGGCGGTTACTATTGTAATATAATAAGGCCGTAAACCAATGAAGCCCATCCACAACTTTCATCTTATAGAAATAAGAACCTAATTCAAAGAGATGGAAAGTAACATCGAGTCTCAAGGTTGAAATCGAGTTTGGAAAGTGTGACACACCCGTAGGCTATTACAAAAGGTCTGATTTTATTCAGATTCTTTCGATTTGGAGTTGAAAAGTAATATATAACTGTTTGATATTAATTTATTTCTCTTTGTTTACGTTATATGGAGAGAAAAATTGGATGCAACGCCAAAGGCCAAAAGCTACTGCTATACCAAGAAGAAAAGTGGATTGAATGGGACACGCACGCCCGCACTAAAGTTGGATAACCACCCGAAACAAGACAATGCCTTCAAACCGCTTGATGATAATCACAACTTTCCAAGTCTACATGCCCTTGAAGCACAACGTGTGTGTAGTTTCAAGTTGCGGCTATGTATGTTTGAGTATGAGAAGGAATATTGTAGAATTCCGTTGTTGCTACTTCCTTTTTTTCACTAAAGCAGGAACGTGTTAATAAAACGATTTTTTAAATAAATCAACTTTTAGACCACTTCCGCTTTTTAGCTAGCTGGCTTCAACACAATTTAGGTGAATGATGAACAAACTTATGACATACAGTAAAGAAACTAGATCTATAAAAATAGACGATTATGAAGAGTCATGGTAAATACCTTTTTGCGTTCCTCTTTCAAGTCTTTGACGAGAGCCACAATCTCTTTGGTGACGGCTGAGGTCAGGTTCTCGGCTACTACTTCGTGTTGGCCAGCTTGATCGTTAACCTCGGTCAGGACATCACGAAAGGCTTTCTGGCATGAAAATCTGTTAAAAATGAAAATTAGATCTCTCACACCAAACGTAAAAATTCAAGTCGATGGGGCGAATGGTATAGAGAGAGAGCTGTGGCAACGACACAGTTGGTTGGCCGTGGACGCCCGAGACGTCGGTGCGCCGCATGGGAACCTATTACGAGTAGTATGGATACGGTGCGATGGATACGAGAAAGAAAGAAAAAATTAAAAACGACACACCAGCAGAAGAAAGAAAAAGCAATCGAGAGAGGAGAGAAACACAACAAGAGGGAAAAATCCCATTCCCAGGCTCATCGTGCACACGCACGCCCGAGTCCGAATTCATTACAAAGACGAGGAAAAAAAGATGCCCAGCTTCACACGACCATATCTCTTGCCAATTGGAATTAACAAAAACAATTTTTTGTGTTTTTTTTTGTTTTCCTTTAACTTTGAAATATGCGCAGATATTGTTGATGCCAGTTGAACAGCAGTAAGTCATCTTATCGAATATTATTAGCTTCATAATAATAGGAATTAGCTACACTGCTACGGTCATATTTTTTCTTTCTGTCGTTAAAGGCTAATCATCTTGGTTTTGGGTTCGTCACCTATAGACATTATGACAGTATGAGACAGCAGCAGATGGCCGCCATGCCTTATTCTCGTTATCCTCCCCTGACGACCCAGAAAGAGAACATAAATAAAGACCCATACGATAGTTAGTGGGTATGATTAGATTTTCAGTGACAATTTCCCTTGAGTGAAGAGATAACCGAAAAAGAGCACGACTTGCGAATCAGATTCAACAGTATAATCTGAAGAACGATATGAAGAGAAACGCTAGACAGAGAATTGTAGAACAACACGACATAGCCCCCTTTCAGTGCGTGACTGAGTAATTCTTCCTTAAGATAGTAACAGAAAATCAGAGGTTTCGCCTTTTGCTTAACAAGATTGTCTCTAGAATATCAACCCTTAAAGTAACACAGAATAGAAAAAGCACTCGAAATCTTATAAGCTTTCAAAGTAAAAATGAAATTTAATTCTTAGCCTGGTTCTCTTTTTTCGATCCGTTTTGCGGCGACCTATATGGAGAAGTGAAAGGTCAACCGTAATTTTAAGGCAACGAATAGACATGCGAAATAACGAGGGATAAAATAGACGGAAGACTCTACAAGTCTACAATCAAAAGGGCATCATATTTCACACCCCTTACCAATCCATTTTCATAATTCCGATTATTTTCAAGTCTTTCTCCGTTCTTCTTTCTTTTTTTGTCTTGAACTTGATAAAAGTAATAAAATTTCCAAAACATTCTAAAGCGAAATAACAACTTTAAACCGAATCAAAAAATATATATTTAAGGTGATTAGTGTTAGCACTAAAATGATAACCAATTAAGTTGATAAAAGTAATAAACAGTTAACATGACTAATTCGTTCTTGGGTTACACAGGTTAAAGGTATTGAAGGTGTGAATAGTGGGGACAACTTGGGTGGGATGACGATGGGTATGCCCTATATTCTACAGTTAACATCTATAACTATTGTATACAGTTCACTGAAGCCAGACAAATTTATATCAGTTGATTGGAGCTTAGTTTGGACTTTCGTAATCCCAAACTACAAAAGAAGTTTGGTTATCACCGGAATAGACCACCAGCCTAGTCAGTCACCCCCTTTTCCCTGAAACACGAAATAATAGTCTTGATACTGTTAAGAGCTCAATGAACCGTTAGATTTCGTGCACCTCATCAGCAACTAGTTTAATACTTGTCTTTCTTGTCTTGTTTTCCATCAGCTTGAATTCTTCAAGTCAAGGTATGTGAGTAATGAGCTGAGGTGCAACTGTGCAAGGAAGGTTCATGATCAAGATAAAATGAAACTCGAATGAAAACAACAATCCTGAATCATTTTTCCAAGCAACGGGATGGCGTCTTATTCATTCCCATGTCAGTCAGTGTTGCTGTACTTCGCTAGGCAGCTATGTTTGATTGGATTGTCGTTTTTCTATATAGGGTGGAGGTGGGGGAGGAGAGGGGTCTGGCTAAAGAGAGGGGTGACGTCACCATACGGATGAGTCATTGCTAGTACACCCGGTAAGAAAAAATCGATAATTCCCCCAAAGGTTGAAGGCTACCATTTTTTCTGTCAGGTTAAAGAACTTACTAGGTCCTGCAATTTCATTCAAAAGATTTGAGAAAAAGACAAGGTCAGCCAGCTTGTTCTCGTATGAACATAACGGAAAGATTCGAGTTTAGTGGGTCGTGTCGTTTAGATATTCAAGCACGGATCTCTTCTTTTATTTCCATTGGACGACGCTTGTTATTGTGCAACATAGCGAGTCAGAACACAGAAAACATTGCAACAAAATAATACCAGTCCTGACGGCCAAATAAAACATGATACTTGAATTCTAATAAATCTGTTCGGTAAACCCAACAACACTCATTGTACAGGATAAGTTACACCCCCACAGTCTTCACACGTACGAGATATGTATCGGGAGAATAGAAAAAAAAAAGTTAGCCTGACATCGTCTTTGAAACGATTTAAAATGATCTCGAATATCGCTCTCGAGTAAAGTTGGCTTGAGGCGTTGAGCAATTTACTAAGGGCATGCCCGCGGCATTTTATACATTACTTGAAAAACCAAAAATTCCCACTTACTGGTAGTCTTCTTCTTCCTTTTTTTTCGGCATATACGACTTTACCAATCTCCTATATAAATAAAAAAAATTATTCAAATGTTACAGCTGTTTGAATCTATAACTTATTACCTCAGTTTTCCGGCGTACTCGGATTCGATTGCGCACCGATCCCGGATGAAGTTCCCATATCGCTCAAGAAAGTCAATGCCCTTTTGGGTGTGGGCAGCTACGTTGTCGTATTGGTCCTTAAAAAGTAAAAAAAAATATGAAACCACAAGGAACGTTCACGGATCAAGCCTTTTATCTTAATGTACAATTTCGTCAAAAGTCAGAGAGCAACATATCCAAGTATGTTACATTCGAAATTATCTTATAATCATCGATAAAAAAATGACGTGATAAAAAAACGAAGTGTCAGCTAAATTTGCACAATGCGTGAGAAAAGCTGATTGCACGTTTCTACAGAGATTTAAAACGAGGGAGAAGCTTTGCCAGAAATAAAACAGGAACCTTTCTTATTTTGTACAAGACAGAGGACAGTTCAGTAGCCCACGAATCACATGACTCAAGCTGAAGACGTCACAATCTTTGGCTGCTGCAACAGCCACCCCCTCGAACAGATTTAGAACAGACCAGAAAAGCAAAAAGAAACGTGGAAGAAACGGAAGAAGATTACAAACCATACCAGTAAGTTGGAAGATAAATTCCAAAGATGACTACGAATGCCCGTCAATTCAAAAGGTAAATGAATAACAACAAAAGACTTGGCGAGATTTTAAAACAAGAAATGATACTAGGAAACAGAAAACGAACTTTTAATTTGAAATAAAATGCATTCCAAAATCGTATTCGCATATTATTTAATGCAGTTCTGAATTGTCTGAAGTCTGAATCAAGATGACAACAAACACTTGACAAAGAATATAATATTCCGAGAAAATCATATACACGGGCATTAATACCGACATTCGATGCAGGTCGTTTTTCTTTAAATATAAACACCGATAAATCTGATGAATTAACGTTAAACAGGGTGCCATCAGAGAAATTATTTACGTTTTGTCTAGTAATCGACGGAAATAAAGGCAAAAGGCAAAACTCATAACACAGTGTTAACAGACTAACAGGAAATTTAATAATTAAATGGCAGAAGTTGGTGAGAATCTCTTGAACACTATCAACAGTATCCTGTGTGTTGGACTCAAATTAAACTTTTTTGAAAACAAAAAAAACAAAACAAAAACGATTGAGGTTTTAATCACGAAAAATGATCCAGTTGAAGAATTTCACATAAATTATTTCAACGAATTGTTTGTAGCTGTAATATTTCAAAACTAGATTTTACTACTATTGAGCAAGCAAAATGACAAAGTTGAAATCTGTTACACCATGCCAGACTAGATAAGTTGTAACAACTCGAGTCAGATGAGTATTACTATAAAATAAGCATCTTATATAATAACAATAAATTTACTCAAAGTATCTCGATTTATACCGGTCAGACATGACGGCAATTGTTAAATCTTGATTTGGAAAGAAAAACTTAAAATGGTAGAGTGCAAACGCTGTAAGCTAGGGATGGGTCGTTTTGTTGACTGCTAGCTAGCTGGCAGCTAGACTACCGTAGATTGGGGTGTGTTTCGATATGATTTAGATTTTGGTATAAACTGAGTCACAACATACCCAAAGTTCGATTCCCCAACTCATTTTTTTCAGAATGCTGGTATCCGACTTATCCTTTTATTTTCCACGTTGACATTGCAGGTAAAACATTCAAAATTTCGACACGAGTTTAAGCACACACACACCAACTTAATATGCTGACCAACATACACTTCTGCAGCTAACGCCACTTCGACCAAAACTTTCCTCTTGCTTTTCTCGGTCATACTCGTAACCAGTTCGACCTGCCGCCTCCTGGTGATAAAAGACGAAAGGCAATAGTCATCAAAAAATACTGTTTACTTCAGCCATCTATCGTGCATAAAATACACATCACAATCAGAATTTCAGAAACGTAAAAGAAAAAAAACAGAAAAAATGAAAATTAAAAATCGAAAAATCTGTAAATCAAAAACCTAAGCAAAACAAATAGAAATAGCTTTGCAAGTCAAAATTAATGAACTAATAATGTAATTATACTTTATTACTGATCAACTGTATAGACCAGTTACGGATGCTGCATTGCCAATTTTCCAAATACCCAGCGGGTATCGTTTGCAGGGGGAGATAGGAAAAAAAGGGGGTTTTTGATTTATTTACCATAGTAATTCTTTTCCAATTCAGGAAATCTTCTGGAATCATAAACTTTAAAGCATTCTGCGTCTTCTCCAGTCTTTTTGAATAATTAATCATCCTTAGTTTATCCATGAAAATTAATTCAAGCTGATTCAAGTCAAAAGCTAGGATGCTGTTTAGTATAATTCACTTGACTTTTGAGTTTTGACAGCTATATTATTTTCACTAGAAACGAAAAAAATACTAAATTGTTAGTATAATTCAGTTGTTTAGTAAATATGGGAGCCCAGAAGTATGGGAGCCCAGAAGTGCCACATTTTTCAATATAATAATTTTAAAAAGTTTAATATAAAACGCAAAATAGTATATTAAAAAAAAAAGTTAGTATTAAAAAAAAAGTGTATTATGAAAACAAAACAAAAAGTTTGTATTCAAACAAAAAAAGTTAGTATTAAAAAAAAAAGAGTATAATAAAAATAAAAACCCAAAATAAAATTAGTATTCAAACAAAAAAAGTGAGTATTCAAAAAAAAAAAGTTTATAATAAAAACAAAAAAAAAAGTAGTATTCAAACAAAAAAAAAAAGGTTTAAACCCTTAGCCATCTAGCGCTCAGAGTCGTCACTATATTGCATTTTTTTCAACATGGACGGCTTTTTTACAGCGAATACCACATTCCGCCACATTCTTCGTACAAATAACGACCTCTTCCACGACCGCGAACATAAGTGTATTCTTCCGTAGATTTATCAATATATTCACCTGGAAATATTCGCACCCGTTTAGGTTGAACCCCTGATTGTTGTTGTTTCTGGACCGTTGTTTCAGGAGTGATGACCTCCGCGGACCTCCGGTGGCCGAGAGGGTTCGTTCTCAATGTCTCTATCAATATGAGTAACTTGAGCAACACGAGGAATTTCAATAACCGGAATAACATGTAAATCTTTAGTTACTTCAAATTTATAATGAGTTGGTGTGTCGGTCTGTCCCTATTTGACCAATAAGACGAATGAGTTAAAATCATCCGGCCATTATCAGTGATTGAGTTGTATATATAGTTGAACTCGAATCAAATAGATAAAGCAATTATTTTAAACAAATAAAATGTATTGCGTTATAATTTTTTTTAAAGAATTTAAACAAATATCATCAGCAGTCCGCCATTGCATGGTTGCGTCTGTAGGACGTTATATACCTCTCCGCCTGAACAAATCGTACGGGTAGCGGCTACCCGCTTCCACCAAAAGACAAATGGATTCCGGTTATCGGTAGGTGTAATAGGTTTGGGCGCGGCGTGAAGCGCTTATTCTATTAACATGCAAATATAATAATTACTCAAGACAAGAATTGTTCGTTTAAATACCGCATTTTATTTCTTAGAACGCACAGCTGAAGACACTTGAGGGAGGTCGATACAGTCGATTCGGAAAGTCTAGTCAAATGGAAAAGTCTGGTCAAGGAGGAGGATATTCGATGAACACACTGTAGAAGTTGCGAGTCGTAGGAAAGTGAAGTGGAAATGGTTGCGTAGAGAAGAGTGTAAGGAGGTCTTTACGTGAAGAAGAGAAAGTAACAAGTGCGCGTTTTTACTAGTTGCTAGTTCTATTTATTACATTTTCAAAAGATGCTACTCGATGGGGGTTAAAGTTACCCAAGCGTCTACATGGGTTTACTAAAGTTCAATATTTGAAAGCATCTTTCTGACTTTCTTTGTCAACCTAACAAGGATGACCTTCTAGATATTTTTGCTAGGCCTGCTCTTATTTGAAATGAAAGTCGAGGGTAACAGCTTTGTATGGCAGTTTAATACTTGGGAGGCTGAGGGTGGCTGTGGCCTTGACTCCATTTACATAGCAAGGGGGACGTGAGTACGTCCGCTCTTTGTTACTAACTGGAATAAGGAGAATCCTTACATAGGTGCGTGTCGTAGCGCCAGTAAAGAACCTTTCTATAAATGGGATTGGGTTTTTAATTTTTCTTATTTCTAATCGACGCCAACGAATAGACGCCGTAATGGTTCGACCGTTTCATAGTTCCCTCGTAACTAGCTGATCTTCACCGTTCTCTTATTGAATCGTCGCTGCGACAACTCTGACAACGCTGTTTCCTCTTCATCCTCCAAAAAGATTGCTCTTTCCGTATTCCCGCTTCCGCTATATGATTTTTGATCGCATCAACTCTTTAAATTGATTAATAAATTATGGAAGTGGAAATTTCCCTAAATTAAGAGTTGATACATTGCTAAAGAATGTCATCGTAGTCCAACAATAGAGGATTTGGTTGGGATTCCTTGTTATAAGGAAACATGGCTGAGCCCGGCATAGGAGAAAGAGCCAGCCCTATTAATGAATGGCCGTGAATGGCCAAGTTCGTGAATTACGGTGGGAGAAAAGTTAATTTCTACTTGTCGATTCCCCCACTTGTTGACAAGTTCCATAGCAAACGGAGATATTAGTTGGATGTGGGCTTAAACGACCTATAATGCATGATGATACAAGATCTCCATTTTGCATTCATCACTTTTACTGAATCATTCGTTCTTTTAGCAATCATAGTAAACTTTCCGGGAAAGAAATTAAGTAGAATGATGGATGATATGCACAACAACTATAGTTGTTGTGCATCGGCACAGGTGATGAAAGAAATTGCGATATGGCAACGGCGGCGGGGGAGGAGAAGAAAGAACAGCGGAGCAGTCGATCGAGATATCTGAACGAGGCCGGAAAAAAACCGGCGAATCGAGAGAATTCTTTGGCTTATTTTTCGGTTTTGTCTAATCCGAGCTAATCAATTGTAAAGTGAGCGTCCTCACTTCGCTGTGATTTCGTATCGGGAAATACACACTCTTCGCTGGATACGGTGGTTGTGCATAATTATCCTCAACGGACAGCGGTACGTCACAATAGTTAACGAAGGACAATCACTCCTTTAGAGTCATAGACTCATATAGCATGACATGAGCATCAGTGCTGCCACTTTTGAAATCGCATAGTCGTGCAGGGTTGCCTCAAAAAACCCGAAAATCCGTTAAAAAAAAAAAAAAAAAAACTTGCACTAAAACTTACAACATTTTCCTTAAAAACCCGCAAAAATTTAGTAAAAACTCGCAAAAATTTAGTAAAAACTCGCAAAAATTTAGTAAAACTCGCAAAAATCCGACGTTGTCTTTACGTTCGACGTTATTTTTTCAGTTATCTGCGACTCTGCGAGTTTGTTACAATTTGTTTGGTTTAAGACAGTTAAAACCAATATGAAACTTAAATTAACAAGATATGGGATAAAAGGTGAATGGCTGAATTTCGAAAACAAAACGCTTTGCAGACTGGATTTATAATGAAGACCAAGTTTAAAATGTCAATCTCTAGTTTGCAACCCCTTTTGGTTTATGGTTTTATTAATTGTGGGCTGGCTTTTACTTTCAGCCCTGAAAGTAAAAGCCAATGTCAAAAGCGCCCTGGCGCTTTTGAGCATCTATTCAGGAATGTCGACGGACGCGCTTGTAGCTTCTTGTTTTTTTTACCATTGTTACGCCATAATCAGACTAGAGAGGGAGACACTATGCAATGGGTTTCTGAGAGGGGTTTTTACTAGATCTATACAATGCTAAATATTCTTTCTGCAATTGCGTTGGAAAATGGCAGGGGCAATAGTAATAAAATGCATAGAATAACATTAGGAAATTTCATGTCATTTGTAACATGGTTTAATCAATTAAAAGTAAAATTTGGTAATTTTTATAACCTAACAGGTGTCTTTTTCTAATTCTTAACTCTAAACTTCTAAAGAGTGAAATATTCCAAATTCAAACTAGCAGAACCAGCTTTCGGACTTTCGGTTTACAGCGTTGACATGACTAATGACTAATGACACTATCAGAGATCAGAAGCTCGGAGTCAGAGCAGTCGGCACCCGGCAGACGACAGCGCCACAGGGCACACAGCAGTCTCGGCGCTTGATTCTGCAAACTACTTTATTTTTATTATTAATAATAAATCGTGACTTTCATGAGATATTTAAAAAAATCTCCCAAAAAATCGGAAAACTGACCGAAAACTAAAAAAACCTGCAAAAACTTGCGACTTGCAAGTGACTTGCAAGCACTTCAAAAAACCTGCAAAAACGGACAAGTCCGGCAAAGTGGCAGCACTGATGAGCATGCACAATGTATTTTTTCATCAGCAAATTCACAACTCAGTTTCGCTTCAATAAAATTTAGAGTCAAATATAATGTAGATTCGGATGGATTATACAAATCAATCTGCTTCTATGGCCAATTGCTGCATGCATCTGAAAAGTTTGTAAAATAAAATTTCAAGAAATGTTGATTTTGCAATTGTATTGACGACTCCGAGCGCTACATGCACGTATAGCCTACGAGAGTTTAGAATCGACGAGCGTAGACGATGCGGCAGTATGAATGGAAAATCCGCCGAAAAGATTGAAGTTTTCTAGTTCAGAAGTTCAATCCGTACTTCCACATTCATTAGTCGATCCTGAAATCCGATCAACGCATTCGTTTTTTGGTGGTATTGGTGAAGAACAAATTAGAAAGTCCCTTCCCCTGTTGGAAGGTGAAGTAGAAATTTATGATGGACCCCAAAAAATGGTGTTGAGAATCGATCCAGCAGGTTATATGTTGAATCGAATCGAGCTAATAGACATTCTGAAACAACGGCTATTGTTGTGACAAAAGCTATTTTGAATTTCGGTCGTGGTATCGTTCATATTCAACCAGAGGAATCCCGCATTTCTGTTTTCCCCGTCATTAAAACCACGACAGGACTTGAATCCGGTGATCCAGCTCGTGACGTCATCATTCATCATCAACCTTCTCTCTCCGTGCCTTATATTCCGGGAATTCCCAGTCCCTACAGTTCAAGCGGGTGGCTTCCGGCTTCCACAATGACGTCCGTCACAGTTACTCACACTGCGGCATGTACCGTAACGGTAAGCACTAGCAGCAGTAGCATATCAACGTCACGTCCTGTTCAATCAATTACGGTGCATCTGCCTCCTGTAGTCTCTAACCTAGTGATATTGGTCCGCATCCGGAAGAAGAACAGACAGTGGATTTGATTATGAGGATCCATCAACACTGGCATCATCCCAATTCCTACGCCCAAACTCTCTTTCATTGCGGCCAGGAACATTTTATCGCATTTAATTTAAAGAAAAATAATGCGGCTGGGTTAGATCATTCAGGTCAGCCGAACATGCTCTATACGTTTCAGGAGTCGGCATGACGCTTATCAGTCCGGAGACCCCTCGTCCTCGCAAGCTGTTTCGACAGTTACATCTCAACGGTCACGCCTACACTTATTATTTGGACCTCAAATGGTATAGACCACAGTCTGTTTTTGCTACTTGTCCCGGGCCCAGCCCATGTACGTCCAGCATCATCCGAAATGGTCCATGCATTCGCAATGGAAGACAAGTACATAAAGAGCTCCAGACAACGCCTTCGAGTTCAACTAGCTATATATACAACTCAATCACTGAAAATGGCCGGATGATTTTAACTCATTCGTCTTATTGGTCAAATAGGGACAGACCGACACACCAACTCATTTTAAATTTGAAGCAACTAAAGATTTACATGTTATTCTGGTTATTGAAATTCCTCGTGTTGCTCAAGTTACTCATATTGATAGAGACATTGAGAACGAACCCTCTCGGCCACCGGAGGTCCGCGGAGGTCATCACTCCTGAAACAACGGTCCAGAAACAACAACAATCAGGGGTTCAACCTAAACGGGTGCGAATATTTCCAGGTGGATATATTGATAAATCTACGGAAGAATACACTTATGTTCACGGTCGTGGAAGAGGTCGTTATGTGTACGAAGAATGTGGTATTCGCTGTAAAAAGCCGTCCATGTTGAAAAAAATGCAATATAGTGACGACTCTGAGCGCTAGATGGCTAAGGGTTTAAACCTTTTTTTTTTGTTTGAATACTACTTTTTTTTTTGTTATTATAATAAACTTTTTTTTTTTGAATACTCACTTTTTTTGTTTGAATACTAGTTTTATTTTGGGTTTTTATTATACTCTTTTTTTTAATACTAACTTTTTTTGTTTGAATACAAACTTTTTGTTTTCTTTTCATAATACACTTTTTTTTTTGAAAACTAACTTTTTTTTTTTGAATATACTATTTTGCGTTTTATATTAAACTTTTTAAAATTATTATATTGAAAAATGTGGCACTTCTGGGCTCCCATAAGTAAAATTCACTTAACTTTTGAGTTTTGACTTTTGACAGCTATATTATTATCACTGTGATCCCTTGCTGCGCGCGCGAGTTTCCCGATAGGTGAGTCGTCTCCTTTTTTTTTTCTTTTTTTTAGGGTTTTCGTTCATTTTTAGGGTTTTCGTTCAATTTGTGTTCGTTTTTATTTGAACGGTTGGAAAAATCGACCCTCTTTCTTTTTTGCCGACCCACAGCCATCTAGTGGTCGCCTTCAATTTTTACCTCCTTTATCCCGATTTATTACGACTAACCATGCCGATCCACAGCCATCTAGTGGTCGCCTTCAATTATTAATTAAATTTTTTACCTCCTTTATCCCGATTTATTACGACTTACCATTCATAAGTAAAGGGCGTGTTTAAAGATGCAGCGGCTGGTCTTTGGCGGAAATTGTATTTAGTACAACTTTTTAGATAAATCGCGTAAAAGGTGCAATAAAGAAAATAATTAAATAATGGAAACCGATTCAACACCGAACGATGGGGGTTTCGTCTTCTTCTTTTTGCAGTCACCTTCATAAACAAACACATTTCCGGATTTTCAGGCCAATGGCTCGAGCTAGTGGAGGTGGGACGGCATTTCCTACCTGGAAAATGGCAACAAAATAATAATGAAGTTAATTATTGTTCTACCTTGATCACGGGTGAAAATCTATTTCCGGTATTAACCTGTCGATGTTTGTCAGTAATGTTGCCGAAGACGTGGTAGGAATCAGGGTAACCTTGCGAGCGAGTACACTCACGTACACTGACTACGCGGTGCTGTTCCGGATGCAACACACGTTGTCGCGTTTCAGCCAAAGAACAAACTCCTCTCATGGCGCCGTTTAAAGATCGTCTGTTTTTGTCTTCGTGAGTGTAACGGAGTTTCACCGTCATAACACCATTCTTTAGACGGATTTCTGTGTTGGGTAAATCACGCCAATCCGAGTCTGGTTTCGATGGAATGAAAGCGATACGTGCTTCGACTAATGGCGCCATGTCTTTACAATTGTGATCTCAAAGAACGCTGGATGGTTCCGAATCTGAACCACGCATCCATTGCTGGAAGTTGGATTGTGGATCTCCTTCGTACGATATTGCTTCCTGTTTCGTTTCATTGGAGATATCAGGTAGATCAGACATGGGGTCACGAACGGTGATGGTGCGATATGTGTGAAATTCTTAAGCGCGAATTTCCTACTAGGTTGATTACCCAGGGGTTCAAAGTTAGAAGTTCCCCTTAACCGACTTACTTTTCACTCTATGGTGTTTGTCGGGCAATTTACTGGTCTGGTCTCACGGACTCTCGGAGGCCTTTGGCTTAGGTTGGTGCTCTGGCTGACGGTTGATGACTCTCGGTCTTCGTAGATGGCCTCTTGGGCTGAGAATGATGCTTTCGTGGACTCGATTGAATGCTAGTCTTGTGGTACGGAGTACTTCTGAAAAGAATGGCTCAAGTTAGATACTATGGCCTGGTCAGGTTCAGCTAGGACTGCCAAACAAGTCGCATCACCGCATACGATTCCCTTCTTCTAGCTGGGTTTGCTATAGTCGAAGCCTTTCTACGATCTTCGGTGAGCGGCTACTTGCCTTGTCTTCTAAGCGGCTATTTCCTCAGGAGAAATAACCTGGATGATGTCCTATGCCGGGCTTGTGTCGCCTCTCTCTGCAACCAATAATCATAAAGCTTCCAGATTCTGTACTACTGTATCTCGTTCTGGCACTAGCTGCTTTGTGTGATGTGCAGAAAGGAATGAGTCCAGCAACGATGTCGCCTACCACCGTCGTCCAAATTTGTCTCTCTGATTTCTGCCAACGGACTTGGTCACCTCGGTGATCGTGTCTTCTAAATTCGTATCCCTAAAATTTGTGCGCCTCTAAGGGCTTTCTCTGGCTTTTCTGCACTACGAAATTTAAACGTGAATCAATTGAGTCCCTGGAACTAAACGTTTCCAACAATGATTGTTCTGGGGTCAAAAGCGATCTCGTACGCCTCCAAGGGCTTTTCTCTCAAGGAGTTCTACTGCTTACGACTAATAGCCTCTATGCCCGGAGTGACGGTCTACTCCAGGCTGTCTTCCCTTCACTGTCTATGCCTCAACGGACTCGAAGTCTTTAACTCTAGGCCTTGACTTGTCTCGGGCTCACTGGCTCTACTGCAAAGCACTAGCTCAACGGCTTTTGGCTGATAGAGGTCCGTAGACCGAAGAAAAGAGAAGAGGCGCCAGCAGGGTCGCAACTCACAACAAGCTGACGGAAAGATCGCAATCTTTAAAAGTTGAAATTATTCTAAGTCCAATAAATGGGCAATTAATGGACTCAGCGTAAATTTCACAGGACACGACAAAATATTTCAGTAGTCCGAAAACTCACGAGAAATTCAAACGACAAACATAAAATCACAGGACACAAAAAATAAAGACGACTTACAAGTTTGGCTTCAGGTTTAAGAGTAATTTTATTTGTCCAAGTGAGGCTCTGATTACAACTCATTTTGGGGGTTAGAAAGGAATTAGAGACATTGCTAAATTACATAACATATTAATTAAATGCGGATTATAGGTGTCACTACTGGCATAAAGAGCAGGTTGCCTCGTCTCTCCAAATCAGTCCTCCCGCTCCAGCCTTGCCAAGTCTCGTTAAGTCTGTCTGCGTCTTCACGAGCAGGATGCCTCGTGTTCGTGTTAACTTCCCGTGCCTCCAAGGTTGCCATGCCAGCGGTCCGCATTCCGAACTCCACGTGCCTTTGTTTACTATCCTGGTCATGGATAGGGGAAAGGGTAATAATAATCTGTCGTCTGCTTCGCCGAGCCTCCACTCCTCTTTCAGCTGACTTTAACATTTTTCTAAGGGTCCTTCCAATACCCGTCGTCCCGAGCCGATTAATTTGTGAGTAGAACTGAGGAAACCTGCGTACTGCTCGATGGCTTTTCCTTCCACCGCACTCGGCTCTTGGTCTTTGTGATTCTCCTTACTCGGAGTCACTCGACTCTTGTCGGGCTCCGTAGTCTTACTCGTACCACAGCATCTGAGTGCTTGGGTTTGTCTCATCTCTTCCGTCTACGGAGTTACTTGCCTCGTCTCGGGCTTCGTAATCCGACTCGTACCACAGTGTTTGATCACTTGGGTCAGCTCGCACTTTGTCGTCCACAAAGTCGCTTGGCTTTGTGGGTCTCCGTAGTCCGACTCATATCAAATGGTCTGAACGCTGTGTCCAGCTCGGGTGCCGTCTTCCATGTCCACGTCCGATTCATCGTTGTTATTCTGGCCGACGTTCCTCGCCTCTCTGCTTGTACTGTCATTCTCGGTACTGGCACCGTTGCTTGACTAAAGTCTTTTGGCTTGTATGGGCTCTTTTTGACCGGCTCCCCCTTTGGCCTTTGTCTCCGCGGCTTTAGCTGTTCTCTTAGGCGCTTTACCTTTCGGACTTTTAGTTGTTGCGGTGGCTGTCTGAGCTCTCGCTGTCCGGGCTGTGGGTGTTCCTTCTCTCTGTTCAGATGCAGGATCATCGGTCTAAGTTAAACCCTCTGGAGAGTTTAACAATATGGAGCGGATAGCAGCCCTCGGCAATTGAAGTAAAACTTAGCGTGGCCCACAGCTACTGATAGTTTGCACCCTCTACGGCTGAAAAAGTGTGTCGGCTCAAGATGCAATGGAAGCTTTTCACCAGGTGCAGCTGCCAAAATAAAATCTCGTCGTCTAGTCTGCGAAACTCCGTAATTGCCGGCTTGTAGGACTCCAAAAGTGCACTGATAGCCCATTCGAACTAAGCAACGCATCGTTAGTTTCAACACCATGTTCCGCTTGAATGAAACAAAGTTACGGACATTCTCCAGAATGAAGAAACGTGGACGGTAGTAGTCGCAACAACTCAAATAAGAAACAATCAAGGAGTTACGGGATGATGAATATTGGCGAGAATTGAATCGATTCATGCCGTTGAAGCCTTGGCAAAGTGGTTCTCCACATAGGACTTCTACGCCATCTTTTGGCGGTTGTAGTGCTTGTCCTTTTTGTTCCAATTGACCTTCTATGGCCATTTTGAGGATTGTATTACAATCGTCAGTGAAGACGGCAGCATCAGGATTGTTAAGTCGGAAAGCTTGAGCCACAAGCTTGGCCACTCCCGACTGGTGTAGGCCTTCCGACAAGCCGCCGCAACCGGCGAAAATGTTTATAGTCTTGAGCGGCTCCATTTTGGGATATGTTGGATAACTCGGCTGAGTCGGTTTTGCACTTTTGAGTGATTTTCCACCTTTTCCTTTGGAATTGGAACCGATTCGTTCGGCTTCCACTGGTGGCGGTTCAAATTCCTGCTCCGCCGGGTTGTAGGCCTTATTGGATACATGCGATTAGGTCCATTCCGGACAAATTTTCGATGGGTTCATCAATGGCAGCGCTGCAGACAAGGACACACTTGACTACCACCTTGTTTAACTTCAGTTTATGTATCTCATCCGACCAGTAGACCACATTCCAGTCAGAACGAAAACATGCATCGCGCCCTAAATGGGTGTCAGCTGGACGGTAAATAGGTTTCACTTTCAAAAAGACTTCACGAGCATTCAAATTTATGTCTGAAACAAAGAAAAAAATTATATCAAATGAAATAACTATTTAAAAAATTTACTTACGCATAATCTTTTCTGGGTAATATCATGAAGGAGGAATGGAGGAGGAGCTAGTCGGGCAAATTTTTGAGACCATGATGAAATAAAGGATTTGTTCCTTTTTTGCCACTAGAGGGAAAAGTGTAGCGAAATAAGTAAAAATCTAGCTTTATTTTTTTTTGGTTGCCTTCGTTACGGACTTGTTATCTGCTAGACCATGAAGAGGAATGGGTGAACGCTGATAAAAATCCTTATTTGAATTTTTACTTTGATTAACATACAGTTTACTGTTCCTGTTATTACTATTAGTACTATTCTATTACTTTACTAAACCGAATAGTATAGTATTACTGTAAGTATAGTATAGTGAATATACTAGTATATTATATATATACTATGATGGTAATTTACTATAAAATGTTTTTTTTATTTTTTATTTTGTTTATTTATAATATAACTTAATTAGAGGCTATTAATATTTTTCTTCTGGGGGGGGCCAACCCCCCTTTTTTTCTTTAAAACATAATAAACTATAAATTTGACAACACGCCCATACTATACTTTAACAATACTATACTATTAAAATACTTATTGCGAAGCAAGAAAACTTTAATTAGCCAAAAATACTTTATTATTATTTATCCCTCACTTAACTTTTAACTATACTATACTATACTAATCACTTATTTGAAGAAATGTTATTTAAAGAAGTATTAGTTAAGTAACAGTAACAAGGCGATAGAGAAATATTTCAGACATCTAAACTTAAATTAAAGAAAAAAGGTTTAACACGTCGTCGATTGCAATAGTATCCATATAGGATTCAAGGCGGATTAAACCGTTAACTTCTGCCGTAGCTTTCTATCGTTCTCCCAACTAGGCTACCGACTGCTGAAATTTGCAACAAAATCAATAGTAATATAGTAATGAACGTGTATAAGTATGGTATAGAAGGGGAGAACGGAGTCAACATGGACACGGGTCATATTGGACAAAGACCATAAGTGCTACATGTTATGGGAAAAATTTTTTTTTTTTTATTTTTGTATATACTAAAACGTTTAACGTTCTAGAAAAAATATGCATTAAAATCGAACCATTATTGCTCTTGTTATCATATAATTTAAAAAATGGCCCTGTTTGATGTAATATTTCTCCCTATTACTCTAAGTATTTTTAAAGTGAAAAACACTACGAATGAATAAAATAATGATAGGTGAAATAGCCAATTCATTTCTTAAGTGATTGATACAAAAATTAAATGTAAGTGCCTTTTCAGTGTTAAGTTATGAACGAAATACTAAATAGCACCGAGTTGTGTCATTTTGGACACCTAGTTTTGGGGTGTAATTGGACAACGCTTACTATAGCAACGAGGGGAGCTTGCCGCCTTAGGGCATAATTTACAGGCAAATGTCAAATTTCCCCCCCTCTTTTCTAAAACACTCGTAACTCTTCATTGTTTTACACAAACGTGTCCTTATCAGTGTGCATGAATAAAGAAAGGGCAGATGAACATTCTAAAAATTTTTTTAATTTTTTCCGTTTATTATTTTACGTTTTATCATGATTGTCCAGTTTTAGACAGAGCCTGTCCAATTTTGCCCCGTATTTTTCAAAAAGGTCCAAAAAATTTGACTTTTTAAAATCGTCACAACTACTTTATTTTAAAAGGGAAAAATGTAAAAAAAATATGGGAAGTAAACAAATAGACATTTAACGAAACACACGAAAAAAAATTAGGAAAAAGTGAAAACGACAAGAAATATTGCAAAAAGAAAAATTTTGTGCACGTTGACTCCGTTCTCCCCTATATAGGTATAGTATAGTTCATCAGTATAGTATAGTAAAAAGTAAAGTATAGTATAGTGTAGAAATATAGTGTAGTAATAAGTACAGTCTAGTTTAAAAGTATAGTAGAGATTACTAAGGAGTACTACTATACGATACTAAACCCTTAAACATGTTTCGTTTATTTATTAGACAATGTTGCAAGCTAAAAATTATTGACAACTTATAGGAAATCACAAAAACATTTATTTCACAGCAAATACTTACAAAATATAACAATATTAAGTTAAGAAACAGAAAAATTCTAACAAGTTTAGTAAAGTAATAGTTACATATCAGTTTACTAAATCTTGGTCCGCTAAAATAGACTTTAGCCCTTTATTTCATCATGGTCTCAAAAATTTCTGCAGGGCCTTATGGGAGTAGCGTCTCCTCCTTTCCTCCTTCATGGTAATATTCTTCATCGTAGTCTACTCTGAATTCATCATCTTCCTCAGGATCAATCTTCTCCTTTTTAAATAACTTCCGTCTGGTGCACGCAAGGTGTAAGCGCCCGGCTCGAGGAAAACCGCTTCACCGACTTTGATATCCAATTCGTGCCAAGTTACGCTATCGAAACCTCCTGAATCCATCTTGTTGCCCAATTTAGTAAAATCCTGTTGGCGGATGACATCAAGACGATCACAGCAAGGACATCCTTTGATGTTGTCGACTACGTCCGGGCTTTCGGGTGGATCTTCAAAACGACCAGTTCTTCCATGGTAGAGATAGCGATACCAAAATGTGGTGTCAGAATGATCTTCTACAGTTTGAAATAAAGATGGGTCATCTGATCCACCTTCTGCTTTCCATTTGATTGGATCCACTTGCTTGTATTTGACGTTTACCACTTTCACGACGGCAGACAGAAGCAAATCTTCACAATCTTCGATTAAGACAAGCTCCCTGGGTTCGTCGCACGTTTCCCCCGGTACAGTGTCAGTTCCACGGCAAAACCAACGAGCGTGTAGAAATTGTTCCTTGCTCTTGCCATCTTCTCTTAAAGCTATGACTTCAGCGATATATATGGGAACGTTAGAATCATTCGGCTCGATGGTAACGTGGCCGCCAACAAAGATACGCATATCTCCATTGACAATCGTCATTGACTATTTTCATTACTGGTTCATCCCATTGAATTTCGTAGGCGGGGCGCTTAACCGATTTCCTATGGTCGACATCAAGACTTACCACCTCAATTTCCGTATCTAGGACAGCATCCAATTCGTCATCGTCGTCTGCCACTTGAACAGCTCTATTCGGATACTTGCGCAGAACACAACTTTGTTTGCTGCGACCGGAACCGCCAAATTTCACCATGTCTCGACAGAAATGACATTTACCGCAATCTGTTTGCTGGCAAGGAGCAGATGTTGGGCCAAATTTGGCCTCTCCTGGTTCCATTTGATCAAGGTTAAAGCTCTCAAAGACGTAACCAATCAAAGGCGGAGTAGTTGCTTTTGTCCAGTTGGTTCCTTTTTCGGCTTTGGGTTGGCGTCTCTTCTCTAATTTTCGGGTGGCTCTTCTCTTACCGAGTGTGATGCCCGTTAATTGAATCAAGCCAGAAAAAGGAGATCGGTTTTCGCGGTAACGCCAATTTTTAAACAACATTTGACAAGAATATTGATGATGATGGTGTAGTTTATAATATAGTTTATACTTCTTGGATTCTGCCTTTTCGGCACCAGCAAATTCAAACCCTGTTTATTGTAATTTGAACGAGTTCAAAGATGGTAGTTGAATAACAAAGATAGGATAGGCAAAGCAAGAAGTTGATTATTTCAAACATCCCCTTCCCACCAATAAAAACCTGTCGTATCGTTCTCACTTACGCATTTTCTCGCATCATCTATCCAACATATAATGTTACGCTACCTAAATTTCATCATTCCCATTCTAAACACAACCAAAACGTATATAATTAGATTAGGGTGTTATTTTTAAGCGTTAACTCGCCATTAATTTCAGTTGTTGTGTAACAATGCAGGGAGTAGCAAATAGGCTACAGTTCAACGTTAAAAATAAATAGAAAACAAATGGTACATAGCATTCCTTTCAATTCAGAATGGGCCAAAACTGTTTTTATTATTTGTCATCATGAAACAATAAATATGACGGAATGAGAGAATAGAAATGGAATAAAAATGAACAAATGTACAGATGCGTGAAGCAGAAATCCTTGTTAAAAGGCGGATGAAAAAAAAAGTTTTATGTTTCAGCCAGAAAAAGGAGATCGGTTTTCGCGGTAACGACAATTTTTAAACAACATTTGACAAGAATATTGATGATGATGGTGTAATTTTTACTTCTTGGATTCTGCCTTTTCGGCACCAGCAAATTCCAACCCTGTTTATTGTAATTTGAACGAGTTCAAAGATGGTAGATGAATAACAAAGATGGGATAGGCAACAAAATTATTGTTGGCTGAAAATCGTACGCAATATATACCAAGCAGTAAGAGAGCCATGATCTGGGTGGTACTTGACGTTTGCACCATCAGGTTCCAGCTGAGCATTCTCTTTCATTGTTTAAACACCACGCTCAAACTTGGAGGATCCCCATTTCTTGGAGACGTAAATCTATTTCCAAACAGGATTAAATATATGTAATTTGCATTCTTAACTTCTTTCACGAACAAAATACCTTTTGGCGACCAGGAAACTTGAACTTGGCTCGGCGAAGGGATTCGATGACAGCAGCCTTGTACTTGCCAGAAGAGCGGATGCCCATGATGGGTTGTCCAATATTCACGCGGGCAACAGTACCTTGGGGCTTTCCAAAGGCACCTCTCATTCCTGTTTGAAGCCTATATTTTAAATTAATTTACAACTTTGAAAAACATGGGAAATTAAACAATTTCATACAACATACCTCATCTCAAGGACAACTTAACATTTTGTTGATACGGATGACATGGAAAGGTTGCAGTCGCATTCTTATGTGAAAAGCATCCTAACCACAATGTTTCACCAAGTCCTGGAATACAAGAATAACATTAGAACTATCTTAAAACATTTCATTACTAGGGACTTACCTTGTTAGCGCAAATACGGCCAGGTTCCAAAGCTTCGTTTTTTTGCTTGTTTTCTTTGAAATTCGTAGACGTTTCAAAAATGAGTTCAAACACAAGAACAGCTGCATCTTTGTAAATTTGTCGATTACAATAAGAAGTTGTAAAATATTGACTGCACTTTAGGAAAACCTTATAAATACAATTGCATGTCAGTATTCAGAATATATGTGTCTGCAGAAGTACACACAAAGGCTGCAAGTTGTCGTAAGAGAACATTATTCAGGTCACGAACTGCATCACTTATGACACAATCAATTTCAATAAGCTGGTTGTTGACACCTGGATATAAATCTTAATTAAAGCAATGAACAAAGAATACAAAGAGTTTGCTAGCATTACCTTGTGTTCCTTGGACATTCATGTGGCCTTATTCAGAATATGAGAAGGCAGAAATACACACAAAGGCTGAAAATTGTTGTAAGAAAACATTATTCAGGTCACAAACTGCATCACTGATTGCACAATCAATTTCAATAGACTGGTTGTTCAGACCTGGATAGAAATCTTAATTAAAGCATTGAACAAACAGCACAATGAGTTTGATAGCGTTACCTTGGGTTTCTTGGACATTCATCTGGGAACAGTTTTGATTTTTCTGTGACATTCTCAGTTTCAATAAATCATTTTTACAGGCCTTTGTCTTCAGATCCCCTACAATATCGAACACCATCATTCTCCCCAAATTTACGTGAGCTAATTTCTTTCCTTTTTAATTATTCCTGTCTCTCTTTGAATTTTTTCCTGTTTCTCTTTGAATTATTTACTATTTACGAACTTTAGAAAAATTAATTAAATTCAGCAATTCAGTTAAATTCAGTTAAATTCAGTTAACGAAAATTCTATTGCACCGTCAGGCTGACGGTGCTCCAATGGGTTTTGGGCTATTGCACCGTCAGGCCGCTAGAGGCGCTGAGTGTATCTGACGGCTGGGTATCCCCTTCTGACGGCTGGGCTGGGGGTACCTCCCCTCCCTACTCTCCCTACTATATCTTTCTTATTGCACCGTCAGGCCGCTAGAGGCGCTGGGTTATCTGACGGCTGGTATACCCTTCTGACGGCTGAGGTTACCCTCCCTACTTTAGACGGCTATATGCCTGTGTATGACCCTATCTTTTTTCTTATTGCACCGTCAGACCTATAGGGATATGCCTGTATGGAAAATGGCAATATCTCTCTTCTGAAATCTGACGGCTGGAATAATTTTTCGTTTTAAGTGTAAATATTAAATGAATTAAAAGACCAATGGGCATAATGTAAATTTTTTTTGTTTCAATTGGTGCATTGAATTCTATTCGGATTCGGAAGGAATGTCATCTGCGCACACTCATCATCGAAATTATTTTTTTGTTTAAGTATTAATTACCTAAACGACATTTTGCCTCCCCTCACTGATTATCCGCGTAACATATTTCAGATAAAAAAACTAAAAAATAAACTTCGTCGTTGAGCTTAAATGACTTAAATTTTCATTTTTAGCACAGATAGTGAGATAATAGATTCAGACGTTGTCACTCGTCAATGTTGACCAAAAGAACCAAAAGAATATTAAAGGAAATTCTTTTTAAAAAAGTTTAGGTTCGCTCTTTTCAATCTGATGAAACCCCTTTTGTTAATTCGACTTCCAGAATTTCGCGATGAATTCCGCCGTCGTTGCATATCTTGATGCCGCATTGCGCATTAAGTGCATTTATTCGTGTTTCTCCTTTCGATTCCCTTAGATCTAGCATCAGATAACAGAATTTTTTCCAAGTCCGAATGAAAGAATGTGTCCATTAGGAGCTAATTTTACAATTTGTTTTTTTTTTATCCTGAATTTCTTATTAAGTCTTTAAAGGAATATCCTGTCCCTACGACGCCTTTTTCCTTCTGACTGACAGTTATTTCACCGATAGATGTACTACTTTTAAAAAATGCAACGCAAAAAGATAGTAAAGAAACCCAGCCGTCAAAAGTAGGGTTACCCCCG
Source organism: Daphnia galeata (assembly GCA_030770115.1). Taxonomy (NCBI): domain Eukaryota; kingdom Metazoa; phylum Arthropoda; class Branchiopoda; order Diplostraca; family Daphniidae; genus Daphnia; species Daphnia galeata. Next base: position 5,374,199 of record CM061122.1, read on the forward strand.
GCCGTCAGAAGGCTACCAGCCTGTCCAGCCGTCAGACAGGACCCAGCGCCTCTAGCGGCCTGACGGTGCAATAAGAAAGATACAGTAGGGAGAGTAAGGAGGGGAGGTACCCCCAGCCGTCAGATACACTCAGCGCCTCTAGCGGTCTGACGGTGCAATAGCCCAAAACCCATTGGAGCACCGTCAGGCTGACGGTGCAATAGACATGACCTTCAGTTAAGTTCAGCAAATTCAGCAAATTCAGTTCAAATTCAGTTCAGTTCAGCAATTTCAGCAAATTCAGTTCAGTTCAGCAAATTCAGCAAATTCAGTTCAGTTCAGTTCAGCAAACAAATTCAACAAACAAATTCGCTGTCATCCGAGCTGGTCGCAATAATTCGAATTGAAAGGCCGCGTGAAAAGCCGCGATGACATTCCTCGGCCTTGTTTAATTACAATGCCACAGATCCATCTACCGGGAGAAAAACACAACTCGGAAAAGCGATTCTTTTTCAGATTAATATCACGGCGACGTCGTTCATCCAATCAAAGCGGGACCGCGACGTTGCTCCGTAATATTATCTCCTCTACAAGACGGTCATAATTTGCATACCGCCAGTGTCACCCCCACAAAACGTATAAAACATTAACGAAACCCCTTTCAGAAAATCAGTTTCCCTATCTCGCTGAGAGGAACAGTGCCATCTCGGTGAGGGAAATCAACGAAAAACCCCGAAATCAGCCCAATCGAGCCGTAGGTCGAGAAGAGGAAAACGTCGCCGTAGCGTTCGAAAAAATTTGGAGGTGGTGTGGCTGGTGGAAAGGGGGGGAAGGTCGTTTGGCGATAAGATCCCTATCGGGAAACTAGAAACGAAAAAAATACTAAACAGCATCCTATGACTGTGATCCCTTGCTGCGCGCGCGAGTTTCCCGATAGGTGGGTCGTTTCCTTTTTTTTTTGTCATTTTTTAGCGTTTTTTAGGGTTTTCCGTTCAATTTGTGTTCGTTTTTATTTGAACGGTTGGAAAAAACGCCTAAAATGCGAAACAGCGGTGCGAAACGGTCCCAAAATGGTTAGGTAAGGTTAGTTCAGGTTAGGTTAGGTTAGGTTAGGTTAGGTTAGGTTAGGAGGTTAGGTTAGGTTAGGTTAGGTTAGATTAGGTTAAAAATAGGCCGTTTCGGACCGCTGTTTCGCACCGCTGTTTTGCATTTTAGGCGTTTCGCGTTTTGCCTTCGCAGTTTAGGGACACTCGGTAAAATCGACCCTCTTTCTTTTTTTGCCGACCCGCAGCCATCTAGTGGTCTTCTTCAATTATTAATTAAATTTTTTACCTCCTTTATCACGATTTATTACGACTAACCATTCATAAGTAAAGGGCGTGTTTAAAGATGCAGCGGCTGGTCTTTGGCGGAAATTGTATTTAGTACAACTTTTTAGATAAATCGCGTAAAAGGTGCAATAAAGAAAATAATTAAATAATGAAAACCGATTCAACACCGAACGATGGGGGGTTCGTCTTTTTCTTTTTGCACTCACCTTCATAAACAAACACATTTCCGGATTACCAGGCCAATGGCTCGAGCTAGTGGAGGTGGGACGGCATTTCCTACCTGAAAAATGGCAACAAAATAATAATGAAGTTAATTATTGTTCTACCTTTTTCACGGGTGAAAATCTATTTCCGGTATTAACCTGTCGATGTTTGTCAGTAATGTTGCCGAAGACGTGGCAGGAATCAGGGTAACCTTGCGAGCGAGCACACTCACGTACACTGACTACGCGGTGCTGTTCCGGATGCAACACACGTTGTCGCGTTTCAGCCCAAGAACAAACTGTGTCTGTGTAAGCAAATGACTTAGTGCTGCCATCCTACGGCCGAACTCGTTGCCTGTTGATGAGAGGCCCATTGGTCCACGTAAAAATTTGTATCGTCCCCACGGGGTGATAAAGATGGTCAGGAGTTGGCTCTCTTCATCCAGCGGAATCTGCCAATATCCGTGTTGGGCGTCAAACGTGCTGAAGACTTTTGCACCGCTGGCGATGCTTGATACAGCGTCTTTTGGAAAAACTAACGGGTAAAAAGGACGTTTCACGTACTGGTTGAGTTTCGTCAGGTCAACACAGACCCGCAATTTTCCGTTCGGCCCTTCGACGAGTCCACAGCGTCGGTTCGGTGACAGGGGCAATGATTTTGTTGGCTTCCAGGTCATCCAGCTTATGCTTAGCCTTATCACGCAAGGCATATGGAATTGGTCTAGCGCCGCTTACTGCAAAAGGAACAGCGTCCGGCAGTAATTCAATTGACATTGGCGGGCCCGACATCGTTTTCAATGGACCTTCCTCGTCGAAGACATCATCAAAGTCAGACAAGAGCTTTTGTTCCAACGCTGGAATATCTGACATGTCGATTGGAGGTGGGGAGGCGGTGGCAATTGTGTTTATCATGATGGGTTCCGGGTAGCAGGGTGGAAGAAGGCCTAATTCAACACACACGAACCAAGAAAGCAGCATTCCGTCATGCTCGGGGCTGAACAAAATGGATGTAGTAACTGATCGGCCTCTGTAGTGTAATTGCAGTTCGAGACGACCGGCACATTCCAGTGAAGAATTATTGGCCGCTGTTAGGCTATCGACACCATTCTGCAACAGATTGTTGACGTCCTCACCCATCAATTGAAGAATTGCCATGCTGGCTACCGTTGCTTCCGCGCCGCTGTCCGGAATAGCGGTGGCGGTGTAGAGGTGTCCACCCGACCGATTATGAATACCGATCTGGATGGTTGGGGCACGACATGCAGCTGCGACGTGTGCGAGGGGAATACTCGCGAGTTTCTTGACGCTTGAGTCCAGTTTTTCGCTCCTAGCTTTATGTTTGTCACAAACTGTCGAAAAATGACCCGACTTGACGCAATTATGACATTCTCTACCTTTTCCCCCGGCTGTTTTACCACGTTCACTGAAGTTGCAACAGAACGGCTCAACAAAGATTCGTTTTTTGCCGGCTGCTTCTTCACTGCGGCATAGGTCAACTGCGGTCTGTAGCGATGGGAACGGTGTGATAGCAAGCAGTTTTTTACGCACGTCTTGGTCACATATGCCACTCATGACACGAGTTGTCATACGTTGGTCCAAGCAATGTCGGCATAAATCAGCGCATTTGGCAATGCGTTGCAGCCCAATATAAAATTCGTCGAAAGTGGCGCCGTGGTCCTGACGATATTCTTCAAACTCGACGCGATCCAAAGCTACACTGCGTTTCTTCCGAATGTAACGCGCCATCTGTGCAAGAATTTCATCTGCCGATAAGAGGTCGTAAGGAGAGATATCAAGTACCATCTCGACAGTCTGCAGCATTTCAAGGGAGAGAGTCATACGCAATGCAGCAGCTTGTTCACGTATCGGATATTCAGCAATCCGTTGAAGATAACAAAAATCGTCCCACTTGTTGCGCCAAGTCAAAAAGTCACGGTAGGAAATACCACCAGCCATTTTATCGATGCACGACACGTTGATTGGGCGGCGACGTTCACGATGGCGATCACGTTCACGTTCGTCCGGCACTTCACTATGGCTTCTGGGACGAACATCGGATCGACGAAGGCAATCTTCCTCCAAGGGAGTCTCAAGCTCTGAGCCATGAGGCGACCTTTCGCGTTCCATGGCCGTTCGGCAATTCTGACTTTGCTCGCGTATCAATGCGATGAGTTGGGCGTGAGAGAGACGCTGGATTTCATCGTCGGGAATGTCAATGATCATATAGTCTCTTGGCATATCGCCAATACTGCCGATGACAGACATTTCGGCAGATGAAGACGGATAAACCACACAGGGAACACGAGATCAAAAAACTGTTCTAAGCTGGTGGTCAACACGTGAGCCGCAAGGGAAAATGTTCTCAGAAAGCACGCACTTTGGCAAAGTAGAATTGTAGCACTCAAGTCGAAATACGTGGTTAAGTTACCAACTGCCGAGTTAACCAAACTGTATTGAACGACGAGACGTGAGTACATTACAGGCAGAACACTAAGGCATGACTGACTGGCTCATGGTCGGAGAGAAATTGGGCCGACATGAGCCGCAAGGGGGCTTAGAGCTAAGAAAGAGCAAAGCTAAGAAGGGCCTAGGCGGAGACTATAACAAGGTTTGATGTAGCGTCGGCCCGAACGGGTAACACCAAGGGCGGCCAAAGGAGCATGTTGACCACTGCTGGCCGAAGGGGGCATCCAAACCACCCGGTCACGAACAGGAACACGGGAAACAGATAAACGGGCGGGTGAGGCCGGAATCTCTCGAACATGGCGACTGGGCGCTTCAATAGAACGGACCGGCGTAGACTCTTGTTGAACAGATGGCTGGAACGCCGAAGACCGTCCAGACGGAGTAGTGACAGCAATGACTGGACGGGATGTCCTGGCGACGGCGGGCTGGACAGCCACTGCAGAACGTTCACTCGGCTGAACCAAAGCCGGCTGTGGAATGTGTAGAACGACAACCGGGCCACGGGAAAATTGCGGATGGGATGGTTGAATTGGGCTTTGAACAGCTGTAGGCCTGGTCACGTTATCGATGTTAATAGCCCAGCGTGTACGACGAAACAGACGCCCATCAGTCAAGCGGACGATATAAGAGTGCGGCTCTGGGCACACCACACTTACAACACCAAGTTGCCACTTTCCTTTTATCAAGGCACGAACACGTTGTCCTACATTCAATGCAGACGATCTAGCATTCACTGGGCGGGGTTGCACAAACGCCGCCGCTTGTTGTCGACGAGACAACTCCTGACGTACAAACGACGCCGGCACCAGCTTTGGAGACAAGGACTCGTCGAGAAAAGGCAGCACACCGCGCAGATTACGTCCTTGAAGTAGCACGGACGGGGCTGGTAATGAACTGGACACCGGGGTCGAACGGATGGCTGCCAATGCCTCCAACAGTGACTTTCCTTCAGCAAACATCTTCAGCAAATGTTTTTTACTGTTTGGATGTGTCACTCAACCAGTCCGTTGGACTGAGCGAACTCTGGACTCGACGCCACTTGCTTGATGTTCAACGATGCACAATATTCACGGAACTCCGCACTGGAAAATTGAGTTCCGTTGTCAGACTCAAACTCTTCTGGCCGGCCAAAGTCACAGAAAAACCGCGACATCTCTTCAATGAGTGCTGACGACGTCGTTGACTTCAGTGGAACGACACACGGCCATTTGCTGTACGAGTCCACCAGCAAAATATATTTCACGCGCCCTAACTCGAACAAATCAGCAGACACCATCTGAAAGGCGTAATCCGGAATTCGGACGGGATGTAACGGTAGCTTAGGGTTTCGACTACGGTTTTCTTGGCAAACCGAACAACTGGCAACCATATTTTTTACTTGGTCCTCCCAACCGGGCCAGTACACTGCTGATTTCGCACGTAAAACAGACTTTGTTTCACCGAAATGACCGGCATGTATACCCTCCATGGTCTCGCGACGAAGAGACATTGGCACCACTAAACGACTGCCACACAATAAAATGTCTTCCACCATTGATAATTCGCTCCTCACCGACCAATATGGTTTGACTGCAGCCGGACACTGAGCACGCTTCTCAGGCCACCCTGTTTGAATCACCGTTTTCAAAAGTTGCAGCGTTGGATCCAAGGCCGTGGCTTCGGCATAACGCTTCCGTGTGGACACTGACGTGACGAGACTATGAAGCACATGATGCACTTGGTCTTCACTATCCTGGGTGACGTCATCCGTGAACAAACGCGGCGAAGGTGCACGGCTCATGGTGTCGGCGATGAAAAGTTCCTTTCCGGGCTTATACACAAGTCGAAAATCGAATCTCTGTAGCTGAAGTCTCATTCGTTGGATTCTTGGGGAGCAAGTTGCTATCGGTTTTTCCAGCAGACCAACAAGCGGTTTGTGATCCGATTCAACTGTCACCTTCTGTCCATAAACATATTGCCGGAATCTCAGCAAGCCAAAATGAACTGCCAATAGCTTCTTTTCTATTTGACAGTAACGCTTTTGAGTTTCAGTCAGTGATGTGGACGAAAAAGCTATCGGCTGGCCATCTTGCAATAACACTGCCCCAATACCGATGGGTGAAGCATCCACGGAGACGACCAAGGGTTTGGAAACATCAAACAAACGTAAAACCGGCAGCGAGGAAATGGCGGACTTGAGAGCACTCAAGGCTTGATCTTGTTGCGCGTCCCACACCCATGCCGCATCCTGCTTCAACATGTCACGTAGAGGTCGCGTCCAAGTACGTTACCATTCCAAGTAAGCGTATCAAGCCGTTCTTGTCCGTAGGTGCCGGCATTTTCCCAATCGCTTCCACTTTGTCAGGATCAGGCTTCAAAGATCCATTTCCAATCACATGACCCAACCAGGGAAGAGTCTGAACAAAGAATTTGCATTTCTTTAATTGCAACTTTAAATTCTTTTCTCGGCAACGCACCAGCACTCGGCGCAGATTACACTCCAGTTCCTCCATTGTTTCTCCCATCACCAAAAAGTCATCGAAGTAAATCAGCACTCCTAGCAAATCACCGAACAGCTCCGACATGGCCTGAAGGTACACTTCTGAGGCTGAGACGAGGCCAAACGGGAGCCGCAGGAAACGATATCTTCCTTTGGGTGTCGCCATGGTGCACAAATATGAAGAGCGGTCAGATAGGGGTATTTGGTAAAAACCGGATGCAGCGTCAAGGCTACAAAAATACTTTGCCTTACCAATCTTTCCAAAGAGCTGTTCCACCGTCGGCACCATGAAGTGTTGTCGCTGTATAGCCTTGTTTAAGTCAGATGGATCAAGACAGATCCGGACATCTCCATCAGGTGTTCCAACCACCAGCATTCTGTTCACCCACTCCGTCTGTTCAACTACTGGAGCAATTATTTTGTCAGCAACCATCTGATTCAATTTGTTGAACACTTTTTTCTCCAGACCAAACGGAATACGACCCGCCGCCGATACCACAGGATCTACATGATTAGGGCCAGTTGCCAGGCGTATTTCATGTTCAATGGGAAGCTTCCCAATACCGTCGAACACGTCTGCAAACTCTTTCACAATTGGCGGCTGTAGTTGTGGCGGTGACACGGTGATGGAATGAACGCGCTTGATGAGCTTCATTAGCTTGCACGCCGGAAGCCCTAAGATGGCTGGTTGACCAGGTTCATTCACCACCACAAATCGAAGCACATAGGCTACTCCACGACGAACCACCTGTCCCTTGTACACGCCCAGAACATTCAGATAACCACCGTTTGCGCTGTAATTTCTTACTCGAGGACCATGTTCCAAAGGAGCACTATTCACATACACACTCTTCATATCTCTTCTTCATATACACACTCAAATACAATTCATATGGCAACACATTACACGTAGCGCCCGAGTCAAGTTTAAAACGAATGGTTGCCTTTCCATCGACCGCCATATCTTCATACCACTCGCCCATCTTTTCTTCTGTGCATGTTAGTTCATTTAGTTGATGAGTGACGTAATCTTCTCCCAAGAATCCGTTAGCTCCTGCCAACTGGTCATCAAAACCTTCCTCTTCTACGGCATGCAACTGCTGTTGCATAAAAGTTCCACGTTGTGCAGGCCGCATTGTCAGCTGTCGGGTATCCGCCTGAGGTGCAGGTGGTGGCGCCATCTTACGAGGGTGTGACGTACCTTGCTGTGATCTTCCATTCGGACACCTATTTGCAAAATGGCCGACTTGCTGACACGCGAAGCACACCACTCTTGCCGCATTACAGTGATCTTTTCGATGACGTCTGCCACAATCCTGACAATTAACATACTGCTGCATGTTCCCACCAGGCTGACGCGACTTGTTGTAAGAGCTCATGCCCTGCTTTTCTTTTGGCTGGCTGTCATGTAGACGATGAACAGTGGACTCTCCTCGTGGCGCCATCTGGGTCAGTTTAGATGAAGCTGACTCACACGCGCGAACAATGTTGCAGGCCTCGGCTAACTTTAAGTTAGTTTCAAATAAAAGTTTTTCGCGCACCTGTTCACTGGCCACGCCCAAAACAATCTGGTCTCGTAACACCGACTCAATAACCACGGCCGTACCATAATTACACGACGTCACCATACTGCGTAACTCCATCAGCCACGTGTCGAAAGGTTCACCTGGTTGCTGGTGACGACGATGAAAAAGAAAGCGATCGAACACCTCGCTTTTGAGAGGTTCAAAATACGTCGTGAATGCCTTCAACACCTCAGCAATCTTCTTTGCATTTGCCGCCGTCAATGGTAACGTCTCATAAATCTTGACTCCCTCTCTTCCAAGCAGGGACAATAGCACTCCAATCAAAACTTCTTCATCTGTCTCGTCCTTACGCGTGGCTTTAATATACCACTCGAACTGACCACTCCATTGCGCCCACTCCAAGGCCAAATTAGGCGCCGTGAAGGCAAACGGATCAGGGAACTTCAAGCCGGTGGCCATGTCTGCACAATATCAAATGTCGGAAACACAAATAAACGAAAACCAAGATACATACGCAAGAGACAATGTTGAAATCAACCACGAGAAAGTACGGATGCTCTCGATTGGCCTGGATACAGTTTAGCCGAACCACGTGTGAAAACGGATATGTGAGACACCAACGGATAGCGTTGCCACGAAAGGGACGTAATTACCACGAACCACTTCAAAATCAGTGCCAGGGAACAACAATTACCAGTTCCAACTCAGTGTGAAACATCAAGAAACACACAACACGCGAGAAATTGACAGATTACTCGAGCACTTCTGACACCATGTTGTAGTCTTGGTAGTCTGAGTATCTCTGTGAATTGCTAAGTGCCGTGAGGGTGGTCTGGACAAGAGAGAGGAAGATGAGAGGCCACCTAGTGGTAGACTTTACAACAGTTCCGAATCTGAACCACACATCCATTGCTGGAAGTTGGATTGTGGATCTCCTTCGTACGCTTCCTGTTTCGTGTCATTGTAGATATCAGGTAGATCAGACATGGGGTCACGAACGGTGACGGTGCGATATGGAGCGGATAGCAGCCCTCTGCAATTGAAGTAAAACTTAGCGTGGCCCACAGCTACTGATAGTTTGCACCCTCTACGGCTGAAAAAGTGTGTCGGCTCAGGATGCAATGGAAGCTTTTCACCAGGTGCAGCTGCCAAAATAAAATCTCGTCGTCTAGTCTGCGAACTCCGTAATTGCCGGCTTGTAGGACTCCAAAAGTGCACTGATAGCCCATTCGAACTAAACAACGCATCGTTAGTTTCAACACCATGTTCCGCTTGAATGAAACAAAGTTACGGACATTCTCCAGAATGAAGAAACGTGGACGGTAGTAGTCGCAACAACTCAAATAAGAAACAATCAAGGAGTTACGGCATGATGAATATTGGCGAGAATTGAATCGATTCATGCCGTTGAAGCCTTGGCAAAGTGGTCCTCCACATAGGACTTCTACGCCTTCTTTTGGCGGTTGTAGTGCTTATCCTTTTCGTTCCAATTGACCTTCTATGGCCATTTTGAGGATTGTATTACAATCGTCGGTGAAGATTGCAGCATCAGGATTGTTAAGTCGGAAAGCTTGAGCTGCCGTAGGCTCACACTCTATACATCAGTAGGTCTTGGCCACTCCCGACTGGTGTAGGCCTTCCGACAAGCCGCCGCAACCGGCGAAAATGTTCATAGTCTTGAGCGGCTCCATTTTGGGATATGTTGGATAACTCGTCTGAGTTGGTTTTGCACTTTTGAGTGATTTTCCACCTTTTCCTTTGGAATTGGAACCGATTCGTTCGGCTTCCACTGGTGGCGGTTCAAATTCCCGCTCTGCCGGGTTGTAGGCCTTATTGGATACCGTTGGATACATGCGATTATGTCCATTCCGGACAAATTCATCGATGGGTTCATCAAAAGCAGCGCTGCAGACAAGGACACACTTGACTAACACCTTGTTTAACTTCAGTTTATGTATCTCATCCGACCAGTAGACCACATTTCAGTCAGAACGAAAACATGCATCGCGCCCTAAATTGGTGTCGGCTGGACGGTAAATGCGTTTCACTTTCAAAAAGACTTCACGAGCATTCAAATTTATGTCTGAAACAAAGAAAAAATTATATCAAATGAAATAACTATTTTTAAAATTTACTTACGCATAATCTTTTCTGGGTAATATGAAATTTTTTTTGATACCATATATTAAGGTAAATAGATCAATATAGTATTATAGTATTGCCTCGAGCCCTAGATGATTCGTTTGCCACCATGTAGAGGATATCAAATAAATATAGTCCCTTAAGGTTTTGCGATCGCCATTTCACCCTTCTATTATGTATAACGAACAGGTCGCCAAGCTCATTTTACACTTTAAATCCTGCTATCAGCTAGAAAATATACCATGACTCTATTATCTGATACCTCAAAAAAAGTGCGTATGTTACTGAATGAATAGCGTATCTCAAATGTTCAATTCGAAAGTCAAAGGCGCGCAACAACAATATTCTCTTTTTTTATTGCTTTTGAGGTCTCTTCTTCCGCTTGATTGGAACAATACTTTTCAAAACATCCGATGTTTCTGAAATTAATAAATAGTCTGTTCAATCAGGAATTAATTAGAATTTCATCTGTGTTGTACATCATGCATTTGGTACGTCTATAGCGTGGAATGAATGCTCATATCAAGCAATAGGATTGTGACAGATGAATGATTATAAACACAGCTTTGGTCAGTGCAAGCGTGAATAACAGCCTTAGTTTCTTATGGTAATATCGTTAGCATTTAGGATTATATTTTGAAATAGACAAGCCAACATACACAAGTGACTTACCCAACTAATATCGCTGATGTATCTCGATTTGTATTACCAGTTAATTTTGGCGTGTTTTTTACTCATGACTCATAAAAATAAATTCTCCCCCAACTCACTCATATTTAAGTGTACCCATCGCAATATAAAAGTTCCAGATAAAGGTTCCAGCGTGGATAAAAGTTCCAGCGTAGTTCATACCTGATCGTACCTGATATGAATTTCGACAACTCACTCGTCCCATCCCCGCGAGAATAACCGATCCCTTTTTCCCGCTTTTTCCGCATTTTTGTGGAGGAAACAATTTTCCTGATCAATTCCGTTTCTGTAGTTGGGAACGCAAACAACACTAACATCACAATAATCAGTATTAGCTTTAATATGTTCAGCAGAAGTGCAGAGCCTTCGCTATACTTGGTACACTTTCATACCTATCCTCAGGGACAATTATCAGTAAGCCTCCGTAAGCCTACATCATACTTATTATATCTTACTTAAAAGCAGTGATTTTTTTATCTATTTTCCTTGATGTAGGGGCCTATAGTATTTTCTAAGACTTAAACCGAGACTAAAAGTTGTAATTAAGGAAGAGAAAAATTTTTAGGGGTAGTTCAAAATTTGACCACTAGATGGCGGTGGCGTTTTTTTTTTAGATTTTTTTTTTTTTTGTGGCCCAAACGGCGCGCCATAGTTACGGACTTGTTATCTGCTAGACCATGAAGAGGAATGGGTGAAAACAAAAATAAAGCCTAGATTTTTACTTGTTTCGCTACACTTTTCCCTCTAGTGGCAGAAAAAGGAACGAATCCTTTATTTTATCATGGTCTAAAAAATTTCTGCAGGGTCTTATGGGAGTAGCGTCTCCTCCTTTCCTCCTTCATGGTAATATTCTTCATCGTAGTCTACTCTGAATTCATCATCTTCCTCAGGATCAATCTTCTCCTTTTTAACAAACTTCCGTCTGGTGCACGCAAGGTGTAAGCGTCCGGCTCGAGGAAAACCGCTTCACCGACTTTGATATCCAATTCGTGCCAAGTTACGCTATCGAAACCTCCTGAATCCATCTTGTTGCCCAATTTAGTAAAATCCCGTTGGCGGATGACATCAAGACGATCACAGCAAGGACAACCTTTGATGTTGTCGACTACGTCCGGGCTTTCGGGTGGATCTTCAAAACGACCAGTTCTTCCATGGTAGAGATAGCGATACCAAAATGTGGTGTCAGAATGATCTTCTTCAGTTTGAAATAAAGATGGGTCATCTGATCCACCTACTGCTTTCCATTTGATTGGATCCACTTGCTTGTATTTGACGTTTACCCGCGTTTACCACTTTCACGACGGCAGACAGAAGCAAATCTTCGCAATCTTCGATTAAGACAAGCTCCCTTGGTTCGTCGCACGTTTCCCCCAGTACAGTGTCAGTTCCACGGCAAAACCAACGAGCGTGTAGAAATTGTTCCTTGCTCTTGCCATCTTCTCTTAAAGCTATGACTTCAGCTATATATATGGGAACGTTAGAATCATTCGGCTCGATGGTAACGTGGCCGCCAACAAAGATACGCATATCTCCATTGACAATCGCAGCCGAATAGAAAGTTAGGTCATTGACTATTTTCATTACTGGTTCATCCCATTGAATTTCGTAGGCGTGGCGCTTAACCGATTTTCCGCGATTTCCTATGGTCGACATCAAGACTTACCACCTCAATTTCCGTATCTAGGACAGCATCCAATTCGTCATCGTCGTCTGCCACTTGAACAGCTCTATTCGGATACTTGCGCAGAACACAACTTTGTTTGCTGCGACCGGAACCGCCAAATTTCACCATGTCTCGACAGAAATGACATTTACCGCAATCTGTTTGCTGGCAAGGAGCAGATGTTGGGCCAAATTTGGCCTCTCCTTGTTCCACTTGATCAAGGTCAAAGCTCTCAAAGACGTAACCAATCAAAGGCGTAGTAGTTGCTTTTGTCCAGTTGGTTCCTTTTTCGTCTTTGGGTTGGCGTCTCTTCTGTAATTTTCGGGTGGCTCTTCTCTTACCGAGTGTGATGCCCGTTAATTGAATCAAGCCAGAAAAAGGAGATCGGTTTTCGCGGTAACGACAATTTTTAAACAACATTTGACAAGAATATTGATGATGATGGTGTAGTTTATACTTCTTGGATTCTGCCTTTTCGGCACCAGCAAATTCCAACCCTGTTTATTGTAATTTGAATGAGTTCAAAGATGGTAGTTGAATAACAAAGATAGGATAGGCAAAGCAAGAAGTTGATTATTTCAAACATCCCCTTCCCACCAATAAAAACCTGTCGTATCGTTCTCACTTACGCATTTTCTCGCATCATCTATCCAACATATTATGTTACGCTACCTAAATTTCATCATTCCCATTCTAAACACACCCAAAACGTATGTAATTAGATTAGGGTGTTATTTTTAGCGTTAACTCGCCACTAATTTCAGTTGTTGTGTAACAATGCAGGGAGTAGCAAATAGGCTACAGTTCAACGTTAAAAATAAATAGAAAACAAATGGTACATAGCATTCCTTTCAATTCAGAATAGGCCAAAACTGTATTTTTATTTGTCATCATGAAACAATAAAGTATGACGGAATGAGAGAATAGAAATGGAATAAAAATGAACAAATGTACAAATGCGTGACGCAGAAATCCTTGTTAAAAGGCCGATGAAAAAAAAAGTTTTGAAAATCGTACGCCATATATACCAAGCAGTAAGAGGGCCATGATCTGGGTGGTACTTGACGTTTGCACCATCAGGTTCCAGCTGAGCATTCTCTTTCATTGTTTCAACACCACGCTCAAACTTGTTGGATCCCCATTTCTTGGAGACGTAAATCTATTTCCAAACAGGATTAAATGTAAGTAATTTGCATTCTTAACTTCTTTCACGAACAAAATACCTTTTGGCGACCAGGAAACTTGAACTTGGCTCGGCGATGTGATTCGATGACAGCAGCCTTGTACTTTGTCAGAAGAGCGAATGCTCATGATGGGTTGTCCAATATTCACGCGGGCAACAGTACCTTGGGGTTTTCTAAAGGCACCTCTCATTCCTGTTTGGAGCCAATATTTTAAATTAATTAACAACTTAGAAAAAACATGAAAAATTCAACAATTTCATGTAATATACCTATCAGCTCCAGCAAAACTTAACATTTTATTGATGTGGATGACATGGAAAGGGTGCACTCGCATTCTGATGTGGAATTCATCCTTACCACAATGCTTCACCAAGTACTGGAATACAAAAATGACATTAGAACTATCTTAAAACATTTTATTACTAGGGACTTACCTTGTTAGCGCAAATACGGCCAGCTTCCAAAGCTTTGTTTATTTGCTTGTTTTATTTGGAATTCGTGGACGTTTCAAAAATGAGCTCACACACAGGAACAGCTGCATCTTTAAAAATTTGTCAATTATAATAAAAAGTTGTAAAATATTGACTGTACTTAAGGAAAACCTTATAAATACAATTCCATGTCAGTATTCACAATATATGTGTCTGCAGAAGTAAACACAAAGGCTGCAAGTTGTCGTAAGAGAACATTATTCAGGTCACGAACTGCATCACTTATGGCACAATCAATTTCAATAAGCTGGTTGTTCAGACCTGGATATAAATATTAATTAAAACATTGAACAAAGAATACAATGAGTTTGCTAGCATTACCTTGTGTTCCTTGGACATTCATGTGGCCTTATTCAGAATATGAGTAGGCAGAAATACACACAAAGGCTGCAAATTGTCGTAAGAAAACATTATTCAGGTCACGAACTGCATCACTGATTGCACAATCAATTTCAATAGACTGGTTGTTCAGACCTGGATAGAAATCTTAATTAAAAGCATTGAACAAATAACACAATTTAAAAGCATTGAACAAATAACACAATGAGTTTGATAGCGTTACCTTGGGTTTCTTGGACATTCATCTGGGAACAGTTTTGATTTTGATTTTCTGTGACATTCTCAGTTTCAATAACTCATTTTTACAGGCCTTTCTGTCTTCAGATCCCCTACAATATCGAACACCATCATTCTCCCAAATTTACGTGAGCTCATTTCTTTCCTTTTTAATTTCAGCAAACAAATTCAACAAACAAATTCGCTGTCATCCGAGCTGGTGGCAATAATTCATCACCTGTTGGTTTTATGAAAGGCCGCGTGAAAGTCCGCGATGACATTCCTCGGCCTTGTTTAATTGCCATGCCACAGATCCATCTACCGGGAGAAAAACACAACTCGGAAAAGCGATTCTTTTTCAGATTAATATCACGGCGACGTCGTTCATCCAATCAAAGCGGGACCGCGACGTTGCTCCGTAATATTATCTCCTCTACAAGACGGACATGATTTGCATACCGCCAGTGTCACCCCCACAAAACGTATAAAACATTAACGAAACCCCTTTCAGAAAATCAGTTTCCCTATCTCGCTGAGAGGAACAGCGCCATCTCGGTGAGGGAAATCAACGAAAAACCCCGAAATCAGCCCAATCGAGCCGTAGGTCGAGAAGGGGAAAACGTCACCGTAGCGTTCGAAGAGTTGGTGGTGGTGGGGTGGTGGATGGGATGGGGGAAGGTCGTTTGGCGATAAGATCCCTATCGGGAAATTCCTTTCTTTGGACTTGAATTAATTTTCATAGATAAACTAGATATGATTAATTATTTAAAATAACTGGAGAAGACGCGTGCCTTAAAGTGTAGTATTCTAGAACATTTCCTTAATTGGAAAAGTATTACTAGGGTAAATAAATCTAAAACCCCCTTTTTTCCTATCTCCCCCTGCAATCGAAACCCTCCTGGATTTTTTTAAATTTGGCAACGCAGCATCCGAATCTGGTCTATCCCAGTATCCCCGTAAAAAATGCTTCTGACGTAGAAAATGAATAATCATAAAATCATAAACGTGTCAAACTTACTTACATTTTTTTTCGTTATTTAGAAACTTACAACTCTACACTAAAAGATTGGAAACTTCATCGATGTCGCATTTACTAGTCCGATTGGATTAACTTTTTATACTTCAACAAATTGATACTTTTTTCTTCGTGAGCTTTATTTGCTATCAACGTTGTCCTACCTAAACTCCCCTCAAAAAATTAATGTTAGCTAATTATGTATGTATTTTAACGCATTAAATTTTGAAATATATAATTTTTGGAAAAAGAGCTTTGTTTCTAATATTTATGGCGAAACGTAATGAAGTAATATATGAAAAGTAACAGTAACACCCTTTTTCCTACCCGAAAGTTGCGTCCGTGTTTTACACAGCGTTTGTACGGGGAAATGACAGAACCGAAAATCGCTGCCGCTCGTGAACAACCTCCGCATCGTTCACACTACAGCCTTTTTTATCGTTTTACGTTATGTACTGTATATTAGTTTAAGCAACCGTCAAGTCGAAGGTGGCGTTGTTTTCCAATGTGTAAACCGGCCGTTGCTGAAATCAAATTTTGTGAACGATGGCGATGCTAATGCGTCAAAATCCCATTATAAAAAGAAATAATACCATTTGAAATTCAATTTAATAGTAGGTTTCGAGTTTCGACAATGGATCAAAATATAAAAATGACTATGATAAAAAAAACGTATGATTTCCTCGAAATCATACGTTTTATCTAGCTATTCCGAGATTTCCGATTTGACGAATTACGTTAAAGTTTGAAAATGAGGAACGAAATTTGTAGAAAATCTTTTTCTTTTCACTCTGTGCAGATTTAGCCCATAGTTCAGCCTCTTTGTTCTTTACTTGTTTTCTATTCATCTCATCCTGTCACGTTATTTTTATTTCTGTCAAACTGTCAAATGCGCTTATTAGGCCTACTACACCATGGACTACTCTAACATAAGGACGGGACTCTTTGCCTATGTCGCCGTGTTAAAGCTAGTCGGGTGGGTTTTTTCAGGGGATAATTAATGGAAAATATCAATAAATGCAGTTTTTTCCGCTGATTTCAACTGTGTTTAGAAATCTTAGTAAAAAAAACTAATTAATAAGGTATTCTAATTTTACTTTCAGGAGTAGGGGTAAAAGGACAAAACACCGGTGCCATCTACCGATGGTAATAAAGCAGTAAGGAAAGGTGACCAAAGTGTTTGTTTTGAATACAACCTGGTCTCCATTGGCGCGCCAGAACGTGACGGCCTTCGCTTCGCTCTGGCGCGCCAGAGCACGACGTCAACCATTTGTTCCTTTTTCCTCTCGCAAAGCATAGGCAGTATCACACTGTTGCACGCTCGCAGCGGCGGAATCGCTTCAATTATTTCGATTTATGTTATTATTTCTCGTCTTATCAATATCTAAAAATATAAATCTTTTTTCTCTGTTCAAATTCGTTAATCAAATTTCATTTTTGTTGCAAAATATAAAATTCCAAAATAGACACAAAATACAGTTGCTTTTTAGTATCATTCCTGTGTATTCAACTGCAACTGTCAGGTGTCAAAATATTAGCAATTTAGGATAATTACAATTCAAATTAAAAATCTCACACTTCAGTTCTCAAATTACAATTCTCAAATTGCAATTCTCACCTCAAATATCATCTCCTCTCATGGAATTTACACCACAACAAAGTGCTTCAACAACCCGTCTGAAGTTATGCAAGGAGTATTTTCCAATGTCCCCTGATATGTTCAATGCAACAGGTAATTGATTGTTATATCCGCGTGTTATGTTTTTTAATAGTGATTAATAATCTACCCTCTCCCTCTTGATATAAAGACTCAGATGAAGAAGGCTCATTATTTGCCGATGGTTCTGCCAACTCATGTTCTTCAAATCAGACAAGTGGAGATATCGAAGACAAAGAAGTAAACTATTACAAACAGTGACATGATTTGATTATACATGTGTGTTTGATTTTTCAGGTTGCATCTCTTCGAAGAAGAATTCAAGTGTTGGAGGTGGAAAACAGGTCCCTTTACAGAAAAATTGACGATATGGAAAAGAAGATTGCAGAACACAATAAAGTGAATGCTAAGAGATCAAGAACAAGTCATTTATTGGTAATATAGTTGTAAAACATTTATTTTCCTATTTTCATTCCTGTAAATTTCAAGGTTCCTTTACTACACGCATCGACTGTGGAAATTGAACCATTGAACGCCGTTACTTGAAAGTTCCACTCGGTCAGAGTAAAGGTGATCTGGTTCAGAGTGTCTTGTCCGGCTCTTGCCCATCAAATGAGCCCCCTAAAGCACTGCTAACATGGGGTGAGGCCGTCAAACGTTGCGAAACAGCCACCCAAGTCTCCATGTGTTTTTATGTTCTGGAAACATCTGTGGCTTGGAACAAATCTATCATGAAGGCCCAATTCAACAATAATTTTGTTGGCTAACCCATCTTTGTTATTCAACTACCATCTTTGAACTCGTTCAAATTAGAATAAACAGGGTTGGAATTCAAAGTGTTTTTATCATTTATTTGAATGGAATAATATAAGTTTGGTAAGGCACAGTGGAAATGTTTTCAAATGTTGATGATTCTTCCCGAATACATGGTGCGCATCTCTGCAGCTGAACAACTTACTCGTCAACTCGGCTGTTTTATAATGCTGCTCTCTTATTTTCTTCTTCTTACATTTGCAATCGCGCGTCTTGTATTCCATTCTATTCCATTCTTCCTTCTTTTCTTTGGGATAACAGACGTGGCACTCCCACTGGGACAACTTCTCGGCAGCAGTGCCCTATTATGTCATATAGACGGGCGTCTTCCTCTCTATGTATATAACGAGGTGTCGGTGTCTCCTAATCTGCTCCTCTTTTCTTTGTCCTCTTCTTTTTTACTCTGACGCAGCTGAAATCTTCTTCACTTCATCGCGCATCCCCTTTACATCCGCTTTTAGTGTCGTGTTTACTCAAACACGTTCTGCCGTTAACTGCTCAGCTCTCCTACTCAGCAATCCGCGCTGCACTTGATACAGAGACTGACGTATTCACCTGGGAATCATGTTGAATCAAGTGAAGTCTGAAAACAAAGATTGCAACAGCTGTCACTCACCGATAGTTTCCGTTTCACTTTGAAGCTGCAGAACCAAATGATCCAGTTTCTGTTTTATAGTAGCCATTGAACGTTTTATTTGCTTTCTAATTGTTCGTAGTGAAAAAGAAGTATATGAAAGCGCATAAGATGCCTGGTCGTAAGCGATACAAACTAGTTGTCAGCCGAAAGAGAAGTGTTTTATTTTATGACAGTAATTTACTCCCTTGTACGGAACTGCCTATTTTTTAAAATGATTAATTTGCAGCTATAATATATCAAAAAATTCGTTAAACATCGCGGAATTTAATAGTTGTTGAGGAGATCTATCTAAATCTATGAAATTTATTATAAAAATGTGAAAAATATAAGTTTCTCGTACAAAAGTTCTTCAGTTTTGTCAACCGAGTCGCGTACAGAACCAAGTCGCTATAAAAGTACAAGTAAACAAAATCCGTTTTCATGGGATTTTGATATTATTGACATTTTTGTTATAAACTTTTCATAAGTAGATAGATCTCATCAATAGCTATCGAATGATGTAAAGTTTTAGGAATTTTGATGCATATTTAATCTGTAAATTAATTATTGAAAAAAATAGACAGTTCCGTACTAGTGAGTAATTTACTACCATAAAATAAAATTTCAATTTACAAGTTATTAAATTGAATTACACGTTATATTTTCACAGAAAAATACGTATTCGATAAAAAGCTATCATATGACATAAATTTCAATTGAATCAGAGCTATATAAAAATTTTAAAAATTATTTTTTATTAGATTTTGACTCCTTCTTCCGCTTTCGCTATAGTCCAAAACTGGCAACATTGCTTTCATCAAATGCTTGCAATGGCTGTCTGCTAGAAATTACATCAAAATTACAATCAAATTAAAATTCTCAAATTACAATTCTCATCTCAAATTACATGTCATCTCATGGAATTTACACCATAACAAAGTGCTTCAACAACCCGTCTGAAATTATGTAAAGACTATTTCCCAAAATCCCCTGATATGTTCAATGAAACAGGTAATTGATTGTTGTGTCTGCGTGTTATGTTTTAAAATAGTGATTAATAATCTACCCTCTCCCTCTTGATATAAAGACTCGGATGAAGAAGGCTCATTTACCGATGGTTCTGCCAACTCATGTTCTTCCAATCCGACAATTGGAGATACAAAAGCTGATCAGAACAACAATCGTAATCAAAATGAAGTAACCAATTGCAAACATTGACATGTATATAAGATGAATCATTAACATTTGAAAACATTTCCAATGTGCCTTACCAAACCTATCATATTATTCCATTCAAATAAATAATAAAAAAACACTTTGATTTCCACCTCTGTTTATTCTAATTTGAACGAGTTCAAAGATGGTAGTTGAATAACAAAGATGGGTTAGGCAACAAAATTATCGTTGGCTGAAAATCGTACGCCACTTATATCAAGCAGTAAGAGGACCATGATCTGGGCGGTACTTGACGTTTGTATCAGGTTTCAGCTGAGCATTCTCTTTCATTGTTTCATAGACTCCACTCTCACTTCGATGACAGCAGCCTTGTACTAATTGTCAGAAGAGCAAATGCTCATGATGGGTTGTCCAATATTCACGTGGGCAACAGTACCTTGGGACTTTCCAAAGGGACCTCTCATTCCTGTTTAGAGCCTATATTTTAAATTAATTAACAACTTTGGAAAACATGAAAAATTCAACAATTTCATACAATATACCTATCAGCTCCAGCACAAGTTAACATTTTGTTGATGGGGATGACATGGAAAGGGTGCACTCACATTCTGATGTGGAATGCATCCTTACCACAATGCTTCACCTCGTACTGGAATACAAAAATGACATTAGAACTATTTTAAAACATTTTATTACTAGGGACTTACCTTGTTAGCGCAAATACGGCCAGCTTCCAAAGCTTCGTTTATTTGCTTGTTTTATTTGGAATTCGTGGACGTTTCTCTTTCTTTTTTCTTTCCTTCTTCATCTCAATAACTGGATCCATTTTTTATATTTTACAATTTGGATGTGTACAATTGACACTTGACAGTTGCACTGGAATAAACAGATGAGTTAAGAATTGTAATTTGAGAATTGAAGTGTGAGATTTTTAATTTGAATTGTAATTATCCTAAATTGCTAATATTTTGACACCTGACAGTTGCAGTTGAATACACAGGAATGATACTAAAAAGCAACTGTATTTTGTGTCTATTTTGGAATTTTATATTTTACAACAAAAATGAAATTTGATTAACGAATTTGAACAGAGAAAAAAGATTTATATTTTTAGATATTGATAAGACGAGAAATAATAACATAAATCGAAATAATTGAAGCGATTCCGCCGCTGCGAGCGTGCAACAGTGTGATACTGCCTATGCTTTGCGAGAGGAAAAAGGAACAAATGGTTGACGTCGTGCTCTGGCGCGCCAGAGCGAAGCGAAGGCCGTCACGTTCTGGCGCGCCAATGGAGACCAGGTTGTTTGAATATGCCACTTGCAGACCAAAACTCTTAAGAGCTTAGGGTACCTGGTTCATAGATGGCACCGGTGTTTTGACCTATTTCAAATTTTCCGTAAAGTAATTTGAAATATCTCTATAACCATACATTTTTGGTATAGGGACATTAGGTAAAACAATAACTATTTTTAAATTTCGATTCCGATTCTACCGGAAAAAATTTTACATGGCCGACATAGGAAAGGCCGAAGTGTCCCGTCCTTATGTTAGAGTAGTCCATGACTACACAAGTCCAGAAGCAGACGAATATTTTTGACGTTTTGTAAAAATAATTTTCAGTAAGATTCTGTTTTCAGCCTCAAAAATAGTCTTTGGTAGATATATGATGACTTCCAAGGGAAATCCTCATCCATTTGTTTATTGGGCCCAAAATACTTCGCATGTTTTATTGCGCGTTGATCTAAAAGACGTGAAGGTAATTATTTATTTTGATTTCGCTAGTTGTTTTGCATCTGTTGACTGCTGCTGCGTTCAAGCAATATTTTACAAACCAAATTGCACTGATAGTTTTTTTATTTTTCTCTTTGTTTGATATTATGAAATTAGGATCCTGATGTGCAAGTTAATGAAAACCATATAAAGTTTTTAGCAGTTGGTGTAGGTGCCAGAGGAACTCAACTTTATGAGTTTGAATTGGAATTGGGGGCTAATATAGCCCCAATGGTATATGAAAGTTATTTCTATTCTTATTATTATGCTTGATTTTGGTTATGAATTGTTCTTGTTAAACTCTTAGTCTAGTCAGTATAGGGTTACTGCCAGGCAGATTGATATCAGTTTGAAAAAACAAAGTGATGGGTGGTGGCCAAAACTTACTGGATCTAGTATGAAACCCACCTGGCTAAAGGTATTACAACAGAAGCACTATTCAATACAAAATATTAAAATAAGATAAATAACCCTTTTTTTTGAAGATTGATTTTGATAAATGGAGGTCTGAAGATGATGATGAAGCAGGATTGAACATATCTTCAAACAAATCAGATGAGCTTGATGCTGAAAATGTAGTTGCTGATCACATGAGTTTTAATTTAGAAAATCTTAGGAAGACATACTTGTTTGTCTATAACTTATGGCAATTTCTTGGATTTACATATATATTTTCCACTTTGATTTTCAAATACTCAAAATTGGGGTCTGGTAAGTTTATTAAAATATATTTAGAGTATACAACACAAGAAAGCATTTATGCAAATTATGCCCTTTATTTGACATTTCTTTTGGGAAAAACTTCAACTTCAAGTGATATTAGATATGCATGAGTTTAAATGAAAATTTAAATTAATTTGACAAAAAAAGAGCACTATGTATAGATATTTCTCTTGTGTGTAACTTGACTGTAGCCTATATGTCAAATGGTCAGAAAGATATTCAAGCATAATATTATATATAATTTTTTTTTCTAGATTTTATACCAGTTGCATACCAATCTGTTCATTACCCACTCAAATTTTGCCAACTTATGCAAGCATTAGAAATTTTTCATCCTTTATTTGGCTATACTAAAGGAAGTGTATTGGAGCCAACAGTACAAGTTGGTGGAAGATCCATTATACTGTTTTGCTTGATTGAAGCTGAAAACAGAATTCAAGATAAACCAGTTATTTTCTACTTGATACTATGTTGGTCAGTCATCGAGCTCTTCAGGTAATGGATTGACATTTTCGTTTTACGTTAAAGTATGTATTTATTCTGATTAAATTACGTTTATAGATATCCTTACTATATGACGAGAGTATACGACAAAGATTTCGGTATCATCACTTGGTTGAGATACACGGTTTGGATACCTCTTTATCCGCTTGGTTTTTTATGTGAAGGAATTGTTATCCTACGGTACGTACTGACTTTTAAAAGAATATGAAGTTTTTATTCATATTTTTTTCTCCATTATTAGGAACATTCCATATTTCGAAGAAACCGGGAAATTCTCAGTCGGCTTACCGAACAAGTGGAATTTTTCATTTCATTTCCCTACTCTGATGAGGATGTATCTTTTGTTTTTCTTTTTACCTGCTATGTACACAATGATGTCATACATGTCAAAACAGCGCCAAAAAAAGCTAAAAGTAAGGGATAACTCAATTCCCTCCAACAAAATAAAAATGAATTAAATAATTTAGTCTTTTTTCGTCTGTGTAAGAATTGAGTAATGTCCTGCATAATAAATTGTGTTGTAGCGCTTATAATTTGGAAAGCAGAAATTAATACAATCGATAATTCATATCATTATAAACATTCCGAAATTTTGGCACGATAACAATTTCATTTAAACAGCGGAATGACATTCAAATACTCTCCAAAATCTATCAGCCAATAAGACAATTAATTCCTCTTAAACTATAAAGATAAAATAGAAATAGTTGCTTTTGATAAAGTATCAAACAAAGTTGAAAATTAATTTAGATAGAGAACGAAAATTTGAAAATTGTGCTTTTTAACGTTGGAATAAAAAATGCTATCAATATTTAGGGGGTGATTTGTTCAAGAATCAACATCACCCGCAAGTTGGTAATGTTGTTTTCTAAGAGCTGACAGTCGGAGACGTTCTTTTTCCAGTAAAGACTGGAACTCCAAAACTTTTACTTGCGACTCCATTTCTAGTCGTTTCGCTTGATGAAGTGTCAAATGCGCGAAGTCCAGAACCGCTGAATGAGGAATAAAAATAACTGATAATAGCCGTTTAAAATAATAAAAATAAATTCATTTTTTTATTACTTGATTCTTCTACAAGTTCTGCGCAGTGTTTAGCTGTCGCAACTACTCCTCCAGTAGCCAATGAAACAGCTTTAGAGGATTCAGCCAATGCTTGAAGATTTTTACTTTGGAGTTCTGCTTTAACGCGGCTTGCGAACACCAGCTGAGCCGTTGAGGCAGCTATTTCCTGGGATGCCACTGTTAATTGTTCAAATTTAGCTTGCCCTTTAACTACATTATCTGCTGCGTCTCTGTTGATAATTACATTGTTTTTAAATGAATACTAAAAAGAAAACGTATGAATGAATGCTCTCACGTTAATAGTTTTGCTCCAAACCCTACGGCCTTAGCTGCCGAAAGTAGACCTTCCGTCCACCGATGATTCCGTTTATAGAAGTCTCTTGCAGAAGCAGATCCTGTGCAGGAATAAAGAAAAGTTTCGTTTTATAACTGTATTTTAATTAAGGTGTTCCACTTCAACCTTTGCCGCGCGCAACTATTTCTTCTTGAAGAACTTTTGCTTTTTTTATCAGGTCGACAATAGCTTTCATCAATGCGGTACACGAGTCTAACACCTTTTCGCTGACTTCTAATTTTACTCCAGTGTGAGATTGTTTAGATCTATCCCACAATTTTTCAATTCGCGAAGCTGCCTCTTCGATAGCTCGTTCCATAGCTACTAATTCAGTTTCTAGTTCTTCACCAACATTATCTTGTTCAACATTGGCCTTTAAAGTTGCAGTTACAGCATCAACTAGATTGTCTAAATCTCGCAGAGCGTTTCCAACCTTTTAAAATCATGTTCATGCAAATTCGTGAATTAAATCATCTGATTTTTAAAAATAAACACAATACGTACCGAATTAGAATTCGAATTGATTTCTTCATTTTGGAAAGGTTTCTGAAGAACTCCAAAGAAGAGAGCGGTAGCTTTTCCAGCAGAAACACATTTTTTCAGCATATCATCAACTTTTTCAATGTCAGTTAGACTATGGGCCAGCTGCTGTCCATGAAGCAACACAAAACCAATTGACTGAGCAAAAGGAAACAGTAACGGTATTGTGCGGGATGCGACATCTTCACTTTTGTTGCTGATACAATATTCATTCAAAGATTTCGATAATGTTTCCAACAGACATAAGGCGCCTTTAATTGTAAATCCACCATGATCTATAATGGAATTAAAAAATTTTTTATTCTAACATCAAATGTAATGATTTCAAAGAATTTAATGATAGAAAATGTACCTTGAAGGTTTAAAGCAAGAATAGGGGGTTTTGATAAGTCTGCAACACATTTCTCCAAATATTGCTCTGCCTTTAAAGAGCAATCAACTGTTTAGTTTCAGAAAAACATATAAATCAATGAAAGTAAATTATAAAAATTTTTATTGGAATTCATCTTAGTAAGCCTACTTAAAAGCTGGTGGAATAAATTGATGGATTCAAGTTTGCTAGCTTGAAGCATTGATTTATAGTGAACTGTCAAGAAATCATTCTGCTGTAGCAACTTTTGAATTTCCTCTTGCAAATTACATTTCTCTTTTTCAATTTGTTGCATTTGCTGCTCCAACTTACTAGCACTTTCCTGTATTATAACGAAAACGAAATTTCTTAATTATTTCTTGCTAAACTCACCGCTAAAAAGACATACCTTAATGTACTGCATTTCATCGTTTTCTTTGGTTTTAAGCTCCAACGCAGCGTTCAATTGTTGAACTTCAGCTAATAACTTAGTGTTTTCCTCCTCCATTTCAAGACATCTCCCTTTCATTTCTGTAACTTTTAGTTCAGTCGTTGATATTAATGCCTAATGAAAAAATGGGAAAAATATCGTATTATGGAATGAGATGTCTGAGAATGATTCTGTTCTACAAATAAAAAGGGCAAAATTACATTTAATTGGTTGTTAGACTCTAGCAGCTCAATTTTCTCATCGCCAAGTAACTGGATCTTGGCAGCCTCGGCTGCTTTAAGCGTGATAAGCTCGTTTTCTACATCTTTAAGACTGGTCTTAGATAACTCTAGTGAATTTTGGAGTTCACACTTCTGCTGTAGCAACTTTTGAATTTCCTCTTGCAAATTACATTTCTCCTTATCAATTTGTTGCATTTGTTGCTCCAACTTACTAGCACTTTCCTGTATTATAACGAAAATGAAATTTCTGAATTATTTCTTGCTAAACTCACCGCTAAAAAGACATATACCTTAATGTTCTGCATTTCATCGTTTTCTTTGATTTTAAGCTCCAACGCAGCGTTCAATTGTTGAACTTCAGCTAATAACTTAGTGTTTTCCTCCTCCATTTCAAGACATCTCCCTTTCATTTCTGTAACTTTTAGTTCAGTCGTTGATATTAATGCCTAATGAAAAAATGGGAAAAATATCGTATTATGGAATGAGATGTCTGAGAATGATTCTGTTCTACAAATAAAAAGGGCAAAATTACATTTAATTGGTTGTTAGACTCTAGCAGCTCAATTTTCTCATCGCCAAGTAACTGGATCTTGGCAGCCTCGGCTGCTTTAAGCGTGATTAGCTCGTTTTCTGCATCTTTAAGACTGGTCTTAGATAACTCTAGTGAATCTTGGAGTTCACACTGTATTTTGTTGCTTTGTTCGAGGGAAACGTTGGCAGTTGAAAGCTTTTTGTCTACTTCAGCTTTTTGACGTAGTAATTTGATGTGTTCATCGCGCAATTTTTGATAAACATCTTTCAATTTTACAAATTTATCTTCCCATCCTTTTGCTCTTTTCCCCATTTCCTAAACAAAATTCATTGTTTAAAATTAGAACTGATAGGTATTTCTATAAATTACATCTAATTGCAATTGGACGACTGATCCCATTTGAGCCGATTGCGCTGCCTCGCTTAGTTTCCGTTCAATATCTTCCTTGTCCTTCTGGGCTTCTTCTATTTCGTTTTCTTTTTCGGACAAACGCATTTCCAAATTAAGTAGTTCTTGTCGAAGAATTCTATTTTCTTGATTATATTCGGTACGAACTTTCCTTAGTTCTGCTGATAATTGTTCCAATTGATGCAGAAGATGTTCTATATAGCGATCCCTGAAAATATAGCTTATTAAACCAAATCGATTTTTCTTTACCCATAGCAAATCTCAAACCTTTCTAGCAATAAATCAGGAGAGCAGTCGTTCCTTTCCGGTATGTCAGATTCCAACTGAACTAGTGTTTCTTCGACTTGCGGTGGCTGAAGAGCTTCGTTTGGTAAAATTACAACCGGTGTGACATGACGACTTAACTCGCTGGATATCAAAAAATTTGGTGGACTCTGTAAAAAAAAAAAAAAAAAAAAATATGATCGTTTTCATAACGTGCGTAAAATGAATGAAATATGGCACAATCCCAAATGATACCTCATCCAAGTTTGGTACTTGGATTAATGTTTTGAAATATTGAAGAGTACTAGATTGTAAGTAAAACTGCCGCAAAGCCTTAAATTGCTTTAGAAATCTGATGCGGTGTCCCTCCAATGTGTCAGGGGGGAGACCTATACAATTCAATTAATTTAGACTTCCCCTTTTAAATAAAAATTTTTCTTAGCAATAGCCTACAATTATGTAGTTTAAAAAGAAGCTTCACGATGAAATCATAGACTTGGGAAGAATCTTGAATGCAGGGAATAAGGGGAGCCAGCCGACATTGCCCAGCATTCGTCATGGAATTAGATCGCGACATATCCAAAGAACCAAATACTATCGGGGTAAAAAAAATACTCGATAGGGAAGGTTTTATACAAAATGTTAACTGTAGGCATAGCCGTTACCAGCTGTTTGTAGGGCAAGAATCTCATCCATATAGTCCAGCAACTCAACTGACAACTGAAAACTAGCAACATAAATAATAAATTACAATAATAAGCCTTGTTTCATAAAAAAAAAACCAACAGAAAACAAATATGGATTTTACTATTTTAGATCAGTTTCTCCTCACTTGGCTTAGAAAAAAAACCCCCAGAATTACAAATTATTTTCCCTCTGTTTTTCTACACAAGCGTAATAACACGAAAAATAACATGATCAACCACCTTTACCAAACACACTTACTATAAATTTACGTCATGTTCGCAAACTGCCTCAATTTCCTCATCCTTAATCATTAGATTTCCAGGAAATTTTGGATTTCTTCGATGAAAGTCAAGCTTCACCACAAGAAGTCGACAGTACAAATTTATCAACTTTCCGTATCCATCTTTAAAAATTCCCTTTAAATTTAAAGAAAAAGGGAAATCATAAAACTGATGCAGTATGCATAATAAATAATATGGCACTTATGAAAATAACTAACCCATAATTTTCCCTTGTCCACCAAAAATTCTCTGTGTTGCTGTGAATCTTTCTGTAAATAATTAAATAATGTTAACAAGTTCATTCAACAATTTGACTAGAGCTTACCAAAACATTTGGATGTCCCTCACGCAAAATTTTATGTAGAGTATGACAGAATTTCCATGCAACAATTGGATTTGAATGAATGGGTAGTCTAAGAATTATGGACCAAAAAGTATGGCTTCCTTTTCCTTGAAATGTGCCAATGATCGCACCTTATTTAGAAAATATAAATTATTTAGATGAATGTGTAATACATTCTTAACAGCAAACACAACTTACTGCGAACATGTTTGGATTTTACAGGCACTTCAGATTCATTCACAGCCTTGCTGACAGCTAAGGTCTAGACAATTAAATAAAATGTCATACATAATGTAATTAAAAAACCTAAAATGCAATACATTTTTATTTTTATATAATGATTATCCATATTTGCTATAGATGGTTAAATTGTAATGCATTCCACCAACCTGTGTTTTTTCAAAGTTTTCTCGTTCCTGATCTGTATTTAAAGATAACCAACGAGAATTATTTGTATGTTTTTAGTTTTCTAAACAAAGATTTGTCGAAACTTTACCAAGAGAAGTTCGAGAACGATTAGGAGGCAAAGTGCGACCAGCCATAATTACTTTACTTATTATGTTACTAAATGTTAACGTGACGGTCGTGACCCGCCCAAGATCAAGCAACTATGGCAAAAGCTATTTCCGGCTATGACTTGCACCTAGTTAAGGAAAAGAAAGATACAATCTACTTGCTAAACGGAGTTTATTCATGTCATTTGACAAACGCATGTATACACCACATACACAGTTACAAACTAGCCTATATATGTATCTAAGGGGCCACCCTAAATCGTCATCGTCATCGTCATCGTCATCGTCTGTTTATGTACTAAACTGCGGAATGCAGTGTGGAAATCATGAAATGGCCACCAGTTGTCGTTACCGGGATATGCCGACACTTCGAACAGTCGATTTACTCGGATTTAGTCACTTTTACGTTCATTTTGTTATTCAAAATATTGCGCAATCATTTAAAAGTTTAAAAAAATTAGGAAATGCTTATCGAAGGAAAGTCCACTATCGAGTCACTTCTACAATCCAACATATCTTATTTTTATTTAACTATTATATATTGGCTGGGTATCTACCGACGAACGCTAGTTATAACTACTCTAACTGCTATATACATTTTTATATATCATTATATATAATTTTATATAATATCTTTATATATTTTTATATATAATTATATAAGGTTTATATGCAGTTATATGAGGTTTTCTATACAAGCATCTACTAGCAAGCGCAGCAGTAGCATACGCAAAGAACGCACAAAGCAGCAGTAGTATGCTACATAAATATTTACATACCATTATATACGATTATATATAATGGTATATATACAGGCATTATAAAATTATAAAAGAATATATATAATTATATATAATGTTTTCTTCTATTTACGTAACATTATATATTTTTATATAATTATAGAAAGCGACCAAGATTATCGTTAGAATCACGTTGAAATAAATATTTAAAAATATATAAGAAATATAAGAAATACTGCACCATTGCACCATTATGCCCAGTGTATAAATATCGGTGCGAAAATTACAAAATTTAATTTGATTTATTGATTCGATATTATTTATTTGAATTAAGCATTCGCATTATTATTTGTTTATTCATTAGCATAATTAATTACGATTTATTACATAGAATCACATTTCTGTTACCTTCTGCACGAAACGACAAAAAAAAATGGCATCTAGTGGCTGCCTCTGGTGGCTTCCACAGCGCCTCCCACATTTTAGCCCCCTAAGAACAGACGATGACGATGACGATGACGATGACGATTTAGGGTGGCCCGTATCTAAGTGTATATTGCCTGTCAAAGCCTGAAAGCCAGCGGTAAAATCTATTGGCGCCACGACAGATGTCGTGACGTGACGGCCAAACCAAAATTGTCTAATGCCACGACAGGTAATTTTTCACGCTGGTCTCGAGGCAATATATGAGTTTCACATTTGCAATATGTGAAAATTCTCCCTTTTGATCTGTGAGTATACCGGTTTACATAAAAAGAAAAGATGTTGAGATGACAAAAAATTGATGTGTTTGACTCGACTGTTAATTTACACTATTTTTTTTGGTGGTGGCCACACTTAGTGTCTTAGTCCAGCAGGACTCCAGGATTTGCCGATTTGGTCTTTGAAAATTCAGTTTTCGAAAATATCCACCGTAATCGTTCATCATTGTCATCATTGTTATGCCAAGGCATGGCCAAGGCCTACTAGTACAGACAAAATGATTTTTTTTTATTTTCCAAGATAGAACAAATTGTATAATGATATGTTTTAAATGAGCTGTATTTATTATAGTCTAATTAAGCTAGGATAACCCCCCCCCCCCCCCCCCCCCACGGGAAATTTATATTTTTATTGAAATTCAAAAAAATAGCCACATTGGAAAATAACTCCTCCCATTGGTGGCGCAGCCAATGAGATGGTTACCAGACGTTTAGGCCAACCTATAGAACAATCAGCGGTGGCCATATAGAATTGAGAATCCAGTTAATTTCTACATACTTGCATAAGCGAAAAGGTGCGCCACTTGTCGTTGCTTTGATTTTGTCAAAGGCAGATTCAATTCGGTTAGCAGGCAACAAATTTAGGCATAGCAATCTACGAACAATTTTCCTAACAGAAAAGGAACTCTTATAGCTACAATATGAATTGCGTAATAAATGTCGTATAGGCCTCAAACGGATTGTGCAATTGGCCTGAACGGTAGCGCCATTGGCCTAAAAGGCTGCCACCTGGCAGGGAGAAATTTCAGGCCGTAGAAAACTGGCCTAAACGTCTGGCCTAAAAACGCCTAAAAAGCATGTTTGTGTTTTGTGTTTTAGGCTCAGGCCTAAAACGTTCCGGCCTAAACGGTTGGCCTAAACGTCTGACACCCAATGAGATTACTTGCATTTCCCGAAAAATTTGTATGAAACGACAGAAACACAGATAAAGACCACTGGTTCGACATGTCCACGATATAATGGGAAAGGTACACTCTCGCGCCATCCCAGTCTCTTGGAAGGAACGGCGGGTGTTCAGTACAGGGTCCCAAGATTCCTCGCAAGGTTCGCTAGTATAGGAGGACCATCGCCTCTCGGGGGATAGTAAAAATTGGGGTTTTTCGTTCATAATATAAAAAATTACCAACCAATTCGTCCAGAAATTGATTTTATTAAAGCTTAATTTAATTCCCTATCCTTCAATACCTAATTCATCTAGTTTAGGCAATTTTTTCATTGTTAAATTTATGATTGAAAATCGCAATTTTTCGAAAATTGCGCCTTTTGCAACATTGCCTATTTTTCAATATCACGTTTGTAATCTCTACTAGTGATAAAAACTTCTTGTAAAATAACACGCTGTATATTTAACCTCGGTCGGAATTACAAAACACGCCCTACCACGAAGTCGCTGGTTTTCGAGAAGAAAACCGGGATATTGAGAAATTGGCAATTATTTTACGAAACCTAATAGTCGAGGGTAATTAATTTTTAACCTCGGACAAAATGTAACATGACATTTTTTAAATGAGCTTTATTATTTTAGGGTTTAGGATGTTACATATGAAATCTTCCGTGAAAATATTAAAAATTTCTTTAAAAAAACGAAGTTGAAATTGAAAATCTTTTATTTTTGTATAAATATGGTACTTCTAATTATAAATAAATTTTTTTTTAAATTTCCACGTGTTCTACGTCTTTTACTTTATAACTTATCAAATTTTTATTAAAATCGGGTGTAAAATAGGTTAATTATGAAAAAAATAGTAACGGACGGTCAAATCATTTTCAGTCGCGCGGCAGCCGCGGTTTACATGGGGCCTTATGCAAAAGCGGCCTTGACATTAAATAAATAAGATTATGCCCGATTGATTCTGAAAAGGCCAATGAAAAGCCCCCCCCCCCCCCCCCCCCCCCGAATTGTAAGGCAAATATTGGAGCAGTCCTTGCTTTCTTTTAAAGTTAACGAGTACAGGCATTTAGTTTATAGAGTGGTTCGAGGTTGCCATCTTGGCATGGTATTTTTGTACACGTAGTGCAGCCACAACTGAAAAGCATTGGCATTTGTATAGAAAGAGTGCAAGGCATGAAGGAGGAATGAAGGAGGCGTAACCCCTGAGGCAAAACCAACATCGCCCCAAACATTTCCTCGAGTTGTGCCTCCTCCATTCCTCCTTTATGGCTTGCACTCTTTCTATACAAATGCCAATGCTTTTCAGTTGTGGCTGCATAAATTCATTCCAACTAGTGGGGATTCTGGCATGACCAAGTGAGAAAAATCACATGAAATACAATAAGAAAAACATGTCTGTGTAGCGATAACGCTCACACTGCTGATGATGAGGCAGATAATCGCACATGTGCATAATAAATGATTTGTGACTTTAAACAGAATAATTACCAGTGTTGATGATCCAAATGAACTCACAAAAGAAAAAGAATAAACTGAAAAAATGACTTGGTAGAGCAGTGATTTTTAGAGACCGTTCCCAAAGCGTGGTCTGAAAGAGAGTGAGAGAAAAAGAAGAAGCGGAACAGTCTAAGAATTATTCAAAAGGCCGGGTAGGGGAGACCGGGGCTATGTGGGACACTTCCTTTTTGTTTTTCCGCTGCCAAATTTGTTTAAAGATAAATTAAGAAAAAATAAAAGCATAGGAGTGATTCCCTGTTATTTGTTTATGTTTGGTAATTTTTTTAAATTTTATCTTAAATGTAAGTGTAAGTTATTCAATAAAATGTAAAGAGGAAAAAAAAAAAAAAAAAAAAAACATAGTTAAATGGGACAGAGGCAGGGGCCAGAATTTTTCTCTGCAACGGCTGAATTATGTTTATTAAAATAACCACTGGTAAAAAGGAAATTCCTTTCTCTTTCAGAAGTGCTGTCTCTTAATTTGTTATATGAAGTATAAGTGGAGATAATATAAAAAAAGTAAAGATGCCAATAAAAATATTTTTCAAAATCCCATTTTTTTGAATTTTCCATAAAACTCGAAAAATAAACACTATTTAAATTAAAAAAGTTTAGAGGACAAACAAAACATCATTTAGCACACACTGCATTTATTTCATAATTTTTAAACAAGTTTAACATATTTTAATTGCTCTGTCCAACATTCCCCGTGTCCCACATAGCCCCGGTCTCCCCTACTCCGCACCAGCATATTGCGTGTGGAGCCATCTAGCGGTCAAAAGTTTAAATGTTTGTCATTCTGACACAGATGTATAGAGTCAAAGATACATAGATACAGAGTCAAGATAAATGCGCGGAAAGACGTTTTGCGTAGTCTATTATACACATACGCCAGCACGTCTTATAAATTTTTTTTCGTTGTTTGAATGGTTTAAATGACCGAACACGCTATGATAACTTTTGAGTCAATAAAAAAAATATGGAGAACAGTTTTTGACGCGTTATCTACAATGATACCGCACACTCCCCATAATTGTGGTTAGCACACATTAATTCTTGAATATACATACATGATTGTAAATATGTGCATTCGGAAAAGTAAGGTGATGGTTATCTTTTTTGTTCATTAATTACCGTTATTCATTATTTTCTTATTACGAAATCGGAATGAATCACGTTTGATTATCCATCTTTGAATAAAGAACAGTATTCAAAGCGGTTAGGTTAGTTAAGGACAGAGTTAGGTTAGAGAGACTAATATATGGGATGGAGAATGAATAATGATAAAGGAATCCAAAATCACAATGTGGAACATCGTAATACTGTGGAATAATCCATCCCATTTTTTTTTGGGGGGGGGGGGGGGACTGCAGTCTGGGGACATGCCCACAACGCCTCACTAAGGATGTGGCTGAAAGTAGAATCAAAAATTTATGGGGGAACCACTGTCCTGTTTCAGTCGGGGGACCAATGTCAACATGCCGGTGGCTCCTATTGTTCAAGGAGCTGCAACGTCTAAACGAATTAGCTATATGCCTCGTTGCCTGTTTCCTTATCGACCGAATCTCAAGTCGTAGGAAGTTCATACATTTTGCGACACGTCGGAGGAGGCTTACGCCAAAGTCATCTACATCCGAAGTTTATTCTACAATGGCCAAGTGGTGATTTTGAAAGTGAAAGCAGCCAACAAACTCGACTCCCAGAAAACGATCTCGGTGCCAAAGTTCGAGCTGAATGTAGCACTACTAGGTGCCAGAGTCACGCAAGCGATAGAGAAAATTATTCCGAGCTGTGTTAGTCGTTGTCGATTTTGGACGCAGAGTAGCACCCCGAGAAATTTGATTCGTGCTGCAGCATCTGATAACGAGATTTCAAGTATTCATGAGTAATCGTGTTGGAGAGTTGCAGACGATCACGGAAGCAGACGAGTAGAGATTCGTACCAGGATGTCTCAATCCAGCAGATGCCACCACCCAATCTACACTCGATGGAGAGATCTTTCCGGACATATTTCATTTTTTTACCCTTTCTTTTTCGTC
This sequence comes from Daphnia galeata, assembly GCA_030770115.1. Classification (NCBI taxonomy): domain Eukaryota; kingdom Metazoa; phylum Arthropoda; class Branchiopoda; order Diplostraca; family Daphniidae; genus Daphnia; species Daphnia galeata. The sequence goes on from CM061122.1 coordinate 5,409,101, forward strand.
CAGAAGAAAACTGGCAAGCAGATTGTTGGAAAATACAGATGCATGATGCGACAATTATCCTCAAGTGGCAACACTGTTACTGTTTTTCCCCATCGACTTGTCTTTTGTACTGTCGTCTGCTATCACCTCGTGTTGGAAATAGATTACAGCTTTCAGAACTCAAGTATTTATCTTTGTGTTTATTGCATCAACCTTAGTGTTAACGTTCACATCAACTGGTAAGTTACCTTATTCTTTAACTCTGCCATTAAGACGATGCGTCATATTGACGATTCTTGTCATAGCCCTGTACTCAGGGCTACTTGTCATATGACGCTTGTCTATGACTTCTTGTCATATATGCTATATTATCAACACAGACCTCCCATGAATGAAGGTTAATGACGAAACACGGTCCGTGCGGATGATATCTGCTGCTCAAACGACTAAAACGGACTGGTCTAAGGTCAAGATCTTGGAGAGTAATATTTCGCAGCTGTGCGGGGTAAAGGATGAGAATTTGAGCCTCGCCAAGCAGTGCCAAGAAGTGCTATTTGCCGAGGAGATCCATCGATTCCAAAAGAAGAAGCCGCTTTATTCCACTTCACATCTTCTATCAATCGGGTCAATCCTGGGGAACGATGGTCTACTACATTTCGGTGGACGGATTGGTCGAGCCCGTCTACTAGCTGAGAGAAGCTTATAGAAAATCGCGAATTTAAAAATTCGCCAAAAATTCAGGAATATTATAAGGGAATGATTTTTGAAACATGTATTCTTTACATCTAAATGTCTTGTATCTTTTTAGGAATTTTTAATTCATGGGATGGGTCCTTTTAAATTGGATTAAAACGTTTCCGGGTAGCCGAGAGGGCAAGTAGTAAATGGGGCTTTTTTGGCTCTCTTTTGTTGGATAACTAATAGGGCTATGAGGTCCCATTATAACTTGAAGAAAAGAGCAACGTGCGTTTCAAAATTATCGAATTTCCTAAATAGTTATCTTTCATTTCGTAGAGGGGAAACATTTTTTCCCCTTTGGAAATTTGGCAATGGCGCGAGGGGAAACAAAAGGAAAATTTTCCTAGAAATTCAAACTATAATTTTAGCGAATTTTAAAAAATCGCGATTTTCAGTAAGCTTCTTTATCTGTCTGGATTCTTTCCGCGAGTAATGTTTTTCCGTCAGAGTATATGCGTAACCCAAGGGGGGAGCATTGGTTAATAAAATCGTCGTCTGTCGACACAATCGTGCGCAACTGGGTGAGCAGGAGATGGTAGAATTAACAAAGTCTTGACGGTGCTCTATCCCTAATCCTTCTTGCACGCCAATCGCGTCTAGTGGAGATTTCAACCCCCGAAGATCTCTCGTCAAATCCCCCAAAAGAGTACTCTATAATGCTCTGGACAAGAAGAGAGGAGCCTTCCAACATCCTATCGAGGACGTTCTTCGCGCTTAGCTCCACGAATTGGCTGGCCTGCTGAATACCAGGCCACTGACGTACGCAAATTCTGATCCAGCTGATTTCCGCCCACTTACCCCAAATGATTTCCTGAACAGAGCTCCGACCGCTCATCCATCTTTTAGGTCCTATTGTGATGTTCAGCCGTGGTACCACTATCGTTATCTTCAACACACTCTTAATCTCCTCTGGGATATCTCAAAAACTGCTTATATCCAATCTCTGGCCTTAAAGAAGAAAGACCTAGGCTGTTTTATTTTGCAACTATTTTTTAAACCTGTTGGTAACGCTCGGTTTATCGTGCCTGTTACTATTAAAATACATTTTGTTGGAAAATGGGCAAAAATTGCAAGTTTCCTCTTATAACTCGTTTTTTTTTTGTTTTAATTTTTTTAATATCAACGCTTGCATTTTATAAGTAGCTTCTACTTAATAAGTACACAAATTTTTGTTTTAACACCGAATGACACCTCACTTGATATATTTTCGCTTCCCGGCATGGTTTAATTAATGATAAGACAGGATTGACAAGACAGAATTGACAGAAGTGACAGAATTTATAAGACAGACGGTGTTTAATATGGAAAAAAAATTATAGTGCCATATTGCCAATTTAACAAAATCTTTGTTATTTGTCACCTGTCGGCAGAAATCTAAAAAACTGATTTTGATTTGCGAAAATGTGATTAAAAAATATAAAAATCACTCCCAAAAATAAAAAAAAAGTGATTTAGATCAAAATCAAAATCACATAAAAATTGATCACATACGAAGTGAAATTTTCTTTGTGATAATAAACCCAATTACACGCCAACTCGTGGGTTACCTGCGTGTTTTGTAAATTTTAAATTTTCTTTAAAACAAACAGTAAACTCAACACGTTAAGTAATAATACAGGATACTTTGAGCAAACCAATGAATTGACATTGGTTCAAGAACATATAGCTCTCCCAGAGCCCAATTTTTAATCCAGTTATTTGAGCACAGGAGAGCAGAAAGTTCTTGTGAGGACATAGATCCCCGTGTATAATGGCAAATCAGTCTACCACCAGAAAACGCTCTTTCGGAGGGCGTACTGGTTGCAGGAATACTCAAATACTTTTTTGCCATCACAAATAAGCCAGGATATGTAGAAGCCTTATCAATCCAATAAACAATTGGTTCATACTTTTTAGGTAATATTGGTTCCGCCAAGTCCGTCCATCAAGCGGCCGCCGCTGCCACGCTACAGAAGCCGTTACCTTATCGGCTCTATCCTTGCCAACCACAACAGCAACAACAAGGTGGCGGTGGTCGACCCGTTCATTCTGGCCATCACGTCGGCCTACCAGCCGGTTCATCCGGCAGTCCCATTTCCACCCCATCGCCATTGCCCAGCCATCATCCTTATCCAGCGGGATTGAGTCCTCTGCTCAAAGCCGCCAATTCAGCTTCGGCCAGACTCAGTGCCTTGGCGGCCGCATCAGCGGCCATCACGTCTCAATCTATCCGGGCATCAGTAACAGCAACAACAACAAAAATCGATCTGATTCTTCCTCATAATTGATTCATCAATAATGTGTCTCATATTCATGGGTACTATAATAATAAAAATAATATAAAGCGATTGTTGGGCGTTGGCCGGCTCCGTCCGTTTTGTTGATTTTTTGTTTTCCTTCGTCCTTTTTTTAATTTTTCTTCTTTGCGTCTTTCTCCTAAAAAATATGTCGTTCTTTATATATTGTTGTTTTGTTTCATAGTTTTGTTTCGTTTTTCATTCAATTTATTTAAAATCTTTTGTGCGAATGATTTCTCATGTTATTCCCCGTTTATTTTTTTACATTTATCGACAGTGCGTGTTGTGTGTCAACGTCATTTTGGCCTACCCCCCGCGAAATTTGAAAATGGTTTTTGAGCCCTCCTTTAGACATCTGATGACTAAACTGATGACTAAATAATACTAAAAGAAAACAATATTTTGAATCAAGTAAATATTTGTACAAAATTTTAATAATAATAATTATAAGAAAAAATGCAGGACCATCATCTCAAGTGTGCATGCAGTTGATTTTCCCTGAATAACCCCGAAAAAAACCCGTAATTTGGCGCCATTGTCAATAAAAGATATTACTGTTTTATTTGCAGGAGAAGCAGGGAGAAGGGGAAGTTCGTCGACTTGACTCATTCGCCATCTATCCACCAAACACCCGAAGCTCTTACAAAATGGGGTCATATGTTCATAGGTGGCGCTTTGCTCTGCCCCTCCCCCGCGCCCTTTCCTTTTGTCTTTATGTTCCCCTATCCCTAATTTTGAAGCTTAAAGAATTTTGCCTCGTTTTCGCCAGTCTGGCCACAGCAGCCCTTGGAGTTGGTCGGTCAACACCTTTGTTATTAAAAATCAAATAAAGTCCCTGCAAATGGGAAATATCATTATTTTATAATTAATTTATATTTTTTTAGTTAATATGAGGGGATATAGGGAAAATAAGGGGATAATTATGGATTAATGGGAAAATTTGGGGCAAACTAAGGAAAAATGGGATTGGAAATGTGGGAAAAAAAGGAAAAATTGGGAAAATTGGAAAAAATTGGAAAATGAAAAACTTTTTTGTTGTTGCACACATACATAGCTGCTTACGAAAATGCACTGCCGACTTGTCTCGTTTTCCATTCTCCTGACTTTGCCATTCTCAAAACCATCGTAAACGATCGCTCATTTTTAAATCAAGAATGGATCACGCGACTAAACGATTTTTTGAATCGCCGACCAGTTCCTGGAATGCGACCCCTTATTTGCATCGCTGTGTCCGAGTTTAAAAAGCTGGGTTTTAAAGAAGAACAATTGGAAAAGATTCCGAAGGTGTTGTTGCAGGTTTTGTCCCATCACTGAGATAATATTCCATTCCCTCACCTTTATTGTGACGTTCCCTTAATGATTTCCACGTTCAAGTACACGTTTTTCTGAATAAAATTCCCTGAGCTTGCTTCATTCATTGAGCTTACTTTGTATTTCTGAATGAAAATTCAAAATTCCTAGAAATGACCTGACTTTTTGTCCATTAATTGAAATTGCTAGAAATTCCTCTTTTCCTGACTTTTTGTCCATTAATTGAAATTGCTAGAAATTCCTCTTTTCCTGTTTCACTGTGGTAGGAGGACAAAATATTTCATGAGTTTTTTGTGAGTTTTTATATAAGGGGGCATTGCAAAAATAAGGGGAAAGATCTGGATAAATAGTAAAATTTTGGGAAAACTCAGGAATAATGGGTTGGGTTTGGGTTTTTTGTTTTTATTTTATTTTTTCCTTGGTTCTCTTCTTCTTGGGGGGGGGGGGGATCAAAAATCTGTAGTTATTTAGTGTAATTTAAGGAGATGCTGTAATTCATTTGGGAGGTCGAGTAGATTACCATCTTCGTTAGCTGATGCCTTAATGCTGGAAGCCGTCAGGCAAACAAGATTCTTCATACCTGAAACTGGCTGTTTCAACCGCTGGAAGATAGCTTCCCGTTCCATGCTTTGGAGCTGATTTCTCGGTAGGATTTTAAGAGAACATTTATCGAACAAAAGAAACAGTTCATGAAAAGCTGCAATTTGCTAGGTGATAGCGTTTGGCTAGTGATAAGTTAACAAATTATCAATTCCTACAAATGGAAGAGCTAGCAAGTCTTCTTCAAGATACAATGCTGTCATGTGGGACGCCGTGACACACAATAGCGATTTGACTGAAGACCAGTTGAGGGACAAGAAGATTTTCAGAGGGACCATCCAATTTTCATTCTGAAAAGTTGGTTCGAAGTACAAATTCTTCAATCCAATAAGTCCATAGTGCGATGGTGCACACGGCGGAAGAAGTTTCTTGTATTTCTCCAGATACTTTTCCATTAGAGTCGTTAGCCGTGACTGATCTCGGTTGGGCATTTGCACGATCCTTTTTAAGATTCCGTGTATATGGTCTAACGCCACGCCTTCTTTTTGTCCTTTACGAAGACTTTCGATGTTCAACCGGGTCGCGAAGCTCAAACAAAGCATAAATCTGTCAAAGGTGACGCTGGGCGCCATAAACACCTTCTGAAGTAGTTGGCTGAAAGAAAAAAAAAATACCCATTTGACGTCGATTCCTTTTTGGATGGCCATGTTTTAATTTGTAAAAAAAAGGAGACAAAATTTCAATTTCACTTCCGTCTGTTTGCTAGGCGATTTTTTTTTCAAAAAAGGGGAAACTAAATAATTGCGGCTTTTATTTTACCATCTTGTGGTGAAACAACGTTAGCCGACAAGATGGGGCATTTCTGCCACACGTAAAAAAAAAATACATTTAACCTACATAATCGGATATTTGCAGTGCCTAAGAATAATTTAAAAGAGGGAAAGGATAAAACAAAAATCTTACGAATGGGGCCATTTCTTAAACAAAAGGAAAAGTGTGTTCGTGTTTCCACTCGTTCCTCCCCTCGTTCTTATTCATCTTCTCTTTGGCGTTTTTATTCCCTTCCTTTGAGCCAGTTTTCTTACTCGCGCCTGTTCACCGACGGCAAGGTCAGCAACCCGACGCTTAGGAGAAGAAAGATGTAGGCCAACCATTCTACAACCATTTGGTTAGCCGGCCTGTGTTGTTTTTTGAGGGGGAAGGAAAGAAAATGACATTTTCAGTAAAAGAGCATATTCGTTTCTCCATGGATCCTTTGGCTTTTTCCTCTCTTTCGGGAAACAAGGGGGGAATAAAAGCGACTCATGGAATAAAAACCGCGAGAAACTTACCATTTTCAATAAACTGTATCTTTGCTAAAACTTTTGTTTCATTCATATGCAAATTCTTTTTTTTTCTTTTCTATGACGTCACTGTCGCTGTCACGGAAATGACAGGCACATGCTTCACCTACCATGCGTAGGTGAAATGAAATCGGTAGCGAAGTGGAATGTTTTTTTTGCCACCTCTCTTCCCCTTCCTTTTCCAGTACTACGACTCCACTGTTCACCCTTTCTCGTTAACAGAATTTTTTTTTTCTCTCGTTATCTCCCTTTCTCTGCGTCTCCGTGACGAATTTACATACCCCAGGCCGGGCTCTGGGATTTCACCGTCGGGATTCCCGTGGTGATCGGCACCTATACCAGCGGCCGTCGGCTGACGACCGTAGGGGTTTTCCCCCAAGCCGGGAAGGTGCATCAAGCACGACCACCGCGGTGTTTTTCCAGTCGGGATAACCCAGAGCTGCGGTAACCCCAGTTTCCATTGTTTGTTTTTTTTTGTTGTGTGTGTTTTTTTTTCGCCGTATTTCATTTTCTTGGATCTTCGTTTTTTTTTTCCGTATCTTATTGCCTTTATTTTTTTCATTATGTAGTTGTTTTTTTCCTCTTCCCCTGCTCTAGCGCATCAGAGGTGTAGCCTAACGTTTTTTTTACTTCTTATGTTATTGCTTTCCCCTCATGTACGTGGTATTCTTCTTTTCATTTTCTTTTTTTTTGTTGTTATCTCTCCTTCACCCAGTATTTTGAGTTCCTTTCCCCCATATGATACATTCTTTTATACTTGTTTTGACCCCAAGGGCCAACTCTAAAGGAGGTAATTCAAGTCGATGACGAAAGCCACACCTACCAGCAACCCTGGTTCATGATATGATATGATATGAAACATATAAGATGGGTATAATAGCATAAGTTTTTCTAAACGAAGGGGCTATTTCTTGTTTTACATGCGTCAAGTATTTCCCGATCGTTGTGATGCATTTTCCGGATATAGCTGACCCCGAGGGCCAGCTCTAAACGGAAGGGCTGTATAATGCCCAGGAAATACCTCAGCAGTTTATAATTAGGATTCACCCGAATCCTACCTGACACCGCCCTGGGATCCCGCTCCAGCCATCGTTCTCACGCTGCAACCGGCGGCATGTGCGATATGATGAAGCTTGCGAAGAAAGCTTCATCAGCATAAAAACCCAGTCGCTGTCTTGTCTCTCGTCGCTGTATTCCCCCGACTTTATAATAAACTAGTTGCCAACTCTTGCTCTCTTTGAACCGCCATTTATCTAACCATTATAAGACCTAGAAATAAAAAGAGTTTAAAGGATTATGAAACTTGGACTTTAACTTGCGTTTCTTTTATGAAAAGCCAAGAGACCTTTTGGAGGTTTAGGAGGTGGAGTGGATCTTTTCAGCAAAGGCCTATTGGAGAGTTTTTCTATAAGAGCGCTTTTCCCTTTGCTGACTTCCTACTTGGAATTTTTGTTACATCTTCTTCGATTTTAATTTCAGTTGTCGTTCCCCAAGCATGTTTAACTTCTTCTATTTGGTAATTCACTTCCCTCTGCCTGTGTTTTCATCATTAATAACAGGAAGTCCAAACGGGCAGACTTATTCCGGCTTCATCATATTTGCCCGTAAAAAACATTAATTATCATACTAAAACCAGACATCAAGTATGATCATTAAAAAAGAGTACAAAAATAAATACCAAAAATTCTAACAAATATCTCGTGCCTGTCCCGTTTTTCCTCATCGGGTAGAGTACCACACTTTAAAAGCTTATTTTGTATGCCACTTAGTAATTGTCATTTAGTAAATACAGAATACCCTTTGCAATCCAATTTCCGGTAACGACATAAATCCAATGTTACCTTTCGAAGGTAAAACGTTTGGAATTTCGACTAGAAATTTTTTATACAGTTATGCCCTGAACAACAATATACTGTTTTCTTTGAATTTAATCTTATAAGATTCGTAGGCATCCGGAATGAAGTACAGCCAACGAAATGGAGGTCAATCCATCTGATGGATTCCAAGCGACAAACTCTTCCGTCAATAGCTTCATTCGATTCCGTAACCGCAGTCTGACAAGATCCTTTATGTTAGAATAAGAAAAAAGGAGAATACAAAACCTGAACGAGACATTTTAGTTCGAATAATGTTTATTTAGTATATAGATAAGAAATTTTTTTTTTGAATTTTTCTGGTAACGAGGATTGCTGGATAGGTTGACTGCTTTTTTCTTTGGCTCAATAGCCCTTTCACTACTGCCATAGTGTGAATTTCTGTTTTTCTTTTTAAAACTTGTTTGAGTGACCAAGTAAGCAGAAGCTCTATATCTGGGTGCGAAGAATATGACTTGCTCTAATTTTATGGCAACACACCAACACGTCCCTGATAACAAATTTCTTTATCTCCCAAGAATGTGCATGCAGCACCATTAGACTATAGTTCTTCAATCTTCTGATTAAGCTATCCTTCGCTAGTCCTTAGTGCGAGATTCATGGAATTTAGGTCAGGAGGATCCTTGCCAACTTCCTTGACAAAATTTAAGGGCTGTAGTTTCAAAAGCAATTCCACCTTGGAGTGAAGACCACACCTAATCGCTGCAAAAAGTGGGGTGATATCTTTTAATTTGTCGGTTTTCAAGTTCCATTCCTTTTTTGATAGATTTTTTTTCTACATTCCTTTCAATTCTTTAAAGATGTTTTGAATCACCGAATCCATTAGAGAATCACTTTTTCGTTTTATCGGGTTCATTGTGTTCTTCATCTGTCTTTTCTTCATTATTCCTCTTGTTCTCATTCATATTGATTTCTTGTGTTTGTATCATGTATACAAATACATTAGTGTTTGGGCTCCAAAATTGTATTCCCCTGCGATGTTCATTGTTGTTTTGTCTCAAATCTTATTTTCCACAAAAGAAAGCAGCTGTAATTAGTTCATAACTGAGGATCTTCCGTAATTTAAATTAAGTCGTTACTTTGGAAAATACTACATACAGTGACAATAGAGTAATTATTTTGCTTACTGAAAAAGGCCAATTTACTTTAGTTTATTTATCAACATTGATCCTTTTTCTTCTTTTATTTGCGTGGTGTAACGAAGAAACGGGTTTCGTCATCTCGACTTGTCACGGCTGAAAGCAATAAACCGATACACGATGAAACAATCTTACCGTGCAAAATCTTTTCTGGATACAACCCACGAGTTTCGACATATCTTTAACTAAGTACCTTGGATTGCACTAAAATAGCACTGCTACTTGGGAGTGTTTTTGTGAATTTGTGTCCTCATCATCACTCTCGCTATCTTCTGACCTCTCACAAGTTCCCGGACACGTATATTCGTCACCATCACTATCAGTTACACCAAAATTAAATTAAAATTGTCTTACATACTTATATAACTAAGCCCTACTTACTATGTCCGACATCCGTGCAATCATAGCCCACACACTCATCTGTCTCCTGTCTGGTACAACCATATTTTTCCAAAAAGGGGTAAAAACTAAAAGACGAGTTTTCTATGAATTAGAAACGGGTTTTTCTCATACACGGTTTAAAAAAAATATTCGATATTAAACTTGGTTTCCACCAAACATCTCTGCTACATTCCTTTCAGTAAAAAGATCTTCGGTATTTTCCAAACTAAGTATTTCCAGATTTGAAATGTCATCGTTTACCTCCATTGCAGCCTCCTCAACATCCCTTGTTCCATCTCGCAACGAGTGCAAATTCCCATTTACCATTACCTCTGATTTAGCTATAACTACTTTTGAAATCTACTCTTCTATGAACGACAGACGTCGATCATACAAGACTTACACGATGATATTGAGTCATTTATTTTACAAAAATACAGTTTTTTTTCTAAAAAAAAACATTGGGTACTGCAAGTGAGGTCTTTCCACACCAATAACTGGAAAAAAAACTATCACTTAAGTAGAGTTTCCCTTGTTCACTCAATTTTCGAGAATTATGCATTCTTAAAAATATGTATTGCTCCAAACAAAGATTCTTGAAAATTCCCAGCTAGGGTGGACGATTTTTTTTTAGTCTACAACCCCTCAGAGAAATACTTCTCATCATGTTGCTCCAGCGTTCATGTTAAACTAAGATATAGCAGTCCACACAGCGGCACGATAGTGCTGAAAATTCAGTTTTTCAGAACCCTGTGCATACTTAAATTGTGTTGAGTTTCATTATTAATTATCAAACCAAATAAACATGTGCACTGACTGAGATGCTGTTTTTTTATCTCATGTCAGACTTCGTAGTTTCTCTTTCGTCTGCTGTTTGGGCTCTCTGTGTCTAACTGTCATCTGGTAAAGAGGTAAAGTTTATTGATAGTCAAATTGTTAGAAATTTTCTGGTATATTATATCATGATATTGCTTAGATATAGGTATTGTGTAGAAATCACTAATCATTTAGTTAAAAATGAATATGAAAATTTATTATCGGGTTCTGATATTATGTACTAAAAAGATTGCAAGTAAAATATGTGTAAAGGTTGTTTGCATACTTATCGTTAATCTTATAGATATCTCTAAAGATGTATGTACAAATTGAAATGTGTTTTACAAAAATTACTGTATATTAGGTATTGTGTAGAAATCACTAATCATTTACTTAAAAATGAATACGAAAATTTATTATCGGGTTCTGATATTATGTACTAAAAAGATTGCAAGTAAAATATGTGTAAAGGTTGTTTGCATACTTATCGTTAATCTTATAGATATCTCTAAAGATGTATGTACAAATTGAAATGTGTTTTACAAAAATTACTGTATTTCATATATCTTAGAGATGTAAAACCCCAGTAAGACATGAAGAGCGATTTTTTGATTGGGGTTAGACAAAACGGCCAGTAAAACTGTTCACTGGAAGGGAACTGCAAGGATAATCGAAAACACAAAACTGTTGGTTGAGTAGTACTATGTACGAGCATACGAAGAATGAAGACATCACGTTTATGAAATCCATGTGAAACATGTTTCTGATTCGAAAGCCAAATAGTCCATCAGAAGAACTCTTTGTGCGATTTCAAAAAGAATGGATCTACTTAGATCAAGAACACATTTTTAGTTCTTTTTTAGTTTTTAAGATAATTACAATAAAAGAATAAAATTTTGTATTGCATCTTTCAGAATGTTGCACTCTTTAAATGGAAGGTCAGTGAAACGTCAGGAATCAAGTACTTGGTTGGGCAACGGAATGTCTTGTGACAAAAAAAATCGTCGTGAGGCGTCATGAAAATTGATCAAGCTTATAGTTTGTTTTTGTTTTTTTTTGTTTTTTTTTTGTTTTTTTTTTGGGGGGGGGGGGGGGCAGGGGGGGGGGGGGGGGGGGGGGGATGTGTCCCTGACTTTCAAATCAGAAAACATGCAGGTTTAATATATTTTCATCATTTCAAAGGAATAATTTTTGGCGGAATTCGGAAGAATTGGCAAGTTTTTCCGAATCGACAATACCATTTTGGCATTATGTCGATTCGGCAACTCCAATTCGGCAAATTCATTTTTTTGCCGAATCGACCTTCACCCAATAATTTTAATTTAACATAAAAAAATTTAACTTTTATTCTGAATTCATAGATGCCAGCAACAGGCCCTCTGCATGTTTTTTTTTAGATATACTTTCTTAAAATGCAATTACTTTCTCATCAATTTGAAATGGGCTACGAAGATTCAAAAGGTGCTAAAGGCGATATAAAAAATCACTGCTCTTTTCATATTTAGCGAAGCCTTTTTAAAAATCAAAGCTATTCACAATTTCCCTACAGGTATTCAAAATACTTGACATTAATGTATCAGTACAAAGAAGAAAACCTGACAGTTGCAACCGTTGCGATAAAGTCGGCAAATAACCATTTGTGGTACTTAACGGAGAATGCATTAGAAGAGGCTAAATGTTTTTCAACACAACTAACTAGATTCTGCTCTAAGAAAGGGTCTAGAGGATGATTTCCTTCTGAAAGCGCAGCCCTTCGGCAAATTAGAAATATCTTCCCTCATTCCGTTTTTTCCGCCTAACTGTCAGTCACTATCGTCTGTCGACCAAGCTTGGTACCTCGTTGGTACTTACTAATCTGACCATTTGCTTATGATCTGGGTGTATGAATATATGCATGAATGCTTTTCTATGTCTGCTGTCCATGCAACTGCTTTGAGCTCCACCTCATATGTTTACCCATGATTTCTGGGTTTGGATTTGGTCCTACTTCCAAGTTAGCATTGAAACTTCTTCTATGTTTGAAATTTACTGATCCGTCATCGAAGAATTGTCGGTTTTCGTTGTTTTTGTATCTTCTCTGATGACAAGACGATGAGGTGGTAGATACGATTACTTCCCTGTGTAGTCAAGATCAACCTTTTCTATAAATCCCAGATGTAAATCTAACTCTTGAAATATCTAGTGGTATTTCTCTCGTTATTCTTGATTGAACTAAGGGCTGCTTAACAGACTATTAAGCCATGTAAGGGCGATCGATAAACAATCATTGTAATCAGTAATCTCATTTCTAAATGGGTATTTTGCTTTGTATCGACCATCTTCTTCCATTGTTATACAATTGTTATAGTTCTGGAGAAAATCTTCGTTTAAAGCTTCGTTGGGCAGTATTCCTAAAAATGCTTTAATTCCCAGAACGCTTTGAAATCCTTGTTTATTTGCTTGACACTGTATTCTGTGTCTTTACCAATTTAACAAAAACCGGGTTTTCTGGCTTCTTATTACTAATTGTACAAACATAGTGAGTATTACAAGGTACGAATGAGACTCTTCAAAATATCATATTTTAATGAAGCAGCGTTTTAGCTATCATCAAGTCTAATCCTATTAAGATGCCATTCTCTTCTTAGTATTTTATTCCACTTTCTGCGAAGCAAAACGCAGATTAGCCTCATATCCATTAGTGTTCTAAGGAATGGATAAATGGGAAATGCTGGGATGCTTAAAAATTTAAATAAATAGAATGATGTTTTAGTGTCATCGGCTACTTATATAATGCATCACCGGGAAGAGGCGAAGACGAAATAATTCCTCTAATCTTTCGTAAAGGATTCCATACTTGACATGTATAAAAGGTTTATATTTTCTTCATGGCGATATAATTAGAATATAGTTGAATTCTTATTTTGCATAAGAAAAATCAGCATAGCCTGTATGTTGAATAGAGGCATAATAACCACCAAGAAATCGAAAAAATTTTGCTGATCGTGTCAGGTATTGAACCTGAAGTCTTTAGAAAATCAAGCGAATGCTATAACCATAGTGCCATCCTTCGTTATAATTATCATCATCGTTATTAATTTTAATATCGTCTTAATTAGACGTAATTATTTGCATTTTTGCGTTAATGACACTTTTCAAGACGCATTGATTTGGTTTTATGGTCGTTTATGGTTGTTATTTGTAAATTATTTGCTAAGGTGTCTCGTCAACAAATATAGACACTTGGAATTCTTTAATTAATTAATTTGAAATTTCCACATCCTGATTTTAGCACACGCCCATGATACAGTGGTTAGCGAATTGGCTCTTCAACTCATAGTCTTCGTCATAGGTCGTTGTTTCAATCCTATCAGATGGCAATAGTAATTTTCCTTGGTTAAATAATGTCCACTTTCATTTCTTTGTCGATTTTAATTTTCTTTGGTTAAATTATGCCCATTTTTATTTCTTTGTCGAAATTTTATTTCGAGGAAGCTCGTCATGATGAACAATTTGGACATGCGTGTCCGTAAAAAAGTGGACATTTTTTTTAGAGATTAATATAGAAACAGGGAAATGCTTGGGAAAATGCCGAAATGAGGGGTGTATAAACCTGCTGGCTGTTTGGAGTAGAGCAGACCAGCATGGGTAGAGTAAGAAACAGCCTAAATATACGCTCTAGGCCGTTTTAGGATTACAGATTAGTGTAAGTTGGCAAAAAAGGGTTGGTCTTCATTCCTTTTTGTTTTGCCGACGGCAATGAAGGAAAGAGAATAGAAAACGAACCCTTTTAAACTTGCTAAGAGTTCGCCCAAATTGTAGAAAAAAGTCTAGACAACATTTTCAACGAAAATGTTGGGAAAATGAACTTGACATTTTTTGTCGACTTATGAGGCTGACCGCATATCTAAAAATGAATATGCAATCAAGAATCAATCATACCCATGAGCTGACTAGAGAGCGATATCGAGAAAAAAAAATGTAATGTAAAATTGTAAAATGACAGTAATTTTACACAAATGTTTGAAAAAGCATTGGATGAGCGAAGAATTGAACATTCGACCCGTATGTTAAGTTAATTAACAGTCTGCACCTACAACAATTACACCATTTGATTTTATTTTATATAAAAATTATAATAGGAATAGCTCTTCGCCTATTATTTACTCTTTTTTCTTTTACCCAGCACCAAATTGCCGAATATCATAATTATTTTAAAAAATTCTATAACAACCAAACAATCTAAATTATTAAATATGCGATATGATTATAATCATACCTGTTAACCAGTAAGGCTATTATTTACTCTTTTCCCCGGCAGCAGCTAATTGAGTAACAGAGAGTAGATCGTTTAAGGTGGGAAGTCTAATTTGAGATTGGCCTAGCAAGCGAAGCTTGCGACGGTCAATCATAATTGTTGAAAATGTAGTTGAGCATCAACTAGCTATGTGTTGACCTTTGTATTTAGCTACTTAAAAGCAGAAAAACATCCAGGTGGTTGGCGTATACCCTTACATACCTCAGATCTTTTATGCACAAAAAATACGGGTATATATGAATAATACAATTTAATTCTTGGACTGCCCACCATTATTCTTCTTCCAGCCCGTATTCCAATTTTTGGTTCCCTTTCTGTTGTCAGATCTAAATAAAGACAAAAGAAATAATTTTAGAAATTTTACCAAAAGAAGGGGGAAGATAACTTGGAGCGGGTGGGTGGGAGATAGCTAGTTGATGCTCAACTATATTTTCAACAATTATGATTGACCGTCGCAAGCTTCGCTTGCTAGGCCAATCTCAAATTGTTATGAATTCGTCTCGCATCAACTACCTATGTGAATTTAAAGCATAAATGTCAAAATAAAACAAATTTAAGGAACATTTAACAAAATAAAACTAAACTAGTCAGATTCAGAGTCCATAATGGCTAGAACGGCTGACTCGACTGTGTTCTGTTCAGTAGCCGATTCACGACGGTAGAACTTAGAAAAAGTGTTTTCGTTGGACCAATGCCCTTGCTTAAAAATGGCTTGGATAGAGACTCCAGAAGAAGCGGCTTTAGACGCCGCTGCCCCTCTGGTAGAATGGGCTGAAAAAATGGAAGTGTCGATGCCGGCTTCTCTCAGTTGATCTTTAATCCATCGCCTTACTGTAGCACTCGTGACTGGATTATGTGGTTTGGTAGAACCGATAAGGAGCTGTTTTGCGTTTTGTGGAGTTCGAATAATACTTGTTCTCTCTATATGTACGATCGCAAACAGGTGAGTGGGCAAATAGCTTTGTTTTGGCTCCACTCGTCAAGTGAGAGACGCATAAGCGGACCGGAACGTTGAGATTTCGGAGGGTTCCTAGATCAAAATAAACTTTAAGACCGGCAAATTCAATCGTTTCTCTTTTGATTGATGCAATCTCGGCACATCTCAATAGGGTCGTTAAGGCCAGCAGGGTGGCCAGTTTGCGTGCTAGCTGTAAAAGAGATAAAGTTTGTCCGGCCGTCGCGTCAAAATGACTATTGATGGGTCCCATGTTCCGCTATACTTGGGGGTCGGCGGCCTTGCTTGAAAAATACCCTTCATCAGCCGGGTGACTAGGGGATGTTTTTCTATTTCCTCGCGGTTGCCGATTCCCATGTTAAGAGTAGAAGAGAGCATAGATCTGGATACATAAATAGAGCTATAGCTCATACCCGCTCCAAAAATTCCGACTAGATAGCAGAGCACCTCCTTCACACCACCAGACATGGTTCCGTGCGTGGCACCAATTATTCCAATTTTTCCACGCTGACTGGTATGCAGCGTTTTTGTTCTTTCTCGTTGCTGAAAGGAGAAGTTCGATAACCTCTGGCGGAAACCCTCGGCTATCGAGACAACTCCCGATAGCCTCCAGGTGACAAGCCGTATTGAGCGGCTGGCTGTCAGTTGATGGAATTCCCCCAACGGGGATGTCAACAGATCCTGTTCCGGGTAGAACATTCGGGGTAAATCCACTGCTAACTCCAGCAGGAACCCGAACCACGACTGTGTGGGCCAGAGCGGCGTGATCATCACGGTTGTTGCCTGGTCCTGGATTAGCTTTGAAAGGCAACGTGGGATGAGACTGAACGGGCAGAAGGAGTAGCTCCTGACGTATTTCCAGTTCAGCGTGAATGCGTCTGTCATCCAGGCTCCGGGCTGGGGAAGCCAGCTTATGAAAATCGGAAGCTGTGTATTCCATGAACTCGCGAAAATATCGACCTTCATTTGCCTTACTTGCTGGATCTTTACGAAGGCCGAGGTCGAGAGCTTCCACTCCCCCGTTAAGAGTTGCTTGCGTGACTCTGCGTCGGCAACGAAATTTGATTTACCCGGCAAATACGTTGCATATAAATCAATTTCCCGCTCTTCACACCAATTGTTGATTTCAAGTGCGACGGAACAGAGAGGGCTAGACTTTGTTCCCCCTTTTTTGTTAATGTATGCGACGGCAGTGGTATTGTCAATATTTATTTCTACCGTACTTCGGAATGCCGATGACGGAAAGCATTTTAGACCGTTAAACGCCGCTAATAATTCCAATTCATGAATATGACGATTGGTATCCGCCGTGATCCATGGTCCGCCTGTCTTTACATCTTCGCTCACCCCCCCCCCCCCCCCCCCCCCGAACCCGATAGTGAATCATCAGAATAGATTGAGATAGAGGGAGCGGAGATAAGAATTTTCCGACCCTCGGAAAATTTTGCCCGGTTGATCCACCAAAATTAATCAGATTTGGCCTCCCGCGAAGAGAAACGGAGCCTGAAAGGTCACCCTTTGCTGATTTTGATTGTTGCGTATAGAGAGTTTGTAAATTTCTATAATGCGCCGGGGCGTAATCTACAGATTGGGTTGCCCAGTTTAAAATACCCAAAAGAGATGCCATTTCTCTAAGTGATAATGACATTGACTTGTAGGTTTTACTGCACAATTCTAAAAGTTTGTCTTTCTTCTTTTGAGGAAGACAAAAAGTCATAGAGTTTGTATCGATGACGAGACCAATATATTCGAGTACCTGTGAAGGCTCCAATATTGATTTTTCGCCTTGGATAACAAAACCTTAAGACTCAAACAAGTTGACTACTAATTTGACCGCTTCCCGTGTCGATTCCTCAGAATGACCAATGATCAAAATATCATCAAGATATACCACCAAACGGAGTCCTTGTTTACGGAGAAAACCAACGATAGGTTTCCAAAGTTTTGTAAAGACCCTGGGAGCGGGTCCGAGACCAAAATGCATTGAAACGTACTGAAAAATCTCTCCTCCCCATTTGAAACAGAAAAACTTTCTTTGTGAAGGGTTTAAGGCCACGGAGAAGTACGCATCTTTCAAATCCACTTTGGCTAACCAGTCCCCCAGTCTAATGGTGTGACACACTGTATTAACGCCCTCCATTTTAAAGTGCAGGTGGGGTATGAAAAGGTTTAAGGCTTTCAGGTTGATAATAGGACGCCACCCCCCTGACGCTTTCGGTACCAGAAAGAAACCACTTGTAAAACTACAATCGATTGCCCGTGTTATCGCCCCCTTTCTTAATAAGGATTTTACTTCTGCATTACAAATCTCAATTTGGTCGGCACTCATAACGGCGTTATGTGGGATTTTTTGTTGAGTTGGTGGGGACATAAAATCCAGAGTAAGACCTTTTTCAACAGTCTCCAAAATCCATGGGTCACTCGTAATCGTTCGCCACATGTCAATATAACGAGAGATTCGACCACCAAAAGAACAAGGCGAGATTGTTACGTACCCTCTTTGCGATGCTGGATTAGAGTAGTCGATTGGTTTTTTCTGTTGGCTGGCGGAAGCTGGCTGGTCCTTTGAGTGGCTAGACGTTTTCTTCTTGGCTATCGATGCTAAGGTGGCTTGGGATTTTGCTTCTTCCACGAGATGCTTCAGGAATTTTCGGCCAAAGAGATTATCGCCGTCGGACCAGATGTCGTCTCGTTCCAATAGGCCTAAGTATTCAGGATACACTTGAGAAAGATGTTGTGACGCCGAGACCTGATAATGTCACGAAACAAAGTGGCCCATAGCCTGATCGCGATCTTGACTGCACTTGCCGTTTACTCAAATTTGGCTCAAATTTGCCGTCGCTCTTCGATTTTCTTTTCGATTTTTCGCGGCTAGCCAGGAACAACAGTTGCTTGACCAAATCCAGGACTTTGAAAGACAGCTTCCTAAGGGCTTTTTCAGTCGGGTCTATGTTGGCTTTGGTGGCGTTGGAGCCTTTCGCGGCCTTAAGACGGATGTAGATGGATTCGTCCAAGGTGGGATTTGTCAGCAAATCGGCTTTTCTTTTCAGCGTGGGTTTGTAGATCTCTCTACATTTTTTGACTTTCTCCTCGCTGATACCAGTGACAACCCAGCGGGACAAACTGGTAGACTTTGCCTTGGAAACTTGAAACTTACGGCTAGATTTTTTGAGAATAGAAGAGTCACTATTATCGGAAGAACTAGAAGAGTTAGAGCTAGAGTCTGACGAGCTACCGTCAGATGACATTCTTGCTTGAAAGCTAAAAAAGATCTGAGGTATGTAAGGGTATACGCCCACCACCTGGATGATTTTCTGCTTTTAAGTAGCTAAATACAAAGGTCAACACATAGGTAGTTGATGCGAGACGAATTTATAACAATTTAACAATACAGGACACTATTATTGTGAAAATGTAACATAAGCCATAACCATAGCCCATAGATCCGTAATTCCATATTCCTCAGAATACGCGGTATATCAATAAACCGCGTTTTGCTTCACACAAAGTGGAATCAAATTTGGCATACTATGAGAGACCTCTAGCGTCTCAAACACATTTTTACCCTTAATAAAAAGCCTGCACACGTTTTTATGCAACCTACTGTACGTACTTTACACCACCATTTATTAATAATAAAATCTTTAGTAATGCATAATTATACGATTCGGGGCTTTAACCATAGACCTTTAGTACTGCAAGATAGTCATCTAACCACTGAGCTATTCGCTTCTTATATATACTGATATATTGTATCATACCATTTGTGTAATATCACCAGAGTCATCCAAATTCATCATAAGGATGACTCTGATATCACCAATTATGAATGGGAATTCAACTTCGGATTTCAACTTTCTTGACAAGATGAAGATGAATCATGCTGAAATTTTTTATTCAGTGAAGAACATCAATGATGAATAAAATGAAGTCTACTGTACTCGAACCATAGACAATTGATATCGAATGCCAGCCAGCTATCCACTGAGCTATCTGAAATACATTAATATCCTTGTTTATTAAATTTGTCTCGTTAGCTAGTGGCTAGTGCCAGCCAGCCAGGGAGGGAAACCAGCTAAATTATCCTTTCACTAAATCAGTGATATCTCAACCAATAAAATCCGGAAAGGAAATTCCTTTTGGATTTCGGTGGTTGAGAACGCAAAAAACCTTTTTAAAAAATTAGTTTTTTCCCTAGCATCCCCCGCTTTTCCGAAAATGGATGTCAAAGCTCCCCCAATTTCTGACAAAATTAAAAAAACTCAAACTTTAGAGCTAAATAACTCCTAAATGGGTGGGAATTTCGTCATTCTGCAAACGCAGGTAAATCCGGCGTGCGAAGACGAACATGCCTATATATTTTTTATATTTTTAAATCTGGAAAGCCGCTCCGGGATTTCGGTCTACTTGAGTCGTGGATTGCTTGTTAAATTATAATCAAAGTTACTCACTCCTTGAATAGAATAGATTTGTTCGCAAAGAAAAATAATTTAAAAACATTTTTCCCAACTTTTAAGTATTCACTTAACTATAGGACGGGCCGGGGGGAGACGAAGAATGACATCAAGAATTCGAAACTTGTCCAACAAGTTCACAACGAAAGAAAAGCTGCTTAAATTCTCTGTTCGTCAACGACGTTTGACGTTATTCTCTACGCTTTTTTTTAAAAAAAGAAAAAAGAAGAAGAACAATATTCAAACTAGAATCGAAACTTATTTTTTCTGCTGCTGCGTTTCCCACCCAATTACAGCAACGCTATCTCAGAGATAAACAGAGATTGGACTCAGATAGGGGGGGGGGGGGCAGGGAGACTCAATGGACGACAGTCGCAGTCCTACGGGCATGCTCAGAACTAACGCTTTTTGCCAGATTTCTTTAAAAATTCTTCATGCGAACCCCCCCGTTGGCAAAATCGAAAGACTGAACAACGTCTAGCGCGAATTGGCCTCCAAAACTAGCAGACCGATAATTTCTTGGCCTCCTAAACTAGCAGACTAAAATTGTAGTTCTGAGCATGCCCGTCGGTTGCGCAGAGTAGATTTAGTCTGCTTTTTACCTCCCCATGATGTTTGCCATCGTTCGTCTGCTACAGAGAGGGGAAGCCAATCTCTGTTTATCTCTGCGCTATATGCATATCTTTATTTAGTTTTTATTTTATTTTATGACGCCAGCAAGAAAGAGGAACAACTCAGCTCAGCAGTTGATTGCAATAAAAGAAAAAAGACAAGAATTGAGCAGCAACTGACGAGACACGGAATAGTTTCCATCCTAAGTAGAAGTCCAACGGTCACAGACTTTTTCGTCGTCTTAACGCTTGACGGCCGGGGATTTAAAAAAAAGGACAGAGAAACTGTTATAAGTTTCGTCGGGGATCATTATGGATAAATGGGAAAATTTGGAGCAAACTAAGGAAAAATGGGATTGGGAAATATGGGAAAAATGGGAAAAATTGGGAAAATTGGGAAAAATGGGAAAATTGAAAACTTTTGGGGGTGAGATGAACTGGCAGAATTTATGCACACATACATAGAAACTTACGAAAGTTCATTGCCGACTTGCATACGACATAGTTTTCAGCCAACACTTCACTGAAGAGCACATAAAACTTCAAGTAGACAAGTTGGAAATCAACGGCGTAGTATGCGTTTGCAATGGAGACGAAAGCGTCCGTATTCAAGGCTTCGTCTTATGGAGCGTCACTCTGAAATCGCGGGGAATTTACCCTTTTTTAAAATTTCCTCAGACAGAACTTGAACTTAGGTTCTTGGAAAAACGAGTGCTTCATGGGCAAAAAGAATCCGATACGGTGGAAGTGCTCAAAACCTTGTTTCTTAGTCGCAAAAGTCTTAAGCATATGGCAACCCAAGCCCTTCTCAAAAGCAAGCGAAATTTAAAGAAGTTCAACACCTTTCCAAACGTTTTTTATCTGGACACTGCTTAAACCACGTTGCTGAAAGACTGGCGTGAAAAAAAATTGACTCAAGAAGAAGTTTTTTGTACAGTCCTTTTCTTCATCGAAATCTTCAACAAACTTCTTTTAAAGAAAAAACTGCTTGACGAAAAATCTGAGGAGTACATTCGTTTTGTACTTACAGATGTACAAAATGTGCTACAAGCGCCTAGCGCGACTTTTGATTATTTTGCGAAGATTTTGGAATATTTTTCTTTCGCCCAGTTTTTTTCATTTCCATCAGTCGTATCCCCTTCAGCGTTATTATAATGAATCTAGCGTTTTTATTTTCGTAATCCAGCGCTGGTTTATCCACTTCACTTTCTTTCATACATTTCTTCAGCCTTCTCGGCCCTGGTTTCTTGTAATAAGGATTCTTTTTTAGCTTGCGCTTCAGAGGATTCAGCCAATTGGACTCTTTCAGTCATAACCAAAAATCGTGCAACTGAACATTAATTCGCCAAGAACTACGAACCTCATGAAAAGATATTTGGACCTATACAAAAACCTTATTAGCGATTGCGTCCGCACCCACTTCACTTTTAATGGCTTTCAAAGCATGGAACGTGAGGACATTTTTCAGCAAGAAGGGTGGATGCCCGAACTGAATAAGTTTTTGCTATGTTCACAACCCGTTTCAGATGTCAAAAGCCTTGTGTGCATCACGGCGTCCAAGGTTAAGTCAGTAGGAAATGTTAATTAAGATGTACTCTACTTACCATCAAAGCTGCAGCGTTTATTGAATTTGCATTAGTTATTTGCAATCATTTGAACTACAAAAATTTCGAGAAAAAAAATACTTACATCTCATACAATACGTGTCAATCTTGAAGTCAATTCGTACAAGCTGTCAGTGATTACAGTTCAGTCTATCTATATTAAGTCAGCCAACACGTTGCTATACGTTACGTTACGGATTTATGATCAAATTAAAATAAAATAAAATTTGTATTTGATATTGTATTTTTTTGTCTGTGCAATAACTGCAGCAGTCTATTAGACTATATCCCCTGGGCTAGCCTTACAATTCTTTTCAGTAACTAACGAATTTTTTATTCAGAAAGGCGAACATAATGGGGACGGTAATTCAATTTCAGTGATGATGTAAAAAAAATTACATTTTTTTATGCAGGTTTTGCAAATAAGGTTAAAAAACTTTAAGGGATTTCATCTTGATGGCTGCGATGCAGAGCAGGTTTAACTCATAAAATTGGTGCCTTGTGGCGCAAAATATTTTTCAAAAGAACCATCCATTTTTCTTCTTGAAGCGAAGCATGCACCTCCAAACTTTGATAGCCTGTGAAATCGTAGACTTGATGATATGTTGATTTTCTCCATTTCTTCTTCGGTTAAAGGTTTGTTTGCCCTACCGTACCGGAATGCAATTTGGAATAAGACTTGAAAACTTTTTCAAGAACTTATTCATTAAGTTCAGGACTCTTAATGCGTTTTCTGTTCGGTATGTGAATAAGTCGTGTTAAAATTTCTTGCATTACCTGCAAGGCGAATCCATCTGTTAGACCTTTCTCAAAATTCAAAAGCTCAACACGACCGGAAAACTTAAACAAACTAACATATCGTCTAATGTGACACTTGGAGTTTGAAATCTTTGTGTGAAATTTTTGAAAATCAATGTCAAAACAAATTGATATTCTTCAGAAATCATTTTTTCTTCAACACAGACTTGGCAAAAGTTCCTATAAAGAAAAGGACTTTAACCAACACATTTTCCTGTGTGAAATTTATTTTGTCATGAGAATCCTCCAGCAAGGATTCGTAGTAAGTTTTGATCACAAACACGTTGAGGAACATCTTACGCTTCTTGAGAATCCGTTTAATACGTAAGAATGGCTTGAGCGGTTAAATGCTTCCGCAATTTTCTCATTAGACCTTTCACATCTTTAGCTGTGACTATCCCTGAGGTATATTTATATACGAAGGTCCTTAACAATATAGGGTGTGGGGTATAGGGGGTAGGGTAGTAGTAGCTAGTAGTGAAATTCAGAGGGTTTATTGTCCATTTAGTTATCCTTTATACGTTTCTTCCCTGAATGACCAATCGTCACCAAATTTTGTACATAATTCTGTCAAAATTTGATACAGGGCGTTACGGGGTTTTCATTTGTTTTTATTACTGTTTTAGAAATTTAATTTGCGTATTTATTACCTAGCTGGTTGCCGAATCCTAGTAAATAAAATTCTTGTTGCATTTATTTGCATAACCTCGTTTCTGTCAACAAAATTAGTTGCCAGAATGAATGATATCAATTAGTCTTCAGACCAAAATAGAGATTTACTAAAACAACTACATTATATCATCTATTTGACAAATGAACTTTATAAACTAGTTTATTTCGAGACTTTTAATGCAAAAATATTCAAAATAAGTTAATGATATGTTATCTTAAAAAGCGAACGAAATGATTTACTTTCGTTAGCCATGTTTTTCTATAAAAAAAGTATATGTTTAGTGGTGAAATTTGTTCAATTTTGGGTTTTAAGATACTTCCTCTCTCATGACATGCCTGATCAAAGATATCGTGCGTTTTATTGATATTTTTTATTTTGATGTAGCAATCTATATGTCAGGCCTCATGATATAGATGATGATGAATGACTCATCATTTAAATTCAAATATGTTATATAATGCAGTTAATTATGGGGATTTAACAAATGAAACATTGGAAGAAAACAAGGGTTCCGATTAAAGGAATCGGGACAAGGTAATAGATAAAAATCTTTTCACGATATAAGACCCTAGATAACAATCTTACAAGTAGATAACGAGTCGTTATCTAGTTGGTTGCCGAATAGTGAAAGTCTTGTCACTTTTATTTGCATATCTTCGTTTCTGTCAACGACATGAGTTGCTAGAATGAATGATATCAATTAGTCCTCAGACCAAAATATGTTTTACCAAAACAACTACATTATATCATCTATTTGACGAACAAACTTTATAAACTAGTTTATTTCGAGATTTTTAATAAAAAATATTTTAAATAAGTTAATAATATTCTATCTTAAAAAGCGAACGAAATGCTTAACTTTAGTTAGCCATGTTTTTCAATAAGGAAACTATATATATAGTGGCGAAACTACAAAACAAACAAAATAAAGGAAAATATTAAAATTAAATTAATATGAGAATGGCCCTTGTGCAAAACTCTGGAATTAAACCAGGGTAAATGGGTAACAAACCAAAAAACTACTGAAATAGAATATTTATAAATTCCAATGTGAAATCTGTCCACACGCACATCGCCATCACGCAAAAAAGTTGATATAACACCGGTGCAAAACACTGGCATCAAACGGTATCAATCTGGCATTTTAAATTGCAATTCAATGTTCTTGGAAGTATATTTAATAATTTCTTAAAGTATTTTGAACGTAGATTCATATTGTTGATAGTAATAAACTTCTTCAAAAAAATTCATCAAGCTATTTGTTCGACCACTCATCATAGTTTATCATCATTTCCCTTACATTTTGCATGCCTTCTAGTTGATTTGTCCTGGAATATAAATTATGTGGATAAATAAATTTATTGGTATCTTAATAGCGATAAACCCAAAACCCCCGAAGGACATTACCGAAGGAATCTTGTTTCTTCAACCCGTTGAATAATCTCTTCTTACAGTTAGTTTTCTCGAGGTCTTTTTGAGGGATACTAAGATAATTATGGATTTTCTTCAATCTTATTGCAACAGGAAACATTACAATTCCGAGATATCTTTCGTTGCCGAGCAAGAAACAAGCTGCACCATTAATCTCCAGTTGAAACAAGTGCCTTTGCTTTATGTTCTCATGAGCGGACGGACAGCGGGGGATTATAAAGTGGTTTAAAAATTTATTAAGGATAACATTTTCAAACAAAAATTTGCATTGCAAGAGGTGGTGGGTGATTTTAATTGTTAAGTTCCAGTAATGATTTCCACGTTCCAAATAAAAATTCACTGAGCTAACATTGTTTTTCTGAATAAAAAATCAAAATTCCAAGAAATGACCTGTCTTGTTGTGTATCGATTTAAACTGCTAGAACTTCCTCTTCTTCTTGTTTCATTGCTGGTCAACAAAAAAATGTGTGCTTTAGGCTTATCTTTCACCTTTTCCATAACAGCCATAACTTGTGGTTGATTAAATTGCTGGATTCTTGGAAAAAAAATCTATTAAATTTGAACCAGCCTATTAATGCTAGGTTGAGCACAGCAGTCCCCACACTTAATATCTCTACATATATCATCAATTTATCATATAGTTTAGGCAAGGGGAAATTCACCGGTAGGTGTATCCGAAAGCCTGTTGAAGTGTCCACCCAAAGGGTGTTTCATTTCAGCTAAATTTGGTTCAGAAGAACAATGTTTTAATAGTAAAATGTACCACTTACATTTTACAGAAGTAGAACAACGTGTCATTAGTAGCATTAGAAATGGAAGCCGTCTCACTATAGTTTACTGGTCTCAATATTTGCGTCATCTCTATTTCTGAAATCCCCTTTGAAAAGATTCATTGTGGTACTTTGGGTTTTGATCCAATGCACATCTTTTCCCCCAGTACAGCAAAGGTAATTCAAAAAAAGTACACAACTTTACTGGATTGCAATCATTTCTTAATTTAGTAGAAGAAATGATGGACCTATTGATAGAATGCCCACATCCTGAAAATTCATCTGTTTACCAGTCTCATGTCTACTGTTTCAGGAAAGGACTGTGATTGAATGACAACCCCAGCATGAAAGATGGACTGAAGGGTTTCTCCACTTATCGCCACATCTGTATCTTGGATCCCTGGCTTCTTCAATGTAGACATCAATAAATGGAGGTAATTTGACTCGGTTAATTGAAATCCTGTTGTAGCTGTTTAACAAATGTTGGACCAATTGATGAAGGAAAGCCAACAACCTAAACATTTATCTCTTCACCAGACTCATGTCTACTGCTTCATGAAAGGACTGCAACTGCATGACAACCCCAGCATGAAAGATGGACTGAAGGGTTGCTCCATTTTTTGCTACATCTTTATCTTGGATCCCTGGCTTCTTCAATGTAGACATCAATAAATGGAGGTAATGTGACAAGTCCATTTTTTACAAATTTCATTCTAAATTCTGGACCTATTCATGAAGGAATGCCCACAACCTGAATATTCATCTCTTCACAGATCGCATGGAAAGTGCCCTTCAATCTGCAACTTTTCCCTCTCGGATTGGAATTCCGGAGAAAATGGCATACGACATAACAGAAAGTTTGGATAGACGCAACCGTTTTCCATATGTAAGAATTTATGCGCATATTTTGTGTGTTATGGAAGTTTTTTCTTGTAAAGAATCTATTATTAATTTTTCTGTTTGTTCGATTTTGTTTTGCATTATGTAGACTGTTCCGGACACCGAAATGTTAGTTTGGACGAATAAAACAATCAAATATGAATTATCCTTTAAGTTGCCATACGCCAACACCAACTACCATTTGTGTTTGTGGGCAAGTTCTAGGGCCGCCAATCAAAGTGACGAATTTTTCTGGTCTCAACCGGCTATGCTTATCGTCAAAACATTTTTGATCGT
This sequence comes from Daphnia galeata, assembly GCA_030770115.1. Taxonomy (NCBI): domain Eukaryota; kingdom Metazoa; phylum Arthropoda; class Branchiopoda; order Diplostraca; family Daphniidae; genus Daphnia; species Daphnia galeata. The sequence goes on from CM061122.1 coordinate 5,436,267, forward strand.
ATGAGATTTTTATTTCTTTCAATAACTTCGAAAAATAATATTTCACCGCTTATCTGTTATTCGTGTCATTCACAGGTCCACGTAGTTGCCAAGGGACATCGCTTGGCAGCTTCGAGGTAAGCACTACTGGGATATGAAGTCTGCAACGATTCGTTGATCTCACTTCCGACCTATCGTAAAAATGGCCCCAAAACAGGATAAGAAGGTCTTCGCGTGTGTGAGGGTCCTTTGTACAAGCAAGTTGTGCCTGTAACAGATACATCGCTCAACGTCACCCTGCCAGACACGAGGCAATACCAATTTGCTGTGGCGGCCAATCAGGGCAGCTACGAAGGATAGAAACGGCCAGCCGGGTTTTGAAAAAAAAATAATAATTCTTCTAACTCGTCAAATTGGTTGCACCCGAGTGACAGCGGCTGATTTCTAAGCGGAGAATTTTCACCTCCACGTTGAGTCAAGTTTTTCTTTTTTATTGGGGAATATAAAGCTTTTCACTAGAAGATATTTCGCCACGAAATCTGTAAATTTTTTTTCAGTTCGTAATAAAGCTCGTTCGCCCGCGAAATGTTTTCAGAAGAGATGTGAAGCAAGTCGACGTAAATTTGTAGAAAAGCCCGTCCGAGTTATGGAAAGTGTTGTCTCGTCATATATCTAAAAGCTACAAAAAATGTTTTGTGTTTTTGCAGTGTGGCGGGCTCGTGCTGTCGGTGGGTGGACGGGGAATATATAAGAAAGATGATGGAGGCTTTTACGGTCGTGCGCCGGGAATATTCGTGAAAAAGATCGATTGGGTCTCTATGTAGATATTATACTACGGCATCTATAACGTACGGATTTTTCTTCTTCTGATTTTTTCTTATTATTATCAGCGTTATAGACAATAATACCCCTTATTTATGTAATCATAAAATATACACTACAATTTCGAATATATGTTATGTGTGTAGATATCATCCGATGCCTGTATCATTCTCTCTACTAGTCTAATCGTAATTTACATGCATCAATGTTTAGCAGTGCACACCATCACACGAAGCGAATTATTTAGGAAGAATAGTTAAATACGATAAATATTACATATATTTTATACGAGAGGAAAGTGATGACCACGTTCATGCATAGGTGTTTTGATTGCTTCACTGGATGAAGATGGATATGCGATGACGCTATTACACACATTTAATTTGTTTTCTTTCTTTCGTTCCTCTTGGTGCTGACGGCCGCTGTCCTGATGACCTTCCATACTGTGATGTTTTGCTACCCCTTCTACCCCAATCTCTCTGTTGTTGTTGTGTGTGTGTCCCTCTGTAAACCTATTTTACACGACAAATAAAGAACTTTGTACATTCAAACACTATGTATAACCGTACAAAACGACAGGGTTTACCAATCAGGACCACCAACAGCACTTTTAATTTAACGATAGGAAATAAGAAAAGAAAAAGAAAATGTTTATATTTCTTTCAGATGTTGGTGGTGCTGGGTGGACCAGCATCTATTCATTCCGGACACAAAAAACAAAGAAGAAAGAAAAGAAAAGTGTTTGCTGGAAATAGGTTCTAGAATATTTTCCTTTCGCCCAGTTTTTCATTTCTATCAGGCATACACATTTAAGCGCTGTTATAAAGAATCCATTACTTTTATATTCGTAATCCAGCGCTGTTTTATCCATTTCAGCGCTATTATAATGAATCCAGCGCTGTTATATTCGTAATCCAGCGCTGTTTTATCCTTACTAGCTCATACTATCCATTTATTTGGTTACTATTCATAAGATACGGCTTTTTGAAATCACGATCAACAAAGATTGGCTTCACGCTACGGAGAAAAGCTCTAACAGACGGTATGATCATGGTTCAAATGCTTTTGCCTGGTACCTGATCCTGGGAAGGGTGATGCGTGGATCTATGGCTTTAACCAAATCCCGGAAATGTTCGTTTTCTATAAGTGAAGCGGTTGCATTCCTCTCACAATAAATAATGCAAGAGCACGAATAATAACTTGCATGTGAGCACCATTAACTGCATACGGTGATGATCCTAATTCGGAGTATGTAGAATTAATCAACGACCAACATGAAGAACGCACGAAATCTTATAGAGAAAATATATAATTATAATTGTTATTCAGAGATATTTTTCATTGTCGCGGTAAAAAGCTGTAGTGTGGTCACCGGCTCCACTAGCGGCAGAAGCGCCAGATGGATCAGCGTTATTGGCGGCAGCAGCGCTGGAAGCGCCAGAGTGGCCAGCGTTATTGTCGGCAGCAGCGACAGACGGATCGTCATTGTTGAGAGGCAAATCTTCTCCCACCCTTTCATCATCATCGTCTAATAAACGGTGGGATTCGTCCCACCTTTTTTTGGCAGGCTGCTTTCCCTGCTTAATCTCATCATAAATTGCCTCGTGATTGACTCCAAGATGTTTCCATAGATTTGATGTATTTTTACAAGACCCTACAGTCTTGCAGATCACGCAAACTTAATTTGATACCTTGCCCTCCTTCTTTTTATTGAAATGCTGCCATAATGCACTTGCACGACGAGCCATTTAACTACACTTACTAACAAACACACAAATATAAAATAGATAGAAAGACGTAGTGACAATATATTCTATCATAAACACGGAATGCCGACTCGTTTTTACTCCTTGATCATAAATGAAAAATGTGAAGGAGAAAACTCGGCAAGCTCCAGGAGCCTTACATTGCGGGTGTATGTTTTCCCTTCTGTTTTTCCCTTTTTACCCTCTATCTGACCTCCCTTTCCCGCTACACACACACACCCGCCACGTAAGACAAGGTTTCCGGAGCTCGCCGATAGATGCACTGGAGTCGAATTCGTCAAAAAAGGAGCGGGAAAAGAAAAAAAACGTCAATTGCTGGACTTTCTATAGTGAGCTATCTCCTTATCTCTTCCACGGTCGCAGTTCTTTGTTAAGCCAAATATGTTAAAATTAATGAAACCTTCTGTGCATTGAACACAAATTTGTATTTGTTGTTGACAAAACAATATTATAGCTAATGAGTGATTGAATAATAAATAACAGAAATGCAACATTTTACTTTGTGAATGTTTGGATTCCAATTAGTTCACGGAATTTTTCGAATGTTGGTCTTGGTAATGGCTTGGTGAACATGTCGACTGGCTGATCCTTTCTAGATAGATGAGTAACTGCGATGTTTCCCAGGTCTTGTTCATCGCGCATGTAAAAGTACTTGACGTGTGTGCTTTGTTCTTTGATGGTGTTATCCGTCATGTATGAGAAAATTGCGCATTTGCTATTGCAACGTTTCAGCACCTGCCAAACGTCAATACCGAGTTCTAGAAGGATGTTTTTGATTCAGATAGACTCTCTGGCGCCTTCTTATGCAGCGTAAAATTCTGCGTCGTGTAGAGAGCCGTTGCTCTCTGCTGTCGACTCTCCCATGACACTGGGCCACCATTGTAGAGAAACAGAACTCCTTTAGTTGACTTGCGAGCTTTAAGATCAGAAGCAAAGTCAGCATCCGTGAATCCTAGTAACGCAGAGTTTGAGTTGCCACTATAACAGATTCTGAGGAGAATTGTTTAGCTAGATAGGCCAATATCTCTTTAACCTGCTGTGTTCTTTACCTGCTGGATTCTGAACGCAAGCTGAGGCCTGGTTTACAGCCAGAGCAATGTCTTCTTGTGTCATTCCCATAAGGTACATCAGGGATCCGATGCACTCTCGGTATGGTATATTCTACTCATTTCTACACGGTCTTCATCCGATGTAGGAGACATTGTGGGCACTAGTCAATGATTTGGATTTGCCAGAATTGTAACAGGATTGAACTCGTGCATGTTGTACTTTTTCAAGATATTTCTAACAAAATCAGGTTGACTGAGAAGCAATTTTCCATTAGGCCTGTCTTCTGTTATGTCGAGTCCCACAAAACGGTTTACAGCTAAGACCATTATTTGTTGTTGCGCCCTTCAAATGGGAAATGGGCAAATGGCTCCTCCTGTAGAAACAGTAGTGGTGGCGTCGTCGTTAATCTATAACCGGCGCTCTTGTCGATGGTGGGTAGGTGGTGGTGGGATGACTTACATATAGCAGAAATCATTGAAAAAAAGAGAAAAATACCTTCCTCCTACCACTCTATCTCTTCCCCCTTGTTGTTAATAAGAGTCTAAAAGGGGAGGAGTGGGGGCATATTATTTTTATATTTACGTCAACCGGTTTGGAATTGTTGGCAGAGGCCGGAAACTACGTCAGTTTGCAGAGGATGTACGGAGGTGCCAACGGATACGGTTGGCCTTACGGACCCATGTCTCAGGGACCACCTCCAGGACCGCCAAATTCAGCGGCCGCAGCAGCTGTCGCTTCGATAGATCTTTATTGCCATCAAGCGGCCGCCGCTGCCACGCTACAGAAGCCGTTACCTTATCGGCTCTATCCTTGCCAACCACAACAGCAACAACAAGGTGGCGGTGGTCGACCCGTTCATTCTGGCCATCACGTCGGCCTACCAGCCGGTTCATCCGGCAGTCCCATTTCCACCCCATCGCCATTGCCCAGCCATCATCCTTATCCAGCGGGATTGAGTCCTCTGCTCAAAGCCGCCAATTCAGCTTCGGCCGGACTCAGTTCCTTGGCGGCCGCATCAGCGGCCATCACGTCTCAATCTATCCGGGCATCAGTAACAGCAACAACAACAAAAATTGATCTGATTCTTCCTCATAATTGATTCATCAATAATGTGTCTCATATTCATGGGTACTATAATAATAAAAATAATATAAAGCGATTGTTGGGCGTTTGCCGGCTCCGTCCGTTTTGTTGATTTTTTTGTTTTCCTTCGTCCTTTTTTTATTTTTTCTTCTTTGCGTCTTTCTCCTAAAAAATATGTCGTTCTTTATATATTGTTGTTTTGTTTCATAGTTTTGTTTCGTTTTTCATTCAATTTATTTAAAATCTTTTGTGCGAATGATTTCTCATGTTATTCCCCGTTTATTTTTTTACATTTATCGACAGTGCGTGTTGTGTGTCAACGTCATTTTGGCCTACCCCCCGCGAAATTTGAAAATGGTTTTTGAGCCCTCCTTTAGACATCTGATGACTAAACTGATGACTAAATAATACTAAAAGAAAACAATATTTTGAATCAAGTAAATATTTGTACAAAATTTTAATAATAATAATTATAAGAAAAAATGCAGGACCATCATCTCAAGTGTGCATGCAGTTGATTTTCCCTGAATAACCCCGAAAAACCCCGTAATTTGGCGCCATTGTCAATAAAAGATATTACTGTTTTATTTGCAGGAGAAGCAGGGAGAAGGGGAAGTTCGTCGACTTGACTCATTCGCCATCTATCCACCAAACACCCGAAGCTCTTACAAAATGGGGTCATATGTTCATAGGTGGCGCTTTGCTCTGCCCCTCCCCCCGCGCCCTTTCCTTTTGTCTTTATGTCCCCCTATCCCTAATTTTGAAGCTTAAAGAATTTTGCCTCGTTTTCGCCAGTCTGGCCACAGCAGCCCTTGGAGTTGGTCGGTCAACACCTTTGTTATTAAAAATCAAATAAAGTCCCTGCAAATGGGAAATATCATTATTTTATAATTAATTTATATTTTTTTAGTTAATATGAGGGGATATAGGGAAAATAGGGGATAATTATGGATTAATGGGAAAATTTGGGGCAAACTAAGGAAAAATGGGATTGGAAATGTGGGAAATAAAGGACAAATTGGGAAAATTGGAAAAAATTGGAAAATGAAAAACTTTTTTGTTGTTGCACACATACAAAGCTGCTTACGAAAATGCACTGCCGACTTGTCTCGTTTTCCATTCTCCTGACTTTGCCATTCTCAAAACCATCGTTAACGATCGCTCATTTTAAAATCAAGAATGGATCACGCGACTAAACGACTTTTTGAATCGCCGACCAGTTCCTGGAATGCGACCTCTTATTTGCATCGCTGTGTCCGAGTTTAAAAAGCTGGGTTTTAAAGAAGAACAATTGAAAAAGATTCCGAAGGTGTTGTTGCAGGTTTTGTCTCATCACTGAGATAATATTCCATTCCCTCACCTTTATTGTGACGTTCCCTTAATGATTTCCACGTTCAAGTCCACGTTTTTCTGAATAAAATTCCCTGAGCTTGCTTCATTCATTGAGCTTACTTTGTTTTTCTGAATGAAAATTCAAAATTCCTAGAAATGACCTGACTTTTTGTCCATTAATTGAAATTGCTAGAAATTCCTCTTTTCCTGACTTTTTGTCCATTAATTGAAATTGCTAGAAATTCCTCTTTTCCCGTTTCACTGTGGTAGGAGGACAAAATATTTCTTTAAGATTCATGAGTTTTTTGTGAGTTTTTATATAAGGGGGCATTGCAAAAATAAGGGGAAAGTTCTGGATAAATAGTAAAATTTTGGGAAAACTCAGGAATAATGGGTTGGGTTTGGGTTTTTTGTTTTTATTTTATTTTTTCCTTGGTTCTCTTCTTCTTGGGGGGGGGGATCAAAAATCTGTAGTTATTTAGTGTAAATTAAGGAGATGCTGTAATTCATTTGGGAGGTCGAGTAGATTACCATCTTCGTTAGCTGATGCCTTAATGCTGGAAGCCGTCAGGCAAACAAGATTCTTCATACCTGAAACTGGCTGTTTCAACCGCAAAAATTTAGTCACTTGTAGGATCCATTCTTCTCGCTTCCCGTTCCATGCTTTGGAGCTGATTTCTCGGTAGGATTTTAAGAGAACATTTATCGAACAAAAGAAACAGTTCATGAAAAGCTGCAATTTGCTAGGTGATAGCGTTTGGCTAGTGATAAGTTAACAAATTATCAATTCCTACAAATGGAAGAGCTAGCAAGTCTTCTTCAAGATACAATGCTGTCATGTGGGACGCCGTGACACACAATAGCGATTTGACTGAAGACCAGTTGAGGGACAAGAAGATTTTCAGAGGGACCATCCAATTTTCATTCTGAAAAGTTGGTTCGAAGTACAAATTCTTCAATCCAATAAGTCCATAGTGCGATGGTGCACACGGCGGAAGAAGTTTCTTGTATTTCTCCAGATACTTTTCCATTAGAGTCGTTAGCCGTGACTGATCTCGGTTGGGCATTTGCACGATCCTTTTTAAGATTCCGTGTATATGGTCTAACGCCACGCCTTCTTTTTGTCCTTTACGAAGACTTTCGATGTTCAACCGGGTCGCGAAGCTCAGACAAAGCATCAATCTGTCAAAGGTGACGCTGGGCGCCATAAGCACCTTCTGAAGTAGTTGATACAACGTTAGCCGACAAGATGGGGCATTTCTGCCACACGTAAAAAAAAATACATTTAACCTACATAATCGGATATTTGCAGTGCCTAAGAATAATTTAAAAGAGGGAAAGGATAAAACAAAAATCTTACGAATGGGGCCATTTCTTAAACAGAAGGAAAAGTGTGTTCGTGTTTCCACTCGTTCCTCCCCTCGTTCTTATTCATCTTCTCTTTGGCGTTTTTATTCCCATCCTTTGAGCCAGTTTTCTTACTCGCGCCAGTTCACCGACGGCAAGGTCAGCAACCCGACGCTTAGGAGAAGAAAGATGTAGGCCAACCATTCTACAACCATTTGGTTAGCCGGCCTGTGTTGTTTTTTGAGGGGGAAGGAAAGAAAATGACATTTTCAGTAAAAGAGCATATTCGTTTCTCCATGGATCCTTTGGCTTTTTCCTCTCTTTCGGGAAACAAGGGGGGAATAAAAGCGACTCATGGAATAAAAACCGCGAGAAACTTACCATTTTCAATAAACTGTATCTTTGCTAAAACTTTTGTTTCATTCATATGCAAATTCTTTTTTTTCTTTTCTATGACGTCACTGTCGCTGTCACGGAAATGACAGGCACATGCTTCACCTACCATGCGTAGGTGAAATGAAATCGGTAGCGAAGTGGAATGTTTTTTTTTGCCCCCTCTCTTCCCCTTCCTTTTCCAGTACTACGACTCCACTGTTCACCCTTTCTCGTTAACAGAATTTTTTTTTCTCTCGTTATCTCCCTTTCTCTGCGTCTCCGTGACGAATTTACATACCCCAGGCCGGGCTCTGGGATTTCACCGTCGGGATTCCCGTGGTGATCGGCACCTATACCAGCGGCCGTCGGCTGACGACCGTAGGGGTTTCCCCCAAGCCGGGCAGGTGCATCAAGCACGACCACCGCGGTGTTTTTCCAGTCGGGATAACCCAGAGCTGCGGTAACCCCAGTTTCCATTGTTTGTTTTTTTTTGTTGTGTGTGTTTTTTTTCGCCGTATTTCATTTTCTTGGATCTTCGTTTTTTTTTCCGTATCTCATTGCCTTTATTTTTTTCATTATGTAGTTGTTTTTTTTTCCTCTTCCCCTGCTCTAGCGCATCAGAGGTGTAGCCTAACGTTTTTTTTACTTCTTATGTTATTGCTTTCCCCTCATGTACGTGGTATTCTTCTTTTCATTTTCGTTTTTTTTGTTGTTATCTCTCCTTCACCCAGTATTTTGAGTTCCTTTCCCCCATATGATACATTCTTTTATACTTGTTTTGACCCCGAGGGCCAACTCTAAAGGAGGTAATTCAAGTCGATGACGAAAGCCACACCTACCAGCAACCCTGGTTCATGATATGACATGATATGAAACATATAAGATGGGTATAATAGCATGAGTTTTTCTAAACGAAGGGGCTATTTCTTGTTTTACATGCGTCAAGTATTTCCCGATCGTTGTGATGCATTTTCCGGATATAGCTGACCCCGAGGGCCAGCTCTAAACGGAAGGGCTGTATAATGCCCAGGAAATACCTCAGCAGTTTATAATTAGGATTCACCCGAATCCTACCTGACACCGCCCTGGGATCCCGCTCCAGCCAGCGTTCTCACGCTGCAACCGGCGGCATGTGCGATGTGATGAAGCTTGCGAAGAAAGCTTCATCAGCACCAACACCTTATAAAAACCCAGTCGCTGTCTTGTCTCTCGTCGCTGTATTCCCCCGACTTTATAATAAACTAGTTGCCAACTCTTGCTCTCTTTGAACCGCCATTTATCTAACCATTATAAGACCTAGAAATAAAAAGAGTTTAAAGGATTATGAAACTTGGACTTTAACTTGCGTTTCTTTTATGAAAAGCCAAGAGACCTTTTGGAGGTTTTGGAGGCGGAGTGGATCTTTTCAGCAAAGGCCTATTGGAGAGTTTTTCTATAAGAGCGCTTTTCCCTTTGCTGACTTCCTACTTGGAATTTTTGTTACATCTTCTTCGATTTTAATTTCAGTTGTCGCTTCCCCAAGCATGTTTAACTTCTTCTATTTGGTAATTCACTTCCCTCTGCCTGTGTTTTCATCATTAATAACAGGAAGTCCAAACGGGCAGACTTATTCCGGCTTCATCATATTTGCCCGTAAAAAACATTAATTATCATACTAAAACCAGACATCAAGTATGATCATTCAAAAAGAGTACAAAAATAAATACAAAAAAAATTAAAACAAATATCTCGTGCCTGTCCCGTTTTTCCTCATCGGGTAGAGTACCACACTTTAAAAGCTTATTTTGTATGCCACTTAGTAATTGTCATTTAGTAAATACAGAATACCCTTTGCAATCCAATTTCCGGTAACGACATAAATCCAATGTTACCTTTCGAAGGTAAAACGTTTGGAATTTCGACTAGACATTTTTTATACAGTTTTTTACACAAAAGAAAGCAGCTGTAATTAGTTCATAACTGAGGATCTTCCGTAATTTAAATTAAGTCGTTACTTTCGAAAATACTACATACAGTGGCAATACAGTAATTATTTTGCTTTCTGAAAAAGGCCAATTTACTTTAGTTTATTTATCAACATTGATCCTTTTTCTTCTTTTATTTGCGTGGTGTAACGAAGAAACGGGTTTCGTCATCTCGACTTGTCACGGCTGAAAGCAATAAACCGATACACGATGAAACAATCTTACCGTGCAAAATCTTTTCTGGATACAACCCACGAGTTTCGACATATCTTTAACTAAGTACCTTGGATTGCACTAAAATAGCACTGCTACTTGGGAGTGTTTTTGTGAATTTGTGTCCTCATCATCACTCTCGCTATCTTCTGACCTCTCACAAGTTCCCGGACACGTATATTCGTCACCATCACTATCAGTTACACCAAAATTAAATTAAAATTGTCTTACATACTTATATAACTAAGCCCTACTTACTATGTCCGACATCCGTGCAATCATAGCCCACACACTCATCTGTCTCCTGCCTGGTACAACCATATTTTTCCAAAAAGGGGTAAAAACTAAAAGACGAGTTTTCTATGAATTAGAAACGGGTTTTTCTCATACACGGTTTAAAAAAAATATTCGATATTAAACTTGGTTTCCACCAAACATCTCTGCTACATTCCTTTCAGTAAAAAGATCTTCGGTATTTTCCAAACTAAGTATTTCCAGATTTGAAATGTCATCGTTTACCTCCATTGCAGCCTCCTCAACATCCCTTGTTCCATCTCGCAACGAGTGCAAATTCCCATTTACCATTACCTCTGATTTAGCTATAACTACTTTTGAAATCTACTCTTCTATGAACGACAGACGTCGATCATACAAGACTTACACGATGATATTGAGTCATTTATTTTACAAAAATACAGTTTTTTTTCTAAAAAAAAACATTGGGTACTGCAAGTGAGGTCTTTCCACACCAATAACTGGAAAAAAAACTATCACTTAAGTAGAGTTTCCCTTGTTCACTCAATTTTCGAGAATTATGCATTCTTAAAAATATGTATTGCTCCAAACAAAGATTCTTGAAAATTCCCAGCTAGGGTGGACGATTTTTTTTTAGTCTACAACCCCTCAGAGAAATACTTCTCATCATGTTGCTCCAGCGTTCATGTTAAACTAAGATATAGCAGTCCACACAGCGGCACGATAGTGCTGAAAATTCAGTTTTTCAGAACCCTGTGCATACTTAAATTGTGTTGAGTTTCATTATTAATTATCAAACCAAATAAACATGTGCACTGACTGAGATGCTGTTTTTTTATCTCATGTCAGACTTCGTAGTTTCTCTTTCGTCTGCTGTTTGGGCTCTCTGTGTCTAACTGTCATCTGGTAAAGAGGTAAAGTTTATTGATAGTCAAATTGTTAGAAATTTTCTGGTATATTATATCATGATATTGCTTAGATATAGGTATTGTGTAGAAATCACTAATCATTTAGTTAAAAATGAATATGAAAATTTATTATCGGGTTCTGATATTATGTACTAAAAAGATTGCAAGTAAAATATGTGTAAAGGTTGTTTGCATACTTATCGTTAATCTTATAGATATCTCTAAAGATGTATGTACAAATTGAAATGTGTTTTACAAAAATTACTGTATATTAGGTATTGTGTAGAAATCACTAATCATTTACTTAAAAATGAATACGAAAATTTATTATCGGGTTCTGATATTATGTACTAAAAAGATTGCAAGTAAAATATGTGTAAAGGTTGTTTGCATACTTATCGTTAATCTTATAGATATCTCTAAAGATGTATGTACAAATTGAAATGTGTTTTACAAAAATTACTGTATTTCATATATCTTAGAGATGTAAAACCCCAGTAAGACATGAAGAGCGATTTTTTGATTGGGGTTAGACAAAACGGCCAGTAAAACTGTTCACTGGAAGGGAACTGCAAGGATAATCGAAAACACAAACTGTTGGTTGAGTAGTACTATGTACGAGCATACGAAGAATGAAGACATCACGTTTATGAAATCCATGTGAAACATGTTTCTGATTCGAAAGCCAAATAGTCCATCAGAAGAACTCTTTGTGCGATTTCAAAAAGAATGGATCTACTTAGATCAAGAACACATTTTTAGTTCTTTTTTAGTTTTTAAGATAATTACAATAAAAGAATAAAATTTTGTATTGCATCTTTCAGAATGTTGCACTCTTTAAATGGAAGGTCAGTGAAACGTCAGGAATCAAGTACTTGGTTGGGCAACGGAATGTCTTGTGACAAAAAAAATCGTCGTGAGGCGTCATGAAAATTGATCAAGCTTATAGTTTGTTTTTGTTTTTTTTTGTTTTTTTTTTGTTTTTTTTTTGGGGGGGGGGGGCAGGGGGGGGGGATGTGTCCCTGACTTTCAAATCAGAAAACATGCAGGTTTAATATATTTTCATCATTTCAAAGGAATAATTTTTGGCGGAATTCGGAAGAATTGGCAAGTTTTTCCGAATCGACAATACCATTTTGGCATTATGTCGATTCGGCAACTCCAATTCGGCAAATTCATTTTTTTGCCGAATCGACCTTCACCCAATAATTTTAATTTAACATAAAAAAATTTAACTTTTATTCTGAATTCATAGATGCCAGCAACAGGCCCTCTGCATGTTTTTTTTAGATATACTTTCTTAAAATGCAATTACTTTCTCATCAATTTGAAATGGGCTACGAAGATTCAAAAGGTGCTAAAGGCGATATAAAAAATCACTGCTCTTTTCATATTTAGCGAAGCCTTTTTAAAAATCAAAGCTATTCACAATTTCCCTACAGGTATTCAAAATACTTGACATTAATGTATCAGTACAAAGAAGAAAACCTGACAGTTGCAACCGTTGCGATAAAGTCGGCAAATAACCATTTGTGGTACTTAACGGAGAATGCATTAGAAGAGGCTAAATGTTTTTCAACACAACTAACTAGATTCTGCTCTAAGAAAGGGTCTAGAGGATGATTTCCTTCTGAAAGCGCAGCCCTTCGGCAAATTAGAAATATCTTCCCTCATTCCGTTTTTTCCGCCTAACTGTCAGTCACTATCGTCTGTCGACCAAGCTTGGTACCTCGTTGGTACTTACTAATCTGACCATTTGCTTATGATCTGGGTGTATGAATATATGCATGAATGCTTTTCTATGTCTGCTGTCCATGCAACTGCTTTGAGCTCCACCTCATATGTTTACCCATGATTTCTGGGTTTGGATTTGGTCCTACTTCCAAGTTAGCATTGAAACTTCTTCTATGTTTGAAATTTACTGATCCGTCATCGAAGAATTGTCGGTTTTCGTTGTTTTTGTATCTTCTCTGATGACAAGACGATGAGGTGGTAGATACGATTACTTCCCTGTGTAGTCAAGATCAACCTTTTCTATAAATCCCAGATGTAAATCTAACTCTTGAAATATCTAGTGGTATTTCTCTCGTTATTCTTGATTGAACTAAGGGCTGCTTAACAGACTATTAAGCCATGTAAGGGCGATCGATAAACAATCATTGTAATCAGTAATCTCATTTCTAAATGGGTATTTTGCTTTGTATCGACCATCTTCTTCCATTGTTATACAATTGTTATAGTTCTGGAGAAAATCTTCGTTTAAAGCTTCGTTGGGCAGTATTCCTAAAAATGCTTTAATTCCCAGAACGCTTTGAAATCCTTGTTTATTTGCTTGACACTGTATTCTGTGTCTTTACCAATTTAACAAAAACCGGGTTTTCTGGCTTCTTATTACTAATTGTACAAACATAGTGAGTATTACAAGGTACGAATGAGACTCTTCAAAATATCATATTTTAATGAAGCAGCGTTTTAGCTATCATCAAGTCTAATCCTATTAAGATGCCATTCTCTTCTTAGTATTTTATTCCACTTTCTGCGAAGCAAAACGCAGATTAGCCTCATATCCATTCGTGTTCTAAGGAATGGATAAATGGGAAATGCTGGGATGCTTAAAAATTTAAATAAATAGAATGATGTTTTAGTGTCATCGGCTACTTATATAATGCATCACCGGGAAGAGGCGAAGACGAAATAATTCCTCTAATCTTTCGTAAAGGATTCCATACTTGACATGTATAAAAGGTTTATATTTTCTTCATGGCGATATAATTAGAATATAGTTGAATTCTTATTTTGCATAAGAAAAATCAGCATAGCCTGTATGTTGAATAGAGGCATAATAACCACCAAGAAATCGAAAAAATTTTGCTGATCGTGTCAGGTATTGAACCTGAAGTCTTTAGAAAATCAAGCGAATGCTATAACCATAGTGCCATCCTTCGTTATAATTATCATCATCGTTATTAATTTTAATATCGTCTTAATTAGACGTAATTATTTGCATTTTTGCGTTAATGACACTTTTCAAGACGCATTGATTTGGTTTTATGGTCGTTTATGGTTGTTATTTGTAAATTATTTGCTAAGGTGTCTCGTCAACAAATATAGACACTTGGAATTCTTTAATTAATTAATTTGAAATTTCCACATCCTGATTTTAGCACACGCCCATGATACAGTGGTTAGCGAATTGGCTCTTCAACTCATAGTCTTCGTCATAGGTCGTTGTTTCAATCCTATCAGATGGCAATAGTAATTTTCCTTGGTTAAATAATGTCCACTTTCATTTCTTTGTCGATTTTAATTTTCTTTGGTTAAATTATGCCCATTTTTATTTCTTTGTCGAAATTTTATTTCGAGGAAGCTCGTCATGATGAACAATTTGGACATGCGTGTCCGTAAAAAAGTGGACATTTTTTTTAGAGATTAATATAGAAACAGGGAAATGCTTGGGAAAATGCCGAAATGGGGGGTGTATAAACCTGCTGGCTGTTTGGAGTAGAGCAGACCAGCATGGGTAGAGTAAGAAACAGCCTAAATATACGCTCTAGGCCGTTTTAGGATTACAGATTAGTGTAAGTTGGCAAAAAAAAGGGTTGGTCTTCATTCCTTTTTGTTTTGCCGACGGCAATGAAGGAAAGAGAATAGAAAACGAACCCTTTTAAACTTGCTAAGAGTTCGCCCAAATTGTAGAAAAAAGTCTAGACAACATTTTCAACGAAAATGTTGGGAAAATGAACTTGACATTTTTTGTCGACTTATGAGGCTGACCGCATATCTAAAAATGAATATGCAATCAAGAATCAATCATACCCATGAGCTGACTAGAGAGCGATATCGAGAAAAAAAAAATGTAATGTAAAATTGTAAAATGACAGTAATTTTACACAAATGTTTGAAAAAAGCATTGGATGAGCGAAGAATTGAACATTCGACCCGTATGTTAAGTTAATTAACAGTCCTGCACCTACAACAATTACACCATTTGATTTTATTTTATATAAAAATTATAATAGGAATAGCTCTTCGCCTATTATTTACTCTTTTTTCTTTTACCCAGCACCAAATTGCCGAATATCATAATTATTTTAAAAAATTCTATAACAACCAAACAATCTAAATTATTAAATATGCGATATGATTATAATCATACCTGTTAACCAGTAAGGCTATTATTTACTCTTTTCCCCGGCAGCAGCTAATTGAGTAACAGAGAGTAGATCGTTTAAGGTGGGAAGTCTAATTTGAGATTGGCCTAGCAAGCGAAGCTTGCGACGGTCAATCATAATTGTTGAAAATGTAGTTGAGCATCAACTAGCTATGTGTTGACCTTTGTATTTAGCTACTTAAAAGCAGAAAAACATCCAGGTGGTTGGCGTATACCCTTACATACCTCAGATCTTTTATGCACAAAAAATACGGGTATATATGAATAATACAATTTAATTCTTGGACTGCCCACCATTATTCTTCTTCCAGCCCGTATTCCAATTTTTGGTTCCCTTTCTGTTGTCAGATCTAAATAAAGACAAAAGAAATAATTTTAGAAATTTTACCAAAAGAAGGGGGAAGATAACTTGGAGCGGGTGGGTGGGAGATAGCTAGTTGATGCTCAACTATATTTTCAACAATTATGATTGACCGTCGCAAGCTTCGCTTGCTAGGCCAATCTCAAATTGTTATGAATTCGTCTCGCATCAACTACCTATGTGAATTTAAAGCATAAATGTCAAAATCAAACAAATTTAAGGAACATTTAACAAAATAAAACTAAACTAGTCAGATTCAGAGTCCATAATGGCTAGAACGGCTGACTCGACTGTGTTCTGTTCAGTAGCCGATTCACGACGGTAGAACTTAGAAAAAGTGTTTTCGTTGGACCAATGCCCTTGCTTAAAAATGGCTTGGATAGAGACTCCAGAAGAAGCGGCTTTAGACGCCGCTGCCCCTCTGGTAGAATGGGCTGAAAAAATGGAAGTGTCGATGCCGGCTTCTCTCAGTTGATCTTTAATCCATCGCCTTACTGTAGCACTCGTGACTGGATTATGTGGTTTGGTAGAACCGATAAGGAGCTGTTTTGCGTTTTGTGGAGTTCGAATAATACTTGTTCTCTCTATATGTACGATCGCAAACAGGTGAGTGGGCAAATAGCTTTGTTTTGGCTCCACTCGTCAAGTGAGAGACGCATAAGCGGACCGGAACGTTGAGATTTCGGAGGGTTCCTAGATCAAAATAAACTTTAAGACCGGCAAATTCAATCGTTTCTCTTTTGATTGATGCAATCTCGGCACATCTCAATAGGGTCGTTAAGGCCAGCAGGGTGGCCAGTTTGCGTGCTAGCTGTAAAAGAGATAAAGTTTGTCCGGCCGTCGCGTCAAAATGACTATTGATGGGTCCCATGTTCCGCTATACTTGGGGGTCGGCGGCCTTGCTTGAAAAATACCCTTCATCAGCCGGGTGACTAGGGGATGTTTTTCTATTTCCTCGCGGTTGCCGATTCCCATGTTAAGAGTAGAAGAGAGCATAGATCTGGATACATAAATAGAGCTATAGCTCATACCCGCTCCAAAAATTCCGACTAGATAGCAGAGCACCTCCTTCACACCACCAGACATGGTTCCGTGCGTGGCACCAATTATTCCAATTTTTCCACGCTGACTGGTATGCAGCGTTTTTGTTCTTTCTCGTTGCTGAAAGGAGAAGTTCGATAACCTCTGGCGGAAACCCTCGGCTATCGAGACAACTCCCGATAGCCTCCAGGTGACAAGCCGTATTGAGCGGCTGGCTGTCAGTTGATGGAATTCCCCCAACGGGGATGTCAACAGATCCTGTTCCGGGTAGAACATTCGGGGTAAATCCACTGCTAACTCCAGCAGGAACCCGAACCACGACTGTGTGGGCCAGAGCGGCGTGATCATCACGGTTGTTGCCTGGTCCTGGATTAGCTTTGAAAGGCAACGTGGGATGAGACTGAACGGGCAGAAGGAGTAGCTCCTGACGTATTTCCAGTTCAGCGTGAATGCGTCTGTCATCCAGGCTCCGGGCTGGGGAAGCCAGCTTATGAAAATCGGAAGCTGTGTATTCCATGAACTCGCGAAAATATCGACCTTCATTTGCCTTACTTGCTGGATCTTTACGAAGGCCGAGGTCGAGAGCTTCCACTCCCCCGTTAAGAGTTGCTTGCGTGACTCTGCGTCGGCAACGAAATTTGATTTACCCGGCAAATACGTTGCATATAAATCAATTTCCCGCTCTTCACACCAATTGTTGATTTCAAGTGCGACGGAACAGAGAGGGCTAGACTTTGTTCCCCCTTTTTTGTTAATGTATGCGACGGCAGTGGTATTGTCAATATTTATTTCTACCGTACTTCGGAATGCCGATGACGGAAAGCATTTTAGACCGTTAAACGCCGCTAATAATTCCAATTCATGAATATGACGATTGGTATCCGCCGTGATCCATGGTCCGCCTGTCTTTACATCTTCGCTCACCGCCCCCCCCCCCCCCCCCCGAACCCGATAGTGAATCATCAGAATAGATTGAGATAGAGGGAGCGGAGATAAGAATTTTCCGACCCTCGGAAAATTTTGCCCGGTTGATCCACCAAAATTAATCAGATTTGGCCTCCCGCGAAGAGAAACGGAGCCTGAAAGGTCACCCTTTGCTGATTTTGATTGTTGCGTATAGAGAGTTTGTAAATTTCTATAATGCGCCGGGGCGTAATCTACAGATTGGGTTGCCCAGTTTAAAATACCCAAAAGAGATGCCATTTCTCTAAGTGATAATGACATTGACTTGTAGGTTTTACTGCACAATTCTAAAAGTTTGTCTTTCTTCTTTTGAGGAAGACAAAAAGTCATAGAGTTTGTATCGATGACGAGACCAATATATTCGAGTACCTGCGAAGGCTCCAATATTGATTTTTCGCCTTGGATAACAAAACCTTAAGACTCAAACAAGTTGACTACTAATTTGACCGCTTCCCGTGTCGATTCCTCAGAATGACCAATGATCAAAATATCATCAAGATATACCACCAAACGGAGTCCTTGTTTACGGAGAAAACCAACGATAGGTTTCCAAAGTTTTGTAAAGACCCTGGGAGCGGGTCCGAGACCAAAAGGCATTGAAACGTACTGAAAAATCTCTCCTCCCCATTTGAAACAGAAAAACTTTCTTTGTGAAGGGTTTAAGGCCACGGAGAAGTACGCATCTTTCAAATCCACTTTGGCTAACCAGTCCCCCAGTCTAATGGTGTGACACACTGTATTAACGCCCTCCATTTTAAAGTGCAGGTGGGGTATGAAAAGGTTTAAGGCTTTCAGGTTGATAATAGGACGCCACCCCCCTGACGCTTTCGGTACCAGAAAGAAACCACTTGTAAAACTACAATCGATTGCCCGTGTTATCGCCCCCTTTCTTAATAAGGATTTTACTTCTGCATTACAAATCTCAATTTGGTCGGCACTCATAACGGCGTTATGTGGGATTTTTTGTTGAGTTGGTGGGGACATAAAATCCAGAGTAAGACCTTTTTCAACAGTCTCCAAAATCCATGGGTCACTCGTAATCGTTCGCCAAATGTCAATATAACGAGAGATTCGACCACCAAAAGAACAAGGCGAGATTGTTACGTACCCTCTTTGCGATGCTGGATTAGAGTAGTCGATTGGTTTTTTCTGTTGGCTGGCGGAAGCTGGCTGGTCCTTTGAGTGGCTAGACGTTTTCTTCTTGGCTATCGATGCTAAGGTGGCTTGGGATTTTGCTTCTTCCACGAGATGCTTCAGGAATTTTCGGCCAAAGAGATTATCGCCGTCGGACCAGATGTCGTCTCGTTCCAATAGGCCTAAGTATTCAGGATACACTTGAGAAAGATGTTGTGACGCCGAGACCTGATAATGTCACGAAACAAAGTGGCCCATAGCCTGATCGCGATCTTGACTGCATTGCCGTCGCTCTTCGATTTTCTTTTCGATTTTTCGCGGCTAGCCAGGAACAACAGTTGCTTGACCAAATCCAGGACTTTGAAAGACAGCTTCCTAAGGGCTTTTTCAGTCGGGTCTATGTTGGCTTTGGTGGCGTTGGAGCCTTTCGCGGCCTTAAGACGGATGTAGATGGATTCGTCCAAGGTGGGATTTGTCAGCAAATCGGCTTTTCTTTTCAGCGTGGGTTTGTAGATCTCTCTACATTTTTTGACTTTCTCCTCGCTGATACCAGTGACAACCCAGCGGGACAAACTGGTAGACTTTGCCTTGGAAACTTGAAACTTACGGCTAGATTTTTTGAGAATAGAAGAGTCACTATTATCGGAAGAACTAGAAGAGTTAGAGCTAGAGTCTGACGAGCTACCGTCAGATGACATTCTTGCTTGAAAGCTAAAAAAGATCTGAGGTATGTAAGGGTATACGCCCACCACCTGGATGATTTTCTGCTTTTAACAAGCAGTTCGCGAGAGAAGTAGACCGGATTTAAGGACCCCCCGTTTTTTTCTAAATCCGGAAAAGGACTTAGAAAAAAACTAAAAAAACCAATTTGTTCGTCTCCGAACGCCGGATTTAATGGCGTTTTCAGAATTTCAAAACTCTTTTTCGTTTTGAAGTTATTCGGGTTTGAAGTTGGGAAAATTTCGAAATTCTTCGATTTGGGGGGGTGTTTGACATCACTTTTTTAAAAATAGGGGAAGAATTTCGAAAAAACTAATTTTTGTAAAAGCTTTATTCATATTTCCACTATGAGAATCTAAAAGGAAATGTGTTTCCGGATTTGATTGACGGAGATATTAGCGGAATTCTAGACGCCGATTTTGCTCATTTTCCCTCCCAGAATATCAGCCATTTTTTCATGGCTTTATACCGCCCCTTGCGGCTTCGAAGAAAAGCTATTATAATAAACCCCCCTCGGCAGCGAACTATGTAGGGCACATTACTACATTTCGTAGGCCTCACTTACTACTTGAGGTCTAAAGTGAAGGCCGAGGACTATCAGCTTATCTTCAAAGCCGCAAGAGGCGGTATAAAGCCATGAAAAAATGGCTGATATTCTGGGAGGGAAAATGAGCAAAATCGGCGTCTAGAATTCCGCTAATATCTCCGTCAATCAAATCCGGAAACACATTTCCTTTTAGATTCTCATAGTGGAAATATGAATAAAGCTTTTACAAAAATTAGTTTTTCGAAATTCTTCCCCTATTTTTAAAAAAGTGATGTCAAACACCCCCCCAAATCGAAGAATTTCGAAATTTTCCCAACTTCAAACCCGAATAACTTCAAAACGAAAAAGAGTTTTGAAATTCTGAAAACGCCATTAAATCCGGCGTTCGGAGACGAACAAATTGGTTTTTTTAGTTTTTTTCTAAGTCCTTTTCCGGATTTAGAAAAAAACGGGGGGTCCTTAAATCCGGTCTACTTCTCTCGCGAACTGCTTGTTAAGTAGCTAAATACAAAGGTCAACACATAGGTAGTTGATGCGAGACGAATTTATAACAATTTAACAATACAGGACACTATTATTGTGAAAATGTAACATAAGCCATAACCATAGCCCATAGATCCGTAATTCCATATTCCTCAGAATACGCGGTATATCAATAAACCGCGTTTTGCTTCACACAAAGTGGAATCAAATTTGGCATACTATGAGAGACCTCTAGCGTCTCAAACACATTTTTACCCTTAATAAAAAGCCTGCACACGTTTTTATGCAACCTACTGTACGTACTTTACACCACCATTTATTAATAATAAAATCTTTAGTAATGCATAATTATACGATTCGGGGCTTTAACCATAGACCTTTAGTACTGCAAGATAGTCATCTAACCACTGAGCTATTCGCTTCTTATATATACTGATATATTGTATCATACCATTTGTGTAATATCACCAGAGTCATCCAAATTCATCATAAGGATGACTCTGATATCACCAATTATGAATGGGAATTCAACTTCGGATTTCAACTTTCTTGACAAGATGAAGATGAATCATGCTGAAATTTTTTATTCAGTGAAGAACATCAATGATGAATAAAATGAAGTCTACTGTACTCGAACCATAGACAATTGATATCGAATGCCAGCCAGCTATCCACTGAGCTATCTGAAATACATTAATATCCTTGTTTATTAAATTTGTTTCGTTGTTCCCGCGTAAAAACACGATAGCTATAAAATTTTCTAAGTGTTTTGTTGGAGCCAAAATGTAATCAATGGTACGGATAAGGTACGTTCACCTGGGACTGTGAAAATTGCCGCGCTTCGGTGCTTTTTTTGTTTTAAAAGGGACGGCTTTTAGATGTTTTATACTTGAGCCTGTCCCAGACGTCCCATTGGTACGTCTTTGGGGCTCGATTGGGACGAGAATTCCTATCTGGGAGAGGGAGAGTAAAAGTCTAAGTAAATCTGTTGGAACAAACCGACAAGAAAAATGAGGAAAGAAAAAAGACTCTTTTAAAAAAACTTTTACTATACATGTGACCTGCGGGCGGATATATACGCCATTTTGTAAAAATAGGAATATGAAGAAAAAAAATAGGGACAAAACTATTGATGCCATAAACTTAAACTTGTAAATCAATTTGAGCTAAAATTTATACATAGTTATTCCACCGGCCTTATTATCATTCTCCCTGACGGATTCTTATTCCACCGGCCTTATTCTCATTTTCCTTGCAAGATTCTCATTCCACCGGCTTTATTCAGTTATTCTTATTCTTTCTGCTGGATTCTTATCCTCCCTGCCGTATTCTCATTTTCCGTGCCAGATTCTCATTCTTCCTGCTGGATTCTCATTCTTCCTACCGGATTTTAATTCTCCCTGCCGGATTCTTATTCTACTGGCCGTATTCTCATTCTCCCTGCCGGATTTTCATTCTCATTAAACGAACGACGAATGTGAAAAGTTGACCGCAACTCGTTCTGAAGGCATCGTTAAAGCAGAGACTTTTAATTGCGAGAACGGTGAAAACGGCGCGGAATTTTAAAAGCGCCAAAATACCAATCATAGCTAGTGGTTCAAGAATCCAGGATCAGATCCTGTTATACTGACAAGTGTGTGTGTAAGACTGTCTGTATTGAGCTCTGCATAGAAGGGATATACCACTCTGCCAATGACGTGGCATCTAGCGGTCAGCACTAGATACTACAACAGATCCTGATAACGAGGAATAGCTGTTTTTTCCAGTGTTCGTAAGGTGGATTGGAGAGCTGTGGGAAGCCGAGTCTACGAGAGCGCATTCTGCTGTAACCGTTGTAACCTTGATGGGACGCTGGCAGATGATGAGAGTAGCTTCCAATTGACGCCCACATTGATATCATCTTTCAATCCGCTAAAGGAATTTGATAAAGCTTATATCAAAAAAATTTTATACAGAACACAACGAACACAAACAGACATTTTTTTACCTGGTTGACCTGGTTTTATTAAACTATTTGATGAGAGTTCATCAGCTGCAGCCCAATTAATCACAGTAATAAAAACAAGGATTGCTTGAAGCGCTTGAAGGATCTGTTTGCAAAGATTCATTCTTGTGGACGAATTTTAATTGAATAATTTGTATAATTTATTTTGTTAAGCAGTTAACACGTTGTATGAGGTGTCTTATATTGGAAATAATTACACAGGGACAAATACGATGTTTAAACAATAAATTCATAACGACGTGATTTTGTACTCTATGCTGCCACGCGATGACAGGTTGATGGCGTCACGGAATTAGACTATATCATCCAAAAAGTTATGAGGGGTCTTGCGAAGGACCGAGGGTGACAGTAAGATGAACAACCCTAGTAGAACGAGATATCTTTTAGATATCTACATATCGTTCTGGTGTCTTTTTTTTGTAGGCATCTTACAGATATCTTTTAAATATATACAAAAACATCACCCGTTTATCATATCTATAAAACATCTAGAAAATATCCTTATAAAACATTTTACGTAAGATATCTAAAATAAAAATAAAAGAACCAAAATAGATTTGAACCCTGTTCCTTCTAGTTCACTCGCCATCTTGCTAACCACTACACTATCCCGTTCAATAGTATACTAAGAAATTATATATTACGACTGTATCAAACGGACTTTAACTTTTTCCCTTAAGTTACAATGAAAAATCTTTAGTAAATCCTGATAGAGACAAATTTTAAACTCTTTTTAGACCAATTAAATAATCTTTGCGGCCAGAAAAAAAATTATTTTTGGACCGTTAAAAAACCCAGTTTGAAACCCATAAATTAGACCACCAAAGGCAGTCTTTTATCAAGCCTATGCGGACGGTATAGACGACGTCTTTTTTATCCCAAATAAAAAAATGTGCGTCTAAATTAGACCACCAAAAGCCGACTTTTATCCAGCCTATTCAGACGATCACACAAAGACGTCTTTTTTCCCAAATTAAAACCAAGCGTGTTGTCTGGGTATTGGGACACAATAAATGAACAATTCGAGTATCAAGTTATTTAGAATCAAATCATTGAAATCGTACAATGTAAAATTTAAAAAAAAAATCCTTCAAAATATACTTTCCACCACTTTTTTCAACACATTGGAGATTAAGGTAAAGTTGCAAATCTCCTACTAGGAACTGAGGTCCTGAGTTTCTAGCAAACATTCAAAAACGGCAGCCAACGAAGGAGGAACATTGGACCATTGTTGTTTTTAAAATGTAGTTTAATCACACTTGGATAATTTTACTGTTTGGATGGGCGGAATAGATATGAACTCGATAGTATGACTGGCTAGTTGCAATAAAGTGGTTGCATGCACTCTTGAAAAATCCAACAACATTTTATAGCTTGCTAATAATACGATTTCTATACGCAAAACAGCTGAAGATTTCAAGGGAACCGCAAATCTTCTACCTAGAATCCTACATGTTGCTGATAATATGTATTATCTTTACTTAAAACATAAATCCAATTGGTAAAAAAGTATATTTCTTATTTATGCTATTTTAGTATGTAATGTTGGGATAGCGGTTAGCGAGTGAGGCTACCTTCCAGTAGTCAGAGGTTCGATCCCCTTAATCGATATAAATCAAGTTCACGTAGTTGGGAATGAATAAGACGAGAAAGTGAAACAGAAGTGGTGCAGCTTATTTAAAAGCGTTTTTCAAAGATTTTTTTAAACTATCTAAGAAAGATGTATAACAGATATATTTAAGATATCTAAGAAAGATATATATTAGATATTCAAGAAAGATATCTTTAAGAGATGACAATAGGTTACTAGATAGTTATCAATAAGATATGTTTCTTGAAGATAACTCTTTGTCTTTTAGCTAAATAAAAGATATCTCGTTCTACTAGGGAATACATATTTATATAGACTAACAAATAATGCAAAAGACCAGCTACAGGAACTAGGCTAACAATTTGGTAACAGCTGCGTTCTCTGTATAGAGTCAAGTTCAGTTTACCACTCTTACCATTAACAGAATCTTTCGTCATGAAACACGATACCTATATCGCTAATCTCGAACGAAAAATACCGTAAGCTCGATATTTTTAACAATTTCAATAAGCAAAGTCACGCCATAAATAGGTAAAAGACGTCCTCCTTTGATTTACTTTCGGTATTAAGGGAAATTTTAGCTACTTTTCAACTCTGATTCCAAAAAGAACTCTTGCTTGCAGCCATTTTTTCGTACGGTCTGCTGCGCTCCTGGTGGAAGCCAGCAGAAGGTGGTGCATAAGTCCCTCCAGGCTATTAGCCTTAGCAATCGATGTCAATGGGTTCACTATATATGAAGGCCTGTATAAATGCAATGGGTCTAATGTGAAGGCCGATGTATAAGACCTTCTGCTGGCTTCCACCAGGAGCGCAGCGGACTGTACGAAACAATGGCTGCCAGCCAGGGAGGGAAACCAGCTAAATTATCCTTTCACTAAATCAGTGATATCTCAACCAATAAAATCCGGAAAGGAAATTCCTTTTGGATTTCGGTGGTTGAGAACGCAATAAACCTTTTTAAAAAATTAGTTTTTTCCCTAGCATCCCCCGCTTTTCCGAAAATGGATGTCAAAGCTCCCCCAATTTCTGACAAAATTAAAAAAACTCAAACTTTAGAGCTAAATAACTCCTAAACGGGTGGGAATTTCGTCATTCTGCAAACGCAGGTAAATCCGGCGTGCGAAGACGAACATGCCTATATATTTTTTATATTTTTAAGGCCTTTTCCGGATTTAGATCTGGAAAGCCGCTCCGGGATTTCGGTCTACTTGAGTCGTGGATTGCTTGTTAAATAATAATCAAAGTTACTCACTCCTTGAATAGAATAGATTTGTTCGCAAAGAAAAATAATTGAAAAACATTTTTCCCAACTTTTTAGTATTCACTTAACTATAGGACGGGCCGGGGGGAGACGAAGAATGACATCAAGAATTCGAAACTTGTCCAACAAATTCACAACGAAAGAAAAGCTGCTTAAATTCTCTGTTCGTCAACGACGTTTGACGTTATTCTCTACGCTTTTTAAAAAAAAAGAAAAAAGAAGAAGAACAATATTCAAACTAGAATCGAAACTTAATTTTTCTGCTGCTGCGTTTCCCACCCAATTACAGCAACGCTATATGCATATCTTTATTTAGTTTTTATTTTATTTTATGACGCCAGCAAGAAAGAGGAACAACTCAGCTCAGCAGTTGATTGCAATAAAAGAAAAAAGACAAGAATTGAGCAGCAACTGACGAGACACGGAATAGTTTCCATCCTAAGTAGAAGTCCAACGGTCACAGACTTTTTCGTCGTCTTAACGCTTGACGGCCGGGGATTTGAAAAAAAGGACAGAGAAACTGTTATAAGTTTTGTCGGGGATCATTATGGATAAATGGGAAAATTTGGAGCAAACTAAGGAAAAATGGGATTGGGAAATATGGGAAAAATGGGAAAAATTGGGAAAATTGGGAAAAATGGGAAAATTGAAAACTTTTGGGGGCGAGATGAACTGGCAGAATTTATGCACACATACATAGAAACTTACGAAAGTTCATTGCCGACTTGCATACGACATAGTTTTCAGCCAACACTTCACTGAAGAGCACATAAAACTTCTAGTAGACAAGTTGGAAATCAACGGCGTAGTATGCGTTTGCAATGGAGACGAAAGCGTCCGTATTCAAGGCTTCGTCTTATGGAGCGTCACTCTGAAATCGCGGGGAATTTACCCTTTTTAAAATTTCCTCAGACAGAACTTGAACTTAGGTTCTTGGAAAAACGAGTGCTTCATGGGCAAAAAGAATCCGATACGGTGGAAGTGCTCAAAACCTTGTTTCTTAGTCGCAAAAGTCTTAAGCATATGGCAACCCAAGCCCTTCTCAAAAGCAAGCGAAATTTAAAGAAGTTCAACACCTTTCCAAACGTTTTTTATCTGGACACTGCTTAAACCACGTTGCTGAAAGACTGGCGTGAAAAAAAATTGACTCAAGAAGAAGTTTTTTGTACAGTCCTTTTCTTCATCGAAATCTTCAACAAACTTCTTTTAAAGAAAAAACTGCTTGACGAAAAATCTGAGGAGTACATTCGTTTTGTACTTACAGATGTACAAAATGTGCTACAAGCGCCTAGCGCGACTTTTGATTATTTTGCGAAGATTTTGGAATATTTTTCTTTCGCCCAGTTTTTTTCATTTCCATCAGTCGTATCCCCTTCAGCGTTATTATAATGAATCTAGCGTTTTTATTTTCGTAATCCAGCGCTGGTTTATCCACTTCACTTTCTTTCATACATTTCTTCAGCCTTCTCGGCCCTGGTTTCTTGTAATAAGGATTCTTTTTTAGCTTGCGCTTCAGAGGATTCAGCCAATTGGACTCTTTCAGTCATAACCAAAAATCGTGCAACTGAACATTAATTCGCCAAGAACTACGAACCTCATGAAAAGATATTTGGACCTATACAAAAACCTTATTAGCGATTGCGTCCGCACCCACTTCACTTTTAATGGCTTTCAAAGCATGGAACGTGAGGACATTTTTCAGCAAGAAGGGTGGATGCCCGAACTGAATAAGTTTTTGCTATGTTCACAACCCGTTTCAGATGTCAAAAGCCTTGTGTGCATCACGGCGTCCAAGGTTAAGTCAGTAGGAAATGTAAATTCAGATGTACTTGACTTACCATCAAAGCTGCAGCGTTTATTGAATTTGCATTAGTTATTTGCAATCATTTGAACTACAAAAATTTCGAGAAAAAAAATACTTACATCTCATACAATACGTGTCAGTCTTGAAGTCAATTCGTACAAGCTGTCAGTGATTACAGTTCAGTCTATCTATATTAAGTCAGCCAACACGTTGCTATACGTTACGTTACGGATTTATGATCAAATTAAAATAAAATAAAATTTGTATTTGATATTGTATTTTTTGGTCTGTGCAATAACTGCAGCAGTCTAACAGACTATATCCCCTGGGCTAGCCTAACAATTTTTTTCAGTAACTAACGAATTTTTTATTCAGAAAGGCGAACATAATGGGGACGGGAATTCAATTTCAGTGATGATGTAAAAAAAATTACATTTTTATATGCAGGTTTTGCAAATAAGGTTAAAAAACTTTAAGGGATTTCATCTTGATGGCTGCGATGCAGAGCAGAGGTTTAACTCATAAAATTGGTGCCTTGTGGCGCAAAATATTTTTCAAAAGAACCATCCATTTTTCTTCTTGAAGCGAAGCATGCACCTCCAAACTTTGATAGCCTGTGAAATCGTAGACTTGATGATATGTTGATTTTCTCCATTTCTTCTTCGGTTAAAGGTTTGTTGCCCTACCGGACCGGAATGCAATTTGGAATAAGACTTGAAAACTTTTTCAAGAACTTATTCATTAAGTTCATAACTCTTAATGCGTTTTCTGTTCGGTATGTGAATAAGTCGTGTTAAAATTTCTTGCATTACCTGCAAGGCGAATCCATCTGTTAGACCTTTCTCAAAATTCAAAAGCTCAACACGACCGGAAAACTTAAACAAACTAACATATCGTCAAATGTGACACTTGGAGTTTGAAATCTTTGTGTGAAATTTTTGAAAATCAATGTCAAAACAAATTGATATTCTTCAGAAATCATTTTTTCTTCAACACAGACTTGGCAAAAGTTCCTATAAAGAAAAGGACTTTAACCAACACATTTTCCTGTGTGAAATTTATTTTGTCATGAGAATCCTCCAGCAAGGATTCGTAGTAAGTTTTGATCACAAACACGTTGAGGAACATCTTACGCTTCTTGAGAATCCGTTTACTACGTAAGATGGCTTGAGCGGTTAAATGCTTCCGCAATTTTCTCATTAGACCTTTCACATCTTTAGCTGTGACTATTTCTTCAACCCGTTGAATAATCTCTTCTTACAGTTAGTTTTCTCGAGGTCTTTTTGAGGGATACTAAGATAATTATGGATTTTCCTCAATCTTATTGCAACAGGAAACATTACAATTCCGAGATATCTTTCGTTGCCGAGCAAGAAACAAGCTGCACCATTAATCTTCAGTTGAAACAAGTACCTTTACTTTATGTTCTCATGAGCGGACGGACAGCGGGGGATTATAAAGTGGTTTAAAAATTTATTAAGGATAACATTTTCAAACAAAAATTTGCATTGCAAGAGGTGGTGGGTGATTTTAATTGTTAAGTTCCAGTAATGATTTCCACGTTTCAAATAAAAATTCACTGAGCTAACATTGTTTTTCTGAATAAAAAATCAAAATTCCAAGAAATGACCTGTCTTGTTGTGTATCGATTTAAACTGCTAGAACTTCCTCTTTTTCTTGTTTCATTGCTGGTTAACAAAAAAAATGTGTGCTTTAGGCTTATCTTTCACCTTTGCCATAACAGCCATAACTTGTGGTTGATTAAATTGCTGGATTCTTGGAAAAAAAATCTATTAAATTTGAACCAGCCTATTAATGCTAGGTTGAGCACAGCAGTCCCCACACTTAATATCTCTACATATATCATCAATTTATCATATAGTTTAGGCAAGGGGAAATTCACCGGTAGGTGTACCCCAAAGCCTGTTGAAGTGTCCACCAAAGGGTGTTTCATTTCAGCTAAATTTGGTTCAGAAGAACAAAGTTTTAATAGTAAAATGTACCACTTACATTTTACAGAAGTAGAACAACGTGTCATTAGTAGCATTAGAAATGGACGCCGTCTCACTATAGTTTACTGGTCTCAATATTTGCGTCATCTCTATTTCTGAAATCCCCTTTGAAAAGTTTCATTGTGGTACTTTGGGTTTTGATCCAATGCACATCTTTTCCCCCAGTACAGCAAAGGTAATTCAAAAAAGTACACAACTTTACTGGATTGCAATCATTTCTTAATTTAGTAGAAGAAATGATGGACCTATTGATAGAATGCCCACAGCCTGAAAATTCATCTGTTTACCAGTCTCATGTCTACTGGTTCAGGAAAGGACTGTGATTGAATGACAACCCCAGCATGAAAGATGGACTGAAGGGTTTCTCCACTTATCGCCACATCTGTATCTTGGATCCCTGGCTTCTTCAATGTAGACATCAATAAATGGAGGTAATTTGACTCGGTTAATTGAAATCCTGTTGTAGCTGTTTAACAAATGTTGGACCAATTGATGAAGGAAAGCCAACAACCTAAACATTTATCTCTTCACCAGACTCATGTCTACTGCTTCATGAAAGGACTGCAACTGCATGACAACCCCAGCATGAAAGATGGACTGAAGGGTTGCTCCATTTTTTGCTACATCTTTATCTTGGATCCATGGCTTCTTCAATGTAGACATCAATAAATGGAGGTAATGTGACAAGTCCATTTTTTACAAATTTCATTCTAAATTCTGGACCTATTCATGAAGGAATGCCTACAACCTGAATATTCATCTCTTCACAGATCGCATGGAAAGTGCCCTTCAATCTGCAACTTTTCCCTCTTGGATTGGAATTCCGGAGAAAATGGCATACGACATAACAGAAAGTTTGGATAGACGCAACCGTTTTCCATATGTAAGAATTTATGCGCATATTTTGTGTGTTATGGAAGTTTTTTCTTGTAAAGAATCTATTATTAATTTTTCTGTTTGTTCGATTTTGTTTTGCATTATGTAGACTGTTCCGGACACCGAAATGTTAGTTTGGACGAATAAAACAATCAAATATGAATTATCCTTTAAGTTGCCATACGCCAACACCAACTACCATTTGTGTTTGTGGGCAAGTTCTAGGGCCGCCAATCAAAGTGACGAATTTTTCTGGTCTCAACCGGCTATGCTTATCGTCAAAACATTTTTGATCGTATGAGATTTTTATTTCTTTCAATAACTTCGAAAAATAATATTTCACCGCTTATCTGTTATTCGTGTCATTCACAGGTCCACGTAGTTGCCAAGGGACATCGCTTGGCAGCTTCGAGGTAAGCACTACTGGGATATGAAGTCTGCAACGATTCGTTGATCTCACTTCCGACCTATCGTAAAAATGGCCCCAAAACAGGATAAGAAGGTCTTCGCGTGTGTGAGGGTCCTTTGTACAAGCAAGTTGTGCCTGTAACAGATACATCGCTCAACGTCACCCTGCCAGACACGAGGCAATACCAATTTGCTGTGGCGGCCAATCAGGGCAGCTACGAAGGATAGAAACGGCCAGCCGGGTTTTGAAAAAAAAATAATAATTCTTCTAACTCGTCAAATTGGTTGCACCCGAGTGACAGCGGCTGATTTCTAAGCGGAGAATTTTCACCTCCACGTTGAGTCAAGTTTTTCTTTTTTATTGGGGAATATAAAGCTTTTCACTAGAAGATATTTCGCCACGAAATCTGTAAATTTTTTTTCAGTTCGTAATAAAGCTCGTTCGCCCGCGAAATGTTTTCAGAAGAGATGTGAAGCAAGTCGACGTAAATTTGTAGAAAAGCCCGTCCGAGTTATGGAAAGTGTTGTCTCGTCATATATCTAAAAGCTACAAAAAATGTTTTGTGTTTTTGCAGTGTGGCGGGCTCGTGCTGTCGGTGGGTGGACGGGGAATATATAAGAAAGATGATGGAGGCTTTTACGGTCGTGCGCCGGGAATATTCGTGAAAAAGATCGATTGGGTCTCTATGTAGATATTATACTACGGCATCTATAACGTACGGATTTTTCTTCTTCTGATTTTTTCTTATTATTATCAGCGTTATAGACAATAATACCCCTTATTTATGTAATCATAAAATATACACTACAATTTCGAATATATAGGTTATGTGTGTAGATATCATCCGATGCCTGTATCATTCTCTCTACTAGTCTAATCGTAATTTACATGCATCAATGTTTAGCAGTGCACACCATCACACGAAGCGAATTATTTAGGAAGAATAGTTAAATACGATAAATATTACATATATTTTATACGAGAGGAAAGTGATGACCACGTTCATGCATAGGTGTTTTGATTGCTTCACTGGATGAAGATGGATATGCGATGACGCTATTACACACATTTAATTTGTTTTCTTTCTTTCGTTCCTCTTGGTGCTGACGGCCGCTGTCCTGATGACCTTCCATACTGTGATGTTTTGCTACCCCTTCTACCCCAATCTCTCTGTTGTTGTTGTGTGTGTGTCCCTCTGTAAACCTATTTTACATGACAAATAAAGAACTTTGTACATTCAAACACTATGTATAACCGTACAAAACGACAGGGTTTACCAATCAGGACCACCAACAGCACTTTTAATTTAACGATAGGAAATAAGAAAAGAAAAAGAAAATTTTTATATTTCTTTCAGATGTTGGTGGTGCTGGGTGGACCAGCATCTATTCATTCCGGACACAAAAAACAAAGAAGAAAGAAAAGAAAAGTGTTTGCTGGAAATAGGTTCTAGAATATTTTCCTTTCGCCCAGTTTTTCATTTCTATCAGGCATACACATTTAAGCGCTGTTATAAAGAATCCATTACTTTTATATTCGTAATCCAGCGCTGTTTTATCCATTTCAGCGCTATTATAATGAATCCAGCGCTGTTATATTCGTAATCCATCGCTGTTTTATCCTTACTAGCTCATACTATCCATTTATTTGGTTACTATTCATAAGATACGGTTTTTTGAAATCACGATCAACGAAGATTGGCTTCACGCTACGGAGAAAAGCTCTAACAGACGGTATGATCATGGTTCAAATGCTTTTGCCTGGTACCTGATCCTGGGAAGGGTGATGCGTGGATCTATGGCTTTAACCAAATCCCGGAAATGTTCGTTTTCTATAAGCGAAGCGGTTGCATTCCTCTCACAATAAATAATGCAAGAGCACGAATAATAACTTGCATGTGAGCACCATTAACTGCATACGGTGATGATCCTAATTCAGAGTATGTAGAATTAATCAACGACCAACATGAAGAACGCACGAAATCTTATAGAGAAAATATATAATTATAATTGTTATTCAGAGATATTTTTCATTGTTGCGGTAAAAAGCTGTAGTGTGGTCACCGGCTCCACTAGCGGCAGAAGCGCCAGATGGATCAGCGTTATTGGCGGCAGCAGCGCTGGAAGCGCCAGAGTGGCCAGGGTTATTGTCGGCAGCAGCGACAGACGGATCGTCATTGTTGAGAGGCAAATCTTCTCCCACCCTTTCATCATCATCGTCTAATAAACGGTGGGATTCGTCCCACCTTTTTTTGGCAGGCTGCTTTCCCTGCTTAATCTCATCATAAATTGCCTCGTGATTGACTCCAAGATGTTTCCATAGATTTGATGTATTTTTACAAGACCCTACAGTCTTGCAGATCACGCAAACTTAATTTGATACCTTGCCCTCCTTCTTTTTATTGAAATGCTGCCATAATGCACTTGCACGACGAGCCATTTAACTACACTTACTAACAAACACACAAATATAAAATAGATAGAAAGACGTAGTGACAATATATTCTATCATAAACACGGAATGCCGACTCGTTTTCACTCCATGATCATAAATGAAAAATGTGAAGGAGAAAACTCGGCAAGCTCCAGGAGCCTTACATTGCGGGTGTATGTTTTCCCTTCTGTTTTTTCCCTTTTTACCCTCTATCTGACCTCCCTTTCCCGCTACACACACACACCCGCCACGTAAGACAAGGTTTCCGGAGCTCGCCGATAGATGCACTGGAGTCGAATTCGTCAAAAAAGGAGCGGGAAAAGAAAAAAAACGTCAATTGCTGGACTTTCTATAGTGAGCTATCTCCTTATCTCTTCCACGGTCGCAGTTCTTTGTTAAGCCAAATATGTTAAAATTAATGAAACCTTCTGTGCATTGAACATAAATTTGTATTTGTTGTTGACAAAACAATATTATAGCTAATGAGTGATTGAATAATAAATAACAGAAATGCAACATTTTACTTTGTGAATGTTTGGATTCCAATTAGTTCACGGAATTTTTCGAATGTTGGTCTTGGTAATGGCTTGGTGAACATGTCGACTGGCTGATCCTTTCTAGATAGATGAGTAACTGCG
The DNA here is from genome assembly GCA_030770115.1 of Daphnia galeata. Classification (NCBI taxonomy): domain Eukaryota; kingdom Metazoa; phylum Arthropoda; class Branchiopoda; order Diplostraca; family Daphniidae; genus Daphnia; species Daphnia galeata. The sequence goes on from CM061122.1 coordinate 5,469,810, forward strand.
ATGTTTCCCAGGTCTTGTTCATCGCGCATGTAAAAGTACTTGACGTGTGTGCTTTGTTCTTTGATGGTGTTATCCGTCATGTATGAGAAAATTGCGCATTTGCTATTGCAACGTTTCAGCACCTGCCAAACGTCAATACCGAGTTCTAGAAGGATGTTTTTGATTCAGATAGACTCTCTGGCGCCTTCTTATGCAGCGTAAAATTCTGCGTCGTGTAGAGAGCCGTTGCTCTCTGCTGTCGACTCTCCCATGACACTGGGCCACCATTGTAGAGAAACAGAACTCCTGTAGTTGACTTGCGAGCTTTAAGATCAGAAGCAAAGTCAGCATCCGTGAATCCTAGTAACGCAGAGTTTGAGTTGCCACTATAACAGATTCTGAGGAGAATTGTTTAGCTAGATAGGCCAATATCTCTTTAACCTGCTGTGTTCTTTACCTGCTGGATTCTGAACGCAAGCTGAGGCCTGGTTTACAGCCAGAGCAATGTCTTCTTGTGTCATTCCCATAAGGTACATCAGGGATCCGATGCACTCTCGGTATGGTATATTCTACTCATTTCTACACGGTCTTCATCCGATGTAGGAGACATTGTGGGCACTAGTCAATGATTTGGATTTGCCGGAATTGTAACAGGATTGAACTCGTGCATGTTGTACTTTTTCAAGATATTTCTAACAAAATCAGGTTGACTGAGAAGCAATTTTCCATTAGGCCTGTCTTCTGTTATGTCGAGTCCCACAAAACGGTTTACAGCTAAGAATCTCACTTTGAAGTGGGTTCTAAGAAACTCAACGGTGTCAGACAGTACTTCTGTCAGGTTGCTGCATGCCAGTCCATCGTCAACGTAAATCACTAGTATTTTTTTCTTTCCTTCTGGAGTAGTGCGGTAATATACAATCGGATCATAAAGGCATCTTTTGAATTTTAACTTGAGAATTGCATCATCAAATTTGCTATACCAACATCTTGACGCCTCTTTGAGACCATATATAGGGGTCTTAGAAGGCTACAGACCCAGTCTTGTTTACCTGGAATGACGTATCCCTCGGGTTGTTGCAAATAGAGTTCTTCTTCCAACTCCCCATAAAGAAAAACTGTTTTAATGTCTAGCTTGATCATTTTGGGATCATTCAACGCAACTATGGAAAGAACTAGTCGGATGGAGTAGTGCTTCACAACTGAAGCATATGTGTCCAAATAGTTGACATAAAAAAAGAGTGCATTATCTTCCAAGTATGGTTTTCCATCAATGACTGAAATTCATCTTCGATTGCTGCTTTCCATAGAGAAGCTTCAACACATGTTGTAGCATCCTTATAGCTCATAGGAATGTACGGTTCAATGGTAAGCACACTTAATGGAGTGAACGGTTTGGTCGGATCATGGTCAAGCATCATTGCATTAAAAAAGAGCCGTCATTTATAAAGACTGTTGGACGAAGTGCTTTCATTTCATCTGCTTTTTCACAGATGGGGAGGGTAAGGGTATTACTGCGAAGCCTTGACGTAGGAATTGGAGACTTTTCTCTAGTGGTTACATGGGAGAGGTTAACAGATGTTTCTCAAACATCTGTTCATACGTAGTAATCCAGAAACTTTTCAAGTTCAACAGCCATTACAAAATTATAAATATAAATGTTTAGTTAGAAATTAAGAACAAATTAGAAATCTTATACATATATGCTGGATCACGACTAGCTTAAAGAGTCATCACAACATGACGACTGACTGTAATCCTGTTAGCTTATTTCTCATTTTTGTAAGCTTCCATATCAGTTAATATCATAACTTTGTTATTGTAAACTAGAACAATTTTGGTTTGATCTGTGATAGCCAATATAAAAAATGTGTCAGTTGACTAAAATATTCCAGTTCATTTCTGTGTAAACATGCCTATAAAACATTATTCTAAAGGGACGAACCCAAAAAGATCACTCAGCCTTATTAAAGATAAAGAACTCGAAGCTTTAAGAGGTGAAGCTATTAATCTGCCAAGCTACAGATAAAACACCGAATACACAGACGGAGAAACCTTCCTAGACAACCCAAATAACGCTATCAGATAATGTGTACCAAAAAGAAGCAGATTTTAGAGAAAGAACGCAAAGCATATTTGCAGAAATACGAGAATGTAGCGCACACTCGACGGAAAGACTAGATAGAGTAGAAAATGAAATGCTAAAGGATTTCGTACACTAAACAACAAGTCAAACAAAAATCTATCTAGAAAATATCAATTATCTTACCAACATCATCAGTCAAAGGCTCAGAATAACGGATAAACAGATTTCTGAGTTTAGCGGTTGTTGGAAACACGTAGAGACTCTGCTAATAGAGATCAATCCCGCTGCCCAAGACTATGCAAAATTTAGCAATGCATCAATAGAAACAGCTAGACAAAATATTGAGGGTTTAAAAACAGACATAGATGAATGGAAAACTGATTTTCAAATAAGTAAGGATTTGTAAAAAAAAGACAAAATCAAGGAAGATTTTAAAGCTCAGGGAAAAGCGGTCCTTGGATTAGGAGAAAAATACTCCAATAACTAGAAAAACTAGTCAACGAGAGATTAAAAGACGCGCCCCAAGTAGAGCAGGAATTTTACTAAGCTTAATCATCCAGCAAAGAATCAACGACAGATTAATAAACCAAATCCTTATCAGGCTGGACGCCACAAATGGTGACTTGAAGAGATTAGCAAACCAATGGGTAGAGTGGGAATGGGATAAAATTGATGAAGAAGCCTCTGATGAGGAAGACAGAGGAAATTAAAAGATGGTATAAGGGAGGTAGAAATCCTCCATCAGAGGCATTTGGGGGAGATAGAAACCATCCGAAAAAAAAGCCTGTGGAGGAGTCCGAAATCCTCCCGCAGAACCGCATGAGGGACATAGAAATTCTCCCGAAGCAGCTTCTGGTGGAGATCCTCCAGCGGAGGCAGGTAAGGAAATCAGATAAATCCCAGCTACGTTTACGACACGATTTAACCCAAAATTTTTCGGCATAACTTCAAAGGCATACCCTCAACTTAAAATTAGAATTGGACCAGTAGAAACTCTGAAGCGACAAAAAAAATTGATCCTCCAGAATTTGACGGAGACGTATTGAAATATCATGGATGGAAGACTAGGAAATTTTCGATAGTGATCACTATAATTACAAAATGTTGTGTAAACGTTTAAAATAGGGAGCGGCAGAAGCTACTCAAGGAATTCTCTCTTCCCGGACTAACTAAACAAGGATGTTAGACATCATAAAGAAATAATATGCAAGATACAATTTCAGTTATAACCAACCTACTGCACAGGGGGATAATTTTCTACGCTACTAGGTGTTTGTGCCGGAAAAATTGCATCGTGAGATTCATGAACTTAGTTTAAGTAAAAACCCTTCTCAGAAATCTTAATGGTTACTATAAAAAATTCAAAACAAAATGAAAAACTTGAAAGCTAAGTGAATTTTTATTTGAAACGTGTAAATCATTACTGGAACGTCACAATGAAGGTGATGGAATCGAATGTTAGCTCAGTGATGAAACAAAACCTTCGGCAACTTTTCCAATTCTTCTTCTATTAAATCCAGCTTTTTGAACTCGGACGCTGCGATGCAAATAAGAGGCTGTACTCCAGAAACTGGTTTTAAATTCAAAAAATCGTTTAGTTGCGTGATCCATTCTTGATAAAAAAATAAGCGATCGTTAACGATGCTTTTGAGAATGGCGAAATTAGGAGGATGGAAAACGAGACAAGTCTTCAATGAACTTTCGTAAGTTTCTATGAATGTGTGCATAAATTCTGCCAGTTCTCTTGCTTCTATTTCCGGGAGCTGCACTACACGGACCAGAATATTCCGTAGGACTTGTGCAATAAGATCTTCCTTTTGACAACATAAACATAAAAAATAACATAACTAAAACATGTAAAGTTGCACAGAATCTGAGACCATCAACCATTAGTCTGCTGAAAGACACGTTGCGGAATGGAACTTTTACTATTTCAACAAAATCTTTCATTCACAAAGTCTTCTTCCTTCGTGATCTGAGGTTCGAATATCTCGATCAGCACCAGAGCATTGTCGAGCGCCTTCTTTGCTGTTAATTTGTTGGTCTTATAACCCTTGAGCAAGGCATCGTAAAAAGTATCGACGACAAAGAAGTTAGGAAACATATTGTAATGTTGGAGAATACGTTGTAACACAAAGATTGCCTGATTTCCCCAATGCTTTCTGCGTTGTTTCATCAGCTTTTGAAGATCTTGAAGGGATTGAAATTTTTTTTTGTCTTTCATCACCAATTTCTGGGACGGAGTTAGCTCTATCTGGGGAATTTCAGGAATCGTATGAACTTCTTTCAGCTTCAGAGTGACAGCCCACAATACCAGTCCCAGATATCGATCTTCTTTATTGCCATAGAAAACGTAGGCTGCTCCAGTTAGTTGTAGTTTAAGAACAAGGTTCAAAATTTCTTCATCAGTGAATTCTTCTTTGAGTGTTATAGGGTACAACTCAGGAGACTCGTCTCCATGTTTTCTGACAAACTCATAATCTGGAATTTCCTTAGAGAGAATCTTTATCATCGAGCCCAGTAATTTTCCATCCAGAAAAATTTTGCTTCCGGAGACAAACATTTCTGCTTCAGTTTTCTTGCTAGGAAGTCATTTCTTGCATTAATCAAGTCTTGCAGAGCATTATAAAAAGCTTCTACAACAAAAAATTGGTGTACAGGCGAGGAGTGCCCGACTCTTTTTGGAAGTGAACCAAGAATAAATAAGAATTTTTTTTTTTATTTTTCTAATTTTTCAAATCTTTCCCAATTTTTCATAATTTTTCCCAATCCCATTTCTCCTTAGTTTGTCCCAAATTTTCCCATTTATCCATAATTTTACCCTTATTTTCTCAATATCCCCTCATATAAGTATTAACTAAAAATCTATTAACCATAAAGACATGATATTTCATGTTTCACATTTGCAGGGCCTTTATTTGATTTTTGATGACAAAGGTGTTGACAGACCAACTCGGCAACTCCAAGGGCTGCTGCTGCCGGACTGGCGAAAACGAGGCAAAATTCTTTTGGTTTCAAAATTAGGGGTAGGGGGACAAGACAATAGGAAAGGGCGCGGGGGAGGGGCAGAGCAAAGCGCCACCTATGAACATATGACCCCATTTCGTAAGAGCTTCGGGTGTTTGGTGGATAGATGGCGAATGAGTCAAGTCGACGAACTTCCCTTTCTCCCTGCTTCTCCTGCAAATAAAACAATAATATCTTTTATTGACAATGACGCCAAATTACGGGGTTTTTCGGGGTTATTCAGGGAAAATCAACTGCATGCACACTTGAGATGATGGTCCTGCATTTTTTCTTATTAGAATTATTATTAAAATTTTGTACAAATACTTACTTGATTCAAAATATTGTTTTCTTTTAGTATTATTTAGTCATCAGTTTAGTCATCAGATGTCTAAAGGAGGGCTCAAAAACCATTTTCAAATTTCGCGGGGGGTAGGCCAAAATGACGTTGGCACACAACACGCACTGTCGATAAATGTAAAAAAATAAACGGGGAATAACATGAGAAGTCATTCGCACAAAAGATTTTAAATAAATTGAATGAAAAACGAAACAAAACTATTAAACAAAACAACAATATATAAAGAACGACACATTTTTTAGGAGAAAGACGCAAAGAAGAAAAATTAAAAAAAGGACGAAGGAAAACAAAAAAATCAACAAAACGAACGGAGCCGGCCAACGCCCAACAATCGCTTTATATTATTTTTATTATTATAGTACCCATGAATATGAGACACATTATTGATGAATCAATTATGAGGAAGAATCAGATCGATTTTTGTTGTTGTTGTTGTTACTGATGCCCGGATAGATTGAGACGTGATGGCCGCTGATGCGGCCGCCAAGGAACTGAGTCCGGCCGAAGCTGAATTTGCGGCTTTGAGCAGAGGACTCAATCCCGCCGGATAAGGATGATGGCTGGGCAATGGCGATGGGGTGGAAATGGGACTGCCGGATGAACCGGCTGGTAGGCCGACGTGATGGCCAGAATGAACGGGTCGACCACCGCCACCTTGTTGTTGCTGTTGTGGTTGGCAAGGATAGAGCCGATAAGGTAACGGCTTCTGTAGCGTGGCAGCGGCGGCCGCTTGATGGCAATAAAGATCTATTGAAGCGGCAGCTGCTGCGGCCGCTGAATTTGGCGGTCCTGGAGGTGGTCCCTGAGACATGGGTCCGTAAGGCCAACCGTATCCGTTGGCACCTCCGTACATCCTCTGCAAACTGACGTAGTTTCCGGCCTCTGCCAACAATTCCAGACAGACTGCCGTCTGTCTCTTCCACTTGCTTCTGTTTAAAATGAGAATAAGAATAATATTAATAATATTTCAATACAAATTTTGATATTTAAACAAAATAAAATCATTTTCTTTTCGTTTCGCGTTTTAAAATTGAAGCCAACCGATTCTGATAAAAAATGAAATCAATAAAATTCTCGGAAAAATAAGTTTCCCTTTTAGATTTCTTTTATATTAAATCATTTTCAAATGTTTTGGATGGAGCGATAATTATTTATATAATTATATTCCTATTATAGTTGCTGATGCGGCACCTGACGCGCGCTGCTGTGTGCCATTTTTTTTCTTTCCCTGTGCGCACATGCGCAGTCGCAGTTGCAACTTGCCTTATCACAATCATAGGCTAAAAAGCTATTTTTAAAAAGGGTCACTGTAGTAAAACGATGGCACGCTCTAGCAGCGCAAAAAAAAATAAATAAAAGAACAAAGCTTTGCTTGGACACTCTTGCTTCCGCCGACACACATTTTCCGCAATAAAGTTTGCCCTTGTGCCATGTAATATATAACTAATGGTTTATAGCTGGCAGCATTATTTCAAACTATCAATATAAAAAGAAGAAGAAGAAGACAAAGAGATGGATGGGGCATTTGCATTGGTAATGAAGCCCTTGTTGTATTTGAAGATGAATACATTCACTAATTCAAAAAGAAATTAATTATTATTATTTTTTGTTTTTATCATCAGGAGGAAAATGGGCCAGCGCGGGGGGGGAATTCAGATGGAAAAACAAGAACGAAGTCTCATGATGATATGCTCATGTGTTATTTTTAAAAAATGGTTTTGTGATGATGTTGCGGACCGCCATCATGAAGACAACGGTTTGATGATGGATGTTACCAGAAGCTGAAAACCGTCCATCACGGTCTATATTACGTATACGCAACCAACACATTTATATCTAATAAATAGGCTAGAAGCTGCTTCGTTCGTTCTTCTGAGACTATGACCTGCCCATTATGGCATATAACCGCAATGGATATATCTCATCATTGTAATAATTAATATAAAAGGCAACTGCTCCCTGTTATCAAAATCCAACTAGAAAACAACCGATGGAATAAACTAACAACAACACACACACACACGGAAACTATTAAACAAACAAAAAATAGGATTGGAATCAAATATAAAAATATAAGAGGGCCCCCAACAAGAAACATCTTCCCACCACTATAACAAGAGGGGAACAACAACAACAAACATGCAAATAACTAAATGAATATAAATAAAAATCATAAGACCGAAGTCCAAAGAAGAAGAAAAGATTTTCTCTTCTTCATATCGGCTGTTGAAACAATTCCCTCCTTTTATTAATATAAAGAAGAGGGAGGAGAATGGAAATACCGCATTGATATTATATATGTGTAGGTGTATTTATGTATACTGTGTATATAAAAAATATCCATAACAGCGTGATTGAATATTATCGTTTTCTCGAAAGAAAAGAACAGCATCAAACCAACAAACCAACAAAAAATGGTTTGCTGCTATTGCGTATCGATTTTTCATTTTTCCTCGTTAGGTGCCTGAACGCGTTTAAAACACCGGGTGCATTTTTTTCTTCATCTTCTCTCGGTGTATCAAATATTTATTTGTAATATACAAGATGTGTGATTTTCTTTCGATGAAGAGGAAAGAAAAACAAAAAATGAAAGTTTTTGTTGTTTTTTTCTTTTTTCAATAATAATCGAAAGAAATTTCATCTTCAAGCGCCGCGTTTTTTAAATAGTTGGAAAAACCGCACTGTCTCATTTGCTGGAAATTCAATTTAATCTTATTAGAAAATAATAAAAAAAATGTCATTACGCCATGAGAATTTAGTTTTTTCAAAAAAAAAATTATAAAAAAAAGAGAAAAAAAGATTTGTGTGATGACTGGACGATGTCAATCGCACAAAAAATATTTTACCATAAAGAAATCTCTTTTTTTGATTGATGAATTTCACATCCGGACATTGGTTCATCGATGGACCAGCAGATATATAATAAACGTAATTATGTGGCTAAAATGTTATCAAACGTTGGAAGCGCGGCCTTAATTCAAAATAATTTACGGCCATGGTTTTCACCTTGATGAATGAAGGTATAAACGCAGTCACGATAAAAAACCAAACAAAAAGACAAATGATCTCATTTGTGTTTGTTGTTTGAGCTTAAAACACACGCTAAACGTCTACGTGTGTGTAGAAAGAGGAGCCATAAATTGGCTCTCAATTTTGGAGAGTCGAAACCTATTTTGTCATGGATTTTTATTTTACTTCATTTTTTTAACCTGATTTGGTTTTGGCACCAAGTTTTCACTTGAGTGCCGGTCAGTCCAAGTTTGGCGGCCAATTCAAATCGGTCCTGTAAAACGCTGAGGTATTCTTGACGTTCAAAACTCTTTCCCAATGTTTACAATTGGTGGTCGGTGAACACCGTTCGAGCTTTCTTCGCCTTCTTGCTCATGCCAGACGAAGGCGAACATTACCCGGGCCGTCGTCGCTTTCGCTTGCCATGCTCCCGCTGTGATTTTGACCGTGACCGCTCATCATCTCTTCCGCCGCCGTTGTTACTCTTGTCGCCATCTTCATCGTCGTTTTTAGCTGAAAAACAAAATGAAACAAAACGTTCAATTAACGGGGCCATTTCACTGGTGGCCACAGCACAAACAGAAAATCAATTCACAATTTAATTGATTCCTTTTGCATAATATACAATTGAAATTTTTGGTTTTCATTTATTCAACGAAAAATTGAATCGCACAACGATGACGGTGATGCGTAGAAGTATAAAATCAACTGTGTTTATATTTGGGATTGTGTTTCCTGTCATTATTATTTAAAAAATTCATTCTCATGCAGCACTGGGTCTTTTCTCTCGTTTATTTATTTTCCCTTTAACCAAAACTGACACTATACAAAAATATAGAGAGGGCAATGAAGCTTCTTTCACTTTTTAGAATGATTTCTTTACGGGGGCATTTAACAACAATTCAATGGCTTTGCTGGGTAAATTTACCTTTTGTTTGTTCTTTATCGGACGTGTATAGCCCTAACATTTATCCGTGGCTGCCTATTCATTAAGTCTAGAATAAAACCCGTAAAAAAACGGGGTGGGGGGGGGGATGTGTGCTCTTTTTACACAACACACATATACGTCTAAAGCTTTCGTGTTCCGTTTCAAACTGTGGGACGCACAAAGAGAAACAAATTCGAATCCACCAAAGAGAGAAAGGCAAAGCAATCGTACAGATTTCGGTATATATTACCTCTAACCTTGCCTCTAACCGAGCGCGACATATCTGATGGTTGTCTTTCCACACTTGGTGGCTACTCGAGACAGAAAGAAGAAGATTGCCATCACTGGCCACCTGACTTTGTGTTTCTCGATCGAGTTGATATACATATGCGAGAATATAGAAATATAGCTATAATATACATTTGGATTTCTTTGACAGGTAGACTGGACTGCGTTGGCGTCATTTCACCTGGCCCAATTCTCATACGCAGCAATAACGAAGGTATACAGAAAACGCAAAAATCACTCCATGAAAAGTGGTTGATGATATTCATCGTAAATAATATACGCAATAATATATACGTACTACGGCATCTTTATAAGGTTTCTCTAAATTCTCGTTGGCTCGTTTCTGAATTTTTTCCAGGAGTGAACATAGCGACGATAATAAGGTATTCAAGGCAAAACCGCAAAATGTACACGTATAATATGACGAATGTATATTATTACTATTTATAACGCCAGCGCACGAAACGAATAATGATAGAAAAACAAAGCGACGACTCTTCCCTTTTCCACACCCTTCAAAAAAAGTGATTAGATGTATAGATATACTGTACAATAGACAATACGTCTATCACACACACAGCCAAAAGGGGATTTATTCTTACATTTCATGTGTGTACCATAGGAGCAGAAGAAGACGGAACAAAAAATCACTTGTCAAATCACGCTCTCTGTTTCGCATTTTCTCGTCGATATAAATAAGATTTTTCGTGAATTTTTATTCCTTTACATGATTTGATCCTCTTGTTATATATTGTCACCATTTGAAACATTCTAACTAGTATATAGGCCTATATACGTCTGTACGTGTTTCCTACCGTTTTCTCCCTTACATCTATCTGTCTCTATTTTCACACTGTAATGATGACAATCCTTTTTTTTTTTAAGTGGACAAAATATAAGGACTTGGAAAAAGACTAACAAAACGAGATCTATAGAGATAATAGATTGAATCCTCATTGGTTCCGCTCAAGGGTGTTCTAGTGTATATACTACAAAAGTTGACACAAAATGTCCATCAAATGATCATGTTTTCTTTTTTCTTGAAGAGAGGATTGAAATTGTTTTATCATCCATTTTTTGGAGGGGGCAAAAAAATCAGGAATTTTCTCGAACCCTCTATATATATACACTCGGCACCCGTATAGGCTCGACATTTGGACTATATTTTTTAACCCTTTCACACATATGTCAACAACATATAGGACTATATGGACACACACACACAAAAAAAAACACGCTTTTTCAATAGAGAGTGTATAGGCTAATTGCTCATCCCGGCCCGCGGAGCAACTAGTCAACAAATTATACTGAGAGGAGGAATCGACAATAAACATTAGGAATAATAATAAAAATTTAGCTGCACGCATCAACATGACTGCCCCCCTCAAGAAACTCAAATGATGATTGTTATTGGCCTTTTTTTTTATTCTTCTCTTTTTGTAATGTGAAATGAAATCTACCATATTCTACCTCTCCTAATAAAAGACTGACACTTAGTAGACCAATAGCCGTAGACAAATGTTGACACAATTTCAATGTCTATTACAGCCGCGCGCCTATGTCGCACAAAACACACGATAGAGAACATTCGTTTGATTATTAAAAACTAAAATTGTCTATAGGCTATAGTACTATATAAACACACAAATAGGAAAATGAATAAATGAATATAAAAAATTTAAAATTCATTTCCATCCGCTTTACATTGCAATAAACTCGCAATGAAAGGCCACGAATTCTTAATGGCTTCACTACCACCGACGATCTTCTGTTCTTTGGTGTTCAACGTTGGGAAGGGACCAGCGCCGCAACCGTTTACTTCCGACATTCTATCAATAATAGCTAATTCTTTCGGCTTCCGGATCGATTTGTGGATTGATTGTGGGCAAACTTTTGATTACTAAAGCAGCATCGTTATTGCTCCTTTATAGCCGTAATTCTTTAATGGGCAGCAAAGTCCAGGAAACTGATGGAGAACATATTTTTATTTTAATCATCGGGATAGTTTTATTTGTTATTTGCTGAGTCAGAGATAAATCGAAAGGCTTTTTTTGAATGAGTCTTGGAAAAATCGTCACCTGTTTTCCATTTTCGAGGTAATGGCAATGACCGCGAAGGCTAGCAGTCACCCACGATTTCAGGTTGCTCAATTAAGGGCAACTTCACTTTCGAGTAACAGGAACGGACTGATGTCTAGTTTGCCGATTTCGCCTTCCGTCGTCGTATAGCAGGAATTGGCTAATGTCTGCGTTTATTTGAAAAATCCATAAGTTGAGCGTATAAAAGGGACGTTTCTCGTTTGAATTAAAACTTATTTCATATTTGAAAAGCCTTTGTTTACCGTTCTTTAAAGGAATCATCTACATGAACAACGCCATACATTTCTAATCTGTAATTTGATTAGTCGCTATGAATGAATATTTTAGGCCTACCCAGTTGAACGATTCATCTAGACGAACCGGATATTGCCGGATATTGCAGATTATTCACGTCATCACATTTACTTTTGTCAATCGGGAGCGGCCGCTCCCAACACCACGACTATATCTTCCATCATTGATATGAGTGGTGTCTTAGTTTCTCTTTATCGTTTCCATTCCCCTCGTTTTCCCCCCAACGACCTGTCCGCTACGAAGAATTCAGAAGAATTATATATAACGGATGATGACGTATTATATAGACTAAACTGCAGCAGCATCACATGCACCAAAAGGTGTTGATGAATGATTTATGATGATGGAGACGCTGCGCGCGTGATTTATCCGCAATATAGTCTTAGGTATGTACTGCTCTAGCACACACAGAGAGTTATATGTTTCTACATTATCTGAGTTTTTTCGGGTTTTTTAAAAAGGAGCAAAAGACTCAATGTGCACAATTACACAAAAGGGCGCGGGAATTAGAGGGTGCGGTCACAAATAACTTCACATATGTGTGGCCAGGCTGGCCGGCAGCCGTCGAGCGTTCGCGTATGTTTCGTTTCTTTTCTCATTCTTGGGTTTGGCTGCTGATGTGGTGATTGTATACAGCCCATTAGTTATTATAATTATAGAAGCATGTGAATGTGATATTCATTTAGAGACCTGTTTCTTCTTATTTTATTCTTCCTCTCTATAAACTGCGCGCGCGTGCTACTAGCTATTTAAGCTGGGCATGATTTTTGGTTGTTTTTATTTTCTTTGACGCAACAATCTGCACGTCCGGAATGAGACACAGCAGCAGGGAAAAATCAATCACCAAAAATATTAAATTATCCTTTCCAGCATCAAAAGAGTGGCGGCTCTTATATCTCTTATGTGTGTAGCTAAAATAGAACGGATGGACGGACGCTCGACGGGTGGTAGGTTGTCAGCTTATTGAATGGGTGTGCGCTTTGTGTGTAGAGATGAAACGAAACTATCCATCGTCAGCCGGGCGATATATTATTTGTTTTTTCAACCCTTTTTTTTCTTATACATCGCGCCATAGCAAAAAAAAGGTGAAAATAAAAATAAAAATAATTTCTAGCAATGTTTTAGTTTTTGTGCTTTTGATATATTATAAATTATTACATAGTCTCTCTTTTGAATCAATCGACATTATTTTGACACTCCTCTCCAGCACATAAAGCGACAATACAAAAAACAAACAAACAAATGCAGTCAATGCAGCGCCGCCTATGTCACACAAAACACACGATAGAGAACATTCGTTTGATTATTAAAAACTAAAATTGTGTATATAAACACGCAAATAGGAAAAAAAAGTTTATTTCCATCATTCTGTTGCCATCATGATAGTCATTCGCTGCTTTAGAGTTGAGTTCTATTTATATGAAATGTAATATAGCAACTATAGTGTGTACACACACTATAGTGTGCATGTATGTTTGCAGTGTTTGCTCTATGATATTATCACGAATTTCGGACAGGGCTGTATACTTGGCTGATGACGCAAGGGCGAAGTTGTGCACAACAGTTAACGGTAAGCTCAATGCTGCTCAGGAGAGACAGACAAAGAGTCCAACGTCCACTACTGGCACAGGCACTACCAGTAGATCGATGCAAAAACTACGTCAAAGTACACAGCGTGTGAAAACCAAGACGCAAGCAAGAGAGAACCAGCTCGAAGAAGCTCCAGAAAAACTCTGCCTTCACCACGGGGAAATAAGGGAAGAAGTTAAGTTAAGTGGGAAAGGAATTTATTCTAGGAAAGCGTATCATACACCAACGCAACAACAATACTAGGAATAGGTAGTTAAGAGTCTAGGTCACCATAGCAAAACAGTTCCGGGAAATACCAGTAAAGATAGAAAACACAGAAACGTTATAGAATCGACAGAAACGTTATAGAATCGTGACATTCCCCCCGTACGAAAAATGATCGACCCCGATCATGAATAAACAAACAAAACATAAAAGACACGACCAGATGGGAAAATTATATCAAATCATACACAAAACATTATGGGGAAATTATATCAAAACATACACAGAACATTAAACGACGGGATATTTCTTATTTTTATTCCTTATTCCTAATCGATCAGTGATTGCCAAACCTTTTCTTGGCCGTAAATTATCATAGATTAAACGGGAACGGGGACGACGAACAACAGTGGGAATAGTCTTGTCAGTGCCCACAGCACACACTCGCGGAACCTCAGAGGTTACGACTGACATGAGTTCCGGAGTCGGTAAAGGAATAAAAGGAAGTTGAGGAGGTGGTTTGGAAGGAACGGAGTCGAGCTCCTCCGTTGAATCTCGCGAAACGCTGGCCAGCGGTCTCGGAAATAAAGTCACGTCAGGTTTACGCATCGGAAGTCGAGGATGAAATGGTTTGAGGTTACACACGTGTACAGTATCTCGTTTTCGGCCATTGACCAATTTTAACGCATACGTAAGATCCGTCAGTTTCTGCGTCACTCGGAATGGACCATGATACTTATGTAGCAACTTTGTTGAACGTCCTTTCTTACGTAAAGGACGATAGACCAAGACCAAGTCTCCAACATTATAAGACTTTTCTCTACGATGGGAATCGTATCGTTGTTTCTGTCGCCGTTGAACCATGAGGAGCTTACGTTTGACTTGTTCGCGGAGATATGGAAATTGATGTAACAAAGGGAAGGAATCGTTTGGTATAGCAGGGTTGGGGTTATTTCCAAGAGCCACGTCGATTGGTAAAAGTGCTTCACGACCATACAACATAAAAAATGGTGTCTGCCCGGTAGACTCCTGTTTGCTAGTGTTGTAGGCAAACACAACATGATCGATAACATCATCCCAATTTGAGTGATTGGAATTTACAAACATAGATAGCATTTCTGCAAAGGTATGGTTGAACCTTTCAACGAGACCATTACACTGTGGATGGTAAGCAGTAGTGACTAAGTGGTTAGTCTGTAAGGCTCGGAATAATTCTTCCGCAAAACCAGCCGTTAAACACTTTCCCCGATCAGAAATAACAGCAAGGGGTGCTCCATGTTGGAGGATTACTCGTCGAACAAAGAAATCGACAACTTCAACTGCTGTAGCCTTAGGGACGGCCTTGGCGATTACCCACTTTGTGAAGTAGTCAACGACTATTATAACATGACGATTTCCTAAAGAAGAAAGGGGAAACGGTCCAATCAGATCGAGACCGATCTTTTCAAATGGCCGTTGTGAACGGATGGACGTCAAGTATCCAGCAGGAAGTTCTTTAGGCCGTTTCTTTGTCTGGCAATCTATACAAGAACGAATATAGTTTATCACACATTGAGTCATTTTAGGCCAAAAGAATCGCTTGTGAATTTTATCCAACGTGCGAGATATCCCAAGATGGCCAGCAGTAATGTCATCATGACATGCCAAGAGTACCTGTTCAATGAGCACCTTAGGAATACATAGACGATAATTAACATGGCCAAATTTTACAATACGGTGGAATAAAACACCATCACGCAACACAAAATGATTAGTCATCCGACAAGTTTTTTTATCAGGATTTGTTTCTTGTAGTCCTAGTATAATGGGTTTACACCAGGCTGATTCCATTTGTAACTTTCTTATATCGACATCAGATGTTGGTTTAAGAAAAAGCATAGGTATGTCGGCTTCTGGTTCAGGTGGACTAGTAGGATACCGAGAAAGAGCATCAGCATCTGAATGGAGACGGCCACTACGGTGGACTATCTCAATATCCAAATCTTGAAGTTGTAGACTCCACCGAGCTAATCGTCCTGCTAAGTCTCTTTTCCGCATTAACCAGCATAATGCATGATGATCAGTGACTATTCGGATTTTACTACCCCACAAATAGATCTTGAGTTTCTGTACTGCCCAAACCAATGCAAGGCATTCCTTCTCAGTGATGGAATAATTTTTTTCTGCCGAACTCAAAAGACGGCTGGCATAAGCAAGGACTCGTTCTTCGCCACTTATACGCTGTACCAGTACCACGCCAATACCATAATCACAAGCGTCACAGTGAAGTTCCATTGGTAACTGATAGTTGGGATGGGCCAAAACCGGTGGTGACGTTAAGGCCGTCTTGAGGGTTTGAAAGCTTCTCTCCTGTGCATCGGTCCAAACAAAGGGTTGTCCTTTCTTGGTTAAGTTGGTCAAAGGTTTAGCAATACCGGCAAAATCTTTAATAAATCGACGGTAGTACGAACATAAACCAATAAAACTCAGAACATCCTTTAGCGACTTTGGAACGGGAAAATGGATCACTGCATCAACTTTAGCTTGATCTGGAGATAGACCCTCTCCACTCACCACATAGCCAAGAATCTTGAGACGAGTTGCCGCGAAGACACATTTAGATAATTTCAACTTAAGGTTAGCGTTTGACAGTCGTTCCAGAACGGCATCAAGACGTGTAAGATGTTGAGGAATTGAATCAGAGAAGACAACTATGTCATCCAGATATACAAGACAGGAATTCCACTTTAGCCCAGCTAATAAAACGTCCATCATCCGCTGGAAAGTGCTTGGGGCATTTGTGAGGCCGAAGGGCATGACTTTAAATTGGTACAGGCCGTCTGCTGTAATAAAGGCGGTCTTTTCACGATCTTCTGGCTTCATCTGCACCTGCCAATATCCACTCTGTAGATCCATCAAGGAGAAATATTTCGATCCTTCCAGTCTGCTTAAAGCGTCATCCATGCGAGGTAGCGAGTAGACATCCTTGATGGTGATGGCATTCAGTCGACGGTAATCGACGCAAAAACGCCAGGATCCGTCAGGTTTGCGTACTAGCACGACTGGAGCTGCAAACGGACTTTGAGAAGGCTCGATAACATCTGCTTTTCTCATTTTCTTCACTTGGGGTTCGATGATTTCCCTTTGTTTCCAGGCACTTGGATAGGGGGCCTGGTGAACGGGCTGATTATCTCCTATATTAATTTCATGTTGAACTAAATTTGAGGAGCCAAGATCGTCATCGCTAGTGGTGAAACAGGATCGACGTTTATAAAGCAAATCCTTTATAGCCTGTCGGTGTTCAATGAGCAGTTCGGTGTTGATCGAGTTCTCAAAATCAAAATCAGTTATCGGGTCTTCAGCCGACAGTGGACTTACATTTGCAATTTCAACATCAACTATCTCTCCTAATTTACTTCCTTCTCCGATCCATTGAGGGGAATCAGAAAAATTGATTAACCGAATAACATCAGGTGGAGAGTCAGATTGATAACAAAATCGTCCAACAGACAAACCCTTGTCAAGCATCACCTTAGAGGAGGGCTCAACCATTAGGAGTCCGACGTTTGTGGAAGCAGCTACATTTGTCCGCCTCACTGCAATGGCCATCATGGAATGCGCTGGAATTGTTTGGGCTTCTTTAGCAACGATGAAGTTTGAATGGCCGGCCGGCTTATTGTCCGAATAATGAATATCCCCTAAATGAAATGAAGCTTGTTCGGCCGTATAATTAATTCTAATGG
Source organism: Daphnia galeata (assembly GCA_030770115.1). Classification (NCBI taxonomy): domain Eukaryota; kingdom Metazoa; phylum Arthropoda; class Branchiopoda; order Diplostraca; family Daphniidae; genus Daphnia; species Daphnia galeata. Next base: position 5,487,373 of record CM061122.1, read on the forward strand.
ATATCAGTTTACGCAAAGTATCATTTCCTAATAATAAATCATAGCCATTAATTTGTAACACAATTGCGGAAACTTCAACAACAATATTATCAATAGTAACTTTAATTTCAACACTTCCCGAAGGTCGTGTACGCTGACCATCAGCCAACAGAATGTCAGGTCCCACCCATGGTTGTAAAGGAATACCCAACATTTTACTAAAATTAGGGGAAACAACAGTAATACCCGAACCAGTATCAATAATTGCCTCTACCGGATACTCGCCACAAATCACTTTTTTAAATACTAACTTACTTCTATCCAGTTGAGGTATAACAAATAAAGCGTCGGTGGTGTTACCCCTTTTAACCACCGGCTTTAGTTTGAGGGTTTCGTGGAGGGATTTGAATTAGGAGGAGTGGTCGGGTTTTTTGAGCATCTAAAAGCAAAATGACTCGGATCCCCACACTTATGACACCTTCGTTGCTGATCCTCCGGTTTACCACAATTACGAGCAATATGTCCCGGCCGATTACATTGGTTACAAATCGGTCTCCCATCAGAAGTTCGTTTATTCCCTCCCTTAGCGAATCCCCCGTTAGTCGTGGAATTTTTCTTGAACATATCGCTTACAGCCTGGATGATTGTAGCAGAACCCTCCTCGATTTGGCCCTGTACTTTTTTCATTTGTACCTCCAACTTATTCTCTACCACCTCAACTTTACGCTCCACCCCGGAAATGGCCAATTGCAATTGTTCTTGGGTAACAAACATAACAGGAGTAGGTGGGAGGATTTTGCTGGACCAATCGCTATTTTTTGCCAAATGAGATGCCTGGGAGTATCGTTGAACAAGTTGGAATAGCATCTGTGTGGTGGTAACTCCGTGTTCCACCAGGGGGTAAATCTTTTTCAGTAACGATGGATGGAGTCCCCGCAAGAGATGACGCACCTTCGTCTGTTCGGGCATATTAGGGTCTAGCTGGGAACACAAGTAAACAACATTATAACAGTATGTCATAACAGGCTCGTCTATCCCTTGAAAACGATTTCTTAATTTAGATTCCAAATCATATTCATAATTAGGGTCTCGAAAGGCCGCTAATAAAGCGACTCGTAACGCATCGTAAGTTTGGGGTTGAGGGACAAGACTCACATGCCATTCGAGAGCTACTTCCTCTAGACACATTCCCATATGCGTAAATCGTCTCTCGGGATCCCATTGATTATAGTTAGCAACCCTTTCAAATTTATCAATCCATTGGGAAACATCCTCCCCAGCCTTCCCATAAAATATTGGAGGTTCCCGTTCCCGATTTGGGCGCCCAACCACAATTTGAACTGGTGCTACACCCTGGAGATTTTGTTCACCCTCCGCCATTATTAATAATAGCCACACAACAAATATCAACTTCCAAAGCAAATTCAAGTAAAACACGAACGAGTAAAAATTAACTTAGCCGTAAATATGGGATGACCACGGCGAGACCACGGGAAATCAGAAAACGGCAAAAGGGATGACCTCAGGATACCAGCAACATCAGCAGGAGATTCACCAAAGTTTGAATCACTTGTCGAACCCAATGCAATCAATCAGTTACAAGTATACCCTGCATCTCCACCATATCACGAATTTCGGACAGGGCTGTATACTTGGCTGATGACGCAAGGGCGAAGTTGTGCACAACAGTTAACGGTAAGCTCAATGCTGCTCAGGAGAGACAGACAAAGAGTCCAACGTCCACTACTGGCACAGGCACTACCAGTAGATCGATGCAAAAACTACGTCAAAGTACACAGCGTGTGAAAACCAAGACGCAAGCAAGAGAGAACCAGCTCGAAGAAGCTCCAGAAAAACTCTGCCTTCACCACGGGGAAATAAGGGAAGAAGTTAAGTTAAGTGGGAAAGGAATTTATTCTAGGAAAGCGTATCATACACCAACGCAACAACAATACTAGGAATAGGTAGTTAAGAGTCTAGGTCACCATAGCAAAACAGTTCCGGGAAATACCAGTAAAGATAGAAAACACAGAAACGTTATAGAATCGACAGAAACGTTATAGAATCGTGACAATATATGCATCAGACATTATTTGAGATAGTGGCGAATGCGGCGTTAAACTTCAATTTCAATCGTCCCATACAGCCAAATCATGCGACTTATTTCAATCAATCCATATTATAAACCGTTGGGGTGGTAGTAGGTTGATGTCTAGGTTGGAGTCTAAACACAATTGAAGTTGATTTCATTGATTATTCCCTTTTAATATACAACAATGTCCCGTCGTGGTGTCGTCCCAGTCGTAAGTATATATCTCTCGAATAAGTCAACTTGTAATATTATAGCCTAGATATAAATTTTTAGGTTTTGAAAATAAAAAATCTCTTCGTTTCTCTGTGATTGACTATGCCGATTGAAAGTCACCGGTGTTACCGTTGAAATCGGCACGCGCCAGCTTTTATATGAGCTGCATTTTCAAACTAATATTGTTCAATAACGAAAACTTCTCGATCGCTCATGTCTGCTATATTACGTGGCTTATCATTCATTTTCGTAATACATTCGTATCTGTATCTAGTTTACCTGCTAATATAATATGCCTTCCTATATCTACTCTGTGTGTGTGTGGGTGTTTGTGGTTAATCTGTTTTGTCTGCAACGCGCTCATCAGGCGACGAGTCTTTACCGGTCTTCATCCTCTCACACTCTTATTTGAATAGATCAAACTTGCACGAAACCACTTCCCCTTTTGTTCGTTTGACTCGACTTGACACAACCTTTAGACTACTGTTACGTCTGCTGTACGCGTAGCACAAGACATGAATCGAAATACAAGAGATAGATAGCCAAGATCGTGCATCGTTTTTTTTGTCGCTTTTTGTTGAATAAGAGACGACGCCCTTACTTCTTGACTGATTGATTTTTAAAGTTGACCATTATTTGTTGTTGCGCCCTTCAAATGGGAAATGGGCAAATGGCTCCTCCTGTAGAAACAGTAGTGGTGGCGTCGTCGTTAATCTATAACCGGCGCTCTTGTCGATGGTGGGTAGGTGGTGGTGGGATGACTTACATATAGCAGAAATCATTGAAAAAAAGAGAAAAATACCTTCCTCCTACCACTCTATCTCTTCCCCCTTGTTGTTAATAAGAGTCTAAAAGGGGAGGAGTGGGGGCATATTATTTTTATATTTACGTCAACCGGTTTGGAATTGTTGGCAGAGGCCGGAAACTACGTCAGTTTGCAGAGGATGTACGGAGGTGCCAACGGATACGGTTGGCCTTACGGACCCATGTCTCAGGGACCACCTCCAGGACCGCCAAATTCAGCGGCCGCAGCAGCTGTCGCTTCGATAGATCTTTATTGCCATCAAGCGGCCGCCGCTGCCACGCTACAGAAGCCGTTACCTTATCGGCTCTATCCTTGCCAACCACAACAGCAACAACAAGGTGGCGGTGGTCGACCCGTTCATTCTGGCCATCACGTCGGCCTACCAGCCGGTTCATCCGGCAGTCCCATTTCCACCCCATCGCCATTGCCCAGCCATCATCCTTATCCGGCGGGATTGAGTCCTCTGCTCAAAGCCGCCAATTCAGCTTCGGCCGGACTCAGTTCCTTGGCGGCCGCATCAGCGGCCATCACGTCTCAATCTATCCGGGCATCAGTAACAACAACAACAACAAAAATCGATCTGATTCTTCCTCATAATTGATTCATCAATAATGTGTCTCATATTCATGGGTACTATAATAATAAAAATAATATAAAGCGATTGTTGGGCGTTGGCCGGCTCCGTCCGTTTTGTTGATTTTTTTGTTTTCCTTCGTCCTTTTTTTAATTTTTCTTCTTTGCGTCTTTCTCCTAAAAAATATGTCGTTCTTTATATATTGTTGTTTTGTTTCATAGTTTTGTTTCGTTTTTCATTCAATTTATTTAAAATCTTTTGTGCGAATGACTTCTCATGTTATTCCCCGTTTATTTTTTTACATTTATCGACAGTGCGTGTTGTGTGTCAACGTCATTTTGGCCTACCCCCCGCGAAATTTGAAAATGGTTTTTGAGCCCTCCTTTAGACATCTGATGTCTAAACTGATGACTAAATAATACTAAAAGAAAACAATATTTTGAATCAATTAAATATTTGTACAAAATTTTAATAATAATAATTATAAGAAAAAATGCAGGACCATCATCTCAAGTGTGCATGCAGTTGATTTTCCCTGAATAACCCCGAAAAACCCCGTAATTTGGCGTCATTGTCAATAAAAGATATTACTGTTTTATTTGCAGGAGAAGCAGGGAGAAGGGGAAGTTCGTCGACTTGACTCATTCGCCATCTATCCACCAAACACCCGAAGCTCTTACAAAATGGGGTCATATGTTCATAGGTGGCGCTTTGCTCTGCCCCTCCCCCGCGCCCTTTCCTTTTGTCTTTATGTCCCCCTATCCCTAATTTTGAAGCTTAAAGAATTTTGCCTCGTTTTCGCCAGTCTGGCCACAGCAGCCCTTGGAGTTGGTCGGTCAACACCTTTGTTATTAAAAATCAAATAAAGTCCCTGCAAATGGGAAATATCATTATTTTATAATTAATTTATATTTTTTTAGTTAATATGAGGGGATATAGGGAAAATAAGGGGATAATTATGGATTAATGGGAAAATTTGGGGCAAACTAAGGAAAAATGGGATTGGAAATGTGGGAAATAAAGGACAAATTGGGAAAATTGGAAAAAATTGGAAAATGAAAAACTTTTTTGTTGTTGCACACATACATAGCTGCTTACGAAAATGCACTGCCGACTTGTCTCGTTTGCCATTCTCCTGACTTTGCCATTCTCAAAACCATCGTTAACGATCGCTCATTTTAAAATCAAGAATGGATCACGCGACTAAACGATTTTTTGAATCGCCGACCAGTTCCTGGAATGCGACCTCTTATTTGCATCGCTGTGTCCGAGTTTAAAAAGCTGGGTTTTAAAAAAGAACAATTGGAAAAGATTCCGAAGGTGTTTTTGCAGGTTTTGTTTCATCACTGAGATAATATTCCATTCCCTCACCTTTATTGTGACGTTCCCTTAATGATTTCCACGTTCAAGTCCACGTTTTTCGGAATAAAATTCCCTGAGCTTGCTTCATTCATTGAGCTTACTTTGTTTTTCTGAATGAAAATTCAAAATTCCTAGAAATGACCTGACTTTTTGTCCATTAATTGAAATTGCTAGAAATTCCTCTTTTCCTGACTTTTTGTCCATTAATTGAAATTGCTAGAAATTCTTCTTTTCCTGTTTCACTGTGGTAGGAGGACAAAATATTTCTTTAAGATTCATGAGTTTTTTGTGAGTTTTTATATAAGGGGGCATTGCAAAAATAAGGGGAAAGTTCTGCATAAATGGTAAATTTTGGGAAAACTCAGGAATAATGGGTTGGGTTTGGGTTTTTTGTTTTTATTTTATTTTTTCCTTGGTTCTCTTCTTCTTGGGGGGGGGGGGGATCAAAAATCTGTAGTTATTTAGTGTAAATTAAGGAGAAGCTGTAATTCATTTGGGAGGTCGAGTAGATTACCATCTTCGTTAGCTGATGCCTTAATGCTGGAAGCCGTCAGGCAAACAAGATTCTTCATACCTGAAACTGGCTGTTTCAACCGCAAAAATTTGGTCACTTGTAGGATCCATTCTTCTCGCTGGAAGATAGCTTCCCGTTCCATGCTTTGGAGCTGATTTCTCGGTAGGATTTTAAGAGAACATTTATCGAACAAAAGAAACAGTTCATGAAAAGCTGCAATTTGCTAGGTGATAGCGTTTGGCTAGTGATAAGTTAACAAATTATCAATTCCTACAAATAGAAGAGCTAGCAAGTCTTCTTCAAGATACAATGCTGTCATGTGGGACGCCATGAAACACAATAGCGATTTGACTGTAGACGAGTTGAGGGACAAGAAGATTTTCAGAGGGACCATCCAATTTTCATTCTGAAAAGTTGATTCGAAGTACAAATTCTTCAATCCAATAAATCCATAGTGCGATGGTGCACACGGCGGAAGAAGTTTCTTGTATTTCTCCAGATACTTTTCCATTAGAGTCGTTAGCCGTGACTGATCTCGGTTGGGCATTTGCACGATCCTTTTTAAGATTCCGTGTATATGGTCTAACGCCACGCCTTCTTTTTGTCCTTTACGAAGACTTTCGATGTTCAACCGGGTCGCGAAGCTCAGACAAAGCATCAATCTGTCAAAGGTGACGCTGGGCGCCATAAGCACCTTCTGAAGTTCACTAAGAAGCAATAAAATGGGATCAACTATTTCAATAATCGGTCTTCTTTTAAATAAATGACTTTCGGCCAATTTGATCATGAACAATACTTGGAAGAAAACCGCGTTCTCGGTTGAATTTCTCTTTTGCCAGTTTAGCATCAGTGAAGTGTGGAAAGAATTGAAGATGAAGTGGTTTGGATAACAGTCCAATAGCTTACAAACGCGCTGCGTTTTTAAGATTGCCTGTACGACCCAGTGTTTCCGTCGTTGACGCAACAGAGCCTTCAGATCTTCAAACGTCGTAGCTTCTTGTTTCCCATTCAGAATACGTTTTTCCAGGGGAGTTTGTTCCAGTTCTTCCTTCGAAATTTTAAGATAAGGGTAGATTCCTCGCAGCTTGAGAACGATGCTCCACAAGACGAAGCCCTGCTTACGGACGAATTTGTCGCCATAAAACACACAAGCCGCTCCGGTCAACTCTAATCTGTCCACAAGCAGTCTCATCTGCTTCTCAGAAAATGGCTGGGTGATGTTAATGGAGTAGACGGCAGATCCCTCTTCTCCATCTCTTTTTTTCGAATTCGAATGAAGGCAGCTCTTGCAGAAAAATGTCCGCAATTCTTCCGAGGTCATAGACATCAAAGGTTTTGTTGCCGAGGACGACAGTTTTTGACTTTGAAGATAAATTCAGCATGCTTGCTTTCAAATCTTCCAAGCTGATGCCATGATCCAATTTAAGTTTCTTCGATGTCTTGTTGCTCCTTTGATCCAAAGAAACCCAACATCCAAGATGGTTAAGGATCTGATGGCCATTATGTCAAGATGGCCAGGATGTTATATCTGAGAAATGTGACTGACTGTTCATTTAAAATGGGGAAATTTTTTCAAAAATGTGTTCGAAGAAAAAAAAAATTTAAAAGTATACTCACAGATGAGTGAGCCACTAGATAAAGACAGCACCTAGATAACGATGGACCCAGACAGACCTAGAAATGAAAAGAGTTTAAAGGATTATGAAACTTGGACTTTAACTTGCGTTTCTTTTATGAAAGCCAAGAGACCTTTTGGAGGTTAAGGAGGCAGAGTGGATCTTTTCAGCAAAGGCCTATTGGAGAGTTTTTCTTTAAGAGCGCCTTTCCCTTTGCTGACTTCCTACTTGGAATTTTTGTTACATCTTCTTCGATTTTAATTTCAGTTATCGTTTCCCCAAGCATGTTTAACTTCTTCTATTTGGTAATTCACTTCCCTCCGCCTGTGTTTTCATCATTAATAACAGGAAGTCCAAACGGGCAGACTTATTCCGGCTTCATCATATTTGCCCGTAAAAAACATTAATTATCATACTAAAACCAGACATCAAGTATGATCATTAAAAAAGAGTACAAGAATAAATACCAAAAATTCTAACAAATATCTCGTGCCTGCCCCGTTTTTCCTCATCGGGTAGAGTACCACACTTTAAAATCTTATTTTGTATGCCACTTAGTAATTGTCATTTAGTAAATACAGAATACCCTTTGCAATCCAATTTCCGGTAACGACATAAATCCAATATTACCTTTCGAATGTAAAACGTTTGGAATTTCGACTAGACATTTTTTATACAGTTATGCCCTGAACAACAATATACTGTTTTCTTTGAATTTAATCTTATAAGATTCGTAGGCATCTGGAATCAAGTACAGCCAACGAAATGGAGGTCAATCCATCTGATGGATTCCAAGCGACAAACTATTCCGTCAATAGCTTCATTCGATTCCGTAACCGCAGTCTGACAAGATCCTTTATGTTCGAATAACAAAAAAAGGAGAATACAAAACCTGAACGAGACATTTTAGTTCGAATAATGTTTATTTAGTATATAGATAAGAAATTTTTTTTTGAATTTTTCTGGTAACGAGGATTGCTGGATAGGTTGACTGCTTTTTTCTTTGGCTCAATAGCCCTTTCACTACTGCCATAGTGTGAATTTCTGTCTTTCCTTTTAAAACTTGTTTGAGTGACCAAGTAAGCAGAAGCTCTATATCTGGGTGCGAAGAACATGACTTGCTCTAATTTTATGGCAACACACCTATAATCGATTAAAAGGAAGAAAAATAAAAAAGTTTTACAATCGATTAAAATGTAATTATTATGTATGTCTGTAGTTTCAAAAGCAATTCCACCTTGGAGTGAAGACCACACCTAATCGCTGCAAAAAGTGGGGCGATATCTTTTAATTTGTCGGTTTTCAAGTTCCATTCCTTTTTTGATAGATTTTTTCTTCTACATTCCTTTCAATTCTTTAAAGATGTTTTGAATCACCAAATCCATTAGAGAATCACTTTTTTCGTTTTATCGGGTTCATTGTGTTCTTCATCTGTCTTTTCTTCATTATTCCTCTTGTTCTCATTCATATTGATTTCTTGTGTTTTTATCATGTATACAAATACATTAGTGTTTGGGCTCCTAAAATTGTATTCCCCTGCGATGTTCATTGTTGTTTTGTCTCAAATCTTATTTTCCACAAAAGAAAGGAGCTGTAATTAGTTCATAACTGAGGATCTTCCGTAATTTAAATTAAGTCGTTACTTTGGAAAATACTACATACAGTGACAATAGAGTAATTATTTTGCTTACTGAAAAAGGCCAATTTACTTTAGTTTATTTATCAACATTGATCCTTTTTCTTCTTTTATTTGCGTGGTGTAACGAAGAAACGGGTTTCGTCATCTCGACTTGTCACGGCTGAAAGCAAAAAACCGATACACGATGAAACAATCTTACCGTGCAAAATCTTTTCTGGATACAACCCACGAGTTTCGACATATCTTTAACTAAGTACCTTGGATTGCACTAAAATAGCACTGCTACTTGGGAGTGTTTTTGTGAATTTGTGTCCTCATCATCACTCTCGCTATCTTCTGACCTCTCACAAGTTCCCGGACACGTATATTTGTCACCATCACTATCAGTTACACCAAAATTAAATTAAAATTGTCTTACATACTTATATAACTAAGCCCTACTTACTATGTCCGACATCCGTGCAATCATAGCCCACACACTCATCTGTCTCCTGCCTGGTACAACCATATTTTTCCAAAAAGGGGTAAAAACTAAAAGACGAGTTTTCTATAAATTAGAAACGGTTTTTTTCTCATACACGGTTTAAAAAAAATATTCGATATTAAACTTGGTTTCCACCAAACATCTCTGCTACATTCCTTTCAGTAAAAAGATCTTCGGTATTTTCCAAACTAAGTATTTCCAGATTTGAAATGTCATCGTTTACCTCCATTGCAGCCTCCTCAACATCCCTTGTTCCATCTCGCAACGAGTGCTAATTCCCATTTACCATTACCTCTGTTTTAGCTATAACTACTTTTGAAATCTACTCGTCTATGAACGACAGACGTCGATCATACAAGACTTACACGATGATATTGAGTCATTTATTTGACAAAAATACAGTTTTTTTTCTAAAAAAAAACAGTGGGGACTGCAAGTGAGGTCTTTCCACACCAATAACTGGAAAACAACTATCACTTAAGTAGAATTTCCCTTGTTCACTCAATTTTCGAGAATTATGCATTCTTAAAAATATATATTGCTCCAAACAAAGATTCTTGAAAATTCCTAGCTAGGGTGGACGATTTTTTTTTTTAGTCTACAACCCCTCAGAGAAATACTTCTCATCATGCTGCTCCAGCGTTCATGTTAAACTAAGATATAGCAGTCCACACAGCGGCACGATAGTGCTGAAAATTCAGTTTTTCAGAACCCTGTGCATACTTAAATCGTGTTGAGTTTCATTATTAATTATCAAACCAAATAAACATGCGCACTGACTGAGATGCTGTTTTTATCTCATTTCAGACTTCCTAGTTTCTCGTTCGTCTGCTGTTTGTGCTCTTTGTGTCTAACTGTCATCTGGTAAAGAGGTAAAGTTTATTGGTAGTCAAATTGTTAGAAATTTTCTGGTATATTATATCATGATATTGCTTGCATTATGTAACTATGAATCAAACCTCCCAGATTAATACAGATTATGATAGATGAGACTTACTCTGTGTATGTATCTGTTTATTACATCTCAACAAATCACAAAGTAATTTTATTTCTATGCTGAAAATTCAGAAAACCCGGGTGTTGGGGGCTCAAATTGCAATTTTCCATGCAATTTCCATGCTTAATAATTAAAAGTACTATGGAAATAAGCACCCCGTTTTCCGTTTAAGCATGCACTTTTAATAACCACTCACTGAGTATTTTTTACAACAGTCCATTCTTATTTTTTGTAGGGTGATTTATTTAGAAAGGGTTTTTCAATTTTCAAGCATCTTAGAAAAATTTAAAGCACTCTGATGAAAAAAGATGGGTTATCTCATTATTTTAAAACAATTAGATTATTTTTAAGTGCAGCAGTTCGTTCTAGAAGTCCAAAGAGCTGCGTCGTTTTGGAAAATGACACGGTTATTTAGATTTAAAACTTTGTAGAACTATTTAATGGTAAAGTTATCAATATTGGCCGAAAATTCATGGTGTACGAAAACTTCTTTGATTTAAATGGACTAGATTCAAAGACACATATATTGTTGATACTGTAGTGGATACGGGATCACCATGTATTTAGGAAATACACAAGTACACAAAACAAGTACACACAGAGAGAGAGAGAGAGAGAGAGAGTGAACACTAGAAGGAAGCTTAACTGACTCTGATTTACTTTGCAAAAGTCTTGCGAATTTATACCGGGGCGCGAGTTAACAACTCGCGCTCCAACGTCTATCGCGGAGACTTTTGCAAATCTGTGAAAGCGTGTGAATTCACGCATGTCAGTGTGTTTATGCGAACGCGGCGCGTGGATTCGCACTTCGCCGGGTCTCGCATATTGTGCCGATTCTCGACAGACAGGAAGCGCCGGTGCATCCTACCTTGTGGGAATGCTAGCTACTTCCTCTCGGCTTTGCTGTGGCTCTTAATTCTGTGTATAAGAAAAGCGCCGCCGGCTAAGCGTGACTTAGGGTCATTACAATACTCTGTCAACAAATATTGAGTGTTGGCCATTGAAATCAGTTCGTTTCAAGCTATCCAACTTCCGATAATTCACAAGGCTCTTCCTATTTCATGTTTCAGTATTTTAAGGTTAATGAATTGTGATGTTACCGTTAAGTTAAGCTTCCACGAAGGTAAATTCAATAAAACATTCCACTTGTCTACTCTGGACTTGGTATTGCTATATTTTTCGTTTCGGTTTCAGGTAGAGAATGGTTATGAAATACATATGCACACTTATTCCCATCAAACCGTGAGAAAGAAATCAAGCTGTATTTTACTCAAATAATTTGAATTACTTTTAGAACCATAAATATCTGTCATTTAATAATAATACTTTTCTTTGATGCTACTTTTTGTTTTATTTATATTTTCTTATAGGTATTGTGTAGAAATCACTAATCATTTAGTTAAAAATGAATATGAAAATTTATTATCGGGTTCTGATATTATGTACTAAAAAGATTGCAAGTAAAATATGTGTAAAGGTTGTTTGCATACTTATCGTTAATCTTATAGATATCTCTAAAGATGTATGTACAAATTGAAATGTGTTTTACAAAAATTACTGTATTTCATATATCTTAGAGATGTAAAACCCCAGTAAGACATGAAGATCCGATTTTTTTATTGGGGTTAGACAAAACGGCCAGTAAAACTGTTCGCTGGAAGGGAACTGCAACGATAATCGAAAACACAAACTGTTGGTTGAGTAGTACTATGTACGAGCATACGAAGAATGAAGACATCACGTTTATGAAATCCATGTGAAACATGTTTCTGATTCGAAAGCCAAATAGTCCATCAGAAGAACTCTTTGTGCGATTTCAAAAAGAATGGATCTACTTAGATCAAGAACAAATTTTTAGTTCTTTTTTGAGTTTTTAAGATAATTACAATAAAAGAATAAAATTTTGTATCGCATCTTTCAGAATCTTGCACTCTTTGAATGGAAGGTCAGTGAAACGTCAGGAATCAAGTATACTTGGTTGGTCAACGGAATGTCAAAATTGATCAAGCTTGTAGTTTGGTTGTTTTTTTTTTTGGGGGGGGGGGATGTGTCCCTGACTTTCAAATCAGAAAAACATGCAGGTTTAATATATTTTTATCATTTCAAAGGAATAATTTTTGGCGGAATTCGGAAGAATTGGCAAGTTTTGCCGAATCGACAATACCATTTCGGCATTATGTCGATTCGGCAACTGCAATTCGGCAAATTCATTTTTTTGCCGAATCGACCTTCACCCAATAATTTTAATTTAACATAAAAAAATTTAACTTTTATTCTGAATTCATAGATGCCAGCAACAGGCCCTCTGCATGTTTTTTTTTAGATATACTTTCTTAAAATGCAATTACTTTCTCATCAATTTGAAATGGGCTACGAAGATTCAAAAGGTGCTAAAGGCGATATAAAAAATCACTGCTCTTTTCAAATTTAGCGAAGCCTTTTTAAAAATCAAAGCTATTCACAATTTTCCTAGCAGTTATTCAAAATACTTGACATTAATGTATCAGTACAAAGAAGAAAACCTGACAGTTGCAACCGTTGCGATAAAGTCGGCAAATAACCATTTGTGGTACTTAACGGAGGAGGCATTAGAAGAGGCTAAATGTTTTTGACAAATAAGTAGATTCTGCTCTAAAAAAGGGTCTAGAGGATGATTTTCTTCTGAAAGCGCAGCCCTTCGGCAAATTAGAAATATCTTCCCTCATTCCGTTCTTTCCGCCTAACTGTCAGTCACTATCGTCTGTCGACCAAGCTTGGTACCTCGTTGGTACTTACAAATCTGACCATTTGCTTATGATCTGGGTGTATGGATATATGCATGAATGCTTTTCTATGTCTGCTGTCCATGCAACTGCTTTGAGCTCCACCTCATATGTTTACCCATGATTTCTGGGTTTGGATTTGGTCCTACTTCCAAGTTAGCATTGAAACTTCTTCTATGTTTGAAATTTACTGATCCGTCATCGAAGAATTGTCGGTTTTTGTTGTTTCTGTATCTTCTCTGATGACAAGACGATGAGGTGGTAGATACGATTACTTCCCTGTGTAGTCAAGATCGGCCTTTTCTATAAATCCCAGATGTATATCTAACTCTTGAAATATCTAGTGGTATTTCTCTCGTTATTCTTGATTGAACTAAGGGCTGCTTAACAGACTATTAAGCCATGTAAGGGCGATCGATAAACAATCATTGTAATCAGTAATCTCATTTCTAAATGGGTATTTTGCTTTGTATCGACCATCTTCTTCCCTTGTTATACGATTGTTATAGTTCTGGAGAAAATCTTCGTTTAAAGCTTCGTTGGGCAGTATTCATAAAAATGCTTTAATTCCCAGAACGCTTTGAAATCCTTGTTTATTTGCTTGACACTGTATTCTGTGTCTTTGCAAATTTAACAAAAACCGGGTTTTCTGGCTTCTTATTACTAATTGTACAAACATAGTGAGTATTACAAGGTACGAATGAGACTCTTCAAAATCTCATATTTTAATGAAGCAGTGTTTTAGCTATCAAGTTTAATCCTATTAAGATGCCAATCTTTTCTTTATGTATAAATTTATTTTCTGGGTTGAATCACTTGAATGCTAGGATCTTGTTATCCTTTACTAACTATTTTCTCAAAATCTATGCGAATGAATCGGGACGTCTCTTTTATGCATAGTTAACTTATCATCCTACAGCGGATATATACTCCCGCATCCAGCGAGACTGAATTATCATAAACTATATCTAGTCGCTGAGTTACTTTTTCTGATCCACAGATGCACTCATTGATAATTTATCTTTTCCCATGTTTTCATTTTCGATGTTTTCTAGGAACTGCTTTCGGATAAAAGTGTTTGAACTCCCTGTATTTAGTAACACTGTTACTTTCTTTCATCCAATTTTCGGTAAACAAAAGTTCATATTTGTTTGTATCACTTTAATATTGGTATTAATTACTATCTTGCTTGGAGGATTCTTTGCTGATGGGTGTCTCATTTTCCGTTGTGACGGTGATCGACGTCTTTTCCGTTGGCATGTTTTTCTTGGGATCTACCAAGTTCTTTTGGTTTCACCACTTCCTTCTTCCTTCCCTTTGAGTGCATGTTACAAAGCGATATGGTTAGATGATACCAAGTAAGATATTTAATCCACGAGGATTGGTTACCATCATGGAAGAAATATCTGACAGTACTAGAAGGATGAGATCAAATAGGAATCCAACGATGGACGGGTATCAACACCGAGAAAGAAAGTTAAATACACATTTTTTTCTGATGCTAGTGAAGTAGCTAACGGAGCCGTTGCTCATGAGATAAAAGACGGAAATATAGTACTAGTTGCCAAACCAGAGTAGCTCCTTACCCAAAACGGACACTGACAATCCCGATATAATAGTTACCCAGCAATCTCTTAGCCACATATATTGGCTCTTATATCAATAAACAGAATGGAATGTCCACAACATCACAACTAGGACAGAGTTACAGATAGCCTTAGAATAGAGTGTGGAAATCAAAGACGCAAAATTTGAAACAAAGTTTTGCGAAGGAATATTGAACCCAGTAGATCATCTTTCAAGAGGCATAAAAGCTAGTAACCTGAAGCTTAGTAATTGGGGGACAGACGTATTTGATGCAAACCTATATAAACCCATAGTAAAAGAAATTTGTCCGCCAGAGCTACAAACTAACCAAATTTATATAAACTGAAAACGGAAACGAACACAGGATGTATTCTGGAAAAGAGCATTCTACCAAGCGATCAATGGACTGGGTAAGGCGAGCAATAAACGTGTTCAGAGGAAAGAATGTTCTTTGGCAACCAGGGGAGAAGTGGATCCCACAACTCACAACAGGATGAGATAAAAAAGGGAACGTAATGTTGAAGAAGTTCCCGTTAATCACAACGGAAGAAAACGCCGCAACAGAGATTGAACTGGCCAGGCAGGCATAATTAGAGATATAACTAGATCTATTCCACAGACTGGAGCAAGGCAAAAATACCAAGAAAGACTCGCACAAGAAAATTTCACCCGTTTATTAATACAACAAACAGGATAATAATAATAGATAATGGCAAAAAAGCAGCATAGTTCGTTCACTCAAAGAAAGATTATTTGCTGCTATTTCCCACTGAGAGCAACACTACAAAAGTTTTCTTAAGAGAAGTGCATGAGCATCCTGAAAATTTAGCTCACCATGGGTCAGAAACAATATTATCACGTAGTACGACATACGTATTGGATTCCTTCACATTAGAGACCTATTACACAATCCTAAAAAAATGCGTAATCTGCAAGGTGAGGGATGCTCACGCAATATTCAAGAAGCCCGTGGGTAAAAAAAAATTGAAAAGAAGGTTTGACCGTTTGGTTCGCGGGAGGGAACTAGTTGAAGTGTATAATCACACGTCTGCCGAGTTAAATCGGTCACGTTCACTCGGGAGCCACTCCCAAAAGCGGCGTAATTTCACCAACAGGCGTTTGTTTCAGACTATAGATACATTTCCCATGGACACTTTTCATTGGGTTTTTCAGCATCTAGATATCCTTTAGGTTGATCCATATAGATCTCTTCTTGTATGTCTCTATTGAGAAAGGCTACACAGACGTCAAGAGAGGAAATTTGCAATTTTTGTTTTACAGCAAATGCTACGGAAACTCTGAAGGTTTCCATTTTTACTACTGGGGCAAACGTTTCAGATTAATCGATACCAGGAAGTTGTGAGTAACCCTTGGCTAAAAGAAGTACTTTTCTTCGCACGGCCACTCCTTTATACCCAGGTTTATATTTGTAGACGAATTTGGCAGTTCCCTACCATAACACGTTTTTTTCTGAACAAAAATCAAAGGGTATAGGGTTATAGATCTCGTCACGGCGATCATTTTGAATATAGGGTTTAGGGTGTGCCCGAAAAACGCGTTCAAAGTTTTGCGTTTTACATGGGCGACGCGCAGACCAAACACGCAGAAAAGGGGGTCGGATGGGGACATCGATATTAGATTATCAATAAATATGATTCATTTGTTACCTTAAGTCTTGAAATTAACTTGTATTAATTACTTCTTTATGAGAGAGAGTTTGACACGTTGTAAGTCTTTTACTTGTGATAAGAGAGAGAGAGACAGTTTGAGAGTTCGTCTGCAACACTCTTTAAGAATAGGCCGTGAAGAAGGGAGACAATACACACCATCTAGTGGTGGGGAAACGAAAACATTGACGGTTACAAAACAACACTTCCCCTTAACCGGAAACATAGAAAAACAAAATTTGGATGAATAATTTATTCTTGTCTCTCCACTCAGCATCGGAACTTCTCGGTTTGCTGATGAGGCTAAATATTAGTCTGTTGAATTAATTTGGGCCTGGAATAGAAAACACGGATATTGAATTACGTGATATTTCAAAAGCATCGCGTGGTAAAGCTTTAGTGAACACGTCGGCAAGTTGGTTTTTTGTTGACACGTACTGCACACTAATGATACCATCTGATTGGCTTTTTCGAACATAATGATATTGCACCTCAATGTGCTTTGTGCGCTTATGATTTTCAGGATTTTTGCTGAGATGAATAGCGCCTTGGTTGTCGCAAAATAGTACTGTCGCCGTTTTCTGGACCAGGCCAATGTCTTGAAATAAATTTCGCAACCAAACTACTTGTCTTGTCGTCTCACACGCTGCAACATACTCAGCCTCTGTTGTCGACAGGGAAACACATTGTTGTTGTCGGCTTCCCCAAGTTACTGGTCCACCGTTTAACATGACAACATAACCAGTAGTAGACTTGCGTGTGTCGGTATCTCCCGCATAGTCAGCATCACAAAAAGCGACAAGAGTGTTGTTGTTGTTGTTGCCGAAACAAATCCCATAATTTGCAGTTCCCTTTACATATGCCAAAATACGTTTAACAGCGTTAATGTGGGACTTGTCAGGGTTGGACGAATGTTTTGCCACTTGACCAACAGCAAAATTTAGATCAGGGCGGGTGACACATAAATGAATGAGAGCCCCCACAGCATTACGATAAGGGAATTTAATTAATGAATCCGACGGATTTTGAGAGGCAGATAAGCGACTATTTGAGTCAGCTGGGGTGCTGACTGGATCACAATTTTGCATATTAAATGCGGACAAAAGATTCGCAATATATGATGGTTGAGACACATATAGTTTGCGGTTGGTACGGTCACGAGTAATATGAAGTCCAACAAAACGATCAACTATTTTTGGTTTGATTTCGAAATGAATTTGGAGATAGGAAAATAGATCAGAAACAAGTTGGGCAGTGTTACACACCAATAGACCGTCATCTACCCATAAACACAAAATGAGAAAAACACCGTCCTTTTGATAATGATAAACACATGGATCTACGGTACTTGCAACCAAACCAAAAGTGGTGACTAGGCCATCAAACTTAGCATTCCATACCCTTCCAGCTTGTTTTAAACCATAAAGACATTTGTGCAATCGATAAACATCCCCTTCCCGTCCTTTAACAGAAAATCCCTCCGGCTGTTCAAGATAGATCTCTTCGGTGAGCTCACCATAGAGAAAAGCGGATGATACATCAAATTGGAACAAATCGAGATCTTCAGCAGCAGCGATTGATAGGATAATGCGTAAAGAATCATATTTCACGACTGGGGAGAAAGTTTGGTCAAAGTCTATCCCAGCCTTTTGAGAAAATCCCTTTGCTACCAAACGGGCACGAAATCGCTCTATCAAACCAACAATAGTACGTTTGACTGCATACACCCACCGACATTTGATTATTGTTCGATTTGAGGGACGGGGTACTAAAGTCCAGGTTTTTAGGCGATTTAAGGCATCCATTTCGGTTTGCATGGCAATAGTCCACTCATTGACATTTCTACTAGCAATTGCATCGTTATAACAAAACAGGTTATCTGGATCGGGAAATGCTAGTGTATCAAGTTGTGTTATTAAAGATTGGATGATCTTGGGTTTTCGAATACGGGTAGAACGACGGAGAGGTGGTTCAAAACCAGAAAAATTTGTGACAATATCAGAAGAATCGAAAAAAGAGTCAATTGTCACGACGGATTCAGTAGGTAAATTAGTTAAATCGTTTTCAGTGGAATCAAGATTTGGACTAGATGGGTTTTCAGTGGAATCAAGATTTGGACTAGATGGTGTTTCAACTGGTTTGGAAGTTTCTGAAGATGCTTCTATTTTTAAAGGAGATTCACAAAATATTGCATCACGGCTTACTGTGATCTTGCGGGTAGAACGGTCAAAGAATCGATATGCTTTTTGTGTTTCACTGTAACCTACAAAGAGAAGTTTTTGACTTTTGGGATCTAATTTTCTTCGAAGTGATTTTGGTATGTGAACATATGCAAAGGATCCAAATATACGAAAATATGAAACGTCAGGTTTTCTACCATACCAAGATTCAAAAGGAGTGGTTTTAGTAGTTTTACCGTGGATGCGATTATTAACATAGACAGCTGTATTAACTGCCTCTGCCCAAAGATCACGAGGTAGGTTTAAATCAAATAGACTACTCATGGCGGATTCCATAAGGGTTCTGTTGGATCGCTCACTAACACCGTTTTGCTCGGGTGTGTATGGAGCACAAGTTTCGTGTCGAACGCCATTTGTGGAAAGGTAATGTTTAAAATCCCCATCAACATACTCCCCCCCATTATCAGACCGCAGGATTGAGATACAATTGTTGGTCTCGGTTAACATTCGAGCAGCATAGATTTTAAAATAGTGAAAAGCTTCGCATTTAGTTTTTAAGAAGTAAACAACCCGAAAGCCAGATGCATCATCTTGAAAAAGGACATAATATAGGGAACCAGTAATGGAGGGAACACTCATTGGGCCACAAAGATCAGAATGTACAATTTCCCCAATTTTTGTTGCACGGCGGCGACCTGAATTTGGAAATGGTTGTCTATGGCTTTTTCCCAGGGCACATCCTTTACAAGGCTCGGGATCAACAGGATCTTTTGAAAGGCAAAGGCCTATGACTGAATTTTCTGCCTCCATTTTCTTTATGACTGCATGATGGGCATGTCCGAAACGGCGATGCCATATATCGAGGGACATAGCAGGAAAAGCGATTGAAGTTGTACCTGGCAAAGTTGATGATTCAGCTACCGAATGTGATCCTTCAGGTGACACAGCTTTGAAGTTAAGTTGATAGAGATCTTTATCAGCACGGGTCCCGGTTAGTTCAAGGTTGTCACCCCGGTACATTTTGACACATTGTTTCTCAAAAATGGCTGTGATTCCGCGGTCAGTTGCTTTTCCAATGGAAAATAAATTTACTCCGATACCAGGAACATAAAGAACGTCTCGAAGAACACCATAATGGACGTCATCACCAATCGTGACTTGAATCTTGATATCACCTCTGCCTTTAACACCCAACGATTTGTGATCTTTGCCAACACCTCTAACATTCCATTTGTGAGAGACAGATTCAAAAGATGTGAAATAATGGCGATGCTCTGTCATGTGTTCAGTTGAGCCGGAATCAGCAAACCAATCATTTAAATTAAGGTGGCCGAGGTTAAATGCAGCAAAAGCATGTTCGATGTCAAAGATTTCTGTTTCATCCTGTTGATTTATTGCGAGTTGAGCCACAGAACCTTTCTTTTCTTTTTCACGTTGAGCTTGTGCATCTCTTTCGTGTCTCTGACGTGTGCGGCATTCCTCACGAACATGATTGTTATAGTTGCAGTAGGTACATTTAACTCGCATCTTCTTGGATGGCTGCTGGTAATCAAATCGAGTCTCGTTGTTTTTGGATCTATTTCTACAACTAGCTTGGTTGTGGCTATTCGAGTTACATACTGAGCACCACATCTTAGAAGATCCAGCCTTTCTTTCTTGATCTTTGGGATATCTTGAATTAGCTGCTAAGGCAATATCTTGTTCTTGGTTTCGGACAGCCACCTCTTGATTTGTCCTATGCTCCAACATGGATTCTGACAGCAATAACTTGGAAATTAGGTTAGCCTTAGTCTTGGCAGCATTAGGTAGCAAGCCCCATGACTCTCGAAAATTTGCATATTGTGGTGGAAGTGTCATCAACACCTTGGAAACAACTTGATTGTCATCGATTGGAGATCCTAGATCTCTTAATTGGCCCACCATTCCTTCAATCTTTGCAAGGTGTGTCATCATGTTGTCATTTCCAGTATGTGCATACTGGTAGTAGCGATCAATTAAAACAAAGAGATTTTCAGCAGCATTTTGCTCGTATTGCTGAATGAGTCTGGCCCACATTTCATGTGATGTGTTTGCATTCAAGGAGGATTCTGCGAACACCTATGAGAATGATAAATAAGCATAATTACTCTCTTTTCATTAGCAATATTTAAGTGTGTGATGATATTTGAGTATGATCCCTATGGGAAAAGAATAGTAAAATCTCTATGAGAGTGTAGAATTAAAATCGCTATAGCATTGAGGCTAGACCTTTTTGTTACTCGTAACATAAGTATCCCTATGGGAAAAAGAATGGTTTAATATCTACAGAATTGTAAGATTCAAATCACTATGACATTGAGGCTAAGCCTTTTTACTCGTACAGGAATCCTTTTGAGAAAAGAATGTTGGAATCTCAATGAGAGTGAAAAATGAAAAATCACTATTACAGTGTAGGCTAGGCCTGTGTGACTCGTAACACAAATCCCTGTGGGATAATACCTGGATCAGTTGTGCTGAAAAGCAAGTCTTGTGCTTGTAGGTCTTTGTCGTTCCATTCTTGAATGGCCACTTGCTGTGTTGGAAGACCTTCTTCGTTAAGTAGTGGCTGGCCACCGATATCAATCTCTTGAATGGGACAAATGGAAGTTCCATCAACAACTCTTTCCAACTTATGTACTTTCAGTACAATAAGCACTTGCTTTTTCCAAAATGTAAAATCATTTCCATTAAATTTCTCAATGTGACTTGTCTTTTTGACGTGGTTAATGAGATTATCTATGCATCTGTATCCAAACGGTTTGAATTTTGAAGTACCGTCGTATTCCCCAACTCAACAAGGAACTGTTTAGACATTCCCACTTGTACAGCTGCTGAAAAATGGTGGATAGATCGAATATGAGGCGATGGGGGTATAGTGGTTAGCATAGTTGCCTTCCAAGCAATTGACCCGAGTTCGATTCTCGGCCATCGCATTTAACATTTGTTTTACATTTCGTTGAAGTCGGAGAATATTTAATTCATATCTTGAAACACTGGAACTAAGACTTAAGTGCACCAAAAGGACCATTTTAGCTGGCAGTCCGTTTTCCGAAAGGAATCCGGAAAAGGGCAAAAAAACATCCGGAATATGTCAAAGTTGTGAGAGATTCATGAGATTCCTTGCTTTCGGATTTGAAACATTTACTAATTAAAGAAATGATTGCCTTTCAACGTAAGAAAAAGGCAAATTCTCTTTAACTATGTGTTTTGCTAAGTAATCCTTTCAATTGATCGACATTAATTTCCCTCTATCAAAAATACTTTAAAATAGGCGTATAATTGATTTTTTATAACCTGGTATATACCTCCGAAAATGTTGTCGTTTTACCAGGAAATGGTTCAATGCGATGCTCATTACGAAGATGTCGACTATAATTCCCTGTCCCATTTTTTGGAACATGCACATACGTATTCCCACATTTCTCCTTATTATAGGCTTCTCAACTTGGCACAACAAAAAAGTTTTTTGTACATTTTCTTTCTTAATTTCATCAAATACTTCCCTTATTTCCGCTTTGGAATATTTCTGCACCCATATTATAGGTTTTAGTGCCACGTTTAGAAAATTACTCGAAAAAAAAATACAAAATATTGTCTTGCGTGAAAGTTTGAAGGGTCCCTAATTCTCTTAAACCATTCGAGTTGTCCTAGTTGATTGATATTCCTTAAATTGCCTTTTCATTAAACAAATTTTGAATTCACCGACAGAGGGCACAGTGCCACAATCAAATTAGCGGGTCAACCTGAAGCACGACACGCAGGTTATGCAACCTGTTAGGTAGCGACCCATTACGTGCCTGGTAAGAAAAAAATATATATTTATGTGTGGGTTCCTGCCAGAGGGAAATACGAAAATTTGGCGGCTGGTACTTTGTTTGACAGGGCGAAGTCCTAGTTTGATTACTTTTAGCTTTCAATGAACATGAACAATCCATCATGAACAATATGCAAGTCATGCAATATGCAAGTGACTCAATATTTACAAGCTGATGTTTGATAAATGCAGACACAGTCATATTTAGTTTTTAAAGATATTTTCAGGAACAGAGAAATAGAATATTTCAGTGGCTTTTTTCCACTATATCAAATGGAAATCCATATCAATAGCTGAATTTCGAAGAAATTTTCAAGGATATTAATTCACCTTTTCCTATTATTAAAAAATTTTGAACATAATTCTTTATGACTTATCATTAAACTTCATCCCAATTCTTAACTAAAATATAAGAAAAAGAAGGGAACATGACATTTAACAGAGGGTTTCAACAAAGAAAACACGACGACTGCAATATTGTCGTTATAAATCTACATTTAAAAGTCACGTCTAAGGTAAAAAATTATTGTGATTTTGCAAATTTAAGCAAACCTTCTAGTGGTAGGTATTGCAAATTTATTTTTTTAGCACCTGTCACACCACCTTCACCCACACAAAGGATGGGGGAGGTATTGGCATGAAGGCTGTCATATTTTCTATTATGAATAATTACTTTTGTTTCAGTTGTTTTATGAATTATGATGATACCAATCAGCTGATGTGTATGTGTGTAGCTTTTGATAAGAAAACTAAAAAAACTGTTAAATGAAACAATAAAGATAAGCCCCAAATCAACCGTTTTTCCCTGACATGTGAATAAAGTTTTTTTTCATCTTGTTCCTACCAAGGAAGGTGGACCTACCACACTCTTAATTCTCACGGGTTTGTTGGTGGAACTGCAATCATCATTTACGTTAGCATTTTGCTCTCGAGGCAAAGCGGTCACTCATTCCCAACAAGAGTTGTATCCAGTCGTGGTAAAAGGAGTTTCATGATCTTGACAAATAGTTATTGATGGTGTTGTACTCAATGGTAGAACTTTCAAGCACAGACACATCATCACAGACATGAAAGCACCTTCAAAACAGGAAAAATGTTTTGTAGATTGAACAGCAATTGTAACAAGATAAAATAAAAACTTACTTCATCAAATGTTTGATGCACTTTTTCGACCAATATCCAATATCATTGTCAAGGAATGAAGAACAGTGTTAGCATAAAGAATCGAAAGACGATTCAGGGCTTATTTTTTCCATTGAACGGTTTTCTTTGGTTCTCCTATCACCCAGCTACACACATACAGAGCAGCAGCTGATTAACGATAATACGCAATGAATTTAGAGTTTAAATGAGCCCATACCTTCCCTATCCTTTGCATGGTGTCCTTCAAGCAGCTTAGTCGGAGGTAAAAGATTAACATATTCCAATATAAATGTGAAAGAAAAGCAGATGGATTAAATGAATCCACTTTGATGCATGTAAAGAAAAAAATCCAGATCGATCCTGAGGCCATGTTGAAATATCAATACTCTGGATTAGACAACTTGGAAAGAGCTATTGGATATTGTTTCAGGAACAAGTGGCTGGTAATCCAACTCATTTGTAAAATGGTTGGGGGACAAGATCCTTTGTTAGTTTATAAGTGTCTATACAATATAACATATAATTCATGATTAAAAACTTTTCTTTTTAGAATACTTTTATCTAACCACATATTCTACACTTTTCCATCGATCAGGGACTTCAAGTCTAAACTTTATACCACTATGTCAACCAATGATTATCTCGCTTATGGAGGTCTCGCATCGTGGTCTACGTAATCAAATACAAGGATTCATTGCAGCGCAAAATAAAAACGGACATCAATATATTCACGAAGTGACTATAGCATTTCAACCAAATGTTACCCAACATAATTTTTTTTTAGTATTCATAGATTTACAGCTGTCACCCACGTCCCACGAAAGCAGTGCTGTACAAGGGACGGCCCCTAAAGAATTTTCGGATGTGGTGGAAGCTCTTCTCGGAGCTATCTACGTGGATTTGAGAAACTCCCTCGAGGCTGTTGAAGAAACACTTTTCCGCCTGATAGTCGGTAAGAACCCCCCACGGAGCGCCTACTTGAGAATCCGGTCCTTGTGATTCAAAAGCGTTATGGCCAATGATGTAAGTAAGTATTTTAAATGGCTTCAACAAACAGTTGTTAATTTATTTAAATTATTCTTATCATAGGAACACGACATTTGGACGTTAATTTGGACGTCTGCCACACGTTTTAAATCGAGTTGCGTGGGTTTCAACTTTGTAAAGGGGCCGGGAAAAATCAAAAAGGTGCCCTAATTGCCGCATGCATGTAAGTACGCTTTGCACATCCTGCAAGAGAATGTCTGATGCCGATCATTTTAATCAATATGCATTCATATGGAATATAAGATATTTTCAAAACAAAAAGTAACGCTCCGTTGATAATTTTTTTTTCATAAAGTAGACATAAAAAGAATACTTTCCTGAAAAATTCAAGTAAATCCATTCAGTAGCTCATTCCGATTTTTGAAAGTGAAAAACGTCAATTTCACGAAAAATTACTTTTTTTGTAATTTTCAAAATAGAAAATAATACTTTAGAATAACGCTAGGAGTCTTAAATTTTAAGCAGACCTAATTCATACCCTCATTCACAATTTCAATAATTTTCATGAATCTGCAACTAAATTAACTTATATTTTAATCTTATCAAAGTTACCCTTTTCACTGAGGAAGAGATGAAGGAGGAACATCGGCTAGTTAAAAAGTGACTCCACCAGTGTCCCTATCTAAAAAGTTGCCAGATTTCAGGAACTAGACGTAAGAACCAGCATTGTCAGTTCTAAGAAACAACAGCAGAAAAGTGTTTGTTTTAATTTGGGTCCCTGGTGGTCGAAGTTGGAATCAAGGGCTCACTTTCGATCGTCATGTTTTAGTCACGTGACAATAACATTTCAAACCATGCTTCATACAGCAACACAGCAGACGCAGCAGATGACTGTAGTCATGGAAACATGATTTTTCGCGACTTTCACCGAAAAGTAGTTTCTTAGAACTGGCAATGCTGGTCATTAGGTCCAGTTCCTGAAATCTGGCAACTTTTTAGATAGGGACACTGGTGGAGTCACTTCCTTCTGTAGGGGTTTATGGAGCGATGTTCCTCCTTCTTCTCATCTTACGTGGCCTTTTTTTATTTTCAAATTTAGCACCACTACGTGGCAACAACTCGGATTTTTGTGCGCTTGGTCTTAAAAAATAGTTTAACCTTAGTACTACATGATCTGAGATAAATTAACCAATTTATGCATTTCGATTTGGTTAAAAAAATTTAATCGTAATACAGTCATATGGACTTTTCAAAATTTCAAACCTTCCGCCAGGCGAACGCGTCATTTTTTTCAAAATCCTTCTAGGAAATTTTTTTTTCATCAATACGAATTGACTAAGCTGGGTGGCAATCAAATCCGTGATATAATCGCCACAGGTTTTGGTCGTTATCATATGGGATCACCCAACACTGAAATATGAAGTTAAAGAAGAATTTAACGCTTAAAATGATAATCGCTCTGAAACAAGTTTTCCTGTGAAAAGCGAATTCCTTGGAAATTCTTTGATCAAAAAGAGTGTTGTCGATCTAGCCAGTCCCTTGATGCCATTAGCTCAGTATTGAAACCAAGTATCTGAAGATACTTTTCGGTAATTGTTATTCATGGGGTATTAAGTTAAAACTAAACATTTTCAAGTTCCATAGAAATAATCACATTTTAAAATTCTTTTTAGGGGACGATGGAAAGGAAAGGAAAACACGACTGAAAGCCGAAGAAGCAACAAAGAAATAAGCAGACAACAGGAAGCAAGATGAGATGACGGATGCATAAAGAAAGTTACCGTCCTACCACGTGATATAACAGATAGCTGATGGATTTTGTAGCACTTCCAGCGGAACCAAAAACAGTGCGAATACCCTTAGAAAAATGGAAGTTGTCTCTACATCCATTTATCTGTTTCGTTTATTTAAATGTTATGGAATTTTAACAGTTAACAGTATTACACAGAATTGCTCGGCGTTTAATGCTTTATGCCGTATTTTTCAACGTAAAATGGATCCAGAATGACTAAATGTATCGTATCGCTGTGTGATGGATATGATTAATAACATCGCATGTTTTTTGCTTATCGTTGAACAAGAAAAAATGATTGTTATAAATTTTATAGCATCATATGCTTGTTGAACTTATTTTCAATTTTATTTTTTTGCAATTTTAGGTTTTGCGCTAAATGCAAATCCCAAGAAAAGCCTCGTACGCCTTTTAAAGCATGGCGTGTCTTTTTTGAAGAATCCGAGGACAAGCTGTTGAAGATAAAGCATCAAGCTGGGGAAGAGGAAACTGAAGTTGCGGTGGAGGAAGGCGAGAGTTGTGTAAGATCGTAACATAATGAAAACTGTCCAGTTTGTCAAGAAGGGGGAAAGGTTATCTAGTTCGACACATGCCAAGCTGTTTATTACTTCAATTGCATCAGTCAACATCAGAAAGGTCCAGAGAAGTAAGTGGCTGAAGTCCACAGTGCGAGAAACCTCCTAAAGATAAAGAACGCGGCAAACTACGAGTAAAATTCAAAACATTTTTTATGTTAATTTATGCTGATAACTGTGCTGTCATGGCAATTTTCTTGTTGGTGATTCTATTCTGAGAACTATTGCGAGCACAACGATTACTTAAACATTTTCATACATTTTTTTCTAGACCCCAGGTCCCAATTCACCTCCCCAGGACCCCAGGCCCCACTTCACCTCTTTACTTTTCGGTCTTTACTTTATGACACTTCCTTGGGACGTACTAATTTTATTGTGTATACATTTTTAAAGATGTGAATTGTGGATTCTTGCTTTCTGCTGTTTTTGGTAATCAAAAAACAACCATTTTTACCCTACAGATTTATTTTCTCTTTCATATTCTAGTGAATGGCGATTTTATAGTGGCCTAGCTTGAATCCGGACGATTTGTTACGAGATGAAATCGCTTGAATATAAGCTTGATAAAATCTTAGCCCGTCAGCTAATTTCATTTAATTTGATTTAGTTTCTCGTTGTTTTGTACCAAATAGTTTATATTCCACCGACCGTTATTAGTAGGCGCATTTCTCTCATTTCCTTAAATATGAAGTCAAGCCGTAGATTTTCCCTTACATCAATTCACTTTAAATTATTTCCGACTGAATGAATTTGTCAATTATATACCTCACCATCCGATGCATTTAGCCTGTCGGCTTAATTTTTGTAGTCTGTTGAAATATTTTTCCATTGGTGCTGCGTGAAGATCTCTCCCTTTTCTTTCAATCCCTCACCATTTAAATTCTTCTTCGTTTAAAGTGGATAAGGATGGATACGCTATTTTCAACATTTTTACAAAGTTCGAGATCTTTTGACCTTGCGTTTTGGTGGACGTTACAGTAGAGCTCTTCCCTATACGTAGCGCCGCCACCATCAACGGCAAAAATAAGCAATAAAAACAACTTTTATGTGTTTTTTGTGATTTTAAACCTTAAAGCCTGGGCTACACTGGCGCGTTTTTAAGGCTTACGTAAATATTTCTTTGAAAAAGCTTAAAAATTTCTTAAAAATTTGTTTGCCTTCGCTCACACTACCAAATTTTTTACGTACAGATATTTTTAAGAAATATTTAGGTAACAACTTTAAAAAAGTTTAAAAAATATTCAAATCGTGTTGAATTTCAGCTTTTTTTGGCTTAAAAAATACACTTTTTTAGTGGGCAGCCAATAAAAAGGAGGATCGCTATTAAGAAATGGGATCAAAAAAGCAATTGTTGCCGGAGTTTCCGCTCGCGACAAAGTTTTTTACTCATTCCGCGGTTTGAGGTGTGGACACTATTCTAAAAAATTTACAAATGAATAAAAAAAATTACTCTTATATTTACGAAATATTATTAAGAGACATTTTTAAGCTTTTTTAAAGAAATATTTACGTAAGTCTTAAAAACGCCCCAGTGAAGCCTAAGCTTAAATCGGCGATCGGTTGATAAGTTGGGAGAGCGATAGAATTGGTAAGGTGAAGATTTATGGTTCAATCTTTTATGGATGCTGTTGCATTTTATAATTATTTTTTTTACTTTTTTTAATAAGACGCCTAACCTAACCTTTTTTTAAACAAGCAATTCGCGAGAAAACTTTACCGGATTTACGGACCCCACGTTTTTTTCTAAATCCGGAAAGGGACTTAGAAGAAAACTAAAAAAAACATTCTGTTCGTCTCCACATGCCGGATTTAACTGCGTTTAAGAATTTGAAACTTGTCGTTGTGGAGTTATTCGAGTTTTAAGTTGAAAAATTTTTCGAAATTCTTCGATTTGGGGGGGGGAGGGGGTGTTTGACATCACTTTTAAAAAATAGAGACGAGTTTCGAAAAAATTTTCAAAAACCTTTATTTTATATTTCCACTATAAGAATCTAAAAAGAAATATGTTTCCGGATTTTATTGACGGAGTTATTTGCTGAATTATAGACTTCGATTTCACCGATTTTCCTTCCCAGAATATCAGCCATTATGATAAACCCCCTCGGCAGCGAACTATGTAGGGCATATTACTAGATTTCATAGGCCTCACTTGCTAGTTGAGTTCTAAAATAAAGGCCGAGGACTATAAGCTTCTCTATTAAGCCACAAAGGGCGGTATAAAACCATGAAAAAAATTGGCTGATATTCTGGGAGGGAAAATGAGCCAAATCGGCGTCTATAATTGTCTATTGTCGAAGTTTTTGAACTAAAAAATTCTCAAAAATGGGGAATTCTGCCAAAGGTTAAGCCTTCAGTCGGACCCCTCTTTTCGAGCAAAAAAACTTCGAGGGATATGGAGAGGGTTTTAAAGTGTTACGAGTATTTCTTATCGATTTTTTAAAAAGCTGGTTTTGACACTGCGTTTATGGTAGGAAAAAAGGGTCTTCTTATCTATAATCTTCTATCTCTAATCTTCTATCTCTATTCTTCTAAAATCTGTGAACAAGGGTGTAGGGACTTGGGGTTAAGTCCTACAAAAATGTCAAGTGTATATGATTTGTAAATCGACTTTTCTTCTGATCGGGAAAAAAAGACAAAAAATTCTATCCCTAGCCATTAAAAAGTTACGCGAGTTGCAATAATGAGACATGTAGCGCCATAAGATTACACGCAAAACAAGGGAGGTGTTCTTAATAGCTTGATGGGTACTGTATACCAAAGTCCAATTTAAACAAACTAGAAATAACTCAAAATATAATCCTACGCAACATCATCTGATGCCTCAAGTCTACCCCCACCGCCCTTGTCTACCTTGAAACAGGACTAATATCAATTAAAGATAGGTGGGACCTTTTAGCATCAAGATACTTAAACAAACTCTACAACAAACCATGGAACGCAACTTACTCCACAATTCAAAATACACTAAATAATAATAATATCTGGAAATCCAGAAGCATACCGGTAGTAATTCCCCATCTAAATAAGATTCGAGTCAACTCTGGAGAAGGATTCACCTTAATACCGAGCCACAATCCCTGGATAGAACCAATAGCCCCTTGGAATCCATTCGAAATAAAACCAAGTTATTTCCACTATCTAAAAAAGCAGAGACAAGTAACCCCCAACTTACCCAAGAAATATTTATTAACCTGATGGAAAATGAATCTATGGACTACTTAGCCTTCTACACAGATGACTCATGTTGTGAACTAGCAAACATCTCCTCCTGTGCCTTCTATAAACCTAAACTGGGTGAAAGAAAGGCACGGGTACTGTCAGAATACACAACAAGCTTCAACGCTGAACTAGCAGCAATAAATCAAGCTTTACAACATATTTACCCACTCGATTGGCCAGATATCACAATTTTCACCGACTCCAAATCAGCAATACAGGCCACATCCAGCTTAAAATGGGAATCCAGTTCACTAATAAGTAATAACTGAGATATTAAACATTATAACAAAACCAAAGTCAGCAGGCACGCAATTAAATCATCTTCGTATGAATCCCTAGCCATGCTGCCATAAATGGAAATG
Organism: Daphnia galeata; assembly: GCA_030770115.1. Lineage (NCBI taxonomy): Eukaryota > Metazoa > Arthropoda > Branchiopoda > Diplostraca > Daphniidae > Daphnia > Daphnia galeata. The sequence goes on from CM061122.1 coordinate 5,517,754, forward strand.
AAGTTTCAGACAAACTTGCCAACAAAACTTGAACAGATCCTGACTGATTGGTGTTGGAATACACACTAAACATATCTGAAAAGCTCACAAACCTGAAAATCAAACACATCCAATCAATGTTCGAAAAAATAAAAACATAATCAACGAACATATCGGTTTTACACCGATCCAATATGAAACCAATCCCGTGGTTGAGACACAATAACAGAAAAATCCAAGTTTCACTAATCAGACTCAGAATCGGCCACAATAGACTGAATCACTGTGTCAGCAAATGGAATGTTGACACAAAACCGAACTGTCCAAACGGTAGCGTAGAAACGGAGAACAACACACACGTCCTCATCACATGCCCCCACTACTCCACGGCAAGCCAACAACCAACAATACCCGGAATAATGAACAACTCACAAAACACGCACACAAAAAATCGCATCACGCCTGATTAAATGCCTCGTTGAAACAAATTTAGTTCACAGACTACTATAAAGTTCAACCCGTCACCAGGTTCTGCATTGAAAACATTGACTGATTGGCAGCTGTTAAGAGAGTCGACGGTGATGATGCTGGTAGACGGCTGTAAAGAGAGTCGACGGTGATGGTGAACACGGCAAAGGTAAGTTGCGTACAGAGTTTTTAAAAGATGACAACGTAGATACTTCTATTTCGACTCAGTGTATTTCTCAGTTGTTGGTCTCAATAGGTTCAAGAATAGACTGACTCTTAACACAAAAACCAAGCTTTATTTAAGTTTGAGCGAGGTCACACATATTTTATTGGACTAACGGGAGTTATCTTATACGTGTAAAATAGAAATAGAAAGGTCAGTACAAGAATAAGGTCGAGTAATAAACGCGATCTTTCCCGCGGAACACAATGTAGACCAGGTCGAGTAATAAACTAGACTTGGCCGGAAAACTCGACTTTTCCGTGGGAAAGAGAAGGTAAAAAGGGGGCGGTTCAAAGGTGAGCCGTGGCCTAGTTTTTACTTTAACTTTAACTTAAACTTTCAACTTTAGCTTGTCTTTCGTGGTCGATGGATCCTTTCATAGCATTTTTAGCATTTCATAGCCTGGAAGATTGCACCCCGCAATCCCTACTCCAGATCTGAGGCTAGACTGAAGTTGGAGCAAATCTCTTCTCGCTTGGTGGGGTACCGGTAGTACCCTTCGATGTGGTATGGTTGGTCGTTGTCGGAGTCAAACTCCATATGGCTCTCAACCCAACGTTCCCTTACGTTCAGTCCCTGGTCACCTTGGACTCGACGTATACTGTCGTAAAGGGCAGCACGAAATATCCGACGGTCTTGTAGGATTGAGGTTTCGGCTGGCGTGGAGCAGTGTAGGACGTCAAAGGAGACATCATGCTCGTATTGGAATATGTCTCCGAAGTTAAAGATATGTCCGCGTAGACGGAGTCTTCCATTTCGTAAGCTGCTGAAGAGTTATCCGAATCGGCAAGGGAATATTCATCGTCCTCTGGTTCCGACTGAGGTTTGACGTCGATTGGGTCTCCTCCGGTCGAGCTTCCTTCGTTTTTGGTAGCTACTTGTGGAGGCGGGGTGGTATATTCTCTTTCGTCATAGGGTGGTGGATAGTCCACACAGTTGAGCATATATTCGGTATCTCCGTACTAGAAGTTATCCTCTTCGGACCAACTTTCTGGTTGAGGAGTCGAATCCCCTTCGTCGGAACTGAATTCTTCTCCACTCCATGGCTCGGGAAAACCCGAATGATTCCACGTTCCTGTTTTCTTAGCCCGTACAGCAGTCATGTCTAGGTATCTACTAATTGTTAGTACATGATTATGGTTAATACATGAATTCATTGGATAATAACAGGGGAACATTTCTCTAAAAGGAAAAAGAAAGAAGGTGTTTCGGCAAAATTATATTTGTGTCCATTCTCGCAATCTGGCAACACTTTTCCCTTTTCTTCACGTTTTCAGAATTATGCCTTGTCATTCGTCTGCTTCTCACTTTTATGTAAAGGCTGTCAGAAGTTTGAGTTCTCTTAAATCATCGGCATTTGTTTCCTTCTGTGATTTTGAGCCGTTTTCTGTCGTACAACAGTTGAGAAATGTTTATATATATTTTTTATCTGTCTTATACTAATTTCGTGTATTTACAGCTCAGTTATCTGAGATATTCTGTATTCTGCCTGTCCCTTTCACTGTGTGATTGCGTTCTATGGTCTACAAGCTTGCAAGCAACTTATGTGAGCACTCCTGGTAGATCACCAAACAACTCTAACATAGCCTGCAGGTACACCTCGGGGGCAGAAATGAGTCCAAACGGTAGCCGCAGAAATCGGTATCGTCCTTTTGGAGTTGCCATAGTAGGGGAGACCGGGGCTATGTGGGACACTTTTTGTTTTTCCGCTGCCAAATTCGTTTAAAGATAAATTAAGAAAAAATAAAAGCATAGGAGTGATTTCCTGTTATTTGCTTATGTTTGGTAATTTTTTTAAATTTTTTCTTAAATTTAAGTGTAAGTTATTCAATAAAATGTAAAGAGGAAAAAAAAAAAAAAAAAAAAAAAACAGGGTTAAATGGGACAGAGGCAGGGGCCAGAATTTTTCTCTGCAACGGCTGAATTATGTTTATTAAAACAACCACTGGTAGAAAGGAAATTCCTTTCTCTTTCAGAAGTGCTGTCTCTTAATTTTTTATATGAAGAAGATGTCAATAAAAATATTTTTCAAAATCCCATTTTTTTGAATTTTCCATAAAACTCGAAAAATAAACAGTATTTCAATTAAAAAAGTTTAGAGGACAAACAAAACATCATTTAGCATACACTGCATTTATTTCATAATTTTTAAACAAGTTTAACATATTTTAATTGCTCTGTCCAACATTGCCCCGTGTCCCACATAGCCCCGGTCTCCCCTACATAGATACGACGAACGGTCAGAAAGTGGAAATGAGCAAAGTTTTCCAAAGGAGGGGTTTGGATCTAGCAGACAATTTGTTTTGTTCTGTTTACATCGTCTGCTTAGATCCAAACCCCTCCTTTGGACAACTTTGCTCCTATTGGCCAAGAGCCGATTGAAATCTTTTAAAAACTAAAGGTAGTAAGCTAGTAAACTTGGTATCAATGGATGCCTCGTTTAAAGCTCCATAACGTAGTTACATTTTAAACAAAAACACAGCACAAATAAAAATTACACAGTTGATTAAACACTTTCACTTAGACTTTTTCACACTTAGACAATGGGAACGCTACTTGAAAAAGTTACCACAAGGGTCAAGGGGGCAGCGTACGGGATGCATTCACAAACCGGTTAGGGTACGCGTAGTGCACTACCACTATGATGTCCACTAATCTTCGAAAATTTTTGACCGTACGTTTATTAACCGGTTAACCGATTTGTTCCCGGTTATCCGCTAACTAAACGGTCCAAAGGGGTTAACCGCGGTTAAAAATTTTACCCGGGGTTAATCATTTAGGATTTTGAAAAATTCAGCGGTTATCGGTTAACCACGAAATAGAAATGTAACACCTCTACTAAGGTGCTACCATCTCTTTTTTCGAAGCCAAAAACTCGACAAAATGCCATATTTTACCGCCAGATGTCTATTGCGTTAGTTATCCTAATTTTCGAGCACATGGTCGACGAATGGTAGAAACACCATTTGTTTGTTACAGGCGTATCGTAATAAAATTTCCTGATTGTGAAGAATTGATGTCTTGTTCTTCAAATAGATTGAGATCGATGATAAGACGTCAAAGCAAAAATCACCCCTTAACTTTTTTTGCAATCGAAATATGACATTCCTCATCTCATCTCCCTTGTTCTAAGTTGTAACCTTGCACCTTGCACTTTGAAGTATCAAGTGACAGAGAACAGAACACAACAAGTAACGTTAGTTTCTTAAGTTCAGGCCATATGCGACGGCGTGTCAGGCGTCTTTTTCTGGTCCTTTTTACCGCTTCAGTCCATATCCTGCCATTTCATCTTCATTAGTCAAAGAGTTTGCAAGAGGCAAGATGGGAAAGTCATCCTAGTCTGATAATTCGCATAAGTCGCACGCCAATTCCCGATTTGGTTGTCTCCTTACTAGTTGCTATTTCCGGCAAATAACATTCTGCATTCCTTATCAGCAAGTTGTTTAGAGATTACTAGAATTCAATTTGTATTTGTAGTAGACCTATTATTTTTGTTTTTTTTTAACTTTATCACGTTTAGGCTATAGGTGTAACGTGAGAAACGTTGGAATTCTCTTGAAAAGTAATGTGCATGTTTTAAGTTTGATATTAGAACTTATCATATTTCTGGTTTATTTTACATAAGTATGTAAAACTTGTCAGAAAAACTTGCGGGCATATCGTAACAGATCCTTGTATACCACATGCGTAGCAGTACATGAGCAATTGAGTCCTCAGTGCTGTATTTATTTTTGCACGTCTTCATGTTTGCTCGTATACCTCGCTACTGTCTGATGTGGTATGTGGACTCAATTCACTGACACCCTCCTTGGGAACTTGTCAGCATCCGGTTCAGTTTCGTTTTTTTTTTCTTTTAATGTTTTACCATTACGCCTCCTTAACGCAGTCTCCCGCCTTGATGAAGTAGGCTATTCGTTGTCAAGGGTTGTTTCAACAAACAAGAGTGTTGCAGGTTTTGAGTTCGGTTCGATTTGGAAACGCTGATGAGCTGTCATCAAGTTCACACTTCCCGCCCCCCTGTTTCTCGCTTGTTCAGTGTTCTCCCCCTTTTTTTCATTTCCTCTTTTCAGTGTCAGGAAGAGACAAACGTGGTAACATACCATACGTGTATTGTGTAACGGCGTAAGTATAAAGCTCATAAATCTATTTTTACGTATAAATAAATCCACAACCCCCTTCCCTAGAGTATGGTTTTTAGTCTAAAGAAGAACCCATCCACCGAGCATATGATACTTATGATAGCGTGTCAAAACGTGTTTTCCACATCGTTGCTACCAACACGTGTCTCACACTACTATACTGTAGGAATAATATAGGTCCCAAATTGTACTTCTCGCCTGATTCTTTCGTTTTTGTTTGTGTGCGTGTGCGTATTCGAGATCCTCTCATTTCTGCTTTTTGAAACTTCCATTTTGTCATCACCTCTGCAGTTAGGGTTCTTCAGGCTGGATTTGTGACAACCCTTGTGTTTAAAAATTATTTTTACATTTTCGTTGCGTTGATGGATTTTTAGGTACCATGTTTTTCTTTCATTTCGAGTTTTTGGAACTTTCCTTAAAATTTTAAAAACAAATTCCGACGGCGCACAGTTTTCAATAACATAAATGTATTTTGATTGAATAATTCAACTTGGTGGAGGTATTCTGCATTATAAGCATTATTCTTTATGCATAAGTGTCTTAAATGCAAAAAAAAAAAATCTAAAAGGAAACCTTACGTAAAAATAAAAGCAGCATAATGAAAGCGTTTTTTTTTTTATCTAGTAACATTTCCGAATATTTACATATCCAAATGACGACATACCGCCACTACTGTTGTGGAATTAAATAGTCTCAGTCTATAGTCTCAGTATTTTAATAACCTACTTGCATGGTGTAAGTAAGATTTTTGGCTAGACACTTGTAACTTTATTTTTAGCTGATAATGAACCTAATACTAATAAACCTAATACTATAACAACGATTCGCACACAAAACGTAAATAATTTAAGGAAATGGCATTGCGCAGTAATAGTACGTGTGTATTATGGACGAACTGATACGCAACGATGACTACGGTCGAATTTCTATTTGATGGGGTTGGCTGCGCTACACGCCTATTGCGCACGTTCGCGTGAAAAGAGCACGAAAAAAAACTGACAGCCCGTGACTGACGTTCTTGAATGATGAGCCACGCAAACGCACACGTACAACCATAGGATTCAGAATCACTCTTTTTTTATTCGCTTTCTCAGCTATAGCCAACACTGCTAGACTACATGATGATGATTACTCCACGTGGCAGCCAAAAAGCTTCTACTTTTCTTGTGAAATAAAAGTAACGTTCAATTTTATTTCCTTTTATACACATTAAAGAACATAAATTATACTCCTCACTGCACTAATCAACAATAATAGTGAAGTGACCTGTGACGGAGCTGTTCATTATTTAATCTCTTTATTTTGTTTAAAAAATAGAAAAGAAGCGCTTTTGATTAAGTTTGATCAATACTTCAATATCGCTTTGACCAAAACTATAGCTTTCTAACAATTTTAAGATTTTAAAATTGGATTCAATCTTTAGATTCTGAAGGACACTATCTTCCACACAAAAGAACTGGGAAATAGTGGGAAAATTTAATTCATCCGGAAATTTTGAAAAGCAATTGCTACCATAGCCTTTGCGAATGTTTTGGAAACTGAATCTATCTCAATTATAAGGAATAATAACTATTTTGAAACAGGCACCGGTTTAATTTTAGTTGGGTCTGCATAGTACGAAATGAGTCGCCCCCACCCCAGAAAAAAAAAACTGTATGAATAGCTGACGAAAACGTTTTTAAGATCATCCTCGATTCGGCAGCACCGAGTACGAGGGCTGTCACGTTGGGTTTGATGGAGAATGTTGTTTACCCATAAGCAAGGACGGGGTGTATATTTTACTATGGGGCTCTTTACAAAAGCTCCATCATTAGTAAAAAGTCTAATGCAAACGTTAGGTGCTTAATACAAGACTACAAGTTAATAATATTATGGTATTCTCGTAAAATTTAGACATTTGTGTTCGTTATTATACAATTACGTTAATCTAATACGATGCGTCAAAGATGTTTATTAATCAAATTTAGTTTAATTTTCAATCTTGTTTTTAATTCCCGTTTGATTTTTTTTTTTATATTAATAAAGTGGCAGATGCAAAGCTAATTTGCAATAGAATGAATTAGAACTCATGCGAATAGATTTTTATATTTTCATTGATTCTTCGACCAATCTACCTTCTTCTCGTTTTCCTAAAAGTGGTGAAACGTAAAGCTTGAACCGGTATTGTTTGTCTTTTTTCTTCCACTGCAGGAAGAAAAAATCTAAAACCTTTTCAACCATTTATTTGAGAAGAGAGCTCAATGAAGACCTTCCTATCTGGAAATGTTATTGAAATATAAATAGTAGATTTGTCCTTTATTTACTTGGCCATTTTGCACGGTCCTTTCAATACAAACAAAAATGACTATAAATTTTGATAGCGACAGTCGATCTAGCGATGACTACCATCATGTTGGGTTATTCTCGGGCAAAAAAAAACTCATTTGCATAGGGACTCTGTTATTATCCTAATTACTAGGTGGTTGTGTTCTGGTACCGTTCTTGTGCTCGACTGCTGTTTGCAAGTGTTGAAGCATGTTATTTTTGTTTTCTTTTAAGATTTAAGTATGGCCCGACAAAAGAAATGTAGCTACCGAGAAACTATACAAGAAAAACCTCTTGGCTGCTTCATCAGCGGAGACCAACCATAGAAATTTGGACCAATGGGCAAGACTTTTCTTCTCATCACAGACTGCTCTCCTCCTTCTATTTTTCTTCTCTTCTTCCCTCTCTTTTGTACTCGTGTGTCTAACCGCTTGGTTTTTCTGTTCGTCTCGGAAATTCTTTTATGCATATAAATTTCCTTTTAGTCCCGAAATTTACATACCTATCTTGAGACCCGCATAGCAGCAGTAGCTTGGTGTGTGTACTTCGGGCATAAAAGCGTGGAGCAGTTGGAGCTACGAAAAAAGAGGGAGGGAAAGGGGACGTCCAATCCATCTTTCCTTATCGCTGGGCGCACTTGCAGCATAAGGGGATGACGGAGGTCTATGGAAGAAAAGCAGCCATCGGAGGAAAACGAATCTCTTCTACATTTTATACTTTTGTTATGTTTTCTCTCTTGCTGCCTTCGATCTCTGGTTGGCTGGTTTGTCGTACAGGCAAGCGTACAGGGATACCAATCCAAGGGGATGGATGCTTCAGTTTCTGAAAGGCTCTTATCTTTTTGTTGTTGTTGTCAGCTCCAAATGGAAAAAAAAGGGAAGAAAAGAAAAATAAGGTACGAAAGAGAGCAGAGAAATAACAACAAAAAAAACTAATCAACCTCTTCGCCCTGTTCATCGTCGAATGATGACTGATCGGTACCAGAGTAAAATAATAGAAGCTAGGGCTGGCCACATACCTCCTACCCTGTAATTAAAGGGTGGCAAAAGAGGTTGAAATCCATTTGAAATTGGGTTGCCCTCCCTCTTTGGCAATAATAACTATGTAAACAAGATGCCTATACAACACCTTTCCATTTAAACTACAAAACATTTATCTAGTATCATTTCCAATTCGCATTGGTTTTGAATTTTTTGGTTCACTTTTATCACTGCAACTCTTTTTCCCACGTGACAGTATTTGCGAGTATTTGCAACTTTTTAAAGTTTGAATTTCAAGAAGTTTGATGCATTTGACTCAATAGTTCAATACAGTTGAGAATTTCAATTTGAAAAATTTGTTGTTTCTTAACAGCGCACTACGTAATAAACTAAACGTTCGCTTTGAGTTACTCCTTTAGGAATAAATCCCTTGAAATAAAATTATGAAAGACACCCCATGCAATCCTTACGAGAGAGAGAAGGGCAATGCAAGGCCGATTGATGCGTTGATGTAATGACAACAATTGCACTTTTTCACACGGAGTCTATGTTTGCGCCACAACACTAACAAAAGATGAGGACAACAGACACACAAACATACAATCATAACCCTCGTGTTTCATTTTTTTTTCTTTCTCTCTCACTCTTTCTCGTTTTTTGAGAGGTGTGTATATACACGTAGATAATGCAGTATATGTGTAAAGAGGAAACCAAGAGAAGGAGAGAGGGACCGAGACCATGTGTAATATTTCCCGCCCTCCCGCTGTTCTACAGCTTAACCTGACTGTAAAAAAAAGGTAAAATATTCATGCCACAGCCGACTGAGGTGGAAAAATGAAAAGAGTATATAATACGTATCTGGCTGCACTTAAAAATAGAAGGTTTCTCGAACCTAGTAAATATGGACTCTGAAACCGTCTGAAACTGTCTATGATTCTTAAATATTTATTTTGGTTGCTTTGAGTTTAGGCTACTCTTGTACTCGATACTTCTTATCCCCTCTTATCCAACTCATTACAATGCAGTACATGCTTCACATTAAGATACACGTACACTTTTTGTCTTCCATGGATTTTAAACAGATTCGCTCTATTCAACATTATACATCGGACATAAGTTTTTCTTAAGTCAACGCCTACAAACGGGTACTCTTCTTTTTAGTACAGACTATTACATGAGTTTACGTATTAACCAAACTTTAAAACTATTCATCAAAGTTTCAGGTTCTCGTAATAAGCTAGCATTTAGTTAGATTACAATCCTTGTGTGAATCATCTAAGCTAAGGTGTGCCATAAAAGCAGTGTATAGTACCGAAAGAATCCACGTGCGTTTGCTTTATATATTTCTTTGCAAGGGGCGTACACCGTGTAAACCCAAGACACCCTACTGCGTTCTTTACGGTTGCCTTCCGCACACGCACAATGATATATATCTGGTGCGCATATAAGAGTACGTCACAACAGCACTCGGCATTCTTATTTTATATTATACTGTAACATCTTGTGCTAATAAGGTAAGTCTGATTTCTGTTTTTGAACACAAGCTCGCATTAACTTAGGTAGCATGAAATATTAGCTATTGGTTTTTACTATTTTCTAACTAGAAACGAGCATAGTTCACATTGACGTGGTACAAGAATTTATTAAAAATGTATTAACCGCATATTTGCTTTATTCTAGTTTTATTCGATTTACGATCGATTTACTTAGTATTGCAATAAACAACTTACGTTTATTTTTTATCTATTTACAATATTTATTTCCATATAAGTAGACCTGATACCGGTGTATGTTTCAGCATGTTGTTAAATTTCTAATTTTCTGAATTTTCAAACCCATTTCCATCTTGTACAAAACTACAAATAGCTACTTTTTATAGCAGTGAGAAAAATTCGCTCTATTTTTAGACCACCAAACTAAGAAATATATGCCAATTTGAAACAAAATTTATTTGAATACTGCAAAACAGGCCTAGCGCATGCGTGTACACATTAGATACATATCTACTTCTAGATAAGGGTAGACCGATAGGCGGTAGGCCAATATTCAGATTCCACGTACGTATATTCTTGGGAAAATATTTGATTCAAAAATTTCGTCATTCTTATAAAAAAAGGTGTTGGTTGAGAACAATGGAACATGAAACTTACAGTTGATAATTGTTGTTATATCTTCTTATAGTATATAGTACTTGCTAAATTTTAAAATTTTAAACGAATTTAAATAATATCTCGAACGATAAGCGTAAAACAACAAACCTATTTTCGCCAAGATAATATAATAGTGATACATTGTTGATCCTCCCTCGAGCCGTTTGCCGTAATATTGACGTCATTCGTACGTATATAATTGTACGTTGTGTGTGTTCACTTTCATTGTGAGTTATCGTAGTAACTCGGGAAGAGAATAGAAGAAAAAAGAATAAAACAAGAGAGGAGAAAAGGGGGAGAAAAAAAGAAAGAAAATGAGGCTATTCGAACATCGAACCACATGTGCGTGCTCCTGCGCAGAGGAAAATGAAAAGACAGGAGGGGTATAAAAACACACGATGGGCCTACTGGGGCTCTTGCCCGGGATAGCAAGTTTGTGATCGGCTCAACGTCGTAAATCCTTGGGGCTTCCAATCCTTCTATTTCGCTTGATATCACCCCAGAGACAAAGCGTGAGCGGCAGAAACAGTGGCCTGTGGACCCTGTTGTTGGCTTTTCTTTTTTTCTCTTTTCTCTTTTTCTCTCTTTCTCTCTCCAACGTCTCCAATGTTCTAAGATATAAATCCCCGTACAGCATTAAAGATACGTAGCCGTCATAGCCAATGCAGTGCGTAGGCTATGCAGACCAACCATTGAGGCTTATTTACTAGTCTTCATTATGCTATATACTGTGGGATGTTCATGCACTGCTGACATCATGAGGTTGTCTTGGCAGACTGCGAAAGCAAGAACAAACAGAAAGACTATTTGGTATTTGCAGCCATTGTGCAGGCGTCCGAGATCAATGGATCCATTGGATCCTGGCTGGCTGGCGGACCAAAGTGTTGAGGAGGACTGATCACCCTCGACAACTTGTCACGGCCTTAAGACCCAAGCGCTCACCAGGGGTGGAAACGCATGGGGGTCATGTCTGTTGATACTTCCTGACATGTTCCTGCGTGCTGCAACGAAAACATGAAAACACGGAGTCGTTTTGTGAAATTAAGGAGAACGGAGAACGATGTTCATATCCAATGATGCGGTTCGTACGACGTGTACCTGCATGGACGTACGATCGTATTTCGTAGTTCGTAGTTCGTAGGTGATTGAAATTGGATTCGATCGAGCATCACATGAATCGCTGACAAGCCCCACGTGGACTCTATAGCGCAGGTCGATAGAAAATGGATAAGATTGCTACGGTATTCATAGTATTCATTGTGTGTAGTCCTGTATGTGGCGAGGTTTCTCCAGCATCAACTCATCGGTCTAATCAAATAATTTAGTGATCAAATAAATCAACCAAAGATCTATCTCCTTGTACCTCCATTCTCATCTTCCCTTGTTTATAAATATATAGCGTAAAAAAAAAAACAGAAATAGATAGAGAAGAGAGCTAGAGAGAGTTCCACAGTGCTATGGTGCTAGTCTGCGAGATGGAAAGAGAGATGAGAATTCTCACGCCGTTTCTCACTGTGTGTTCTATCTATGGAACGAATCGAGATTCAACGCATTCGAAAACTACCTAAAAGGTCAACTTTTAAAACTTGTGTGTGTTTTAAAGCTGATGGGAACACAACCGAGACACCTGCTGAGGAGAGTTTTACCGCGCCGCGGTATCGAAGCGCGCCGCTGGTAATGTACACGACATTTTACCCCCGACTGCGAAATAGTTTTCGGAGCTCTCAAGTATAAAATAGCTTAAACAACAACCAGATACTCAAAACAAATTCGAACGGGGAGAAAAGGCTATATCAATTTGTTAAGTCGCATCGAATCCTCCATAACTCCTGAGTATAAGATCTCTTTTGTAGGCTCTAAATTTTGGAGCATTTCGTAATCCGTCGAATACGCCCTGGCCATAAAAGTCAGTGAAATACATTAGATACATTTAATGGCATGCTAAGCCAATAGCACAAGAGATCTTTTTTTCAATGAATCTACGACTTGTACGTGCTCTACAAGAATTGATTTTTCGTCTTCTTTCGTCTTCTTCCTCAACATCAACAAATAAATTAAATGTTTGTTTCAAATATTACCACAATAACATGGAAAACATAGAAGTTAGATGTTAAAAGTTAGCATAAAATGCCGTTTCCCTGAATACTCCGTTTGATTATTCAAGCGGAGGACCTATAAGCCTTTCCTGGACGACAACAAGGAAGGAATGGCTGACGTTGGCGGAAATGAGAAGATCAACAGATTTCGGATGTCGCTTCCATAACGCATCGAGGGGGGGGGGGGGACTGCATGTCGCTCACGTGTCAGTTGAGATCTGTTAGCGACCTTTTTCGTACATCACTTTGTTTATTCTATTTAACATGTTTTTAAATTCAAAGTTTTAAAAGCAACATTTCATTCATCAACGATTTTCTTTTATTTAATGTTTGTACGTATACATTATACAATTACAAATAGTGTACGCTGCAAATTAATATATCGATTGTGTGACATTTCATGGAGTTTCACCAACTGCATTTGAATATGGATCACTCGTCGAAATGTTAAACACAAACACCATATGTGTCTATTGTACGAAAGGATTTGTTTAAAAAAATTTTTACTAAGGAAATTATTAGCTTAACAGATAAAAATATACGGTACAGCAGGTTGGGAAATTCCTGTATAAGAAGAGAGAAATTATGTTACGTTAATTTTAACCAAGCAGCCAAGCACACATGCAAAATACATCTAGAATATGGTTGTTTGTGTTGTCGGTTAGCAAAAAAAAAATAAAAGAAGGTTAACAAAAAAACATGATAAGCATATAGGCTAGATGGGCTGATAGCCTGATACTCACTGAACGAGGCACAGAAGGCAGTCAAATTATTCGAAGATTAGTTTTCTTTGGCCCTATTCCTCTCAGTCTAAGATTTACATTTTCTAAAGGCTATGGCGTCTACGATGGAGATAGTTGGGTCGCAAAAGGCAGAATTTGATGTAGTGTTTCCCCTTGTATTTCCCTGGAACAAATAATGGAACAAAGGCTACTGTAGCAATTGGAGAGCAACAGATCCATCATGTCTTTTTCGACCAGTATTCCAGCAGTGCATAGTTCAACATTGAAATAGGAAGTAGGTTCATCACAGGCAATTCTATACTCTATCTGCTGCAGGTCTCGCATAACGAATGGAAGTTGAAAGTCAGTGATGATTGACGGCCCATCGAATAGATTCCTCAACAGTCCGTACTAGTATTTTACCTCAAAACTTCAAAGTTTTTAAGTAAGGAAGAAAAGTCTATTCCCAGCGCTAGATTTCAAGATCGAGTTCACTTTGTCCGTACCGTACCAAAGACGTGCATATATAAGGTACGGCATCATATAGACATATAGACTGCATGATGCAGGAGATATTTAGAATCCTTATTCTATTAAGGGCCTTATTTTATTCCACTACTGACCAATTTCTATTCATGTTCTTACGTGTTCTTAGCGGTTCTTAGTGCATGCTTTTTAAAGGTAAGGCACGTGTGTAATATTCTGGGGTGATTTTCTGGTTGACAGAAACCATCAGCTGTTGCTGTCATCTCAGAACCCGCTCCCTCTCTTCTCAAAAACCTTAAGAAGAACCAACGTGTGTATATGACAAGTCCGAGATTCCCCAAGGAGAAGCTTTAGGTCACATGAATCAAGAATATATATAAGTTTACTTGCATGTTGTTGAGTCTCTATTGAAGTCGTCTGTGAGAAGGTGAAACAATATTGATCGGTTATCTTTATCTGCATGCAATTTTTATCTGAATGTAAAACAATTGAGCATTGAATACATCCGCGTTTAAAATTTTAAGAAAAATCCCAATTCTTGGAGTCTAATAAAATCAAAAGTTGCCGTACCTATATCTTCATAACACATATAGACAATCTCTGATGTGTCTTGTCTACTCGTCTCTCTTCTTTTCCCACTAGCGGTGCCCTCCTTCACGGTCGACTCTTTTTCCTATTTGATGTACGTTAGTCATTTGAAACCCATGATGCATTTAGATTGGCTCATTAGGAACAGCCCTTCGTACTGTAGACTACCTTGCACGACTCGTACGTATTGTACGTGATGCAACTCTAGTGTAACGGGGAGTATGTACCATGAAAATCAAGGGAGAAATAGAAAAACCATCAGAATCTGTAATCGTAATCTATATACTGTGTCAAACGATTGTTTTTTTTTTGTTTCATTATTGGATGTACAATACAAACATAACGTTTTCTTTCTGTTTGTTTGCACTGTCAATGTGATACACATCCGTGTTATATGGATCATTGGCTAAACCCGACTTTTTAATTAAACATTGTCATGTTAAATTAAGCTGTTATTAATATTGTTTTTCTTTTTTTTTTCATTTATTTTATATAGGCCTACATAATGCTTTTATCTTGTTTCTTGATGGCTATACAAAACTTAATGTAGCAACTTCCACCAACCTCGGATTTCTTCGGATTTCATTGATTTTAGAGGGAGAATAAGGTTTGATGTGTATCTTTACCTTATCCCTCCATGTTCAATATGCAGCTCACGTGAAATAAAAAAGTCAAGTAAAATGGTTGCCTCTAAAATCAATAGACATAAGTGAGCATCTGAAACACGAACGTGGAGTGTATATTGGTTACAATGGAAAATACACACAATTGAATGGTCAATATATCGCCGATAGAAAGACAAAATGTGTCGATTTTTAAAAACTAACAACATCAGCAGACAGTAAAATAATGTGCACATTTAAATTGTTTAGTCATTTTCTACGCATTCGCACGCATATTATTAAAATTTCATTTCTGAATAAACTGCAAGTCAAAACAAAGAAAAATTAGCACAACGCCATGGCGGCATTATTACGTATTTGACATGTTTGTTTGTTTGTTTTTTCTGTGCTATGCATGAAGAGGGGTAGCAGCAGTGCAGCAGGTCACGTGCTACCAACTTGATGTCTAAATAAGAAAACAGTCTGTGACAAAGGACAAATTTTCAGCAAGTCACCATGCTTTTGTCGCCGTGTTAACCCAGAACGACTGACGCCTCAAAGATTTCCTCTTCCGTCCCGTCCCGTCCATATAGTCCTGTCTTGACATGACCTGTCTCTGTGCGTGTAGTGTGCATGAATATATATCTAAATCCCTTCTTTGCCTCCCCTCTTTCCTATCGTACTAGTCTCGTTTAATTTCCCTGCCTGCAAGTGAAGGGTGCGATCTGATGCCGAGCCCCGATTTTCTGGTCATGACAGCGTGTGCGCTGTGCGCTCGACTCGCCGGGCGTCATTCCCTCCCTCTACTGCGCCCGTTGATCGGTTCTTTCTTTTTTTTTTTGTTCGTCTTCTTTTTATACTGTAAAAGAGGTGTTCCAACTTTTTATTGACTTATTGACTAACAAAAATAAAGAAAAGATTTTTTTGTAAGTGGGAAATTTAGCACCAATATATTTATCAGGTTAAAAGTAACAGATAATTCCAATTCTTCTTTCATGGGTAAATACAATACATCAAAGAAAAGATGACGGCAAATATATAGTGAGACAACTAGCTAGTTCTTTCTCAAGTAGTTATTCAATGTAATAAAAGATATACTGTTTCGCAATTAGCTTACTACGTAAAAATAACAGTACAAAATTTTAAATAATTACATTGCTTAAAATATAAATAAGTAAGTAAATATTGTAAGTGTATTAACAAATTACTGTATTTTAACAAAAAAAAAAATACAAAATATACAAATCTAATCTAATAAAAAGAAATCTTATGACGAGCCCGGGAAGAAATGAGCTTTCAAGCCTTTCAGAGACGATACTATTGGTTCAGTATTTTCGGGATATGATTATTTTCTTTTTTTTTTCAAACAAAATTTAGCTTTAACAAATTTCCCAGCTGAAGGTGCGAGAAGCGATAAGCCGAGCTCTTGCTGACAATAACGACAAACACCATTATTCGATAATATTTTGGATATTTTATGTGAATACAATGTTTTCTTGAAATATTCTTAAAGAAACTCTCTTGGAATATTGTATAGACATTAGTTTCCCAAAAAAGGGTTTCCATATTCCACTCGAGACTCGACGATTCCACTTGAAGTGGTCAACGCTTCAAGCCCCAGCAATTTTGATCGTGGCCTCTTGAAACTTAGTGAGAGGCCTTGAGAACGATCGAGCCATAGCAGCTAGGAAGACAAGTTACAGGAAAGTGTCGACAATTCACCTTTAAAAGCAGGAAGGTGTGTAGACGTCTTGGTGGTATTGGGAGAGAAAATGCCATTGCACACAAAACACAATATTCTTTGATACTTTCAACTTCGTGTGGAAAGAATATAAAGGGGAAAAAAAAAAAGTCGAATCGATGAGAGAGAAGCAGATAGTGCTGGTGATAGTGGAGAGCGGGAAACAAAGAGGAATAGGAGGTGGAGTAGAGAGAAGAATGCGGCCTAGTCACGCAAAGGGGAGGATACCGACTGACGTTTCCATTTGGAAAGAGCGTGATTGGTGACTCCCTCGGGATAAATGCAGCTCAGACATTGAACAGAACACAAGAGAAGAGAAGAGTCTATACTCTATACAGAGAGACATGCCGGAATACGTTTATAGTTACGCGCACACATAACATTGGTGCAGACACACACACAAACTCATTCTCATATACGAACCAAACATAGCGAACATGCCAGGTACTGACGGAAAAACTCGACAGCAAAACTCGACAGCAAAACTCGACAGCAAATATATGCATAATACCAAGTGCTTAACACATGTGACCTTCCCTCCATATTCGTTCCTGGTTAAATCTCAAATTTTGTTTCAACGTTCAACTCTACGACTGCCTTAACTCTTATAAGTTTCTTAAAGTTAAAAAACAAAAAGAAAACAAAAAGAAAGAAAGAAAACAAAAACACACATATGCCACATCAAGAATTCTTTAAGCCAAAACAACAAAGTAGCTGACGTAGCTGAGTGTGACGGTGTACCGTATCTTATGCGGTATCTCCTTTTGGGTTGAACCTAATACACTTGAGAAATGCAGGTTTGTTTAACTCACAATAAGTCGACAAAAGAATTTTTTGATAAATTTTAAGTCACCATATAGGTCACCACAGGAACGAACAACATGAAGCTGTGCGTAACTTTTGAGCCAAGTATTTTTTGAAAAAAGCTAATATAGAATTATAATGAAATCAAGACTTTTTTCTAAGATAAAAAAAAAGTATACAGAATCTTAGTTGATAGTCATTTTCAACATAAAATTTTCAATCAATACCGGAACGCAGGTTCAAATGCCACAAAACAATTTTCATGCGCACCACCGCAAAATCCTTACAAAAGGATCCAACCAGAATGTCAAAAATTGAAGAGGAAAAACTCGTTAATTATTTTTCGTTGATCCCGTTCTTTCTCCAAGTTTTTCACCATACCGACCCCAGGGAAAAATCATCTTGTCATATTTTGTGCAGCTACCAAAAGAATGATAAAAATACATCTACAAAACATTTGACGAAGAAAAACCAACAACTTGGCTCATAATATAACAAGTTTCACTCGAGACAATTTAATGAACGAGAAATGACAAGAAGGTATCTTACTGATGCTGACGCAATCAAATCAACCATCATGTGAAGTTATCAGTAGAGTCGAAACCGATATGAATCAGACGGAGAAATCTAGGCTATTTTGATGAAGTACGGTATATTGAAAATACACGGTTTAGTCTTGAGCATTGATTTGTTTGTCTTGCATTTGAATTCAAGTAAGATTAATTAAAATCGGCAAAGGTTTACATTTAATTTTTTTTACTTTGCTCCAGACTCTCTATAAAAACTCATTTGATTGTTTTAACGTGTTGATCTGCATGTACCCTTCGAACCAAGAGTTATTCGAGCTGTACGAGGGCTTGTCGAAAAAGATAATATTACCTAAGCCATAAAGCCCCAAAAGATGAATATTATCTATAATACTCTTCTCTTTGATTGTTATATAATAATAAATCATAATAACAAAAATGAAATTGCAATATTCTGATACAATAGGCCTATGGTCTAACGTAGTCTCCCTTTTCATTGTTTAAAATACAAAAACCATATTTTACAATTTCATTGATTTTACATAATTTTTTTAAATCTTTTGATTATGTGCGAAAAATTCGGCAAGAAATACAGTATGTTAGACAATTACGAATAACAGGAATAGACCAAGCTATCAGATTATTCTCGTCGTTTTCATCTATAATCTTCTCTCTTTTACCTCCCACTCCGCCCAGCTTTAATAAATTTTTTTTTCTCTTTATTTCCAATTTTTTTATGTTAGCCTACTAAGAATAAAGGAGTAGAGAAGAGTCAGAAGACCAGTCAATATTTTGCAAAGAAGCTAGGTTGTCATGGCAAAATCGTTTCTTTTTTAAGAACGCATATTGTACACCGTAAAAAGTCGGCTGAAGATTATTCCTTGGAGAACGAACGAAGAGACTGGCTTGTTGCCATGGCGATTACATTTCCTTTCTGAGTTTCTAGCCCGATTTTCTATTGGCTCCTATGCGCCAGGCGAGGGTGTTAACCTGTCTCGATCTGTTTTGTATATAGTAATATTTACTGTCGATCGGAAAACCTGAAACATTGCTACTATTCAAGTTTATTTATTTACAGCAAAACCAAAGGAAACCAAGAAAAATAGGAAAAAAAAACATAAAAAAACTATAGGTTGCTAACACAAGCCTCGCACAACAGTCGCAAGAAAGAATTTTAGTTTGAAATTTTTGTATTAAAAAGAATACAATATATATGTGTCCAAATTATACATAGTCATCCTTCAAAGTTTTTACTTTGCATCCTTCTCGATTTCTTTCGCTACAATGAATTCAAAACTTGGAACCAAAACAGTGAAAACAGTTGATGTAGACTTGCAGCAGAGGCTCAAAATGAGGGGAACACACAATTCGATCGGGTTTTCCATGGGCGTGGTGGCTAAATACTATCTTTGTGGTGTTTATACATATCGCATCCAGCGGTACTCACACAATGCACTCACAGTCTCACAGTTATACAAAAGATACAGTAAGCCGTCGGTGGGCTTCTACAGATCCCTTTTTTCTTTTGGTTTCCATTGTTTCGCTCTGTTCTCTTACAAACAAGAAACAAAAGAAACATCATGAAGGTACCCTCGTCGGAATGTATTTTATTTGAATATGCATGAGAGATCGCTATTGATGTAAATACTCGACAAGCTAGTCGAGTAAAAGATAAACATAAAATTCTTTGGGATTGCAATATCTTTTGGATTTCAACCATATTCCGATTCCAACTTTTGGTAGAAAAGATCGAATTTGTCGCGCCCAATTGGAAAATTGATGTTAAACGGGAAGATCGAACCTTTAGCTGGTAGTCATATTCATGGAATAGCCTAGGCTGCATTGCTGTGTCCACTTTGATTATGGGTGGATTTGAGATTGCTGTGCTGCTATACATAAAATAGAATTTATTGGCTTTTTTCATGTTTCAACCCGCCCGAAAACACTGAAATTTTAAGAAATGCATATAGATTTGGAAAACGCTATACAACTATTGCCATAGGGAAATTTAAAAATCCAATAATCCAATAAACATGTGATGATCAACAAAATAATTTGAAGGTATAACAATAACAGGAGGTGTTAATTTTTCTAGCTATTTATACATCTATAGCTCGGACAGTGATTTCTCTCATTTGAAGCGATGGTTCCAACATTGAATATATTATGTATATACTATATAGGTATAGATGGCCTCCTGCATACAATCTATAGATTACATATATACGCATGTCGCATCTCGCACGACTCGCATCATATATCCTGTACAACACAAATTTTCCACCAAAATATCATCACATTGTTGATGACTTGTTGAGTTTATCTATTTGACACATATTGTGTGACTTATACATTACAATCATCAATAATGAAACCAACAGCAATTGAATGAACTTATATGATGATCTTGAGATGATGATTATTATTTCCGATTATTTCCTTCATCTCATCAAGGACGCTGTCAAAACTTGCTGATATGAAGACGCTTTAGGCAAGAGATTGTTGATTTGTTGTGCATCTCAAATGAACACAAGCTCTCGTGTTTTCCAAAGAAATATTGAAAGCAAACCAACCACACATAGGCCTAACAGTCTGAGACACCACCAAATGTTTTTAAATTCTATGTATCATCGAACAGCAGGTTTCTCTTTCCCTTTTGTGCGGCCACTTGCTTTATTCCGAACCAGAATAGGCTAGCAGTTGGGGGTCGTTCTTCTGTGTATACCTTTTTTCCCTTTTCTTAACATATTTTTTTATTTTCTTCATGTTTCTTTGGTGTGTATTTATATCCAAGTTTGGATATGTTTATGCATGTGCCTGATTCGTCTTTCTTGGGTGTTGTTTCCTCAATAAGTCAATAACCCAGTTTCAAATATTTTTTTTAGGCACAAAAACAAACACAGAAGTTTCAAATATTCAATGTCAAGCAAATTGTTCAGTTTGAAAACGGATGCAGGGATGCATCTTTATCGGTCCTATTGGTCTTTATAAACTGTGCCGCGCTGTGACTTCAGCAGAGAAAAATAAGTCATTCGATCTAATCTTGTATGCGTCCGGACTTAAATAGTGCTTAATACATGGAAATAAATGTTTTGTAATGGAACAATTGCCGACAATTGCGACATTAAAATATAAACTCTAACGACATTAGTTTTCCAACACGCATTTTTAAAACTCCTTACCGGTATATATTTTTCGTATGTCTTCTTGATGCAGTATACAGTTTTAGGCCTACATATACACAGTAATAGGTAATAGAGACACTATGTTTTGCATGCTTTAGTTGGTCTCAGGTTGTTTAGGCTTCACAATCCTTATTTTCCGTTTTTCACAAAGCACCGAGAACCGAGAAGGCCTAATAGGTTCAAAAAGAAAAATGTATTCTCTATAGTAGTTTCTTTTGTTGGAGGGTTGATTGTAAGTAGAATATACTGAAGCTGTTGGACACCCGCCGACCATCAGACGCTACCGACAACAGAAGTCCCGTAATTCGAGGAGTTCTCAACTTCAGATGCCTTTTCTTTCTCTCGTTTTCCTTCTTTAAATCGCAGCTTCGTGTCACTGTGGGAGTTCGACTCGACTCGCCGCCACGGGAGTCTCGGGCGTCTTTACATCTAGGCAGCTTCCTTTTTTCCCCCTAAAGCTACACTGCTGCTTCTATGAATCTATGTATATAAACTTCAATTTTACGTTTATTTTACATTTCCCAAAAGAAAATCTTCCTCGATTAAGGGCTGAAGACTCGAGAAATTTATACGGTGTTGAGTTTCCTAACTTATATTCAACTAATTTTGTTCCAGTCAAAGCACTTTCTTTTTCAAAAAATGAATTTCGGTTTGACTTTATTCCGTAGCCACATACAACGAACAATACTGAATATATAACTCTGAAGATATGGGTGTTGCCAGAGTTGTAAACGTAAGTTGCTCTCTCTCTCATTCGACTGCTCGATTCCAAAACAAGAAAAACTCAAAGAAGTGGTGATTCTTTATGATGGCGGCAGTATATTCTTATCCCAGATGTGTTTCCCGAATCCTCTTGGAGTTCACATGCGCGGGTGATTTAGTTTTCTTATTTTTTTTTGCGGTTAGCATAGAGCTTCAGTATACGCCCGTGTTTTGTTTTTTCGTCTTTACTTTATTCCCATAAAATTTAAACAGAGACCAAAATATACACGAAGACTTTGTTGACCGTATTCCAATGTGAACGGTACGCAGTATGCGTCGTCATTGCATATCAAAGAGCACCCGTGGCTATTTATTCATGTTCAAATAGCTTGTGTAAGTACAGCGCACACCCCACGCAAAACGGAGAATTGGAAGGACTAACGCAATTGTCTGTCCTCGCTCTAACTTGTCGTCGTCGGATAGGAAGTTATTACCCCTGTCCCCAAATCTATCCAGAACAGATAATCTCGTTGAGCCTTTTAGTCCACTTGGTGAGGACTCCATATGGTAATTCTCTTATAAAACTCAACGTCATAATAAGAAAGGAAACAGTTGCGATGGTTGGCAATCGCAATCATCCGTACGGACCCAGTACGGACCTACCAATCTCGTCTAGTCTGGACATTTTCGCGAGATTGTCTCTCTTTCCCCATCAACACACTCTACAACTTCGTTATACCTATGATTTGAATTTCTCTAGTCTATTTTTCCTATCTGCCTCTGATTCAACCATCTGCAAAGGAAAATAGACGGACAAATTAAAAAGAAAACAAAAAGAAATGTCAGCTAGTCGGCGTCTTATTAGTACGTAAAGCTCTGAATTCTGCTAGCACATGAATTTCGAAATAAGTACACTTCAAAACAGGAAAGAGAATAAGGTTTTTCTTCTTCTACAGTACGTTTTTTTAGTTTATATTATTAACTTATTTAAACAGTTTTCTTTCATGTAGGTTCCAAGATTCCAAGTGAACTACTCGTTGGAACTTTGTACGGTACCATACTTCATTCGACAGACATCATCTTCCACAGAGTGAAATTGTTCATGAGTGCTTGTTGGGTCTTCCTCTGAACTGCCTTGATAGCTTTCCGTTTTTCCAGTATTCGGGGTTCCGTTTTCCTAAGATTTATATAACTGTTATTTTCGGCACTTTACAACAGAGGAAGAGGGAGTGAGAAAGACAATGAGTCCGTGACGGTCGGCCTTTTCCCTAAAGAAGGGAAAACTTGTCCTAGTTTGTAAGTCAGGAAAAAAACTGGCGAGTTCAGTTCCTGAAAGATATATTGGTTAGAGGTGATTGCGGGTCAGAGGTTAGAAAAAAGGAGTCGCTTCCCATCTGCTGACCATCAACAGATGCTTACCGAATTGTAAGACGTATCGACGTAAGCCAGCACTTTCCAATATGACTAAATATGCGTCCAGAAAGTTTCTCTGCTTTATTCATTTCCGATTGATTATTTGTAACAACTTCAGGGAGATCATGTCAGTATTTCGACTATCAACTATACGGCACATTTATCAGTAATTATTCTCAAAAGTAAATAAAATTTTCTTACTGTTTTTTGCGTTTTGAGAAACGTTGTCTTTTTATTAAATGACTCAGTAGTCAGTACTCAGTAGACGGGTTGAGATAACGTCCTCCGTTCTCTACAAAAATGACATAGGTGACGGTTGTCGTTATTGAAGGGAACACAAAGGTGGTTCAAATCGAGGAACATTTAATGGTTACAAGAATAGTAGAACGTTCCCGGGCTATCGAAGGGAAAACACAACGTTGTAGAACATAAAAAGTGAGCCAAGGGTCCATTAATCACAGGCAGCGATGGTCTTTTGAGTCCATAGCGACCAGGCTAGTCGGCACTCAGTGGGAAACCATTTCTAGTCTTGACCACCTTACCCGACTAGGGAAAAAAACAGACGATTTTATATACACCTTTTTCTTTTTCCCTTTTTACCCTTCTTTACGTTCCCCCGACATCACCAGGCTGTGATGGCTGTGAAACAGAAAAACAGAAAATAATCTGAAACTAGTGGCACGATTGCCTTTATATTCATGCTCACACTTAAAAATACAATGAAATCCCAATATCAGAAGTTATAGTCAGGAGTCAACATTTAAAAAATGTGTACTGCATGGCAGTGTAAATCTATTTAATATTTTCTAAACATGGCTAAAAAGAAACAACTAGAAATGCTTTGATACGTCGACACAGAGATGATCCATCAACGAGATATACGAGAGAGAAAAAAAGCGGAAAAAGAATTGCGCGCGTCCCGTGGTCCTAACGAGACTTTTTTCGTCGTTCGTCTTGGATCTCCTACAGTACACTGCATCTTTCACCATTGTACAGATAGCTACTCTTAAGTCTAAAAAAAATAAAAAAAATAATATCAACTTGGTTGCACGATTTCTGTAGAAGATCGTTGGTAAAGCTAATCACCCTCTCTGGCAATCGAAACGAATTCGTCTCTGAGACTCTTTCGTCTCTCCCTTAGAGCCCCTGCAATGGCTGCTCGCTGCTCTACAACAGTGGAAGAGAGGATGAGAGGATTGCAGTCATAACATGGGAGGAGAGAGATTGTGGGTGAGCTTATTACGAATCGCCGGGTTGGAAAATCGTTATCGGTCTCTACAAATCGCTCAGGGTGCCACCCTTCCCTTGCTACAACAGCACGCATCACGCAGCGCACACACACACACATCAACTTTTTCGACTTGACTGCTGTTTCACTAGACACTATCTACACGCCCGATCTCTTTCTCTCTCACTCTCTCTTTGATTTACTAGATCTTCATAGTATAGACCAAACTTTTCCTAACACTCCCACACTTTTCTTCCCATAAGAAACAAAAAAACAAAACCAAAAATCAAAACTTTGCATTGCAGTGATGATTACATTTGTTGAACCCTATCAAATAAATCGCACGGACTTCTTGTAGCGTTTTACTTCGCTCACACATATAGAGCTTCTAGGGCGGACCTTACAATAGACGTGACTTATTCCTCGACTTTCATTTTCGTTGTATACGTTACAAACTTATTTTGCATACATTTTTAGAGCTCATAAGCTACACTACAGTTATGTAACGCTGGCGATAAATAACTAAATAGATTAGCATTGTCCCTGTCCTACTACAGAGTGAAAATTTATGTTAGAATACTCATCGAAATATTTTAAACCAAATCGTGAAGGTCAAACTTATATCCCCCCTCCCCCTCGCTGGCTCTGTCTCTTTCCCAATCGATATCAAACCAAAAACTTGCCCCAAATCGCGTTTTGCGGTTGCCTTACTCCGTAGATTGAGTTTTGGAACCCTATTACATACGTGATTTTTCCGCTTCCATATCCCACATCCCACTCCACCTCACATCTTACAAAGATGGCATAGCCTACAATCTAACAAAGATTTCCAAGTAGAATGTATTTTTATTCACTTTACCGAACGTATTCTCGATTCTACTCGCAAAGAAATTTCCTACGAATTTCAGCATCTTCATTATTTAGTGTGACATTATGAGTTTTCTTGATGGATTGGGACATTCGTCAATAAATACATCATACAAAAATAATGTTACTTAACACAGCGGACAAAATCTATGGGGCAATGCACAATAAGGTCACATCATTTTTTAGCCGATTCATTTTGAAATCGAAATATTTGAAGCAATGACATTATAGATAGCGTGTTCCAGTGTTCCTTTATGCCGCAGGACTATATAGTTACTATCGGGGGTTGCACACATAAAATTCTGTAAAAAATGTGTCAGTTCTAATTGTACATAGTGATGACGAGGAAATAAGTTTGCCCGTCTATACGCAGTGAGCTCATGGAACATAAACAAAATGCACATGTGCTGGACCAACACAGCGTTGAACAATCGCTTGTGATTTTCCGATCTAAAATTCGTAACAGTTGGTGGCATTTGATACGAGAGCACTTGTTCACTGCACTCCAGGGACTATTCCTCTTTTTCATGTTGATTGATCTTTTTCATGTCTCCACATCTTCTATATATCACTGCCGTACTGAATCGCTGGTTGGGAGGCGGGATGAGACGGGGTTGGTGGTTGCTGAGGGGAGCAGTGGTAAGTAGTTCTAGGTTTCCCCTCCACCTTCCCCAAAACACGACGATTTGTTTGTTACACCATGTATATGTATATGTATATATATATATGAGTGGGTTGGTAGTCATAAAAAAGTAACAACGGATCAAGGGTTCCAAGGGAATAAATATACAGTGTTACAAAAGGTCATCGCTGAGGTTCTCTTTGGAAAATTTTATAAAACTATATTCTTGCAGAGGTTTCCACTTTCTATCAAAACACAGAGTCATGCAGAAGAAGGTTTATTAATTATTATTAGTCTTCACATTTAAATTTGATGGTGAAAGGAAATGAAAACCATTTAATAATCCAACTTTTTCGAATTGTGGTATTTTCAAAACGTCTCAACATAGCGTACCTCTGTTTAAAAATTCAACTTGAGTTAACAACGTGAGAAAACCGGAAAAAATATGTGGAAAATATTTTTCATATTTTGCAAAATTTTGAAACATCATTGAAATTATGAAGTTCATTAAAAATCATTAAACGAAAAAAGATATAAAGTTTCAATGAGGTACTTAATGCATACATCATTGCGTCGCATAGCCTTGTCTTTCCCACGTCAAATTGGTCGGTAACTCCTTAGTCCGTTTCCTACTGTATTGCAAGTAGTCGAGTCTATAGACAAATAGGCAAGTAAAACTGTTGTAGAGTAAACATCATATAAATACTATGCGGAAAAACCGTTATTTTAGCAATCAACCATAATATTATTGGTCGATTTATTTCCTGCAAGATGAGGTTTAGTTCATCAGCGACACGTAAATGCCAATTTCCCTTAACAACACAGTGGTGCTAGCAAGGGTAGTGCCGACATACTCCATCGTTAATGGCTATTTCCTACTCGGCCTCCACATCAATAATATAAAAAAAGGGGAGGTAGAACATAGAACAGTAACGTCGTTACGCCACCCTTCGCTTGACGCAACGATTTTTCTATATAGACAATCTTATTTCGCCCTCTTCCGCAGTTCCGCGTGAACCACTCGTGAACCACTGACTTACGGCCACGTAAATCGTCATCCAATCCCAAAAATAAATCGAAAAAAATAAAAAAATAAAAAAACAACATCAGTCTGAGGCCCATCTTCTTGAGGTTGAAACGACAAATGTATTAACTGAATCGTTATGCAAATTTGATCAATCAAGAAAGTTCAGACGGGTAGGTGGGAAATAGTTCCTTATTTTTTTTTTGTTTTAAAGTCTTGGTTAAAGAGAAACAAAGTGATAATAAAAGAATGGCGTAAGATTATTGGCGAAGGCAGGTACCCAAAAAGAAACGAAGTTGAAAAAAGAACAAGAAAAAAAAAGGAAAAAAAAAAATAAAGAAAAATAGAAGGAAAGTGCTGAGGCTTTGGGATCTGATGGGGCTGAGGGTCTGAAACTCTGAGGAGAGGAGTAAATGAGTTGGTGCGAAGCGTCTCATTATGGGAGGCCATCACCGTCAGCTTTGGTCGGGACCATAAGGACACAATTTATGTTCTTTTTTACACCCTCCGACAAAAAACCGGTTTCAGGGTTCTCTCCAAACTTTGCTGCTTCATAAAACATTTTTCATTCTTTTATTTTTAGAACGGAGAGAAGAAGAGAAGAAGGTAATACGGCCAAGACGGCAAAGTATTCTTTTGCCCTTTTTTCTTCTTTTTTTCTTCTTCATTTTCATTTTGAACGCTGTAGGTTACAACTTACAACGCGTTCTGTCCAATTCGTTTAGTTTTCGAGCCGCTTGTTTTTTTTCTTTTTTTCTTTTTTTCTTTCTTTTTTTTCTTATTTTTTCTTTCTTTTCGACTTCTCCTTCCTTTTATTTTCATTTCATTTTATTTTCTTCTTCTTCTCTTTTTCGAGCCTTTTTTCTTTTAGCTTGGTAATATTACTGTTAAATACTCCTCCCTACAAGTTGATGTTTCTCTAGCTGATTTAACAACACGACTGAACTAGTCGTACCCTAGTTTTCGTATAAATCACGCGTCGAACGCACCAGCGGACTAACGTCCCTGGTCCCTTTATACTACGCAACGATGTATGCAGCATATTCATGCATTATATGAAGGCTGCATAGCACAGCGCACAGCTCTTACGCATATACCCATCAACTCCGGTTGAAAATCCAATAGCGTATTTTACCATTGGCTATTCGTAAAACTGGCATAAGCAAATGGTGTGAAACGGAAGGTTGGCAGCCAACTCTTTTAAACCAAGAAAATGTAAATGGAGAAAAGGTTTTTCAGAATATAAACTCAATAATAACGCCCGCCAACTACGTGCTTTTGCCCCTTGGTAATACTTGGTGGCTCTTGGCTCTCAAATTAATGTCCTATATAATAGCTATGTGGCAGTCAGACGAATACTTAAGTTCATGTGTTGGATAATTTCGTTTGGTCATCGTCATCATCGTTAGTTCGTACTCTCTATCGCATATAGAATAGCACTTCTTTTTAGGGTTTGAGACAAAAAATCCCATATATCTTACTCCTTGCTTCATGTAATAGACGGAACACCCTGACAGATGAGTTATGCTACCAAGTTACAACTTATCGTTCTACTTGACTGAATTCGACAAAGGCTAATTTACGTAAAAGAAAAATGAAAATGAAAATAATCTCCATCAGTTGTGCTATACCACATTTGCCTTGAAATTTGCCTTGCCTACATACCGTACTATTTCAGTCGTACTTTTATGTTTTGAACCGAAATTGTGTTGTGACACATTGGAATTGGGAATTTTTTCCATTTCAGATTGAATGTTAGGAATCAGAGTTTTATCTAGCCTATATAAATATAACTAGGTATGTATTTATTTAAAAAAATAAGCGACTGCTGACACTCGTGAGATGGCCAAATATATTTCCGCAGCCAAATTATTAAAAATCTGAAGCGAAGGCAATTTTTTTAAAAATAACAAGATTGTGAATCTATGCGCCTCAGAAATTTTGGCAATTATACAAAATCGTGGAATAGTTGCAACTGATTCAAAAAACACATTTTTTTTTTTTTTTTTTTTTTTAGAGAAGTTAGACTAATGTTTAGTTTGTCTGTCAAAATTGTCAGAACTGTACGATATCCATTTAATTCCTGTTATTTTCGTAAATGACTATAGTCTGGCAGTTTGGCTGGTCGAGGATTGATAGAATGGTTGATGTTGGTTTTCAACTAGTCAACTCTCAAAGTCTCGACTGAAAGTTGATCGAAATGAATCATACAAAGAGATATATAGGCAAGTTGACTAGAGAGCCAGTGAACCAGTCTGCAGTCTAGTGTAAGGCCAAGGTTTTGTATCCATGGTGATCTCAAGTATTAAGCAGAGAAAAGAAGAGAACGTACTTCGGTACTCCCATCGGCCGACGATGGATCTTGTCGTAATACTTCGGAGGAGGGCTGGATGATGGAGTTTTGGTGGTGACAGATCATGTCACGTCAATGGCTAGTCCTCCTCCCCAGGGGTTACCTACCTCATTTCCCCAACTAAATCGAATCGGACGTGGCTAAGATTGCATGAGAGCAACGTATACAACATATACATGTAGTGGGGATTTGTGTGTGTCTCCCTACACCCCATCTCATCTTCTTCTCCCGTTCCTGAGAGAGCGTCTCTTCTCTCTCAGTCTACACTATACCCAACAATTTGATTCCGCTCAGATAAACAGTGTTTCTGTATATATAGATATATATTTATATATACACACATACACATATATAATACAGCCTGCGTACGGGTGTAAGCTATATACAAGAAAATACAAGAAACAAGAGTATATATATATTGTGTAAATACATTTTATGTGGAACTGAAGATCGATACCGGTCGGTATCTATTCAACGTAGCTATATATAGTCCTCATTCATCGCTTATTGTATGCCTTACTATCTCTACCTATGTACAAATACGTAGACAGCATAATAAATACTAAATATTGTGCGCATCAAGTGCACAGCATAGAAAGGTGGAATAATAAGGAACAACATCCCAAACCACAAAGATGTGGCATTGAAACTATACTATGTATGTTGGCGTCATCCGATCAAGCAGTTTTATTTATATTTTTCAGAACAACGTCTTTCTAAAGCTTCTTGTTTTGACGTACACCGCTACGTTTGAGAACATTTGTTTTTAGAAACTTGGATACATACAAAGTAGGAGTGTCGGTCCTCGTAAAGCGTAATGGTTCGTGAAGTCCAGAATAAGCAGCCCACCAGTCTGTTACTCTGTTTCATTTCTGGTTCGTGAGAGGTTTGGTGAACCGCAGATCAAGGAGCGAATCGTTTCATGATTAATTTAATGCTCATCGAGCGGCAAGACCAATGAATACCATAATGAAAATTTGTTTTCAATGACACACATATAAGCCCAGTTTCTCTCTCATTACCTTTTTCATCACAACAGCGTCATTTCAAAGTAGTTGCAGTAAAATCAAACTTAAAGTCTTTGCGTCGTCAGCAGCAGGTATAATATGTATATTTAGATAACGAGATGATCGACACAAGTGTAAATGAACAGAGAATGAAAGAAAGCAAAAACCAATTTGATGTTGGGACGGCGTATTGAATCAGCGGCAAATTAAAAACCTTCTGTTGCGCAAACTCGACGAAACTTACATGAAAAGAACGATTCCAATTCGGAGGGGACAAAACTGACAATTGACAAATGCGTTTAAGATCTACAAAAGGGTAACACTTGTTGACGATTATTTTTAAAATAACGCCATGTTGGCTGGCCATCGCTCGTTCTTCAACACTCTAGAGAGGACCCTCTAGTCTGAAAAGCTGAAAAAAGGGGAAGACCAAAAGAGGGTAAGGCAACAACTCAAAAGAAAAAGAAGAAAAAAAAAAAGAGTCGGCGCGCGAGCAAGTCTGGCAAAACGCACCCCCGTTGAGGCGGCAAAATGAGAACATTTGTCGCTCGTTCGCTTTCGACTGCAGGGGCAATAAGCGTAGCCTGGGCGCGTTCGACCTACAGTTGGTGACAGCCCCCAAAGTATTGTTTGACTGATAGACAACAAGGACACATCACCAGCATCCCCACGACTCCACTCGTCTAACGTGTAGTCGAACTTGAACCCCCCCTTTGCCCCTTCTAGTTCGACTATCTCTAGTTCGGCTTCATCACCTCTACCCAATTGGGTTTACTAAACAACTCGCCAACCCTTTTCCGACTCGAACTTTGTCAGTACACATTGCACACTATGGAGTATGGAGGACGGCTAGTCTACATAGTATAAAAGTATTTTTCAGTGCCGTATGTCAACTGTATGCGTGAAAAAGAGTCGACAAACCCTTGGATAGCCAACATAACCCCTCACTCCTGCCAACCCCTTTCCCTCTGGTCTTCTTCGTCTATGTGTACCCTATCTGCCTCTTGGGTAATGCGTTTCTTTGGAGAACCCTTTGTTCCACCGACAAGCCCGATATCTTCAAGTCCCATCTATCAACGTTTTGAGTCGTGCGCGCTTAAATCTCTCTCTCTTTTTCTTTTCTTTTTTTCTTTTTTTTTCTTCTTTTGCCTCGGTCTCCCCAATGCATTTCTCGCCAGATTGGAACTATCCCCTCTCTTTTTTCTACCACCCTAAACCCCCAAGCTGCCCCCGCAGTGTATAAAGAGAGAAAGATTTGGAAAACTTTTTCGTGTAGAGGAGGGTCTACCGATCGTGAAATGATATGCAAATGAAAAAGGACAAAAAAAAAACAACATTCAGGATGCAGCGGGGAACACACGCACACACACTGTTTTTGTATTGATCAGTAGGCAGACTTGATAGAGGAGTAGGTCTCGTCGACCGTCAGAATCGTTTCGCACATATCACCCCAGATTCTATTCTATTTGAAACTAAAAAACCCGACAAAACGCTAAAAGAAACTTAGGAAACAAAATTCAATGGTCCTCTAAAATATCGGAAGAAAATCGTAAGCGGATCACTGGACGCGGATCTATAATGCGTAGCCAGGTTTCCCCTTCTGATTACTCTGTTTGATTTCAAGATAGTAACATATGATTTTACAAATGGTATAGCTTCCAATATACTACGTCATATTATTATAACGATAATACACAATGCAACCACCAGCGAGGAAGTCATGAACGAAAGCAAACTGGACAGTGAGGCCATCAGGACACAGAGTTGCGCGTACCACATTGTTCGTATAATAGATCAAAAATACTGTAGGATAGATGTATTTTTTTTGAATGAATTATTCTACGTTGCGTTAAGAATGTAATGGGAAAAGAAACGATGGATCACTACTAATTCACTGGTTTTGACATTTGCTACAGTGGTCCGGGTCAGTTGATTCTTTATGATCTCTAATTGGCCACAAAATAGTACCTACCTTTTTCTCCCTGTTCGTCTTCTTCTTGTACTTGAATGTCTTAAATGGGAGGCGATGGGAGGAACAGCAGCTAGGAAGTTTGCTTTTAGTGAGAGAGCGACGTCCATTAATTAGGTCAGGTCCCATCAGGTCTTCACACAAATCCCACAAGTCGTCTTTTTTTCATTCCTCTCTTCTCGCCCGTACTACGCTTATTCTACTTCTTTTTCTTATAGACAGTAGACACTCATAGAGACAGGTACCATTTTTTATTTTTGTTTTTCCTTTCCAAGGGTTTGTGTGGTATTAGGCCGACAGAGAAATGGTGCCCTTTAATTCACCGTGGCTTTTATTTTTCTCCCCCCTTCGTTCTATTTGGTTCTACTCCACAAATCTTCGTGTAATATTCCGCCTTCTTCCTCCCGTCCATACGTCCATACGTCCATACGGCCAGCTGTATACAAGTCGAGGGATGGAATTTCGGTGTTTTGAAACGCCCGAGAAAACGAACGAATAAGAGGGAAAATCATATATGGAAGACAAGGAAAAACAACCAACAAACATCAAGGTGGTTGGTTATACACGACTCTTTTGGTGGCGGCGAAAATGAACCTTCATTATCGTTTACTAAGCCATCTTCAGTGGGATTACTTTTAGGTTTTGTGGTGTTATGATAGTGGGACGAAGAGGGAGGAGGAAGAGGCGGGCGTCGAAGCGGCACGCAGGTGTGAATACGTCGGTCTTGCACGCGAGCTTTTGGCGTGTCAACAACGGCGACTGGGCGAGGGGCCGTACTCAGAGAAAGGGGAGGAGCTAAATATATCTCTTCGCTGAGTCGCTGACTACCATAGAAGTTGAACCTCTTCTTCTCTTCTTGAACTTTGGGTTCACTTTCTTTTCCCAAACAAACTCCAAAATACCATAATGTTGCATTGTTGCTCTTCCAGCGAGACGTTCACATATTTTCATTGATTCAAATTCATAATTCATATTATAAGATCAAATACAACACGTTTATACTTTATATAACACCAGATGTTTAATTATGAAATGAGTTTTAAGAGTCAACAATCAAAGACGACTAAACGAACTATTTATTTCCTTCTTGTGACAATTCTGTATAAACTTTTCTATATGTACAATAATATCGTCGGCCAGCCGGTTCTTTTCTTTTCTTTTCTGTTTTGTTTTGTTTTGTTTTGTTTTGGAGCTCAACCGCGCGACATTTGACATCAATAAAGAGAGAAACTCGTGTGGACAAGAACGTATGATGGGAAGAGGTAATGATTAAAGGAGAGAGATTGACGACTGGTAGTCAATCTACATTTCCATATGTATCCTATCAGGTTGATCAGCAAGGTGTCATTCACGAATTGTGTTACGATGCCTTGAAACAAGAATTACACATCACATTGCGTTCATCAAAGATAGGGGTTTACAGTTTATCCACCGAGTTGGGTTTTTTGTTTTTTGTTTACTGTATACGTGCGTGGGTTTAGCACAAGAGACATTCTTGTACATAACAAACGCTCATCGATGCGAATGAGAAAGAAGAGTTAAAATAGAAAGAAAATATTATAATAATAATAAAGGGGGAATAACAGAAAAGATGACAGAACAGAACAGAAACAACTGATATCAATCAACTAAACTTACAGAAACTTAACCAAGACCTGTTTTTTTTTTCTCTCTATACGTTACGTGAAATGATCAGTTTCAGTCGCATAGACATGTTACTGAAAAACAAAAAAAAAAAAGTTGATGCAAACAGGCAAAAAACACCTACAATATCTAATTCGTTCAACGGTTTCTTTTTTGTCGTGCGGCTTGGTTAGAAATCTCTCAAAATGCTCTTCAATGATGGAGCGTTCACTGTTCTCAGAACTTGGCTCGCTCAGACTTGGCTTCTACCCATGACAATACATCGTAAAGTTGAATCCAAATAAGGAAGAAGAGGGATACACTTGACGCTAATGATTGCGCAATGTGCTGTAATCACACGCATCTATAACACTGTATAGCATCACCTACAAAAACACAACAACACAAAAGAATCTTTCCACTCTCTTGTTTTATATCTTTTCTCTGTTCGCTTTTCCACGCAGCGTGTCATCGACAGTCGACACGGTCGTCGTCTACTTCTTAATCCTATACGAACGCCTTCACGCCCACAGATGAACTGACTAAAGTCACCAGACGAGACCTTCGTTCATTTGCTGATGCTCGGCAAAGTTACCCGAACCTGAATACCAAAAAGAATACAAAAATAATTAATAAGATATTGTTTACTGTGGGTCATTTTTCAAGAAAAAAAGATAGTTTCATTGGTGTGTTTCAATGATGACAACAAAAACACATAAAAATAAAACAAAATATAAACTCGCTTATAAGAAATAAATAAATCCAAAAGATGACATAATTGTACCTCCAGGCATGAAGTCTGGACTTGAGCGCTGAGAGATCAGGTCGTTCGGAGTAAGATATTGAGTTGGGTCACCCATTTGTCCAAATTCGCCACCTCCCATTCCCGAGGATGGATCCATAACGTTACCCATTCCTTTTTGGAAAAAAGAGAGAAAAAAAAAAAATGTTTTAGTTACCGTTGTCTTTGAAGGTTTGCTTTTATGGTCACAGTTTCTAGCATTATATCTAACATTGATATAATAACGTATGATATGTACGTGTGATTGCTCGTTTTTTTCGTTAAAAATTGTTGTGAGGAACAAATATTGTGGTATTGTGGTTTGACCAGTATTGTGGGTCTTATACAATAGCCAAAAGCCGGAAAACCGGATTCATAGGCATGTTGCTTGTTAAGTTGTTAGGGAGTTTGACGTTCGTTGGAGTCATACGTTGAACTCTCTTGTGGGAAAACAAGACACGACAAGACGTCTGTGTAGTGACAAATGACGTTATTGGTCAGTAACAGTTATGATAGGCCGTTGCTTGGATATCGCGTTTGAAGTAATAGGGTTCCCCTTGTCATAGTACATATATAGATTGACTCCTGTTGTCTAGGCCTCTCCTCCACGATCGAGTGCTTGCTTACTCTAGACGTAACGACATCGAGTGAGCTATGCATACAGTTACACACCAACCGCACACGATGAATAGAAGAAAATATTCCACTTTCAGGCAAAGGCAAACTATACAGTTGCCGCATGCCGCTCTCTATAGTTCTGTCAACCGTAGCGCCTCGTCGTCGTCCTTCTCTCGTTCTCTCACAGCCTGATGCTGCATCGTTGCATCTGTCACCGATTCAAAGCGGCCCAACCGAAGCCGGTTAGAAAAGTCAACAGCTTGAACTGTGCAGTCAACTCAATACACCAACCCAAGGGAAACCAATTTTTTTTTTATTCACCACCCTTCCTCCCTCTTTCTTTCTGATGTTGAGCAACCAAAGCTTATATTTCCTCTCCCTCTTTCTGCCCCCTCTCCCTAAAAGTCTATGATGTTGCACGTATCGAAAGAAAGAGGGAACTTAATCCCTCTTGTGCCAAACATACACATATATACAGTATAGTCAGTATAGTCAGTATACAGGAGGGAAAGCTATGGAGAAGTATGAAAGCTATCTGTGCCGTCCAACAGTCTCCTTTTGATCTCGCCTGCTGTCTGTTATCTCTGACGGACAGACAGGCGGATGAGGGCCGTGCGCCGCACAGCAACCGGCTTACTCTTCGCTATCATCCTCTCCGGTCTCAGCTATAGGAAGCATCCAGCGAGTAAGCTCAGCAAACTCGCCGGATATTCGGGAATGTTTTCAAATCTTTCGGAAATCCTATTATTTCTGGTAGACCAGAATCACACTCGTCTAGCTATGCTATCTATAGCAGGGCCACTCAGATATTCGATTCTATATTCTATACAACGTACATTTTTCAACAAAGAAAGAAAAAAGAAAATACTTTCATGTGATCTATAGAATGATGACTCGTATGTTCTATTGGGTTATTTCTCACTTGTAATACACTGTATACGGTACCAATGTACCATAATTCATTTATAATTTGGGTTTTTTCCCTGTTGGGAATCCGACTGTTTACTAACTAATGTTATGTTCTCTTTTGTTTATTTGAAACCAATATCAAAACTGCTATGGTCAAATGACATTTCTTTGATTCATAAGAGTCTGTAGAAACAAAGCACAAACGCTTATTTTATCTCTTTGTAGTTTTATAGCATCAAAGAAACTTCAATGGCGAGTGTCTTAGAGAGCGTCCAGTCCCCTCACTTCTTTATGACTGTATTCTAAGCTCTATCAAAGCCGCAAAACTAAAAAAAAACAAATTATTCAAAATAATTCTTGTTTCCAGTTAAGTTAGTAGCATAATACGGTAGTTGGTTATATAATATACATAGTTGAAAATCATTTTATATCTTATATTCATGCTATAGGGAAAATATTTCCATATTCAAGCAATTTTATTCAATTGGTTCTTAAGTTAGAGATCAACTTTCCTCAAATATTTTCTTCTAGCTGCACGAGCGGCCTACACAGTGACGTCAAAGATCTTATAATCCTTGCATCCTGACCTGACTCTATGTAACATTAGCAGTGGGATTGACTCATGTCCGTAAACTGTTTGCGCTTCACATATACCGTGGTCACTGCTGCTGCTTCAAAAAAGAACTTGTGCATTTTGTTTGCACAAGTCGCCTGCACGCCGGCTGCTCCCTATAGATCCTCTTGACAAGTTCTAGGCGACGTGACGACGAAGCGAGCGACTATTGAGCGAGTGTCGTTCAATACCGAATATTTACCACCAAAACCCGTAACCCAGAAGATCAAATTACCATATACGGCCCTTGTTCCATATCCAGACAAACTAGACTATGAACTGCCGTCTATACTGTCACACGAAAGGGGACAAACGATCTGCTTAGTTGTGAACCAATAATCAAATCCTTAGAAAAACCAAGTTGTTTTGGTTTCAGCTGTGTTTAACTCTAAATCGCGATTACTTTACAAGGCAACGCAGTAAATATGGTACTAGAGAATTGTCAATCACCGATTCATATAAAAGCGCAAAAAACATCGGAATCTGCAATTGGTACCCCGTACCGTTGTGAAAAGCAAAAGCGAATATGCATGGTGCGGGCAGGGCGGATGATTCGTTGATACAGACCACCAAACGCGATCAAGTGTCTGTGCGCCTACTCCGCCTAGACTTAGACCTGACCTGTCAGATCATATTTCACGCTCATCCATGCATTATTTGATGCACCAAGAAATTTCTGTAGTTCATCTGCTTCGGTAATTTTGTTAACATAACGTCCATCGCAGGATCTACTTATACGTTAAATTCCGAGTCAAATTTCAATTTTGATTCAAAAGAGATTTGTAGTGCGACGGAGCCTGAAGACTACGGAGCAATAATGAAGCAGTGTGAGGATAATAGTTTTTACAATTCACATGGAACTTACAACATAAGCAGACAGCAGAAATGACAGGTTCGTTTTGATTCATTTGCCATCTTGTCGAAAACTCATCACATTAAAGTTACTCCATTTTATTATATTATTCATCACTCAGACTTAAGGATAAGAAACTTTCATGCCGAACCCTAGAATCAACTTAATTTCGAAGATACTTTAAAGTCTATTCGATACGGGGGTGTTTGAGTATTACACATTTTTCCTTTTTCCCGTGGGATAGTGTCTACTTGAATTGTTCTTCAATGTTTGATGTGAACAGTGTTCATAAAAATCATTTTGTCTCCGATATAGACGGCTTTAGTCTATTTGAAGTAGAGGATGCATAGATGCTTCGACAGCAGTTCCAGAGCAGTTCTTAGAGAGAATTTGATTGTAGTGTGACTTACCAGATCCACCGCCAAAAGGTGCATTTCCAGCTGTTCCTTGTGCTCCTGCTCCAGAGGGTGCCCCAGGTACGCCTTGTGAGGATGGAGGGGGTGGAGGAGGCGGCGGATGGGGTCCACCAAAAAAGTCACCAAATGGAGGGTTTGGATGATGCTGGAGCGGGTGAGGTGGTCCGTGCGAATGCAGACCAAAGTGGGGATGGGGACCTCCAGCTCCTCCATAAGCAAAATCCGCTGCGTATTTCGGATCAAAGTAAGGGTTGAATCCGCCAACAACACCGGAGCCGTCGTCCATGCCGGGGCTTACTGGGAAGCCTCGTAGTTTTCGCGAAGCTCCGAAATATGGCCTCAGACCCATTGAAGTCAGCTGCTTCAACCGGCGTTCCTTTGACCGTTTGTTCTGAAACCACACCTATAGAGCGGCACAAAGAAATGTTGACAGAACATCAAACTAATCCCATAAGTCCTTACAACTGCAACTCTTTCCAATACTAGACAAAATATGAATCGTATTTTACTCGATATTTTATTTGAATACTACTCCATTTCAAATTTGAAGTATTTATTGTCGATTTGTTATATAGCTACTGAATCAATGAATTCATCTTGATTTCATTGGAAATAGGCCTACACTGTTCAATTCGAAAATGATTGAATGATTCGTGAAAGTGTCATCGTCAATCGATTGATTTTGGGTTTTTTGACAGATATAGTTTGATTGAACAGTTCAGCAAACGTTGCGTGTGATACTGACCTGGATGACACGCATAGGAAGGCCGGTTTCCTTGGCCAGTTGCTCTCGAATATGCCTCGTTGGCTTAGGCGTCTGAGAGAATGCATTCTTCAAGATCTCCAGCTGTTTGGCTTTGATGGTAGTGCGAGGGCCACGCCGTTTGGACCCGGCTCCGCCTTCATCGGGAGATTTAGATTCGGAAGGGTTGTCACTTCGGCTCTCTCCTTCTCCGTCCCCATCAACCGAGCCTTCGCAAAATAACAACATTAACGAAATGATATTATATTCTGCCTCTTTTTCTCTGGTCATTGTGGAATCAAACGACGATCGAAAATCTGGAGAAATATTGAAAAGTTCATACCTTCTGAATCGTTGCCATCTTTGTCATCGAGGGTGGTGGAGGGTGTAGAAGGCCGCTGAGTTTTGATGACGATGCCATCGGAGGAGGGAAGTGGCGGTATGATTAGGCCCTGCGTCATTGGAGTCATCGGTCGATTGGGAGAGGGCATCGTTAAGCTGCTCGCGCCGCTGCTGCTCAGTACGCTAACAGGACAATGATGGTTGTGATTGTTGTTGTTAGCTTCCTTCTCGATAGAAAGCGAGATGGATAAAGTTTCGTCGTCGTCGTCATCCGATGCCGAATTCAGGAGCAACTCTATATTCATGCAAATCCAAAAGGA
Source organism: Daphnia galeata (assembly GCA_030770115.1). Taxonomy (NCBI): domain Eukaryota; kingdom Metazoa; phylum Arthropoda; class Branchiopoda; order Diplostraca; family Daphniidae; genus Daphnia; species Daphnia galeata. The sequence continues at coordinate 5,557,150 of CM061122.1, forward strand.
ATATATTTGTCAGTGATTTATACTGCATGATCTTCTCCCGGTTCAGCAGTGCATGCCAATCAAGTTGGCAACAAAAGAATCGATCGATTGAGGTTGAAATGTTGAATTCAAGGGATCGCTCATTTCAAGTCGCCCCATATGCATATGGGTCTTACCGGTATTAGGTATATTATTATATTATTAGCTTATATCTAGACGCCTACATCATAGACTTTCATCTATAGTATAATACACGTACTCAGTTAACTGTATTAGCTATATAATTTCGATGTTTTAAAAAGGCAATCGTAACTTGTTTTTTTTTTTAATCCAACCTATTTAACTAGATACCTTGGTCAAGTCATGGACGTCTGTCACCGAACAATTATGCAAACAATTATGTAGGGTATGTATAAAATCCTAGATTAGAAAATGGATGGATCTATTTTAACTACCTATCGAGTATAACGTACAGTTTGAACAGTCTAGCTCAGCAGTTGGCCATCCGGCGAAAATAACCAAGACTAACATTTATTTTCATGTACAGGTTTACAGTATATAAACGTATATACAAGTTCTTCTATCCATCTATTGTAGATGATGAATCCACAACACAACAAAAGAAGAAAAAACTATTGTCAGTGGAAGAAAGCAACTCAAAGGGGGGGAAGGAGTCGGCAAAGGGAGGCCAAAAAAAAGGAGGAGAACCAGAGAAAAGGAGAGAGGGAGGGAAAAGGGGAGGGTCAAAGTTCACAATGATGGACGCATGTCAGACCAGCAGGAGGTCACTGTTGAAGTCCTGTTGTCGGCGCACGGTCATCTTTTCGTTTTTTCTTATCCCTCCACCTTCTGTCTTGTCTCAAGATGAAAAGGGAAGAAGAAGAAAATGAAAAGGAATCAAACTAACGCGGCTCTGTTTCAAACAGTTTCGCTTCAACAACACGCCAACATGAACTCATGGCCCGCTGAATCGCTCTCATGATTTCTATGATTTCCACGTCAAGACATCAAGACTTGGATCCAGCAATATGATACGGGTCTTTAGATTTAACATACTAGGCCTACACATGTGACTAGACACGACTTCATCTTGTACTACATGGTATGTCTTTGAATGTTTTGTCTAGTCCACGCCTTGACAAAATCTTCAGGCCGTCGCATGTTGGATTCTTGATGCTCAACGTGTTTTCTTTAAAGAGACAAGTGATCACAGTGAAACGGTGTAACAGTTTTATGTTGTTGTCCCATCAGCAGGTAGTCATAACTACCTCCTCACTCTTACCCCTAGATCTTTGACAGAAAGAACATCGACTCCTGCATGTATTACATCGTGTTCATGTCGAGAATTGTGGTCGCTTTTTTAAAGGCTAACGCAGCTCTTTACGGTGTTTGTTCACTGTTCGGTCCTTTTCTCTTCTTCATTTGCATAGAGGAATTCATGCCAACCCCCTTTCTTTGTCAGGTTTAAGTAGAAGGCAAGGTAAAAGGCAAACAAGATTCATAGCCAAACTCTGTGTTTGAAAAGAACAAAAGGCGATAATTTCGGAGTGCTATGTTTGTACCATGCTATTCACGTGTAGAATATAGTACGGTAGACTTTTTTAGGCAGACAACGAAGTGTAATCTCTCATTTGGGGTTTTGGTATGGCCGTATGGTCAAGGAATATTTCAAGCGACGGCTCCCGCGCTGTCTATCTGACTATCTGTCTGTAAAACCAGTATTCTGTTTCAAATTTCCAACAATTTCTTCCTAAATTCTTCAAGAGATTTTGTCAATAATTACACGTTTTACACATTTGCATGTATTATAGGTAAACTAGCATTTATTGGGCCTTGTCTTGAATGGATGTTATCTCAATGGGAATAAAGTTTCTACATGCTATCATTGTTGAGATATGCATTCGTTTCTTATTAACATGTTAGGCCTATTAAAAAGTGTCATGTTAATCTAAAAAAAAAAAAAAAACCGTCTCTTTGGTCGAATGAGCTTGTTTTGGCCCTTGTGGCCTGTGAGAGACAGACCTAATATGCTAGGGAGCAGTTTGTCAAGTCCTAATTTCCCCACCTCGCTAGCTCTAAAGTAGGCTTATGACTTTTTCATGAAGTAGGACCGCAAACAATTTATTTATCTAGATACAGCTCATTGTGCACACCGCCCGCCAGTTTTCATGGTACGTTCTGTCTTCTGTGTGTACACCATACAATTTTATACAGACTCAATCTTTTGTTTGGTCCTATAGTTGGAGGGAGGAACCAGGGACGAAACCACCGAGGGTTGATGCTTGTAGGCAACGCGGGACTCTGGATATGTAGAATAACGTAGAATAACGAGGGAATGGCATAAGGCGAGGGTGAGTGGCGTACAGTGTCGTACTGTGAAAGCTACGACAAAAAAAAAGAGGGTTGGTCGCCTATACAATAAGGTCAAAGGTCGCAATGCTAAAATATTCAGCCACGTGCCAAAGGGCGTTGGAAGAGGGGCTGGTGAACGGGGGGTGCATTGAGAACAACTTGGTGTAGAGCGAGGCCCTTCTTGGTATACAATACATCCCTTCCTAAAGTTCCTATCGTGTACCGGCAGTGCTCTTGAATACGATTGTGTTCGAATTGTAAATATATAAGAAACCGATTTGGGCGTAGCTTATGTGGCTAACTTGCTCCCTCCCTACTCGCTTCGTGCTTCGATAACATCGTCGATTACATCTAAGGGACTCGATCGAGCTATTTGTGGGGCTACTGAAAAAAAAAAAAAACAAAACAAAACAGCAGCAAAAAATCCAAAATCAAAATAAATCAAAATAAATAAATCAACTGAAATGAAGAGCTAGGGTTCGTGAATTTTGCAACGAATATCCGTCCCTGCCCATGCTATTCAAAAATAGAGCCGATAGATATTATTCAGGTCGGAAAATGATGTGAAATTATTAAATTATTTTTAAAAGAGATTAAATTAAATTTTAATATTAAATTATTTTTTTTTAAAAGAGAAGATTTTTTTGGAATGACGACAGATTTCTCTATAACTAGGATCAGGACTAGAACTGACTACGATGGTGACTACGATATGGAAAATGGTCAATTTTTCCAATTTTTCCAAGGTATACAGCAATTGTTTATTCAAATGGATGGCGGAGGCAGCAGCTGGAACGAAGCTGTGTTATGAACCCGAGCGATGATTATGCCTACGGTAGAGACACGGTTGGAAATGGCAGCACAATGGGAGACCAAAGGCAAAAAGCGAAGAACGGAATAGTGGAGAACGAAGAAGTACCAGCACCAAATAGGCAATAGGATAACAATAGAACAGAAAGGGCCATCAAAAGAAAACCTGTGGTCCCCTCTGTTCTCTCCTTGTTCAATTCTTCCCCGAAGGAAGATGATCGCTGCATGTTGTCACGGCACGAAACACCGTTGACCTCCGACCTGCGGCCACTTGTCGCCCAGCATGCATAGACAAGAGTAACCCGTCGGCTTGCTGCTGTTGGCTGCTCTGTTTGGCTCCTACATATGATTCTATAAAGTGTAGTATACACTTATGTGCAGTCGTATATTCCATCTATGCAGAATCCTGAAAATGTGCCACTCGATTTAGCTGCTCAATACGCTGTAACTGGCTGTAACTCCTATCGCCTGGCATGCTGACATACTAGTTGTTGCTTTCATTTCATCCAAACATCGGAATTATACTGTGCATGCGTTCATGCATCCACCACGTAGCTCTCTACTGAAAGACAAACAGTGAACGCCGGTCGACTTGAGGCAATTTTTATAATGCAGAATACGGGAGCAATGAACATTCATTCTTGTTCACAGGCACACCTACTTAGCGTGACCAATCATCAAGGCTACATTCCTCATGGCAATATTCGAATAGACTAGGCTACTTCACAATGTGCCCTACACTGTCTACAAGCTTTACAGTAATCAGTAATTGGAAACCGGCCAGTTCACTAGCTGAGCGTACAGTATGTCAAAAGCAAAAGCCGACTCACTGGATCGTCCTCTACCATCCATCTTTCAGTATTTTGTTCGGTTTACCCTTTTTCTTAAAGCTCTGTCCGACGTGTGCCGTGACGCATATGGTGGAAAACTGGAAACTGGTGCACGGACTGATGCCAGCTTCGCTAGGTAGCCTAGCGGCTTGTTTTTCCCAGTGTTTTTCACCAATTCTTTCTAGCAACTTTACTTTTGTAAATGAATTTTAACTTGATAAATGTCAAGAGAACTGAAATGATGGGACTTACAAATTTCTATGTTTTTTAAAGATACGTATACCTATATATGAGCCCTTTATTTTCCTTAAATCCTAGTTTTTCTTCTTAGACTTATTCAAACGCATAAAAAATTCTTATACGAATTCATTTTCTCATCGAGTCTCAGCTGAAAGCCTTTTTTCACATTGCTTTTTTTTCGGCTTTATTCCTCTCTTATTTTTTGTTCTTTCTTTTCCTTCTTTCAATTTTTCCTGAAAGAATTAACCTGGAGACTAGAGAGATGTAAAGAGGCTATTGAAAGGGGAGATTTTTCTTTTGTCTCTCAACTGGCGAGTTGAGATTCAGAGTAACTGCAGTTGCACGCAACGATGAGAGTTTTGGGCTCTTACTTATTCGCTTCTTACCCTGAACTCTCCTTCTTCTTCACTTTTTTAGAACTCTAAAAAGAAAGAAAAAATCATCGCTTGTATATTCCCGCTTCTTCTTCTTCTTTTTCTTCTTGCTTTTCCAAGGTGGAGAACAGCGGGGTTTTTTGACTGGCCGTGGCCACTTTGCTAGTCGCGGTCGGGGGTCTTATACACCGGTCCTATACAAACCGTCGGTACACAACAGACTTGGGCTCGGCTCTCTCCGGTCAATGTTTGACCCCTCTCCGTTGCCCCGTCAGCAGCAGCCAACCGCCGACCAAGCCAGACTCTCATGATGTACAGTCTTACCCGCCAAAGAATCCCATCTTTGACCTCCCTTTTTTGGTTTCCTTTTCTCCCTTCCATTCTCCCCTTTTATTTTTATTTTCTTTTCCCCTTGTTTCTTCTCTCAAAAGAAAGTTATCCAGCATAGTTTCTCCTCTACAGCCAAGAGAAGTTACCATCAAAACAAGCGAATCGTTTTGAATACTGTCGTCCATCATCGTCGATGATTCATACACTGGTACAAGCTTACTTCAAAAAATAAAACAAATTATACAAGTTCCTGCCAAGCATATAGGGGATCTAGAAAGGAATAGTGAACGCGCTAAAGAAACTCGACACCTTCAGATGCTGCATCTCAACCCTGGAACTGTCTTCCATTGACACGCTATCCATCTCTTTTGTTTCAAACGTTATAGTATATGCTGCCGTTGAATTTATCCCCTCAGTATTTATCCCTCAAAGCAGCAGGAGATTAAAACAAACCAATTCGTATACGAAAAACCAAAGCAGTTCATAAATAAATGTTTTTCCTGTTCTTCAATTTAGTCGACCACATCGATGTTCCGTCTGCATGGCCTTGTGCTATTATCTACTGTATGAACGACAGCACAACAGTAGCTAATGGATGTTAGAACAGGCCTTTTTACAATAACTGTGACTATGCTCATTTACGCTTCTTATTCTCGAGATTGATTGCAAGAATTTTTGTTGTGTTTGGCAAACAGGAATTATGACATATATTATTATTATTCACATATACCATATACAGTATTTTTTTAAATAGTGCACCTGTTTACCCCAACACCTATTGGGCTTTATTAACTGTTTGCTTATTTACTTCATTGCTTTTTACACGACTCATTTGGGTATAAAAGTGAAAATCCTTCGCATTTAAAGTCTCTAACTACTCAGTCAACTTTTATCATGTCAACTTTTAGGAACCTGGTCTAGATTGCACAAGTCAACGCAGGTGAAAAAAAATTGCTTAATAAAAAGACAGGCCAACAAATTTTTTAAATAGAAGGTTTTATAACAAAAAGCACACTCATTGTCGGCTGTCGGCACGTGAAGCCTGTAAAATAGTAACAAACAAGATCCACCCAACTGCTGCCCCACTGCAACGGCACCATTACTTAGCATATTTTATTCACATCCCAGGGTTTTTTCGTTATTATTCACCGTCACAATACGCACATTTTTTCACCTTTTCTATTCACCTCTGGCATCTATAAAACATTTAGCGTTTTTACATGAAATTATGATTCTAGAAACACTGTTTTCGATTTTCGACAACACTTAGCTCTCGAATTTTTCTTAGTGACATCATTAACGCTCTTGATACATGGGCAAAATTTAAGAGAAAATGACAGTATATTGTTCAAAAGATATGAAACAACATTTAAATTTTAAGTTTTATTTGGCATATTTTTGAGGAAGCAACTAATTATAGCTCTTAGCCTAATAAAAATGTTTATCGAGCTTTGAAAATGGAATAAAAGAAATGAACCTTCTATGAAGGCAACCAGGCTAAAAGAGCTTCAAGTAACGGTGGAGATCATACGTTGCGAACGTTGAATGTGATTCATTCAATACTTGAAATTTGGACCTTCTATGCTAGCTGCATCCTGATAACGTGGAGCAAGGCATTCTTGGTCCACGAAAAGACAACTCACCAAAAGAGACACAAAACGAAACGAACTTGATCGAGAAAGAAACACACGCACACACAAAATAATAGTAAGGAAGAATGAAAACACGAGATAAAAGAAATAGAAGAACAGAAAAAGAGCGACATAGAAGTATGTTGCAGCTTCAGCATTTGAGGGCTTCCCGAAAGGCGCAGCGGGTTGCCTTTGTAATGGGCAGACTTTTGCTACATGATGGTGGATCGAATATCCAGTGCTTCGTTAAACCCACCTCATCCTGATGCATCTCGAATTTTTTTTACACATTAAACTATGCAGTCTAAGGTATTCTTTCTTTGAACCAAGCTCTGAACAAAATACTGATATACACGATATACAGGCTAAAAATGAGCAATGGATAATTTTGGGTTTTTTAAAAAGAAAGTTTGTTGAATTTTGCGATAGAATTTATGCATTTATAAACGGCCTTTTTCCTAAAATGAATTCCCGGCTTATCATTGACATTTTAGACCTTTCCTCGCTTGCTAGTATGATCCATTTAGATAATGTTATGCAATATCTATAATTGTACTTGGTTCAACTGGCGACGAGTTTCCCTATGCAAACGGTGCGATTACGGACTAATGAAAACTCACAAGACGAAAACCTTGGTTAATTTGAAATAAATAGATAAATAAACAGGCGGACAAATAGTACTAAGTACTAAATGTGGTTGAAGTTAAACTTTTCTCCATCAATCCTCCCACAAATAGGCGATGGGAGGTAATTTAGTCACTGAATGGCGCTCAGCCGTGCGAATAATAACAGCTTGTCAACAACAGAAAAGAGTTGAGAGAAGGGGCGTTAAATATCGATCTTATCCTCCAACATACATATACTGAAGGTTGAGACTAAATACACTGTAGGTTCTAGGTGCACTTGTTCATATTTTTATTTTTCCCTTTTGGCTACTTTTACAATTTGACCTGTGTTCCAACTGTTCTATGTTCTATCATCTGGTCTCCCATTCTCCCTCTTCTAACCCCCAACCTACAGTAGATCAGGGGAAAATGCACCTGCCAATCGACATTTTCGCATCCAAGATGTCGAGTCAATATTATTTGGAGGTGCAACAAAAAAAAAGAGACTGAAACAGTTGTGTCAATCGGAACATAAGCGAAATGAAAGTTCTAGGAACCAGCAGTTGGGACCATTGTGTCCCGGAAACTGACATATTCGCTATTATAACTAAACAGCTAGTCCATTTACTTTGAATGCGGCATTGCGGCTACACGCACTAATTGCACTATATACTAACGCACATGAGACAACATTTCCCTAAAATTGATTAAAGCTTCTATTGCTTACCGGGAGCAGCTTTTCCTCGGATAAAATCCTCTTTACAGAGGAAACGGGCATCGTCAAGAAGATAGAGTTCTTCTCCGGTAGATAGCTGTCGCCGACATAGAGCGCAGGTGAAGCATCGTAGGTGGTAAACTTTATCTCTGGCCTTTCTCACCAAATCCGTCGGAGATAGACCCTGGCCGCAACCACCACACTTAGTGCCGTACCTCCTAATAGTAAAAATTCAGGTAAGTTGTATTTTAAAAATTGACTTCTTAACAAAATATTAGCCGATCAAAGTGGCCAAAAAAGGGGCGATTTCAAAAAGTGAAGTCGATCATCAAATAATTTCATTAAAGCCAATAGTAGTGTTTATTATTTGACATCATAGACACATAGAGTATAAATGCAATCTCTACCACAACTTTTAAGCGTTCATTTTTTGAACGAAAAACTTTGTGTTAAATCCCCTAATAAAATGTTATAATGAATACAGTAATGAATGCATACACCAATGAATACAACACAATAAATACATTTGTACGTTGTATCAAGCTCATTTGTTGGTTATGTTTCGTGTAGTTTTACAGGCCTACCGATGACCAACATAATTATTTCCATAGCGACCGCTACAAATTGAAAGAAAAATTGCCGTTTACAATCAATACTGAATTCAATTATTTTGACGCAGCATTTAGTTTTTCGAATTCTTATATAGACTGACAATTTTCAGCTTGGGAACTGTTGGACAAATGGTCATTTGACCTTTGTGTTTTGATTCTGTGGTTTAAAGTTAAGGTAAACGGCGCATAATGAGTAGTTGAATTACGTGTTATTGGGATAACGCAAGACTACAGCAGAGAAAAGAGGAAAAAAGAAGTTATTTAACATAGCTATTAATAAGAATTGACATTCCAGAATCTAGTTTCGGATCTCATTACGCTGGGGCTGCAATTGAATGGAGTCAAGTTGCACAACCGACAAGGGTTCTTTTTTTAGACTCTTAATATTCTTAGGATCTTCATCTATTTATAAACGTGTGTAAAGTGTTAAAAATGACATTTACACAGGACATCAGTTTTCATCTCAGCCACAAAATGTAGTGTTTTCTTTTGTTTTTTCAAACAAATCGAATTTAGCACATTTATGTGATCCTCATTCTCATTTGCGATTTAATTAATTAACGTATTCTGATTTTTTTTTTGTTTACTCAGAACTCATAAATGAGCCTTATAAAGTTTAGAAAACAAGTCTGTCCCTTCTGTCCTGAACCATAAGTCCAACCATTATTCAAAAGTTAGTAGTTTGTAATTAGTTTACTTAATATACCTAAAAAAGTCGGTTCTGCAGTAGAGTTTTCCATCTCTGGAGAAGCAGCGTTCAGCAAGAATATTACGGCAATCGGCACATCGAACACACTCGGCGTGCCACGTACGATCCAAAACAGTTAGAAGAAACTTGTCCAAAATGGCTCGATCACAACCAGCACACGTCATGATCATCTTGAATGTTTTTTTCTTCTCTCCTATATGAGCAGGCAAGAACGCCTATAATCACGCGATGCTTGCTGCACGTGTGAAATGACGGTGATTCAAGGTGGGCCAGTTAGGGCAGTTACCAATCAATCCCAAACAAAAAAGACGAAAATTTAACTGATTTCTTTTCAGCCGTATTCTTCTACACTGTAGCACTGTTCTTCTGATATCTCACGACGTTTTAAATTTATAAATTAAAGCAAATCGCACCTATGAACGCAGCAATACTGACGAAACCGAGCGCAAGTATTGTCTAGCCACATGCACTGATCGAGACCGTTGTCGATTGACTACAGTCTACCAGCATCATACAGTGTTTGTTGTCCTTGATGCTCTTCAACACAAGCACCGCCTTCTCTCGTTCTTCGTCACGCCTCTATCAAGGGGCAAATGAAGGAAATCTGCAGCGATGGTAGGAAGATCGGGCGGAGTTGAATTCCATCTCCTTCGAAAACAGCCATTCAGAGCAAGGGCAGCATACGATTGGTTCAAACATGGGAGGAGGCATTTGAAGGCGTAGGCATCATTTTTTTAGTCCGAGTCTTCCTGTGTAACGGTGTCCCGGCCCTCAACCGCATCCCCTTGGCGCTGATTTACAAGAAGAAAGAAATGCTTTCTCACACCATCAGTTCTGAGTTATTTTCTCTAGTCTACAATGTGATAGCTGTACGAAAAGAGATGAAACATCGCGATGCTTCATAAGCGCGCATCAGAGAGAGCTCAACCATGTTTTCTTTCGCAAAGAGCGTATAGTCCCTTGCGTGCATCATATTTGGTTAGATTAATTTCAGTTCGCATACTTTCAGATTTTACTAAAATAAACTGCTCACACATACTATTCGGGTATAAAATAATATTTGAATGCTGATGCAATGTATTGAGTTCATACAAGAGAACAAAAAACTTAGTATTTCAGATGTTAATGTACTGTTATACCTTACTGGATTAAATTAGTTTAACTGACAAAAAACCCACGAAAAAGTTGGCCAAGTTTCCAATTTTATCAATTATTTGTTAATTTGCAGTTAAAATTCAAACAAGGAAATCAGCAAAATTTCTTCCAGAAATTGTTTTTTTTTCTTATGTCCGATTTATTCAACTAATATTTAATTTTAATCCTTATTCATTCATACGAATAATAATTAGTGAGCAGCACCTTAGCATTTGAATTTATTCAATTTAATTTACAAAAAAAAAAAAAACATAAAATTTCTGATGCTGTCAATCAAATATGAAATTTAAACAATTCTCATTACAAATCTCGTAAAAAAACGAAAATTGGGAAGGGACATGGTAGGGGCATGAAGTGGTAGACTGGTAGGGGTTTGTAAGATAGGGATAGTGGTAAAAACAGAGATCTGCCACCTAGTGATGAATTGAGCAGTACAGTACCTATTATATTAAACCACACAAGATAGCTTATATAGTATGGTCATTTTAGCTCTTATACCTAGGACAATTAGTAATTCGAATTTTTTAAAATGAGCACTATTTATACTTACTTTTTAAGGAAGTGTAATAAAAGCGGACAAAAATCGTACTCTGGGATCACATATAAATTTGCAATTTAAAATTTGAAAATCGGAAATGGGGGTTTAATTTTAAATATTTTATTATTTTTAGTACATGTAATCAAACTGTATATGTTAATAAACGTATGTTTCAAATTTGAATGTTTTTTATGAAGATTTGAGCGAAGAGTGAGTAGCGTGTACAAAATATGGTTGGAACTTTATCCTTTTGCCCTCCATAATCCATATGCCTCTGAAGATATGTATTCCTTGAAGACAACACCATCTATTGTATGTTATAGACGATATAATTTTAAATGGAAGGATTGGTCATTTTTATCGTAAGAAGTAGGAATGTTTCAGAGATAAGGAGATGGCTCACTCTGTAGAAAGTCCAGCAGGCGACGTTTTTCCCTTCCCCATCCTTTTTTGACGAATTCGACTGTAGTGCCTCTATTGGCGAGCTCCATAAGCCTTGTTTTAAGTGGTGGGTGTGAGTGTGTAGGGGGGATAGGGGGGTCAGAGAGGGGGAAAACATAAGGGGACCCGTCACGGACGAAGCTTCCGGAGCTCACCGATAGAGGTACTACAGTCAAATTCGTCTTCTTAGGAGGGGGAAGGCAAAAAACGTCGACTGCTGGACTTTGTATAGAGTGAGCCATCTCCTTATCTCTGGAATGTTTATGGATAAAATAATAGATTTAAAACTCAGCAAATAAATATTTTTAACGTATAGACAACAAAATTTTCTAAATGTACGTAATACGCAATAAAACAACTAATTATTCACAAAAAGAAATCAATTTTCATCATTTTTTCAACATTATTTTTACATTTTTTCACATTTATTCTTTCTTACTACAGTTAATTGTACAAACATCCTTAAATAATAAAGAATAAATGTGAAAAAAATGTAAAAATAATGTTGAAAAAATGTTGTAGTTGTCTGCTACCGTTGAAAGCCTGACTTCATACCACATCCCACAAACAAAAAAAGAAGCGGCTGTTCACGGCACCCCCTTCACACTACAACGCGCCGCTAGAGGGGGTTGCTTGACTCATACCTATAGAACGCAATAAGGTCTATAGGCGCTCTTTCAGGCGCTGAAACTTTATATTCTCAACCGCATCCAGCGTGTATTTATCCAATATCGTGACGAGAGCCTGGTGATCGACGACGAGCTGGAAAGTGACCAAAGAGGTACAGACGGCACTTCTGCATCACCCATTCAACTGCTGCCAGCTCAAGCTCCACTATAGCATAACGAGATTCCGTATCCGTGCACCATCGGGAATTGGCGTCAACAAGCTTCCACGTAGATCCATGAAGATGAAGGAGGACTTAGCTCATTCCGTTTCAGCGAGATACGTCCACCTGTAATGACGTTTCTAACGCGGGATCAAAAGTTGCCAAGATCAGCGGCGCCACGAGAGTTTTTTTGAAGCAGAAAACCCACTGTCGTGATCAGCCGTCCACACGAAAGGCGTTCTAGTGCTGAAAAGAGGCCGCAAGGGGGCCTTCGCCGCCACGACGTCCGTGGAGAACCCGACGAGCTGCTCCACTAACCCCATAAAGGAGAGGAGCTCTGTGATATTCGTCGGTTGTGGAAAATCAGAAATGGCTCGAAGTTTGTCCGGGTCAGCCGAAATGCCACCCTGTTGAATTTGGAATCCTATACCCATTGGATCTGGCTGCGGGCAAAATGAAATTTCTTCAGGGTGAAGGTAATCCCAGCGTTCCTGGCCACTGAGAGCACAGAACAAACTCCGGCCATGTGCTTCGGAAAGGAGCTGTCGAAACGAAGTAGGTCATCGACTACACCACGATATAATAGGAAAGGTACACTCTTGGGTATCCCCAAGACCGGCGGGTGTTTAGTAAAGGGTCTCAAGATTCCCCGTCGGGTTCGCTAGTATAGGAAGCCCATCGCCTCTCGGGGGTATAGTACAAATTGGGGTTTTTCGTTCATATAATAGAAAATTACCAACCAATTCGTCCAGAAATTAATTTTATTTAAGCTTAATTGATTCCCTATTCTTCAATACCTAATTCATCTAGTTTAGGCTATTTTTCATTGTTAAATCTATTATTGAAAATCACAATTTTTCGAAAATTGCACCTTTCGCAACATTGCCAATTTCTCAATTTCACGGTTTTCTTCTCGAAAACCAGTGACTTCGTGGTAGGACGTGTTCTATAATTCATTCTTAGGTTAAATATGCAGCGTGTTATTTTACAAGAACCTTTATCACTGGTAGAGAGATTACATAGGTGATATTGACAAATAGGCAATGTTGCAAAAGGCACAATTTTCGAAAAATTGCAATCTTCAATCATAAATTTAACAATGAAAAAATTGCCTAGACTAGATGAATTAGGTATTGAAGGATATTGAAAGATAGGGTAAGCGTAAATAAAATCAATTTCTAGGCGAATTGATTTGTAATTTTCTATTTTATAAACGAAAAACCCCAATTTTTACTATACCCCCGAGAGACGATGGGCCTCCTATACTAGCGAACCTGGCGGGGAATCTTGGGACCCTTTACTAAACACCTGCCGTTCCTTCCAAGAGACTGGGATAGCGCGTGAGTGTACCTTTCCTATTATATCGTGACTACACGGACAGTATTGTTGACATCTTGGAACGTCCGGTCGGCTCGACGGTTGTATTTGTCGCTGGAACTACAAAGGCCCATCGACGTCCGCAGGAACTTGTATCTGCCCCACGGCGTCATAAATATGGTTAGGTTCTGCGACGACGGGTGAAGGGGAATCTGAAAATACCTATTTGCTGCGTCAAAAGTGGTGAAAAACTGGACGTCCCCGGAAATCTCGGCGACCGCATCACGTGGCGTGCGAGTGGGGTGCACCGGTCTGTACACGTGTCTATTTAATCTGGTGTGGTCTACACAGAGTCGTTATAAGTTATCTGCTTTTCGGGTGACGACCAGTGGCACAGCCCAATCGGATGCTTCCGTCACAGGAATTATGATACCTTTTGCTACATATTCTTCGAGAAAACTTTAAACATCCGGGCGATAGGCAAAGGGGATAGGCCGGGCTCCATTGACATAAAACGGCTCAGCGTCGTCCTTCAGCTTGATGATTATCTCTGGCCCCTCCATATAATTTAGCGATCCCGATGGATCGAAGACCGTGGTGAACTCCTTGACGATATCACCTTCAATGCGCTGGATGTCTTCTGCCGTGGGAACTAGTGGAACTGGCCCATGGTACACGAAAGGCTGACTACGAGACGAGAAAGCGTCGACGACACTAATTTGCGCGCTAAGTTTTCTTTTTCCTCGGACGCAGAAAATTTTCGTGAAGAATTCCCAAGTAGACGCAATCCTACCACGACAGCAAGAGCCCTTCGACGTCTGGACTGAACATGATTTAGATACTGACAACCTCAGCGCCTTCAGTTTGCACTCATCGATGCTGATGCCGCCGCACTGAATGTCATCAACAACTCAAGAAAGATGGGATTTGGCGAGCTGGAATTTTTCCTTGCTAAAGGTGAAAACCCCGCGAGTAGCTTGTAAGATCAACAAAGTATATTTTCAGTAAGGAGGGTGTGGTGCACCGGCACCAGAGAAAGAAAAAGCTGAAAACGTGGCGGTCTGGAGAACATGAAGTTATGGTAGAGTAAAAGAAGGGGGCTCTTTTTCATTTTTCTGTACTTTGTAAAGCGAGAGAATTCATTGGAAGCCATCTTGTCAGCCATATCAAAGTTTTTCTTACTTAATTAATATTACAGAGTGAATCTGCGATATTGGGGCCGAAACCCGATTACGAATACTTCAGGATGTATATAAATTTGTTCGCTGTGTGTGGCAGCCATTTTGTCTTCATCGTGGCAGGTATTTTTTTTTTTTAATTTTTATTACTAGGCCTACTCAGACTTGAGTGTTGCCTGCGCTCATAAACTATACATGCATGTTATCACGACTAAAAAGATGAGTTTGGAGACATAAGTTTTGTAAATAAAATAAATTTTGATATGTATAGGAGCAAGTGGCAGGTATGAGTATGAGACTTTTTCGTTTTTACATTTTTCTGTTATTTCGAACAACTCGAACCATTGACAAATCTAAACAATCCCAACAAGCATCGAACCCTATGCGCACAATTCAAACTTACTCGTTCTCAATTTTACTACTGCACCAGTGGTTTATTCCAAAAAGACTCAACCCACTTCGTCACGCAGTTGGCCTAAAATAATTGTCGCTAAGTTCGAAGGCGATCCTCGTGGCTGTACCAAATTCGCTCACGGCATTAATGCGACAATTCGAGACACAAATATGCCCGAGTCATTTAAATTGTTAGCGCTACAAGATAGCCTGGAGGGTCTAATTCAAAAAAGCGTAGCGCACATCTTCACGAGTTATCACTCGTTTCAATCAGCATGGGCTGTCCTCGAGAATAAGTACGGTAGCCCTGGTCTAATTATTCAAGCGCACAACCAGTATCTGCAACAGCTTCCCACTTTCAAGAATAATGATTTCAATGGAGTTTTCAACATGGCGGTCGCAGTCTGGGATACTGTGTCGAGCGTCAACCCAGAGCATATCGTGATGTTTTTTGTCAGCGGTGACATCATTATGTAGTTGCCAATCCACTTACAATCAGACTAGGGCAAGCTGGCATATGGGTTAAACAGATTCACAACACTACAAGATTTGACCAGTGGATCGACACAGTCGTTGGCGCAGAAGAATTATGTGACATCAAATTATCAACATCCACCCCTGACAGCGGCGGCTATAAGTCTTCACAAACCCAATACAACACGAATCTTTAATCAAAGAACCAACCAGTTGGCAAGCACCAGCAATTATGGTGGCCATGGTCCAACAATTCTGACGCAGTCCCTGCTAACCAATACAGATGTTGAATGTCCAGCTTACAAAGAGAAGGCAAATGCATAGGTTAGAGAATTGTAACGAGTTCGCCCGAATGCTCGTGAACACTCGCGCAGCCTTATGCGCAACAACTAACCATTGTTTAAAATGCCTAATTCGCGGACATTATACCAGTAAATGTCGGAGACAGAACGCAAGCTGCACCAAATACAACGGACCTCACCATACCTTGCTACATGGAGCCTATCGCCAATATCCCGTTGCACAAGCTGATCAAGGTAATAGCCCTATCATTCTTTCGGTACGGGCTCCACATTCAAACATTCGCCCCATCCTTCTTGCAATAGTCCATGTAATAGTAGACGCAAACGGTATATAACGTACAAGCTTCGCATTCATGGACCCAGGTAGTGAAGCAACGCTCATCACGCGCTCGTTAGCTAATATGCACCAACGCCAAGGACCTTGTATTTCGGATAGATTCGGTTCCTTCAATAGCTCGGTGCACATCGAGACACAAAAATTTGGCTGAATGCAAATCGGACCACTTAGCCAAAATGGTCGTTTTGTTGCACTTAAGTCTTAGATCCAGTGTTTCAATGTATGAATTAAATATTCTCCGCCTTCAATGAAATTTAAAACAAATGTTATACGCGATGGCCGAAAATCGAACTCGTATCAATTGCTTGGAAGGCACTAACCCTTCCACCGGATGGGAATTCGTCTCAATCCTGCTTGCACCATCGCGTGAGCTTCAACTTCACTTTTGCCTTTTGCTTGTTTATTTAGTTCCTTATGCTATTTTTTGCTTCCGTTATTATTTATACTGTTAAAATGTACATATTTTGTGATTTTGGTTTTGACCGTATGTAATGTAATGACATGTGCAATTCCCATACCTCACACACCAGTACACATAACACGGACAAACAACAAAGTCAGGGTTCTCATACCCCTCCTTGCATCAATCCTGTGTGGACATCAGTCACGCAGAGGAAAAGGGGGAGTGGGCCTTGGGCTGGAAAAGATCGGAAGAAGCAACTTCTCGGCCATTTGAAGTTGAAGCATCCCGAGAACGGGGTTCTCAATCTTATTTTCTTCTGGACAAAATGTCGCCTGGAATTTATAAACTTTATCACTACCGGGAAACACGGGAGAAAATGCTTTTGGGAAGCTAATTCCATCTCGTCTTCTTTTGGCCTTGCTCTCAGGTCAGTGTGGGCGAATTCCTCGATTGCTTCAGGTCGGCACAACCTAGTCCATGTAGTATTTCCGATACCAGAAATTGATGGAATTTAGCTGACACTGTTCTATCCTGGGGTGCCTTGTCGATGTCCTATGTGGGTGACACTTTTACAACCAAATGCAATGCTAGGCACTCAATGGCGCACCATCGGGAGACAAAGCATTCTCTCCGGCTTGAGAAGTATTGAGCTGATTAAAATGTGGATTAATTGAAGATGGGATAAAGATGCGTGTGCCTGATTTAAAATGTGGAATTCCTGCCAGCGACATCCATCTCTTTAGAACCAAAACTGTCAACTCCAACATCTCGATCTTTTCAGTCGGAAGCGAATACCTCAGAGCATTCGTACCCTCATCAAGCCACTCCTCTTACATTCCATCAAGAAGAGGTTTAAGACGCAGAAGATGCTCCGAACGAAAGTTGGCTTTTCACTCTTCCTCGCCACGACACCGAAGATTTATCTAGAGTGGAAGACGAGGAATCACCAATCGACTCTGATGCCACCCTTTCTGCTTCTAGTGCTTCAGTTCTATCAGAGCCATCTTCTCGGGAGCAGTCACCTCCCAACGCTTTGACACCCTCTACTTCTACAGAAGAAAATTCCAGTGAGGAGACAGCAACACCGGATAGATCAAATAGGTCGACCTCTGCTGAAAGAGACATGTAGGTGGTGCCCTCAAAATATCCAGCCCAAAAACCTGGGCATTTCTTCCATCTTTGGGGAAACTTGTCCAGAGGATGCAACAACATGGAGGATCTTAATGAAGTTTTGTGCCGCTGCACCACTGACTGGCTTACAAGAGCCTCCACAACTGAAAAACCACTCCAAGAAAAGCGTCCAAGACCAGAGAATCCTCCAGGAAGACCAAGACGTCAAAACCAGTCCCGACAACTGCAAAGAATTCGTCAGAGGAAAAGATCAAACCCCGAAGAGGCAAGCCACATTCAGAAGCTCTTCAAAATTTATCTAAGAAGAGCTGTAAGGCAGGAGAAGCTGGAGAAAAGTCTTCCCCGTACACTGGCTCCACTGAATCTGCGGACTGATATCTCCAGAAGACTTATGTCCGTTCTCAGCCATCACTAGAAGAATGTACGTGGGCAAGATGTCTCTTCGATGCCTGAAAGATAACCAATCCCATTGAAGAACATTCTAGTTTCTTGAATCAGCCCCCTTGCTGGAGGCAAGAAACAGGTTCTACAATTGAGTATTACATGGTTTGGTTTATGACAGTAAAAACCCAGCTTCTCATCTGGATTCCAGTGTCCTATCTACGAAGTACTTGTTCTGGATAGGCAGGGTCAGCAACAAAATAGTCAACACCATCAGGGTCTCTTTGTCTAGTGTTTTTTTCAAGTGTTCGGCGTTCTTCGATCATCAGTCTTGAAGTTAGGGCAATAACCGTTCTTTCTTGTATTGGGACGCTGCCTCAGACTGAACGAAGTCGGTCGAAGCTTCGCGGCAAAGTATTCAGAAAAAAAATCTTCAATTGTTCTTCCTAGACTTGAAAAGGCGTCCCAAGGAGCTCACCGTACATTCTTTTCAAAGTAGTAATGTGACCAGAAATTGTGCGACTTGAATCATATTTATACTCAAAGAAGTTTCCCAGGCTCGTGATAGCATGGTCTGGTGCCATCAGGGAATACTCTATGTTGAGTTGGTCTCACATTTAATTAGCAGTTCTGAATCCTCTGATAGAAACTTGTTGGTCATCATCATCATTGAACAATACCATGGCCCTTCCGTTAATTTCTCTCTCTTCCTATTCGTCTATGGCTGCTTGGTTCAATACCAAAGCTTGAGCGTCAATTGCAGGCTGTGCTAGTTGACCATCCACCAGTGGATCTGCTTGACCTTGATCATGCTGCAATGCAGCGAACCCCTACATGACAAAGTATACGCTTGAGTTATTCAGGTTACTACTATACTCGCATCACTTTAAAGTGAAACACTTGAGATACATGAATAGATCAGTCGTATGGTGAGTCTCTGCTCACACCACGATCACGTGAATTATCAACGTGTTTTAACTTAGTTTGAATCCTGTACCGCCATCGTGTGGGTTTACCGTCTGCTTGTACCACATTGCATGTGGTTTTTTTTTTGCATATTCAGTTACTCCACAGATAGCATAAGTTTACCCACAACATGTTTGCAGGATCACATACACAATTAAGTCTTGAATTATCATTAAAATCAATCAGTGAAAATGTTGTACCGGTTCAGGCTTTATGTCAGTCTTCTTGACAATCTTGTCCAGTTTTCTTTTTTGCTCGAGCAAAACCAGCATATTAGTCTGCCATGATGGGAAATTTTAGCCTTTCAGTTTTGGAAAATTTCTAGCCTCATGGGTTGCTATAACAGATGCCATATAATTTTTTTTTGTAGTTCCCTTTAAGAAACCTGAGCCCATAACCTGATAAGATATAATAAGATGTAGATGGAGAAAGAACTTTTTTGTACACACAGACACATGAACGGATCGACACAGTACACCAAACACCAGAGACCCACACCAGTAGACCAGTACCTGACGACCTGTTGAGAGAGAGAAAGCACGTATTAGTTTCCTAACGTAACACCATAATGTAGCAGACCACTTCTTTACATGTAAATGGGTTTCGGAAACCCAAATTATACATCGATTTATTCATTCCTTTTGGGTATGTAACGGGCTGACACCCGTAAAATCGTTACAATCTCAACATGGTCCTTCGATCGGTTGTTTTTTAATAAAAAGCCCGTTCTCGTCTGTGCATTCAAGTTTTACTTATCCTTCCTTTTTTGTTGTTCATACTCTGGCTCTGAACTCTGGCATTTTTTTTCTAAATTGGCGAGCTAGCTAACAACTCTTAAAGAAATCGTTCCCTTGTCAACTTTTTCTGTTTCTCTAAATTCTTGCTCTCTCTCACAAATTTCTCTCGGGGTCTAAACTTATTAGACCCCAAGGCAAAAAAGTTCTTTGTGTAAGTGTAGAATTGTCCAAGAAATCACTCTGTACGTGGCTAGTCACCTTTTTTTCTTTCGTCTAAGTTATTAGAACCCCGCTTGTCATTATAAAAAAAAACGCCCAGCGTGTGGGCAGCCATCTTGTAGAGATCGTTCTTTGCCGTTTCG
Organism: Daphnia galeata; assembly: GCA_030770115.1. Lineage (NCBI taxonomy): Eukaryota > Metazoa > Arthropoda > Branchiopoda > Diplostraca > Daphniidae > Daphnia > Daphnia galeata. The sequence goes on from CM061122.1 coordinate 5,577,280, forward strand.
CCTCTCACCTATGTGCTAAATAACTCGCTCATCTAACTATTTGGGTAGAAATTGTTCGTTCCTTTTCTTCGTGTGAACAATACGCGGAGACGAGCAACAGCCGTCTACTCGCATTCCGTTTTTCTTCACTACTTAACCTTCCTCTTGTTGTCGTCCGCAGATTAGTGGAGTACCGTAAAGGTTCTCCTCCTTTTCATCAAAAATAAGACCAGGACAGAAAAAGAAAAGGGCGGAGGCACGAGAAAGGGGAGAAATCCCAAAGTGGACGGGACAAATTCAGCCGAAATTATCCCACAACACGAGAGAAGGAAAACAGGAGGCCTTTTTGAGAAGGCCCCTAGTAGAGCCGAGACGAAAAAGTCGACTGGCCTACATCCAAGAAGGGCTAGAGAAAGGCTATCCGCAAGACCCTAACGACAGGAGAATCTTCAAGCTTCCAACTCCGTTGGAGAGCTTTCTCCCCATCGCACTGAAGTGCATGACGTTGGAGCAGTGGAAGGAAGCAACCAAGCCAAAATTTTACGGCGACATCCGGTACAAGCCGGTAGGAGAATACGTGCCACCGGTTGAAGTGCCGGGAGCGGCAGCGTATCCGGAGCCAGCGCCATCTACCGCGGCTCCTGCAGCTGCTGACTGAAGCTTAGAGGAAGAGGAGGAGGTAGAAGAGGCCCTCCAGCTGATAATATCTGAGAAGGAGAAGGAAGATTTGACGGGCATCGCGGTGGCCATCGCCAGGTCAACGATAGTGGGCTAGCCTCCACCCCCCTCTTCACGAACGAGAGGAAGTTCTTGAGAGGGAAACCACCCGTTTCAGGAGTTAAGAGTCTCATGTGTATCACAGCGTCCTTACAAATTCGATAAGCTAATCAACAAGATATACCATCTGAAATGCAGTGTTTGTTGCATTTGCATTAATTATTTGCAATCATTTGGATTACAAAATTTTGAAGGAAAATTCATGGAAAGTTGTAAATATTGAATGAAGAGAAAAAGGTCTGGAACATTCCAGACATACTCCGGTGGGAAAAGGTTCCATGTCCGCCAATCTTCTATTTCTTCAATAATCTGCCTCCGGTGGTTTAGGTTAGTTCGGTGCTACTAGTGGCTAAGGTCTCGTGTAGAATTGTATGGTCCTTTTCTCCACTCCAAAGTTTTATTTTTCATCGAGTAACTAAGAGTTTTACTGTCAAAACACGATTGGTTTATATGGAAACGCTACATTTTACTCGTCTGCAGTATTTTTCATGTTGCTAACTTGTTGGTATGACATTTCATATAGTACCTTCTTGTCTCTAATTTTTCTGTCACTTAAAAATTCATTTTTTAAAAACGTGTTTAGTGATGTGTGACATTTAAGTTGTAAGAAGGTCAGGAGATTCACAAGATTGAATAGTGAACGCCAATGCATTGAAGTGTATTTTACACATTGGAGAATAGAGAACTGAAACAAGTGAACCACTAAAGAAGTTCTCACATGAAAAGTTTGATACGAAAAAAGGCATTGGTTTACAGATTAAGGAAGAAATCAGACTATGATAGTATTGCCATATCTAAATTTTTTAATGAAACTACAGGAAGTCGTGCTACAGTAAGTTTACGGCTGTAAAAGCAAAAGAGCTTCAGGAAGCAATAGAAGAGCAAAAGTTTCTTGACTAACAGTCTGTTGTTGAATTTGAATCAATTTGTATTCAACCAAAACCAGGTATAATATTTCATAATCAATTACAATAACTAAGAGTCACTTTTCTATGATGATGTAATGTCAGCCCTGTTGTGCTGAAACAAATGTTTCTCAAAGCCATCGATTCCTTAAATCTTCTAATGGAAATGAAAGTTTTAGTAATCCCTGGACTGGTGATCTTATTTAAAGATGCATTTTCTGTAACAAGAAGAGGAAGAAGTTTAAGAACAAATCGGAGCCTCTAGTGAAGTGCACAACTGAAAGTATTCAGGTGTCTAATGATTTCAGACGTATTTTTTGTAACTTCTTGTTTTGCTATTATTTTTACGATTCTATAAGCCTTTCCGTCATTAATCAGTGACGAAAGAAAATCTAACACCTTCGCTATAGAAGGAGATATGGCGGGGTCCGCATGTTCTGGAATACACCAATAACTCCAATTATTCCACGTAGTAAGTAGTTGATGTGGTATTGCGTGTCCCTCGACCAATTGGCGCGAAAGACTGCCCCTTTCAAATTGTCTCTGGACAATCTCCAGGTGAACAGCAGGAAATATTCCGACATCAGGTGTGATTGGCCCGCGGGATCCAAGAGCAACTGCTCTCTCAGGAGAACCAGGGCCGGCTCGCATGCCAGCTCCAGGAGCAGTCGGCGCCTGCCACAAGATGGTCTTCAACGTGAGCTCCGCATGATCTCTCAACGCCTTCATCAGACATATCTGAATCAGACAAAATGGGTAAAGACAAAAATTAATTAGGATAAGAAAATCATCCAAGTAGACTACAATTCCGATCCCACTTCTCCTCAACTAGGTCACCACGGGCTTAAGGACCTTTGTGAAGGACCATAGAGCGGACGACCAGCCAAAACAAAGGCATGCAAACTGAAAGAGGGACCCTTCCCACAGGAACTGGAAAAATTTCCTATCATTTGAATGGATGAGAATGGTAAGTTAAATGGCACGTTTCATTTTGAAATGTTACTGTTCTACAAATTCATAAAACCTTTTTAGATTAACCAATGACCTAAAACCGTCAGGGCTTTTGAAAATTACGAAAATGCCTCGAACGAAGCTTCATGCCCTTTTCTTTAGCAGTGAATTAATTTTTCCCTGACAAATCGCCACCAACTCGGAACTAAATGATATATTCTTCTCTGGTCGGTCTTGAAAATAGATCCCGGTAAAAGGAATTCAAATCTCCATCGAAATCGCGTCTAAATCTATTCATCAGCCGTCAGCGCTGTTTGGACTACGTCGGTACCGCTCAGGGTTCTTACCTCTTTTGTGTATGGCTACGCAGGCTGTGACGACGAAGGGTTGCTGGTGAAAGGTATAAAGGGGCGTTGATTTCTAATAGGGTAATCCATTTATGTTTTTCCCCGATGTTTAACTTGGCCTACTGGTTTTGGGTGTGAAAGAGTTAAAAAGAAATGTTCCCTTTATAGGAATACTAATGCCATGTTCAAAAGCTACTACTAGCTTATGTTCAAAAGCGATGTTGGACGATCGAGTTCCAGATATTCCACAAGGACCATTTGATTTGGAACTAGACGAATTTGGGCTCGCCCTTGGGATTGAAAAATTGATTCTCAATCCAGAACAGGCAAGAAGATGTCCAGGAAATTGGTGACGATCAAATAACAGAGGAAAATATAAAACACAATTGGACCACCATTCATGCCAGGTGATTTGTTTTTCTTGTTGTATTTTGCAGTATTTTAATTTCTTTTGGAGTGATTGGTGTTAGAAGTGGAATCATCTAGAAAAACCGTTTCAAATGTATTATTAGAAAGAGGCCCTGTCCTTAAATATCATAGAGAAATGTTCGGCAATGATTCTATTCACCTTATCCTTGAGTGAGAATTCCTGTCGACGCGGGGATATTATAAATTTGTCAATTATAGTTAGAGTGTCAATTGTGCAATTGTTAAAGTTCTGCACATGAATTTTGAGATTTCTGCACATGAAACACAGTTGCATCTTTGCATCAGGACCCTCAAATGAATGTTATCCCACACCAAAACCTTGGAGAAGACTCTTCACCCTCAATTTAAAAGAAAACCTAAACTCCTTGAAGGCAATCCAATCCAAAGTTTCATGGTTTACCATTTCGTGGATGCATGCTTGATAAAATAATTGTGTTTCTTATCAGGTTTGCTCGTTCCTTGCAGTAACTTATCGTTACTCTTTTGACCCTTAGCTTGCTTAAAAATCTTCTCCGACTAACTTGCGTCTCACGAAGAGGATGATGTAATTAAATATGTTTACGTGATTGATTGAAAATGGAATTTTTCACTTTCAAAAACTGCAACGAAAAATTTAGCAAATAAAAAATTAACGCAGATGGTTTTTTTAGATGAATTTGAATGGAAAATCTAAAACATTTGCCGTTCGGTATTATACAAAAACGTTTTATTCTATCTAGAAGATGTAATAATTTACAGTAGGAATTTCGAAGAACAAATGAATCACTTAATAAAAGTATTTGAGCTAACAAGCTGCAGGACTAAGACTGAAGGAAACAAAAGGCAATTTTTTAAAAACTGAAATAGAATATTTCTAAAAAAATAATATTACTTCAAATCACAAAAAGATACCCTCAATATTTTAATATCCAAAATTTAAATCCCAGACAGAACTAATCAGACAGAATCCTTCTTTGGTTTGGCTAGAAATTAGCAAAAATTCGTTCTGTCTTTTGCTGAGAAAGCTCATCCGTTGACGAAATTAATGAAAGAGTAAGCAGTATGGAAATATGGCGAGTTAGAGAGGGACGCCTTTTATTGCATAAAGCAATGCTTGGTGAATAAACTTATTCTTGTCTATCACTATTTTACGAGCGAATGTATCTTCTATACGGATTCTTCGGGATATGGTAAAAGAGCAGTATTGGCTCAAATCCAATCTCTACCCTCACAAGTGGAAAACAGCAAATTTTACATTCATTTCTCAGAAAATCGGCTAAAAATGAAGAAAAGGAAGCAGTTATAGCAATACTTCAAAACATTTAAATTGCCATTGAGGAAAGTGTACGTTTTATTGCTGCAGAAGTTTAGCTTTTGGAAGACTCAATTCATGCCTGTTGTTGCTGCTGTAGTCTAGCTTACGTTTGAAGAAACTTTTTTTGTTTGATATTAAGCAATTTCTTATCCAACGGAACACATTCATAAATTACAAGACTGTGAACTTCATCTTTTGTACTCCTATTTGTGCTCATATCGTCTTCATGAGAATTTGAATAGCCAGTTATGTAGCTACAGCATTGAAAATCCCACCTATTCCAAGTATAAAATTATTTAGAGATGCATCCAATTGTATTACTTATTTATCTTTACCCATGGAGGGTGAGTTTATCTATGAGTTTCCTTATATTATTCACGGAGGGCACACGTCACACTTTTCATTCACACTAAATAGGCCAGGGATTATATTCTTCCCCCTTTTCAAGCCTGCATTCTGGGAAAGGACTACATTATTATCCCAGTGGATCTGAATTAGGAATTTAGGATTTGTTTCAGGTATCAGCGCTACGGCCATACACAGTATCTTTGCAAGACAGAGCACGTATCGTATGGCAAATGTGCGGGACACATAGTACTCAGGAGTGCACTGCCGAAATTAACGATTGAAACTGTTTGAAATTGGGTTTTGCCATCAAGCTGGCCCCAAGCATTGTGTGGACCAAGTAAAAGGGGTTGCCCGGTTCTGCTTTTAAAAAAAACATCTAAGTAGAATTAAACCAATTTTTACTTATAAAGTCAGTCGATCAAAATTAAAGGCAGGCTAAAGGAGCCTTCAAACTTCATGTATTACTAGTACTACATGTGTTTATGGTTTCAGGATTTTTATGCAATTTAGGTAGTATATGTGGAGTTATTTAGCCAAGAAATGAGATTTCCAAACAAGAAAGTCCCTGAGCGTCAACCCGAGGAAAATCTTTGGGGAATTTGAACAAAAATATAAGACAAAAAAAGTAAAATTGAACCAATTTTTACTTCAAAGACAGTCAAGATCACAGGCAGGTTTAAGGAGTCTTCATACTTCATGTTTTACTTGTACTACATGTCAGGGCCGTCTCTATTGGGATTAGAACCCCAGGCAAGATTCCCCATCCCCCCCCCATTCCATATTCCCAACCACCGGGCAAAAAAAAAATTTGTAATTCTTGTATATTTTTTTTAAGTCTTCCAACAAGAAGCATGGACACTGCAATTGATTAAGTTTTTTATAGGGAAACAACCCGTTTCAGGGTGAAGAGTCTCATGTGCATCGCGGCGTCCAAGATAAGTCCTTAGGAAATCGAGAAGCTACGCAACCAAAGCAACAAGACCAAGATCTACCATCTTCAGCGTTTGTTGCATTTGCACTAATTATTTGCAATCATTTGGATTACAAAATTTCGAAGGAAAATCCATGAAAAGTTGTAAATATTGAATGATGGGAAAGGGGTCTGGAACATTCCAGACATACTCCGGCCGTAAAAGGTTCCATGTCCAATAATCTTCTATTTCTTCAATAATCTGCCTCCGGTGGTTTCACGCTGGATCGGTTAGTTCGCTGCTGCTAGTGGCTAAGGTCTCGTGTAGAATTGTATGGTGCTTTGCTCCAAATATAAGACAGCGTTTTTTCGAGAAGCATGTGGCAACTGGACGGTTTGTATTTAATCAGCTAACGTACATCTTATTCTAGTTCACGATTTGCATACGTTCCTCGGAGGTAGAATATTCGGTACATTGTCCAGAAAATTGTTCACCTTTACAAAACGAGCAACTCAGTTTTGTTGCGTTGTTGTTTAGAGGTAATGCTTGATTCGGTGTCTTGATTTAATGCTGGGGTGTTGTTGATCCTTGTCCAGCTTCAAGAGCTCGAATTTCGCTGCGCAAGGCATCTCTCAAGTCCTGTAATGGCCACTGGTCCTGATCATGTTTTCGTGTGAGATTCTTGCGGAACTCTCCTGGCAGTTTATCCAAAAGAATGCACACAAGCAATTCTCTGTAAGTGTCGGACGCCTTGCCTAGATTTTGTAGACCTCTTACATTGGATTCCAGTAAGTCAAAGAAAGTCCAAAGGGACTTGTGTGTATTTTCATGTTTAGCAAGACCATAAAGTTTTTGCATCTAGGCCATAGTAATCTTCGATTTGCTTCGGTAACGATCCTCCAGCAATTTAACCAGCTCTGAATAGCTCGTTGGAAGGAATCAATCCTGCTACTGCGCTGGAAACATTCGGTTCCAGAAAAAAACTGTTCCATTCAGCCCCGGTCTCCCCTACCCCCCTTTTGTATTAACAATAAATCAGTGTGCAAAGAAGAACGAGACGGACTACACCAGTCATTGTCAAGTGTCATCGATTTATTCCTTCCTTTGGGGTATGTAACGGGCACCTGTAAAATTGTTACAATCTCAGACGTGATTCGTCGACGTGGGATATGGCGAAAGAGGGGGAATCGTAATATCAATGAATCCAATAATAATCTGACCGATTGATCCACTAGAAACAATGTTATCTCAACCCACTACTTGGATACCACAGCCTTCCGCTAGTGCTCTTACCATTCAAACTACTATTTACAGCTGTTGTACTGAAGGAGATGACATATATAGGACCAACGGTAGTATGCTCAAGATAGTATGAATTATCTGATTAGTGTCTATCGTAGAGCCTGTATGAAGCCGCCAAGAGTACGATTTGGGAAATCGTGGAAGTATAAGCCGTGTACTGACCTTATGAAGAAGCGAAAGGACATGAGAAATATCGGCAGCAAAAACGCGGCACAACCTGTTGTACGAAACAAAATAAGCAAAGTTGGTAATCGCAAGCTTTCGAATCCAAGTTTTCTCACAAGTGCAAAATCTTAACTGTATACAAGCAACGAATAGTATGCAAAAGAATGAAATAAATATTGTTTAGTTTGTTTAGTTGAAATAAGTGGTCCTTCATGTCCGGCTGAAAAGCGTCGCAGAGTTTCCCACGTAATACATTCTAGTAATTGAACGAATCTTTTCAATTTCAATTTTATATCTGTTTTTTACTTGATTCTTACATTAATTAAATGAAATAATTGAACAGCAACCTCATTGCATCAGTTAAAAAAGACAAATGTCGGAGAAGAAGAAATGTGTGTCGATAACGTGCCAAAGTATGAAACCGGAAGACAACATAGCGCCCCTGTGGTAGAAAATGCATCACTAGCGTGTGTCCCCCCGCCTGTTGTAGGGTTACTCACAAGATTTACCCCAAGAAACTTTATACAACGGTTGGTTGTCTTCATTGCAATTGGAATGTATTATCTATGTTTGTCAGCGACACCAGCAAAAATTACCTGACGGTTCACGTACCGGTTTTTTGGTGCGGTAGTAGGAAAAGGGCGATCTGTTGCCGGAATAATCTCATAAAATTTTAAGCGACTGCAGAAAAGAGCAATTTGGGTCTCTGTCTCCAGTGACTTGAAATACGACGCGGAACGTGATTTACGCGATATAGGAGCTGGCAACATTCAAGTATATTCCTTGAAAGAATTAACATATGAAGAAACATTTTCTGTTGCAAAGGGATCGATCAAGGAAGGCATAATGTTTCTTACCTATTCTACAATAATCGCCGAGTCAAAATATGATGAGTTAAAGACGCGTCTTGAACAATTACTGCAATGGTGTGGTAAAGAATTTGATGGTGTTATAATATTCGACGAATGCCATCAAGCGAAGAACATCCATCATGTCCAGTCCTCCTTCTAAGACTGGCTTAACTGTAGTCAGCTAGCAACAAGTCAGTGTAGTCAGCAACTTCAAAATCAGCTACCCAACGCTCGGATAGTTTATGCATTTGCAATGCCTGCAATTGAACCAAAAAAATATGGCGTACATGGTACGATTAGGGTTGTGGGGATTAGGAACTCCATTTAATGGTAAGAATTTACATTCTGATGAATTATTTTATCCGAATAATTTTCTACAATTTCTTACAGACGTCCAAGAATTTATCTTTGCGATTGAGAAGACGTGTTGCATTAATGGAGTTGTTGGACCTGGAAATGAAGCACAGAGGCTTATTTTGTGCCCGAAAACTTTCGCTGAAAGCCGTCACAGGTGATGTGAAAACTGAAAACGCACTTCAAGTTACCTTTCAACTGCACGAAGTTCCCTTTTACACTTCCGACATATCTCTCCACTTTAGTTTTAATTAGGGCCGAGTCCAACAATCGTGTTTCAGTTTGGAATGAATCTTGGGCCGCACACCAAAGACATTTCAAACATTTATTTACTTCCAGTAAATCGAAAGAAGCAGTGAAATTATCGAACAAGGCTATTGATGGTGGAAAATGTGTTGTTATTTGCCTGCAAACTACTGAAGAGATCCTCAATTTATCGATCACCTTGAGGACAATTCATTGTTTTCTTCCGCGAAAAGGGTTTCAGAAGGCCTTGTTGGCAAATTTTTTGCTGCTCCTAAAACAGGTAACCATAGATAACTTCTTTTAAGTGTACAGTTTGTAAACATTTTATAGGATCTTTCATTTTCAGTAAAAAGTAAAAAATTTACTTTAAAACTGGAATGAATTCAAAAAGCGCTTACTAAACTAGTTGAAGAATTTGGAGAACAACTACCTCCTAACCCTCTTGATCTCTTAATTAGCTTTCTAGGTGGACCTGAAAAAGTCGCGGAAATTACGGGAAGAAAGAAACCGGGGCCGTTCTTAATGACGGTAGAGAGGTAACAAAGAACTGGTTTAATTCGGAAATCAAGTTCATTTTCTTACGTTTTATATATGTTAGTTCAATTACGAGTTTCGCTGTGAATTGGATGTTCTACTTCTAACGTTTTATGTCGGGGGAGAAAAAGATAGCTGTGATTTCAGACAATTCTAGCAACGGTTTCTCGTTCCAGGGGTTCATTAAGTGACAACGCATATCGTGCTCTTTTTGCGAGATTGATTTGTTGCAAAATTTACGAAAATCATTAAAATGCAACTCAACTCGGATTTCAGACATTATATTGAAGTCTTATTTGATGTGGTTGATTTATTCAATACAAAAATGCTCGAAGAGATTATTTTTTTTAAACCAAGTTTTTGCCTTTTTTCAGTTAATTGGCGATGAAGATGGTGACGCCGATGTGGTTCGAGAATTTCTTGCAAGGCGTAACTATGTTTTGGATGAATTTTTACAACACCAAAGATGAGCTTGACAACTAATAAATGCCAACCGAGAAATTTTCTTTACTACACACGTTGGTACGTGGTTTCAACGGTACACTGAAGTTCAGTTTTAAAATGATTTTAGACTTTAAAAATTGGTTTTTTTCAGGTTGGTTGAAACACAGTAATCTACTCACATTGTCAAATGTTTTTTATCATATAGCATTCCCATACAGAACATAAACCGATTTTAGACGTCTAATTCAAGTTTTTCAAGACTGGTCAATGCCACTTTAATTCATCTTGAAAGGAAGCATCTCCGTCTTTAAGATGAGTTCTAACGGTCTTAATGTCCGTATATTTCTGATCCAAAGGTAAAGAATAGAGCAAACCAACAACGCGTACCCTAGCTCTGGCAACGCAGCTTTTTCATCGTTTTTCATTATTATTTCATTTTCAGGGGGTACTTTAGTCTTCCCAATTGTATAACCTAATCTTAGCTATAATTTAATTTAATTTTTAAATCATACGTTTTACTTTTTATTCGATTTTAATTTTTCACGTCGGCCATATAAGGTTCATTGTGGTTACAATTTTGCTGCAAATTTGGACACGAGCTGCGTTGCCATGGCTGGGGTACGCGTTGTTGGTGGGTTTCAACGGTACACTGAAGTTCAGTTTAAAAATGATTTTAGACTTTAAAAATTGTTTTTTTTTTCAGGTTGGTTGAAACACAGTAATCTACTCACATTGTCAAATGTTTCTTATCATATAGCATTGCGTTTTCAGAATCTTATGAATAAAGTTAGTCCAGTAATAAAAAGAAGCAATGCACCGGAATTTCGGTCACCAACAAAATTTTGATGACACTTGGTGTCTCGCAAACAGAGAATCTTTTAGAGTACTATCCCGCCGTTTCGGTCTTAATCGTGGAAACCTATTTAGTCAGGAAATGAGTTTTTCAAACAAGAAAGTCTCTGAGCGTCACATCGAGGGAAATCTTTGGGGAATTTGGACATCTTGCCGCAGTACGCCAGGAACAAGAGGCGTGTGAAGTGACAATTGTGAAGAACCTGTTCCCCATGAAATTTTTTATTTTTATTTTTTTTATGTTTGAGGGTTAAAACACTATTTGTGATTGTTGAAATTACAAGAATAGACAAGATGAATAAGTGAAAGCTTTTGTATTTCAACAGTGAAATCAAACATTCCAGCATTTGGAGCTTCTGGTTGTACGAAGATGGATCAAACAAATTCCAACGAGTGGGGAAACAGAAAACTTAGAACACGACATACATTGCATAGACAAAAATTACCTGAGTGTATGACACTCAGATGAGAAATTAGACAGAAATAGTTGATTGGATACAATTGACTTTAAGAAAACTGCTGTGATAAAGCAGATAATAAAAAAGAAAAAAAGAATGCTTTAGCGCTTGGGGACCAAGAACATGAGGCTGTTTTGAAAACAGTTAAGAGAGACGACCAATAGTGTCAGCAGAGAGAGAAACTAGGAGATCATTCTTTAAAGTTGGTCAAAAACAGAAAAAAGAAGAGAAGGTGGGGGGGGGGAAGCTACAATTAAGAAGGCCGGAGACTTCTCTCCTATTCATTGCAAGCAGAGTCCTGCTAGAGCCATCTAGCGGTCATTTGGTAAAGGTTGTGTTGTTTAAAACGTAACATTGTCCAGACAGCACCGTTTCGTCTTTTCTCCCAGGAATTGGGACCACTCATACCGTTTTAAAGACGACTGTGTATTGGCTGAAAACGGGCCCATAATAGGGAATGTGTCCGCCGGTTCGTATCCATTTTTTTCGTGTACTCTGTCTCATACTTGCCGTTAACTAGTTAAAAACTGGTTGAGTACATTTTCATCAAAACAGTGACGGTTTGACAAGTGCTATTTTCATATTTTGAGCCAACTCATCTGCCTATGGTATATGTGTAACAATGTTGTGTTCTTCTGTGGTGGTCTTCCAGCCTTTCGCATAAATTCTCTGCCTTTTTATTTTTTTTCGATTGTTCCAAAACAGTTTGGCTATTGGATGAAGAAGAGGAGCTCTAAACGTTCTATTCTAACTTTAAGAAGTTTTAAAAATGGCTCTACCTGGATCTATACGCTGACTTTGAGGCACAAATAATTATGTGAGAAAAATCCCCAAAGCAGAATCATTTAATTAATGCATTAGAAACAAATACGCCCTTCGCAGTGCTATGTGTATGGTAAAACTGGTTAATGTAACTTCCAATTAGAAAGTTCAATTGTCAATTAACTGGAATTTGGAACTTCCAAATTAGGCATCCAAGTCGGCATGATTTGTCCAAAATCACATTTCAGTGAGGATGGTAAAAGACCAAAAGGGTTTTTTTTGTCGTTTTTTATCATCCAGACGTGTTCAAAATTTCGAAATTTTGGCCAAAAACAAATTTTACCAAGAGATTCATTTTTTTTCTAAAAGAAATTTGAAATATTTCTTCATTCCTTTATTTGACTATACGTCCTTTGGTCTTTTAAATATAACCAAAAAACGTTCAAAGTTTCAGTTTTACTGTCAAAACACGATTGGTTTATATAGAAACACTACATTTTACTCGTCTGCAGTATTTTTCATGTTGCTAACTTGTTGGTATGACATTTCATATAGTACCTTCTTGTCTCTAATTGTTCTGTCACTTAAAAATTCATTTTTTAAAAACGTGTTAAGTGATGTGTGACATTGAAGTTGTGAGAAGGTCAGGAGATTCACAAGATTGAATAGTGAACGCCAATGCATTGAAGAGTGAAGAGTATTTTACACATTGGAGAATAGAGAACTGAAACAAGTGAACCACTAAAGAAGTTCTCACATGAAAAGTTCGATACGAAAAAAGGCATTGGTTTACAGATTAAGGAAGAAATCAGACTATGATAGTATTGCCATATCTAATTTTTTTAGTGAAACTACAGGAAGTCATGCTACAGTAAGTTTACGGCTGTAAAAGCAAAAGAGCTTCAGGAAGCAATAGAAGAGCAAAAGTTTCTTGACTAACAGTCTGCTGTTGAATTTGAATCAATTTGTATTCAACCAAAACCAGGTATAATATTTCATAATCAATTACAGTAACTAAGAGTCACTTTTCTATGATGATATAATGTCAGCCCTGTTGTGCTGAAACAAATGTTTCTCAAAGCCATCGATCCCTTAAATCTTCTAATGGAAATGAAAGTTTTAGTAATCCCTGGACTGGTGATCTTATTTAAAGATGCATTTTCTGTAACAAGAAGAGGAAGCAGTTTAAGAACAAATCGGAGCCTCTAGTGAAGTGCACAACTGAAAGTATTCAGGTGTCTAATGATTTCAGACGTATTTTTTGTAACTTCTTGTGTTGCTATTATTTTTACGATTCTATAAGCCTTTCCGTCATTAATCAGTGACGAAAGAAAATCTAACACCTTCGCTATAGAAGGAGATATGGCGGGGTCCGCATGTTCTGGAATACACCAATAACTCCAATTATTCCACGTAGTAAGTAGTTGATGTGGTATTGCGTGTCCCTCAACCAATTGGCGCGAAAGACTGCCCCTTTCAAATTGTCTCTGGACAATCTCCAGGTGAACAGCAGGAAATATTCCGACATCAGTTGTGATTGGCCCGCGGGATCCAAGAGCAACTGCTCTCTCAGGAGAACCAGGGCCGGCTCGCATGCCAGCTCCAGGAGCAGTCGGCGCCTGCCACAAGATGGTCTTCAACGTGAGCTCCGCATGATCTCTCAACGCCTTCATCAGACATATCTGAATCAGACAAAATGGGTAAAGACAAAAATGAATTAGGATAAGAAAATCATCCAAGTAGACTACAATTCCGATCCCACTTCTCCTCAACTAGGCCACCACGGGCTTAAGGACCTTTGTGAAGGACCATAGAGCGGACGACCAGCCAAAACAAAGGCATGCAAACTGAAAGAGGGACCCTTCCCACAGGAACTGGAAAAATTTCCTATCGTTTGAATGGATGAGAATGGTAAGTTAAATGGCACGTTTCATTTTGAAATGTTACTGTTCTACAAATTCATAAAACCTTTTTAGATTAACCAATGACCTAAAACCGTCAGGGCTTTTGAAAATTACGAAAATGCCTCGAACGAAGCTTCATGCCCTTTTCTTTAGCAGTGAATTAATTTTTCCCTGACAAATCGCCACCAACTCGGAACTAAATGATATATTCTTCTCTGGTCGGTCTTGAAAATAGATCCCGGTAAAAGGAATTCAAATCTCCATCAAAATCGCGTCTAAATCGATTCATCAGCCGTCAGCGCTGTTTGGACTACGTCGGTACCGCTCAGGGTTCTTACCTCTTTTGTGTATGGCTACGCAGGCTGTGACGACGAAGGGTTGCTGGTGAAAGGTATAAAGGGGCGTTGATTTCTAATAGGGTAATCCATTTATGTTTTTCCCCAATGTTAACTTGGCCTACTGGTTTTGGGTGTGAAAGAGTTAAAAAGAAATGTTCCCTTTATAGGAATACTAATGCCATGTTCAAAAGCTACTACTAGCTTATGTTCAAAAGCGATGTTGGACGATCGAGTTCCAGATATTCCACAAGGACCATTTGATTTGGAACTAGACGAATTTGGGCTCGCCCTTGGGATTGAAAAATTGATTCTCAATCCAGAACAGGCAAGAAGATGTCCATGGTAAGTTAAATGGCACGTTTCATTTTGAAATGTTACTGTTCTACAAATTCATAAAACCTTTTTAGATTAACCAATGACCTAAAACCGTCAGGGCTTTTGAAAATTACGAAAATGCCTCGAACGAAGCTTCATGCCCTTTTCTTTAGCAGTGAATTAATTTTTCCCTGACAAATCGCCACCAACTCGGAACTAAATGATATATTCTTCTCTGGTCGGTCTTGAAAATAGATCCCGGTAAAAGGAATTCAAATCTCCATCAAAATCGCGTCTAAATCGATTCATCAGCCGTCAGCGCTGTTTGGACTACGTCGGTACCGCTCAGGGTTCTTACCTCTTTTGTGTGTGGCTACGCAGGCTGTGACGACGAAGGGTTGCTGGTGAAAGGTATAAAGGGGCGTTGATTTCTAATAGGGTAATCCATTTATGTTTTTCCCCAATGTTAACTTGGCCTACTGGTTTTGGGTGTGAAAGAGTTAAAAAGAAATGTTCCCTTTATAGGAATACTAATGCCATGTTCAAAAGCTACTACTAGCTTATGTTCAAAAGCGATGTTGGACGATCGAGTTCCAGATATTCCACAAGGACCATTTGATTTGGAACTAGACGAATTTGGGCTCGCCCTTGGGATTGAAAAATTGATTCTCAATCCAGAACAGGCAAGAAGATGTCCAGGAAATTGGTGACGATCAAATAACAGAGGAAAATATAAAACACAATTGGACCACCATTCATGCCAGGTGATTTGTTTTTCTTGTTGTATTTTGCAGTATTTTAATTTCTTTTGGAGTGATTGGTGTTAGAAGTGGAATCATCTAGAAAAACCGTTTCAAATGTATTATTAGAAAGAGGCCTGTCCTTAAATATCATAGAGAAATGTTCGGCAATGATTCTATTCACCTTATCCTTGAGTGAGAATTTCTGTCGACGCGGGGATATTATAAATTTGTCAATTATAGTTAGAGTGTCAATTCTGCAATTGTTAAAGTTCTGCACATGAATTTTGAGATTTCTGCACATGAAACACAGTTGCATCTTTGCATCAGGACCCTCAAACGAATGTTATCCAAAACCTTGGAGAAGACTCTTCGCCCTCAATTTAAAAGAAAACCTAAACTCCTTGTGTGAATGTTTGTTTGACACACATGAACAATATACGATTTAGATATGAGTTTATTATTACCAGATTAGGATGAGTTGAGATTACAACGTCTTTTTGGATACCATTAACAAGAATGAGAGAATCACTTGAGAGAGAGAAAAAGACTCAGAAGTAACGAAAACGTCACAGAGAATAGAGATAGAGACTGAAACAAAGATCTGAGTAGGTTTGCGTATGACGGGTAGATGGCGTTAGATGACTGTCGACTGTCAAACATCAACACCTTGAAGGCAATCCAATCCAAAGTTTCAGGGTTTACTATTTCGTGGATGCATGCTTGATAAAATAATTGTGTTTCTTATCAGGTTTGCTCGTTCCTTGCAGTAACTTATCGTTACTCTTTTGACCCTTAGCTTGCTTAAAAATCTTCTCCGACTAACTTGCGTCTCACGAAGAGGATGATGTAATTAAATATGCCCAGCTAGCACGTGTTTATTGGTAAAATATTGTTTTCCGAAAATATTGGCCGTCTTTATTGGCAAAATATTTTTATCCGAGAATATTTTTTGGCCGATAATCCACATATTGGTATAGTATTAGATTAGTATTTTGTTGCGACAAGGTGGCTATTAAATTGTTCTGCTGTATTCCTAATAAATGACTATTATCAAAGATCAATATTTTTATTTTTTATTTTCCCAATAACGGACCATTAAATAATGAATAAATCATTTTTTATGAAAAAGCTATATATCTTTAACATTTTCCATGCGTTTTAAATCCTAAATATATAAACTTATCGAAAATAGCAGTATTAATATTTGATCTATTTTATGTTTAAGATATGTTGTATCACGTTGGCGTGGGGGTAGAGTGTTAACTTCGAAGTTCGAAAGTTAGTAGTTCGAGACTAATGGACGATCTCGATTTTTAGACAATTGGTTTGTTTATTTAGGCAAATTACGTATGCAGAACTAACGAAATGAATATAATAAAAAACATTTAGGATTTAAAACGCTATATATTGAAAAAAATATTGTGAGCCAACAAATTTTGGTGCAACAATTTATTGGAACAAGATTTGAAAACAATATTTTACCAAGATTTCAATTGTAGGAATAAAATATTTTACCAATATTTGAAAAATATTTTCTGCTAGCTGGGTGTTTACGTGATTGATTGAAAATGGAATTTTTCACTTTCAAAAACTGCAACGAAAAATTTAGCAAATAAAAAATTAACGCAGATGGTTCGTATAGATGAATTTGAATGGAAAATCTAAAACATTTGCCGTTCGGTATTATACAAAAACGTTTTATTCTATCTAGAAGATGTAATAATTTACAGTAGGAATTTCGAAGAACAAATGAATCACTTAAGAAAAGTATTTGAGCTAACAAGCTGCAGGACTAAGACTGAAGGAAACAAAAGGCAATTTTTTAAAAACTGAAATAGAATATTTCTAAAAAAATAATATTACTCCAAATCACAAAAAGATACCCTCAATATTTTAATATCCAAAATTTAAATCCCAGACAGAACTAATCAGACAGAATCCTTCTTTGGTTTGGCTAGAAATTAGCAAAAATTCGTTCTGTCTTTTGCTGAGAAAGCTCATCCGTTGACGAAATTAATGAAAGAGTAAGCAGTATGGAAATATGGCGAGTTAGAGAGGGACGCCTTTTATTGCATAAAGCAATGCTTGGTGAATAAACTTATTCTTGTCTATCACTATTTTACGAGCGAATGTATCTTCTATACGGATTCTTCGGGATATGGTAAAAGAGCAGTATTGGCTCAAATCCAATCTCTACCCTCACAAGTGGAAAACAGCAAATTTTACATTCATTTCTCAGAAAATCGGCTAAAAATGAAGAAAAGGAAGCAGTTATAGCAATACTTCAAAACATTTAAATTGCCATTGAGGAAAGTGTACGTTTTATTGCTGCAGAAGTTTAGCTTTTGGAAGACTCAATTCATGCCTGTTGTTGCTGCTGTAGTCTAGCTTACGTTTGAAGAAACTTTTTTTGTTTGATATTAAGCAATTTCTTATCCAACGGAACACATTCATAAATTACAAGACTGTGAACTTCATCTTTTGTACTCCTATTTGTGCTCATATCGTCTTCATGAGAATTTGAATAGCCAGTTATGTAGCTACAGCATTGAAAATCCCACCTATTCCAAGTATAAAATTATTTAGAGATGCATCCAATTGTATTACTTATTTATCTTTACCCATGGAGGGTGAGTTTATCTATGAGTTTCCTTATATTATTCACGGAGGGCACTTGTCATACTTTTCATAGACACATAATAGGCCAGGGATTATATTCTTCCCCCTTTTCAAGCCTGCATTCTGGGAAAGGACTGCATTATTTAAAAAAACATCTAAGTAGAATTAAACCAATTTTTACTTATAAAGTCAGTCGATCAAAATTAAAGGCAGGCTAAAGGAGCCTTCAAACTTCATGTATTACTAGTACTACATGTGTTTATGGTTTCAGGATTTTTATGCAATTTAGGTAGTACCCAGCTAGCAGAAAATATTTTTCAAATATTGGTAAAATATTTTATTCCTACAATTGAAATCTTGGTAAAATATTGTTTTCAAATCTTGTTCCAATAAATTTTTGCACCAAAATTTGTTGGCTCACAATAATTTTTTCAATATATAGCGTTTTAAATCCTAAATGTTTTTTTTATATTCATTTCGTTAGTTCTGCATACGTAATTTGCCTAAATAAACAAACCAATTGTCTAAAAATCGAGATCGTCCATTAGTCTCGAATTACTAACTTTCGAACTTCGAAGTTAACACTCTACCTCCACGCCAACGTGATACAATATATCTTAAACATAAAGAAGATCAAATATTAATACTGCTATTTTCGATAAGTTTATATATTTAGGATTTAAAACGCATGGAAAATGTTAAAGATATATAGCTTTTTCATAAAAAACAATTTATTCATTATTTAATGGTCCGTTATTGGGAAAATAAAAAATAAAAATATTGATCTTTGATAATAGTCATTTATTAGGAATACAGCAGAACAATTTAATAGCCACCTTGTCGCAACAAAATACTAATCTAATACTATACCAATATGTGGATTATCGGCGAAAAAATATTCTCGGATAAAAATATTTTGCCAATAAAGACGGCCAATATTTTCGGAAAACAATATTTTACCAATAAACACGTGCTAGCTGGGTATATGTGTAGTTATTTAGCCAAGAAATGAGATTTCCAAACAAGAAAGTCCCTGAGCGTCAACCCGAGGAAAATCTTTGGGGAATTTGAACAAAAACATAAGACAAAAAAATCTAAGTAAAATTGAACCAATTTTTACTTCAAAGACAGTCAAGATCACAGGCAGGTTTAAGGAGGCTTCATACTTCATGTTTTACTTGTACTACATGTCAGGGCCGTCTCTATTGGGATTAGAACCCCAGGCAAGATTCCCCATGCCCCCCCCCCCCATTCCATATTCCCAACCACCGGGCAAAAAAAAAATTTGTAATTCTTGTATATTTTTTTTAAGTCTTCCAACAAGAAGCATGGACAGTGCAATTGATTAAGTTTTTTATAGGGAAACAACCCGTTTCAGGGTGAAGAGTCTCATGTGCATCGCGGCGTCCAAGATGACTCCTTAGGAAATCGAGAAGCTACGCAACCAAAGCAACAAGACCAAGATCTACCATCTTCAGCGTTTGTTGCATTTGCACTAATTATTTGCAATCATTTAGATTACAAAATTTCGAAGAAAAATCCATGAAAAGTTGTAAATATTGAATGATGGGAAAGGGGGTCTGGAACATTCCAGACATACTCCGGCCGCAAAAGGTTCCATGTCCAATAATCTTCTATTTCTTCAATAATCTGCCTCCGGTGGTTTCACGCTGGATCGGTTAGTTCGCTGCTGCTAGTGGCTAAGGTCTCGTGTAGAATTGTATGGTGCTTTGCTCCAAATATAAGACAGCGTTTTTTCGAGAAGCATGTGGCAACTGGACGGTTTGTATTTAATCAGCTAACGCACATCTTATTCTAGTTCACGATTTGCATACGTTCCTCGGAGGTAGAATATTCGGTACATTGTCCAGAAAATTGTTCACCTTTACAAAACGAGCAACTCAGTTTTTTTGCGTTGTTGTTTAGAGGTAATGCTTGATTCGGTGTCTTGATTTAATGCTGGGGTGTTGTTGATCCTTGTCCAGCTTCAAGAGCTCGAACTTCGCTGCGCAAGGCATCTCTCAAGTCCTGTAATGGCCACTGGTCCTGATCATGTTTTCGTGTGAGATTCTTGCGGAACTCTCCTGGCAGTTTATCCAAAAGAATGCACACAAGCAATTCTCTGTAAGTGTCGGACGCCTTGCCTAGATTTTCTAGACCTCTTACATTGGATTCCAGTAAGTCAAAGAAAGTCCAAAGGGACTTGTGTGTATTTTCATGTTTAGCTAGACCATAAAGTTTTTGCATATAGGCCATAGTAATCTTCGAGTTGCTTCCGTAACGATCCTCCAGCAATTTAACCAGCTCTGAATAGCTCGTTGGAAGGAATCAATCCTGCTACTGCGCTGGAAACATTCGGTTCCAGAAAAAAACTGTTCCATTCAGCCCCGGTCTCCCCTACCCCCCTTTTGTATTAACAATAAATCAGTGTGCAAAGAAGAACGAGACGGACTACACCAGTCATTGTCAAGTGTCATCGATTTATTCCTTCCTTTGGGGTATGTAACGGGCACCTGTAAAATCGTTACAATCTCAGACGTGATTCGTCGACGTGGGATATATGGCGAAAAAGGGGGAATCGTAATATCAATGAATCCAATAATAATCTGACCGATTGATCCACTAGAAACTAACGACCAAGAAATATCGAACACATGAATGTGATTCTGTAAAGAAGAAGTAATTGATGCAAATGTTACGTTCCACGTGGTGAGTCGTGCGTAGACCACATGTGGAAAGAAAGACTGGTTGTTGAGAGAACAATTAGAAAATCCCCGACCTATTATTCAGTAAACTGAAAACGACCTGGAGAATTCCCAATAATTCTCTTCAACAATAAAAAAACAGGAGGATTCAATATCCTGGTTACGGCACCAAAATGCCGGTAATAGAATGAGCCGACACTGGTTTTTGTTTGAGCCTTTGTATTTCGCGAGAGTGTTTTTGTGAGGCGAAGCTCTGAACTAGACTGGCCTAATGGCCGAACAAAGAGGGGTGATAAGACAATAAAGAAAAAGGGGTAAGGGTAAAGAGTGACGGACAAGACAAAGGGGCAAAGTCCAAAGAGCAACGTTGTATGAATATAATATTGAATGATTAGAAAGAGGTCTGGAACATTCCAGACAGCTTGTTACCAGAACTTCGGTTTGTATCTTTACAAACGACACACACCGACGTTGACATAGCCGTCGCTTTTGTCACTTGTGAAGTTCTGATCCGGAGGTTTTTCAAGAAATCGCGACAAAATCATTTGCATTTGTTTCAAAAATCTTACTGCCCCAAATGCTAGCAGAATGGTTTTCATGAACAAAATTTAAATCAATAACTAATGCAGTTTAATTACAAAATGAGAAGCTACCTGAAATTGGCGAACTGACAAGATATATTGAACCAAGAAACGATGAAGTTCCTTCGAGGCACCTTATCAACAATGGAAAATCACAACTGTGATGTGTTATCTCAACCCACTACTTGGATACCACAGCCTTCCACTAGTGCTCTTCCATTCAAACTACTATTTACAGCTGTTGTACTGAAGGAGATGACATATATAGGACCAACGGTAGTATGCTCAAGATAGTATGAATTATCTGATTAGTGTCTATCATAGAGCCTGTATGAAGCCGCCAAGAGTACGATTTGGGAAATCGTGGAAGTATAAGCCGTGTACTGACCTTATGAAGAAGCGAAAGGGCATGAGAAATATCGGCAGCAAAAACGCGGCACAACCTGTTGTACGAAACAAAATAAGCAAAGTTGGTAATCGCAAGCTTTCGAATCCAAGTTTTCTCACAAGTGCAAAATCTTAACTGTATACAAGCAACGAATAGTATGCAAAAGAATGAAATAAATATTGTTTAGTTTGTTTAGTTGAAATAAGTGGTCCTTCATGTCCGGCTGAAAAGCGTCGCAGAGTTTCCCATGTAATACATTCTAGTAATTGAACGAATCTTTTCAATTTCAATTTTATATCTGTTTTTTACTTGATTCTTACATTAATTAAATGAAATAATTGAACAGCAACCTCATTGCATCAGTTAAAAAAGACAAATGTCGGAGAAGAAGAAATGTGTGTCGATAACGTGCCAAAGTATGAAACCGGAAGACAACATAGCGCCCCTGTGGTAGAAAATGCATCACTAGCGTGTGTCCCCCCGCCTGTTGTAGGGTTACTCACAAGATTTACCCCAAGAAACTTTATACAACGGTTGGTTGTCTTCATTGCAATTGGAATGTATTATCTATGTTTGTCAGCGACACCAGCAAAAATTACCTGGCGGTTCACGTACCGGTTTTTTGGTGCGGTAGTAGGAAAAGGGCGATCTGTTGCCGGAATAATCTCATAAAATTTTAAGCGACTGCAGAAAAGAGCAATTTGGGTCTCTGTCTCCAGTGACTTGAAATACGACGCGGAACGTGATTTACGCGATATAGGAGCTGGCAACATTCAAGTATATTCCTTGAAAGAATTAACATATGAAGAAACATTTTCTGTTGCAAAGGGATCGATCAAGGAAGGCATAATGTTTCTTACCTATTCTACAATAATCGCCGAGTCAAAATATGATGAGTTAAAGACCCGTCTTGAACAATTACTGCAATGGTGTGGTAAAGAATTTGATGGTGTTATAATATTCGACGAATGCCATCAAGCGAAGAACATCCATCATGTCCAGTCCTCCTTCTAAGACTGGCTTAACTGTAGTCAGCTAGCAACAAGTCAGTGTAGTCAGCAACTTCAAAATCAGCTACCCAACGCTCGGATAGTTTATGCATTTGCAACGCCTGCAATTGAACCAAAAAAATATGGCGTACATGTTACGATTAGGGTTGTGGGGATTAGGAACTCCATTTAATGGTAAGAATTTACATTCTGATGAATTATTTTACCCGAATAATTTTCTACAATTTCTTACAGACGTCCAAGAATTTATCTTTGCGATTGAGAAGACGTGTTGCATTAATGGAGTTGTTGGACCTGGAAATGAAGCACAGAGGCTTATTTTGTGCCCGAAAACTTTCGCTGAAAGCCGTCACAGGTGATGTGAAAACTGAAAACGCACTTCAAGTTACCTTTCAACTGCACGAAGTTCCCTTTTACACTTCCGACATATCTCTCCACTTTAGTTTTAATTAGGGCCGAGTCCAACAATCGTGTTTCAGTTTGGAATGAATCTTGGGCCGCACACCAAAGACATTTCAAACATTTATTTACTTCCAGTAAATCGAAAGAAGCAGTGAAATTATCGAACAAGGCTATTGATGGTGGAAAATGTGTTGTTATTTGCCTGCAAACTACTGAAGAGATCCTCAATTTATCGATCACCTTGAGGACAATTCATTGTTTTCTTCCGCGAAAAGGGTTTCAGAAGGCCTTGTTGGCAAATTTTTTGCTGCTCCTAAAACAGGTAACCATAGATAACTTCTTTTAAGTGTACAGTTTGTAAACATTTTATAGGATCTTTCATTTTCAGTAAAAAGTAAAAAATTTACTTTAAAACTGGAATGAATTCAAAAAGCGCTTACTAAACTAGTTGAAGAATTTGGAGAACAACTACCTCCTAACCCTCTTGATCTCTTAATTAGCTTTCTAGGTGGACCTGAAAAAGTCGCGGAAATTACGGGAAGAAAGAAACCGGGGCCGTTCTTAATGACGGTAGAGAGGTAACAAAGAACTGGTTTAATTCGGAAATCAAGTTCATTTTCTTACGTTTTATATATGTTAGTTCAATTACGAGTTTCGCTGTGAATTGGATGTTCTACTTCTAGCGTTTTATGTCGGGGGAGAAAAAGATAGCTGTGATTTCAGACAATTCTAGCAACGGTTTCTCGTTCCAGGGGTTCGTTAAGTGACAACGCATATCGTGCTCTTTTTGCGAGATTGATTTGTTGCAAAATTTACGAAAATCATTAAAATGCAACTCAACTCGGATTTCAGACATTATATTGAAGTCTTATTTGATGTGGTTGATTTATTCAATACAAAAATGCTCGAAGAGATTATTTTTTTTTTAACCAAGTTTTTGCCTTTTTTCAGTTAATTGGCGATGAAGATGGTGACGCCGATGTGGTTCGAGAATTTCTTGCAAGGCGTAACTATGTTTTGGATGAATTTTTACAACACCAAAGATGAGCTTGACAACTAATAAATGCCAACCGAGAAGTTTTCTTTACTACACACGTTGGTACGTGGTTTCAACGGTACACTGAAGTTCAGTTTAAAAATGATTTTAGACTTTAAAAATTGGTTTTTTTTCAGGTTGGTTGAAACACAGTAATCTACTCACATTGTCAAATGTTTTTTATCATATAGCATTCCCATACAGAACATAAACCGATTTTAGACGTCTAATTCAAGTTTTTCAAGACTGGTCAATGCCACTTTAATTCATCTTGAAAGGAAGCATCTCCGTCTTTAAGATGAGTTCTAACGGTCTTAATGTCCGTATATTTCTGATCCAAAGGTAAAGAATAGAGCAAACCAACAACGCGTACCCTAGCTCTGGCAACGCAGCTTTTTCATCGTTTTTCATTATTATTTCATTTTCAGGGGGTACTTTAGTCTTCCCAATTGTATAACCTAATCTTAGCTATAATTTAATTTAATTTTTAAATCATACGTTTTACTTTTTATTCGATTTTAATTTTTCACGTCGGCCATATTAGGTTCATTGTGGTTACAATTTTGCTGCAAATTTGGACACGAGCTGCGTTGCCATGGCTGGGGTACGCGTTGTTGGTTTGCTCTATATATCTATATTGACAAAAGAACGTCCCTAGAGTCGAACACTGGACCTTCATGTTGACTCGCTAGCTTGCTAACCACTACGCTATCAAATTCGTTATGTACATTAGAAATTATATATACACATTATATCAAACGGACTTTAACTTTTTTTCTTAAGTTACAGTAAATGATAATTCTAAAAAAAACCTTATAGAGACAAATTTTAAACTCTTTTAAGATTACATAAAGAGTTCTTATATCCGCTTTATATTGATGTATTAAGACCGATATAATCGTCAACAAAAATCGATTAATATCAAGCTATAAATGGTTTTATTTGTAATATCTTGTTGGCATCTTGAATAGATAACTTAAAGTCGTCTAAATTTGATCTCGTCTAGGAGGTCTTGGAATGATTAACTATAACGATGTAGATATATAAAAAAATATGATGTAGATAATAAAGAACTAGATAGCGTAGTGGTTAGCAAGCTAGCGAGTCAATATGAAGGTCTGGTGTTCGACTCTAGGGACGGTCTTTTGTCAATATAGATATATTCTTTACCTTTGGATCAGAAATATACGGACATAAAGACCGTTAGAACTCATCTTAAAGACGGAGATGCTTCCTTTCAAGATGAATTAATGTGGCATTGACCAGTCTTGGAATGACGGGTAAAAGCCTTGTTCAAGACAAAATATTCTGTCTGGGTTGCGTTTTCAGAATCTTATGAATACAGTTAGTCCAGTAATAAGAAGAAGCAATGCACTGGAATTTTGGTCACCGACAAAATGTTGATGACACTTGGTGTCTCGCAAACAGAGAATCGTTTAGAGTACTATCCCGCCGTTTTGGTCTTGTAGGCAAATTTCTGCAATAGCCAATGTCTTCATTTGGTGGCCGACAAGGGAAAACCGAGAACGGGAAACCATAGACATATTTTTAGTAGTTCCCCATATAGAACATAAACCGATTTTAGACGTTTAATTCGAGTTTTTCAAGACTGGTCAATACCACTTTAATTCATCTTGAAAAGAAGCATCTCCGACTTAAAGATTAGTTCTAATGGTCTTAATGTCCGTATATTTCTGATCCAAAATACGTCTATTTTCCAAAGGTAAAGAAACTTGAAAGATTACTTTTAGACTTGTTTTATTCATTTTCAGGCCGAAAATATATCCACGTTTATAAAAGACCATATGTAGAGTCGTACACTGGATCATTACGTTAACTCGCTAGCTCGCTAACTACTACGCTATCTAATTAGTAATATACTTTACAAATTATACAGAAAGATTATATCAAACGGACTTAAACTTTTTTCCTTAAGTTACAGTAAATGATAAATCTTTATAAAATCCTGATAGAGACAAATTTTTAACTCTTTTAAGATTACTTAAAGAGTTCTTATACCCGCTTTATATTGATGTACTAATACCGATATAATCGTCAACAAAAATCGATTAATATCAAGCTATAAATGGTTTTATTTGTAATATCTTGTTGGCATCTTGAATGGATAACTTAAAGTCATCTAAATTTGATCTCGTCTAGGAGGTCTTGGAATGACGGGTAAAAGCCTTGTTCAAGACAAAATTTTCTATCGGGGTGAAGTCTCTAACGTCTTTTAAAACCTTTTAAAATTATTTATGATAGCCTACCCTACAACGCTGTCTCTACATTAGAATAACTTTCGTTGGCATCAGCCATTTTTCTATCGTTACGTTCAACTAACAATTATTATACACACTCGCAAGTCACAAGTCATTTTCGTCCGCGGTGCAGTAATTAATCATGATCATTTGAACAAAAAAATTCATCAATATGCAGCTCTAGCGTAAATTGCCCAAGGGTCTACAAAAACGCGCCGACCCGCTGTTAGACAATGATAATGTCAACCCGTGGGTAGGCCTACTGCGGGTTTAGTCATCTGCAGATTCAAAATACGCTTGGTGGTTTCGCCGTCAGGTGAGAGCATTTTCCAAACCGTAACATGACCCACACAAGCAGGTAGGAGCACTAATCCCAGCCATGCCAAAAAATATAAGAAGATAATTGACAGTTCTTTTTCTGCTTGTTACGCAAAAGAAGTACCGTACAGAGAAATAAACAACCCGGACGAAAAGGTATGATAACCACCACACCATTTTGTAGTGAAACCTAATAAGCCGGACAAATTAAGGATAGTATTCGATGGTTCCGCGAGATACAAAGGTGTATGTTTAAACTTTGAATGATGTTCTACTACGAGATCCTATGCTGATGTCTAATCTAGTCAGAGTACTCCCTAGTGTTATTTCACAATTTTATAGCCGAAATAAACAAATCCAAAAAGCGACCCACTCTAGTACTTGGCTTGCGTGGCAATACCGGTTTTTCTTTGGTTTTTTAAACCAGGGCATAGGGAAAAACTGGTTCTGCATACTGGTTCTACATCACTTGCTTGCGTGTAGAACAACGTTTTTTAAAACCGGCATTTTGAACCACTTTGCAACGCAGGCTTATAACTCTTTTCCGGGCTCTTAATTCCCTTTCACAAATGTTGGTGTTGACTTCTTTAGCCCGATGCACGTGGTCATGGGTGAAGGAGAGAGTAAAAGTATGGGTGTTTATTCGTCTGCTTCGTTACCAGGGCCGTTTTTCTTGAAATTGCGCACAAATTAGAGACCCTTCATCGAGGCTTTCTGGCGTTTTATCGCCATCGGAGGTACACCAGCAGTTGTGTGGAAGTGCAACACCAGCAGTGGATGGACAACTTGACACGAAACGCCTCAAAATGCCCAAAGGAAGTTGAATGTGACTGCAACCTGGATCATAAGAAAGTAGCAGAGGAAATGGCAAGACGGCGATTGGCGGGGCGTTTTTCTCCCCCCCCCCTCGTCTCCACACTTTTGAGGTGGATGGGAAAGGATAGTACAATCAAGCAAGAGGGCTCTGCGAACAGTATTACAAGATAGAGCAGTATGTGACGAGGTCCTGTTGACTGCCTTGCTCGTCGATCCTGAACGGGAGGCTGCTGAGCAAGATCAGCACGGACGTGG
This sequence comes from Daphnia galeata, assembly GCA_030770115.1. Taxonomy (NCBI): domain Eukaryota; kingdom Metazoa; phylum Arthropoda; class Branchiopoda; order Diplostraca; family Daphniidae; genus Daphnia; species Daphnia galeata. The sequence goes on from CM061122.1 coordinate 5,604,877, forward strand.
ACGAGCTCGAACCACTAACTGCCAAACCATTTTTTGCTGCTACGCATCCACATATCCACATATGCCTCCCGATGAAGAAAACGGGTTTACTGGTCATTCGAGGAGACGGTGGAAACTGGCGCAATTTATAGTCAACCAATTTTGGAATAGATGGATGACTGAATGCACCCCGAACGTAATCGAAGGAAAGAAATGGTTCAAAGACACTCGACAGTTGCAAGTAGGCGATCACGAACTCGAATGAAAATGACCGTTGAGGCGACTGGGTTTCCGGAGTAGTAACTAAAACGAATGTAGGAAACGGACAAATTGTTCGTTCCGCCGTTGTTATCACAAAACATGGTACCTACATTCGCCCCGCTAATAAATTATGTGTTCTATTGAAAAATCCAGGTACCTTGTAGACTTATGTCGCAGCCAAGGCCCGGGATGGCGAGTATTTGGTGAACCGAATCATCACCAAGAGATAACCAGGCAGCCAAAGAAAGGATATGGCAACACGGGTGTCAGTGGCAGCGGAGAGCGAGAAAAAGGAAGGCGAGAAAGGCGGCTGTTTTTGGCTCTCTGTGTGTTTTCCGGCTAGTATTGGTTTTAGCGTGAGATCATTAATGCATGGTTTTTTCTCTACTGCCCACCTGTCTATGTCTATATTGATTTCAATGTGTCACATTGCTTTTTATACATTTAATATTTGAGATGGAATTTTTGTTTACAAAGAGTATTTACATTTCCCTTAAATTAATTAACTGTGAGTTTTTAATTATCTGAACAATTTTCGAATTTTCCCTAATTTATTCACTTCCCGAGTTTCTAAAATCAGACACTACAAAAGAGTTAATATACGGTTTACAAAAAGTTACAAGTTTGTTTACGGTATGATGATTTTTGGCAATTGTTTAAAGCGAAAAACCAAAATTTTAGCTGGTGAATCAACGAGATCATTGCCACGGGAAAAGTGAACAAAGGAAAAGGAGGAAAAAGGGGAAAAGAACAAAAATGAATTGTAATTTTGCTTTAAAAAATTGCCCAAAATTAGCATTTCGTTTAAAAAGTTAGAAACTTTACCCAAAGCCTTTACCCAAGCAAGGTGAGTGGGATCAAAACTTCAATCTGGAACATTATCTTCTAGATTATTATTATTTTTTCATAAATTCTGAATTTGATTTCAAATAAAATTGAAATGATATTATACAAAGTCGAATTCATCGTCTATAATTATATACGGGCCTATTTTTTATGATTGGAGCCTACTGCTTTGCCGAACTAGGTTGTATGTTATATGGAATGAACTTAGGTTGTTGTTGTATGTCGCATCCGTGTGATTCAGACGCTCCGCCAAGCCGTTGGCTTCTGGGTGGTATGCAGTGGTGGTCTGGTGGTTGGTCTCCATGGCTTTAAGTACCTATTGCATCATCTTCGCCGTGAAACACTTCCCTTGATCAGTAGAAATCTGCCACCTGCTGGGCACCTGCGAGGGGTCTGAATCACATACTTGCAGACATGCTTTCTGGTGACGTTGGGTTTTATGGTCTAGAGCGTCAACGTTTTGATGAGAGGATGATGCTTGCTTATAAACGTACAATACAAAACTATATGTATGTCAGCCGAGACCACACCGACTGGGAACCAAGTTTTGCCAACCTCAGACGCAGTTTCTTGTCCACCTCCCTAGCGACCGCAGGGGTCTGGCCTCCAGCTCTCTCGGCCATCCCAGCCTGCCCACCTCTCTGGCGGGCTATGAGGACTTATATAACTTCCACCAGTGACTCAGTTGCCGTTCGTGGTCTTAACTCTTATTTCGTGTTTTACTTTTTACATCTCAAATTTGTGGCAATTTCATGACTTGTTTTTTAAATTTTGCTGCACAGTATTTTTCTGTATTGTTCTTTAGTAATCAATTCCGCCTAAGGTCAGTACATTCGGGTGTGACTCCCTTGTGAGTGGGACCAGTTTTAATATTAAAAAAAAAAAAAAAAAAACACCGACTGGGAAGTAACACTACCATTTGTACGGTACGGTACGGTTGTATGCACAATATTCCTCAAGGAGGTTTTGGTGCTAGAAGAAGAAACCATCAACAACCATCACTCCCACTGTATCAGTCGTGGAATGAGAGGAAATTGTCACACGATAGACGAATGCAGAAATTTTGAACGTATGGGTCAGATTGAAGATTTGATCCCATGCCCATGCCCAGAACACTTATATATTGTTCGATACCCGCCTTCTTCTGTAATAAAACCGATAAAACTGCTTCTACGCCATTTTCCCAGGCATCTGGATGGATTTTGAACTCGGCGTATGGGTCTAGGTAGACTAGCGTGGCCGCATTCGATGGGAGCTCTTTCAGTTTCTAAGCCCGAAGCTTGTTTGGTGGGCTGCGGTCCAGATGAAAAGGGTTCTCTTTTTAGTCAAATCAAATACTGTAGCGGCTTGGCGATTTCTGCAAATCCTGGCATGTGTCATCTGTCATACGAGAACAATCCTAAGTAACCTTTGATGAGCTTTACTTTCTCCGATCTCTTGGCTATAGGTGGCGGGGCCACGGTGTCTTTTCTGGGGCTGGGAGTTAGCGCTGAAAACTACTAATTTAAAGCAATAGTACTCCGGATTCAATCCCCGCGTCCGGGTGGATGAATTATGAAGAGTGATTACGAAAGAAGAACTACTTTTTCGTTAAAATAAAAGGCAAACTAGATTAGAAATCCCATTTACCAGTTTTCTTGTGTCGTTTACTGCAGTTTACCCAAAATGTTGTGTTTTTTTACTAGAAAGGTGTTGAAATAAATGGCAAGTGTTGTTTAAGTTTTTTTTAAAGCATCGGCATGCATTTTAACACTTTATTACTACTTATTAGTGTTTTTTAGCAACAAACTACAAGGCCTTACCTGGGAAATAGTTTCAGTCAAGCCAAGTCTGCGGCAAGTTTCGGCTATCCCCCGCCATGGTGCGCACTAGTCAACTGGCCGCACGACTTTTGGCTCTACGTACACGAACCAAATGGAAAAAGGTCTATAGACCTGTTTCCAATTGCTTGGTATCTGCACTAGCCAAAAGTCGTGCGACTAGTCGACTAGTGCGCACCATGGCGGGGGATAGCCGAAACTTGCAGCAGACTTGGCTTGATTTTTAGGGTAACCTTGTTGTTTACATGTCTTCTAATGCAGTTTGGCCCAAAAAAACACTGAAAAAGTGTTAAAATGCATGCCAACACTTAAAAAAAACTTAACCAACACTTAAAAAAAACTTAAGCAACACTTGGCATGCATTTTAACACTTTTTCAGTGTTTTTTTGGGCCAAACTGCATTAGAAGACATGTAAACAACAAGGTTACCCTAAAAATCAAGCCAAGTCTGCTGCAAGTTTCGGCTATCCCCCGCCATGGTGCGCACTAGTCGACTAGTCGCACGACTTTTGGCTAGTGCAGATACCAAGCAATTGGAAACAGGTCTCTATTGCGGACAATTGCTACGCATTCATAAGTCAAATTGTCATCTGTTGTTTTCTCAAGCCTATTAGTACTTCTCGTCTCGCATGTAAGATTTCTTTTCCCCACCAAATAGTCTACACCTCCTCTGTACTAGTCAATAGTCATGTTCCTTGTTTCTCGTCGTGATACTCTTTATAATAAACGCGTTTTGGCAAAATGCTCTTTTCAGAGGTCTTGCCTCATGCTATATTTAAAAAAAAAAATTAAATGGTTGAAATCCTTTTGTATTATCGCAGGACTAGGTTTGATCAAATAAAGAATTGGAATAATTGAACAATAGTTGGGAAATTAACTAACAAATCCTTAATATAATAAGACAAAACAACCCTTTCATTGCGTCTTCCTACTTGTTCTTTTATAGAATTTTTCCCATTTATCATTTCGCATCATAACAAGAAAATTATAATCACCAAGAAAACATAAAATATGAAATAAACACTTCAAGAAGCTCCATGTGAAATGAAATCTCATTAGGCTTTCGGCCGATAACATGGTGGCATTTGAAAAGACGAGATGACAAAAGTATTTTCTTGAAGAGCCAGGCACACAAGTGAAACATACCAAATATGAATTAGTATCGTCACTAATTTGTTGTATAGTTCGCTTTGGCATGAAGAGCTCATAGATCATTAAAATGGTCAGAACTTACAACTAAAATAATAGTTCAATGTTAAAAAGACTTCAGTTGTTGAACGAACGCCATGCCAAAGGCGACAACAAGGGTCCATTGGAACCAACTGCTTGTTACAGTACTCGAGGAAGACCAGCCACATTCCAAATCCGTTTTCAGTACTGTCATTAGAGGTTTGTCACCTTTGTTGCGGCAACTTGCTGAACGGAGATCTCTCATAACGGTTTGATAGTTACTGCATCGATCTTTACACATAAGTTGACGCCATTTGCGCATCCAAAACTCCACCCACCTGAAAATAATACACTCTTAAAGTGGATCTCGTGAATAGCTTTAGCAAAGATGATCATGAATCAAATAACAATGCATTTCAGGAGACCTTATTTTTTACGTCTAAACGTATGCGTATACAGTAATTGTCATTTGTCAATAAAATTCTAATGAGCAATTTTATTTTGAAAATAGGCCTATCATAATATTCCGTCTTGCACTTTTTGAATGTATATTTTTTTATCAGTGGAAATATTATTGATGAATATTAGGTAAAATAAACTAAATGATGAAAGAATGTAAAAAGAAAATCAAACTTACCCAACGCTGCAGTCACAATTCCAAGGGTTGTCCGCTAAATGCAGTTGCGTGAGGAAGACTGTGCCGCTTGTCCCGGGATGAATGGTAGTTGACGGCTCTGCCACTGATGATAATTTATTATTTCGTAGTTCAAGTTGAAGCCAACGAACATTGCCAAGATTTTGGAAAAGTGTCCTACTCAATTCCGTTACGCTGTTATCTCGCAATGTAAGAGTCAATGATTTGCCTTGAATATCCTTTATCATGGAAGATAAGAGAAGTGAGACAAAAAATTCGTCAACGAAGTATAATTTATGGAATTATTGTTCCGTTAGTCACCTTAAGAGCGTTGGCACCAATGGTTTTTAATTTATTACCGCTGATGGTGATGTTTCCTATTTTGAAGGGTAACTTGCCTCTTAACTGATTATCGAATGTTCCAGTTTCCACCTATGACACAATTTACATATGTAGATAAAGCTTTAAGCACACGAAGATCATTCGTAAGAACGTTTTTATTCGCATTTACATCGATTTCAAGATGCTTGATGGCATGATTGTAATCTAGCAGTTTGGGAATGTCCATTCCCTTAACCCTCTCGTAAGTCCCAATTGCCAAATGCCGAAGATTGGTCATCTGGAAAAGGCTTCCCTCCTTTCCAAGAGAATTTTAAATGATATAAGCATGATTTAGAATTGGAGTAGGCATAAGGAACATTTTTATACCTCGAATGTATGTAGCGGGAGATGTTTAATGTTTAAATATTCCAGACTTTTCATGCTGGCTAGTGTTCCATTTGCTAGAACTGTTAAATTGTTACCATTCAAATAGAGTGATCTTAGTTTTGAAGCCGTTGACCATGGCGATTCTGGTAGTACTGTGAGTTGGCAATAGCTTATGTCAAATTCTTTTAGATTGGCGTATCGAGTGAAGAAATCTGATGGCAAATTCTCCACCCTTAAATATCAACAGTATATTGAAAACAGTATAGGCTCAGTATATGAAAGAGAAAATTTTAGAAAATAAACATCGCTGTCATTTGATTTTTTACTTACGTATTGTAAGAAATGTTAAGTGACAACAACTCCGGCAGATGGAAATCACCTAGATTAACACTTCCTATATCGGCCAAGTTAAGGTGAACCAATGATTGAAGGAGGTTATCAAATATATGATCAGCAACTGTTTGGATGGGATTGCTGCTTAAATCCAGATAAGACAATCGGTTCAATGAAGAAAATGTTTTCTCGCTCAGAGTTGATATTGCGTTGTTAGAGAGATCCAAATACACTAGATCAGTTAACTTCTTCAACTACATTTTAAAAAATTTGCAAAATTAGCAAATTATGAAAAAATATTTTGGGCCCGGTAGGGCTCTTACTGGTATAGGTTTCATGCGTAATACAGAACTGTACGTGCGATGAAGAAACGTAGGATTACTATATTATTACATACTTACACATTATTACCTACTTACACAAAATCAAACCCGATCAAACCGCACGAAACCTAACCCTACCTTAGCCCTACCAGACCGTTGAAAACAGCCACTTTTTCTTTCCCATAAATTCATTTCTACATCAGGATTTAGAAATGGAGTTACCTACCTGATCTGGGGTGATTGAAGTTATTTCGTTGTGAGAAGCATCAAGGTGTCGGAGAGTGGTGGCGATTCGACTGAGACATCCGTCGGGGATTTTGCTAATTTGATTATGTGATACATCGAGGATTTCCAGCTGGGTATCTTTAAACAATGTGTCGGGCAAAAATCGCAGCCGATTATGTGAAATGTTGATAACGCGAAGAGTCGAAGAACGGCTCAGCATATCTTGATATATTTCACTAATATCATTGTGGTCAAGCAAAAGTACTTGGAGACTCTTTGCATTAGCAAAGGCATCTGAATCAACCTGAAGCCAAAAATATTTACCATTAAATTTATGTTAGCTCTGAGTACCGTCATTTTTTTCGTACCAGTTGAATATTGTTGTCTGATATATCCAGCCAAAGTAAATGCTGCATGTCACTATATACCTACATAAAACAAGCATAACATAACTTTAAAAAACAGTTTACAGTGCGAAGGGGAAAGAATGCCATTACGTCTCTAGAAATATTTCGGAGTTGATTGTGCTGCAGGACTAAATGAGTCAATGAGCTGCGGATAGGCTCAAAGTAATTTCGGGAAATGAAGGATATGTTATTATAACCCAAATCCAGGGAGCGGATGCTAGAATACGACGACCATCCTGTCCGGTTCGAAGACAACTGTTGAATAAGGTTGTGACTGACATCTAGCTTTATAGCAGACAGCGTGCCAACCTGATCCAGCCAGTCAAACGATAACTTTTCCAAGTTATTATGACCAAGATTAAGAGTTTCCAGCTTAGGTAAATTGTGAAAAGCTTCTGGTTCGATATTATTAATCATATTTCCTTCGAGTGAAATGTACTCAAGGCTTTCGATATTTTGGAATGCTCCCTTGGCAATACGGTTGATCTTATTTTCTTCGAGATTCAAAATTTTCAAATGCGGCAAGTCAGAAAATGTTTGCGCTTCAATAGCGTTAATGAAATTAAAGTTCAAGGACACATTAACTAGGTTTGGTGTATGATCATTATTAAACATGTGTTGCGGTATTTTCTCTATCGAGTTATCTTGCAGGTTGATGGAACGAATTTCTTTCATGGAATGAAAAAAGTCGTCTGGTAAATTAGTAATCCGATTATTACTAAGATCAATTGATTGAAGAGAAATAAGTTTCTTGAACGGATCTGATGGCAAAGTTCCAACTCCAATGCCGTTTGTCAAATAGAGATGAGTGAGCGATGTTCCCACATCCGTAAAAGCATCCGTTTCTATCTGAGAAATGCGATTATCGGACAGATCTAAACTCTTGAGGCCTGGTACGTATCGGAAAGAATTTGAAGAAATAGTCTTAAGTTTGTTTTTCGACAAGCTTAAATGTTCTAAGGCAGCACCGAAGCCTTCAAAGTCACCCATGGAGACGCGGTCACTCAACGAGCTCAAACCCAACGACCGTAAATTGCGAATGTCGTTCATTTGCTTGACGGGTATCTGACCCATTTTTTCTCCGACTAGATTTATTGTTTGCAATGTGTAGCGAAATCCACTAAGAACTGCTTCAGCTTTAAAAGTGAGTGGATTGTCATTCAATATAAGTGCTTTCAAAAAATCAAATTTGTCGAGTAAATTTTCGGGCAGTGTGCTCAAGTTGTTGTAACTTAGATCCAGACGTTGCAGTGAAGATTCTAAACCACGGAAAGATTTCATATCTACACTGTAAACAGAGCAGTCACTAAGGCTCAAGTCTCTAATTTTTGCATCTTTGAAAGCATCTTCTGCGATTTCTCTTATTAAATTGCCATTAAGCGATGTCTTGTTAATGAGATTGAAATTTTGAAATGCAAATGGAGGTAAGTTTCCGATCATGTTATTGTCAAGAATAAGCGTATCGATGGAGATACGACCTTGAAAGAAGACATCAAACGTGGTACTGATGCGATTATTTGCAAGATTGATGGTATTGAGCGATCTCATCTGTGCCAAACTGGTGAAAGGAATATGCTCGAGTGCATTGTCGGCTAGAATGAGATGAGAGAGCTTCAAGGAGCCAGTACCAGTGAGTGGAACAACGCTGAGAATACTATTTCCTCGTAAGTCAAGACGCTCCAGCCGTTGAAAGCCAATGAAAGACTCTAGCTGCAGCGTAACCAGATAATTATCGGCGAGTGACAAATGTTGGAGAGAGTCTTCCACACCAGAAAAATCTTCGCGATTAATTTCAACGATTAAATTTCCTCCAAGATCTAGTACTTTCAATTTCTCCAAGTTCTGCAAGGCCTTTTGTGGCACGCGTTGCAAGCGGTTGAATGGTAGGTACAGTTCTCCAAGTGAACGTTCTAGACCAGCAAAAGCCATCTCCGGAACACTGTACAAGTGATTATTGCGAATATCTATCCGCCACAAACCTGAAATCAAAGAAAATTTATTTGTCTTACTGCTTCATATTTCAATTAAATGTATTTGCTCATAATTTAGTAAGTTGATTTATTTTATGTTGCTATTGATAGTTGATACTGTACCATCGAACATATTTGTAGGTAATGGTTATTACGTATATCAATCATGTATCAATTAGATACCATCAATTGTAATTATTAAATAGATGTGTCTAAACTTAATGCGGTGAACCATAACAGTGAAAATCAATGCTTTCTTCTGTCATTTAGTTTCTTGTAAAGAATTGTCACATTTTAAATGGAGTACATAAATTGTATACCTCGTTATTATTACTATAAGCTATTTATGCATTCTTTGTTTTACGCTTAATGCGTAAATATATTAATGCAATCACGTATTAAACGAAAAAAAAGTCATACACCCATACCTGTTCGGTGGAATGCATTTTCTTCCACTCTGCGAAGCCCGTTGCGTCTGAGATTTAGGGCAAAAGCTTTGGTGTCGTTGATTCCTACCGGTACATTGGCCAAAGGAATATCCTCACAATAAATCAATCCTACTTCAGGTCCTCCTCTCGAACATCGACACAGCAAGTTGAACGGACAAGGCTGCAGATTCTTCGTTTCATCTTCTAAGATGCCGGTGGTAGCCCCCACGAAGACGGCACAGGTGATCAGTACAGAAACAATTGCCATGATGGAATGACGAGTGTTGGTCAGTTCTCGGTAGTAGCCTCGTCTGGGGAGCATCGCTTTCTATGTAGAACAGAATGAATAACTGAGACTGCTGTTGCTTGGTACGTAAACTTCTTCTATGGCCAGGTGCGTCCCTTCCTCGCTCGGACACCCAATTCGCCTCTCTTTCATTAGACTTTTTCAAGCTTATTATCTACATCTAAAAGGATTAAATTGACCAAGGCTGTCTCCCTGCGTTATGGCTTCTCCAGTGGGGTAGTCAGCGCTTCTTTAAAGGTTGGGCCAATGGAATAGAACAACTTTGTTTGGAGGAAGACCATCAAATGAGTGTAGTAGCGGGCCTTCTAACTTTCCAACCTCCTATTTTGTCCACATCAAACCCTCTAAAACAATTCAATGCATAAAACTCATAGTGTACGGTATCAACCAACGATCATAGTTGTATAAATGTTGTTCATTGATTCGGAGTCTTTCCCTTGCAGTACTCGGTTATTAACGAAGAAAAAAATATGCGATAAAAGTTTAGATTTAGTGGGCCTAATTTTAGTGGGCAGGTTCCAATAATGTCGATTGAGTTAATTTAACATCTTTAAAATAATTCTAAAGTTGTTCAAAATTAATAGTTCGTCCAGATGAATAGATATGTTAGTTTTAAAAAGAATGTAATCATAGTAGCTTGTTTTGATTGTTACTAGGTTGTCGCCTTATAAATTTGTTGAGGGTTAAATCTATTGTCAGATACATCACTCACCGTTAAACAAACGTGCTTCCGTTGGCCACAAGATAAAGAAAACTCAACTTGGAATAATGTTTGAGCAGGCTTTAGGACACTTTCAACTGACGAATACTGGGGAATTGTGCAACGTTGATGTTAAGCAAAAAGAAGAGATAACGCTCCTCTGAACTCCTAACTAGTATTGAACTTGAAGGTTTATATACTGTTCGTAAAAGTGAGGAGACCGTGACTTAAGTAGGTTCCGCTGCTCATGCTTTGTCGGCTTCTTCGGTGCAGACAAAAATCCCTCTCTATACTTGAAAGGAGTGGGCTATAGAGGGCGCGAATAAACATGAGCCTGTAAACACTTTCTTGCAAACTCGAGCAGTCAATATGGACTATACACATTGCTGAAGTTGAAAAGACAGTCAGAGAGAGCTGCAATGCTGCATAATGGGATTAAGTGATTTGGGGGTGTTACCTATCGTCGTATGATTTGCAGGGACTGATAACATGCGCCGCTAATAATCATGGCATTGACCTTGCAAATGAGTGCGCATTGTATACACTAGAGAGTAATGATTGCCAACAGAAAGGAAGGGTGCGGTCGTGTACCTATATTGTGAGAGAGAGATCAGAAGATGACGAGAGAAGGGGGGAAATTGGATGCTGATTGTGCACAACTCCGGCACTCTACTTCAGTCATGATTGGTGGTACTCTACTTTCAATGTTGTTCCATTATTTGGTGCTTTAATCCTCCCCTTCTCTGATGCGGTGCGGATTCAAGAAGGGAATTACAAATAGAGTATAGACGATACAGACACGTGAAACATCACCGATGAGTGACTATACATTATCAAGGAACCAGCGATAAATTGAGCTAACTTTTGTAGTAGTGCAGCAACAGCATCATGTTGTCAACGGTCTTTAATCAACATGCTCTCCTATATCATCTCGGCAATTTAGTACACAATCGCAGCTTATTGCTCTAAGTGTGGTGCAATGACAACGCGAATGCCGACAGTAACAATGAAGAGAGAGAGAAGCAGTGACCAGCAATAACTAACCGGAGTGAGATCGCGTGAGATTCTATAAGACGAAATAGGCAAGTTTCGTTCTATTCGTTATAGAAACGAACTCAACTCGTTTTAGCTTTCACTGTAAATCTTGAGATTCTTTTAAAAGTTGAAACTCATAGTTATACTAAGAGTTCACCCTTCAGAGAACAATATCATTTTAACAGAAGGCCAGTGGATCACAGACGCTTAACAAATAAAACAACGACAAATTGTGTTGTTTTGTTTGCTATTTTTATTTTAAATTCACGAGGAGAAAACAAAACTTTTACATGCCTTTGGGTAGTGTATGGTTTTGGGGTCACGTCTTGTCTAAGAGGTTTGCAAGTGAGGTCCTCCATGTTGATGTTCCAAACCGTACTGTGGCAGGAGAACTATTATAATTCAATGGGATCGACGCCAGTGTGCAGCTAGAATTTTGCTTGACAAGGCAAATGCCCACAGCAAAGGACAACTTAAAGACTTCATTATAGTTCACAATGACGAGACACGGCACTATGTGTGCCTTTGTTATGGGTTTTTCCCTCCAATGTCCAAGGGAGACCGAGCGGCAACACCGGACGGCCTCTTCAGCACGCGTCGTCCTCCACTAACGACCTGACAAAACGCTTCACTGGACACCACTCGCTGGTCTTCTTCTTCCTATACTCCTCGACTTTCTTGTAAAGCTTGAGCTTAAGTTTTATGGGGCACGAAATATAACTCAAATAACTTACCATAAGAGATGCGAACTAAATAATGCATTACTCGAGGACGAATCATTCAAGGGTCATCATCAGTCATGAAATCACGATATTCAACATTAATATCAAGCGCGCGGGAAAACACAAAGAAAACCAAGTACACCAGTACAGTGCATCAAGCCGAAAAATTTGTCATCGCAATTTCAAATCGCATTTAAAAGCTCCATTAGTGTTGCATGTTTATAAAATCTAAATTAAAACAGTAACGAGTAAATAGGAACTACGGAATCGCAAAAATGTTTCAAGTTGATTTGGCGGTAAATCTACTTACTTTTTGGTCTTGTTCATATTTGAATTTTGTCGGAAATGTCTCAAACTTTGGCATAAAGCGTAACTCAATGGAAGCAATGACATTTTCTCTGTTGCTGACTTTCTGTTAACAATAGCTATTTTAATACTCTAGCGTGTTGCTACATCTCTCGAGGGGATGTTGTTTTCAAATTCGTTCTTTCAGGTTAGCCGCATTTTAAAGTCATTTCTTAAGTAAGCAAATTATCCTAGACCGTCAATTTACAACTGTGTAGCAATTGGATTTTTGTATCGAGAGAATTTCTCGGTCTCATGTTGAAATAAACGTCGATGAGTAGACTCAGCTAGTCTAGCTAGTCTATTGGCTATATTCAAATATATATTGCACAATGCACACGAATGCACAGCCTGAATCTCATCGGACTATATAAAAAAGCAAATTGACAATTCCGGGACAATTCCTGCTGTAGAGTGATCTAATTTCCATTGTGAACACTTCATTTCGATTGTATAGATTTGGTAGGAGGGAGTTGAAGGATAGATATCGGAACAAAGAAGAGCGAAGCATATAGAATCAATAAAAGAAATCTTATTTTGCCATTTGAATTTCATTATACTACTTGCAGTATCGTCAACAATATCTCGAATCATACACCAAACACCGTTCTCAGACTGTTCTTGGTGGCTGCAAGATAATATATTTTCAAATTATTTGCCCCCAAGTCTCCACTGCTCGCATTGCTTCGGCGCAAATGTGGTAGCTGGAAACCCCCGGAACAATTCAGTTATCCTCTGCGACCAATCAGCTTCCTTTGCTGCATCTAACTGAGTTGAGAGACTGCTCAGCATCTTTTGGCTTGCTTCCTCCCATCCATGCCCGACTGTCAACTCACCGCCACATCCTATAAGCATACGTGTAAATAGATGTGAATATCTAGTCAATCAAACAATCTTTCAGTCAGACTCACACTTGCACTCGTCTAGCTAACTTTCACTTTATTTGGCTCAACGGCGCAAATAACGGATAAACAAACAGTGAAAACGTATTGTAGATTCGATGTCCAACGATTGCATTCAAACTAAAGCAGCAAGTAATTGAAAGGCTGGGATAATCGCAAATTCCTATTCAATCTTTGAACATAATGGCTGGAAAGTTGCGATCTTTCTTCATTCGTGATTTGCTTGGCGAGACGATTTCAGCTCCCAAATCTAACATTGGTAAGTTTTGTTCATTTTTTAAATAGTTTAAAATAGTGCGCGTCATCACAAATTACGTCGTTCCGTAAAGTTTTCTTATTTTTCCGAACTAATGTGTCGCACATGATAATGATGACAGAAATTATTAACATCACAAGTGAGGTAGGTAGTATGGCGGCTATCATATCACAATTAAGAAAGAGAAATGGGTGACTGTAAGAGCCAACTACCGAGAAAACATTGTAGCTAATGAGAGATCAAAGACTTTGTTGGCATAGAATATTCCAGATAAAAATTAATATTGTTAATTGGACTGAATCTTTGGAGGTTCTTTGAACTGTGCAACTTCAAATGATGAGTAATCGCGCTGGGAGGTGGGGATTTCCTCGGGTGTTGAGTAGACTGTTATCTCGAGTATAACAAACAACGAGTGTACAAGTAAGAATAAGAGGGTAAAAATTTCTCTAATGACTCCAAGACCAAGGTGTAAGATCAAGAAGATGAAACTTCAAAGAAAAGCGGAACCCTTTGTTTGCACTATACATTTCATCCCATCTTTCAGTGACACAAGTCCTTTGTTTCTGCTATTCCATTCAACGTCTTGACACTAAATTTGTAAGTGTTATAACGTTTGGAGCTTAGGCTTCTGCTATAACATATAAAGCATAACATTTATAAAGCTATTTAGAGTACACAATATTAGTAAAAGACCTGGAGAAATTTTTTAACAAGAATATTTTCAGTTTTTTTTTTTTAATATTAATTCCGATAAAACGCAATCTTGAAAAATTACTCAAATTAATTCGGGAAATAAACATAGACTTGGACGAAATACGAATACTTACGTACTTAGTGGAGATATACATAATACAACACATATACAGTATATATGAAATGATAAGAAACCCCTTTTCCCGACTATGGGAATGGAAACAAATTATAGTGCTGGCAAAGAAAAGTTGTTCAGTGTCTTTAATGAATTCACATGCCTTTAAAAAATGAATTGTGAAATTACTAGGACTCCTTATGTAAGTGTTCACAGTAAACGTAACAACAAGCGTCTTAGAATGAAGTGAATTTGAATTTGTTTTGAAAGAGTCATTAATCAGAGTCAAGTTGAAGCATAATACAAAAATATGTATTAACACTTTATAATTACTAGCAAATTTGTCGTAGCTTTACATGAGCAAAAGCTTGATGAGGAACAAATGAGCCGAGTTAGATAATAACTGCTGTAGAGTCACTAGAGAGGCTGACGTTCTCGCTTGTTAAAAGGGAAAACAAAAAGAAAAAAAATGAAATAAAGATCCGACGTCTGATGTGCGGATCTTAGGACGATTAGAGGTAATTGAGACACACAAAAGAGGAATAATTGCCATGCTGTGAATTGGTATTTTTCAACATCAAAGAGTCACCCTTTTTCTCTTTCCTCGACAAACGGCACAGCTTCTCGCTTCTCCATTCTAGTTACCCCTCAACTCTCGCGCTCTAACAGTATAACGTCCTCAGTCTCCCAACAGTCTCGCCACTCGCTCTCTCCCTCCTTTTACTCCTCTTGATTTCTCTGTCGGTGTGTGTATGCGCGTGCATGTCATCCACTTGACTCTTACTCGAGCGATAACTTGTTAGACCAATCTCCTTACACTCCACCTGACAAGCAGATTCGTTTATCTTTTTCATATCAACTTTATCGTCATTATTCGTTTGTATTTTTGTTTATTTCTCAGAATGAATTTAAGCTATTTAGTGCCCATATCTATGAAAGTCGATTCAAGCTTTTCTAGAGCTCGATTATAGTTACTTTGCTTGCTTTAAAAATCATTCATCTGTAGCCATAAACAAACTTTATAGTTCAAAGAGAATGATATGCCAGTATGCAGTCTCATCTTATCACGTTTTTCATTCTAGCCTTTAGCACTGACAGTCCGATCACGAATACGTTTCAGTTCCCTAATTGAATTAAAGGGTTATGTTCCTATCTACTAAACCACGCCAAAAAATTTCCCTTCCAATTAATTTATTAAAATCAACATTTTCGCTTTTGAATTTCCGACACCTCAACACTTACAGCTTTACAAGATTCCAATCTTTGATCTTTTTATTTATCCTTTTCCTGGTTGTTTTTTTATTATACTGCACGGACCGTTTCTTATCAATTTTGAAACGCAGTGAGCGTGCGAAAGTTCAAATAATTCCAATAATTTTCGAACAATTTCCAATAATAATTCCAATATGACGTTACTTGTTTTTTTGTCTATCAAACTTTTGTTCACACATTCAGTCATTTTGAACTATACATTCAGCTGGTTTTCTATGGTGTTAAACGTTATACGTCGAAACAGAAAAAAAATAGTTAATAAAGCCAATTTATAAGGAGTTTAATAATAAATGGGCAGACACGGTGTTTCATTTAAGGATTAATTTTTATTTACCGCACTTTTAATTGTGCATGAATTTTGAGAAAACACACCGAATGCATTTTCTTATAATGGGTTTGAATTCGTAATACTATGAACTTTATCTCTTTAAATATTGAGAAAATATAAATTATTTTATTTAGACTACTCGAAATTATTTAGACTACTCGAAATTTTGACCAAAGTGACAACTGACAATAAAATGAATCAATCAACTGTGTTTGTCTCTCGTCATAATCATTCTGAGTTTTGCCTTCAAAATCTAAACAAAAATTATTTGACGATTCCGATCGTCTTGTATTTTTAATTTTGTATTTACAGATGAAGACGATCTAAATTCGTCTAGCAATGACGACAAATTGTTTAGGAAAACTTCTTCTCCTATATTCGTTAACGAGTCTTCCCCGAATGGACAGCACAACTTTAAAAAAGAAGAAAATCAATTCAGCCGTGTTTATCGTCGGAGCGCTGAGCTGGAAGGAGGTATGCACTGCAGCAACAAGAAACCACGTCGTCGCCGAACTGCTTTCACCCATGCCCAACTGGCTTTTCTTGAGCGTAGATTTCGATCCCAAAAATATCTTTCGGTCGCAGACAGAGGAAACGTTGCAGAGCTTCTAAATCTCACCGAAACACAAGTGAAAACTTGGTATCAAAATCGAAGGTATTTTCAACAACAAAAATCGTTGCTTATATGTTATAATGCGGTTATGCCAGTGAGTTGTCAAATAGAAATTGCCAATTCTAAAGTGAAACGAGGGGTTGAAAATCAATTTGATCAAGTTTGTCAGCGGTAATGTTATGGAATATTTCAGACATGCTGTTCATCATATTTATAAAATCCCGTTTTCCCTAGACAAGAAAACATGAAAATGTTTCTGTATTTAAATCAATACGCAAGGGAAATTTGCGATTAATTCATATAGACCTTTTTCCATTTGGTTCGGGTAAGTAGAGCGAAAAGTCGTGCGGCTAGTCGACTAGTGCGCACCATGGCGGGGGATAGCCGAAACTTGCTGCAGACTTGGCTTGATTCGGTACTTTCCCACCGTAAGGCCATGTAGTTTGTCTACCAAAAACACTAAAAAAGTGTTAAAATGCACGCCAACGCTTTTAAAAAAACTTAAGCAACACTTGGCATGCATTTCAACATTTTTCTAGTAAAAAAAACAACATTTTGGGCAAACTGCAGTAAACGACACATAAGAAAACTGCTCAATGGGATTTCTAATGCAGTTTGCCTAAAATGTTGTTTTTTTTTACTAGAAAAATGTTGAAATGCATGCCAAGTGTTGCTTAAGTTTTTTTAAAAGCGTTGGCGTGCATTTTAACACTTTTTTAGTGTTTTTGGTAGACAAACTACATGGCCTTACGGTGGGAAAGTACCGAATCAAGCCAAGTCTGCAGCAAGTTTCGGCTATCCCCCGCCATGGTGCGCACTAGTCGACTAGCCGCACGACTTTTCGCTCTACTTACCCGAACCAAATGGAAAAAGGTCTATTGGAATCTTTTCAGCAGGTAGCTAATTTACTGGATAATTAGAGCCAACATCGATTGTTTTGTTTGTTTTTTTAGTTTTTGTAAATTTTATTATGGAATCGCAGATTCGCAGATATTCCAAAGTGACTATATTTATTTTGTTCAATCTAAACGAATTGAGGGGAATCAGTGGAAAGTGTAACATCCAATTTAGGAAACGGTATGTGCTTCCGTTATAACAGAACTAGAGATTTCAAAAGGTGAGGAAGAACACCGAAAGGCTTCCCGTTAATATAGGATTTCAATAGCTAGGCGGTTCGAAGGGAGACGTCACCTTATTGTATGCGTTCCTCTTCCGCCTTTTTTCCTCTACCAACGATATCTGCATTCGTATGTCTTTACGGATGGCTACCGAGTCGACTGATAAAAAAGTTTAGCGTATTTCCCAGATGTACAGTATTTGATGCGATTACTATTCGTTAGTACACTGTATACTCGACTGTATATACCGTTAGGTTATGTTTCTTTAATCCTATCTATATATATTTTATCTATTTTTGGTTAGGTTTCACTGTTTTGCTGGTTTATAGGTGTAAAAGAAATGAAATCCAACACGGCATCTGAATGAAAAATATGATAAACAGCAAGTTACCTATACGTAAAAGAAGTAATCTACGTAAAATTTCACTCGCCGTTTTGATTACTTTTGCCTATTCCAAGCAAACCTATGAGCCTATATCTATAACGTGTGCCTAACCACAGAGTATAAAAAGAATTTAAGTGATTCAGAATGTCATATTATTATACTACATTCCAATTGACAACATTCATTTTGGAATTCATTTTTTTATTGATAGAATAGGCCAAAATCGAATATTCAAAAGCATTTTACCACGAAGCGACGTTGAGACTAGTTATTAAAAGATACTTGTATTTTTATTGGAAAAATTGGACTAGAGCGGTCCCTAAAGTAGTAGTGAAGCATGTCGTAGATGTGCAGTACCGCGAGTATGCCATCCAGCCCATCCTGCAAAACATGCCATATTCGAGAAAGGAACAAACCTGGATCCTCGTCCAAAGGGCGGGGCCCCTCGTTTAGAGAGACTCCGCCCTGGTCGGAGCTGGCAGAACCTTTTCGGACTGAAAAGTGTGTTGTGTCTGTTAGGGAGTATTGGTGCAGTCCATGAATACGGATTGAATGTATTTGAAATTTTTCATGAATTTCCTTTTCCTGGCTAATAGTGCGTTGGAGCACAACCACAGTGGGGCAGTCGGCTTGTGGGGAACTATTTTAAAGGCCGGGAAAGCCACGGTTCAATTTTAGACACCGTGATATATGAATGAATGTAACCATTTCCTCCCAGACTTCCAACCGTTGCGGAATAAGGGATAAATCTGGGGGCCAGGGTACGTTTAGGGATAGGACTACATTATGAAAAATAATGTATAAATAATTTAAATATATATATATATTTATTTAAGTTGAAAGAATGATCTTGGATTTGACTTTCGTGCTCAGTCCTCAGTATTAACTAATTGAAATTATAAAGTCATAAGGCATTTTCATGCCATTTTGTTAGGACGCAGATATGCCCGCCTCTCTTCTGCTCGCTTTCCGCATTCATGACATGCGCTGACCATCTCTTACTACTGTATTATGATGTGATAAGGTTTCAAGGGATGAACCGTAGTTCAATTCTTATGAAAATAAAGTATCTAGTTTTTTTAAAGCCAGCAATCCAAAAGTGAAATCAGTATGCGATTTACTGTTTCTATAGAAGAAATTGAACTAATTTTTTATTCGTATATAGTTAAAAATAAATATATTATTTTACTGAACTTGACATATCAGACCTAATACAACTCCGCAACATGTATTGATACGTAAACTTTTCCTTGACAGAACTAAATGGAAAAGGCAAGCTCAACAGCAACAGCAGTCTGACCCATCTATGGCTTCTTCCTATTCTGTTTCTGCAACACTACCTACGATGCCCGATAGTCGATCACCAGCTGCTTATTGTCAACCTTTATTATGCAGCAACGATCTTAACAGAAATCCGGAATCGTTCTTTCCCTATATTCGGGCAATCCCAACTGTATTCTCCACTAGCTGTCATTTTTCGTAACCTCTAAAAACATGCGAGTAACAATGATCTATTAATATAAAAATTAAAAGTTTGCTTTCGTATGGTAAACCGATATCCCAACGTGTGCTGCTGTGTTTGTGTTCTCTCGAACATTTCATTTTTTCTGTCTTTTTGTTAAAGTGTGTTATTGTACAAGTCTTCTCATTAAATAGTATACCACTGAATACCGCCAAACACTGTTAATTGCTAGACATTTATTGTTGTGATTTCCTTATAATCTCAGCTTTGATTAATTTTTTATAATAAAAATTTATCTATGATTGATCACAAAAATATCATGCACAAAAATATCTGAGTCTAATTTATCTTCAGGTATATATATAATTACACAATTTGTATCATTTTATTTTCTTACGAATGGATGGAACGATTCTAAAGTAGAAACAATTACTATTTTCATCCCTATATATCTCTCGGATACCGAGTTGTATTATTTAAAAATTCATCGAGTTTTTTCCCTCTTAGGTATATAGAACGTAAAAAAGGTTTTTCTTATTATATTTACTTCTATTTGATAAAATTACAAAATGTTCTAGAAACATTAAATAAGAGAATGGAGTAATAGCTCATACATTCTTAAATCGAATTGCACCTTGTTTATTTACTAAAATTAATTAATGGCGACAATGAAATTCAAATTCGTATTATTGGGATCAAAATTATGGATTCAACGCGGTGAAATTTTTAAAATTGCTAAATTAAGCCAAAAATAGAATTTAAAAAATAAATAAACCCCCCCCCCCCTCTCCCTTGCCAATTCAACATTTTATATATATTGCTTATTGCTATGCGTCTGTCAGCAGAAAGTTAGCGAAAAATGAGGGTTTAAATCAAACTAAGGGATGCTAAGGGTACGTATCTAGTTTTTTATGTAGTAGCCTACATAGAATTGATTTGAGAAGACTGAAAAGAATAAACCCTCCTCAAAAGTTTTCTTGGGAAGGATACTAACACTTAATTTTAACAAGTTTTAGTACACTTTTTCATTTTTACCAAATAGTCTAGATTTCGTGGCGTAATGTTTTCGCGCCTATTAACAATACTTTGATTCTAGTTCACGAACTCTATTAACCTTAAATAGAAATGATCTTGAAACAAATCAATTTTTATATAATTTCCTATACTGCGAAAACCGATAGAAAAAACGTGCAAATTAGGAGAAACAAAATCTATGTGAAACATAGATCAAAACTTCTCTTCTTGCATTTATTTTGTATTTCCTTGTTATCTTAACTATACCGTCTACATGTACCAAAAATGATTGGGATGTCTGGGTAAGGGTAAGTGCCGTGTTAAACACCAGGAAACCTAAAAAAAGGCGCTATAAATTAGTAAAAGTGTTTTAGATCTAGTTTAATGAGTATAACATGTACTGTTACTAAAATTAATTTACGTAGAGATGAGAAAATGTGAAAAAAACAGATCAGTCTATTAAGGTATTATAATACATTATTATTTCAATGCATTTATTTATTTTTATATTTCTTCAACTAATCTAATTAAATATAACTATGAATCCATGTTCAAACAGAGCATTAGGAAATGATTCTCTCTTGGTTCACTAAAGGGAATCTAATAATCTATCAGTCTAGGGTCCATTTATTTCCACTTCCCTTTTCTGTTTTGTTATGGTTGACCGCAAATAACTTCTAAACGGCATTTTATAATTTTTTGCGGTTTGGACAGTAATTAGCGTTGCGTGGTTCTTATAATTTTCATATGAAATTTATAATTCATAATTAAAGGGATCACAGAGAACGAACACGTTTTCTGGCAATAATGGGCGGAGCTAGAATTCAGGATTACCGGTTGTTCGTTGACGATAACAGCTGATAGTTTGTAACTTTACAAGAGGACGATAGACAACAACGTTAGCGCCCCAATTGTTTGGTACTGGAACAAAAGGCCTATCTGTAAATTTTTCTTGTCACATAATATTTAGTCAAAGGGTCCGCAACTCAAATTTACCTGCAATAAATGAGAAAAAAATACTTGTTAAAAATCACTGAAAAGGAATATGGACAGGGATTCGTGCGTAAACAGACTCTACCGCCTAGTCGTCTACCCTCTAATTTATTTGTTAATTTTTTTCCCCCTGCAAAAAAGCCTACACCAGAAAGTAAAAAAACTAGTAAAAATAAGAAAAAAGTCAATTTGAGTTGCGAAGTGGGGACCCCTTGCATTTTAGCCTGTTTGTTTGTGTTTTCGCTTCAAATAAGGCTTCCTTATTTGTGTGCACTATAGAACACAAGTTGGTCGGCAAATTCGGTAACTCCCCCTTTTTCATTTCTTCTTGTACCCTTTTCCCCTCACTCAAGAAATGGTGACTTGAGGTAAAATCTAAATTACTTTCGATGCCACAATGAAAATCAGTCAGCGATCATAAGAAGTTAAGAACATACGATGTACTGAATTTCAATAAAATTTTATAATGCCCATTAGAACGTGATATTTTTAAAATATTAATTTTACAATCATATTTTATTCGTACAATGACTCTAGGCTATCAGCCATGCACCTATTTAAGTAAAACAGACGGAAATCAGTGATCTTAGAATCAAAAGAAAATTAGTTACTTTCACATTTTTCTCAGTTTGCAGACATTTTACTGATTTCAGTAACTGAGTAATAAATTTTAAGAGATGCACAGCGCAAATTGTCATATCACGTATCATGTAGACATAATATTTTTCCGTTTTCAAACATTGGTAATAAAAAAGTCTTGTACAAAATACGCAAATACAAAATACGCAAACATCATAGTAGGAGTTGATATAAAAAGGAGGCTTTCAAGTAGACAAAAGCCAGTTGAGAAATGAAAAAAAAAATAAAAAAATAAAAAAAAATTGTATAACCGTACGAAGCATCAGAACATTTACACCATATATTAGTTTGCAATCATACATTTTATCTCCTTATATCATATTCGAAATATTATTGATAGCCTATCATGAAAGCACATTTGGACCGACCCACTGATAAGTTCATCAAATTGGAAGATTTCTCACATAATTTCGAACTCTTACCGTTAGTGCGTGTTAGTAAGCAGTAAAGCACTGGCGAGTTTTTAGTGCAACATAATCAATATGGAAGCTAATAGAGTGACATTCATTTTATTATTTTCACTTCCCTTACTGTCGACTTCTTTCCGATTAAGTGATGGAGAAAAACGGAATATAGTTTCTAACGAATTTTTACATAAAAAAATTGGACGCGTACTCCAATTGAGTGATTTTGAATCGGGTAAACCAAATGAGTTAGAATCAAACAAAGGCTCTAATTCAATTTAAAAAATAATTGTCATTCAAGGAACAATGGCACCTTGGATAGATGAGTCAGCAGCTGATGCAAGGTGGAATATAGAAGATTTGGATATGCCCTTTGATTCTACACAACCTGCCCCTCCACCACCATCGGGTACTAAATACCTTCGCGTTAACCGCCCGTCTGGAACTTCTGGTTTGTTAATTGATCATTTTGATTTGGAAATATCTTATTGAACAACACTTTTTTATTTTGTAGGTCAAGCTGTTTTGCGTTCGGAACAATTCACTGTTGAGCCAGGAGATCAATTTCGTCTATCCTTCTGGATACGATCAGGTTTTCTTTATACAGACAATGATATTTGTGATTATTCAATTAATCATGTTTTCAATTGTTTGAATTTGTTCCGCCTCAGATCCAACCCAAATTAACAATATCCAAGTATATATACGCGATAAGTCTACTTTGTAGTAATTGTAATTATAATTTTATTATTTGCTCGTTTTCAAAGGTCTATTGGTCGAATAACGGTGTTCAAGAGAGGATATTAAGTTTGGTCGAATATTCAACACCGACCAACTTTGAATGGCGTAGTATAACTGTTTTAATTCCAACTACTGTATCTGTTCAAACGAGAGTGAGTTTTAATTCACTGAAATTAGCTAGTTTCTTCTTACTATTTAAAAAATATATTTACTTTCAATAATAATTAAGTGCTGAATATAGAGCAAGTTTGTTGATTGTTTGATGATAACTTTCGCTCTTTGCAATCATATAACGAGTTATTCAGCTCTCCGTCTATGGATTCTGTAATTCTGGTAATACCGATGCTGTGGCAATTGATAATCTCGTTGTAGAATCATCAGGTATAGTACGTATCTTCAAGCTGATACTAAGATCTAAGATTTTAAATACATTTTTCGTTTGGAAATGTTAATACTTCACTTTTTTATTTTACTAGATCAAACAGTAACCCCTCCATCATCAACATTAAGCACTCTAAGCAGCACAGTTATTACGGGTTCTACTTTTCCTTCATCAACTACTTCACTTCCAGGTATCCATTTTACCTTGCTTGTTTACAATTTCAGTGTTTAAACCGTATAATGAGATTCCAGAATAAATCCAGCGGCTTTTCTTTTTCTGAATTGTTTTATTTAGGCTCGTGTCCCTCAAACCTCGGTCCGAATTCAGTCAGATGTGAAACATTAAGCGGAAATTGCTACTGTTTCTCGCTTTACAAAGTAATCGAAATTCGAAACACGTTGCAAATAGTAAAATGAAATTAAATCCGCATTACAGCTATTAACATTTCTTTTTCCTGCTTTTTCTTCCAAGGTTGACAGTTGGTTTATAGGCGATTCGTATTGTAGGAACAACGGAGCAACTTTACTCAGTCTAGAAACACAGACTGAAATTTCAGTCATCGACAACTATATTTCTAGCGCAAGTTCTGGTATTACCTACTATCTTTAGTATACTGTACATATTAGTCAGTAAATACAACTTTTGTCTTAGGAGCTACTTTTAAAAGTGCACAGAATCTCGCACAGAATATAATTTAAGAGCAGGCTATAATAAGATTTATTCTTTAGTCTCTTAATTTTATTCTTATTATATTTAAGGTCTGGACAAATATGCTTACTGGACTTCAGGGCAATGGGGAGGGACAGGTTTCATATGGACTGGATCCAACCAACCTTTCACCATCACGTAACTTATCTTAAATATCATTATAGCTGTGAATGATCAGTTTTGGTATATGGTGGGTTTAACTACAAATTTTTTTTCTTTTGGCATACTTAATATTTACCTCGCTAAAAACCCTTATTTGCTGTTTACTTCCTTTACTTTTCAAAGTAACTGGTATCCTGATCAGGTAGGCATTCACTCATATTCATACTATGATATATATTATTTATAATTTTTTATTTCTTTACAGCCTGATGACATGACCACTGGATACTGCGTCAGGTGATCTTTCTATTAAATTATATGATGATTTATTGATTTCGTCGTTTGGTTCAAAGTTCCATGATTTCATTTAATGTCAGGTTGTTTTATGGCAGCGACTACGCTGGACGTTGGAGCGACATAATTTGTAGCGGCGAAGGTTATGTTCCTTTTTATTTCATTTGTGAATTGTAAGGGTGAATACAGTAAGGCGAGTAAATAACATATATCCTTTAGGCCTACTGTGTAAAGTTCTCCCTACACGCATGAATTCCCTATGAAATTCAAATACAATAAATTCCATTAGCAAAGTAATAGGCTAACTGGTGATTAACACAACCAAGAAATATAAAAATTCGAATTATCATTCATTATAATCAAGATCAATAATCAAAAGTGGATGGGAATCCAACCTTCTCGAAAAGTTGTATCCTGCGAAACCCAGGATTTCCGATTTCGGTTTCGTGGACTGCGTGTTGAAAAAGATAAAAATAAAGAAAATTAAAAAAAAATTAAATTCGAATAAACTGTTTAAAAATTGAAAACTGTATTTCACCAACTGGACAGTCTATTACAGTTGAAACGCTTGGGATGCAAATTGCATAAAACACGAGGTTAAGTTGACAAGTAAAGAATGGTCGCATCGCTTAAACGACGACGATGCCAGCTTGCACACACGTCATGGGTGGGGATAATGTACAACACACTAAAGAAAATCGGCACGACAATGTATGATATTTATCTCCTCTGATTTCCCCACGAAAAACAGGCAGACAATGAAAGCTGGAAGCTGGTAATTAACAGGAACAGTAATTAATTTAAAGGTCAATTTCAATCGGTACACTTGGTTTTCAATGAAAAGATCGTATTTACAACAAAAAGAACGTTTGCATATTTGAAAACTGAAAACAAAAAAGAGATCACTCTCACACACATGATGAAGAGCTTTCAAAATCGGCACTTAAATGTATATGCCTTCAGTGTGTTTCGCGTGTGAAGGTGGTACAAAAGACATGTTGGGATTGGGTGGGCTGGACATGCCTTCCGACCAATCGGAGGTCGAATGAGGCGAAGCAGAGCTCCATTGTCCTGGAGATTCTGGTGAAGGAGTCAAATAAGCTTCAGGTGGATGCAAAGCATGCTGGGAAGGCGAGGGATCCATATGCGAATGTGGTGGTGTCGGGTAATGCTGCTGGTAGTACTGGGACATTCCCGAATTGGTATTTCGATAACTCATCATCGTTTCAGGGAATTCAAAGCCTGTCCGTTGTTGAGCCGCTGCTCTCATCGCCGCTATATGAGTGGGAGAAGTTGGCAGAGACGGCCGACTGCCTCCTTTTGATGGTGAGGTAATGCCGTTCTGGACCAGGTTCTGTTGAGGAGGTGAACCTGCGTAACTACTGGCTGGTGGTGAGAGAGCAAACTGCGGTGGCGATAATGATGACTGGTAAGCAGTATTGACAGCCAAGACATTGTAGGACATTGCCTGTTGCTGGAGGTTGGTATTCATGGCTGACGAGACAGTTGATGCTGGCAATGAAGTCTGTCTTTGATGGATGGTTGACTGCTGTTGATGTTGTTGCTGAGGAAGGTGATTCCGGTAGTCATAGTGAACGTAACCGTAGTTGGTAGAAGGATCCATATTTGACATGTGAATGGCTTGCATCGAAGCCGCCGTTTTCATGCATTCGTCATAAGGTGGTGGCTGTGGTGGATTGCCGGATGGCATGTGTGGGTGACTTCCGCCGTAGGTCATGACGCTGTAAGGGCTAGGAGTAGCGCCCATATCAACTATACGACAATAAAAGATGAATATTATAGAAGCAATAATATCAAACGTTTAAAAAATTGATTACCAGTTGAAGGAGATTCGAGAGAATGAGAATTGGCGGGCGAGAGAGTCAATGAGACAGTCGAGACGCTGTCGACGCTTTGAACAGTGTTGGTACTTCCAGCATTATCGTTCTTCTTCTTACGGCTATTAGTATTGGTCCGCCGCTTGGTAGCCGTATTTGTGTTAGTGGCTGCTGTAGCAGCAACTGGAGCTTCATCTAAATTAGAAACGCTGCTACCAAGATGGCGTTGATTTTCGCGAGCTGTGGCAACAGTGGACTTTGGACGCTTCTTAGGTTTGGGTGGTCGTCCAGTCGTTCCAGTAGAAACGGGTTCATTCTGAGCAGTAACATCATTGTTCCTGTTGGCATTGCTTGACTGGGAGCTGGTCATTGGCATGACATGGTGATTGCTTCTGGGAATGTGTTCATCCAATAGACGAACGATGTCGTGATGAAGTCGTTCCTGAGCCACATCACGTGGAAGTCTGTCCATATGATCTGGAATATCTCTATTAGCATGATGATCCAACATTGAGCGAACGGCTTCGAAAGAGCCTTCTCGAGCTGCCAGAAACAATGGGGTCTCGTCCTAAAATGAAACAAATTATTATTTTATATTCTCTCATATAGGGCAACCAGACAAATAACTAACCTTGTTGTCCTGTGCGTCTTTATTGGCTCCGTGTGAGAGCAAAATGTTTACAGCATCAATATTGTTAACTGCAGCAGCCCAATGAAGCGCCGTCTTTCCTTGGTCGTCAGCCGAGTTAATATCAACATCAGCGTTTATCAAATCTTCAACCATTCCTTCAATTGCCAGACGAGCCGCTAAGATCAGTGGAGTGGTGCCATCGTGCATACGAGAATTCAAGTTAGTGGCACGATTGCGGAGCAATATTTGAAAAACGCCTTGAGCATCAGAAGCGACAGCAGCGTGAAGTGGAGTGCGGCCAGTATTATCTTGAGAGTTTGCATCAGCTCCAGCCTCCAACAAACGCTTGGCAGCATCGGCCCTGGCGTACCTGGCAGCCAAGTGCAGAGACGTCTCGCCTGTTTTGTCCATAGTAGCGTTGGGTTTTGCTCCTTGCATCAAAAGATCTTGAATAATCGCAGCTGAACCATCTTCTTCATCATCTTCGCCTGTATCAAGGCCGTTGCCACGGTAAGAGGCAATCATCAATGGTGTAAATCCGTAAGGTCCGCGAACATCAACTTCAACACCCGAAATATCTGGTGATCCGTACTGATTGGGTGGAGTAAAAGCCACACCTGAAGACATATCTGGTCGGACATCAGCTGCGTCCAAATGCTGTTGAGTCCAAGGACGAGGGTCGTTTTCATCGTATTCTGTCATGGCTGTTTGATCGCTCGAATAGCCACCTTCAGAGGAACGGATGCGTTTCATTGGTGGTCGATCCATGGAATCTTCATCATCTGACCAGCGGGACCCATCCATGCCCATGTTGCCATGATCCATATAACCAGACATATCAGGAGGCATTCCAATACCCATGGAAGGATCGATATCCAGTCGGTTGGTTGAGGGTTGTTTGTGCAGATTGCGCATCTCCTGACCATCGGGTCCCCGACGACGGGATGTTCTCCGCTGAACACCAACGCTGTTACTTAAGAATCCATCAGGGAACCAAGTGATACCTCGTTGCCGTTTACGTGACGTAGTGACCAACACGCCGACTACAAGGGCTACAACTACGACGCATAAAGCACCTGCAATGACGTAAGTCAATTTCGCATAGGCCGAATCGATGGGCATTTCAGGAGGTCCAGCATCGAGTCCCAACACTCGGTGTATAGGAAAATCGGCATCCAAAGAGTGATCTGATGCTGAAGCGGCTAAAAATTGAGCAACTTGACTGGCTTTGGAAAAACATTCACCACCGAGAACCTGGCTGCATTTCCGGTTGTCAATTTCAACAAATACAATGACTCCTGGGGCTCCATGTGGATAAATGTGTGATGATCCAAATGAAAAAGCTTTGGATGGATCATCTTTCAAATTCCAGGGATAGACCATTTCGTTACCCTACAAAGATTTAATTTTTAGTTAATTCTTCCAAAATAGAACAAATCAAACATTAATTACTTGTTGATCGAGTTTAATCCGCACAGTAGTTCGAAGTTGTCGACCAACAGAACGGACAAAAGCGATGCTCATATTTCTAAAAGTGGGAAGATCCATTTCGAGAACCATGGAGACAGAACCAACGGCTAAAATCGATGGTTCTTGTTCGCAATCAAGTCCATCCCAATTGCATTCGGCCGTGTTACAACCATAATCGCATCGTCCGTTAGCGTAATGGCTCTGGCAATAGGCGTCGTAAATAGGGTTGCATGGTTTGACATCACCTCGTTCGTCGCAGTCGTGGCCATCAAAAAGGCATTCTGCGTTGTTGCATTCTTCGTCGCATATTTTGTTCTTAAAGAGTTCCCAACATCGGAGTGGCGCTGTGCAATTGGCCCAAGGGCTGACACCCAAAGAACAATCACCTCCGTCAAAATCACATCCGGGGGTGTTGCAATCTTCATCGCAAATACCATTGCCAGCCTTGTCGTGGCATCCTTGGCTAGCACATTGAATCTTATCTCGGAGCAATTCTTCCGAAATGCCATTTGGAGTCGTTTTTCGGCCGATGCCTCCCATGAATCGTGGATCATACGAATCACATTGCTGCCCATTCCAAGTAGCCGGACAGTTGCATTCAAACTTGCCCATTCGATTCTAATTTGAAACAAGAATGACTCATTAAAATTTTATTAAATTACCTTTTAAAGAATTAAAAATAACTTACTCTGCAAACACCGTTGTTTTTACAAGGATTAGATTGGCATTCATCGTAAGAATCCAACTCGCATCGAGTGCCGCTAATACCTGGCGGACAAGTGCACAGAAATCCTTGTTGATAAGGTCGACAGGTTCCACCATTTTGGCAAGGTGTTGAATCACATTCGGAGCTGGAGTCGCAATTCTTGCCGGAGAAGCCTGTCGGGCAGACGCAAGTGTGACCCAGCTCGCCGTTGACGCACACGCCTCCATTGTTGCAAGGGGAGATTTCACAAAAATTGATTTTGACCTCGCAATGTCGTCCCATGTAGCCCGGTTTGCAATGACAACTGTAGTTGTTGACAAGCTGCACGCAGTTAAGGGTTCCAGTAGCCGAGCATGGATCGGATAGACATTCATTGACGTCACCCTCACAACGTGGTCCAACGAAGCCAGGTGGGCATTGGCATTCAAAAGCACCGATCTTGTCAATGCATGCACCTCCATGGTGGCATGCTCCTTCGAAACATTCATTGACGTTGATCTCACAAAGAATGCCCAACGTACCGTGCGGACAAGAACACGAAAAGGCGTTAACCAAGTCGTGGCACACACCACCGTTTTGGCATGGATTTGAATAACAATCATTGATGTTATACTCGCAATTCGGGCCTTGGAAACCAGGCGGACAGATACATGAATGGGAACCAATAAGATCTTTGCAAGTGGCTCCATTTTGACAAGGAGCAGAATCACACTCGTTGATTTCGTGTTGGCAATAGCTACCCATGTAACCTTTGACAAAATTGAACACATTAAAATGATGAACATAATTTAAATAAAAATAACAAATTATAAATACCTTCAGCGCAGACACATCGATGGCTGTTGCCTATATCTTCACATTTGCCACTGTGCCGACATAATTCGGAAATAGCTGATCCCTTTCGAAGAGCAGCGTCTTTACAGGATACCATTTCAACGTCGCAGAGAATCCCCGTCCAACCAGGCGCGCAAGTACAGTGGTAGGTTTGATTGACTTGTTTACAAGTAGCTCCATTGAAGCACGGCCCTTGACCCGGTTGGCCTGGTAATAGTTGAGATCCTGTATGCGAGATGCCACCCATAGAACACCAGTCGACGAAGCTTTCACAGCGCGTTCCAGTGAATCCATAAGGACAATGACAAAGATAGGATCCAAGTCGATCGCTACAAGTGGCCCCATTCAGGCAAGGATTTGAGTCGCATTCGTTGATACGGAACTGACAATTGGATCCAGTATATCCGGGTGGACAGAGGCAAGTGTAGGTATTGATACCGTCAACGCACGTTCCGTTATTCATACATGAGCTGGTGGTACAGTCCTCGTCGTTGGTCTGGCAATTGGTGCTAGAGAAACCCAACGGACAGGTACACGTGTATGAGTTGACATAGTCGCGGCAAGTGGCACCATTTCGGCAGGGACTGGAAGCACATTCGTCCATGTCCGACTCGCAGTGTTTGCCACCGAACCCATCGACGCAGAGACATGTGTACTCGCCGATACCATCCAGACAAGTTCCACCGTTCTTGCATGGAAATGTAGCACAGTCATCCGTGTTGGTCAAACAATCACGACCTTCGTAGCCTTTAGCGCAAAGGCAAACGTAAGATCCGTTGGTATTTTGACATGTGGCTCCATTACGACAAGGTGATGAAATAGCACACTCGTCGATGTCTTCATCACACAAACGACCAGTGTAACCTAATTCGCAAGTACAAGCGAAATCCAGATAATTACTGGAAGGTGTGCATTTGGCTCCATTGCGACACTTGTTGGGTGCACAGGGATCCAATTCTGCATCGCAATTGCGGCCAGTGTAAGGCAGGTCGCAAACACATTGGTAATCGTGAACCAAATCTATGCATGAACCTCCATGTCGACAAGGTGTGGAAGCGCAATCGTCAACATTGAGCTACAAAATAAATTCATTATTCAATATATTTCTGAAAATTTCAACAACATTTTAAAATCATACCTCGCAGTTACGTCCACTGTAACCTTTGGTGCACGTACAAGTATAGTTATTAAGGGCGTCCCGACATGTACCTCCGTGTTGGCACGGATTAGATTGACACTCGTCAATGTTAAGTTCGCATCTCCTACCACCATAGCCTTTAGGACAATTGCAAATGAATTGGCTGACGCCATCTTCACAGCTTCCGCCATTCATGCAAGGATTCGACTCGCATTCGTTGACGTCACTCAAACAGCGAGCATCAAAATAACCGCGAGGGCAATCACATTTGAAACCGTTGACCAAGTCCGTACATTTACCTATAATAATAGCCAATGAGCATTAAAAACGAAATTTCTAAAATAGAATGAAATAAAATAATATGTTACCTCCGTTTGAGCATGGATTGCTGGCACATTCGTTGATGTTAGTCTCGCAATGCTGTCCAGTAAATCCAGGGACGCAATCACAAGTGTATCGGTTGATTCCATCGATACAAGTAGCTCCATTACGACAAGGATTGCTGAAACATTCATTAACGTTGTACTCGCAATTTCGACCTGATGTTCCAGGTTGACATCGGCATTGATAACCACCAATAAGATCTTCGCAATGGCCACCAAATTGGCAAGGATTGGATTCGCATTCATTGATTTGCGTCTGACACAAGAGTCCGTTGTAACCTGGATGACATTGGCAAGTAAACGAATTGACGCCGTCGACGCAATCTCCATGATGGCAAGGTGAGCTCTGGCAATCGTTGATATTGACTTCACAATTAAGTCCGGTGAATCCTTGCGGGCAATCACATGTGTAGCCGGCGACCGAGTCCCTGCATACACCACCATTTTGGCATGGAGCGCTGACGCAATCGTCGATGTTAATGTGACATTTCTTGCCAGAGAAACCGGGTGGACAAACACATTTGTAGCCATTAATCATATCAGTACAGATGCCACCATTGATGCAAGGGTTGGAAGCACACTCGTCGATGTCAACTTCGCAATGGACACCAGTGTAGCCTAGAAAATGAAAGAATGTGTCAATAGTGCATGGAGAAACAGACTTCTTTTTTAGACATCTATCTTGGGCAGCAGCTGTTAGATCTCTATCGACACGACATATATCCACTTCTGATGGATTGCGTCGAGTGAAATTGGACCAGAGCGGGGTGGTTTATCTCAAATTACAACGGCCACTTAAGGCACAACTTGAGAATTTGAGACAAACACATGGTTTTAGAGACCCTCATATGGTTTCCCACGCCAAGCTAACCTTCACTTTCCCAACGGAAGGGGGGAAAAAAGTCACACGAACTTCGACCTCTTATTGCCACACCCGGAAGAGATCAAGACAAGAACATACCTGGCATGCAGACACAGCGGAATGCTCCACGTTCATCGAGACAAGTGCCATCATTTTGGCAAGGGTTGGAATCGCATTCATTGATGTTGATCTCGCATCGAGGACCAGTAAATCCCCTTGTGCAATTACATCGAAATGAACCAGGGGTATTAACGCAGAGTCCGTCATGTTCACAGGGCGAACCGGCTTCGCATTCGTCGATATCTTCGGTGCAATCAACTCCTTTGTAGCCGTTAGGGCATGAACACATATAAGTACCATCGATGGGACTGGTATCACAAATAGCTCCAGCGTGACAGGGATTCGAAGCGCAAGCATCGTCCAAATGGCACAACAATCCGGTTTTACCTATTTGTAGATTAATAAATATGTATTTTATTTTTAATTAAAAGAGAAACTGGTTTTTCGTAATTTATTCTCCGCAGTACCTGGAGCGCATTGGCAAAAGAAACTACCGACTCGATCGTGACAAGTGGCGCCATTGAAGCAAGCGGCACCAGCGCAATCATCGATATTCTCCGAGCAGTCGGATCCAGTCCAGCCATTGACGCAAATACAAGAGAATCCACCGTGAGTGTTGGTACAGGTAGCACCGTTCTTGCATACGCTAGGCCTCAAAGCACATTCATCGACGTCTTGATTACAATAAGGCCCAGTAAAAGATGGTGGGCATTGGCATGTGTACGAATTGACGCCATCGACACAAGTGGCACCATTCTGGCACAGATGTCCAGGACAGTCGTTGACATTTTCTTGGCAATTAGTACCAGTAAAACCTAGATTTTTAATAAATAAAGAGAAAACAAAATAAATATATAAATTTCTTATTAAAGAAAGATGGCAACAATGGAAAAGACAGGAAAGAATTCTTTGTTGGTCATCGCCCAGGTGTTCTTTTTAGAGAAAGGTGGAGGGTCGGAACATAAAAGAGCCTGGAGAGATTTGGGAGAGAGAGGGGTTTGGATATTTATATTCAAGTCTCTATGGATGGACGAGGTTTGCCTCCAGGCTATAACAAGTTTTTGGCTTTCTTGTGTGTGTGGGAATGTTCCCACCGATGGAAACCAAGCACATCCGAAATCTGATGACTTTAAATTTAAACTTGAGCTTCATTTAACAGCCGACAATGACTTTATGACTACTCTAACCAGATTCAATGTTGTTGTTGTTGTTTCTTTTGGCTAGAAACAACAATTCGTTTCAGATGTCATAAATAATAAAAATAAAAGGTTCAATCAAATTTTATGAGACTTACCAGGCGGACAACGGCATTCGTAGTTGAGAGAATCGATAGCTTTACAGGCACCACCATTCTGGCATGGAGATGGATTGCAAGGCACATACTGATTTTCGCAATTTTGCCCTGTAAAACCCGTGTGGCAGTTACATCTAGAATATTCGAAAATAAATGGATGCAAACGGATGATTAGTACGCGGCATGAAAAATACAAAAGACAACACACGTGACGAGAAAGTACAAATAGAAATTACAATCTGGTATCTACTGACCACGACAATTTAATGGACTTGTTTTCGCCTCCACTCAGACGTGGTTTTTCTCACGCTAACTCGACAATGAAAGCCTTGAAAATTTAATTTCTTTTTTTTTTCTTCTTTAATATCTTTACAGGAAATTACTTTAAATGTGGAAGCTAATAAAAGATCATCGGGTGGGAAACTGTGTATCTAATCGTCAAAACTTTATATTTAAAAAAAAATGTGACTGGACGAAAAAATTCCCCAGACTTTCTCGCCTCGTCGGCGTCAAAAACTTTGTCGAGTCAGCTTCGTAATCATTTGACAATCATGACGTCGAGATAAGGGCGTCAAAAAAGATCAACAGATGGTTGACGACAAAAGTAAATAAGGCTATACTGACTTGTATGATCCGTGTGTGTTGACACAACGACCGTGGACGCACGGATTGCGTTTACACTCGTCGATATCAACAGCGCAGGTTTGGCCAGTGAATCCAGGGGCGCAAGTGCATCGATGAGAATCCGATAAGGATGTACATTGGGCACCATTTTTGCAGGGATGAAGAGCGCAATGGTCGACAGCTTCGCATTTAGCACCACGGAATCCAGATGGGCAAGCACAAGTGTAATTATCCAATGTGCGGAGTAGACAAGTTCCACCATGTTGGCACGGCCCAGTATCGCAAGCGTTAGGCACCGGAATCTCGCACAGCGAAGCCGAATAACCCAATGGACACGAACAAGAGAAGCTAGGCACTGCATTAGTCGACATTTTGACGGCGCAAGTGCCGCCATTTTGGCACCGAGGTCCGGGTCCTGTATGGCAAGGGTTGGCAAATTGGCAATATTCGCCTACGTATTGTGGAGGGCAGCTGTAAAATGAACACACAAAAAAAGAGAGTTAGTCATTTGTTTCACATGGGCTACATTTCAAGAGATTGGAGCAACTCAGTCATGTGTAACCTCAACCGTAATCCCCAAACAATCAACTCGAGTATTACAGTATATTATTGAAACCCCCTTCACCGCAAGTGAGCTGGGGTTGGTTGCGACAGATTGGCAGCAACTGTTGCCCATGTTGGTAGTTTTTTTTTAACAAACCACTCATCCGGATAAAGAAAAAGGGGGGAAGAAGAAATTGAATCAAACGATCATACGTATTTAATCGAGAAGGGGGAAATCATTTTTCGTGGGAACGGAATAAAAAAAGAAAACTTGTTTGTAGGCCTTTTAAAAAAGATGGCGTTTGATTCGTGACAAATTGTTAAAGCCGAGTTTTCTAGTCGTGTTTGAACACAACCGTTGACCCCGTGCTGTGTCCAGATCTGTAGAAATGATTACGATGACAATGAAATCATTTTTTCCGTCGTGAATTGATCGGAACTCGTCATGGTCACTAATCTTTCTTAATCTAAGCATCGTGTTTGTTATAGAAGCCAATCGGCGCCGTATATGTTTTGAAAACTCGTTATCAACAAGTTTAGATTTTTTTTCTAAATCACGGTGATTATCAGTGGTCTGGTCATTGACAAGTGCACCTGGCTTTCCAGATAATACCACGACAATGGCAAGCGTGGGAATGTTCCGGCCGTTAGTTTTTTTTTGGAAAAAAATCTTATTTTGCGGTCAAAAAAAAACGCAACCCGACCCAACACGGAGGGATGCAACCCGCCCCGCAGTACCACAGACCGCCCGCTCTGATATCAACCTTGAAACACTCTTTTTCGTCTTTTAATTGTTATGAACTTGATGAATCCTAAAGTGGTGTTGAACAAAGATGGCGCGCCAAGCCCCAGGGGCAGGTGGTTTCAAATATGAATTTTTTGACTGTTTTTTCTTCCTCTTCTCTATTCCCTTTTGTTTATTGCTTCATTTTTAGAGAGGGGAGAAAAGAAACGAGTACAGATGTTTCAAGTCAGTGGCGCCAGAGTTGGTGTGGCGGAGAAGAGGTCAACGTCGAGGTCAGCCGTAGAGAGGAATGCCTATAGCCAGAGGGTTTTTTTAAGGGGAGATGTTGGACATACACACACAATCGGTGCCGGAGAAGAGATAAAAAAGCCTCGAAGGTTGTTGTTTGTCTTGAAAAACCCGCATCATCTTTGTTCCATACCAAAAACAGCCGCACTGATCTTGGGTGCCAGGGATAGGCAGATGGTGTTTTTTTTCTTTCTTTCTTCAAGTGTTGTGGCCTGTTTTTCCTTGTCAAAATGGATCGAAAAATCTTCTACATGTCGTCAAATCATGGATTTCCAAAAAATCAACGTCCCCCCTCCCTTTTAACCAACCAGACAAAGAAAAAGAGCTGGAGGCAGTACGTGAGCAGCTCGGGCCCAAACCGGATGGAACAAAAAAAAAGTGGACAAGGTGGTGGTGGTGGTAGGGTGGCTGACGGGTAGGTGGTTTCAATAGCCCAAACTATGCACAGTCGACCAGCTTGTTTCCCACGCTTCTGAGAGAGAGAGAGAGAGAGAGGCTCCGGCTCCACAGCTCCAATGGGGGGGGGGGGGGGGGGGGAATAGATCTCCCCTCCCTTCTTTTTCCTTCTTATATTTAGTCCAGACTTTCAACAACAATGGACGTTACCTGCAGTAAGACTCGCCGCGCGGGTTAGAGACGCACGACGCTCCATTCTTGCATGGATTTGGTGAACACGAAACGAATCCTGAAAAAGAAAAAATAGAATAAAATTACAGTTAATTATTATTGATTTGAGTCAGTGGGAATAGTACTAGAGAAAAAAGAGCAACGGAAATGGATCCACTATCATGCACTTCCGCCCTGATAGAGGATACGATTCAATAGACATGCTCTTTTGTCTGAATTTATATCATTAACTCATGGGTTTCAAATAACATCCCATATGGCCTAACGCTATTTGACACCATGAAAATGTGTTTTCTGATGAAAATGTCTTGTAACTTAATAGATTAAAATCTCGCATGACGTCTTTTCGCCGGATATGATGGTCAAATTCAAATGATTTTTCTTTCAAGTATTTTAAACACCATCCATTTTCTTGAGTGAGAGATCTCGGCAACGTCGATCAACAGGTCGGAGGAAGGGGGATGGAGCGCGCTACGGACAATGAGAGCGTCGGTTGGAGGGGGGATTTAAATGCGTGGGAAATGTACAGCCCTACGGGGCCCGGCGCCCGTCTCCTCTTTTTGAAAAGAAGAGCAGATGCAACAAAACTCTAACCGTCATCGACCATCTTTTGTACATGACGATTTCTTTCATTTAAAAAGAAAAATGTCGACGTCATGAGGTAATCTAACAAAAAGCATAATTTAAGAAAGACAAAAAAAAAGACCGTCAAGGTTACCTTGAACTGAAGACGAGAAGAAGATGAGAATGCCCAGCAACAGCATCAGTAATCCACTGCGGTCGGTCCCCATTTTTAATGGCAGCAACAAAAACAGGGACAAACACACACACTAACGTTTCTTTTCTCTTTCTTCTTTGTGTTGAATATAAAAATTTTTAAGTCACTTAAAACACCAACACTTTCAACCACTGGGTCATGGTGATGCACTTTTTCTCTTGTTTTCAGGCAGCACACACACTCAGGAGATATTTTATAAAATAAAATAAAAGAGACGACGCACAGAAAAAATCAAAAAATTTCAAGCAGCAGCGAAACGATGCATCCTTTCCGTTCAACAGACGCTACTCAAATGATTGGAGGGTGTCGCTCTATCAGGCCGCAGGCGAACCACGTGGCCTCGAGGCAAAAACCACCGAGTCTGTGAACCAGACTCTCCTCCCCCCCCCCCCTTCCTTTCTCCTTGCAATCTCCGCGGGTTTTCTTGTTGGACACACAAGAAATTATAAACTACACACACAAGGAGATTTTGAAGTTGATGAATTTTCCAATGTTGCTGCGCCTATTTTTACATTAACCTATCTATCTCAGTAGTATCCTTTTTTTGTAAGAGAGTAATGAGCAAAATGTTATTTAATAATCTATATTGGTTGGCTGGTTGCAAATGAGAAAATATTTTGATTTTACTTAAAAGAAGCCAAACAACGTCGTTTCTTCTTTTTTTAAAAAGTCAAGACTTTGTTCTTCACTAAAGAAAAAAATATTTAGGGTAGAATTCCCTGAAGAAGGTAATTAAAACTAAAGGACAAAAAAAAGTTGGAGAAGCTCAAAGAATTTTTAGGGCCGACAATAAAATGAGAGGGGCCAATAGAGAAATATGGCGTAGGAATATACAGCGATAATATTATTTTCTGATTTCCACAGGGATGAAACTTCCTCATCCATCATAGAGAATGCAGGTGTACAGTTGTACTCAAGTGACACGGTATCTTCTCAACTTTCCCTTTTTTTAGTAAAGCCGATTGGAAATAAGGCGATGGACTTCTTTTTCTACCTGTCGATTTGACTAGATCGTGACGTTTTTTTTAAGTTTCTCATCCAGTTGACAATTGTCGTCTGTCCATTGTTTTATGTAATTCCACGCACGGTAATCACTAAAAAAGTGGGCTTCATCACGAAAGCAGCTCGTTGTCGAGCACAAAAATACAATCGAGAAACACAGACTCTTGTAAGTTCCTAAGAAAAAGAAGGTAGAAACTACAAGAACTAGATGACCGGCAATCATCATCAAGCCTAGGAATCCGATGATATAGACCGTGATTGATCATTCAACTGGCGCCGCAGGAATCGTCTTCTATCCGTGATTGCGTGCTGATGCGCCTTTCATCATATTTTTACATTTCTTCTTCTGCCTTCGGGTCTGCATCATTCATATTTTTATTTGTGTCATATACGCCTCAAACAGAAGATTTTTCTTTTCGTTTTTTTCGTTTTACATTCGATCCGCGTTGATTGGTCTTTACATCAACCAGCGATGCACGAAAATCATTATGTGGTTCCCGCCGTAGGCATGGAATAAAAGGGTTAACGAGAAATCCAAACATGGAAACAGTCACAACTAAACCAACTGATAACCTTACAAAATATACGTATTTTACTTTCATTTGATTCTATAGACAAGCTGAAAACGCAATTTTTCTATTGTCGAAAACTATTTAAAAATGAAACCACAGAATACATTGTTTAAAAAAAGAAGAACATCTTGTGAATAGGAGACGATACATAATAGGACATAACATAATGATTAACGATTGACAAATAACCACCAGTCAGACGAATTTGATTCCTGCACAATGTTTCACAGCAGTCCTCGTTGATATCCGAGATCTGATCGATGAGTTCGTTAATAGATAACTGGATACCTCACTCAACTCAAGATACTTTGTGTAACATGATTTTAATTATTGACAGTATTGCGTAGTAAACAAATAGTGATGCTCTCTAATATGCTTAGTCTTAATGATTCGGCCGGGTAACTTTACTCGATCCAATAAATTAACAGCACATTCACGGTTTCAAATAAAACCAATTACATTTTTTTTTGCATTAAAAACGTGTGAATTTGCTCATCTAAGCTGATTCTACATGGTTTATTTCTTATAAATTTTTGTTTGACTAATTTTTTTTTGTGATTACGTACATTTAAATATGTTACACATGCGTCGTCGCTATGTATTTTATTAAATATTTACGCATTGTTGTGTGCTAAAACACACAGTGAGAAAAATGTGATTTCTGAAAAATAATTTTAATGATGCTTGGAATTCAATTGATATATTAATGGCCTTTGTTAGAAAAAAGCCTTGCAGGGCAACTACCTAGTGGATCAACGCAAGGTTATTGCATGCGATGCAAATATAATAACGAGGTATTGCGTCAGACGTGGTGTTGAATTGAAATTTCCCGGTCTCTTGCGCTTATTGTGCCACCTATGGGCCGTGGTTGGTACTGCATAATTGGTTATTTGCAGAATGCAGACAGACTTCAATTGGCACATTTTCGCAGTAAATCTAAAAATAATAACAGTAGTGGGCTAATGATAATAGTTCGAAGAATGAGTTACGGTAGTGACTAGCTAGCGACAGTACCTAAACTTATTACCAATGACAAGAATTTGAAGAAACAGGAAACTTTTATTATTTACTTCTTTCTTGATTTAAACATTACCAATTGGATCGATATTTATGAGAGATGATACAAGTTTTGAAGGGCAAATCTGTTTTATTAGGAAAGGACGGGAAAGGAGCATTCGACTACAATAAATTTCGGAGCTCTTTTTTATATTTTTTTCTCAACTCGACGACGTACCGCCTAAAATTTAATGAAATCTAGTCAGTTCAAAATAGTTAAAAAATTACAAAATAAATTTCTCGTATAAGGGAGTCTAGTCAAGCAATCTAACCCCTCAATTTCCAGGC
This sequence comes from Daphnia galeata, assembly GCA_030770115.1. NCBI lineage: Eukaryota > Metazoa > Arthropoda > Branchiopoda > Diplostraca > Daphniidae > Daphnia > Daphnia galeata. The sequence goes on from CM061122.1 coordinate 5,645,250, forward strand.
GCCACCACAAGTTGAAAAATCAATTAAATGTAAACATAAAAACACTTCTTTACAAACTTGGAAGTTTATACTAAAAATTAGAAATAGAAAATTATCTCTGAAGAATTGAAGTGATAAGTGTATCTCTGAAGAATTGAAGATGATAAGTGTTCAGGACTTCGGAGCTGTTCATTAGACCAATGAACGAATCTGCCATCTTCCGGTACCTATAGATTTTAGTTCAAAAATCGTCCAATGGTGGCGTCAAATTGAAATTCAATTCAGTCCGGAGGCGGTAAGTTTTTGAATATTTGATTCGTATTTTATTATTGTTTTTACAGAAAATACTCTGATGCCGTGCGCACTTGGTTTCTTCTGGCTGCTGTTAACGGAAACATTCTCAAAGTTAACAAATCAACCCTCTCTCTTCCTCTGTCCTTCGCTGCAATTAAAACCATTGAAACAATAAGACTACTAAAGGGAATGAAAAATCTTGAAAAAAATTACATTATATGTCCGACTTAACATTAACACCAGGGTACTTATTCCGTCCTTGAACTGGTTAAATTACAAAAATATTCTATGAAACAAAAAAAAAACAAATGGATAAATAGGATGACTTTTTCATCCTCATACTTACGCATTCGATTGTCGCAATTCAGCGTCCCTTAATTAAAATGAAATCTCGTTATTTTGGATGATTTCTTTGGGAATTTTCATTAAAAAAAAAACAAAAAAAAACATAATACGAATTTAATTTTAATATCGATTATAAAAGTACAACCCGCCGCAGGGAGGCGGGCTTAAATCAATGCAGAAAGTCTATCAGAAATCGTGAATCTATTATCCATCTCCCGACTCCTCTGCAGTCTGCATGGCGACCATCATTTGATCAGACCATAAAGCAGCATATTTAAACTTATTTGGAGTATAGTGAACCAAGGTTTTCAGTCGAGGCATTTCAATCGCTATAGAGAAATTCAATCCTGTTTCTTTTTTACTTTTGTGTAACATGGGCATGACATGGGTAAGACATTTAATTTTGATTAACCAAGAGTTATTTTAAATTTAATATTAAAATATATCTTTAGAATGTAATGATGAAGAAATCGTACGCATTGTTAAATGTATCAACAGCTGTTGGCCTGAATATCCTTTTACTTATGAAGATATTCGTAAACCGACGGGAGAGAAATTTGGGGAAATCTTGTTAATGTTTCTACAGGGATTCTTTGGGAGAAATTACAAACTTCCTAATGTTAGTTAAATGCATTGTGTTTAGGCCTGTCAGATTTTTTTATATTTCATCCTCACTTTCAGTTGGAGCAGCACATTAAGTCAGTCTCCTCAACCCCAGAAATGTTTACACATTTAGAAGGTACCATTTCTCTCTTTCGAAGTATCAACAGCATTTTAAAGAGAGTCAATTACCGTGACTTCAAATATGGAACAATGGTCAAACCAAGTTTGTAACATTTTAATTATTATCATTTTATTCTCAATTTAAAACCATTTATTGCAGCTTCCAATGCTGTCAAGGATGTTTTGTTGGTTTTGGTTAATTTACTTGCATATATGGAAGCTGAAAGGCCCAAAAAAAAGAAAATTGAATTAGAAGTACTAAACTTGAAAAAGAAAGAAATACAATTAGAAAAACGTTTAAAAGAGGCAGAAAAATATTTGGGCCAATGCCAACAGGTTTGCAAGCACAAAATAAGTTATTAATAAATTGTAACATTAATTCTTAATTTTTTAAATTTTAGGATGCTGAAGAAGTCAAAATCAGGGAAGAAGAAGTGCGTCAAATGAGAGAAAAATATATGAAATTTGCATCTAACTTTACGAAAATTGAAAGTGACGTAGATGATTTAACTAAAAGAATGCAGATTACCAACGTAAGTCTTGAAAAAGCTTCCATCACTTTGAAACAGGTAAGAGAACTTTTATAGTAACGACGGAAAATATCGGTTAATGATTTCAATGGTGCCAAAACTTTAAAGGTAGAACAGGAAAAGGAAAGAGCTGCGGAAGCGGTTGTTGCAAACCCGGAGGGATTGAAAACAGAACTAGCAAGAAGTCAATACGAAAAAGAAGCAATGGAGGCAAATTTTTTATCTGTTGCAAGCCGTCTGCCACATCTCGATCAACAAATTCAGGAACGCGCTTTGCAGCTTCAGGAAGGCAAAGAGACTCATCAACGATTAGCGCATGTAAAAACAAGGGAATCAAAAATAAAGTAATCAAATGCCATGTTTGCAAATTTCCAATCCAAACAAATCTAAATCTTGACTTGAATGGCTTAGACTAGAGTTGCAGAGTATAGAGACTGATGTCCGACGAGTTGAAGAGGAGAAAGATTTTCTGGGAAATAATTTAAAAACGGAACAGAGTCTGATCGACAGTAAAAAAAGAATGTTGGTAGAATTGGAACAATATGTCGATCATTTGAGTGAAAAAGCACGTTCTGACGTGAAACGGTAATGATAACTTTAGTTTTATACTACAGTTAGGAGATTTATTTTTTACTTATTCACATCTAATTGAAAATAGAGGCCCGAAGAAGAAACGTCGAGAAGCGCAGATTAAGGCGCGCTTTTTAGCTGTAGAGGAGATTTCCCAGCTGAAACGTGATTTAGAACTTGGTCAAAAAACACTTGACGAAGGGGCGGCAAAGTTAAAAGCCATTCAAAAAGCACCAACAAGATGTATTTACTATTTTAGATATTAAATTCATAAATTTATATACATTTTGTATACGCATGTTTTTTTTTTCTAGATGGAACGAATTTCGGCGAAAATGAATCAACGGTTTAATGCTATTGAAACCGCAGCCAAAAAATTGTTCCCTTAAAATTCTTCTCCTCTTTTGTATGTTATGTGAAACTATTAAAATAGTAGGGGTGTCTGTACACTTTCCAAATATAAAATTCAAAGCTATTGTAAATTCAGAAATATATATCATTCAACATCACATTTTTGCTTGATTTTTTTAATTGATTGTGGGACTTGTAGTCGAATCACTCGGCCTCATTTTGTTTAAGGAGGAAAAATTGTTTTTTTTTTTTTAAGGGGTAAAAAGAAAGAAAAGTAAGTATTGTAAGGGGGTGGGAATAAAAAGAAAAGGAGGGAATTTTACTTTTGTGGTGTTTTGTAAAAGATTTTTTTTTATATTCATGAAATCATTTCATAGTCAGCAATATCCAACTTTTGAAATGTAGACCTAAATGCCTATTTATTTGAAAAAGGGAACTTTGTTCGATTCAAGACGGGAATGTGACACTTGTCCCCCCGACTACTCCCGACCCCTCCCCGACACTAGTCCCTCACTCCCTCCCGTTCCGGACACTGTTTTAACAAGTTTTACAAGTCACTTCTTAACTGAATTACTTCGACTTAAAAAATCAAACGTTGAAGTCAAATAACCCGCCAGACATTTTGGACCCATAAAATTAGTTGTTTTCTCGTTTTCCATAATGAGTAGAAAATGTCGCCAAATATATGTCGCATTGTCGCCTATAGTAGGCTACAAGTTCTACGTTTTTTTTATAAAAATAAAACGAAAGAATATATAAATATATAGATAATGTTGAAATTACGTTTTTGCCATAAATACTGATGTGTCAGAATTCAGAATAAGTGGTTTAAATAAGAAATGTCATGGGTTTAATCATCTCTGATATGGAAGTGGAACTCAAATATGCCAGATGACTTCGTGTTGAAGACACGAGGAGAAATCTAACAAGATTATCAAGTTCTGTTGTAGCAGGAACTGTTAAGCGACTGCAATCGAGTAATTCGGGAAATCCAGGCAAAAAAGTAGTATACACGCACTACAGTACTACATGCACGTATACTACATCGTACATCCCTATAGGCCTATACCACACGCTGAAAAACTACTGTTTGGGTATTCTCACCATTGGTTATTTTAAAAGTAGATCGTAAGGATACAAAAAGAAGCGACTCTATGATTCCTACATTACGGTATATATATAAAGCGATAAGAAAACTTCAACTTCATTGTCGTTGCTCCAGTGATCAGTGAGACAGATATCTGTTACTTATTACAAAATGAAAACTATTGTCAAGGGTTTTCGGAGGGCCGTTTTCCAACTTTTTGATCGCATTTTTTTTTTTGGGGGGGGGGGGGCAATTTTCTAACCTTTGCGAACGCGTTTTTTTACATCAAATAATGCATTTAAAAAGCATTCCTGGCACGCAGACAGTGGACACCTGTCCATTTAGATCTCCTCTCGTCTTAGTCAGTAATCGCCTCAGAATCATCACTAATTTCTATAGTAATTTCTAAGTTCATGTTCGATTATCAATGTCTTGCGTCTTTGAAACACTAAGTGAAACTAACACGACTGGGATAGGTAGAGGTTGGAATATTTTTACACCTTTGTTATATTCCCGCTTATTGGAAAGAGGTTGGGGTTTGTTACGCCCCGTCATTTCATCTTTTCATGTATATCTATCGAGTATTTTTAAGCGCAGACCTCTTTCCAATAAGCGGGAATATAATAAAGGTATAAGAAAATTCCAACCTCTACCTATCCCAGCCTCTACGTCTCCTTTTCTGTCATGTAATATTAATATATCTGTCGCGTTTCAAAGACACAAGACATTGACAATCGATGAATCGAATATGGACTTACAAATTACTCAAAATTAGTGGCTTTAAACCAAAATTTTAGATTTAAAGCTGATCGTGAAAAAAGATGGAAACGTTTTTGTGCTATCTAAAATTTGAATATTTCTTTTTAACCGGTTAAAAAAATAATCATACACGATGTATCATATATGTCACTGCTGTATGCCACACATCTTGAATATTTTTTGTTACGCAGTCCTAATTATGCCCCTAACTTCACGTACAAATCTAATTAAAAACTGTACGGGATTGCAGTTTAAACAATTGTATTAAATCCATCCGGTATTCTGTGGACGGTAACGAATTTTTATTGTTCAAAGAAGATGACAAAACAGATAGGGCGCGAGGGTACAAGAAAGGATCGTCCTTATTACATTAAGGTTAGATTAAGGCGTCGAAATATCTAAAATATATTAAAGAATAAGCCAACTTGTAAAGAAAAGAAAATGCAACAAATTGGAAGCACAAATGGGATTGCTGTTCTTCACACTTTTTTCAAAAAGCTAAACTTTTTAAAAAGCAGAATAAAGTTTAAATATCAATGCGTATGGGTAACAATTACATATTAATAGTCCTGCCCAACATCATCATTTTTTCTTAACAGGGAGAAACTCTTATCATCTTCCAACTCATTTGCAATTTGTACAAAAGCAAACAATCTGCCAGTTAAATATTATTTAAAGTGGTGGCAATGCCCATAAAGCGCTCGTTTTATCGGCGCTTGAACTGATGAACGAAAATTCGTTGGGATGCCAACGGCCTGATATGACCTTATCCTGATGTTGTGCTACAACAATGCTCGGTAAGGACATGGTTAAATCTCCCTAAATAAAATCAGATAAAACCCAAAAATAGTTAATAAATGTGAAACGCCAAAAACATCAGACAACACACCTGTAAATCTGTCAGCACCAATTTGTTGTCGTAACCGCCTGTCAAAAGATAATAAGCTGAAGGCGAGAAACGGACTGAACGAACATCAGCAGAATGGGGTTTAAAGCTCTGAATAGTCCTATTGCCTCGAATATCATAAAGGATGCATGAGGCATCCTCGTGGCCGGAAACCATCAGACGTCCGGACGGATCAACAGCAACCGAAGCAACAGGGGAACCCTATTTTAATGTATAAAATGATACATTCGAATGCAAAGCAACCAAACAGATTAAATGTACTTTATTGACAGGCGAACTGGGTGTGGTTAGCGGAGTGATCATGTTAACACAGCCTCTTGTCCGTAAATCCCACATGCGGACTGTTTTATCTTGTGAACCGCTAATGAACATGGCACCACCCCACGTGTAAAGAGATAAGACGTGTCCTGTTCAAATAAATAACAAATGAAATACATGTTTATTTTTTCTATATCTTTATCAGTCTAAAAGTTTCCACACAAACCAGAGTGTCCGGTCAGTGCCTGAAACGGTGTTCCGGTAACGCAATCTGTAACGTAGATTTTACAATCTCCGGCTCCTCCGCTGACGAGTAAACTTGATTTGTTACTCATATCCTCAATAAAGCAAACGTCTCTGACTGTTCCATCATGCATTGACAATTCAATTTCTTGCCCTGTTTTACAAAATTGTCTATTAGTTCAAAGTTATGATAAAACAATTAAAACACGAAAAATAATTCAAAAAATGAAATAAAATAAGAAATCTATATTGCATATCGCAATATTAGAAATTTACCTTCCATATTGCATGTATCAGCGTTGAATCTCATCAATTTGACCGTTTTGTCGTTGCTGCCTGTTGCGATCAAATCACCTGCCGGGCTCCAGGCAAGACAGTAAATCGATCCTTTATGATGTTTGGTACGCTTGAAGAGAACGGTAGACTGGCACGTAGTGTGATCATCCCTGTGACAAAGCGAAGAAAAAAATCAAGTTAAAAGCATTAGACCGAATCAATGTAAACGACATTGAAATGATGAACAGTTTGAGAATTTTTTTTTTCTCAAAATAAACGCATAACATATAAGGTGCTACTACGCTGCAATAACATGGTGTGAACACGGTGTTTCCCGACCCTGAGGTCTAAAATGCAGTTGAAATAATAAACGAAAGCGAATATATATCAAGGTGATGACGGGGGCTGCAGTGAGCGGCGAACAAAAGGAGGGAGACACAGATGAACGGTCGAGAAAGAAGGAGAGTAACAACAGCTGTGCACAACATATGTATGACGTCCTTGAACATAGAAAAACAAAACTACATACCTCAGATCCGATAATTTTGGATAGGAGCAGATGCGCAACGTCTTTGAATTGGAGCCTACCGCATAAAGTCGGCCGCTAGGATGAAATTCGGCACAACGTACGGCCTAATTCAGAAAACAAAGATTCGTTATAACCAAACCAGATCCATCACTCAACCGGTAAGTTTCACCTGAACATCGTCAAGTGACGTGACGGCTATGAAACGAGGTTTCCCCGACAAACCGCTACCGGGCATTGCGGTCGACGTCGATACCGATCCCGATCCCAGCGATCCCGACCCTGATGTTGGACCCGATGTTGAAGCCGCTGACCCATTCTGGTTAGCTGGTAATTGAGGCTGCAATAGGAGGAACAAGAAAGAAAAGAAAAAAGAAAATTCCAGTTAGATTTCTTTCTATTGACCACCATGGGTAGCAGCAGAAGGCGTTATATCGTAGGCATCCCACAGTTGTAATAAAAATACAAAATAATAATTTTTCCTTCTAGATAAAATAAACCCACTGCTACGCCTTCGACTGTGACTTATATTCAGATTCGCTATTCTTTTAGTGGAACCCAACGGCATCTTGACTTTAATTCAGAAAACAAAACAAGGAACCCAGCAACAGGTTTAACAATTGGAAAAAGGGAACATTTACTTCACAGTCAAACGTTTCACGTTAAAATGTTAAAAATGCTGATATAGAAGATATGGAATGATTACGAGATTATTCTTTTGGTTGGTTTGATTAGATTTTTTTTTTTCGCTTTTTTTAAACGTTAATTACGATGACGAAACGTCACTAATGAGATTTAAGTGTTAAAAATGAGGTACAATTGGTGGCGCTGGTCGTTTGGTGTTACGAATCACGGTCGGATGATGCGCTGATGTATTCACCATGACGTCAGAGCATAATAGCTCATTGTTGATAAAATTAACAAAAACACGTAATAAAAAATACTTGAGCTAAACAACTGCACAAACACAGCAGCACCAAAACGTAGTGATCCAAACGAGAGCTACGAAGCGACTGACCACAACGGCCTGCAACAGCAAGTCCCGCGCTATCGACACGAGGCGGTTCGGCCCCGTTTCTATACATGGGAAGAGAAGGAAATTTTTCTGGTGATAACACCAGACACACACAAATGAGCCTGGCTATGGGTGAGCGACGGCGGAAATCACTCCACCAAAAATAAATTTCAAACAAAAAAAAACCCAAACACACTGAAGCCATCGACGGTTGTGACGTTGAATTGCAAACTGGCGCACGCGCTTCCTTATTTACCATTTTGGGGATCAGAAGAAGAAGAAGAAAAAGAAGAAGATAGATAACTAGAATTTCTAGTTTTCTGGCATTCAAATAATACATTAAAAGTCCAAAGCCAAAATAGAGAAGTTTCTTTTAGTCATGCAACAGGTAATCTGTGATTATTTATTTATTTTTTTTTCGTTCAAATGAGACATTCTATTCCAACTTCCTTTCGAGAATAAAAGTAAGAAACGGGGGTTAATGGCTGACACTTGTCCTCACAACACACCATATGGTGTATCGACTCAAATATATTTTTTTTTAAATCAGAAAGTAGGCGGAAACATGTAATAACAAAACGAAATTTATAAAAGAGAAAGGAACCTCGGATGACTGGAGAACCAAAAGTGTTATAAAAATAAGTCCGAAACACGTTAACAATTATCACGCGACATGACCAAACCCATTAAAATTTTATTTTTTCTCTCAAAAGACAAATAAAAGTAATTATTATTTTTCATGATTTTGGTGGTTAGATTCCCAAAAGTGATTTCTTGAAATGATTCTTATTTCAATTTTTTAAAGTTTTTTTTAAGAAACAGATCTCGCATTTTTCTGTTATTTATCTTCCCTCAACAAATAACAGATGGTCAAACACTTTCTACGGTAGTAAGAAAATTCGCATTCCACAAATTTATTAGTGTTCTATTTTGAGAATGTTAAATGTGGGTCGATATAAAGGACATATGATAAAAAGTTTGATCACTCGTATGTCAACGTCGAAAAATTTGGTGAACAAAACAAATTGCACAACTTTCGAAAAAAAAAATTAAAGAAAAAATTGTTGGATAAGCTACGCGGAGAATATTTCAAACGCCTGTATTTCATTTTCCTTATGCACACGCGTTTTTTCCTCGTTGTTTGCCTATGTAGCAAAAACAGATGGCGTGACTTTTTTTTTTCTTCTTTCTTTCCTCCATCCTCTGGATGGAATTCTGAAAATGAATATGATTCAGCGAAAAGTACTAAAGTTCACATCACGACCATACGGTGCCGAAAAGAAATTCCTTACGATGAGACTATCATAGTACTCAGGGCTTTGCACGAGAGTGTGTTGAATGGTCACGGTCGTTCTTACGTCCATTCAAATTCATTTGCTTCGTCGGTCCAACAGGCTGAACTGGATATAACAATGTCATATCACTACTGGAACGAAAAATATCACGACGAGTCAAATGTGATCAAGTTGACAGATATAATGAGTGAGATTGTACATAACAGTGTTGCGGGACTGTCTTGATTGCCCCGGATGGAAAAACAGGGCAAACCACATCTGAAATTCTCAACAACAACAACAACAAAAAAAGGCAGAGGTTACAATCATTATCAAGAGATTGTACTACACGACGTAAAACGTGAAAGGTCAGGTCGGGCTACCCGTCGCTGGCCTATTTTCAGAGAAAATGTTTTTTTTTTTCTAACGGTGAATATGTAGTAGACGCTTTGTTTTAAAAAGAGAAAGATGAAACAGGGTCTACACAAGTATTTACCGAGGATTGGCGCGGAGATTCAAAAGACGAAGCAGAATCGACCGGTGAACGACTATAACGACCTTCGTCGCTCAAATCGCTCATGGATCTAGCTTTGCGCATTTGTTCTTTATTATTGAGTCTTCGATGATGGTGGACATCGATTTTGTCGTAATCGACTGGCGGATCAGTGGGTGTTACCGATTTGAAGGTGCTCATACTCATAGGACGCTGTTGAGGATTTTGGTAAATAGAATGGAGTGGTATGGCTCGACCATTCTCTTTGTTGACCAAAACAAATTCTGGTGTTGAACTTCTTTTTCTTGCGTGCCGAACATCTTCGACGACAATGTAGCGGCCTCGTTGTGGAACGTGTATTTCTAGTCCCGGTCTAACAACAGCTGAATGAGGCTTCGAACTCGAACTTGATCTCGGGCTACGACGAATTACTTCCCGCGTTCGAGATCGCGAACGTGACCGTACATGACCCGGCCCAATAAGGTCGTCTTCAACAGTGGCGTGCACAAATTCCGAACGTTTCATAGGATATTTGTCATGACACAACAACGATTCCATAGAATTTTTCGATCATTTTGCGCAATTTGATTTAACACTGGATAACGCCGTGGAATGAATTGATTGCGATGCATTTTGATGTGAAATTTTGTTCAACTGTCACGATTTAACTGTCATCGCATATACGCTACACAATTCAAGCGCGAAACACAAAAAACACTGAAATAATAACTTTTTCCCCCCTTTGGATAAAACACCCAGAACATCTGAGTGTACGAGGCTGACTGAAGCAGTCTTACACCTGCACTCGGGTAAACCAACTTTAAAAGCAGAGAAAAAAGAAAAAAAAAAAATAGAGAGAAAAAAAAAAGAGGCAGTCTTTTCAAGACCTGAAGCTATTGGAATGGTAGCGTCAGCAGCAACAGAAGCATAAAGTAGGAAACCAGAAGAGAGAAACATTCCCGCTATTTCCTTTCCTCCCTCAGTCCTCATTTTGAACCAGTAGTAGTACCCATTGAGGTTTGAAAAGTTTTCTCCAGCAATTGCATTGCCCTTTGCCATCAAAAGAGAGTTGAGTGGGAGGAGTTTTGAGTAGTTATTCGCCTTTCCAACGGATTCTAGCTCGGAAGAAAAGACTTGAAGTTCCTGTTTTCTATTTTGTTGTTCATCACACTGGCAATCATTTCGAGCAACTCTCTCTTGATCAAGCGCAAGACCCTTTTGTGTGCCAAACGAAAAGGGAAACGGCATGTCAACGAAACGGGGTTACCACACCTTGACAATATAACGGAGACCGCAACATTTTGCTAACCAATCGAGACGGAAGATGATGCCCATTTCATTACATATTCGCCGACTGTCTCACACAGACATGGCAATTTTCAATGAACACGACTCTTTTACATTTCCCCGCATTTCCCCTCAGTCTTTTGCATCTCGTTATCTCTTTTCAATTATTCCACGTGTGGTTAAATTTAAAGGACGTACTACACTACTAGATCTAGGGAAACTAAATAAGAACATGATCACACCAATTTCTTTAGGCAATTTGAGAGACATTTTCTTATTCTACTTTGTTTTGATCGAAATATTTATCAAATTTGAGCCATCAATTCTTGGTTAAAAAAGGAGAATCTGGGGAAAAATGAAGTCTGTTCATCAATCCAATTCAGAATTTCTCAATCTTTGTGAATACTATTTAAAATGTTGAAGGTAAAAAAAGTACCAAGAAATTAATTAAGGAATCAACTTTTATGAAAAGTTACAATAAAAAATCATTCAGCAATTCGTTTCAGCCATTTTGACACAATTTGAAAATATGTATATGAAATCCTTTTTTGACGTTTGTTTGTGTCCGGCGCCGAAATGAATTCAAAATCGTAAAGAAATAGCCTTCAGTCAGGCGACACTTTGGCGCCGCACGAGTTTACAAAAGAAGAAAACCAAATAAAATAAATAAATAAAAAAGCGAGAGGAATGATGGCATATCGGTCGGTCAGCGGCAACTCCATCGCGGGAAATGCAGTTCTTTTTTAAAATAGGAAAATCCAACAAATGAAACTTGTCTATGAAAGCTACATTGTCATTAGAAAATCGAGACGGCCGTGACCCCTTAAAAAGTCAAAACAATTTTCGGCTCTCTAAACACTAGCATCGACCTACGACCATCTACGTTGATACAAGGACTGAATCGAGTTTAGTATTCAAACATATGGCAGAAAGGCTCAAGAAGAGAAGGCTCTCTCTGTTGCCATTCGATTTCGCCACATGCTTTTAGGTTGTTTGCTCATTCATCCAAAAGACCGTAAACGACTGGCCCGAAGGTATTCATTCCTTTACGAGACGCTACAAACAAAAAGCTAAAATACTCTTCAAAAACGAGCTAAAGATGGACTGGCTACGGATGAATCACCGTCCAACAGGCGCCATTCCGAACCGATCCACATGGTCGAGTCGAGTCGAGTGTTGTAGGATTCCAAGTTTGACCAAACATAAGAAGATGCGTGGGAAATATCTTTTCTTTATTTTCTTGTTATTTTTAAGAGAACTACACCAGAATAAAAGAGGACGTAAGACGGAGCAATCTCTTTTACTTGTACGACTTGTTTGACCGACCACGATTTTCCATGTAAGCCATCATTTTCACGTTCATCCTGTTTGTTTCCGGTAACAACAACAATAACAAGAAATATAAGGAAGATGCACCCAAATCCGCGTTCCATATTTGAAAAATTGACAAAATAATCCCCATGCAAATCGTATGCCAAAAAAAATAATAAAAAAAAAAATATGAAAACAGCGGGAATGTTACAATGATGTATGCACGTACCCAAGACGTATATCCATAAGACCACCTGGGCATGGTGACGGGACGATATTGAGGAACGCACACTACGTAAACCAAACGCATTCGAAAATAGCAAGACGTTTAATGATGACGGTAAAGTTTGTGTTGCGCCAATCAAATTCAAATTTCGAGTGAATGTCCAAACACTTTGCATGTCCGTACGGTCAGAAAGAAGTTGCAAGACTACGGATAAAGACGGACAGAAGAATCAGAGCCACTTGTTTTGTAGGTCGTTAAAAGGTAAACAATGCAACATATGGTCAACCCCTTTTTAGGTGCCTTACAAGACGTACTGCTGTAACCTACTTCACGATCGACGGAATTTCAGTTCTATTGAAGAGGCCGTCTCTAATGCTGGTTGGCGTTTACCAAACTTTTCACTAAAGTGACTGTAACTCACAGAATGCAAATTTCAATTATCACCGTAAAGAACTAACGCATAAAATTCCACAGGATGATGTTCATCTTGACGTCAAATAAAGTTTTATTAACGCACTTGTATTTGCAGTTCCAGATTGCATTTGTGATGAGACGATTGTGATTCAGATTGGCAGTTTTATTTTTCATCCGCGCACAACGCCCAATTGGCATAATTCCGTCTGATCCAGAAATATAACCAAGCATCTCCTCAAAATGAGAACCATAGCGAAGTACCAGTAACAAAATAAATATATATATACAAATTATACATACTATATTTATAAAAAGAAAAAAATGAATCAAGATATACACAGCGATTCGACAATTTTGGACTTGCACGATATTTTCTTCTTCAACTTTGATTGAAAAAAACAAGAAATATGAGAATGTCAGAACCGCCAGACATGCAAAGAAAAAGGGGGGCATATTTTTGAATTGTACATAAATAATTCCAATAGAAACTGGTCGGTGATTCGTTTTCGTGCACACGTCAATAAATGTTTTGTTTTTTTTTTTGTTTTTTTTTAATGTTTCGAGGGCATCGTAAGTAGAAGAAAAACTAAAAAAAGGCATCGCTAGATGGCGATGGTGATCAGCAAGTTTTCTTAGTTTACATGCCTAGTTTACAATTATACCACGAAGTACACCATGGTGTATCATGATCCTATCCTACTATGTGATTCATTGGCATTAATAACGAGAAGTGCAGTACACCAGTCAAAAACCATGAATTAGTAGCCTAGACTACAAGAAATCGTGAGAAGACGATGATAAAAGGATCGGCCGCAATTCCGTTCAAACAAACGAGATAAGGCAGCGATCATCAAACGACTCACGACAACCATAAAATTTAAGTGCAAAAGAAACGCCGATGTTATAACATCTTGTTTTTCTCCATAACGGAAATACGCTGACGTAACTCAATTATAATATTTCAAAGAAGAATAAAAACAAAAAACAAAAGAGAGAAAAAGAAATCGAAACCATTCATCAAGACAACATACCTCAGAGTCTATTTCTTCGTCTTCCTCGACTATGATCGAATTGTTGTAATCAGAGTCGGCATCCACTTCGGAAGCGTCTTCAATAACCAAATCTAGGTCAAGAGAATCGCGAGAGAATTTCCTTGAACTGGACGATTCACGGCGTTGTGATTGTAATTCAACAGACAAACGTCGAACAGGGAAAGTGGGAAGACTAGATCGGCGTCCATCAACTTCAATTGGAAGCGATCCGCGTCTAACGGATGACGAGGCCAGCTTAGCGGGCATTGACACTCGTCGACCTGACGCGACATGGGTTGGCAACGATTGTCGTCTACCAATATTTAAATTAGAATTGGATCGAGAAGAAAGACAGTGTCCCTGATGTTGTTGTTGCTCTTTTTGTTGGTGCACTTTTTGCAAATGATTTTGCTTGATTTCTTGTCGCAATTCGCTAAACATTTCGTCCAACTTACGAAGAATAACTTCCTCCATTTTCCCCAGTACTTAAGGCCGGCAACAAATGTTGGAGAAAGTTAGCACTATAACCAATCTGACACGCGCCAAGTAGGACGACTGGCTGATGACTGAGACCTGTTTTGAGCCGTGTGTGGTGGTAGAAGTCTTCCCTTCCTGACTGGCGAAGCCGCAGTAGGTGTGCGCTAGCTCAAGCTAGCGGGAATAGTTCTCAAACAAAACACAACATGCACAGAGAGAGAGAGAGAGAGAGAGAAAGAGAGGAGGAGAAATACGAAATAAAAAGGAACCACGCCATATTAGGCCAAAAAAGGAAACCAAGAGCAGCCCCCAACAATGTGAAGTTCTTACCAAATCCGAACTAACCCCCTCCTACTTAAAACATACCCATTTTCTTCTCAACAAATTTGTGTAAATCCATTATTCAATAAATAATCATAAGGTTGATAAAAGATTTATTCAGTATTACTGATTATTTTTTACAAATATTTCATATTGAAGATACAAGTCACAATCTGAATTCATTAGAACGCGATTATGTTATGTGTTTCTCAAAGTAAAAACGCACCAATGGAAAATTGGAAATATGATTAAAGATGAGAGCTGACACCCTCTTTTCCCATTGGGAACGTAACGTGTTGCACGGGAAGGGCGTCACCCGAAGAAAAATCACCGAAGAAAAATCATCATCAAACTATCCATCGAACCCAACCATGTTAGGTTTAAATCAAAATGGCAGGTTTGAGACTCTCCTTTTTGTGCATACTACGTGAAAGAAAAAAAAACGTAGTGGGGCGAACAAACAAGGATATTGGGCCCTCCACCCTACGACGATTGCACTGCGAAGTATCTTGATCAAATGCTTATAAGATAAAAAAAAAGCTCCGAGAAGAAAGAGCTTGTACAATGCGCATCATCCCGAACTGTATATGGCTCTATTTACAACGTACAAGTATGCCAAGGGCTCTCTCTGTGTGGTTCAGCCCCCATCCATCAAGATGACAACAAGAGAGAGAGATCAATTTAGACTGTAGTATTGCGTATCTCATGAAAAGCTTTTCTGCTTTTTTGAGCTCTTTGGCCTTTGCTTATATCAAGGTTGAAAATGACGCCAAAGAGACGAGGCGTAAAATAAAATGAGTACCACGCCCGCAACTGCGGCTGGGTCAGGCGCCATCTCACACCAATATCTAAAACACTCTAAAATGAATTTATTCATAAAGAATAAACAAAAAAAAACAAAAAAAAACAGGACAGAAACCAGCTTAAAATTTGACCAATGGTCAAATATCATATGGAGCAGCGGTAGCCAAAGGTAACACAATCTGCCTGTGGAACGCGCTTGTTTGTTGATACCATCAAGTGGCGTCACACTATATTCCATTTTAGGTATAAACATTAAATCGCAATATAGTTGAATATTCATTATTCAATGTCTGTTTTCATCTCGACTAGTCCAACGACAGCATCCGGGTTTAACCAAATCACGTAACATGGACTTATGGATGTTCAATGAAATCATTCTGCTCATCTTTCGTATGATCCACCAACATTTTAACAACCATTTTTCAGTCTCGTTAAAACGAATCATGACAATTTGTTTCGATTATGAACAGCTGTGATGAAAATTGTTACGCCCCGTGATCAGCAGGTTGTTTTAGAATAAACAGAGTCTTACCTTATCCTCGACTGGCTCGTTGGTCGGCTCAGAAAATGCTTGGAGAGACGGCGCTGCCAACCTGTGCGCACATACAACATGAAAGATTAGCTCTCGCCTTCTTGCCAACAATTTTGACGGCAATCAATAAAGAGTACTCCGTAAAAGGCAAAAAGTGCTTCCACCTATTCCCAATCAGGAAGACTTTCCAAACAGAGGGGGTTCTGCTCAACCTGGCTCATTGCGTGCCAATGGACATAAAACATTGAGTTTATGCTGTCGACTCATGAAAACTAAAGACGCTATTTAAAGCAACTGCCCTTAATATTATAAATACGGTACTAGATAGTGCATACCAATGTATTGGATGGATACTTACTTATTGGCGGACGAACTCGGAGAATGTTTTAACCGCTGGAATTCACGCAGTAAATCTCCACTAGCCGGTTCAGCCCGCGGGGGCTTCTCCGGAATGTCGGATGCGATCACTCTATCATAAAAGAAAATAATGTATGACCATCCATCGTAAGCTAATGATATTCTAAATTCTCTTAAATATCTTAGAATCTCTTGCTATTACACGGAGAAACTTAAGATTAGAATAGAATATACAAACCTTTTGTTATCTTCTGTTTCATTGAAAGGACTGTTTTCTTTGGCAAGTTCGTTTACCGTACTAATAGAAGGCGGTTGAACAGTCTTTGAGCCTTTCTCATCACTTTCAAAGAGTCGATCCACCTTGAAAGTAAATGGTTAATAAAACAAAACGATATATTTAAAATTGAAACTAATCTCATACCGAAGTCGTCATGGATTTTTTCCCAGTCAAATGAAAACTGGCTAGGCTAGAACGCCACATTGTACCGCTGCCAAACGGTAGACCATCCAAAGAAGGGTTCAGAGAGCGAGACATGAGATCAACAGAGCGGGGTCTTCCAAAAGGCATTGCAGAATAGGGGAAAAGTTTGGGCTTGATGGGTGTAACAAGCATGTGTTCCGTCCATGACGTTTCCAGGGATGGTTTATCCAATCTCTCCACGTCCACATCCAACGTTCGTTGCTCGAAGGGATGAGCAAAAGTTTGCGCTGGAATGCTCTGGAGCCAAGACAATAGACTCAAATCCGAATCATGGAATTTTTTATTAGAACTCAGAAGCGAGCCAAATCGTAATTGAGGGGGAGACCGCTCCTTGACGCTACCCGATAAGGCTCTACGCTGACAGAATTCCACACACGATTCGTATAGAAGACCTAAATAAAGATATAACAGTTTTCATTAGAAAAAATCCTTCGACGAAAATTGTGATGGGATCGTGAGATTGTAAATGCGCCAAAATTTATAATTAGATGCCCTCCCCTATTATCCATTATTCTTCCGTGTGGACGAGAACAAAACTTTTTTCTCACAACATAATATGATGTTTATTCTATCAGATTTGTTTACTATTATACGCCATAAGGATTCGGATTTCGTTGATCATTCCATTTCTTTGGTACTGTCAACAATGCACATAAGGCTACACGGCTACAATAAGTTGACCATCTAGCATATCACATGAACGACAGTACCTTTTCTTTTCATTTATTGAACAATGAAGACACATTTATGCCACTCTTTGCGTATACATAGCTAAACTGTGAATTTCACGGTCAAAGTCTTGCAATTTTTCTCACTAAGGAGTGATTGAACCCCCAAATACAGTTTGGGAAAACGCACGACACTTGCCGCCAAATTCACGAAGTAGCGTTTTATCTACCGCAAATTGCGACATAGATGCTCCACGGATAAACAAACAAAAAAAATATATAACTGTTTTCCAAAGGACAAATGCCTTAAATTTTAAATTTCAAAATGAACTGTTTTGAGGTGTTGTTCTGACCTTTGATAAGCAGATGAATTAATCGGTCGTTAGTAGCTTCTTGGAGGGCATGTCTGTCTTTTGCTGGCTTCTCGTAAGGCAAAAATTTTTCTACCAATGGGTAGATATCCTGAAAGCAACGAACTCGAGCGCTGGAAGGGTTCCAGTCGTGATAGTCAGCGTGATCGATCAATTTCGGCAAGGTCAGAAGGAGACAGAGATGGTTGTAAATTTCTCTGGAGGGACACAATTTCTCCAAATCACTGAGGACTTTTACCACTTCTTCGACAGCGGCATCCACATTGGCGATCAGCCCAGCTTCAGACTTGATGCAGAGTAGTTCGATGTATTTTTGACGGAGAATGAGGTAGTGAAAAGTATGTGCGTCGAAGGTGGCAATGGCTTCCAATGGTTGAATAAATTCTGTAACATCATCCCATTGGCCATCAAGGATGAGTTGGCGCAAAAACAGAACGTCATCCGAATAGATGCCATTGATCACTCCCGTCTCTCTTTCCAGGCTTAACTGGAATTTATTTTATTTCATTTTTTTAAATAAAAAGCTGAACATTGTCAACATAAAGCCGTTGATATTTTTACACACCTGGCTGATGTGAAATTGCCGACTGCAGATGAATTCCAAGACAAGCCGAACCACGTCGTCTTCTCGTAAATGTAGTCGTGGGACACTGCTCCCCATCGACATTATGTCTGACGAAACTTTCCTATTTTTATGCTTTTATTTTCCTGTCCAGACAAAAAAGAAGTTAAACGCTGCTACAGTTAGGCCAAGCAAAGGATGTAAAGACATTTTCGGTCAAGAAAATGGTACCGAAGCGAAACCCGACAGCAGTTGCTCATCGTTTTCCACCGCCTAACTTGAGGAGTAGCCTCTGGCACACACAAAAAATTTCATCTGCTGTTCTTGTAACGCCTAAGTAAGCCCCAAAGTGAAATGCAACAGATAAGTTAACGTAGCACTCTCAGTTTCTTTACCCTAAGGCTGCGTCGGAAAATTTCTAAGTTTTATTTAGCTTCCTTCATCAATTCGTATCAAAATGACAAGAAATATAAATTCAAAATAAATATTAAAATTCGAATTTTTTTCAATGATTCACTAAATTTTTACATTCACTACATCATTCTTTAACTATTTTTTACCCCTTCTTCCCACGTTTACAAATAATGGCGATTTCCTCCTATCACGTATTTTGTTTAGTTTTCTTTGAATTATCCAATGTCAAAACAAACGAGTTGTACTAGTAAGAAAGTAGAATCTTTTTGCTACTCACTAAACGAACTGCTATATGTTGATACAAACACTCTCTTTTTTTCAAATTACAAATATCGGTTTGTTTAGATGTAAAACACAATATCGGCCATGACAGACGAGACTGATGACTGAACTATTCTTGCAAAAGCCTGCTCGCAAGAACCTAGAGGCCTGGCCTGGCCAGTAGTACGTAAGTATTCATTGACCAATGGCGAATGGCCCAATGGGTTCATAATAAAGGAGATTTTTCTAGAAACTATTACATAATCCAAACCAAAAATGTGCAATTTTTTTTTGAAAACTTGCTAATCAAATATCTAACAGCTTTTTTATGTTCTTTTCTGTTAACTTATAAATTTGTGTCAATTTCTTGTCGATAATAAAATATTATCCGCTATATATTTTTTAATCGTGCAACGTTGGTTGAAAGCAGAAGCAGATATGTAAAGAAGAAAAATAACAAGAAAAACAATTTAACGTTAAGTCGTTCAGTGTTTTTCGACGGTTTGAACGAAACAAGAGAAATGCCTATCCTTAATTTCAATTTAGGAGTTTTAGGCCATGTTGACAGTGGAAAGACTACTCTGGTGAAAGCTTTGAGTTCAATTGCAAGCACAGCATGTTTTGATAAAAAACCCCCAGTCAAAAGAGAGAGGAATCACACTTGATTTAGGTTTTAGTTCGTTTTCTGTTGATTTTCCTGAGCATGTTAAAGATAAAACTTCTTCACTCTACACAAAACTTCAATTTACTCTTGGTAATTTAATGTTGATAATATTTGTACAATACAATATTTCATCTAAAAATGGTAATAGTTGACTGCCCAGGACATGCCTCTCTCATCAAAACCATTATAGGAGGTTGTGATATTTTAATTATTCTTTATTTTTCTTTGCAAAGAATTTAGTTTTAAAAAATTGAATCTCCATAATTACTTAGGTGCCCAAATTATTGATATGATGCTATTAGTAATTGATATTACAAAGGTACTTCATATATCAACCATACTTATCAATCAATAGTAAAATAAAAATTCTCAATTTTCCAAAGGGAATGCAAACACAAACAGCTGAGTGCCTTGTTATAGGAGAAATCACATGTAATCAAATGATAGTTGTTTTAAACAAAATTGATTTGATTCCTAATGAAAAACGCCAACTTACCATAGACAAGGTATGATCATGTGCTGTTACCATTAGCTACATTTCACTTTTATCATTTTTGTAAAACCTCTCTTACCCTTGATCACATTCTAGATGATTAAAAAAATTCAATTAACTCTGAGGAATACTAAATTCCATGATTGCACCATTGTTCCTGTGTCAGCATATTCTGATACATCAGAGTTGAATGGGATATCTAATCTCATTGAAACTCTAAAACAGTTGGTGTTTATTCCAAAACGTGATGCATCTGGTAGTTTCTTGTTTTCAGTCGACCACTGTTTTCCTATTAAAGGACAAGGAACTGTAATGACTGGAACAGTTCTTCAAGGCAAAATATCAGTCAATGATGTAAGAATTTTACTATGAGATTAGATTTCTCAGTTAAAAATAATTTACATTTATTAAATTTCCAGACGATAGAGATACCTATGCTAAAATTGACGCGGAAAGTCAAATCTATGCAAATGTTTCATCAAGCTGTAGATAGCGCGTTTCAAGGCGATCGGTTGGGCATATGTGTAACGCAGTTTGATCCCAAATTATTGGAAAGAGGAATAGCATGTACACCCGGAGCCCTGCCAATGGCTTATGGGCTGATAGTGAATATAGATAAAGTTGTTTACTATAAGCAAATCATTAAAAACAAAACGAAGTATCATATTACTTTGGGGCACGAGACTGTTATGGCTCGAATACATTTGTTTCAATCAGCCGTTCCAGAGCTGAATTTTGATATTGACTATGAATATTGTGATGAAATTGCAGAAACAAAGTAATGATACACATTTAAATTTTACTAGATCTTTCTGAGAAATTTTTAATCATGTATTTTTGTAGAGAGTGTTTTTTCTTTGCTGTTTTAGAATTCGATCATCCCGTCCCTGTGGTTCCCAAAGGCCTAATAATAGGTTCCAAGTTCGACACTGACATCCACAGTAATACTTGTCGTATTGCCTTTAAAGGCAACATTCTTTTCGTGTTTGGGGACGAAAATTACCGAGGAGATCTTGCACGCTTGAAAGTGTATAAAACAAAAGTTAGAGTAAGTAAATTCGCTTCCACTACACTTAGTTTTCAATTAATTAAAAAAAACCATAACAATAATAGGAAGGTGTCGTCGAACGGATGACTTCGGATAGTGAGGTTATCGGGAAAAATCTGGTTAAGAAGGAAACCAACGTTCAACCGTTCGTTAATTTGAAGGTGACTCTGTCAACTGGAGAAAAGGGAATAATTGAAGGATCATTTGGTCAGAGTGGCAAAGTCAAAATTCGATTTATGGGTAATTATTGCCAAGCTCGAATTTGAATTGTGAAAAATAACCCCTTTATTTCTGAAGATGGATTAAAAGACAACACTCGGCTACTTTTGTCTGCCCTTAACAAGAAAAAAAAGCCCGAGGAGTCATCAGAGGAAAAGAACTTACAAGTGAAAATTTTTCTTTCGTTTAAACGCTATGTATACGATCCTCACAAAAAGATGATTCAGACATAAACAGTAAAATCGTGCAAATTGAGAAATTCAAAATTGAAATTTTTACAAGTGGAATGCAGAATGCATTTCTCGCATATAATTCTTTCCGAAACTCGCGATTCGGCGTAGACTTTTGAATAAAAGTGGTACTCTTTTTTTAAAAATATAGCCTCAAATAAATAGGATCTTGAAAGACAACAAATTCAAATGCATGCAAAAGCTTAAAATACTTCCAGGTAGTAGCAAGAATTAAGTTAAAATCTGTTACAAAACATAAAATAATATAATCACGATAATCATCACCCCAGTTAATATTCCTATGGCCATCCACTGGCGGCGATCTGGAAAATGTAACGGAAAATGTAAAACGAGTTTATTTTTAGTAAATGAAAATACAAGGAAAATTAAAATACAATTTTTCGCAATTACCGTTAGTCATACGAAGAACCTTTGCCATTTTTTTTAAAGTGGAGTCCATCTTTGTTTCTGTGTTTTCCATTTCGTTTCCCATCTCATCAAGTATTCTAAATTTTGTTCAAGTCAGAAATTCAATTAAGGTAATTTACTAAATTTACAACAATTCGATTTAATAGTTTAAACTTACAGTGCTTGTTCATCAAGTTCGCTTCCGATCCGACGTGACATACTTTTTAAAGTACCAACAGATCCCGATATCAGAACTAGTTGTTCATCCTGCTGTTTTACTAGTGAAGCCTGCTGCTGTATTACACTTTTTACTTGTCTGTCATCGTCCCCATCTTCTTGATCTCCCTTATATATAAGTAAAAATTATAGACTTACTGTATAATACCTAATAATTAAAATTGTGGTAAAAAATGTGTACCTGAATTGGGATTCTAACATAGCCAGCAGATGAATTTTTTGGGGCATTTCGAATTGGACTCGAATTTTCAAGCAGGGGCTGTTTTTTGGAAGTAAAAACGTTAAGGAAAACGAACGAAATTTACACAATTTTTTATTGGAGAAAAAGAAAACAAACCTTTTTGGCAGAATGATCAAAGTCTTGGCCCCTCATGATTTGTAGCTTTTCTTTTATAATTCCGACTTCGTCTCTGGTTTGCTGAACAAAAAATCTTCGTTGGACGACCTCGGCACTATTAAGTCGGAATCGACTAGGGTTTTTTTCCACAATTGCTTCAATAAAAAAAAAAAACATTTTTCTCAAAAGAAATTCTAGTTGTCACAATTTTAATTTTTGACTTCAAAATTCAAACTCTAACTGCATTATTGCATCCAGAAATAACTTAGTTACAAAACATGAAGATCAGTAACAAAACTATAATAGCAGAACATTTTCATTTTCAAAAGTTAATTCAAAGACTGAATTATGATATAAATATGTGTAAACTTCAGAAGGTATTGAACTTCACAAGTTCTTAATCAGGTATTATTTTGGTGTAAATTGAGAATATAAAAATTTTTACCAATGGTATCTTCAAGGTCTTCTAGATCCCACTCTATGCTCCTTATAGAATTTCTTAATTCTGCTGTGGTTTTCTGAACTTCGTCTTTAGAAAATACAATTCCCTCTTTTCGTAGATTCTGCCAATGTTGATACAGCCCTCTTGTACGATTCAAAGCTTTGGTAACTTCACTTAAGTTGGTAAACAAAATTTGTTTTTAAGGTTAATACATATTACTTACAAAAAACTTATGATCATTCATGCAATAAAACTAATGATTTGAAAGCTTACTCCTTTACTACAAAAAATGGATCTTCGAGAGACATGACACAACTAACATCTCACGATTAGCTGCCAATCAAATAAAATATTTTGCTTTTTGCTCTTTATATTTATTTAGTCCAGTTATTGATCTGCCACCTTGACCTGTCACTGTCAAATTGGTTAGGACTAGGGACTACACCGATGCCGTTCTTACGAAGACTTTCCGACATTTAGGCTATTAATATGATTTCATTTAAATTTAATTTTTATTCACTATTAAATATTTATGTATTTTATAATACTTTGTAGTTCTATAAGATTTATTGAATTATTTTGATAAATAATTTTAACATTCCCGGACATTTTTTCACACTATTTTACTGTATAGAACATAAAAATTTTTAAATTACGAATAATGAGTTTGACTAAAAATATTTAAATATAATTTAAATAAAAACAAGATGATAAAATATAATAAATGAATTATTCAATTTGTATTGCAATATCGAAGTCGAAGCGATCGAAGACTCGAATTGATTCAGAAATATCTCGATAATTCGCCATCTAGGGAGGGATCGTCGAGCTTCGGTATGCGTTAAAAAATGATATCTAATTATATAATAATAATAATAATATCCAGTTTACTTATATTTTTTTAATGATTAATTGATAGGTCTACATTCCCTGCAGTACAGTGGGCTCAATAGTATTAACCTTTGAAAAATGTAATTCAAATTTAAATGGTAGTCTTATAGGCTACCTTGTTCTGTTGTAAACATAATGACTTCAAGAGTTCAAGGGATCTGACAAGGCAAGGGACGCATTTGCGAAAAAAAATTTCGCGAAATTCGCCGATTTTAAATTACCTCGCAAGCATGAATTCGCCGGTTTCGGATATACTGTAATCCCTCTGCAGATTTATTACTCCGCGAGATCGATCATTTCTCAAATTAAACTACATACGTAGTTCTTGGAAAATACGTTTAAATAACGCTACCATATTCGTTTACAGTATGGTTTATTTTTTCTGAAGTTATTTAGTCTAGATCCTATGCTGACAATGATCATTAGGCTAAAAATCCCCCAAACTGTAAAGCCTTCTCTTTCCCTAAAAAAAGGTAGGTTGCTGGAACCCAAAGCAAATCTGCCATCCAACGATTATTCTACTCTACCAATAAATATTTTTGAATAGGTGGCGAATTTATCGAGCTACTGGCTCTATGGCTCAGATTTTTTTAAATGCATCATTTGACAAAAGAAGGAGCGACCGGTGAATGTAGGACATCTTCAACCAGCTTTTTCACTATTTTTCATATTGTACTATTTCATAAAGCCCTACGTATGCATTATTTTCAATGTCATTATATATTTCATATTTCAAACTATTTAAATTGTGCGCATTATTTACCTGTTTACCATTAAAAATCGACCATTACTTAGTGTATCTGTTTACTTTTATAATTAGATTTTCTATTAACTTCATATTATCCTTGAAAAGTGGCCACAAGCCCTTACCTTTTCAATTTTTTCTAAATTATCGAAATTGAAAAAATGAACAGAATCTGTTGTGGATAAAAATCTAATTTACATTTATTTGCCAAATGCGAGCCAAATGTGAGAATCTGAATGTGAATTTTAAAATATATGTAAAGTAGGGTAAGCAAATAAGCGCGGTTTCCGTTTCCAAAGGAAGGACTTAAATACAAATAAAAAATCTAGCCATAAACAACAATTCTGTTTTGCCAAAGAAACCTTGATTACCATTTCAAATCTTCGCTAATTTTGAATTCACACTCCATTATCATCTAATGTCCAATTTAATTATTTTCACCTGACAGAGAACAGGTAATGGTATCATTCTGAATTAATAAAAGCAAATTTCCTATGCTTTTTATATTTTAAAATAGTAATTTTCAACTTGCCATTATATTACATAAGCCATCAAAATTTAAAATCTAAGACTAAATAGATTAGATTATATACTGTACTCTGTCCTCTGTACTTTATATGTAACTAACTAACTATGCATCTCTAATATATGGTCGATTCAGTTCTACCGTTTTTTTTTCTCGGGGTCATTTCGTTATAAGAATAGGCTATTCTGATATTCCTTCCTAAGTTGTTTTTCTCCCACTCCCCTAGAAAAATTTAGGCATGTGAAAGCCATTGAATTTTAAGAACTTTGCTTCAAAGTTTAGCACAATGGATAACCATTCGATACGTTTTACGTCACGGATGAATAGATTGCATAAAAGCAGCTTATTCCAGAAAAATGTCTCGATGAAACTCTGAATAGAATCAAACTCGAGGGGTAAGTTTAGAGGGGTGCTGTTTTCAAGAAGGAAACCGTCAAGAAAACATGGAGAACAGGATAGAGAAAAGAAAGGATCGGGTACGGTTGAGATCAGTATAGAGAAATGTGCATATGGAGGGATGAATAGGCCAGGTGTTGCCCTTCTCTTTATTCAATCTAGTTCTTTGGCTGCAGTTGCACACGTCCCCGCGATAGTCCTCGTGCTGCCTATAAAAATCTGAGCTAATATTTGAGGTCCAACATTTTTACAGCTTTCATGCATGACCGTTGTAATAAAAATAACGTTGCGCTATATTCCTCTAAAAAAGGTTCTTATTTGATCTCATCACATTTAATTACCATTATTCTGATAATTCACAACAGTATTTATTGAAATTTTCAGAACGAAATATGCAAAGTCCGAAAGTAAAATGTATTAATCGGCCATGTTTCAAATGATAATTTCGACTTGAATTTCCACTACACATATATGCTATGTTCCACGAATTTTTAGAGTTTCCATCCCAGATGTCTACCTATATAAAGGAAAACGTTTTTTTTAGCAGATTCGAGCAAGCTAATAAGCCAATAATAATAATCTAGCCATCCAATAATAGAACTTGAAGAAACCTATAGAATACTTGTTTATTTGCAACATAACAAAATAGAACCATGTAATACTTATTATATAACATATCGCTGTTAGATAGCTTTTGGATGATATTGTCGCATTGGGTACAGAAAAACAAGAATTTCATATGGCTTTTGGCTATGGGACTTGATCAGTTTACTCCATCAAATCGTTGTCATCTAAAGAGTGAAACAGGCTCAGTAGCCTATAGGCCATCGCCAACAGTCATCTTGTTTGTTTTTTGTCCACTTTGGTCGCGACCTGTCATCCCCATTTTTCGTCTTTGCCTGTCAGAGACACACTATGATTGATGGTGGCCGTCCGTCGGTCGATTTGGTCTTATCTATGAGGCGCTACTCATTCTTCTTCGACTTGGAGTAACCTCTTGTATTGGCTTGTGCGCTTGTGCCGCTTACAATCTCAGAAATTCACGCGAGGGGAAGGGAATTCAGCCAATAGAATATACTTATCTCACAGCACGTTCGTAACCAGCATACAGTAGGCTAGTTCATCTTATGATTATTTTTTGAATCTTTTCCATCCAAATACTGCATCTTCTTCAGTTTGACTGCTGACCATCCTTTTGAAAGTCACTTTTATCATACTGGAACTAGGCTGGCTACTGTATTCCAACTTTATATCGACTTGATGGATGCACAATTCCATGTATTTTGTACACAGCACTGCATAATAGAAAAAACTTAAATATGAATCTGTATGCGGAAAAATCTATGTTTAAAGTTTACTCTGAAAAACAGAAAAATCAATTGATCCGTAGACTGCCAAGAATATTTTTTTTAAGATTTCAACTGTCATTTTCTGACCTCAACTATATATGATCTATAAATTCATGTATGACAGCTTATGGTACAAATAAAGTAGATTTAGAATGGGTATTTATCATGTCGTTTATTTATGAAAAGACGAACGCATCAATTAATTAATGAAATAAAATTGTTCTCAAATAACTGCTAACCTATTTTGCTTCCTCTTTGATTTCGATTTGTAGTGAGTCGCTCATAAAGCGAATAAACAGAAATGTTTATCTATGAAGAACAAAATAAGCATGCCTAGTAGTATATACCAAGAAAGATGCGTAGAGAAAGGGGAAAAGGATCGCGCTGCATTGATAAAGAAGGACTTCTTTAAAAAAAAAACTCTAAACTGGACAATGGAGGAAGGATGTGTGCGGAATCTAATGCGCGAAGTTTTTGTTTGTGGTGCTATAGCGGCAAGGCAGCTGGTGATGTATACAGTACGGAGTGGAGAGCTGCTATATGTATGTTGGTTTGTCTGCTGATGGTGTGTAGTTGGAAAGATGGTAGGAACTAGGAAGTTCTTTTGTCGTCACGTGCCTGCTGCCTCTTTTTTCTTCTCTCTTCGTCGTCTTGTGCGATTTCCGCTTCAGTAAAGAACATCTTTGGGAAGAGTAAGGCTCCTCCCTCTTCTTCCCGGACGCCAGCAGTCAGACATGCAAGCCAAAGAAAAGAAGGGCGGAGACGACGACAGAGGGTCCTTTTGCAAGGGGTGGGGTGTTGTAGGAAGTAAGCTTTGACTACAGCAACGTAGCAAGAAACGAGATGGTAGTACCCATGCAGAGCCAACCGACGAGGTGAAGTAGAAGTAGTTGAGATCGACAGTTTTCCGTTGTCGACTAGTCGGTTGACTTCTCCAGTATTTTGTTGCCTTGAAATTGTCAAAGCACCGTTTATTGCAATAGAAGCGTAGGCCTATTCGAGAATCGGATCAACACAACTCCATATCCAGCAGCTTCAATTTGATTATTGCAGGTTTTCTTTCCTTGTATTTCATTTCGTTTACGTTGTCTTCTTTTTATCTGTTTTATATAAACAGCTTTTTTTGTTTCAACTATTTTAACGGTTTATTGCATGCGAAACTCTGTTCTATACTACGGGGAATCGTTACCTTTATGTGGTACTGATGTATAAATGTATTTTCAATATTTGTTTTATGGACAAAATATCTATGATTTATCGGTATACTAATACCGTTACTTATTTTTCTTATTGATGTATTCTCATTATCGATATTTTAAATATTTTTTCTTTCTTGTGATTCCTAAATAAGAAGATTCCTTACACACATATAAGACAAGAGAGTCCTATATACTTCATTCATTCCCTCACCTCTTATTGACTGAACAAGGCTGATTTGATAATACGACTACACGGATTCATCTATAACACTTGCTTATGACATTAGGCGATCGACAGACTAGGTTGATACAAACGAAATTGTTTTGGCTCACAGTACTTTACTCATTTTGGTATCTGTTTCTCGTTTTGATTATTTATTTATTCAATTTTCAAATAATTTTTTCAAATAATGTATAGGACATTTCTAGCTTGTAATTAAGTTCAAAACGTTGAAAATCAGCTTTAAATTTCACTATGAGTATAGCCCTATAGTGTATTCATTTTAACAGGCTGCATTATAAGACGGTTAAATTTAAGTCGATCCTGTTCTCTTCTTTGAACACAAAAAAGACAGTAGGAGCGATGCATGTAATGCAGTACGTTCATAGGTTCATATAGTATTCTCAATAAGACTTCTTATAAAGCATGGACGGTGGGAAACGACAAAGCTTTTCTAGCTGTTGGTGGATAGAGCTGCAGTGCTGCACCCTAAGCGCTTAGTTTAACTGGAGTGAAACTAGCCCATATAATGTAATATTTGGCTTAATTTGTTAGTGTAAAATAGTACTATTACAAGAAATTATTAATATATGTATATGTGATTGCGAAAATTCTGTAGTTATTATGAAATTACAACTTGTAAACTTGTTTTATACAAAAATTTAGTTACAAGCCTGCTGGCTGTTTGCTAGTCTCTAGCTCTCTACCGTGATAAGCGGTTCCAGTAATACTCTGCCAGATATCTGCTCATCCTCTTCCCTCGTCTTGAATTAAGCTTATAGCCTAATCAACTCTTGATTTGGGTGTTTGGTTGGATACATGTAAGTTTATTAGGTCAGATATCGCAACTTACGGAAACGGAATGTACATATATACCGAAACCAAACAACGCAAAGGTTCCTTTGCTTTGTGCAACTTATACTTGCTCAGTCTCTCTTTTACTAGTACGTTCGTGAAAACATGTATAAACTGTTAACTGAAAAATACCATTGAACTATAGACTGATATTTGGACGTTTGATCTACATTATTGCAACATGGTCATCATGGGTTGATTCTATTTAATGAAATCTGCTTTGCGTATTTTCCATTTTCACTATATGTCGAAAAGCTGTTCACCAAGGCTATGGCCCATCATGGACGAAATATTTTTCAAAAAACGTTGCAGGCCCTGATTGTCCAAACGCAATTCTTGTTCAAATTATGATAAGCAAGAAATGTGTAGGGGCATCGTTGCTTGCACGTACAAGTCATCGTGGCGTTCATCACTCACTATTACTCTGTGCCTAAATACACAATAACTCAGTGAAATTGTGTTTGATCTAAGTTTAGTTATTGCAATCTTTTGTGTTGTTGGCTATATATAGTCAAGACAAGAAGGTTGCTTGTCGCATATGACAATATTATTGCGATAAATATCGAAGTATTAATACCATTGTTACTTAGGCGTTGCGTTGATCTGGCGTTGAAAATGTTGTATTTGTAAGTAAGCAAAAGAAAATTTAGGTTAAACTAACGGAATTAAACTTTTTTTAAATATGCGAAGAATTGTTTGGGTAAAACGCAGTTTTTTATACATGAAGCGAAAAACTATAAATAAATATAAGGAATATAAACTTAACAACTAAAAAAAAAAACTTTTTCCTCACTTCATTTCAGTTCCCCTGAACATTTTTAGGAAATTTTTAACGGTGTTTTACCCAAACAATTCTGCGTCCCCGAAGTTTGACCTAAACTCCCTCATTTTCTAACTTCTAGGCTACATATTTCTACCGCTTTAAGCAAATCTGCAAATGAGTGAATTAATACAGACCACACAAAATGATTCCAATATTTTTGCAGATTTTTTTTTTGTACATCTATGAAACAAAATTTAATTGATAAGGACATTGCGATAATTTTTTTTTATTGTATGTGGAAGAAATCAAGCTTATTCGAAATAAATAACATAATGATAATGTGATAAACCCTTGAAATCACTTCATAAATTTTTCTTTTCATACTATATAAGTGTCACGTTTGAATTTTTGTATTCATTATTATATCTATATGCTATGATTATATTGTGAATTAAAATACAAAGCCGGAAACGGCTCTCAATGTTTTCAAAGGCGTTGAATTCTAATCCATAGCGTGTGGACTCTCTATACATATACATAGAAGATAGAATACCGTACATACGGTCATACGATAGTATTGTTCCCTATTTCCATGTGCTTCCCAAAAATCCAACGGACATCAAAATATGGGACTTTCCAGCGACGATACAAACGATAGACTATGGGTAATAATAGTAAATAACTAAATAGTAAATAGTTAAATAGGCCTACCATCATAATTGAACGTGAAACCTTGCAATTAAGTTTATTTTTATGATTAGTTTATTTTATAAATTGAATAAATCGATTACGGTTTAGAGAACATTATTTCACGAATCGTTTACTATCGAATTCTTACAACTTTATTAATTTTCTCCTCATAGATTGAGTAGTTCAGTCATCTTAGAAAGTGGCAATTTGTCAACACACTTCACTTGACGTTACGGTTCATAAGATACAATTGATTTTATAAATTGTGAGGACTCGGCCTTGTTAGAAATTCGAGAGTGAAATAATCTGAAATGCAGAGGAGATTTTTAGGGCTTTCAGATCCTCTCCCAATTCCTTGTATTAAATCATCTCGATTTTCTTTCCCGGCAAGTTTAAATCTAATACGAAAATGAATCAGTATATATACAAGAAATATTGCCGAGCAAAAGTGGTGCTGTTCATCACTTTAACTCACTAGATTAATAAGCGCTTTAACGTATTTAATGTAATTGCTGTACATTATTTGATTCCCCGTCGTGTGATCAATACAGTTCACTTTAAAAAAATATATTGAAACTAAAATTTCACATTGAATGATTCATGAAAGCGTTACGTATAACGCATTAACGTAATCCGGTTTAAGCAACGGTTTTATGCACCAGAAAAATTGGTTGCCAGTCTGAACGATACTTGACGACTTGACTCACTTTTTCGCGAATTTCACAGTAATTGTGGTGATTACTTATAGGAATTGGGACTATCTAATAAATGAACATTGTTGAGAACAAATATACGGAGAGGTGCGTGAAAACTTTTCGCAAAATATATCACATAGAATGGTGTTAAAAGTTATTTTCGCAACGATAGATTCACTATATCAATTTAATGTTTCGCTGTGTTTTTAAATTGGTAGTAATTGTTATTTGTGCACACGTCTGTCACATTCTTATTTAATTTAACCGTCCATCTCTTAATACAACATCTTTTAATACAAGATTTGTGTTGAGTAGCCTAGATTACTTTAGAGGTATGTTTACAAATGAAATAAAACTCAAACGAAATCAAATCTAATAAATGATACAAGAATAATCGATCGACGAGAAAATGTACATAGTAGTCTTCTCTTTTCCTCATCTGCCCACTGCGGGATTGCATGGCTTTTGGATTCAAAACGAGTAGCTAGCCGTTCGCTACGAATTGGATGAAGTCGTTTTCATGAATTGTGAACGCGCTTTGCATTGGAACGATCTCAAACATCTTCCAAACTCTAGCGTTTCATCGCGCGACACCACCATGTTCCATATCTTAATACAGTAGGTACAAATAAGCGAGGAACCATCCAACCAAACATCATTTGGCGAGCTAGCCGAACTTATTTTGCGGTATGCCAACTCTAGCGTGTATTATTTGAGTTATTTATAACTTTTTTGCTACTAAAAAATAGCCAGGACTTAGTAAATAGCAATGACTAAATTGCACCGATATCGATCCAAGATTCCAAGTATGCCGAAATACTATGCTAACTACCTTTTTAAGTTGAATTATTTAGATTTAGTGTGTTTATATGATAGATAACATCGATACAGTTTTGTGTCAAAATGTCGTCATGTAGGAATGTAAATTGGCGTGAGCTAATAAAGCACAAGTAAGCTACATACTAAGTAGGCATACGCTTTAAATAAAAATCACAATTTAATTTAAAAAGAAATACATTTTATATACTGCAGTAGATATAAAAGATCAGTGGCAAACTCAAAGTACGAGATAATCAACTGTCAAGTCAACTGTATGCCTGCATATGGGTTTATGTAACAGCTTTTACAAAAATAGGAAACGAAAGGATAGTGCTCCCCTAGTTTGATACAGTCACATCATATGATCTGGACTCGAGCCCAGTCCATCCCCTAACCAACTTGATTAACCGGTTGTTTAGCCTGTACATGCATGTACACATTGTACAGGCGCGCGTGTAAGAAAGAAAGGCTGCTGCATATCGCGGCATATCGTTCGTTATATAGATAGCTTTATTTTGATTTTGCTTTAATGAAAATCAATCTTTACTTTCTCTATAGGATCCAATGTGTTGAACTGTTGAATCTCGCTTTTTATCATTTTCTAATATAATCTTCCGATTTCTTATTTGTCTTTATTACTGCATTAGATTATAGAAATTTAAAAAATACGAACAATTTTTGATCGGATAAAGAATGAAACTCCAGGCTAATGGGAACAAGCTAAAGCAGAGCAAAGGGTGGAGAAGGAGATGATGTCAGAAGTAGAGATCATTAGAGACTGCAAGAGGAAAGAGGAAGGTATATAACGTACTATAGCGATGCAATCGTCTCCTTACACGCACATGGGATTCTACAGAGCAAGGGCAAGGGGGATAGAAAATATAGAGCCAAAGAGAAAGAAAAAATGAAGAGCGAAAGAAAAATACAAAAAAGAAAGACGAATAGGAAGGCCGTTCGCTTTGTTAGACGCTGGGATTTGATGATAAAAGTACAGAACCCTTCTTCCCAATTCCTCCCCATTTGGCATCTATCCACCAAACGTTCCCGCCGAATTGTATCCATGGCCATTAACCTGCAAGGAAGTCGGTGAGCGTCGGTGAAGAAGTACTCGTCTCATGCTGTACTCATATAGTTGTCGATGGTCGCTATCCTTCTCTTCTTGATTGGTACAGACCGGCAAGAGTTTAGTCATCATAGTTTCTACAGAATCTTGATTACCTATCTTGATTGATACATATAATATAGCAATACAGTACTGGACATGCTTTCAGCTCAATGGACAACACTATTTTAAATGATGTTAGACCATAAAACAGTGATCCGATATGTTACCAAATCAATTCATTCATTTTCAGTTTAACATTTAGAATTTCTATTTTTCTTATTCATCGCATGATTCTGTACTTTGCCTTATAGCGTCTTTTAAAACTCCCTTATGTTGCGT
The DNA here is from genome assembly GCA_030770115.1 of Daphnia galeata. Taxonomy (NCBI): domain Eukaryota; kingdom Metazoa; phylum Arthropoda; class Branchiopoda; order Diplostraca; family Daphniidae; genus Daphnia; species Daphnia galeata. The sequence continues at coordinate 5,679,067 of CM061122.1, forward strand.
GCATAAGTAACAGTGACAAAAGAACGAAAAGCAATGAGGATAATAACAGAAGATAATTCATCACAAATGCTTATGATTATTTAATTTTAAATCTTACCACTTTTTTGCCTATAATCCAATACAATTGACGCATAAAGATGATCTGTTACGTCTTAAGTAACAGCTTTTTCCTCGACCTTCTAAATTATTCGTATTTTCAATTAGTGAGTTTACTTTTTCTATCCTGCAACATAGGCCTACAAGCCCGAAAAAAGTGCGATATATAAGAAACAAACAATTGGATAGGGCCAACCCTTTTCATGTTCGATTTGGCTTGTTGTCGTTGAAAATAGAAAAATAAACTCGACAGGCGAGGGTGGTTCTAGCTTCTAGGCCGACTTTGAGGGTCTCTTCGTCGACTATTGATCACAACGCTAGAGTGGTGCTATGTGATACATTCCGCACTGTAAATAGTATTGGCATGAACTACAGTATACTGATATAGTATAGTGAACCACAGAGGATTTCCTATAACGTAGGGAGTTACGCGATAGTTTTATCTGACGTTTTCACTACACTGATCAGCCTATAAGTGTAGAACATCGAGAAAATCCAGATCGGAGCTATAATTTCTGATAACAGGAGGAAAAAAATAATATTTAACTTGCTGCACACGTGCAATAATAAAAATAACCAGATAAATTTTAAATTAATTATTAAAAAATGTTCAAGTCCTCAGAAATGTCGGGGTACCTGAAACATATTATTAAATTAATATTTATTGAAACAGACGAAACTGTACAGTAGACTGTATCTTAACTGTCTCCACTTTAGTTTCAACGTCTAATTGAAAAATTTCACAGAGGAGAAATCAATCATCTGAAAATGACGCCTGAAGTCCTGGAGTTAACATTAGGAATGGCACGATAACATTGATTATGCTACTCACTGATTAATAGATTCGGTGCTACGTTTTAGAGATAATTTCTGTTATTGACTATAAAAGTGAGGAGTTGAATAATAAAATACTTAACTGGTAGGCAGAAGTCTGAATTCCATTTGTATGTATTAAACATTTTATAGATAGGCACACAATTTATAGATGAACGAATATTATCCGCCGTGAAGAGTAGATATGAAAACAATTTCATCCTTATTCTGCAAATTATAGTCCAATTGTCCCTAACAAAAATTTAACAGTAAGTTAAGGAAATAGAATTATAAATGAAAAACTGAAAATTTCTAATCCAAAGTATTCTACAGTAACTTAAATCAGAGGTCGGCATCAGTATTTCAGTATTTTAAAAAATACTGCCTGATTTTTGTTTATAATAATAATAACATACCACTAATTCCCAGTCAGCGTTATTCACAAGTACCAAAATTCCAGGCCTCCTATAACATAATTAATAGTTAGAAACAACATTTTTTCCCATTAGAAAAAAATTCTAGAATAATTTTAAAATATTCCAGTTACTAAAAATAACCATCTTTGTATTTTAAAAGTAATTACTAACTAATTAGGTGTTACATGTTTAACTGATATATTTTATATTTTCCTGTTGTTGATAATAATTGAGCATGATCTATCTAAAATCCTGAATGAATGTTTAACATTATGCTTAAATATGAATTGCTTGAAGCAGTTTAACATTGTAACACCAATAATGCTAATTTGTATTAAGTTATAAATCTCAACCATATAGTATAAATAAGCAATTAGTCTTACACGGTATCTCCTTGAAGAAAAAGTTCTGGTCTCTCTTTCAGCAAATTTTCTTTAATCCAGGCAAGAAGTTTTTTCATACACCCTAACATATAAATATAAAATGTTGTATATTTATGTATAATAAATTGTTGATTATTGCATAGCTAGAGAAAATTTTCAAATTCACATGTTTCTTGAGAAGGTAGTTGAATAGTGTGATGCTTGATTTTGCCAAAAAGCAGTTCCGCTCCACCACTATAAAAATTATTTAATCACATTTGATTGATAAGACAATTAGAATTGATCATATCACAGATTATTATTTATTATATTGTGAAACCTGAAATTCAGCTTGACTTCCATTTCTGAATTCATGACGCTGTAACTATAGCAACGGTTAACAGCTGACTGAATGAGTTGGCAATTGGTATGAAACACGATGTAGTAGACTAGTAGTGACTAGTGAGACTGTCACACATGGTATATGAGATATGGTAGGCGTATTTCGAGAGACCCTCGTCTGCGAAAATGGGACGAAAACTGGAATATGTCTGAATTCCGAGAATTGACAACTCTGGTGAAGGTGTAGGCTATTTTAACATGGGCTCTTATGGGACTACCCTGTTCAAGGCCTTGGAAATTATTATTAAAAATTTTTTTTTAATCAGGAAAATCGGAATCGTATGTAGAATTTATTGTTTGTCCTAGCTCATTAAATAAAACTAAGCTTAAAAATGTCTAAATATTTTTTTTTGCACTGAAAACGGTGGAACCTGTGCGAAACATTTATCACGTTTCGGGAAAAATGCGGAAAAATGCGCGTTTTTCAACAAAGGTGATAAACGTTTCGCACAGATTCCACCGTTTTCAGTGCAAAAAAAATATTTAGACATTTTTAAGCTTAGTTTTATTTAATGAGCTAGGACAAACAATAAATTCTACATACGATTCCGATTTTTCCTGATTAAAAAAAAAATTTTAATAATAATTTCCAAGGCCTTGAACAGGGTAGTCCCATAAGAGCCCATGTTAAAATAGCCTACACCTTCACCAGAGTTGTCAATTCTCGGAATTCAGACATATTCCAGTTTTCGTCCCATTTGCGCTCTCTCGTGTACGCCTACCATTAAACTTATATACCATGCTGTCACAGGTTAGGAAAGAGGAGGTCTTTCAACTCCATAAGAAAATTTCCCTTGGGCTGCGGCACGGTTTTTCCGAGCTGCTCTCTTTCCGATCCTCCTACTACAACGACAGTGCTGCCATCTGACCACTTTTATGCATTTATTAATTGCAATTTTTTAAAAAAAGGAAACCAGCAATCCGTATAGACCTTATTGCGTTCTAAAGGTATGAGTCAAGCCAACCCCTCTAGCGGCGAATTGCAGTGTGAAGGGGTGCCGTGAATAGCCGCTTCTTTTTTTGTTTGTCGGATGTGGTTACTCGTCAGGCTTTCAACGGTAGCAGACGACTACCACACTTTTTCAACATTATTTTCAAATTTTTTTACATTTTTTTCACATTTATTCTTTATTATTTAAGGATGTTTGTACAATTAACTGTAGTAAGAAAGAATAAATGTGAAAAAAATGTAAAAAAATTTGAAAATAATGTTGAAAAACTGTGGTAGTCGTCTGCTACCGTTGAAAGCCTGGCGAGTAACCACATCCCACAAACAAAAAAAGAAGCGGTTGTTCACGGCACCCCTTCACACTGCAATTCGCCGCTAGAGGGGTTGGCTTGACTCATACCTTTAGAACGCAATAAGGTCTATATGCAGCTAAGTTGGTAGACTTGGTAAAGTGATGGAAAGCTATTATGAAGTTCTATGGTTCGACGATTCGATACTATATCACCATTCACAACTGTTTCGTTTTATGATTTTTTTTTACTTTTTTTCTTTTTTTTTTGAATTTATAATGCAAAACTGATAAATCACATGATTCTGTGAAGAAATCGGGAGTCGGGACTTAGAAAAAAAAAACGTAGGAAAACCAACGTTCACCACACACCCGCAAGAGGCAGAAGTGTAGTTGTAGCTATTCTCTGTGCTGTGGCCTTATGGTGTTGACAGACCTCCCCTTTCATGGCTCTGGCGAAACCTTGCAATTGAGTTTATTTTTAAGATTAATCTATTTTATAAATTGAATAACTCGATTTCGGTTTAGAGAACATTATTCCACGTATGGTTTCCTATCGAATTTATATAAATTTATTAATTTTCTTCCTGTAAATACAGTATTTCATCCATCTAAGCAAGTGACATTTCGTTAACATACTTGATTTGGAGTAACTGTACTTATTCTATAGTTAATTTTCATATTTTACGGATTCGGCTTTGTCGGGCGGGAATGCCATGAATAAGACCACAAACTAGAGGATTGAGTCATTGAGAGCAAAGTTCTTAAACTTGCTCTTAAGAATCGCATTTGCCTGATATTTAATCAGAAGTTTTCCCGTCGACTCCGAAGTAACTTGATTTTATCAAATGAATCACTAAATATACAAAAAAGACTATAGAGCAAAAGTGGTGCTGTTCATCACTTTAACTCGCTAGATTAATAAGCGCTTTAATATATTTGGTTATCGATGTACATTATTTGATTCGCCGTCGTGTGATCAATACAGTTCACTTTACGAAAATATATTGAAACTAAAATTTCCCATTGAATGATTGATGAAAGTGTTACGTATAACGTAATCTGGTTTAAGAAACAGTCTTACGTACCAGAAAAATTGGTTGCCTTCCACACAAATTACGTGATGCGTATCGCTAGAAAACGCTGTAGTCTGGACGATACTTGAAGACTTGAATGATTGAATCACCTTTTCGCGAATTTCACAGTAATTGTGCTGATTACTTATAGAAATCGGGATTATCTAATAAATGAACATTGTTGAGAACAAAGATACGAAGAGGTGCGTGAAAACTTTTCGCAAAATATATCACATGGAATGGTGTTAAAAGTTATTTTCGCAACGATAGATTCACTATATCGATTTAATGTTTCGCATTCCTTATATTAAGCGCAAGATTCCCTGTTATGAAAAGATGATTGCAAGACGATGACGACGTAGATTCTAACCATGTCTATTATTTCTTATGATGTAGCTTATAAAGGTTATGTAAGTAATTCATGGGGTGCCTTTGTAGGTTGTACCTTTCTGTAGAAAAGGTAAAAGTACCATTTTCATGCAGAAAGGTACAACGGCACCCACCTTACCTACCCCATTATAATAGACAGCTGCGATAGATACCGCTACCAAACGATGTACGGTATAGAAATATCACAGACTTTGTATTTAATGACATCTTTTTAACTTCAATTTCAAGTTTATTGCGATCTCGATTGCCCAAGCCTCCATTTATTATCTTAGAAACTTGAATCTATGCAAAACCAGTTTACATTTCTAAATGTTTTGTTTTATTTGATCGTCGTGAAACAGAAAAATTTTACGCTTCTATTAATTTCCATTTTATTAATTTTCTATTAATTTTTCTATTAATTTGCCCTTTCATGGCTCTGGGTAAGACGGTAAGACTGTGACAGATTTCAGATTTGTCCTTGCCGTCCTTGCGCCCATGCTTGCGCCCTCTTTGAAAAACCGGATTTTTTTTTCCAAGAATTAAAATCATTACAAATTCATCATTCATTCTGATTTTTTAATTTTAACGTGTTGATTTAATTAATTGTTATAATAATACAACAATTTTCTACCAACAACTTTGTCTCATTTTTCTTTAACAATTTGAAAAGTCGGCTGCTCATACAAGCAGAGCCACCTCTGAGCCTTAATTCGAAAACATAGCGGAGATAAGGTGGTAATCCTCTTGCAGTTGAACTACCTTCAGCCTATTATCAGCCTAAACATACCAATGGTGAAAATAATGGCTACATTTTATTTTATAAAATTTTTGTTTTTTGGTCCTAGGTTGATCAAAGTGTATGGTTGTTCTGAAAGAAATGTATGTATGTGTTATTTCAGTTATCAATTGAGTGGGCGATCAATATTAATTTTTTTAAATGATCCTATATACATATGTAGGCCCTGACCTATCTACCGTCAGGAGCTGAAAAGCTTGGAGATGGATTTTTAAAATTGGTATGTAAGATATGTATTCAAAAAGTTGTGAAAATCAGTCCTGGACTTCTCTATAAGATTTCAAAAAATATATCCTGCACAATTCTTTTTGTCTTTTTTGACAGATGAATTGGTCCATACGGTTGGGTATCTATACCTCTCCTCTTGTGGTTTGGGTCCTTCACAAGAAAAATCTTTTGGGCTATGATGGGTTTCATTCTTTGATACGCTTTACAGCTATCTGTACCTTTTTATGTTCTATCTCGCTTGCAGCAAGAGCATTTGGAAGATTTAGGAATCCCCATTATGTGAAATTTATTACTCATCTTGAGGTGGCACGAAACAATTACAACTCCAATACAAAGGTGATGACAATCAAATATTTGTTGTTTAATCACTTTTTTAAAATGTATCACATCTTTAGAAGTTCCTGTCACAATATGATTTTGATTTTTCAGCATGGCCAGTAGATTATGATGCTAAAGAGATACCCAAAGATTCTGATAAACCAAGAACATTTGTTGATCAAGAGAGCAAAAATAGGTCAATAACAGAAATTGCCAAATTGCTACCTTGCAGAATACTTGGTTACTTTGTCGCTCATTCTATTGGCATTCGTCTACTATATCCAGGAACAATAATGCAATATTTCATTGGTAAATTTATAACAAATATTTTCCCACTTTTTAAAGAAATTGCATCACATAAATTATGTGTTAAATTTCAATCAATCTGTGGTTTATTGTATAGAGCCTCATCTAATTGATGGAAGATCGCGGTTAATTGAAGAACATCTAGGAGAAAGGCATAAGTTGGTGACTCGAGACGGAAATGCTATTGACTGCGTTTCTGTTGATAGAAGAGTCAGGTATGTTTACAATGTGTTAATTTCGGCATCGATGGCATAACTCAATATGACATGTTCTCAAATCATCGTTTCACTTGTAGGCCAGGATACTCAAACGGAGATTGGCTTGTTATTTGCTGTGAAGGAAACGCTGGGTTTTATGAGTTAGGCATGATTGGAACCCCTTTGGAGGCTGGATACTCGGTTCTTGGATGGAATCACCCCGGATTCGGAGGCAGTTCGGTTTGTCTAATGAAAGATTTTGTTTGAAAATTATTTTTATACCCAAACCTCTTTAGGGGACACCTTTCCCACGACAAGATCAATATGCGGTCGATATTGTTATTCAGTTTGCTCTAAATAAGCTTAACTTCCCGGCTGAACGCATAATTCTATACGGTTGGAGCATTGGTGGCTTTTCTGGTTAGTAAAGAAGGAACATATTCGTCCATCAAATAAAGTGAATCAATTCTGAATTTTTTTAAACGAAATTTAAAAGCGTCGTGGGCTGCTATGAACTATCCAAACGTAAAAGCTGTTATGTTGGATGCCACTTTCGATCATGTTCTTCCACTAGCCGCAAATGTAATGCCGGCTTCCTGGAATTCAATTGTGACGACAACTGTTAAAGTACGATTCATAAGTAACATTTTACTTTCATGTAATACCTATGTACATTTTTATCTAATATTTGTTTATTTCATTTGTTTTTTATTTATTTATATTTTGTTTAAAGTACAACCTGAATCTTAACGTGGCAGAGCAGTTGATCAAATATAATGGGCCGGTTATCCTCCTTAGACGAATGCGCGATGAAGTTATTGCTTTGGAGTAAGGAAATTCCTTGTTATAAATTAGTTATATCGTGTTTTTATATATCTCCTTTTGATAAACTTTAGACCTGGTACATTGTCGACTAATAGGGGTAATAATCTACTGATCAAGCTTCTAAAATTCCGTTTCCCAAAAATCATCGACCCTACTACTGTTCCCGTTTTAAGAATGTGGCTAAACGCTGATAAAGCAGAACGCAAAGAAATTATGAAGAAACCGGAATTCACAAACTGCACATGCCCGAAACTTTTTAAACAGTTGGAAGAAAAATTGAAGTCGTACATAGAAGAAAACTCCAACTCGTTCCCAATGCTCATTGGTCAAAACTGGACCGAAAAAGAGAAATCACAGATGACTATATTTTTGGTTAGTGTAATCGAATTAGGAAAAATTTAGAATCTTATTAAAAAATAATCATCGGTCAAATTTATATCCTTTCGTCTTTTATGATTCATTTAGGCCAGTCGATACATGATGGATTTTGATGGCACACATTGTACACCGCTGCCTGTTGAAATGTTCCGTCCGCCTCAAGAAATTGGATCAGAAAGTAATTTTGTTCAGATCTCGGATTTAAAGAAATAGTACCACAGTAACTTATAAAAATTTACTCGGTAAATTTGAGCAGAAAATTCATGTATTTTTTTATTTCATTATACCGCTCCGCTCGCCTTTAAATGTTTGTATTCATAAGCTTATTATTGATACACACTTGCTAGGATGAAACCAAAATTCACACAGTATTTAAAATCTAGTGTTGCGTATATAATAGATTTAATTTTTTTCAAGCGCAAGTCTCCCTTGGTTACACCAAGTTGACTGAAATATCTTCATCTTCAGTTAGACGACAATTTTCCATTTGGCAGTTTCACCAGAGAAGCGAAAGAAAATATAAAGGTTTAATTGGGAAAATAAAAGTCCCAGTGATTACTTATTCTTTGTTTTCCCATTCCGAGCAGGAAAATAGCACACACAACAATTAATAACATAAGTAGCACAGCTTTCAAGTCTTCTTTTTCCTTATCATCGAACTGAATTCCTCGGCGTTGAAGGTGGTCGCTAAATTGCTGAAGTCCCAACTAAATTATCAAAGAAATATTAGTTTATCGAACTGAAATGGAATAATAATTTTTAAAACAATATTACTTCAGCTACTCGTTGTGCCATTGAATATGTTTCTGTAGCTGCAACGCAAACGCCACTCACTATATTTCGAGCCGATAAATTTGCAAGTTGCATTGCTAAATCACTGACTGACGGATTATTGACAACTTCCGTTTGTCTGATCGAACGGTCACCACCAGTGCCAGTTTCGTTGCTGGAATGAGCCATTGAAGCCCTAACATTAGCACACGATTGGGATGGAGTTTCCGTGAGTATAGTTGGCTCTTCCTGTTGTAAGACGATTTCTTGTGCAGATGGCGTTTCCAGTTTTTCTAGTGGTGTTGATGTACTCGGCTTCCTTTCGTCTTGCCGATTTACTGATGTATCTGGTAGCGTTTGAACGTCCACTGGAAGTGATGGAGAAGTTTGTGAACTATGTCTGTCTATGCCAACGTCTTCTGTCTCTCGATGATTGGTCAATAATGGGATTGTTACCCCGGGTCCAATGTTGAACATGAGTTGACCGGAAGCATTTGTTGTCGTCATTTGACACACCTAAAACAAACTGCGGCATGAATATATAATAATATTACTTTCGATGATTTCGCATAGATACCTGTAGCGAGTTTGTGTCAACAGATGAAACAATAAGGCGTTCAGCCATGACTTCCCGAACGTTTAAGCGTTCAACATCAAGATCCGACAATTGTAGGCGAGTGGGGAAGTCTATATTTATTGGAGGTAATGCAGCGATGGAACGATGAAAATGTGGGGGTATTTGGGAAAAAGAGTCAGCCTCATCATCCTCTCCGTTTCGAGACAAAGTATTGCTAGTTTTTCTCTTATTCGTGGTTTCCTTAACTTGAGTAGCCTGCTGGTCTTCGTGTAGATGAGTAGGAGTAATTGGTTCAGGAATGGGACTGCGAATCAAATCCGATTCAGAAATAGATTTTGATTCGGGGATTGGATCGGGGTCGGGAGAATTTGCAGCTGACCAAATTATTTGCGAACAAGAATTGTCTTCATGTTCGTTTACTATTGATGGTTCCAAAGATGGTAGAGAAGGTGGTTCTACTAATACTTGCTCTAGTGCAAGCCTTTCATTCGCTGGCCCGTTAACTTCTTGGCGTTGTTCATATAGGTTATTGTTTATTTCTAAATTTTGTGTCCCATCCAACTGCATTTCGTTTGGCTCAGCAATGATGACCGACTCATCGTATTCTGGCAATGGATCAGTTTGAATACCGACCGATATTTCCTCTACTTGAGCGGGATTTTCAATTGGTTCATATTCATCTACGTTGCTGGCCAATTGGTTTGCTGGATTTTCTAACCTTGGCTCTGCAACTTCTTCATTTGTTATGCAAATATCTGAAAGTTGTTGAGGATTGTGGCGCTTCAAAGACGATGTACGACTTCGAGGCGGCTTGTGTGGAGGACTGCGACTTCTCTGTCGCTTTATTCTAGGAGGGGCAGGTAAGGGTCTTGCTCTCATTCGTTCAACGATAGGAGCCGACTGTAAGTCTCTCTCTTCTTTGGCGTCATCTCCCCCAGAAAATGAATGTCTTCTAGCGAGACTTAATTCAGAATGATCTTCTGATTGAAACACGAGCTCGTTTGGAGTGTCCAGTCTATGTCTTCGTGGTGGTCGATGTGGTCGAATAGTGCAATATGTCCTGGGTGGTCTTTCTGGTGAATTACTGTGACTGATTCCTTTCTTTCGACGCGGGATGGTGTATATGTAAGAATAAGACGAAGTGCTAGCAGGTGCGTAAATTGGTGGTGGGGGACGTGGTGGAGGAGTTCTCTTTTGAAATTGTTTGATTTCCGCATAAGGGTTTTCATCAAAGATATCTTCTGTATCTTGAACGATTGCGTTGTTTGTCGCCTCTTCTGTGGCTGATTCTTCTTTTTTGTCTATTTCAGTATTTTCTTGTGGGTTTGCTTCTTGAGGGAAAGTTGAGGCCAAAATTTCCAAAATTTGATCTAGATCTGCTTGGACAGAAGAGGCACTTTCCCCGTCTCCATGTTCATTGGTTTCATGATCTTCTGAAGGTGTTGAAGCGGGTACCGTCGGTAATTTTTTCGATGGTTTTTCGAGGTCCAAATGAACAACAGCTTCCGTTTTCTCTGTTTTTTTCATACTTGGCTTCCGACGCTGTGGAGCAGAAGGCAGCAATGTCCTTGATATTCTCGGCCATGTAGCTTCTGAGTAATCAGCAGTCTGCGAGTGTTTTGGTTTGCGCAAAGAGCCAGTCTGATTGTTCTTGCGCCTATTTGGTGCCAATTGTTTTGGACTTTTATTGTTGTTGAGAATTTTGTTTTCGTTAGCATGTGGCAATTCTCCTGGAATATTATAATTTAATTTGCAATTTTCTGTTGTGACAATTTCTTCGTCTTGGAGTGATCGAGTCCGATCTAAATCTGCCCCATCTTCATCAATAAAACGCGATTCGGCACCAAACAATGTATCGGCGTCAATAAGTATGTTACTAGTACAGTTTTCGATTTGTCCTTCTAAATCTCGCATATCAGAAACGTCATGTTCATTAATTTTCCTTCTGGAACGAGTACGTTTAGGTGCGGTTGGCGGGCTATGAACCATCGATCGCCTTGGCCAAGTTTGATAGTTACTGCACACGGGGAAAAGTGGCTTTTTCGTTATTTTTGATCTGCAGCGTTTAGGAACAACTGGTTTCTCGGTTGGTAACCCCTTACGGGGCCACGTTTTCACATAATTGTCTTCGTTCGGAGACTCAATTGGAGATTTTTTTTTGCCACGTTTGTTTCTCCGAGGAGGGACATTTGAATAAAAATGATCGTCCGACGGCAAGTTAAGGTCTTTCTTTGATCGTGATCGAACAGGTCTGTCTGGTTTGTGTCCAGAACCCCAGCTATTGTCGACAGCTTCCAGCGAGTTGACAGGAGCACAGAAAGCTGATAGCATTTCTTGACTGATTGTAGGATACGTATTGGTTTTTTCTACCCAAGAAGATCTAATATTAGATTCAGCATGGGCGCTTTGTGGGCGACCAAATTCTTCATGAAATCCATGACGACGATTACGGTAACGTTGGCGTTTTGGACGAACCACCACATTCTCTTTGTCCGATTCTGCTTCATCTGTCACAAAGAAAAATAGTGGTTGGTAAATTCCATCTAAAATTTATGATATAATAAGAGAGAATGATCTATGCATTACCATCAGGAAGTGTTTCTGTTGACTGGCTTACGGAAGATGGCTGTGGCCTATCAGAGCCATGAATTGAAAATTCCAATTTAGGTTCAAGTTCGTCTTCCAGATCTTCTTCTGTTTCTTCTTCAATATTTTCACATTCATTTCCATGAGTCAACTGCACAGGCAAATTTTCGACAGGCTTAATAATTGTCTCCCTGTGTTTAGCTCTCTGTTTAACAGTTGGGGGATTAGAATCAACAGGTAATTCCTCGGGCATTTTATTGTCATTAGGAACCATCCAATCGTTTGTTTTCCTTTCAACAGGAGTTGAAGTTTCGTATTCCCTTTCGTCTCCCTGAGGGAAAGTGGGGAAAATATTGTCTTGCGGAACCGACTGGGGTGTTGGCTCCTGATTCTTGCTCTTCTTTCTTTTCAATGTAGTGTTCAAAGAGGTTTGAAGTTTGTTACGAGTCGCTTGGAAATTCTCCTTCGAAAGAGTAGACTGTAACTTGTCACGAGTGGCTTGCAGATTTCGCTTTGACAAAGTTGACTGCACTTTTTTTCCGGGTTGCTTGTAGATTTTGCTTCGAAAGGGTTGACTGAAGTTTATTTCGGGTTGCCTGAAGCTGCTCCTTAGACAAACTTGTTTGAATTTTTGATTTTGTAAGTTCAAAAGCTTTTCTACTGCGTGCAGCGAATCCCGTGGACTCGGCAACAGTAGTCTTATCATCTCCGGCAACCTGCTCGATTTCGGTTGGGCCGTCCATGGCTTCCTCATTGTCTTCAAATTCTTCGTCGATGTCTATATCTACAAACTCCCCACGGGTCACTATCACGTCGGCAACTTCTCTATCAACGACGATACCATCACCTCTTATCACTTCGGCTTCTTCTGATTCAGGTAGATTTTCAATATCATCCATTGTTTCTTCAGCTTCATTGTTTTCATGACTAGGCGAGAGCCGCGCTTTTTCTTCAGCACTGTCGACGGTAGCCTTTAAAACTGAATTATCCAGTACAGGTGGGTTGCATACAGCCGTTTGACGAGAACCTGAATCTGAGCGTGGTGGTCCAACTTCTTCATACTGGTTCTCAGGTTCTTTCAATTTTGTTGCTTTTGAAGAACGTCCCGGTAGGAGAGCTACAAAACTTTTAATTTGACCATCATTATTACGACCGCTCCTTGATGTCTTGAATTTCTTTAAACTGTTGTTCCAGCTTTCCAACTGTTGATTAATCTTTTGTCTCATTGGACTGGAACTGTGAGGTCGCCGAGGCTTAGTTTGTTTACCGACCTCTACTACACTCTCTACTTCTTGCTGATCCAACTCCGTGTTATTAGTATCTTTTACTTTTTTCCTTCCGGGTCCAAATTTAGGCAGTTTTATATTTAACTGTGTCTTATTGGGTATACTTATGTTTGAAAAATTAAATTTCCCTCCTTTATTTTTGGATTTTTTATTTGCCGGTTCATGTTCCTCTGGCTGCTTGACTTCTTTCAGTTTCATTTGATCGGACTTTTCTTGAAAAGTTACCACAGAAGAATCCTGCCCAGCAGCTGTTCGTTGGAAAAAATGATCAAAAGCATTCATGTCTTCGTCAATGGTCGCCGAAGGATCAACGTCCAATTCTCCTTGTTCTTCTAGTCGCTTTCGAGCTTGATCAATGATCCTCAATTCTTCTTTAGTGTAAAAAATATCGTCGTCAGTTTGCTTCGCCTGGAGCTGATTTTTTTCCAAAATAGCTGCACGGCTCTGGATGTATTCCAGAATGTGATCAGGAATATCCTCATCCAAGTTTCCTTTATCTGACTGCAAGTAAGCCATTACAAAATCTGGTATGTCCTCGTCGGGCAACGGAAAATCTTCTAGCTCATCGGATTGCACTGAGGGATCGACAGCCATGGCTTGATCCATCGCAGCTGATAACGAAACGGTACTGCTGCTTGGTAAACTGGGTGTGGGCTCACTTTTTGCTCTCCTACTCCTCTCTCGATCTCGTAATCGATTACGAATTTGTGATCTCTTGTCAGTTCCGTAAGCTGAACGCCCTCTGAATTTCTCGTCCACGAATCTTTCATTCGATATCTCCCTAAAAGAAATATTACATTGATAGAAACTAATTTCCTAGAATGAATGTTATGATATGTTGCTAAAATTGATTGTTTACACAATCCTGAGTTAGCCACTCACCCTTTTAAAAGCAATTCAATATCAAGGTAATCTGGAAGAGGAGGCTTATACAGTATAGTCCAAGGATAGCCCCCTCTGCTTTTACTCCGTCGCACTTCCTCCCACAGGTAGGTCGGCGGGGGCGTTGGTGGTGGACCCCTACTTCCAGATGATGCTGGAGTTAACAATCAAAAAGAGTTAAACAACGTAGATCAAAGCACAATTCACCAGTTATTAGTCAGAAACTTAATCACTCGCCCTTGCTTTTTGGCTTATTGTTGGTTTCTTTAAGTTCAGTATTATTACATTGCAATCGAACTTTTAGCAAACATTGCCGTGCCTGTCAGCAGGTCTGCAGCTCGAACATAGAATGACATGGCACAGGGTGCGGAGACAGACTAACTAATTCTAAGATCGCCTAAGCTTTCCTCTGGCTCATCTATTTCTGGTGAAATCCATGGCTCGCGGTAGACAACCTTATCCATCCATCCCTTTCCCTAGTGTGATGCTCACAAACCTACATCTGCTGAATAGAAATAGTTATATATCGGTTATATACAAATAATAACTTACGGACCTCAAAATTTGTCTTGACATCAAAACTTTGTTTGAAATCTAAATATCTTTAAAAAATTTGAAATATTTAAACAATATTACACTTGAAGAGCCAATTTCCTTTAAAATCTAATTAGGCACCTAAATATAGACTATACACTCCCAAACTCTTGGTTGTTTTTCTTTTCCTAAATCTCTCATTTTTTTTATCTGGTGAAGTCAAATTTGGCTTCTTTGCCAAAAAAACTTGGTGTTGTTGGGCTACAGAGCGTCAGCCATAGCCAATAAAATGTTGGGACCCTGGTCCGAAAATAAAGTTGGCAACATCAGCTGAGGTGTCTTCAAGTAAAAGTTACTCTTTCCACTACTTTTGATTTTCCCCGTTTATCGGAAGGATTTAGCCCACTTTTTTATATTTTACCAAAGTAAATTTTCATTACGTGCGCTACGTACAATTTATAATAATAAACATGATTTAAATGGAAGTGTTGTGTGATAAAGCGGACATATATGCTAATAGGGAATCGTGAAGCGTGCAAAATATTGTGTTCGAAAGCAGTAACAGATTAAACCCAAGAAAAAACAGCAGAACAAGACGATAAAGGTGTCTTTTAAAAATTCAGAAAAAATGTGGGATTGAAATACCATATTTACCTCGACTATGCGGACGTTCGAGACTCATTCGAGGAAAAAGGAAACCGAGGTTGCTGCTGGTTCTCAAGGAAGGTAGGCTATTGTTGGACTCGTTTCGACACCACTCTATGTCTGCAAGTATAGTGCCTACCGAATATTTCCAAGGGAACCAGATCAACGTCTGGTGTAATCGCCGACCTACCGCATACTGACACTTTTACTCAAGGATCAAACACAATCAATTTCGAGTAGTAAACACCTGTTTCATATTACTTTTGATAAAAAAGATGAATATTTAAATTTTATCGAGGAATTAATTTTAAGGACATGAAAAACACGAAACTACTACCGATATGTTTACCTTTGGTATGTTTGTCAGTATGCCGAATTTATTTGAACTTTGCTTTTTATCCAAATTTGTATGAAGCGCTCTTTATCACTCTTCACTTCTTTAGTCAAAAGAATATTCTCCCTCTTCTTTTATCTTTTGATATTCTATCATCCGCTATCATCAATGTCCAATAATCACGAATAAATTAATTGTGTATCGATTTCCAATACGACTTGTCAAAAGTATTTTAAAAAATGGAATTAAGAAAAATATTTGCAGGACTGAATATTTTGTTATTTTAAAAAGCTTACTCGTGTTACAATACTTAATTATGAGTAGAATAATAAAGCTGCCGTGCCCCGGCTGGTCTCTCTTGGACTCTTGGTTCACTAATGGGTCTAGGGATCTTTTAGTTCTTAATTTTTATCACCCATTTTTGTTAGTAATAGGAGTTATAACTTTAAGTATTAAGTAATAAGAAATCTAAAGAGTTTAAAAGAAGAATACACAAGGAAATAAGCCACCTACAAAACTTGAAGAAAAAGTACTTAAAGTAGATAGGCCTTTTGTTCGAGTAACAAACACTTGGGGCGCTAAAGTCGTTGTCTGTACCCTCCTGTTAAAGAGCAAACTATCAGCTGTAAATGTCGGGTAACCCGGATGTAATCCAGATTCGCAAGTCATAATTCCGCACATTTTTTTCCCCAGGAAATGCGATTTTATAACGATGTTATACCGTTATAAAATCTATATTTTAAACTGTAAAATTCGTCTGACCAATAGAATAACCCCGCAACGGAAATTAGAATCTGTTCAAACTGCAAAAAATTCTTAAATGTCGATTAGAAGTTTTTACCGTTCAACGGTTACAAATAAATAAGAGTGGATATACAAGCCCCGTAGCCCCTTGGTAAACCAAAAAGGAATTAAATTTGCTTAAAGAAAATTGTTCCTTGCCCGTTTAGAATTGGCGTGTTGCACCTAAGAAATTAGATATGGAGATATCTAACAACTAAATTAAAGTCAACATTAATTCTTTGTTTATTCAAAAATTTCCGGGTTAACGCCACAACAAGAATTCAATGAACTCGTTTAAAAGTGTCGGTGTAACAGAACAAAAAGCTGTTTGCTTTATACTCAAACATTTCAAGAAAATCAAGAGGGAACTTTAAAGCTAAACATGATTCGCTTCCTCGCGACGATCAGGATCATCCATCCTAAGTTAAATAATGAGAATTATTATAAATAAATATCCTGCTAGTTTGGGCAAAGAAACAAACTTGAAGATTGATAAGTCCTTCATATCATTAAGCTTTTGTTTTTCCAATCCAAGTGGTGTGAGAAAAATAAACTGACGGCCAGAATTGTCCCTTGCTTCGTTGACCAACAAATCCATGCAAATTGACCGGTTAACGTGGTCCTGAATACAGATTAGGAACGGAGGGATTCCAAGTAAACATTCTTAACTATAAAAAATGTACCAAGCAATTGTTTTACCATAAATACGTCAAACTCATCGAGTATTCTAAATGGGCTTTCAATGGCATCCCACAAAGACAAAATGAAACATACAGTCGCAAATGACCGCTCTCCACCACTTAAGGATCGAATGTCAGTGGCTCCACTTCCACGACCACGTTTAGGAGTAGGTTGAGAGGATACATCACGACCAGGCGGAATAACCATCAATGTAAGTGTCTTCTCATTAAGATCGAACACAAGTTCTCCCTAAGATTAAATCAATGTTTCATGGTGTAATATTGATTGAAACTACCGTATATGCTTACTTCAAAGTTGCGAGTTCTTAGAAGAGACTGAAAAACATGGTGAGTCCTTGCTTCGATACTGTTGCGAAATCTGTTTATGAAATCCTTACGCTGGTTGCGCATTTGTATCATTTTCTAGCCATACAAATTTGAAACTTTATTTCATAAAGAGCTATTAAGTTTTTAAGCAAATATTACTTTTAAGGAACTCTGTGAAGCTGTGACTTCAGAGTTCGCTCGTTCGTGTTCTGTTTTGCGGCGACGAAATTCTGAAAACACATAGTCACGGGATCCAAACTCTTTTTCTTGTGCAGAGATCTGCTCCGTTAATTGTCTCAGTTCTGAATCAAGGTTCTTCAGAGATCTAAACATGGTATGTTTAATTAATTATTCTTCATTAATATGTGACATTCTCTCACTTAGTCACAGGTACACGAGCGGATGCCTGCGCAGCCATCTCTGCTTCCGATTCCGCTTTGGCCCTAGCTGCTTCATAATCTGCTTCAAACGAATTAAACTTTGCTTGCATGCTGGTAAGAGAAGCGGATAACTTTTCAATTATCTCCTTAGCATTTTTTTGCTGCTGTTCGTTGTGTCTAAATGAATCCTTTCATTTGACAAAATTAAAATGTTATGATTATATTGTCTAAATTTGGTTTAAGAACACTACAAAAAACCTGAAATGGCTCGCAATCTGTCATCAAGGACGAAATAAAGGTTTGATGCTGAGCAAGTGTCTGTCGCACTTTTTGTATCTCACGCTTTAGTTCTTCGAAATTGTCCGTCTTAGTTTGTAAATCGCCACCAATCCTTTCCAACTTATTTTCTACATCAACTAAATCCTCTTCCTATACAATTAAGTAGTTTTAACATATGAAACACATACATTAAAAAATAAAATAAAATAATACCAAAGCGAGAACATCCGTAGGCTCAGGATCGACATTTTCTTCTTCGACGGTTCTTTTTTTCTCTCGAATACTTGATATTTCTTTTCGTGCCGAAGAGAGTTTGGACTCTTCGTTTATTAGCTGTCCTTCATTATTTTGAATTCGCATACTCAAGTTTCTTAAGTTTTGGCTAATTCTTATTTCGTCACGTTGCAGGTTTTCAATTTCTTCGCGTAGATTACTGAGACATAAAAACATTAAGTTCAGAACAATTTTTAACATACAACTGTTGAAAAACACGGTAAACTTTAAATGACTCACCGGATTGCGTCTTCCACCGAAGCTTGAAGGTACTGAGCCGTATTTCTCACCTTTCCACAGTATGAACGATAATTTGGATCGGGATGATAAGTATTTCCTTCTTTCGTGATGGCACTTTTGCAATTGTAAGGTACTCGAGAGGCATCCGCCAACAAATAGCGAGCATCTCGGTCATTACCAATAAGCAGAACTTGTTCAATACTGTGCAAGTCGATCAGAACGTTGGTAACAGCAGTATCATCAATTATCAGCATATCCATTAAACAATGAATATCTTTGCTTGATAATTCCGCATTGCAGTGAACTTTGTGCTGTCTAACGTCATGAAGCTAATAATCCGAAGAAACAATTTGACTTTGAAAAATACAACAATTTTATATATTGCATAAATACCTGCCCATTGGAAGAAACGACAATATTTGGAGATGGTCTGTTTCGTGGCACCACCTCACTAACTAGTTTTTTTAGTAACTTCAAGTCTTCATCATTGGAGCAAATAAAGCATGAAAGTCTTTGACCAAAAAAGTGCTCAACCACGGGTGCCCAAGATTTATCTCGGAGCTTGATATAAGCACCTAATTTGGTAAAAGGAAAACGTAAAATACACCAGGATTTAATATTACACAAAGAACAGTTTCCACGTCTGAAGGTTAATTGATAATAAATCGCATTTTACCAATTGGACCTCTAGGCTTAGATCCACTAAATGACGTTCTATCAATTATTTGAAGCAATTTAGGGACCCATTCTCCATAGACTGCATAAGAATTAGAATCGGACTTTTCAAGCTGGTCCAATGTTTTTTTCTTTGTTTCTTTAGTTAAATTGCAATTAGATTAAATGTTGCTTCTAACGGACCATGAGGAAAATTTTTACCCAAGGAATTGTGAGTACGGGACAATTCATTTCTTAGAGCTGAAGCTTCGCTCCTCAATTGATTTAACGCACTTTTAAGCTGTTCGACCTGATGTTCAGATACTTTCCGCGACGAATCGAAAGATTCCAGTTTATCTTTTAATTGATGCAATTCATTTTCTCGCCTTTCCTTTTTCAGAGCATATTCGCTATCGCCGTGCCTGTGTTAGAAATAAAAATGAAACAATTATGGACAAATTTGATTGGAAACCACGTAGCCTACGCTTTCTTTAATTTGTCAATTTCCTTTATCAGGTCTGTCTTGTCCTTCATCAGACGTTGTTTTTCAACCGACAGTTGTTTAATTTCCCCAAGAGACTACAAGCAACAAAAATAGTGATGTTAAAAATTGCGGGAGAAAAATAGCTATACATAGTACCTCTGCCTGACGACTTTTCATTTCAGTAAATTGTTTTTCTACAACGACCTGTTCTTCTCGGGCACTATCCACCTTAAAATAGGTAAGCCATACAAAAAAAATGTAATCAACGTAACAAGAACCAAAAATTATTTTAAACACCTCTTTTTTCTTTTCCATGGCGTCTTCTTTACGCGTCTGAAGTTTATTTTGCAATTGAATTAATCGTTGTTCTTGCTCCTGCTTTTTCTCTCGATTCTAATAAACATAAATTGCAAATTTAGTCAGTACATGATACAATGCAAGAAACTTCAAAAGCTAACACATTTAGCCTACCTTTTCGATTTCTGCAAGCTGATGATTTTTCATTTTTAACGCTTCAGCAGCCTTTTTCTCGTAACTTTCAACTTGTGCCCAAAATATTTCATTTTCTAATTTTGCTCTCTTGTCATGGATTTCATTGATTGCTTCATACCATTCTTTTTTGGTTCTCCATTTTTTCAAATCAGCTCTCAACATTTCTAGGCTCTAAAAATGCAGTTACATTTATTGATGACAAATTTAAGTGCTTAACAAGAATCATGGCAAAGTAATCATTTAGAAATAAAAAACAAACCTGCAACTTTTCTTTCATACAAGATTTGCTCCTTGATAACTCCTCCTCTGCTACTGAAAACTCGTGACGCATCGCATCCATTTGTGTCGCACGTTCAAACAGTTTGTACTTCGCATGAGCGTCATTACTGTGCAAAAAGTTCTTTGCTGTCTCTTGGTTTAAAATACACACAGGGTTGTCCACTTGAAGGTTCATTTTAGCGAGGATTCTGTCTAGATCGCTACGCTTGTTGCTAACGAGTTTATCTTACAAATCAAAGCAGAAATTATAATAATTTACACTTTTTAGAAATTGTAGGAGAATAATACTTTGAGCATTAAGAATTTTGTAACCTCCACCTCCTGTTGAAGCACTGATTGTTCGTTCAACTGTAATGGAATCACCAAAAATTTCTCGTTTATAGGAACCTTGCCCTTTATTTGATAAAGTTATTGAAACAACAGCTTTGGATTTCCCAGTCTTGACAAAATCTGTGGGGATTCAGAACACATATTAATCAATCCAACAAAGGAAGACATTAACATACCTTTGATACTCTGTCCTCGACATGTGGCTGAAGCCCTCTCTCCTAAGGCAACCACTATTCCTGTAAGAACTGCACTTTTCCCACTGCCATTTTTTCCTTTGTCACAAAATCACACATCAACAAATTCAATATTCATCAAATTTAATTCAAATGTTTAATAATTACCAATGATGAAATTTATTTGTTCATTGAAATCTACTTTAAGATGATCATGGCACAGGAAGTTTTCTAATACAATTTTCTTCACTATCCCAGCAGTTTTTGAAGAGCGAGCCTTTGTTCTCCTAGAAGTTTCAAGTGTTTCATTTTGAGGAACTGGCCCTTGGCTACTCTGAGCCCGTTTCATTTTGTTTTCTTGCTTTTAATGTGGTAATTTCCCAATATATGGATCTTATAGGCACAGCTTTAGGTATACTGAGAGAAAAGATACGTTTAGAGAAAAAATTAATTCTTGCTAGAGAACAACGTATATTAATCGATTTCACTAATGATTTTCTGTAACGTTAGATTAAGGAAGCAAAATAGAAAATAGAAAAAAAAGGATTACCAATTGACTAGTGACTAGACTAGACGAGCGCGAGCTAATACCAAGGTTCCGAATCAGCACGACACAACTCGAACGTTACACACATGTGGTGGTAGCTGGTAAAAGTTTGGCGCGTTTTTTTCTCAATCGAGTATGGGCATGTAAATTGTAAGGCGCAAAAGTTGTCTCACTTGTCTGCTTGAATTAAGGGCCACGGAGTCGACACGCAGTCGTTTTGAGTTTGTCGGGCTGTCGGCAGAGTTTTTAAGTAATTTAAGTGTATTTTAAGTGTAGTTTAAAATATGCCTACAATTCCTTTATTTTTATTCAATTTATATTTCTTAATCTAGCCAGATCTAGCTTAATTAAAGAATTACTTGTTACATCATTGAACTGCCGTTAGATGCCGTTCCTCTTAGCCTAGATGGCGTTTCTTAAAATCAACAAATATATAACATGATGAGTTGATGAGTTTGATGACCTTTATAGATTATACCAATATACCAAATGGGAGATCCCATTTGATTCTACTATTATAGCCCATTTTTAAATTTATATATATGCGGCAGCACCTAAGTCGCACGATAGAGATAACATTGACCGGGTAGCCTATATGTATACTAACATTTTTAACATTAGGATGATTTTTTTAAAATCTAATTAAATTACCAAGAGGGTGATATTTTTCCTAATTTTACGATATTTATGTGACGTAGAGCGCTCCACGTTGGCAAGGCTAAAAAATCGCCATCGAAATGGCCCCTGTAAAATAGTAGTATTTTTTTTAATCACGAAGGCGGACACGGAACACCGAACACCCAATAACGTTGTGTGCAGTTGGCATAGAATTTCATAATGAGAAAAACTTTGCTTTGTGCTGGATTGCTGGGTGCACACCCTCCTCCGGATGATCTTATGTGAAGAACAAGTTCCGTAATTTAATTCATTTGAAACTATCATTTGTGCCGTACCCTGCGTACAGTTTATACGCCACTATATACTTTTCTATTTCTTCAGAATTCATAGCCGATGTTACTTAAATCTTAATTATGAGACTCTTGTGTCATATTGTTCATATTTCGGCTGTATTTTCTTTTCTTATGGTTTTTTTTATTTCCTTCCTTTAATTTTTCTTAGTATACCACAATCCTCAGTTTATTTTTGATCTCTTGTTCAAAATGAATTTGTATTGTTTTATCATTACTATGGCATGAATTTTCCTTTATACATACCAACTTCATGTTCTAGCCCATTAAAAACTCGTTTGCATATTCTCGTCCGAAAATTGTACACAGTTTATCTAGCTAGTATGTAAAAATAAACTAATAAAGATATGTCTCTAGTTTCTGTTACGGCTGTTCTGACTAGTTGGCTAATTCCAGCAACTAGCTAGTTTACCAATCACCAGCGAACTTGCGATATGGCAGCATTTTTTCCCTATTCCTTCATCATTTCATATCTTTTAAGGGTTCACTAACATAGCAGTGGATTTATTTATAGTATCCGATTTATTATCAGCTACTGTTGGATAAGACTGAAGTTCACGTTCAATAGGCTGCTGCAATGTTGACGATACGGTTGATTCGTTTCGAATCTTGAACACCGGAGTGATGCCTTTGGTTAAAACCTACCAAATATAGTGTTGTACCATTCCAGCAGTTATTACAATTAAAACAAAGCAAAAAAGTCTTGAAATATTGAAGTAATTACCTCACGCAATGTTCCCGGAGTTGTAAAAATGTAGTAAGCTGTATAAAGCGGTATCCAGAGCATGGAGGATAAAGATATACAAATTCCTAAAATTTCGGCCCAATCCGGATACTGATAGCCGTTTCCATAAGTCACTGGTGTATATTGAACAATAGAAAATACAAAGATGCTCTAAAAGAACATCAGAATTATTAAAAAAAACACAAACGGTAGCAATGTAAACGGGTAGCATGAAATTTACCAGCATGACAGCAGGTGCCAGGAAAACCCAGCAGATGTATAAAAACCACGACGGTTTCGTACCAAGCATTTGCTCTATACAGTTACAAAACTGCTTCCCTCCAAAAATCCAGTTAATAGAAATCGTTTGAAAGAATACCAAGAAAAGCATCGACATCCCGCTTGCTGAGTAGTAATCCATAACTTGAAATAAATATACTCCTCCCTTTATTTAATAATGAATTGTTCATAACATAATAGGTAAATTTGCGCTTTTCAATATAATTTAACATTTGCTGCTTACCTCAGTTATCATTGGCAAGGAAAGCAAAAAAATAACGATGATAGTACAAACCACAAATAGTCTTCTGTACTTTCTCAACTGTTTTGGCCAGTTATCCACAATTCCAGTTACAAAAGCCTCAATCATACAGAATTCACTATTTAAAAATTAAAATTAAATAGGACATGCATTTGTAATTTAATATATTTTTTTTACAATTTTAAACTGTTTACCTACCTATCAATACCTAAAATCTATTTTTTTTTTTCAAATGAAAATTCAAAATAAGAAAAGGTTAAAAAAATTGCGAGATAACCACATTTGTGTATATTACACAGTAGGCCTATATGACTTACCGCAAGCATGATGAAGAATAAAATAGCCCATATTGGAGCCCCAGGTAGTCGAAGGACCACTTCTGGATAGGTAATAAATACGAGGCCAGGCCCGGATGAAACAACTGACTCAATTGATGAGTTGGTAGAGGAAGCAATGTTTCCCAAAATAGAAAACTGCAGTTGTTATAACGTTAATAAATATGCATGAAAATGTTGTGACTTTAGTTAAATGAATACCGTAACGACGCCGGCAATTAAACACGTGAACGTATTTACAATGCACGTAATAATGGCGTCTCTATTTAAATAAAACTTTTGACATTTAATTGGCCTTTCAATTAACAGAAATAACATCTGTTTTACTAACCTATAGCAATTGTGTTTAAATTTATTGTAAGATCCCAGCGCCGGTAAAGCACCTTAAATAAATGTATTGATGCAAACAAATTAATTCCTATGAATTGAGATACGTGAGCCATGTGTCTACAATTTTAACTAACATTTCCTATCTATTATTATTTTTTTTTTTGAAATATGCAATAATTGATGAATTACCCGTTCCAATACTATAAGCGAAAAATATTTGCGTAGCACCATCAATCCACGGTCCCGATGTGAGCAAAAGATCCCTTAGAAAAATCATTTCAGATAGTATAGTCAATTACGTTTTTGTGAACCAGCACTTGAATCTATTTTTTACCATTTAGGAGTAATGTAGTACAGAAGTCCATCACTGGCTCCATCCAAAGTTACAGCTCTAACGACCAGCACGAATAGGATAACGTAAGGAAACAAGGCAGTAAACCAAATTATCTAACCGTAGTAAAAAAAATTCCACGTTAACATTTTCAGCGTCATCACAAAGAAAGAATTTTCAATGAACAAACATATCCGCTTTGATTGATTCCTTTCCAAATAATGAAGTAGACTAATATCCAAGAAAGTATGAGAACACCAAATAACTCCCATCGCATCGATCCG
The DNA here is from genome assembly GCA_030770115.1 of Daphnia galeata. Lineage (NCBI taxonomy): Eukaryota > Metazoa > Arthropoda > Branchiopoda > Diplostraca > Daphniidae > Daphnia > Daphnia galeata. The sequence goes on from CM061122.1 coordinate 5,703,939, forward strand.
GCTGCGGATTTGAAATACACTTATATTAAAAGCCGCAATTCAAGTTCAAACCATACGCATATGTCTCTAACCATTGTCTATGCCGTCAGTGATTGCCAACACGCGGCGACTAAATTTTTATTCAATGAATTATTTGAATGATGAGTCCATATGTAAAGTATCTAATAGCACACAATTGTACCTCCAAAATTCTTCCACCGCTGACACTGAATCGTTATGCAGGATACTTATATTGGATGTTGGCAAAAAACAATTGAGGGTGTTCCATGAATTCTCTGTATCAATGTAATGGTTGTTTTAAAGATATATAACTTCAAAGTAGACTTTGTTGGTCTCTCTCATGACATAAAATGTTTTTATAATTTTAAATAGTTTTACCGCAAGATTGCCACGGAAGTCCTGGAAGAGCTGTAAAAGAAGCTATCAAATAGAACAAAGTCCATGCAATGATGATGGAGTAGTAGATATCGATTAAAAATACGACAGTCTTGAAATAATAATAAAATATAGGATATTGATAGTAAGGATTTTACTGGAAATTTATATTTACAAACTGTAGTTACCATTGTCGCGTACCCAACACCTATTCATGAAAATGTAATTTTTTAAATATAACGTAAATACTTTAAAACGAGAGTTTTTTTCAAAAAATTCGTGTTATCATAGGCAAAGAACCTTTCATAATGGGTGCTAGTTCAGCTATCAGTGTCATCCCTCCAACTCCTAAATATTGTCCAATTGCTACCTCTTGGTAGAAAATAGGGATTCCGCAAAATACCTAAATATTTTCAATTTCGGTAACATTCATTATTTTTAAATATCCTAGGGGAGAAAATACCATAGCAGTGAAGTAAGTGACCAAAAACGTTCCTGTATACAAAAGAATATTTTAATATAGAACATATATTTTTTAGAATATTGAATGGAAAAAATAACGTAATAAAAATGTGGCTTTAATTACCACCACCATTTTTGAAACAGAGGTACGGGAATCTCCATATGTTTCCTAAACCAACCGAAACGCTAATGCACGAAAAAAGGAAGTCCCACTCATTGCTCCATCCTCCTCTTTCTTCTTGTTGAGAATTCGGGTTTTTCGTTGGATCATTATTAGGAATAATAATAAGATCTTTGGCCATATTTTTTTCAGTTTTGGCTATTTCGACTGATGAGATATCGTTTTCTTCCAATGGTGGATCCACGATTACTGATGTAGCATTATTCATTTCATGGCCCAAATTAAGGTTCACGCACGAAGAATAGTTATTCTCTTGATTTTGGACGTCATCTATGCTATTGGCCAATTGTTGGAGATTTTCTTGAATTTCTATCTCTTGAGATTTTTCTTCTTTTTCATCCTCTACTTGGACTTTGGCCACTACCGAATGGGATTGTTGTAGCAAAGCTGTGGTTTTTAATTCGTCCGTTGCTTGTGTTACATCAGTGATTTCGTTCGTTTCAAAAGAATCGTTCACATATCCTAAATTGGATTCCAAGACGTTTATTTTTGCATTTACTTGATCCGTCTCTTGCACTTCAGGATTTGGATTTTCGATTTCATCGTTTTTAATGCACACATTGACCAATTCACGAGGTTCTGCTTCCGTTTCTGATTGCTGATCCAATTCACCACACTCTTTATTTCTAGTGTACTCCATTACGATGGCTGAATATTGCAAATAGGATTTAAACCGCGAATAAGGAAGCAAATAAAAAAATCGTTTTTAGACTTCCATAAGGAGTTTGTGAAAAATGAACGCGTCTACTACCTCGCACTGTCAATTTCGATGTGTACCAGGTAGTTATGTGATTTCTGTCGTACCTACGTAGCTACTGAGAATCGCCTACTTCTGTCATGTAGTTGAATATAGGTACCATACAATGGTACATGCGAGTTGGGTACTGATTGAGAATAACCTATTTTTACATGAATAGAAAGTCGATTCTTTTGGAGTAGGTATCTAGATTCATTTTTACTGATCTATATGAGTCAATGCTCTTATATATTACACACTGTACTACAAAAATAAAATTGACCACAATGCTCTAATAATAAATAGATTCGTTGTTCAACAATAGTGTTGTATTGTTTCTATTAAAGAATGGTTTGGTTACAATGAATTCTTTTCGATATACAGCTTGCGTGTTTTAGTTTTTATAAATTATACTTACAAATGTATTTTAACTTATTGTCTGATATACTGTTCCGAATCCTCAAATATTCCAGTCATTGTTTCATTCAGGCTAATATCAGACCGAGAGTGATAAGATAATTAAGTATAATGTAAGACGCGCAAGAAGCACGTTGCACGAGCATTCATAAATAACCATGTCTCTTGTTAGTCAAGTCCGGTAAAGTCAGCCCTTGTTTGAAAGTTTCCAGTTTTCTTTCATTTATAAAAAGGAGCGTATTTTGTCTTAAAAAGAAAGTGATTCTGCTTATGGCTATATTAAGCATTTTGTAGAGAATTAATAGTTTTATTACCAAATTCACGATTTTATAGCTTTTTAAAAATGTCCGAAAATGTTTAATATGTAATTAAGCAACGGGAGTTGCAATGAAATGAATTATGTTGATTAGATTCATTATTATTACATATTTAGGCCTATAGATATTTTATTAATTACTTATTTTGATATTTGTCTGGCTATTTCAATTTGAATTTCTTATAGATTGGTACTTGATAGATCACGGAAATAGGAGGAATTGAGAAATCATTTCATTTGCAGTTGATAGTCATTAGCTGCTGATTATGATGCATTCATCGCATTATTATTATACATCAAGAAGTGCCATCCGCAATTAAACACACACATCAATTGATTAGAATTTGTTTAATCAATGCTACATATATTTTCACCAATGTAATTTTACGGTCGCTGGGGAAAAAATTAGGACGTCACAAAATTGGTGTACATGTATACTGTAATAACTAGAGAAATACATTTAGGCTACTGCATTTATCTTTTTTACTCATGCACTGGTCTATGCTGTACATGCGACTGTAAAGCTACAAAATATTGTCAAACTCGTTATTTGATTTCACTTGTGTAGACGGTAATGATGGAGCTCCCTTTCTCGGCTTGCAAACAGGAGTAATCCCTTTGATTAATACCTAAAAGAAAAATGCGCAATTATATTTATTTGTCTGATCGTTGTTCAAAAGGATGCATTTTAAAAAACAAATAAAAACAAAAAAACAACTTCTCTCAAGGTTCCAGGAGTGGTAATGATGTAGTATGCGGCGTAGCCAGGAATCCACAGCATGGAAGACAAGCTGATAATAATTCCGATGACTTCAGCCCACCATGGGTATTGATAGTTCTCCCCATACGTGACTGGGATGTATTGAATGACGTAAAAAAAGAACACTCCCTTTAAAAATAATTTTTCATTACATATACAGATTTTTAAAATGAGCGAGGTATTATGAATTTTCATATTGACGTAAAATGTAAAATATCCCTAACTGCCATAACAAGTGGACCTAAGAAGGACCAACAGATGTAAAAGAACCATGATGGCCTATTTCCGGACATTTGTTCGATGCAATCACAAAATCGACTGGTACCAAATATCCATGCAATAGAAACGGTTTGAAAGAAAACTAGGAAAAGCATAGACATTCCGCTAGCAGAGTAGTAATCCATTAATTGGAAAATGTAAACGCCACCCTAAAAGTGTATTAAAATATTTTTGTTTCTTAAATACTAAAAGCTCGATTCAAAGTAATTTTGGAAATAAATTTTATGTACTTACCTTAGTTATCATGGGAATATCAAGAAGAAACATAGCCAAAACACATAAAAATGTGAAGAATTTTCGGTTTCTCCTCAGTTTTTCTGGCCAATTATCACTAAGGCCAGTTACAAAAGATTCCACATTGCAAAACTCAGAATCGATCCTGTACAATCCGATAAAATAGTTTTTAGCAATTATTGACAAAACGCAATCGCCGAAGATTAAATAGATTTTGAAATGAGAAATTTAGAAGATTTTCCTATTTTGAATACATAATTTCAGTAATTACCCGAGCACCTGCAAAAAATATCAGAAAATTACATTAAAATAAATTCTCGTGTTCTCATCTCTTATTATTTATATACGGATTACTTGTATTCGGCCTGCATAACAAAGAGTTGAAACTAACCCACCCTTTTTCACCCGTTTTCAAAAATAACTTCTAGCGACATCAATTTTATTTAATGTAACGACAACATAATAACAAAGAATCTAGAAATGTCCAAAAAAAGAAGTTTTTTTTTAACTATTAGATCGCTTGGTACATACTAATGAGCATCCCCGCTTAGCTTTCTAATTACAAGCAAGTAAATAGCTTCTCAATTTTCCCTCATTAAAACTATACCTGTAATATAACCTCGATAGTAATAACAAAGCTTACCGCAAGCATGATAAAGAAAAGAACTGCCCAGGCTGGTGCTCCTGGAAGACGTAGAACTACTTCCGGATAGGTTATAAACACAAGACCCGGTCCAGAATTCACTACCGAATCGATGCTAACATTAGTAGAATGAGCAATTGTTCCAAGAATGGCAAACTTATTGGATAAAAAGAATAAAGCCTATTTGCAAGAATTCTTTGACTCGTGAATAACTTGTGCGAACTTGTGAATACCGTAACGACTCCTGCAATTAAACACGTCATGGTGTTAACTAAACAAGTTATCATAGCGTCCCTGTGAAAAATGTAATAAACAAAAGTGAGAATATTTTATTTGAATATATAATTCTTTTATGCCCGTACCGGAAGCAGTTGTATTTAAAAGTATTGTATGAACCTAGAGCGGGCAAAGCTCCTGTTCCTATGCTATAAGCAAAGAAGATCTGCGTTGTACCTGCGTTATAAATTGAAATGGAAAATGTTTTAATACGACCTAGTAGCAAAAAAGCAACAGTTGTTTGTACCGTCGATCCACGGTCCAGCAGTCAGAAGAAGGTCCCTTTTCATTACAAATTTTACGATTAAATAAATTACATTTTAATTTTAAAATGTTCTTGCAACCAGTTTGTCTAAACAAATTAATCGATGTACAATGCTTCAATCCATTGAATAAATAAGCGCCGGCACCATTTGTGTGTCCGACTCCGGACGACTAAAAGCAATGACTCATCGACAAAAGAATTTTGTTTTAAATATGTAAACCATTTTGGTGTAATGTAGTATAGCAATCCAATTTCGGCGCCTTCGAGGGTAACTGCTCTGACAAGAAGAACCAGAAGAATAACGTAGGGAAATAAGGCAGTAAACCAGACAATCTATAAATATAATAAGTGCAGAATACACAGAACATCATTAACTGATCATTAAGCCATGTTGTTATTTTTTCTCTTTTTATTAGGACATTTTTAAGTTGAAAACTTACGTAACCACTTTCGTTTAAGCCTTTCCAGATGATAAAATAAACAAGAATCCACGCCAATATTAATGTCCCAAAGAGTTCCCAACGAACGGAAGATAAGTTCTCAATGCCATCTGTAATACCTAAAACTCGTTCCCTATTCATAAGAATATTATGAAAAATGATAAGAGAGAAATTAAAAAGCAACGTATACTATGTATAATTTTATTCATATGTAGTATATTACGTCCAAAACTCTTCGACTGCCGACACTGAGGAGTTGGATATACTGACGCCGAAAGTTAAATTCGTAATTTCAGTTGGGACATAACAGTTTGGTGTATTCCATGTATTATCTTTAAGGAGTAAAATAAAAAAAAAAAAAAATTAATAAATGATGAAATATTGCCAATCGTGACCCAGTTTATACGAAAATGTACAATTTTTATCACTTTGTCAGGATCGATATGTTTAAAACGCGTAGAAGACTATAGAAGCCCAGAGGAAATATCGTTTTTCGATGCCAAATTTGAGTTTCGTACATATATAGGACCTAGTGGATCAATCACCACGAAAAAAAAATTCGAAAAAATTATACATACTACAGCCAGCCCAAGGAAGACTTGGTAAAGCTGTAAAAGAAGCAATCAAGTAAAATAGGGTCCATGCGATGATGATGGTGTAATAAATGTCGATAAGGACGACAACCACCTAAAACAGTATTTGCTAAGAGCTAAAGGGGGATTTTTTTAAATTTTAAATTTTTCAAGGTAACCAACCATGGTTGCAAAACCAACTCCTGTTTAATTAGAAATTTATTTGATTAAAAAGTTTAAGTGATATATGGAGCAAGAGCATTGTACCTTTCATGATGGGCACTATTTGGCCGATAAACGTCATGCCTATACAATAAATCAATATTTAATTGGTAACTTATTTCATTGAAAACAGTGAAAAGCAAATAAATACCACCAACTCCTAAATATTGACCTAGAGCGACTTCTGTAAAGCGCAAACAAAACTTTGAATCATATTCGTAAACACTGAAGAGAAATGTATCGAAGTACAACATACCTGCATAGAATATTGGAATACCACAGAACACCATAGCGACAAAATATGCTATCAAAAACGCACCTTCGTATAAAAAAATCCATAAATCAGAGATTCTTATATGCGGACCATATGTAACAGGAAAACGTACGTACCTCCACCATTTTTATAACCTGATACAAAACATTAAAAAAATGAATTAAAAAAAATCTTAATTAGAATCAGTAGGGAGTTATTATTACAAAGGTAAGGGAAACGCCAAATGTTGCCTAATCCAACGGAGACGCTGATGCAAGAAAATAAAAAGTCAAGTTTGTTACTCCATCCTCCGCGTTCACTTATTTCATCCTCCTCCTTAATGTCAGAATCTCCAAGATTTTGTTCTTCTCTCAATTTGGTTTGAGAAATTGTTTTTTTACCTAATAATGCCATAACGATTGTCTCGGGTGTTGTCATCGATAAATTTTGGTTATCTATCCTATTGGAAGCAGAATCGGAATACTGCCGTTTATCGTTTGTCTCAAAAGTTTCAACATTCTGATCGCTCAAATTCTCGTCCGATTGAAACGCGTCGTTAAGACATTGATTGTGCATCGTAATCACTGGTTTAAAGAACTATTTTATAAATCCGCTTGGGAAATGTGAAACGTCGTTGTGGGAAAATCACGACAGCGCTCTGTACAGCATGTGCTCCAATAGCCTACACGCAATCGGACTGAGTGTTTTTTTGAACAGAAAGAATAAAAGTGCAACCATCCTATATTTTAGTTTTGTTTTTTTTTTTCGGCGGAAACCGAGAGCAATCCAATGTATAAAATTGAAAATGCATAATTTAATATCAAAATAAAGAAAAAAAAAATAGAAAGCAGAATACATCGTCGTGCCCACACAATTCAATAATTTTCCAGACATCCATTCAGTGTAGTCAGTGAAATGTATTCCAAGCCAAGGTGCCTCTACTGGCTATACACCTATACATAAACCATGAAATTTATACGGATGTATATGGATTTTAACATAAACTTTTTGCAAAGATGGGCATGAAGAATAACTCGAAGAATGGCCCCTTCTTGGTGCGTGTTTCCAATAGCATAAATGTAAGACGTCAATTCCATAGTCACTTTAACGATGTGTAGCTCTTACAAACTGTATGTAAAAAATTGGTTATCACGTAGATCAGATCAAGTTTCATCGACCAATTTGAATAATTCATGAAGTGTCATTCACATAATTTTAACTCATCATATAATAAGCCGCTAAAAACGAAAAGTACACGATTATTATTTATTAATATCTGCTAGAAATAATAAAGGTTTATCACCGAAGTTATTTATCGACACTGTGTTCCATATTTCAACTGTCATTATCAGTTGCATTTGCATGTCAAATTGTCAATCAATCGAATTAATAATTAATTAGCGCAGCTGAAAGGGTCGAGAGTTTTTATTTGTGTTAAATTCCATTATTTTTTATTTAAACATTTTTTGAGTGCAGAAGAATGAACAGCTCCTGTAATCAGTTCACTCCTCCTTTCTCTACCTTTTCCATAAACACCTTGTTTATTCAAAACCCAGTCACCAGAAACTACAACACTGCACATATCTTCATAAGTAATTTCTTCAAACAACTTGGGCTTTGGCTTCCACAATCTCATTTTTTTGTTGGTTGTATGTTTTTCATTTACAGCAGCTACAGGAAGAAAATGGAATGAAATAGTATGATCCACTGCACAAGGTTCAATCGAAGGCTGACTTTCCACTTTTTCATCTACTTCAACAAATGTGTACATGCTAAATTGGAAATAAATAAATAAATTATAGGATGATAATTGGTAATAATGACCAATAACATACTTTAGCATAAGGTTATCCAATTTTTGGCTGTAAAATGACTGAGATTCAACACTAATAGGACTGTTTTCTAAACATCCAGATTTTTCCTTTCCAGTTGTCTTTTTGACCATTTTTTAAATTTTCTCTGTAAAATTTTGTACAAAAAAAATATTATATCTTTATAAAGGAAAAAGGAATTGATTTTTATTTTTCACAGAAACACAGCCTATTACCAATCATACATATAAAAAACTAGGCTAGAATTGCATACAATCTATTTTACCCGACCAAAGTAAACAACTAAACATTACTTTACTTAATATTTGTTGAAAAAAAAAACCTTTTACCCAAAATCGCATCATGAATGCACTGATGTTATAAAAGAAGTAATTTTCAAAGATTAAAGTTTTACAAAATCCAAACTTCATTTACCTCCGTTACTGTCTACCTCTGCAGCTAATTAACGAATGAATACTGCAAATATTTAATATTATCAATCTGAAATTGGGGGCAATCCGGCACGACACCAAGTCAAACAATTTTGTTTTTAAAAGCAGACAAATTATGAAATTAGTAATATAAAGATGTATGAGTAGAGACAAAATAGAAGCAGTGCTGCCACCACTGCGCACTCGAAATTTTTAAATTTCGCTCGGCGAATAGTACACTCCCCTTTTTCTCCCGAAAGCAGCAGAGAGCCGAAAGGGAGAAAACGGGCACGGGGCACGGGGCATGAAGTACAGATGCACGGGGTAGCATGGGGGTAGTGTATTCGACTATTCGTCGAGCGAAATAAAAAATTTTATAACAATTAAATCTTTTATCAAATACTGAATTTTTATGAAATTCTGATTAAGACTTTCTTAATCGAAATAAGAATTTGTATCGAATCATACGTTTATCTAGGATTTCAGGCATTTATCGTATTATTATGAAAAGATTTTAACACAACAACATATTTAGAAGATTCATTCCTTTCTGTAAATGTGTATTAGGCCAATATATTTTTAACATGGAACAATTCAGACAATGGTCAGTGTAGAATCACTTTTAAATCCAGTTAGGCCCTACTTGTGAAATTAAGAATTTAAATTGCTGCAAAACTTGAAGCAATAATTCTGTAGTATTTTCGTTTGAATGAGGATGTTCATCAAAGCCTTATTCAGCGGCAGTTAGACGAATCCCATTAGGAAATCCGTCACGCTTCTTTCGCCGTAACATATCGACCACTGTTTTACGGACGGAAAAGCCTAGCTCTTTGAAAAAATATCGTTGTTTAACCCAGTTCCGTAAATCCTCCATAGATGTCCGATCGCCATCAGACCACAATAGACGATTACGAACACTTCGAATTTGCCGGTCGATTGTGATTATTTGAGCATCAATTTGTCGCTGAGCCTCTTGTAAGCATGCAGTTTCTTGACAAAAATGAATAAACCATGTCACCCGATTTTTTACGCTCAACTGAGACAGTGTAAAATTGAGCAAGTTTGCTTCATTCAATTCCAAATTATGTGGGTATACACGACTCTCCGACTTCCTATTGCAAAATAATGAAAAGTGAACTGAAAATACATTAAAAGAAATAAGTTACATTTCAAATAAGAGAGACAACCTGTAAGCCGGATAGAAAACGATGGAAGGGTATTTATCGACAGTAAACTGCCAAGGCAAGTCGTTTTCTTCAGCATTAATAGTGACAAATCTAATTGCGCGAAGATCAGCGTTTTCCAAAAACGATGAAGTTGGCAAAGAAAACATCAAAGACAGTTTCAAAAAGAAACGAGCGCCAACCTCACAAAAGACGCATCCATTTTTTCTGTAAAAGACAATAGCATCCTGCAAGGGATCGAGAACAACTTCTTCAAATTCGTCAGTTGAGATTTCTTCGAGGCAAACTCGTCCAGGAGGGCATAACTTTGATTTCTGATGGCTGCGGCGGAATCGTGTCAAACTGTTTTCCGTATAGTTAATAATAAAATTTTCTAAGTTGTGCTTCGATAACGGTTGGCTCATGATATAATGAGATTCTGCCTATGTTAAAAACATTAGAATTTACAAAATATTGCCTAGTATTCACTTAAGAGTTATACTAAGAACCTGGGGATCGATGATCAGTGCAACATTTGCATTTTGGCGAATTAGTTTTGATGAATAGCCCAAGTTAATCAGGAAATTTGGATATTGGTTTGAATTAATAGCGAAAAAATTCAAACTGCGATTTGTACGGCAACCCAGGCCTTGAAACTTGAATAATGTCGATTCAATTGAGAATCCACAGGTATTTTCGATAATATCATCAGAAGTGACTGATGGATTGATGTAGAGGGACGTATTGCTAAAACGGCACTTTCTCTCTATTTCAAATATGCTACATTGTTTCTCGAATGCTAATCGAGAAGTTTCCATTGCATATCTTTGGCTCTTAATTTCTTTGATAAGTCTAGCTATTCGAGGAGAAAAAGCACAATTATTGTAGTCAAATGCTATTTCTTTCACCTATGAATCAATTAAACTAAAAATTAAGCTCTCCATCAGTGAAATAACTTCAAATTCTAAACTAACACAATTTACCATCATAGTTTGATACGAAGATGCCAATGTAGAAGTAAAAAAAATGAGGGATGGCCGTTGTTGCTCTATAAGGTAGTGTTGAATTACTTGGTTTTTCCGACCGCTAGGCCAAATGAATTGAATGGGAGAGTGCCTGCGGTATTGAATCCACTGCAAAAACCGAGTCACATCGATAGCGTTGCCATTATTAGGATAGATCTGGAATAAAATCAAATAGACTATATTAAAGCTAAAATAACATAAATATATTATAGGCCTATTAACCTACGAGAGTCTCATTCCACAAATGCAATCGTACGTCAAATTGCTGAGATGTCGTTAACAAATTTATTCCAAGTCTACTTGCTGCGATAGGATTAGTTATGGTTGCAAACGCAATAGATTTCTGAGCATCATATTCCAAGTATCTCAGTGATGCCAAATAAAATGAATAAAATCCATTTGGTTTTACTGAATCAAAATTGAAGTAACCAGTAACAACTGCCTAAAACAAACAAACAAACATTGGTGATATTATTTAGAACTGAGACAATCAATTGAAATTGATGCAATAGAATTCAAGACAATTTCTGGCATACAGTTGACTGAGTCAATAATTTGTATAGATCAGCAACAGTTTCAATCCTTTTGAGTGGTTTGAGCAAACTTTGAACAAACTTATCCAAATATTCATATTGAAGTGGACCTCTATATTGGACGCCTTTGGTCCCTCCTACATAACCCTATAAAAAGTATTTTAAAGTCTGTTTAAGAAAACAAAGGAAAATATTCAAATAACCAATATCACTGGAAAATTTCTTAGTTTGGGGAATGTTTTTTTACAGGCTCCATTGGGAACCCAACAGTTTATAGAGGAACAGAACACCTAAAGATAAAAGAGAAATTTTGCAATTTTAATACAACAGTAAATCACATACCTGAAATACGTATCTCCTAAAAATATAAATGGGTAATTTGTGCCTTACTTGTCCTTTATATTTGTTGGCAATTTTCTCAAAATCATGAATTGCTAATTGGGAATCGAAATCCCATGGAGCATAGTACATGACTAGTGATACATCAGAATGTATTACAGTAGTAAAAGGAGTTGCAATATCACCCCCATAAAAGTCTTTTGTAGTTGCATTGTTATTTAGAAGAGGCACAGGTGGTGACTGAAACTGTATTTTCAATGTCCTAAACAAAATTTTTGTAGATACTTTATGTAGCTCATGTTTTAAATTAAGAATTAAATTGATTAGCTACCCTTTTTGTAAGCTTGCATAGGACGTAAAAGCCAAAAGAATAACGACGAGGATCTCTCCGAGGTATCGCATTGTAGTTGATAAATATTTAACACAGAGCGAATATTCATACGATTTACTCGTCAAAATCTGTTGTTCACCGTGTGGCATTTCGTCACATACCAAAGACAAAGCTGCTGCATACTGTGCGACCTGTATATAGAATCGTATGAGCTATGAGTTTCAGTAAATGAGCTTTTTTTTAAAAAAAAAGGCCGTCCACTCCTGATAAATAGGTTTCTACTTCAAGCAGCTATAAGCCTATAACTATAAGAGAAATTGATAAACAAGATACAAAATATGCAGACAGCCTAACATACAGACAGATTGACAATGAGAATGGGGAATGACGTTTTTCGTTTTCAGAAAAATTAAAAACAAAACGCAGCCATCTAGCGGCAAACAATCCTCTCATGTCGTACTCGTTATTACATGGTTATTATGTTATCAGCTAACTCCGTTAGTGCCATTACTCTTTTAGCAAGGTATACAGTACCCGAACTCCCGAAGGATGTTTTTTTATTTTTATAGTTTGAAAAATATAAAAATAAATACTTTTTATTGTAAATGTGTTGTTTCTAATCATCGCCTTGATAATAACTAAACATAGTGGCAATCCGATATTCAATTTATCGATTCATTTGATAATTTCAATTTGAATGACTTGAAATCTCTTTTTTTAAGGAAAGGAATCAAGAGGTGCAAGTTTACATCTTTTTAAATAAAAATAATTAAGAAGATGATAAGATAAAATGAAGTAATTTGCTTTATTGCTTCATTTAAATTAGGGATTCTTATTACATATTACATTTTTGATTGCCTATACTGAGCGCTGTAATATCTATCAAGAGATGAAGAGAACAAAATCGCAGTTATTAAGTAAACGAATTATTTATTTCCTCAAATAAAAGGTAAATTGATTCAAAAATGAACAGGCTTTAAAACCTATGATTGATTAAAATAATTGGCATATACCCTCTGCACTTAATAACACACCATTGATTTATATGAATAATCTTCGTCAGTTACTAAGAAGATGACAAGACCAGCGTTAATGATAACATGAACAAAAATAAAGTGTTTGAAAAATTTCTCCAAATGTTCCTGAAGAAAATGCTATTCCTACATGTCAATAATACACACACCAATTACCACAGACGGGTATCAGCAGGCTTTCTTGAAATGACCCAACTAAAGACACTTTTGTTAATTTTATTAACCCCGAAGTTACTGAAACATCATGAACGCAATTTGTGTAGAATTCTATTCGATTTTTCAGCCCCTCTCCCCTGAGAGGTATAGCCAGTTTTATCTAAAACATCCGTGAAAAGTTCGATCCCTTCTACAAAAATTAGCGTGATTTTTACGATTTTGCCATTGATTGGCCACTTAATAACGCATATGCACCCATGTTCCAGATTCATCTCTCCTAAAATATCGGGGTCGGTTATCTTGAAAAACGGTAACTCCAGGAAACGGATGATCTCGAATGTACTTTAAGGCTGTCCTTATCTTGCTGGCGAAATGAGGCAATTCTACTTCTGGTGCGGTGGACAATTGCGATACTATGAAATCGTCAGTCTACATTTTAAAAAGCAATAATCAGAAAAATACAAAATTCATTAGCAAAAATATCTGAATTTCTATTTTACCAAATATATAATTTTTAAAATTAATTCTTTTTTTTTCTTTTTTGAATTAGTAAATATAAATCGGTAGTTAATTTCAAATCGGTAACTACAACCAGAATTTACCTGCTGTAGCCACAAATCGACACCACGTAATGGCTGATAGTGATAAGGACCAACACGCATCACGCCTAGCGTACAGTCATACATATCCATCAGCTAGAATTGATTCCATTACAATTAAATATAAATCGACGAAGATGAAACTTCTTAGAATTATTTTAATTCTCACATGAGAAGATCCTGTAAGTTGCCTAGCTGATCGCAAAGCCATATCCGGTCCTTTGTCAGGAAATGTAGCATGAAAAATTTCGCCAGTTTTTACATTGAAACCTTAAATGAGGGAAGGAGAAAATGTGTGAAAATTTCTAAGTTATATAAGGTAAATTAAGACTATGTACCAATTCCGTATATGATCGGCCAGGCCAAGCCACCACGGACAGTGGTATTCATTTCCCCGATACAGGCAAAAACTAAATCGATTTCTAATGGCTCTTTGTGAAATGCGTCTGCAGAAAAGTAAACAAACATAACAAATAATTTTTTTTTAAATAGGTACCTACATATGTACATATGACGCTTAGACTAGCGATATATGCTAGAATTAGTGATTAAGAAAGAAGCTAGAATATTAGCAATGTAGTGCGCAGAAAAACTTAATTTTTGAAGGAATATTTTATATTAAAATACTATAACGATTTCGTAAAAGCATTCTTACGTAAAAGAGTGATGACAAGACGTTCAGAATATCCTCTGGGATCCATGTATCCACCAACGAGATGGAGCTCTACCCGGCCATTGGCATAGCCCTGGGAAACTTCTTGTATTCGCGCTAATAACGGAGTGATCCCGCTTTCCTGGTCAGCTCCGTCTACATGAGCCATACAAGTTGCACCAGAGCCTATATAAAGGCATTTTTAAATGATTACCGCAAATGAATGGGCTAGAAATACTATATAGGCCTACGTCATGGGAAATGCATCAATCTGTTGGGAATTTATTACTGTAGTGTCTTACCAGTATGTCGAAGAATGACAGTGACGCAAGTGCTGCAATCATCGGTTCCCAAGAGTGAAACATTTTCTGCTTATTGAAAACAAGAAACTGATCAATCAATTTGAAATTTGAATTTGAACACGGAAGACGGAAGTACTAGTATTTGTGAAACAGATTACACAAACAAGGGTAAGAGAAAAAAAAGACTTGGTGTGACGGATGTGTAACACGTGTTCCTTACTATCGTGTGGAAGAGTGACGGCGAACTCTCGTTGATGAAGATACAACAGTCCTATGGGCGAAACTACTTTAGGTGGCAAAGAGGCCACATGAGCGGCAGCTTCCTTGAGATGTGGTGCGACGTGGTACAAGTTCCGAGAATCCGGAGCCTCATCAAGGACTACTCCACCCAAAACGAGGACCATCCTAATGAAGTACAGTTTTTAGTTTGGTGTGTTTTGGGTTAAGATGTATTGATTTCCGCCCTCGTTTTTAGTTTGACCATAGCAAACACTTGATCGTCGTTTCACTAAACATTTACAAGCAGTAGACTGTGTAGTTTGTACTAGGCTGCTAGTAAGGCTACTAGCTACAGCTACATAGACAATTGCTTATTAGACAACGTTATGATTTTGAGTCGTTTTGAATTTCAAAAAAATTCAACAGTTAACGCTATTTTACATTTCAACTTAAAAATCCACAATCCCTTGATAACATCCAGAGTTTTTACACAAATGAAGAAGAAAAGGGGTGACACCGAAACTGTTTTTCTCGAAATACGAACGCTTTGACCATATTTTAAAGGGTATCCTTATCTATTCCACATTCACGTCTTCCTCATATGTCTCTTTTTTTCTCTTTGCTCTCTCGGTCAAAAGTTCTTATTGTTCTTTTACAGTTGTTAGTGCTATCCCCGACTAACTTATGATTTCCCCTTCATTCATTTTTGCTGGTCCTTTAATACACACAAATATACGGCATACATAACACAGCCTATTTCAATATTTGTATTAGTGTGTATACACTATACACTATACACCAGCTATACACATACTGATCTACTTGTATCTGTCTTATATCTCTCTATCCCCTGGCTCAAAAGGACCGTGTCTGAGACTTGAGGGAGAGACTGTCATCATCATTTACATCGCCATCTGCCCAATGTTTGGACTCCAACATTGCCTTGAAAAGGAAACGTTCGG
Source organism: Daphnia galeata (assembly GCA_030770115.1). NCBI lineage: Eukaryota > Metazoa > Arthropoda > Branchiopoda > Diplostraca > Daphniidae > Daphnia > Daphnia galeata. Next base: position 5,719,927 of record CM061122.1, read on the forward strand.
TTATCGGTTTCTGGAAGTTTATGATTCGTCAGCAGCGTTCCATGGAACGGAAAGAAGCAAACGTAAGCAAAACAAAATAAATGCTTAAAGTTCAAGAAGAAGTGTAACTTGGCGAAAAGCAACTTGAAAAAATAAAATAAAATAAAAGCAAAAAATAACAGTATACAATTTACGATCGTTAAATGTGCCTCTATATGTGATGTTAGATCAGATAGTTCGGAGGATAGTTCCACACACCATCATTGCTTCGTTTCTTGATTGGAACTTGGCCGCGAAATGTGATCCTATTACTACATCTCAACAGTCAAATCCTTTGATAAGCTCTGTAGGCAACGACAGAGATTGACTTGCTCAATGCATTCTATAACGCTCTGTCTTCACCGCCTCCCTTTATTCCTTCTTGTTCTCTTCAAACAGCTAGCCCCGGCTATCTGATGATGTTGAAAGGGCAAATAGGGAGAAGTCACTTCCCAGTTCCCTCCTCTTTTAACGGTCGGACATATATAACGAAATGACGAATGTGACTATCTTTATTCGGTCATAGAAATTCAGAGGGACTTCAAACAAAATGAATGTCCCCCTATATGGTCGACATTAAAAACTTAGAAATATGATTATGATGATAAAAAGGAAAAGATACGGAGAATGAAGATTGAAAAATATGGTTGACGATATAACTATTAAGTTTGAGTTGTGTTACAACACAATAAGTGCATAATTTAGCGCTTTCTCATTTTTACATATAACATAATTAGGCTACAATAGGAAATCAAACCGGGGTATAAAAAATTGTCTACCTTGGGCACAGAAATTGTGCAAGCGTGTCTATCCGTTGTTAGTCCTTGCAAGTTCAGGTCTTTCTCATTGCTAAGTGTATTTAGTACAGTAAAGGTAGGCCTAATAAGTACTGTAGGGTATTCTGTTGGTAAAAAGTCTTTTGTATCACCGATCAAAATTTAGTATCAGTAATCCTGAGCTATGATCTTTCGACGTCGAGGATGAACCCGCAACTACAGCCGATGAAGCAATGAGACAAATCTCATAAGCCACTTGAGTGAGCCGCCAAGCATTAGTGATAGTCAAGACAAGTCCCATGTGGTGTGGTTCACTCGAGCTCAAGCCGCTTTTAGTTGTCTTGTTGTCTTGCTTGCAAACCATCCCATTGGTTTTATCTTCCATGGTACGTCGTAGAAAAGGCCAACAACAACAATGAAAATGCTAGAAGAGCGAGGCACGAAAATAACGAAGAAGGCGTTGAAACTGGTAATGGGATGGAGTGGGTGGATTTTGGAGGAGTCTAAGGGAGATCGTGGTGGGCGGCAAATTCACCACTCACACTGCTCGTCCACGTACTGTAAAACTATACAATATATACTTTATATAGCCAGGAACATGAACACACCGAGAGTCCGAGAGAATAGAAAATACCCCAAAAAAGCAATGAGTACGGCCATTACAAAAATATGAAATATTTCAACGGAGCATCGTTAATTGTTCTCTTTTCAAATCAGAATTGTCTCGGACATCTCCTTATCTTCCCTAGCATAACGTTCGTGACCTCGTCCTCATTAAACAGATCAAAATGGAAACGAGAAATATCTTGTCGGAAAATGTCGGCAAATTTAACATCTTATACATTTCTTGATGACAAGATGAGCACCGAGACTGCTAGCGAGTTACTTAGATTGGTTTTCAGCAGTTTCATTGTTTAACGTTGATAAATCTGGCGAATTAAAAAGAATATTTTCTCTTCTCATTACAAATTTGATACGCAGCCCTAAAAGCCTATAAAAGCTATAACAACTGAAACATTTTGTGCTGAATAGTGCGCAATTGTAGAAATAAATTTTAACCTGTAAATCGAGTCCAATCCATTTATCAATTCACTGTAAACAAAAGATTTATGGGTTGTTTTTCTATACAGACCCCGATCACGTTATACAAATCTTGATAAAAATATGAAAGGTTGGTAAAAATGAAAGATTAACATGATTGTCTTTAATGGTCGAAAAGTTGGTCTAGAACATCTCCCGCGGTTACGGGTCGCCTGGTCGCGCACTTTCGTTCCCAATGTCCATCAATATTCTTTTATATTTCCCTTGGTATCTTTTCGTTGATGTGAATAGTTTGTCGTTTATCAAAAAACGAATCTCACCTTCATTTGAATTCCATTTCGAGACCACACAGCTCCGTTTTCTGCCATGTTCTTTTTTCTTACCTCCCGGTATCTTTACAGTCAAATGGCTTTATTGATCATTGGCACTGCCTTTTGTTTGCAAAAAGTCATAAATCTGCAGACATGTCGGTAAATCAGTGCAGCTTTATTGTTTTATATTTTAGAAACAATAATTATCAATAAATGAATGAGCCGATTATGTAAATGTAGTCAGCTATTCTATCGATTCTCTTTTTCTATTCTTTCAATCCATATAGCGGCACCATTTTTTCTTTCTACACAATGAATGTAGAATATAGCTGAGGATTGTTTGCACTGTGTGCCCACAAAAGCAACCTTTTCCTTCTTTCCCTCCAGTCTCTCTTTCAGCCTCTTTTATTTTCCCTCTGTCGGGTCTTTCCGCGTCGGACGGTGGGAAAGTGCCTGAAGGTTTTTACCTTGTGGTTACGGGTTCATTTTATAGTTCAGCCCTAAAGGAGATTAGTCATAAAGTCAAACAAGCACTCTGATCATCTTCCTCTTTCCTTTTCCCTCCACTTTTCATTCTCCGACTTCCCAACATCAGACTATATGACCGTAGAATATCTGTCCAAATTCTCATAGATATTTTGGCGGCTTTTTGTCGATGCCAAGACTAATATGTTCAATTTGTTCATGCGGGAAGACTCACGCAACAGCCTTTTTCACACAATGCATCCTCAAAGAATGCAAAACGTAGCAACTCTGTCGTTTCGTTTTGTGTTGTGGAGCAGCAAAAAAAGAAAACAAGATAGAAAGAAAAAGCTGACTTGAAATTTAAAATACCGTAATGCAAAACATCATTTTGATTTTTGAACTCGGAAACAGTGGATTATATAATCTTTTTTTGACTGACAATTGCTGATTTCGTTCCTGTGACATAAAACTTTAGCACGACGGTGTTACACATGATGATTGAGATTTAAACATGAGATAGACGAGAGACGAAAGAAGGATGAGGGAGAGAGTGGGGAACGAAGCGATGAGGTCGTAACACTGGTAGCTCTTCCTTTGCCTTAAGGTACGTGTGAGGAGTTCAGTTGCTGGTGGCAGCATGAAACGACTCCAGCACACAACAGCCTCACTCACGATCCTCACCTTCTTGTCTCCGACTCTCGTAAGACCACGAGGCAGAAAAGACGATCGTACTTTGATTACTCTACGGGGAGAAGAGTGCAGCAGGAAGACAATTATAGCGCAGCTGCTGCGGTTGCTCACGGGCATGGCCTCGAGCTGATGCTCGAACGCAAAGTTGCATGCAGGTTGCATGCTCAAGTATTCTACATCAAGGTACACGGGTTCAGCTTTACTACATGCCGTATAGTGCATTTTTGTTGACAGTTCTTTACAAAGATTTTTAAAAATGTTTTATGACCCTTGAGAACTTACATGAGAGAACCGAGAGAACAGTAACCTGAAAGTTCATAGATGTAGTACGTAAAATACGGTACAGTCATTGACTTGACTATTCAAACATGAATCAGTGGAAGTAAGTAGCTGATGTCAATCTAGGTCCAGAAAGCGGTTGTAGAAAGTCAGTCTGAAACAATAATACAAAAGCCCGTCACGCACGCTAGAGGAAATGAATTATAGTAACCCAACAGTCTACAGTGTCACACACATCTTTGAATGGCCAAAACGAGGCTCAGTAAATGAAATCATTATTTAAAAAATCTATTTTTCATTTGCAAGGGCTGCGAAACACAGCGAAACAATCAAAAGAATACAGTAGCATGGTGAGAGTACCAGCTGCTTGGTGTTTTCACCTATACTACGGTGGAAAACGTTTTGTTCATTTTTAAATTTTAGATTTAAAAGCCGATAAAAAGAATGGTCAGTAGGGCCTAAAGCTGTTTTATTATAACCGTTAGTTACGTTTACGTATGCTTAGGTAACGAATTTTAAAGCTTTTTCTCTTTACCTCTTTTATATTGATGGCCGTATATGTGATCAGAGATTCAACGAAATTGCAACATATTAAATTTCTTGCATCATAAGAGTTACGTACAATATTGTGTGGTAAACTTGTTGATTTTTCCCAAGAATCTACTTGCTGTAAAAATAGACGTATTGTCCTATTACTTAAGTCGACTATATCATAGCATTATAGCAACGGCCGGCAACAGCATTGTTATGAGTGGTGCTCGATTCATAAAGATACAGATGACTGAAACGAGTGTTCTTTCTCGCTTTGTAAACCAGGTGCTCTTTTTGCGTGCGATGACTCTGAAAGATGAACTCAGCAAAGGTTATTATGTGGTTAAAAAGGCCACAGCAACATTTGAAAGTTGCGACGCACTTCCGCTTAAAGATATACATTCTCTATATAAGCATTGAACTACATTTTAAATCGAAATTATTATTTGATCAGAAAAAATTTTTGTTCCACTTAATTGTTACGTTAACGTTTATCTTTTTGTATTGTAGCATATATCATACTTATTTTCTGATCTATGTCTAGATCTCTGATTTATCGGGATTTCGGATCTTTTTTTTCTCTGAACTTATGAATGTTTTCACTTTAATTGTCTGCAAGACTATTCATATGATAATCAGTTTGGCGTTTAAGACTATCATCATCTTTATAAAATCTAGACAAAATTCTATCCTATGGAATGGATGTAACTTACAACAGAATTTATGCGCGAGTCTACGCGTTAGAAAAAAGGAAAGCGCAGTTCAGGTCAGAGTGGGCAATAATGGCAGGAAACAGGTGATTATAAGCTTTATAGTTTAGAAACTGGAAATCCCACTTGGTGATCTCTATCCTACTTCTTCTTCAAAGCAAAGTTTTAAGCCTTCAAGCAACTTTAAAAGTAAAGAGTTTTCAAAGGTTTACTTTGAGGTACTACACACATTTTACAGAAAAGATTCGATAAAATTTATAAATTTTAGACATTTATTTTGACTGCAAATTTTATGTTTAAGTTTTTTTTATTAATATTGATTATTAATATGATTTTGGATCTGACATAAGAAAATTCTTTCTTCACTCCCGGGAGATTTTGAATTTGTTGAGAATTCATTTCTGTTTTGGAAATTCGTATAGGTTAATACGCAATTAATACGTTAATACAGAATATATCATGAGAATAGGTGCTACTCGAATACGTACTCTTATATAACCTCTCGATCCCTGAAACGGCACGAACCAATCGATTTTCACCTTTTACAAATATTTCGCTTCTATGAAAATGTTTGAAATTACATAATCACATCATCCATCGTAGCTATAATCCATTTCCAGTTCATTACATCGCTGCGGTGCATAGCAACGAAATCTCGTAACTAAACATTGCACTAAGCACAAATTTATTTGTATTCATCAAATAATATAAATATGTAACTTGTAGCAGAAGTAAAACATATCGTAAATAAAACAAAAACAAATAAAAATAATTAAATGTAAAAAATAAAAAAATGTTAACAAATTTCGGACAAAAGTAATACGTACTTAGCTAAACAGTAACTGAAGTAATGTAAATCACAAGAATTTAAAAATATAAATAAAGCGATTAACAAGTAAAATTAAGTACAATTTAAGTACAAATAAGCGTAGGTATATTGTTTCACAAGAACGTAGTAGTAAATCTAAGTAATAAATCGATTGAAATATCGATACATTTATTGCAAGTTAAAGAAGCGGAGTATTCAAACAGCCTAATCCACATGCTCGAAAAGAAAGCTTGTTAGAGACATCTGAAGGTGGACACTTTTCTTATTATGGTAAGATCACCTTAAAAACTTTATTAACTTAAAATATTAACGGCTCTACAGTATGTAAAATTTAAATGTTCAAATATCGTTTTCGTCCTTCAAAGATCCTAACAAATGGCAAGAACACAATTCGCTGTGCGCAGGCGAACAGCCACGGACGGCGACGGAGGCGAAAATTGCGGATAAATCATTGAAAAATCCGCAGACGGACTGGGCAGAGTCAAAGAGTTATGCAAATTGCTACGCGAGTGGCCAATCGAATGCGACTGCATACTTAGTGATGGAACAACAAGGCCGAAGACAAATCCACATCCGGCGAAACGGGTGAAAGTGATTGAGCGATCGGCCCTGCTGTTGTGGTACGCCGTGACTTGCTAGGCCGTTTCAGAGACGAAAAAGGACACGGTGGCATACTTCTAGACGACCTAGGTAACGTCCCACTGTCTGCAGGTGTCACAGCAGTCGGAGAGGTTGCCGATTTTCCAGCACTGAAGGACTTGCGACCGAAAAGGTTGGATAAAATAAGGCCGATTTTTTTACTGCTGCCCTTGGACAAAGGGCACAAACCCTTTTTTTGTTTGTGTTACCTGTTGTCCCTTTGGCTGTTGGTTTAGTCACCGGCGGTCACCGGTGGGGCCTCAGCTGCTGGCCATCAACCACCTTATGATCTGAGGCGAAAGTCACCACATCATGATCCTGCCGCTGCAGCTGTAGCTCCCAACTACCCATCAGGCTGTAATCCATGTGGCAGCCTTTCATCAAATTCAGCTTGTGCAGCTGGTCCCAGTGGCTATGCAACGTGTATGCCACCTGCAAGGAAAAGGCCCAGAAGAACCTGCTACACATCTTCTGAGAGTAATTTATCTTTAATATTTTCTTTTGGCATCTTCTTATGATTTAAAATTTTTATTGCAGATGGCAACTCAGTTGATGAGCAAAGAAGTGCAGCTCATTACCTCCAGTATGAATTACCTGATGAAGTTCTCATATGCATATTCAGTTATCTATTTGAGAGAGATTTGTGTCGGGTCAGTCAAGTTTGTAAGCGTTTCCAGAGTATAGCTAACGACACCGAACTTCGGTAGGATGGTTTCAGAAACATTTCAGACGTTTCCTGTTATTTATAAACATTTTATCTACGCAGGAAAACGTTGTATCAGCGCGTTTTCGAGTATGATACGCCATTGTTTCACACGGGAATCTGCAAATACGAATTCATAGCGATAGAAGAATCTGAATACGACAATCCGTGGAAAGAGAGCTTCAAACAACTCAATCACGGCGTCCACGTCAGGCCGGGATTTCAAGAAAAGGCTCTCAAATACCCATCACGCTACAAAGGTTTGTCGTGAAAGTCTTTTTATGTCGGTTGACTAGTCGTTTTATCGTTTTCCATATCTCTATTCATTCTGTAGGTCGTTCAATTGCCTATTTCGATACGATCCAGTCGGCACTGGAATTTTTCGACGACGCTGAAAGTCCGCTAGTGTTCGTGCACAAGGGATCCTACCAGCGCGAATACCTGGTAGTGGAGAACAACGTTAATATTTTAGGTTGTTCTTCGGGTAACGTAGCCGAGAACGTTACCATTGAACGAGACACGGAATCGACGGTGACGTTCATGGAAGGTGCGAGATCTTCCTACCTGGGCTACGTCACGCTCAAGTTCAGTCCAGATATCTCATCGTCTGTTCCGCATCACAAACACTACTGCCTTGAAATTGGAGAGAATTGCTCACCCCTTATCGACCATTGCATCATCCGCAGCAGCTCCGTTGGTAAGTTTTTTTTTGTTAAATTATGATGCTTAGTTGCGTTTATGGGCGTTTATTGCGTGACTCAATCGTTCTCTAAATGTTACAGTGGGAGCCGCTGTTTGTGTAACTGGGTCTGGTGCGGAACCCATTATCCGCCGTTGCGACATATCCGACTGCGAGAACGTTGGCCTTTACATCACCGACCACGCTCAGGGTCTCTATGAGGACAACGAAATCAGTCGCAACGCTCTGGCGGGCATCTGGGTAAAGAATCACGCCAATCCAGTTATGCGAAGAAATCATATCCATCACGGCCGAGACGTCGGCATCTTCACATTTGACAATGGATTAGGTTATTTTGAGAGTAACAATATACACAATAACAGAATTGCTGCCTTTGAAGTGAAAGGTTCGTTTTACATTTTTATTTCTTTAACTTAATTGGTCTTGTTTTGCTTGTTTCACCTATCAAATGTAAATTTGGCTTTTAATTTGAAAATTATAGCAGGAGCAAACCCAACGGTGGTGCGCTGTGAAATTCATCACGGTCAAACGGGGGGAATTTACGTTCACGAATCTGGTCAGGGCCAATTCATTGAAAACCGGATTCATTCGAACAACTTTGCGGGCGTCTGGATCACCTCAAATTCAAATCCGACCATCCGTCGGAACGAAATCTACAATGGCCACCAAGGCGGTGTTTACATATTTGGAGAAGGCCGCGGTCTGATTGAGCACAACAATATTTACGGCAACGCCTTGGCAGGTATACAGATCCGCACCAACAGTGATCCGATCGTGCGACACAATAAGATCCATCACGGTCAACACGGTGGCATCTACGTTCATGAAAAGGGTCAGGGACTCATAGAGGAAAATGAAGTTTTCGCCAATACCCTGGCTGGAGTCTGGATAACCACAGGTAATAACATAAATAACTTGTTCTCTTCTTGTTGAATTTAATTTAACCCTTATGTTTCATATCTTTTTTCGTATCAGGATCGACTCCTGTGTTGAGGCGGAACAGAATTCACTCTGGCAAACAAGTGGGTGTCTATTTTTACGATAACGGACATGGTCGTCTCGAAGACAACGACATCTTCAATCATTTATATAGTGGTGTTCAGATTCGAAGGGAGAGCAATCCCATCATTCGCCGGAACAAGATTTGGGGTGGTTTAACGGTGGAGTTCTCGTTTACAACGGAGGGCTTGGCCTTTTAGAACAGAATGAAATATTTGATAACGCAATGGCTGGAGTCTGGATAAAAACAGACTCGAATCCAACATTAAAGGTCAGTTAATTTGGTTAATACTCTCCTTAATTCCATTGTGTTTTATCGTTTGTTCTTTTTTTTATGTAGCGTAATAAAATTTATGACGGAAGAGATGGCGGAATATGCATCTTTAACGGTGGTAAAGGAATCTTGGAAGAGAACGATATATTTCGCAACGCGCAGGCCGGAGTTTTGATCTCAACGCAATCGCACCCGATCCTTCGGCGAAATCGCATTTTTGACGGGTTGGCGGCAGGCATCGAGATTACTAACAACGCCACAGCTACTTTAGAATTCAACCAGATCTTCAACAACCGATTCGGAGGATTGTGCCTGGCATCGGGTGTTACACCAATTTGTAAAGGTGAGTGTGTGTGTCATTCTTTTCTCAACTTATTTTAGATTACAATGTTTTTCTGTTTTTTTAAATCAATAGGGAACAAGATCTTCAATAATCAAGACGCGGTTGAAAAAGCCGTGAATGGTGGACAATGCCTTTACAAAATCTCTTCCTATACATCTTTCCCGATGCATGATTTGTACCGCTGTCGCACCTGCAACACAACGGACCGTAACGCCATTTGCGTCAATTGTATTAAAACGTGTCATGCCGGGCACGATGTTGAATTCATCCGACACGATCGTTTTTTCTGCGACTGTGGGGCCGGCACGTTGACTAACCAGTGCCAACTACAGGGAGAGTCGACACAAGACACCGATACACTTTACGACTCGGCAGCGCCCGTCGAGTCTCATACGGTGATGGTTAATTGACATCTTGGCACTTAAAAGAGGTAAGTGTTGAAAAAAATTCTTCTAAACGAATTTTACTTAATCGTCTTATCTACTATTCAAGTTGAAGTCAGCGGTGAACAGACATTGGTCTCCTAATAACGTGGCGCATTTTAGTGGATGAACGCAGATGAGTGTTCAATCAGTTTTCTAACTTTGGTGTAATGGAGCTTGTGCCTCGCCCTCCGGACAGCTGCTACCTTCATCATCTTTAAATGCAACGTGTTTACAATTACGTAAACGACGAAGTAAAATTGTAGAATCAAAATGGTCGAGCGTATTAAGGCGTCGTCGAGAATATTCGGGTTTGATATATTGTGAAAAAGATTTGGCCCCCATAATATGGACGCTGCGCGATGGTGTGAAATAACTGATCGACACGCAGCATATTCAAATCGTTTATTTTTTCTTCTTCCTTTGTTAATTGTCTTTAGTTTCGCCAGCCGATTTTTGATAGTTTTTTCCTCCATTTAAATTGAATGCCGATATAATTGTGTGCCTGTGTCTCTTGCGTCCGTATCGTTTGGAGCGTCACAGCTCATGTTGCAGGAAAACAAAATTCCCAACTAGTTGGCCTTCAGCAACTAATTTGTGTTCTTTTTTTGTCGGAGCCACGGAAGTGATAGCCTTTCGGGACAAGGGGAAAAAAGAAAATGTATTGAGCGACTACAATAAGTGCTCTATGTCCGGTGTTAGTTTTTGTCGTGAAGTGGCGTGAATAATGCACGGCTTCCAGAAACTACACAAAGTGCCATGTCCTCTCTTCTCAGATTTCTTGTCCCAATCTCTTCTATTTTGCCAGCCCAAGTTCAGCACACGGCAGTTCTTGTTCGAAAGGTAAGGCAAAGTGTCGACTAAAACTTTTTGCGAATAGCATTGCTTACATTTTTTTTTATTATACTGAGACGTGCAAGGGCTATCACTCCTCTCGTCTTATGCTGAATGCCACCTGTTCATCAACCGTTGGCCTGTAAACTGGTTTAGTCTTAACTTTGATCGTCTCGTTATTTTTCATGCCCTCCCCACCACCCTGCACTCAATTCTATTTTGGAATTGTCTCTCTTCGCCTTGAAAACAGAAGAAGAGGCTGAAAGTAGTATGAATTAGTTCTCTTTCGTCATTTTATAAATACAAAGACATTATCCGGAATTTTGTGTGATCCAGCTTTATTCCAGTATCCAAACAATCAAAAGTAAACTAGAACGTTAACTTAACTGCTTTGCATCAATCGTATTAGGAAGATATCGATACACTTATCTCATTCATGTTTTACTTGCGTCTTGAGAATTGTTCCATTTCCCTATTAGTTACTTAATTTGCTATTTACTTGTGAGTCGGAATACATTTTACCACTGCTGCAGTGTTACTATGAAACACCATAATTAATATTTTAGTTCTTATAAGATTAATTACTTGTGCCTCGGATTTTTTATTCCTAATTTATTTAGTTTATGTTACAAAAAATTTACAGTTCCTATTAAAAATTGTTGCTATGCAACATATTATGTGTAACACAAAAAATACGCGTTTACTTCTTAAATATTTTACTTATGAACAATTACTTATGCGCCTCGTCCTTATGAGATTTCGTTGCTGTGCTACGCACCCCATTACATTACTATTACGCAATATGCGGCTCATTCTCGGGAACCGACTTCAAGTAATTATTTTCACTAGTAAATAGAGTATTAAGTACAAATTTCAAATAATTGATTTCATTGGTAATTTTTTTCCATAGTATTTATTTTTACAAGTAATTATTTTCACAAGTAATTATGTATATCATGTATATGCCTTTTTTTTATAATTTTGGGAACAAGTAAAACAAATAATAAGTATTCAGTATCAGTTGTACTGGTATTTATTTCATAAGTAATTATTTTCACAAGTAATTGGTTCTTAAGTAAGGATTTTTTCAAGTAAATGTGGGTATAAGTATTTACCTAAGTAATTATATTCTTAAGTAATTATATTCTTAAGTAATTATTTTCTTAAGTAATTATTTTCTTAAGTAATTATTTTCTTAAGTAATTATTTTCTTAAGTAATTATTTTTTTAAGAAATCCTCTGTTTAAAAGCAAAAGGCCGGCAAGATCCAGCATTTTTTGCGGCGGCAGAGCGGCAGATCCAGTATTCTTAGTATACCGGCAGGCTGCCGGTAACAAAGTACCTAACAAGAAGGAAGATACACTGGGTAACCGTCTAGCCCCCGCATTGTTCCAGACGCTTATTGTTACTTGGATACGAGCAAATCTGAATGTTGTAATCACGGTGGATCTCTGGGATCAGTTTGTTTTAACTCTATCAGGACTGACAGTTTGGGAAGAATTGATTCGAGAATGGGCGGTAAGTAATTGATTGAATTGAGCATATAAAGTGATCGATTTTTAATTGGAGAATTTATTTTCGTTCAGAAAACGATGAATATACTTATCAGAGTTTTGGCCAAGAATCTGTATCATTTGGATCTGAGTGACCTTCCATTAGATCCACTGAGTGAACAGAAAACCAAAAAAAAGGAGAGCCGGTCGTGTTAAATTACTGTCTGGTTTAGGTCCGTTCCCTCAAAGTAATCAGCCACGCAGCGGTCAAATTAACACACGGCCACAACTCCAGTGTTTTCGCCAGCCGTGATAAACTCTGATGCAACTGGACATCAACCTGGTAATTTCAATCCCGCGCAAGATGAAACCCGATCAGCAGCAAGTGGCTCAGTGAGATCGAGGAGTTCAGTCATGACTCCCGGTCACATTGCTCATCCTCAACGCCTTCGACATAGCAGCTCCGGTGATCCCTCGTTAAAAACTGTCGACATATGGAATATTCCCCGCACTAAGAAGGTGGAGCGGAGTCGCAGCGTATGCTGACAACTGAGACTCCATCTACGGCGCAACTTTTGCGACGGCCGCTTCAACCTCGAAAGCAGTTTTTTAGAAAGCGTTCTCGTTCTATGAATTCAATCAAACACTTATAAGGTAGTGCAACTCGTATAAGGATAATATTCTCTGTGCAGTTCATTAACTTGTATTTCCTGTAGGATTTGACGACAGCAACCGTTATTCCGATTCTGAAACAGAATCTCGTTCTCCATCACCGTCGAGTGGTGTCGAAACCAATTCCTTTAAAGATTCGCCCATGCAAATTGATGTTATGGGTCTGGATCAGGGATATGGTAAATTCATCTGAATTTGTTTAAAAGTCAGCGCCATTTTTCATTCATTTGTTTGCTTTCTGTTTCAATTAGATGGTGTTGATGGTGATGCTTCGCACAATCGATCTGTTATGTTGGCGGAAAGGCTAAAGGTTGGCTTCCAGATGTGGCTGTTGTCATGTGGCGTCATATGCTTATTGGGGCGTTGGGTGATCCAAATGAAGTCCGCAACCCTCAAATTCACGCAGCAATTTTTGATTATTTAGTGGAGTTGGGTTCTATAATTATTAAGGTAATCAAACGTAAAGGATTTCAAGTTTCTTTCATTTATTAAAACGCATATTTTTCAATCTAGATTCGTCAAAATCAAGGAGTTAGCTTGGATAATGTGTCCACACCACCACTTCCGGCTTACGTCCCACCCATTCTCATTCTCGTCCCGTGGTGTCAAAAGGTACTCGGTTATTTCAACGTCTTGATCCAATTTTTAATCGATTTATTGCAGGCGCTGGCATTACCTTCTTCCTATCACAAAGGAAAAATAATGGCCCTACGTCTGCTTTGTACAGTAGTAGTCCGGCCCCATGATATTGCCTTACCACGGAATCAACTTTTGCTCTTTTTTCGGGCTATCCATCACTCCCTAGTCGGGCAAGATCAAGTATATCCCAGCATCATTAATTCCTTATGTTATTTTATCTCGTTGCTCATTTGTGGCGTAAATACTGTTTTTTTTTCATAGGATGCTATCAATACCGTCATCAAATACTGTGCCGATACACCACTGTTAATGTTAGATTTCCTCCATGCGGCAAATACCATCATTTCCAACAATGATCTTAAAGGAGTAAAATTTCCATTGAAGTTTATCAATCTAGATCTGTTTTATTAACAACTTTTCCGATTTCAGAGCTCACGAGTGGAGGCCATTTCTTTAATTGGATCGTTGTTCTTCTTCCCCGAGAGTCTTCTTAATTCGCCTGTCCTTCAACCGATTCAACGAGTATAACCTTGTCAACTGTAACGATATCAAAGTATAAACCATCTTCAATAACAGCAAAAGAGAGCCGTTCATTTGTATCTGTTTGGATTTTTACAGGAACACGTCGTGGCCTTGGTATTGAAATCGGCTAAACGCGAAGCCACCAGTGTCGGCCGTTGCGTGGCCATTTCTAGTTTGGCCGTTTATATTTACTGCCAGTTGGCTCACAACACAAAGCACGCTAAAGTCAAAGAAGCTATTGCCGTCCTTTTGGCTGTGCTCGAGGTAATTCCATTCACGAGTCCATTTTTAATCGTACCACCGCTGTAGTAGTTGCTTTATTTACACTAGAGTTTTCAAATTGTATAATTTGATGGCTTGCTTTCTGCTTCACACATTAATGCTTGACTTATTGTGTCTTCTCGTGGCTTTGATTGATGACTTTTGATTTGTTTTGTATCTTTGCGCGCGTTTGTCTGTGTCTTTGTGTATTTGTCCGTCGCCGTAGATGCGCAGCAGTGCATACCCACTACCCAACCAAAGTCCTCCTCGAATTCGGAGGTTCGTTCATTTTTTTCATATTAGCCATTCTAATCATTTAATTTTTTGTACAGCAATTAATCTCACCGAAATCACAAATTTATTTCATTTTGGCTTGTGCTATCGTAAACGTACAGTAGTTTTTAAGTATATTATAGTATTAGTAGTTATCACATAACTTGCGATTTGCATAACGACAGATAATGTTGGCTGTCCAATGCTATTAACTTTTAACTACTTTTTTCGTTTTGATTACCTCTTATTTTACAAATTTATTCAGATGTTGTTACGTCTTTTGCTTAAATGTTCAATTTTCATTAAAAATTCTCATCGATAGTTTAAGATCCGTCTTATTGGACAAGTGGCGTGTGATATGCTTCTTCTTCTCTGCGACCATGCGGATTATCTCCTCTAAAACTATCCCGACGTTCCTCGAGCAATAGTTGAAGTAAAACTAAATCAATTTCTTTCAAAGTTTGAACTGAAATTTTAATTTCTTGTTTTCCAAAACGATTTGTCTCATACGCTTTCAGCTCTGACATCGAATCCCAGCTGCAACGATCAAACGAAACGGTTAGTTCTGTCGTTGTCCATCTGTCTTGGAGAATGGTGCATGCGGGTACCGGCCGAGATTTTGTTGAAGCCTCTGAGTGCCCAAGCGAAATCACCATCTCTGCTAGAAACGGTGTTCCGCGTTCTGAAATCCGTAGCGACGGGAAGTAACGTTGGCGGACATGTGACAGGGAGTCGTCCATTGGATATTGATGATCCAGACCCTAGTGTTGATAATGTCGGAGAACATTTGTCCACATTGAGTCCACCACATTCTCCTCTCTCTAGTCCAATCAAGGATGGCTACAATCAGAGGTCTCCCAATGCCAAAGCCGCTCCTGCCCCTGGCGAGAACGAAGCTAATATTCGCTCAGTTCGATTGGCTGCTCGAATGGTTGGTGATTGAAGTTCATTTCATTGATGTGGATTGATTATTATTGATGATGGACAGGTAATGGACCATTTGATCAACCATATCGGACATTTCCCTATGGGAATCGGTGCTGCACGATTAAGCTCAATGGTCTGTGAACACGATGACCTGCCTCACTTTCAAGGCGATGAACTCTCAGCCGAACTCTTTCATTCTCCGTCAGCCCAGTTCTTTATGCTGAACAAGGATACGTTGATGTCGTTGGTGGAATTGCCAACTTTAGAAGCTCCTTCAGGGAGCGCATTGTCCGGCCTTCAAACTGCTCGTTCTCAGGTATTTCAGTTTTGAAATTTTTTTCTTCTTGATTTGTTTAATCGGTCGATTGGATGCAGGTTCGAATCATTTTGAGAAATCTCGGTGGTAAATTTTGTTGGGATTCGTCGATATTGTATTCCCTCAAGAATGATTCGACGCTCACACGACAAGCGAAACCTCCGCCACCGTTGATTAACACGCGCGCATTCCAGCGAGACGAATTGATGACATCTTCATTCATTGGCGGAGACGGAGCCGTTATCCAGCCGTCTCCTCCGCGACTTTCGGTGCGTCATCGGCCTCCTAATTCCATGCCCAATTGGGAGGACACGGCCGAAGATATGGATAATCTTGAAGATTTGTTGCTCTTTATTGGACATGCAAGTCCTGAATGCATTCCTGCTGGAAGGCAAGCTGATACGCTGACCACACCACCTCCGCCTCCACTGACCATGTTGCCTGAACAGGAGGAAGAAGCTCTCAACGCGTTGCTCCATCAGAAACACATTGAACTCGATTTTTACCAGAAACATTCAAACGATCAGTGGTAATGTCATAGAAAACAAACAGTAATCAACTTAACTAATGCCTTTTTTTTATTCAAATTGCGTGTGTTAAGGATGAGAGGGCGTCCAGCTGAAGAACCCATTCCAGAAGATCCACAGTCTCCCTTCCAGTTTAGCCGGATGCTCTTTTCGCAATTGGGATTAACTTCATGGGATAAACGAGGTCAAGTGCAATTATTGAAGAAATCGAAGCGACAAACTTCTCCGGGAGTTGAAAAATCTCGACAGTCAAGTAAAATCGATTAGATTGATAACAACATTTTCATTTCATTTGATAATCGTATTGTCTTTAGAAATGTCGAGAGACGCACAAAATTGCCGTCATCTATGTTGGAGCAGGTCAGGAGGATAAAAATTCCATTCTCACCAACTCCGGCGGTAGTCAAGCGTTTGAAGAGTTTGTCGCCGGACTAGCATGGGAGGTGAGTCATTTTTTTAAATAATTGAATTCGTTCCGAGTCCAAATGAAATTCAACAATTTCTTAATTAGGTTGAACTGGAAACGCACACTGGCTTTCTTGGTGGTTTGCAGCGGAATCGTTCCACCGGTGAAACGGCTCCTTACTTTGCCACTTCTTTCACGGAAGTGATTTTTCACGTATCGACTAGAATGCCTTCGCACAATAAAGACGCTCTCCTTCAAAAGGTACGTGATAGAACATTGGTGAACCTGTTTTCTTTTTACCACCTGTATTGATTGATATAGACGCGACATTTGGGCAACGACGAAGTTCACATTGTCTGGTCGGAACACAGCCGCGATTATCGAAGAGGCATAATACCAACCGAGTTTTGCGATGTTCTCATCACTATCTATCCACTGCCGAATCAATTGTTCCTTATTCAGATTTCCCGCAAACCGGATGTCAGTAGCAAAATTTGTATTGGTGTGAGGGCAACATTCACCAGAGTGTATTGATTTTGTTTTTAGGTTCCATTCGTGGGTCCCCTGTTCAACGAGTGCATAATAGACAAACGAGTTCTTCCTGGACTGGTACGCGCTACAGCTCTGAATGCTTCAAGGGCCACACGTTCCACCATTCCGTACTTCCATACATTGTAATCATGTTTCTCTTTTTTTTTAACATTTTGGAAACGAGTTTTAAGTTTACGTTTGGGGTATTTTTTGTCGCGTTTAGTTACGAAGAAAGATACAAGGCGTTGGAAACGATTACGCAAAATCTTCAGGAACCAACGACGTTTGAGGATTTTTGCATGCAACTTTGTTGCCCAGGTGTACCAACGCCTGCAGCTGGATCATCCGGAAGTCTATCAGGTAACTTGATAAATTTATTTAACTCAAACAAAACACAAAACCAATTTTTTTGTCTAATTAAAATTTAGGATCGTTTTTCAATACGTTGGATTTGCCTGCAAATCCTTCATCAGGGCCTCCTTCAAGTTCGGGTGGGCATGTAACATTCTCGTCCGACACCTCTTATAGCTTTGCAACATCCATCTTCCGTCACAAATCTAGCCAAGACAATAAACAAAGAGGTTTGTTGATTTTCTATTTAAGATAATTGAACTGGTTAAATTATGTTTTACTTTTTAAGGATTCGAAGGCGCTGGTAATATCGCTGATAGTGAGGAACCACACTACGCTTCGCCTAAAGCAAACAAACGACTGTCGTTCAAACACACATCACGTAAAATTTCAGGCTTTGTTGGTAATCCCGACTCTTAAAAGTTAAAACAAAACACAAAGTGTCTTGATGGACGAGTGATTCGACATTCCACACATTTCGACGAAAACTACATTTATACTTATACAGTATATATTTATATGCAATATTTCAATAGCTTCAACGGTCCCCAGTTCACGTCTTTCATCACTTAATAAATAATGATAAGATTAAATGAAAAGAAATTACGAAACAGACGTGCAATCAAGTGTATCGCGAGCTCGCTTCATGACAAATCCCCATCGCCGATCACAAGCTCAAAAACATATACACAAACAGACACACATCCAATAACGTCAGGATTCGTGACGCTTCATTTAATTACGATTCAATTTTCTTGGTTTTGTTTACGGAGCGGAATATGTCTTGTAGTGTTAAATAATCAATCCAGCTACCTCTCGTTCTTCCCTTATTGTTGTTATAAACATCGCGTGTTGCTGTTCACTCGCCCGCGTGTGTTTCTTTCTTCAACAACAGTTACTTTCATCTCTCAGCTACTTTGATTTTCATTCTTTTTTCTCTCCACTTTATTTTCTACACCACTCACCTGTTTTTTTTTCTTCTTCTCCTTTTGTTTGTGTGTGCCCATATATAGAAAATTGATAAAGAAAAACCATTACCGCGTGTTGTTTTTTTTTCTTATTGTTTACCTTTAATAAACAACAAACCCGTGACGGCATCGCCATGGGAACAATTTGTTTGATCGTTAAATTGGCTGTGTCTACTGTTTCGATTGCATCTTAGCAAAGTGTTAATCCTTTTTTATTTTAAGTTTTATTGTCATCATGCCGAGTGTTTTTAAAAGAAATGACAATTCAGCTGCCTCGACTCGTTCGTCCAAAACACCTCAGCCTCGATTTCCCGGCGCCAGAGGCAACATCAAGGGATCTGGGAACGATGCCAAAAACCAAGCGGACGAGACTAAAAGTGACGTTCCTTCAAATCATCTAACTGAAGTGGACAGGGAATGGTTCAACATTCGAATCCGCGATCTCGAGGAGAAATTATCAAGGTGACATTAATTCATGTTATTAGAATTTAGTAAAAAACCTATAAGGAATATCTTACAGGGCTCTGGATGAACGTCAAAAGTTCGAGAGGGAAACCGTGGCGGCAACGGAATTTCTCGATAAGCTGCGAACGGACAATGAAGATATTATTCAATATCTGCATCGCAAATTGCAAGCAAGAGATGACCAATGTTCAGAGCTCAAAGAGAGACTCAAAGGGTTGCAACGGTTACCACGGATGGTTGTCGACGTTTTCCTTAAACATTTTAGTTTAATTTAATGTTTTTATATTATTTAAGGCCCGCGAGAAAGAAAGTGAAGACTATGAATGACAGAAGTTTATAAACGATTGTATAGCAACATGGAACAACGATTGACAAATGAAATTAAACTTTGCGTAAGTTTTCAAAATAATTTCAACAATCAGATTTACAAGCTCACATTTGCTTTTAATAGAGGGAAAGTTAACGTCCTTGGAAGAATTTCGAATTCAAAAGGATCTTATTGAAAAGCAAATCAAAGAGGCCAATGAAAGTCTAAAAAAAAGACCAGGAATTGCCCGTACATCTGGAGCTCGAGCTGCTGGAGAACCGAGTCGTGGACGCCGTTCCATCGACTGTGCAAAGCGTCCAATTCGTCGTAGAGTGCTGGACTGATTGAACATTTGCTGGCAATGGGAAGACATTTGTTGCAATTTAGTCAATTGGCGCTTACATTCGTCTTCAAAAACGTGCGCAGCGTTCAGGAGTGACTCCATTTTCGAAACGGAGCTCGGTCGAGTGATGATTCCAGCCGTCCTTTGCTCGGCATCGTCCAGCCAGGGTTTGACCTCGTTGGCCTGTACGTCGTATTCCCGCCAGTGTTCCATGTCTTGAAATACGCTTTGACTCTATTCCTGAACAGCCACTTTCATTTGTGAAATGGTGTTTCGCAAACCGGCCACATCAACTCCCAGTAGACGCTGGGAAGTCAACGGAGGATCCGAAGGATTTGCAGAGGATTGCATGGTTAATAATTCGGAAACTTCTTGCTGGATCGTCAAAAGTAGTTCCAATTTTTCAGTGATGGAAGTTTGAACTTTGAACTCTTCGCGGAGACGATTGAAATTCTCCAGCGATTTTGCGTCGACTGACACTTTATCCACCGTGTTCATCCATTTGACCATGTCTTCAAAATTGGTTTCATATTCGCACCATTTTTGTGGGATGGCCTGCAACTGGCAGAGGAGCCAATCGGCCCGTTGCATTAACGTGTTCCACTGATTACGGATGTTCTCAAAGGCCTGCTGGATTTCCAGATCGGGGATGCAAGCCGCTGTGTGTTCAAGACGCTCCACAAGGACGCGGGCCCGGTTGACGATCGGTCCAGCTGACATTCCGAACCAGGAAAGATGTTCTTCGAGTAGCTGTGCCGAATTGGCGCCGTCAAGAGAGAGCGCCTGCTGTTCGGCCACTAGTTGATTGTTGATATCGCGGGCCGATAGAGCAAAAGCGTCTTGGTCCAGTAAAAATTCCAATTTCATGCGATGAACAGGAGCCAAGCCGATGAGAGTTCGAGCCGTCGCCAGTTCTCGACGGTTGTTTGCGCAGCATCCGATACTGTCATCTTTCTCTTCGAATCGGCGGGCAGCCCCTGTAGTAACTGTGCAGACGAAGTTTGAAGATTGTTCACCAAACGTTTGTTGATCGAATTGAAAAAAGCTACGTGTAATACCAGCGATTGCTGGGCATTGGCGTTCTTTTCAGCCATGAGAAGTGATTCAGCGCGATGAATCCATTGTGTTGCCAATCGCAAAGATTCCTGGTAATATCTCCAGGCTTGAATGCCGTCGATTAAAGACACTTCCCATCGATGGGATTCGTTAGTGATTTCTTCTATTCCGGCCGTCAGGTGCTCTAATTTTTTACGGGTAGCCATCAAGTCTTCGTCGCTACTCGGGTCTTGTGATGGCAGAATTGGAATGGATCTGATCATCATTTCAAACACTTTCCATTTGTCGTCCAGCAATAATTTGTAGTTGATCGATTAAATGAGTCAAACGATCCTCTGGTTCTTCGCGAATATCAGGCGTACCAGGAGTTGGTGGCCTGTCTGGAGATACTTCTTCCAACTGTGATATTAAACAAAAACGTAAGAAAAGGGATTTAAGAAAAAATAAAACCATTTAATGCAATTCACCTACAAGTTGATTTCTTTTCGGCTAATTTGATTAGTCAATGGTCGAGGAGAATCAGGTAGACTTCCTTCACTAATACTCTCGGCTCCAGATATAGAATCTGAATGGGATCGATATTCAGAGCTGGACGATGAAGAAGAAAATGATACACTTCCTCGTTGCCGTCGATTGCGCTTTCGTCGTCTATTGTCGAGATCCTAAAACATTTCAAAAGTTATAAATTAATTATTGGTTGCTCGAGGGATGGCTCGGCCATCCCGATGGGCAACCTGAATTGCACGAAAGTAAGAGAAGAGAACCCTTAAGGGTGTTGACACTGTATTAGCCAGCTCTTTCATAGATGGCGCGAACGTTTGGGTAACATACAAACAAAAAAGGGGAAGAACTCCCTTACAAAATCAAAGAAATGAAATGCGAAAGATGCGCTTGCGCTTGAAAACAAAAAACATAAAGTTAGGTGAAACGTTCTGCAATCTCCGCGTCTTCTAATGATTGGCGGGATGCTAGCCTCCTCGGCCACGTCTTCCTCTGCCACGGCTTCTTCCTCCTCTGTAAAAAAGAGATAAAAGGGAGGGGCCAATTAACAAACCGAGCAGAATAAAGACAGATGAACGGAACACTATACGGGTGGAGAGGGTGGGAAATAGAGACCTTTAAGGGTTCTCTTCTCTTACTTTCGTGCAATTCAGGTTGCCCATCGGGATGGCCGAGCCATCCCTCGAGCAACCAATAATTGCACTCAAACGTTCCGTTCCCCTTAAGGGTGATTTTAAAGCTGTTCGCTGCTGCCGTCATCTTGAAAAGCGATTTCAGATGGGGCAATGGGTCTATGATAAAATCTAGCGAAGGTAGATTCTCTTGACCACTGGGCAGCCGTAAGAACGGATTCAATTGGCACGCCTGAAGCGACTGCCTTTGAGGCCGCTGCACCTCTCGTTGAATGCGCAGAGAAGGTTTGTGTGTCCACTCCGGCCCTCTCCATGTAAGATTTAATCCACCTCGCTACTGTAGATGCCGAGACCGGGCGATATGGAGCGATGTTGCTAATCAATAGCCTGTCTACATTGCTGGCTGGTCTGATAGGGTCTGTGACGTAAATGTACAATCCTAGGCAGTCTACCGGGCAAACTATCTTGTCCGGGCATCGAGGGATCTTGATTGAGGAAAGCGGGCCCTGGTGCTGGGTCTTTCTTGGCTTTGACAAAAAAAGAGTTGCGGCTCCATCGTCGAATCGAACGGAGCCCCTCTCGATTGCCGCGATTTCGGATACGCGCAGCAGGGAAGTGAGCGCTATTAACGTGGTCAGTTTGGCCGACAACCTATTGAGGCGGAGTGATTCGTTCTCACCATCCGCCTTGGCGAAATCTAACACGACATTAGGGTCCCATGTAAAGCTATATTTAGGTTTAGGATGGTTTAAATTATAGGTGGCTCTTAATAATTTGACTACTAGCGGATGTGAACCTACTTGGAAGTGGTCGATTGGCCCTAAGGTCATCGACAGCATTGATCTGTGAAGATTAATTGTGCTGTATGACTTACCCATCTCGAAAAGATGAGTCAAGTACGAGAGGACTGAGCTCAAAGAGCTAGACATGGGATTGGTATGCTGTTCAGCACACCAATCTGACCAAGAGTGCCAGGCGGCCTGGTATGCAGTATTCGTGGCTGGACGGCTTCCTGCCAGCAAAAGGTCGACCACTTTTGACGGAAGGCCTTGGTCTGACAGGCTTGTCCTGATAGCATCCAGGCGGATAGAAGAAGCTGACTTTTCTCTGCCAGTGGATGGTAGTCGCCCTGGGCTGAAAGCAAAATATCAGATTTGGGCGGGAGGATACGCGGGGTATCGCACGCTAATTCCAGCAGCGACGGGAACCAAGTTTGGCTGGGCCATACTGGGCAGATGAGAAGCAGTCTTGCTTCTTCTGCTTTCACTTTGGCCAGGCAACGGGAGATCATAGAGAAGGGGGGAAAGGCGTAAGCTTTAAACTCTCCCCAGTTCTTCGAAAAGGCATTGACTGCCCATGCTCCCGGTTGAGGCCGCCAAGAAATGAAGCGGTCATGCTGGTGGTTCCAACTGGCCGAAAACAAGTCGACGTCTGTTGCCCATATGTTATCGATCGTCTGGAAGGATCGACGGCAAAGCATCCAGTCGCTACTGTCTGACGCCGCTCTCGACTCTTCGTCCGCCTCGACATTAAGTTTCCCCGGTAGAAAAAATGCTTCGAGCGAAATGCTGCGTTCCTCACAGAATGAGTTGAGCAGATTAGCCAGAATCGATAGACCAATCGATCTTGTGCCGCCCCCTTTGTTGATATAGCAAACGGCCGTGCTATTATCAAGGTAGAGTTTGATTGCGATTTTCGATGAACTGCCGGCGAACGACTTGACTGCGTGAAAAGCAGCCAAGATTTCGAGCTCGTTAATGTGGCGATTTCTATCTGCTGCGGTCCACGGACCTCTGGTTCTAACGTCGTCACAAATAGCGCCCCACCCTGACAGTGATGCGTCTGAATAAATTTCTAAATGAGGGGAGCGTGGGAAAAAAGGTTTTCCGTTTACAATTTGCAAGTTGTTAATCCACCAATCTAAGTTGCTCCGCGCTTCCGCCGGGAGTATAATTCTTTTTGACAAATCACGGTCCCATTTGTGCAATTGTTGTATATGGAAATCTTGAATTTGCCTGTAGTGCATCTGCGCAAAAGGAATGGAATGGATGGCCCACGCGAAGTTGCCTAAAATTTTAGAGATATCCCTTAGGGTGATATCTTTACTTCCGAGCGCCTTTTTGCAGAGTTTCAAAACCTGGTCCATTTTTTCCTGGGGGAGCGCGAAGGAAAGTTTGGTGGAATCTACTACTACACCTAGATAGTCTATGCGTTGGACTGGCTGCTTGACTGATTTTGCTTCGTTAATAACGAAACCCAGTGAGGTCAGCGTATCCGCCACCACTGCGCAGTGGTCTAACGCTTCCAAAAAGGAACGGCTCAGAATCAGGATGTCGTCCAGGTAGATGATCAGCCTGATTCCTTTTGCTCTAAGATGGCCCATGACCACCTTCATAACCTTAGTGAATACCCTCGGTGCGGCCGACAGTCCGAAGGGGAGGCAAGTAAATTGAAATTTTTTATCCCCCCAACAAAACCGGAGAAATTTTTTGTGTTCTTTTAGCACCGGGATGAACAAATAGGCGTCTTTAAGGTCTATTTTGGTCATAAAGTCTCCCGGTTCTAAAAGTTGCTTGACTGCTTCGAGGCCTTCCATTTTAAAATGGGAGTATGCGACGAAGTTGTTGAGCGCTTTTAAGTTAACAATGGGCCTATAGCCCCCCGCTTTTTTAGGTATTACAAAAAGGGCGCTAAAAAATCCATCCGAATCTGATGTCTCCTCAATGGCCTTTTTTTCTAATAAGCTAACCACTTCCTCGTCGCAAACCTTTTCCATTTCCTCTGCCATACGAATCATCGGTGGGGGAAAAGATTGAAAAGGGACGGCCAAAAAATCAATTTGAAGGCCGTTTGAAATGGTCGAAAGAACCCACGGGCCCGACGACAAACGCCCCCAGTTTGTTTGAAAAAAGTGTAGTCTTCCCCCGCAAAACGAGGCTGGAGGGGGATGGGGCATGCTAACAATTAAATCATTTTGAGTGGTTACATACCTTCTCCCACGTCCGCCGCCTCGATCGTTGTCGAATGGAAATTGCCCTCTGCCCCCTCTGCCGGCTTTCGATCGTGTAACCGGTCCTGCAGCTGTTTTTGGGGCTGGGCCTGGTGGACCACGACGGCTTAGCTTTTCGTCTTGGTCCGCTTCTTTCAACATGGCTTCGAGGAAGCGTTTGCCAAACAGTGACGAAACTGTTTGTTTGCTTGAAAAGGATTTGGGGTCCTCCAGCAAGTAGTCGGAGCGAGGGTCGGTATGGTTGAGGATGTTCCGGCGTCTTCTACGGTTGATGTCGTAGGACGCTGCGGCTGTTAGCTCCAGCGCCACCTTAACATTTTCGGACACCTCTTCCATGTCCAGCGGGCGACCCTGCTTCGTCAGCTGGTGGAGATGGACAAGCGGTCCTGCTATGTCCAGCACTTTAAGCTGTACCGACAGCCACGTTTTCTCTGCTGCTTCGGCTGGTTTGTGGGCGGCGGACTCTTTTAGTCGCCTGGTCATCCAGTCGTCCAGACGTGGAGGAGCCAGGCTGAATTCTTTCTTCTCGAATTCAATTGGGTATTTGTCTGCAAATCCCTTCAGTTCGGCTGGCGTGACGCTCTTGTTCAGCCAATCGGCGAGGTTTCTCGAATCTTCCTTCGAGACCAGGACTTTCCTTGGATGCTGAGATCCTTCCGTTGTCCCGGCTGTCGGCGGCGGTGACGGTGGAAGTGCATTTCCCGTGGCGGGAGGCGCCGGAACTACGGGCATGTGGGACGGTCTGGCGCGGTGCGGGGACCTGGATCTGGATCTGGGACGTGCATCGCGGTTGCGACGTTCTTCCCTCGAGCGACGATCGGCCTCTTGCTCTCGTCGAAGGCGATCCTCACGATCCCGCTGCTGGTGGCGTTCTTGCCTCTCCCGTTGACGTCGCTCCGTTTCTTCCTGCCTCTCCCTGTCACGTAGCTGACTCTCAATTTCCCGTTGCCGCCGCCTCCTCTCGATCTCTGCGTAGCCTCGGCGTTCCGCCGACGACACACTTGGCACTGACACTTCATCATCTTGACTAATTTCACCAACTTGTTCTACGTCAATTAAATCTACAAAAAAATTATTAACACGAGGGTCCAAGGACGGGACGGCAGACGTTGCTCTTCTACGCCTGCCATTCCCGCCTCTGGCCTCGTTAGGTTCAATTGACATCTTAACTATTCCGGAGCTGAAACAGGTCTGGGGGTTATGGGGCCTCCCATGTCAGAAGAAAAGAAAGTGCGCTATCGCGCCATCTATGAAAGAGCTGGCTAATACAGTGTCAACACCCTTAAGGGGAACGGAACGTTTGAGTGCAATTGTGATCAAATACGTAAAAAGTTTTGCAACTTACTTCGTCTTCGCTGCTACTACTGCTGCTGCTACTACTAGTATACAAGGAGCGCAAAGAACAACGGCCTCTTTGATTGTACCATCTATCGGTGCGGTTCTGTAAGTAATTCAAACGTTATTAACAGAACAAATAAGCTTGACTATGTTAATTCTTACATCTCTAGATTCATCATCGAAATCGTGCAATCTCCTTCGAGAATCATCATCCATAGGCGGTGGTGAGGGTGGTCTTATTTTCCTCTAAGAAAATTAAATTGTTCATTATGGCGTGTAAGCGAAAAGTATGGCAATATTATGCTGATTACATACCCTGAACGAAGAAAGCTTAGGCATGGATGCCCTGAGCCCTAAACCTAATCCGAAGTTAAGACCTTCAAATCCGAAACCCACTTTTTTGGCGGCGGCGGCAGCTTGCGGTTGTTGGTCGCTAGTTTGCGTTACTGGCTGGACGGGCTGCTGAACTACTGATGCCGCTGAGCCTAGGGAATTAACTTTCGTAACAGGTCCTTTGGTTTGTTGTTTACTTTGCTCATCCCACCAGTTTTCAAATGCTAATTAACATAAACAGATGATGGGTTAGACGATGTTCACACCTACACATTTATAAAACTGAAGTTTACCTTTAAACGCCGTTCCCTCAACCACTCGTCGATTGAAATCTTTTTTCAAAATTTGTTTCAATTTAGCCACTATTCGTTCTACGACACCCCTGTTATAAACATAATTTACAGAATAAGCGAATTTTTAAAACGATTCGAAAGATAAAACAAAGCATACTCGATAGTTGCGGGTCCTCGGTGCTTTGTTCTGGTAAAGCAGAGCTTTGCGCAGTTGGGGCTTCAGATGGCTGAGATACATCGGCGTAAGAAGGATACCCATTAGGAGGGGGATAATTGAAATTGGGGTATGCACTATGCAGGATTATTTGTTTCCGGGTCGAACGAGGAGGGTTGATTGTATGCATTTCCATACATACCCCGCCAAGCAAAGTAAGGATCATTAGCCGAGTAGTTGCCAGGTGGTGGAAAGAATTGAGATGAGAAGGAAGGAGCTGCTGTATTTTGGTCGTTAATTTCAATTTAAGTTCCGTCAGAATTGAAAATTTTTTCATCTCCAGAACTTAACGACGAAATGAGTTTATCCAGTGAGTTCACGTCGTAGAGGACTGCCAAATTGTTGAACTGGTATGTCACGTGGTAGAGTTGACTGCGCATCTGTCGCTCGATATCTTAGGTCAAGCGGTCGAAAAGGATATGGCAAAAGTATTCTCGCAGCGATTTTAAGTCAACTACTTGATGCCACGTCCAATCTCCACAAAGTTCAGATTAGTTCCTTCATCCTTGATGCAGGAAGCCAAGAAAGATCTCGAGTTGTTTTCCAGAACAATGTTCAATAAAGCTTCGGTCATCTGTGTTGTGTGAGGCGCAACGATCTCGGTAGGTTTCAGACATGCCTTCACCGCCTGAATGAAAGTAAAACAAAATCACTTAATAAATAAAAATTTTCATTTGGGATTAAATATATTACCTGGACGTAAAAGCAGTGAGGATGGTTTATAACTTGAGAACCTGCTTAGGATAAGTTCTGAAGAACGAAAAACTGGATACTAAAGAACAAAACAATTGTCGCCTCTTGGGGACAAACAATCACGTCACAGAAAACTCAGGGCCGATGGGTAAAAGAATCCTTCATCGGTGATGTAGACGATCGATTAAAGATGCACAGCGTGTGTGATTGAATCCACACTTGTACGAACCGATCGAGTGCTTGCGGATGTTTGAGCCTGGTAGAATCCCGTAACAGGACACATTCGATTCATGTCGTCAAACAAAACATTCCCCGAGGAGGCGTCTGGGACTGGGACCACTGGTTCAGATCAAAGATGGCCAAGTAAACTCCGTTCAGCTTCAATAGTAGGAAAAATAGTTTAAGAGATTAACAAATGTCTTGATCTACGATCAAGGGTCCAAAATTTAGATCCAATCTTAGAGTTATGTACCGCAGATCTTCATAGGAAATAAGTCCCTCAGAGGCTATACCTTTGATTACATGAGACAGTGAGGAAAGTAGAGCGTATGTGCAGCATAAGCTTCTCAGGATTTATGCGCTATGACAGCTAGGTAGCAAAAATATCATGGGTCTCCAAATACACAAAATCTTGAATTCTGTCAAATTGCTGGCTGTTACAACCTTGATTTCAATTCAGAAGATAAGTTGTATTTTTTTATAAAAACTGAGTATTTCACTTACCTTTGAGTGAAACCACAGAAACTTAGCGCAAATGATTTGAGGCTGAACATTTGGAAAGCCCCTGGAGTATTATAACCAACACTCAGGGTTTGATTCTATGGTATGGATATAACTATTATTGCACTGACTTTTTCTTGTCGAACATTCAGCACTGCATTAGATTCATGCGTAGAGCGTAGACTGTAGTGTGGGACAAATTACGACGTTTGTTGTGTGGGGACAAATTTACCAGCGCTGATAGAATTTTCTTTTTTAAACGACGTTTGAGTTTGACGTTACCACGTCGTCCATACCCAGCAGGCAAAACCCTGTTGCCAGAATGTTGCAAATGCTCAGTTTTTAATCAGCATCTGTTTTTCTTTTTCTATAATTCTACCTGTTTCTCTGAATAAGTAATATTTTAAATATAAAGCAAATTCAATAGGACATTTGATTCATGTATTGTTTATGCATGATGAAATATAAAAAATTTAATAAAAAAATGGTAAATTATGATTACTTACTTTTAAAATTACTTAATGTCATAATTACTTATGAATTAATTACTTGTTATTTTTTTTACCCGAAAATTCCCGTGAATTACTTGTTGCCCATCAATACTTAGTAACTTAATTACTTGAGAATTACGGTAATAAAAATAATAATTACTCAATATTTTTTTATTTAATTCTATAAATTACTTAAGAAAAAAATTACTTGTACCAATAATTACTGAATATTTTTACTTAATACCAAAATTACTTGTGAAAAAAATTACTTAAGAGGTGGACTCTTCAAAATTTCTTAATATTAAATAGCAAGATAGATTTTATTATTTTTTTTGTAAAGAATGTTTTGAAAATAAATGGGAGCACAGCGCACTGACGTATTCCTACAAGTAAAATATTTCATAAGTAAACCGAAAAATGGGATTGCTGATAAGTAAGTGGATTCATAAATAAATTATTCAACAAATAAGAATTGCTACCAGTATAAATATTTTTAGGCAAACTAAGAAAAGTTTTACAAATAAAAATGCTCATCAGTAATTCATGTCATTAAACCTTATTGTAATGAGTAATTTGTTGTATGAATATAAAATGCAGATGTATTTTTTCCCGTTGGTTCAATGATTCAGTAAAAATTTATTTTAGGAGTAACATTACAGAAATACGAAATTTTGTGATTTCTCACAGGTAATTTTGTTTATAAATAAACTGCAAAAATTTATGACGTATTCCTACAAGTAACAAATGAAATTGAATTCTTTCTCAGGTAACATAGCAAAGATAAACTTATGCTCGTAAATAAATTTTTGCACGATGACAAAGTTTCACACAACAATTTTTTTATAAGAACTGTTGCATGTGTAATTATTCTCATACATAAAATATTGCTTAAATAAAAATTGCTATAAGAAAAATTTTTTATTAATCAATATTTTCATAAGTAAATGAGTGGTTTTGTAAGTAATACTGGTGATAACATGTTGCATATTTAAACAGTATTTTAAGTAAAATTTTAATTAAATTAAAAGAAGGGATCCGTCCGTCTATTGCATTGAGATTTTTAATTTGTAAATCACTCGCTAGATGGCAGTGCTTTTAGTTTTAATTTTGACCGTTAGATCATGCTGTAGCCCTCGGGAGTGTGTCGACTGCTAGTTTGGTTGAATGCAGAATGCTTCATTGCTTGGTCTGAAATGTTGAAACTTGAAATCATGCCGTGTTTAAAAGTTATAAACAATTTAAAGAGTACACTTTTGTAGATAAAGTTTCTTTTATCTCAACCAATTTGTTTTATCATAAGGAAATCATAAGGAGTTTGTCAGTACTTGCTCGCTCTGTCGCAGAGTTTTTTTACCATTTACCACGATGATGTCTCAAGCCTTACAAATAACTATGATGCTTAAATTGATAGCAGATCTAAAAAACTAAGAAGCTTGAAGCAAACTCGATTATCAGCATGGGTAATACAATATATCTAAATGATTTTTATCAACAATATGTTATTTTCAATTTGTCTTTATTCATTAGGAAGCAAACTGCGTGGTGCCTTAGCTGTCAAGTAGTTGCCAAACCAGATTGCTCAGCTCACTCGACTGTGGAAGTGTCAACCAAAAAAATCAAGAACACAGAAAACATTTGGCGAACTGAAAAAAGATGTGAGACTGTTGGTGGCTTAGGGGCATACTTCTTGCTCTTCTTTAAAGCTACAAAGAAGTAATACCATCACAGTTTTTGTAACCTTTAGCAAAATTTGCCTACATGGAAATGACCCTAGCTGAAGTACTGTGGAAACTTGTTAACAGTTCAGTGCTTTTCTTCGATCAAAAAACTTCAAAAGTCACACGTCTCAAATAAATAATTTCTTCCGAGATGTTTACTTTTATCAACGTGGAATCCATCAACAGGATCTCGATCACAAAATGGCCAAATCCATCGTCATTCACGGAGCAAAAATCGCCGAATTCGACCAAGATCAACTGGATAACATTTTGAGGTAAATTCGGTGGTAATGACTCACTTTTATAATGTTGCTCATATTTTAAAATATTCATTAAAATACGCAATATCAGACACTATCAGGAAATTGTTTTCGCCCGTACATCGCCGCAACAAAAACTGATCATCGTCGAAGGTTTCCAGCGCCTTGGATCCATTGTGGCCGTTACTGGTGTTGGTGTTGACGATTTGCCAGCTTTGAAAAGAGATGATACCGGTATGTCTGAATGGGCATTAAAGCCTCTATTCAATACGAATAGCACATTCAAATTTGATGTTGCCATTGTTCAGGTATTGCCATGGGCATAACAGGCTGTGACGTATCGAAACACTGAAACAGGCTGCCGATATTATTCTTCTCGACGACAACTTCGCTTCAATTGTTACTGGAGTCGAACAGGGACGCTTGGTATTCGACAATCTGAAAAAATCAATTGGTTTGTCAATATTCGTTTTATTATCCTTATATCTCGAAATTTACTCACATTCTAATTTACAGCTTATACCATGATCACCAAAATCACAGAGGCTGCCCCCTTCGTCGTATTCATCGGTAATATCAATTAGTAACATAATTATTGTAACGCCTTCATTTGTTAATTTTTATGATTTTCTTAGCTAATATTCCTATGATGATTGGCGCCATTCCAATTTTATGTATCGATCTCGGCTCTGACTTGGTGAAAAAAAAAAACACTTGGCAATAGTTAATTTGAACTTTATTAATTTGTGATTTCTTTTATGATCGTAATTACAGTTTCCTGCCATTTTGTTTGCTTACGAGTGACCAGAAAATGATATCATGAACCGTAAATCCAGGAAGCAAAAGACAAGCTTGTTGATAATAAGTAAGCAAATACCTACTTACAAATAATACCGTAATTTTGGATGGTTATTACTTCATTTATTGAATTTGTTCAACAGTTTATTGAAAATCGCCTTGTGGCATACTGTAAATTGGAGAGCTTTGGTTGCTTCTTTCCCATGTTTGTCATTCTTGGTGAAAATTGTTTCTGTCCCTACCGTCTCTTTGGGCTGCGAGCCGAATGGGACTCTAAAGCCATTAACGACCTCCGATATTCATTAGGAAAAGAATGGGTAGGTAGAATACACATAAGCAGTGTGGTATTACCTTAATTTCTTCGTTGATTTCTTTTCGTTCGTGAATTTGTGATGCACAGTCCTACGATGCCCGGAAAGAACTTAAGAACACTTGTTACGATGTCTACGGTAGTATACGTTTACTAAACTTTGCAACAAATTGACTTACCTAATTAATTTATTTATGCTTAATATTCTACTTTATCGTACATTCAGTTCGCAAATGTTGTCGTTCAACAGTGGTTTGACTAGGAAAACCAGAGGGGCATCCACTTTCACACATGGATTTACGTAAGTATTCTACAAATTTATTCCTGCTGTGCGACTGTAACAACATAAACAGTAATTGATAAATCAAAATAATCGTTTTATTTTCCTAGACAGAGACAAATTGATGAACTCCGCCTTATTCTTTGAAACTGTTTTGGCGTGCTTTTTCACTTACACACCCGGCCTGATTGCCATTACCAACGCATCAACGCATAACAGCATACCTATTACAACTACTTTTTTGGGGGGTAAGATGATAATCACACCGGTCACATTTATGTATTTATAAAATTAAATAAATCGACCCGCAAAACAGTTATTTCGAAACAGTTATCTTAGTTTTTATTCAATCTTGATTTAACAACACGAAATGAAGCTGTGAGTGACATTTCTTAGTTTCTTGAAAATAATATTAAAATGACGTGACGCTACTCACGCTAATTAATTGGAAAAATTACAGGTTCACGGTTGAAAAATACTGCTCGGCACAACGGGCACCGCATATTACCAGATGCTTCCAGGGTTTGAATGCACTGCAGGCAAAATGAGTGCCGACAAGGATTGATAATTTGGTTGGGCACTCTTTCCCAGCAGACGGCACATCTACCATCATGATCTACTTGAAAAAAAATTTGGTTGGGGATTTTGTCCCCCGTTTTCTTCTTCAACCCGTCCTTCCATCACTTGCTGCGCGTTGCGTTGTCCATCATTTAAGTCGTCCCGTAACACTACAATTTCTGGAGGTTCTACGTCCATAGCTCCTCGTTGCTCTCCAATGGCAGCAATTCCAGCCACTGCCGGCTGTACATCCATAGCTCCTCGTTGCTCTCCAATGGCAGCAATTCTGGCCACTGCCAGCTGTACATCCATAGCTCCTCGTTGCTCTCCAATGGGAGCAATTTCGACCACTTCCGGCTGTACATCTACAATTTCTACATCGTCTTCAAGAGCCCGCATTTGACGTTGGTGAAATCTGGCCAAAAAATTGTCCCAGCGGTCTAGGAAACGTTGCTCTTGGATAGCAAAAAATTGCTCTATCCTGCGGTTATCTTCAATCCTGCGATCGTCTTCTCCTGAATCATCTGAATCCAGATTGGGATCCGCATGGTGCGGAGGCATTGGACGTATACGTAGTCTTCCTCTTTGAACATTCCGTCCTCGAACATTGTCTTCATTTTGTGCGTGTATACGAGGTCGACCACGACCGCGTCCCCTCCCATCTCCACGTCCCCTACCACGTACATTTTCCTCAATCTCGCGATCAATATCGTCGGCTCTAGGAGCCATCCGTCGGCCACGGGGCCTTCCTCTCTGTCGTCTTCTACCGACTGCTGGACGAAGAGCATCTTCAGGAGCAGCGATTATATGATCATCGATTACTCTATTTGGCGCCTCTGCCATCACTGCTGCTTCTATGGGTTCGGCTTCAAGTTGTGCCGCAACTGCTGCTGGAACTGGTTCCGCTTGATGTTGTCCCGCAACTGCTGCTGGGACTGGTACGGCTGGTTGTGCGACAACTGCTGCTGGAACTCGCTCGGCTTGTTCTTGTGCGGCAACTGCTGCTGGAACAGGTTCGGCTTGTTGTGCGGCGGCTGCTGCTGGAACTTGTGCGGCTACCGCTGCTGGAACTTGTGCGGCGACTGCTGCTGGAACTTGTGCGGCGGCTGCTGCTGGAACTTGTGCGGCTACCGCTGCTGGTAAATGTGGTGCTTCTTGTTCTTCAGCGACTGCTACTAATAGAGCTTCAAATGCTGCACGAATTTCATTTTGGGGGCGATTTAACACTTCAACGTCAACCTCCCCATACTCCTGTTCAAGAGGTTCGAAATGATGGGCTGCAGCCATCAAGAATTCGCGAATTGTGATACGGCCGTCTCTTAAGTTATTTTGAAGCGCTAATATTTCCCTATCTCTTTGGATATACTCTCGTCGCCTCGCGTTTCTCACAGCAATACCATCAACCGCGGCAAGATATGTGTACACAGCATTTTGTCCAGTTTCCTGTAGTTTGTCTGAAATCAGGTAAATTGTTTATTTTCTCTACGTGTTAGCAGTATTTTGTTTCTAGTATAATAGTCACCTAAAAATAGCCAGTGATTCGGATGGGGATGACCAATGAGATCATTTAATAACCGATGGCCTGCCTCCACCACATTGTTCGTTCTATTTCTATCCATATAAACGCAAAATCTTTCTGGACCGATTCGGTCAAACCAAAACGAACGTATATAATCCAAATACTGACGGACGCGAACTCGAGTTGCGGCGTCTATTTCGTTAGCTATGGTATTGCTAAAGTTTAATACTACCTAATAAAAATATTTTCAAATAAATGTCATTTCACGTTATAGGGAACAATGCGAAATTTGGTTGTATTATACGTACAGTGATACCCTCCCAAGCTCGGTCGGGAGGAAGAAGGGCAAGCGCAATTGTCATTTTGATCAGGCGTCTAATCTGTTCGTTATCTCTATAAGCTTGTTGCAATCCTAAATGGCAGGCGTACTTGTACTTAGCCTAAAAAAGTAAAATTTTAATTGAAAAGTAAACGACAAATTCAACAATTTAATATTACGGATCCCGAGTGATAATAGCATCCACGCGCCCTTCCAGTAGGAAATACTGAACTCATGGCCTGCAGGATCGCCAGCTCGTAGTCAGCGACCAGTAGCCTTGGCTCGGGAACTCTGCCAGTCTCTTGTTGGCAAACCTCCATCAAGCGGCGGAGACAGCTTTCATATAGGGCTTGTGTTTTGTTAGTCATAAGAAAATATGCTATGGCAATGGACTAAGAAAGTTTTTAAGTTAGTTTACAGTTTGTTGTCCTTGAAAGTAATGTAATAACACTATTTACTGTGTTGTTCGATATAACGTGCACAGACGCTAATTGGTAATACCCAGTTGGTGGTGCCCGAAATGTTGCATCCATGTGTACTTCGACCGCATCCACTAGGGCTGGTAAAGCCCCAATGTTCACAAAGACTAGTGCTTCTCCTCCTCCCGCTGTCACGCGCCCACAGAAAAAATTGTTTTCTCCATTTAAATCTAATCTATAAATGAACCCATAAATAGTATAACGATTGCAATCACCCGTCAAATATTCTGTTTAAATTTACCTGTAGCGTTGATTTGCCTGTATGAGCTCAGCAAAATGTTGCGGATTCCGTGGGTTTTCCGGTATGTTTTGAATCCTCCATCGGTACATAGTACCACGAATCGACACGAACTGAACCGGAGGCCGACCAGGAAATCTAAATTTGTACAGGTATCATTAGATAATTTGGCGCTAAAATTTTGGCAGGAAAATAATCAAACTAAAGTCAGATATGTACAATACATGCCATTAACACTAAAAAGTAGACTACTAGAGAAACCGAACAATTCGTTAAACAAGAAGCTGACTTGTCACAGCGTCGCGTATGACACGTAACGCGAAAAAATTAAATAACTTACTATACACAGCAATGTCGGTGGTTGTCGACGTTGATACAGTAATTGCAACACATTTTAAATTAATTTAACCCCCCCCCATACTTATATTGCAGATATAATAAAATAGATGCGATAATCTTACCTCCTGAGAGCTGACATGTAAATAGTGTACAGTTTTGTATTGGTTTCAGCAGCTTGTTGACAGCACCAGTTCACAAACATGTGTCTTTTGATGAGTTGTCGATCATTCTCGTGATTATGATGCCCGTGATTAGTAACATTTCCATGTACATCCTTGGTCAAGCTTGACCTACATCTTCTAGTGGTGTACCGGCAACAACGGTATCTGAAAGAAATACAATTCTTAATTTGTACAGTTCAATCCAGATTTTTTCTTTTTTCAATTTACCTAGTGACACCTCCAATAACTCCATTCCGGTGGAAAACGAATTTGTTAACAGTATCGACTAACACTTCTGCCCCTCTTCGACCACCAGCCATTAGTTGGTAGCGCTCGTCCATGTTTTCGATGTTCTCTCTTCTGATGTTCAAATAATACTGACTCGTTGTCAATATCAGAATTGAAAAATTTTGAACGAAGATGCTGTTCGATTGACTCCCCCCACCCACCCACGCCTAAAGGGAAAGGAGTTTTTTTTACTTTTTAGTTACTCCTTAATCCCTTGTTATGTGATGGGTGAATCGTGGAGTCTAAGTCAGAAGCAATTTCACACACCACCCAGCGAAGGAGGTATGGAAAATATGTGACAGCGAAAATGTGGGAACAGACAATACAAGAGTCAAAGCAAGGTCAGTTTGGTCAGTTACCCTTTTCTCACGACATTACTGTGGAAAAGGAGAGAGGGAATCAGTAAAACAAAGTCGAATTTTGAAAACGATGAAAGCTTGACTACGATTTTCACGTTTTTTTAAATTTTTGCTTTGACTAAAACTTGCGCTGCCCATATCTATACTAAGTATAGTATCGCTATGCTAAGGCTCCGAATTACTTCTATAATATTAAACTTATATATAGTCGCATTGTATATTGAATTATAAGTTCATGAATTGCTGCTGTGTACCTAAGGTATACAATGATGGCAAGCTGCTGTCATCATTTTCTCATGTGGTCCGTCTTTTTGTATAATTTTCAGATAAAAAAGGCCAACACAATTATCAAAATAGTTTGTTAGGTGCATGAATAGAAGTCTTGCAATATATTTTCCAGGGATGAAAATTAGTCTAATAGTTGAAATACTAGGAAATTATCAGACCAACGTCCAATCTTTAGATTTCCTTAAAGAATTAATACCTGAATCAGCGATACAATTTTGAGTAAAATTACATCTAAGCGGATCAATAAATGTTTTAAAACGAGCTTCTCTTTTTAAAAAATCAAATTTTTTATTACTGTTTATTTCCTCGGAGTATTGAAAAGATTTCGCATTGTGTCTTGAGCCATAGTAAGACGACATTGTTTGGTATTATACTGCTTCATGAACGCTATACACCGATTCCCGCTGGCCATAAAGAATACAAAGATGTATGGCGCCATGAATAAAATAAATTATGAAATTCAGAAATAAAAACAAATAAACGATTGACAACAACGAACCGAATTTCCTGCAGTCTGAAGAACATTTGAAATCCTATCATAGATCATCTTGATATCCACGTTATTATTTGATAACTAGTTAAATGCGTTAAAGAAAATTGAAATATCCTGATGCCTAAAATGTTAAGGGACAGTTGTATATACAGAAAGATAGATCCATTGAATGGATCCAAATATGACAGTTGCCTTGTAAGAAATGGCAGTGGCTAATTCACGAAAAGAATTGATGTCGGGTTTCTGATAGGTTACGGACAGGTAAGAAGTCAAAGTGGAATTGTAAATATTAACAAACACAAAAGCTACAAAACACCAGGTAGCAGCGAGAAGTTTTGTGGTGATTGGTGAGACAGGAAATTGCTTCCCAGAAACGATAGTATTGCCGTACAAGTAACACAAAAGAATTCCAGGCCTCATCGAATTCATTACAACTGTTACAACTTTTTTAAGAAAGAGTTCCATCGTTGCGGGTCTAATTTAAACAATTGCTCGTCCTTATTTGCGTAAAATTTGAAAGTCCGAGCACAATCTGTGGCTCTGGGCCCAGATGATTTCATGATTCCGTGGTGGATCCAGCAATTTAAACATTTTTTTTTAAATCCGGAACCGAATGATGAGACATTGGCGGCTGGACACGACGTTGATGAAAAACCCGATTGGTTATCACCAACCGAATGTCCAGCAAGAAACCGAACCGGAAGGTGAAATAGTTATTCCTTCCACACCGGAAGAGGTTCAGGATCAAGT
Organism: Daphnia galeata; assembly: GCA_030770115.1. NCBI lineage: Eukaryota > Metazoa > Arthropoda > Branchiopoda > Diplostraca > Daphniidae > Daphnia > Daphnia galeata. The sequence continues at coordinate 5,757,930 of CM061122.1, forward strand.
GAAATTAGAGATTGTTGAGAGTGTTCTCGTGATGATGCAAATGGCAAGGAACGCAAGAAACATCGGCATCACAAGAAAAAGTACCATCGCAAAGATCTAGCATCAATTAATGAGTGTGATGTATAAGTCTCAGTTTGGCTTCATGTTTTCAGTCTGAAACATCAAATAAGGATCTCCAAGAGAAGTGGACACATAAGACTAAAGTTTCAGTACTGTCTGATCTTAACCCATTCCTTTATAACAAAAACAAAAAATTGTTGTAATAATCTGATGGAAACAAGATCCACAGTCACGTACAACATTTGCCACCCGGGCAGATAAAGACGGAAGGCTAGTGATCTCATTTTCATTCTACATTTTGAATTTTTTTTCGGGTGGATATTAGGAGTGGTGAATACGAGATCGTTCAACCGCCTTTTGGAATCTATCGTGTTTTATTTTGGGGACGCATTTCTCGAGCTCAATTATTTCTCACATCGCATTTCGCATTTCGCATTTCTCAAAATTCATTACGTCATGCCGTTATGCGAGGGAACATAGCTCAGTGGTAGAGGATTAGACTAGAGATCAGATGTCCGCGGTTCAAACCCGGTTATTTCTGTTGCTCTCTGCTTATACAATGAAGTGGTGTGTATTATTGATTTCTTACATTAATTCATTGTTGGAGAGAGTTCAATAGTTAAACACATTCCTTGAAAAATCCTTTTTGAACATTTGCAGTAGAAAAAAAAGTAATTTTACTCTTTACGTCGTCGATATAATTTCATTCAAAGTTCTGTAATATATTACTGTGTGATTAATTAACTCGGTGTGTCTTGTCTATCCGCTCTTCCACTTCTGGATCTAATTGAAGATAGCGGATTGTGGTAATTGGCTGACCGGTGGAAACTCCTCAAGTGAATATCTAGACCGGCTGGTATTTTGCATCTGTATCTGTGAGTCGTAATGCCTGCTATGCGCCGTAGTATACTATAACGTGCATGTGCTCCCCCGAGCTACTACACTGAAGCTAAACTATACGGCACCATACGATGGATCCCGATTGCAGCGTCATCATTCTATGTACTGGATTCATCCTACCTACGACGACGTCTTACTACTTCGAATCCATCCTCGTACTGCACTACAGTATGCTAACCCATTGATGTTTCATATATTTTAAGATATTTTGTACGATTTTGTAGAAGAAAAAAAGATCCAGCGGAATTCCAGTCAACAGCTAAATCAAATCGGGACTTGATGGGCTCATTTAATGACTGGGCTGAGTATAACTTCCAACTCCAACTACTCACGTAGCTTTTGAGTATCTTTTGTCATTTGTTTTTCTTTTTTACTTAACTTTATATATTTATATATGTTATTCAAAAATGATAATATATTCAAAATTTTTTCTATCGTACAAATAGAAACTGTGAATTTCTTTTTCTTTTTATCTTTACTTGATTAACTAATTGGGCCTCATTTACCTCGACTAGAGTAACAATATCACGAGAATGCCATCAGTGATTCGAGCAGACAAGGCAATAGTCTCTTGATAATGGGAAAGAGAGAGAGAGAGAGGTCTGATGGTCGTGATGTTCGGAAAGAAAGGAACCGAATAAAAGGGCATAAAAAAGGTTCTTCTTCGTTGGTGACCTACTTTTGCATGCGCAGCAGGGTCACAGCGCTCGGCCGAACAATGCAATAGTGTCAGTCAGTTTCGAGTCTTCCAAACCGATGAACGTCAAAACTACAACCAGCGTCTATCAGACTCAAATCAGCTGATAGGTTTGATCAATATTTAACTAGAATAAGATAAATTCGGCGGCAAAATAATCCATCTTCATCTGTTGTCTGATCGTGTTGACTCTACTCGTCGTCGTCGGTAGACATATTCGTCTTGGAACGCATCAGGTTTACAAATAAAGTTTGAATAAGTTAACTTTGATTTTTGATTGCGATATGACTTTTATATTTGTTCTCAAGTGAACCTTTTCAAAGAAAATGAAACGACACATCAGGCGGATGAAGAATCGTTCATTTTTGGAATATCCCAAGGTGTTCTAACAATTCGAATCGAGCAGGCCATGGAGGAACGCAAAATCCCGCCACTTTTGAATCCCTTGATCGACGTTGATAATAACGAAACTCTTATTCACGCATCAATGCAACGGATCATGATCGTCTTTCCTCGGAGAGTTAATTCAAAGTTTTTTAGTCGTACAAGCCACTTCATTTCTTCGACATACATCACGGATCGAAAGAAGATCTCATCCAGTCCATTTTCTAGTACACATTCCCATCCGACTATTTCCGGCACATCAGCGGCTTGACGGAAGGTGGACAGGATTTCATGAGACGCAATCGAAGCGTATGGGAAGCCTGCAATCACGATCCTTCTCTTTGCCATCGCTCCGAGTTCGTCAGACGATTATGCACGTACTTTCCCATCCAGTTGATCAAAGTGGTCCGGCTGCGAATCAGATGAGAACAGGCGGGAATTTTGAAAGAAGGCGACGATTTAAAATGGACAATCGTTTACTTGGCGAGGGATCCTCACGGTGTGATGGCATCGAGAGCCAATTTAACGTAGTGCAAACCCGATCCTGCTTGTGGTGATGTTCATCGCTTGTGCGCCGAGTCCGCCGACGTCCAGGAAGATGCGGAGCTGATGAAACAACTTCAAACTCAGTTTCCTGATCGTTTTTACCTGTTGAAATTTGAAGATTTGACTTTGAACGTCGAGACCGAGACGGAAAATCTCTTCCGTTTTCTCGGATTACCCGTGACGGAGCCCGTCAAAGTTTTTCTCAGCACGCACACGGAATCGAGCTCGTCGGCAAAGATCAACAAACTGGTGGATCGGCGCAAAAACGATCCGTTTTCCACAAGTCACCAATCGAAATCCGTTGCTTACGAATGGCGAACGAAGCTGACAAACGCAGAAGTGACCGCCATCACGAATGTCTGCAACACCGTTTTAAAAATGCTCGATTACGTCATTTCAATCTTGTAAAATGCAATATACTTTAATTTAATAATACACCTCTAGTTGACATCAACAATAAATATGTTATTTATTATGTAAATAGTTTTATGAAGAATGTTGGAGGCATCTAGCTATCCGGACCACACATTTTGTCATGAGGGATATTTTTACGGAATAATACCTCCGACTCCAGTACATTTGGGATTGCAGCAGCAATTAAGGATTTCATTTTCCGATGTCACGTTATCCAATCCCAGCATCCCAACAAAATTCTGACAACTTCCCACTGTGTTAAGGGGTACATTTTTCCCTCTCTATATAGTATTTGGCCGTGGGACACTTTCCGATTGAGTTTAGTACTCGGCCTGCACATTAGCAACGCCAGCGAGGCAAAAGTATGGTGAAAAGGGTAAAGAAAATAGTATACGCCATAATCTATTTTCCATTATAGTGGAAATTGCCTGGTGCTGCTGAACGTCTTCAATTTTCATATGTGTTTTGTTTACAAATAATTAACTGGGAGAATTTTATTTGAATTTTATAGTATATTTTCGAATGAATCTGATTTGATTAATTGTACAATACATTATTGTTTCAAAGATGGATTATTTCGAGAATTTCGACACTCTAGTCCAAGTCCTCAGAAGGATCGTTCGGATTTGGTTGATCGTTTATCCTCGGTTGAGCTACAGGATTCAAGAATCTTTATGAAACTCTTCCGCGCTCATGTTCAAGAGAGGAAGCCAATAGACATCACTAGACATCAAGACACGAATCATGTTATCCGGATCACGTGTAACAGGAATGGGAAGATGATCGGGTGTGTAAACTTCTTCTTGCTGGCCTGATCCTGCGCTCTGGTGAAAAAAATCTGCAAATGGTTGCCGGCAGGTGGGGCATTGCAACTTGACACGACACCATTCCACCAGACACTGGAAGCAGAAAAAATTACCATAATTAAGTTGTGATTTGTCCTCGTGAGGACCCATGCAAACGGCACACTCACACAGGTTTCGTAATTCATCCAAAGAGAACGGCGGAACTTCCGGAGGGAATGGGATCAGGCCGCGCTCGCCATTCACCGCCAGGTTATAATCATATATTCACTGGTGCACGGTCATTACCCGCATCGTTCTCCTGAGCGGAAAAATTGTTTTCGTCATCGTCACTAGTCTCATTGTTAGAGTTGGACTGGCTCATTCTGAATCTTCGATTGGGAAAATCACGTTAATGAGTATACTCGGACACCTTGGCTCCTATTTATCTATTTATGCCCTTAGTCCACCTGGCTCAAACAAGTCCGAGCACAAGCTAATTTTGGTTTAAATTTTTTTAAATAATTCGAATTCGAGTTTGAAATGTTTTAAAAAACTGCGTCGCCATAAAACGCATTTAGTTCACTAAAATATTTGCGGAAAGGGAATTATTCGGAATTATTTAAGAGACATATCAGACAACAATACAAAAAGTTTTTCAAAAATATTTTTAAAAAGGAGAAATTTCGTCGACAATCACCGAGTGCCAATAAACGACAGTGTACTGCTGTACACAACATGATGCCTAACTGTTTTCTTACATCGGTTTTAACGTGGCTGTACTGAACTAATAGCCTAGTGTTGTATAATGGGTCAACATCCTTTTGCTCTACGTTATCTGCAAGTTCTACAGATATTCCCTGCCAAGATCCTATTTGTAAGTCGATTTGCAATGATAGTAATTCTCCTGAATAAATAAATTTTAGGACAACAAACGTCTCATTTTGTTTACCGACCGATAGCTCAATATTTTCGGAAATATGAGACACATCCGAAACAACATTACTATAGAAAGCTTTTGAAATATTGCGCGATATTTGATGAGACATAAACATTTCGCAGTTGGCTGTTGAGAATGTACCGTATTGTGAAATAGCAAAGTTATGTAATGAACTGGAAATGGAACAATGGATGTGATTCCGTATAATTCAAACTAAAATTTATTCATTTAAATTTGATGGAAATTTGCTGTTTAAATTGTGTTATATTTTTCAAATTATAAACGTTTTCATGGAAGCGATTTCGATGAAAATCAGGGCGGGTCGTGAAGTTTCAGGGATCAAGAGGGTATACAAGGGTGTGAGTCACCTATTCTCATGATACATTTTGTATTGACGTGGTAACCTAGGAATTTCCAAAACAGAAATTAATTCTCAACAAATTCGTAAACTCCCCGGGACGAAAAAAGAATTTCCTTATGTCAAATCAAAAATAGACGATAGGAAAACTGTCCTAACACCATCCGCCAACTTAGGCTGATGTGGTTCTACTGGTGACCAAGTTGGATTCGGATATCAAGGATTTGCCTCCACTTCCTTCACGGCCGCCATTCCCAAACACGAAATCATCCGTCCATTGGCAGATTATCGGGACAAAAAAATCCATCCACGCGATTGGAACTCTTCCTCGAAACCGGAATTGATCAAGGAAAAGGCCGTGGCGGAACCGAAACCTTTCAAGGCAACCGACCCGTTCCTCGCAATCACTACGACGACTACGACGCCAACCGTGTCCACTAAGGTGAAAGACGGGACGACTGGAACGGCCAAAAAAGTGAAGAAAACACAGGAACCCATCGCTCGTCCCGGACTGGTCAGTCGTGTGTGGATCATGAATCACGGAATGCATCCGTTCTCTGACGTAAACCAAGAAGTCGGCGGCATATGCATACTATCTTCAATCAAGGGATAGTTCATTGTATGATTTTTTTGTTTACGATGCTGAATTAGGTAAATTTTACAGCCATCGAATTGCTCGCGTTGCTCGCCTAAGATTTTCTACCGTCCTTAATTTCACTCAATACAAGTTTCAGGATATTTATAGCTGTGCATGTTCTACTTGACTTTCGAGTTGAAATGAATTACGTGCTCTGCTGTCTTTTTAACCCAAAACTTCTATGTAAAATGTAAAAATATCAAACCACCTGAAACTGAAACGAGCCAAAAAGCAAAGATTTCCTATTTGCCAATCAGGGTACTCTTGGAAATTCCTTTCCGCGGCCATCATCAGTTAAACTTGCTTGCCACTGACGAGGAAACACGCACCGTGCTTCTTTCGCGTTATCCAATTCTGGTACTGGAATTAATGCACCAGTGCCCAGCATTGTACGACGTCGAAGATCACCACCGTCGACTTAGAATCCGCAGCCTATCCGTTAGATTCATTCACAGTATCTTTCTTGCGTCAACACATTGCACTTGTCAGATATATAGCTGGCTGCTAAGAATCAGCACGCAGGGATGGCGAGAATATATCAGGAGTCTATACATATTATCTATAGATATTATTTTTATCGATCACACTTTACACTACATTTGAAAAATCCGCCATGTAAAATGAATCGATTTATAATCGTAAGTATTACTAAAAGATCGATTTAAAAATGAGATAAAATTACTTGTAAACCAAAGTTTCGATAAAATAATGTTGCTTTAAAAAAAATTACTTGAGTAATATTTTTTTTTTTTACTTATGAAACAAAATATTTAAGAATCATTGCGTCAACGGGAAAAAGCTCAACTGGAATAAATATTAATAATAAAAATTACTTGTGACATCATTATTATTTCATTCAATTTACTGATGGATATTTGTATTAGTGAAACTTTTCTTTGTTTGCTTGTAAATATTTTTACTAATTGATTTTTTTATTTTTCATCTATTTGATCTATGAACCAATTTGCTAATGAGGAAACACATTTTTAGGATTACCTAAGAATTATTTTACTTATTATCATATGTCACTGTGCTGTACTCTCAATGTTACCTGTGAAAGAAAAATAATATTTTAATAACTAAATCGGGTTGTACTTAAAATACAGTTTAAAAATGCAACATGTTATTTGCAGGATTACATCGAAATGAAACATTTTACTTGTGGAGAAATTGACTAAAAAGGGAATTTTCTTATAGTAATTTTTATTTATGCAACATTTTATTTACGAGAATAATTACACATGCAAGAATACTTATTAACATTTGTATTTATTCAGCATTGTCATAGTGCAACAATTTATTTACGGGCATAAGTTAATCTATGCCATGTTACTTGTGAACGAAGTGAATTTTTCTTGTTACTTGTAGGAATACGTCATGCGTATACGCACCCAAAATAAATGTATTTTAAAAAAGGATTCTGTTGGGATCGAACCTAGATAACTCAAGGACATCGTTCAAATGCGGGAAGCACTCCTTAAGGCGCGTGAGCACGGCACATCTCGCAGGTGCGCGATGCCAATGAGCCACCAGGTTTCAATGATAATAGAATTGCAAATCAATTTAAACTTCAGTTAAATTTTGATTTTGTTTTAAAGAAAATAAAAAGCATGAAACAATGAATAATTTTCACAAAAAACATCATTTACTTATAATTATATTTGTTGGGAAAAAGGACCGTTTCTTTGGTCTTAAAATTCCTTTCATTATTAGAGTTACTAAATTATCATTCAAAATTTCTTAATATTAAATAGCAAGATATATTTTATTATTTTTTTTTAAAAGAATGTTTTGAAAATAAATGTATTTTAAAAAAGGATTGTGTTGGGATCGAACCTAGACAACTCAAGCACATCGTTCAACTGCGGGAAGCACTCCTTAAGGCGCGTGTGTACGGCACCTCTCGCAGGTGCGCGATGCCAATGAGCCATTAGGTTTCATTTAAAAAAGAATTGCAAATTACTTAAAATTTCAGTTAAATTTTGAATTTGTTTTAAAGAAAATAAAAAGCATGAAACAATGAATAATTTTCACTAAAAAATTCATTTACTCATAATAATATTTATTTGGAAAAAGGACAGTTTCTTTGGTCTTAAAATTCCTCTCATTATTAGAGTTACTAAATTATCGATCAAAATTTCTTAATATTAAATAGCAAGATAGATTTTATTATTTTTTTTAAAAGAATGTTTTGAAAATAAATGTATTTTAAAAAAGGATTTTGTTGGGATCGAACCTAGACAACTCAAGGACATCGTTCAACTGCGAGAAGCACTCCTTAAGGCGCGTGAGCACGGCACCTCTCGCAGGTGCGGGATGCCACTGAGCCACCAGGTTTCATTAATAATAGAATTGGAAATCAATTTAAACTTCAGTTAAATTTTGATTTTGTTTTAAAGAAAATAAAAAGCATGAAACAATGAATAATTTTCACTAAAAAATTCATTTACTTATAATTATATTTATTGGGAAAAAGGACAGCTTCTTTGTTCTTAAAAATTCCTTTCATTATTAGAGTTACTAAATTATCATTCAAAATTTCTTAATGTTAAATAGCAAGATAGATTTTATTAATTTTTTTGAAAAGAATGTTTTGAAAATAAATTTCCCGATAGGGATCTTATCGCCAAACGACCTTCCCCCCCTTTCCACCAGCCACACCACCTCCAAATTTTTTCGAACGCTACGGCGACGTTTTCCCCTTCTCGACCTACGGCTCGATTGGGCTGATTTCGGGGTTTTTCGTTGATTTCCCTCACCGAGATGGCGCTGTTCCTCTCAGCGAGATAGGGAAACTGATTTTCTGAAAGGGGTTTCGTTAATGTTTTATACGTTTTGTGGGGGTGACACTGGCGGTATGCAAATTATGACCGTCTTGTAGAGGAGATAATATTACGGAGCAACGTCGCGGTCCCGCTTTGATTGGATGAACGACGTCGCCGTGATATTAATCTGAAAAAGAATCGCTTTTTCCGAGTTGTGTTTTTCTCCCGGTAGATGGATCTGTGGCAATTAAACAAGGCCGAGGAATGTCATCGCGGCCTTTATTAAACAACCAACAGGTGAGCGAATCAAAAACAAAACAGTCAAAACACACACACATATATGGAGTTGTGGCTGCTTTTGCTTACAAATGTCACATGATGTGGGCCAGGGTAAATCGTCATCGTCATCGTCATCGTCATCAAAAGCTAAAATGCGGAATCCACTGTGGAAGCCGCTAGGGGCAGCACAAGAGTCCAAATATTTGTAAATTCATTCCATGCCAGGGTAAATCGTCATCGTCATCGTCATCGTCATCAAAAGCTAAAATGCGGAATCCACTGTGGAAGCCGCTAGGGGCAGCACAAGAGTCCAAATATTTGTAAATTCATTCCATAAGTTTTCTCACAAGGCTACAACGCTGCCTCACAAGGCTACAACGCTACGACGTTGCCAAATTACAATAATGCGACTCAAAAAACGAATTTCGCCGGAAAAATTGGAAAAGCCGAAGTAAAAGAGCAAAAGTTATCGGCCGAATATACACACGTGGAGAGCGTCCGCCAAACTGAGCGATACTGCTTTCGCTTGCTCCTTATCAACGTAACCCACATAACACAAGTCAGTCCGGTGGATGTCCAAAAGATGTCAACTTCGGACATTGGTTGTATCCTTTAGATGTCGGCTAGACACCCTTCGAACATCCCATCAGCCGAAACGGAGATCCAAGGGATGTCCTTTTTTTAATTTTTGTCCGCTCTAGCCAGCGCCACAGGATGTTCTACCAAAATCCGAAACAGACATATTCCGGATAAAACTACAACGTGTTGAGAGTATTGTTTAATGTGTTATTTCCCTCAGTATACTACTTTGTTATACATGGCCACTACCAGATTCGAACACAGAACCTTTGTGTTGCCAACCCAGCTTGATAACCAATAAGCAGCTAGACATTGTAAACAAAGAACAAATTATGTATAGACATTATATCTATCGGACTTTAAACTTTTTTCTCAAGAGGAAAAAAATCCGAAAGAGGAAAGTTTTAAACTCTTTTTTTTACCCAATTAAATAATCATTCATACATGGTCTATTAACTTAAGGTCTACGAACTGTCGTCTGCTAGGCTTTTCGTCTGCTATTTCTGCGGGACAATTTAGGGGCATCCGCTTGGAGCGCTGACTACCCGGATCAGTCATAGAACCTCAGGAAGAGATATACGCTTCCCTACCGAAACGCCCTATTACAATGAATTTTTCGCGTTTTTAAGCATAATATATATGTTTGTTTGTGTCCGTTAGCCTTAGGATTAATTAGATAGTAAAAAGTTATTTTCATACCCTTAAAAACCCAGATTGGGACTCATTAATTAGACTGACAAAAGCCGTCTTTTATCGGACGGTCACGCAAACAACGTCTTTTGTCCCAAATAAAACCAGACGTGTTGTCTGGGATAGCACTGTTATAATCTTGAGGAGACTGACTGACTCGCTGAAGGTCGAAAAGAGTTCTGATGTTCACTGGTTCTCTCGAATAAATTTAACTTTATTTTGATGCCATTAAAAACTCTATCAGTAGATTTTATCTTCAGTATTACAAATTTCCAAATATTTTTACATTTGTCATTGCTAATTTGCTATAGAGTGTATGTGCTTCCCTAACCGAATAGGGGCATCATTTACTAGCGTTTTTCACGCCCAAATTATGTTTGACTTCTTCATCACATTCCCATAGAGTGGTTCGCGAGAAGGAGGAACAACTCGAGGAAATGCTTGGGACGATGTCAGTTTTGCCTCAGGCATAGTTACGCCTACTTCATTCCTCCCTCATCGTTTGCACTGTTTCTCTACAAATTCCGTCAAATTCCGTCAAATTCCGTCAGATACCGTCTGCTAGTCGCGCCATGAGAAGGCTGCACACTCCAGTAGCTCCCTGTTTTATGTGATTTAGCTTCTTAAACCTTTATTTACCGTGTGTGTTTTACAAAGTTTACTGTACAGTTTCATCTCGTAGGGGAGAGCGGGGTTGTTTTGAACGGGGGCTATTCTGAACAGTTGAGATTTGAATGTGTTTCTCAATACAGATTTCAATTATTTTTATACAAAATGTGTATTTCCATGAGATCTATAAGTTAAAAAAGGTTTGGTAAAAAAATATAAATTATTTAAGAAGTTATTCCCCAAATTGTGTATTTTCTGATTTTTTTTTTGTTGTGTTTTGAAATTAACCTTCAGTTTCGAGGATTAAAAACTGTAGTTATCACTTTTTAATTAGATAATCATCCGAAAGCCTGTTCAATTTTCTTTAAGACTATGTAAAAAACAAGGGAACAATTCATAGTCCCCAATTCGCACAAGGCCAACTGTATCACAAGGAAATTAAATATGTTTTGGGTCGCAAGGATTTTGTTGCATAAGGCAATAATTTCATAAGGAATTTAGAATAAAATTAATTTAATTAAAAGAAAATTAAAACTATTTGCTCAAGGAATTCGTGTCAGAAGTCCCAATGTTCACAAGGATTTATTTATAAAATTATATAATTAATTAAAAATGGAAATTTTGCAACAATGACTGTGTATCATAAGACCAAATTTTCAAAAGGATATAATTTGTTTTATTTTTTTTGTTAATTAATTTGTTAAAAATTTAATATTCTACTATTCTAAATTCAACTGAACCATTGAGTCAGAAGGCATGTTGCAATATAATAATCGATGTATAAAAGTAAACAATTGATAACATTGCAGAGTCGTAAAGGATGGAAACCTTGCAAACTCCTGAATTGTTTAGTGGCGCTCCTTAGCGGATAAAAATACCAAGTTCAGAGTAATATAAGAACGTCTTTCAAAAATGTCAGTTTAGCAATCTTAAGTTCCAACAGTCTAAATAGCAAAAAATTAAAAAAAAAGTATGTCATGAGCTTGTCATAGAAGGGTACACGAACTAGCTTTAAAAAGTATTTCAAAATCTTTTTTCTTCAATTAAAATTATTCCATGTTTTATAATCTCAATTACACCAACTCGATTAATTGACCACTTTTCAAGAAGGAAGAATTCAAAACCATGCATCCATTGAATATTTAATATCATAAAAAAGTTCCAATAGCTCAGTTAGTAAAGCGATAGATAGGATTTTGAAAATGATAAAGATCAATCCTTTTGTCAATTGTCTTGTCAAACATAAGCTTTTGTTAATTGTATTATTTTTTTTCCTATTTTCAACAAGAAAGTTTTAAAAACGTAATTCTCTAAAAGAAATATGTTTTTACCTTTTCCTTAGTTTGAAAAGTTATTTTCTTAACAAATAAAGACTCAGAATAAAACTTAACAAACCGGAAAAACCAGTTTTTTCAACACAACCGCAGTGACGCTTATAAGAAGCGCTAAGAAACACTCGAGAAAAAGACATAGAGCTCCTCATAAAATAAGTGATGCTACCAGGGTTCTATGGCTCTGCTTTAACTGCCTTTTTTAGTCTGCTTTACTTTACTTTGCTATGTCGCGACATTGCCAAACGCCTAGTCGAAACACATGAAATTAAAAAATATGAAAAGGGTATTTTTTTCTTTATTTCAAATGAGGTTCTGTATTTTTCAAAAAATAAGCATAATCTTGATTATAGCTAGGCCATGTAAACATGGGCAAACATATTAAAAATAGCCAAAATAGCTAGAACTAGCCATTTGTAGACGCACTGCAATTCTCACAAAACAAATTTCTGGATTCACCCAAATACGATTTAAAAATGGCAAACTCTTGCAAAATAATCAATATCAGATTATACTGGAACAATTCTGGTAAAGCGACGGCGACAATTCGGGCACTGTTGCGGACGCAGACGGCGTAGACATCTCTCACAAAAACGATGAACGCAAGAATTCATTGTAAAATTTGCCGGTCCATCGTAACAAATTGTGCACTGATTATCGTCTTCAATATTTTCTGCATAATCGAAAAATATCGGATTTGCTGGATCATTGTTTGGCTGAATTTCCTCTATGTTGTCATCAGCGAAAATGTCATCAGCAAGAATGACATCACGCGGGTTTTCATTTTCTTCGGCGTCCAAATTACGCAGTATCCTTTCGAGATGTTGTCTTCTATATTCTTCTTGGCCATCAACGATCCTTCCACGACCAGCCACCCGAACGCGTCCCGCTCCTCTAACGCGACCAGCTCCATGAAGAGGTGGTCTACCCCTCGGACGCCTTAGAGGAGGATTGACAGGTTCTCTACCACGAACATTTCTTCCACCAAGTGGCCTTCCTCTTCGACCAGGAGGTCTCCCCCTTTGACGTCTAGGGATTGGGGGATTTTCAGCTACTTCAATTTCGTCTAGGATGACAGGCTGTAGTGGTATCAAAGGCTGCACGGGAGCCAATGGCTGCATGGGTGCCAATGGCTGCACGGGTGCCAATGGCTCTACGGGTGCCAATGGCTGCATAATATCAGGGCGAGGAATTTCCAACGCTAAATTGGCATTTTGATTAGCGACTGCCAATGCAAACAAAAGAGCTAGCGCTCCAATTTCTAAATCTCCTCTTTCTCCAATGTCTAGACCGACCGGTTCCATTTGTTCAACTGCTACCCCAATTGCTTCTTCAATTTGAATTATTTCGATGTGATTTGGAGGGTTACGAATGGGAACTAATGGTGGAGGCTCGTTGACCGGAATGGCTTCTTGAATCTCTCGCCTAGCGGGAATTCCAGGAATGTTGACAGGAAGAAGAACCCTGAATGCAGCGCGGACATTTTCAAATGGTCCATCTAGTTCTTGCTGATAGAAATCGTTGTGAACAGCATTCTGACCAACATCCGGTTCAAAGTAATTTGACATTTGGATTAAAAATTCTTCTACAGTGATTCGTCCTTCCACCAGATTTGTGGTTGCCAAGTTGATGTTTCTATCCCGTCGATTATAATGTTCTCTTCTCAGGTACCGAGTTCTTCTCCCTTCACGGGCAGCTAAGTAATTGTACACTGCCAGCTGACCCACTTCTTGGAGCCTGCCTGTTAACAAACAATTATAACATGTTAGGATAATTTCAAATAATAATCGCATTCAAATTATAAACTTGCCTAGGAAAACCCACAAATTAGGATGTGCAAATCCAACCAGTGCATTCAATATGCGATGCCATGCTTCTAAAAAGTTGTTAGTGCGGTTTTACGTGCCTGAAGACACAAAATCGCTCTGGGCCTATTCTTTCCAGCCAGAAGGAGCGCACATAGGCGACAAACTGGCTTACGGGAACTCGCAAATTGGGAGGCAGTAGAGGACTGATTTCTTCAAACAGATCCACGAGGACCTAATAATTCAAAAGAGAAATACAATATTATAATTTAATAAAAAGTCAAATCCAAATTTGCCATGAATAACACCCTGAATAACCATCCACGAGATCACTTACTTCGTACCCTGACCATGCGCGTCCAGGTGGAAGAAGAGCCAAAGCAATCGCCATTTTTATTATCCTCCTTACATGCTCATTATCACGATAGGCTGTCTGAAGTCCAAGACGACATGCATACCTGTACATTGCCTGATAAAAAATGATTGAATTAAATTTACATGTAAACATGTGAAAAAAATATTGTTATTACTGTTCCAGAGTGGTAGTAGCAACCTCTTGCTTGGCCAGTGGGAAAAGTTGACGCCAAAGCTTGTAATATGGCAATTTCATAATCACTTATAAGAAACAACGGTCTCGGTGATCTACCGGTATGTTCTCGGCAAATTTCAAGAAGGCGTCGAAGGCAAGCTTCGTATAAAGCTTGCGATCTTGAGGTCATCAGAAAACTAGCAATGTTTACAGCCTATGAAAAAAAAAACATAATTAATTTATAGTTTATGACTGCTTTTTTAATTACTTTTTTTCACAATTAAAAGGATCAAGTCCTACCGTATTAAATGCAATAGCGTGGAGTGAAGCAAGTTGTGTGAATCCGTTCGGCGCTGAATGGAAAGTAGCATCCATATGCAGTTCTACGGCATCCACAAATGCTTGCAAACAATTGATATTAATGAAAATGAGGGCTTCTTCGCCTCCAACTTCAATTCTCCCCCAAAAGAATTGCGTTTCCCCATTCATGTCCATCCTATGAAGTAATTGAAAAATCAATGTGAGATATTGTGAGATAAATCAGATTTTGTGAAGCAGCATAAATCGTTATTACCGAAAGCGCTGAGAATTTAAAATTAAACGTCCAGCATCTTCAACAGATGCAGGGATAGGAGGTTGATTACTTCTTCTGGCTCTATTCATCGAGCTTCGAATCTCTATGAATGTTACTGGAGGGGGGCCAGGAAACCTTTTATTTAACAATAATTTTGGTTGAACTATAAAATTGATACTAATACACTATGGAAACCATTACCGTCTTAAAGCAGCGATGTAAATGTTTAACAAACTCATGTTTGAGTTGGCAGCCATCTCTTTACACAAATTGACGAACTCAAACCGTTTAATTCTCACTCTATGATTTTCATGATTGTGTTGCCCATTGCTCTCGTAATGACCATTTCTGCATGTCAAAGTAGCACGGCAATGGATATTACGATCAGAACACCTGTACTGTATCACATTTCTTTCTCTACGTATATAACAAATCACATTTATTTGCAGCTTAAAACAACAACGAACCATAACATACCTTAATCTCCCATTCTGATGCCAAACATATTCACCGATTCGATCAATCAGCACCATTTGTCCTCGGCGAGCACCAGGCATTCTCACATACCGCTCTCCTTCCATGACGTCTGAACAGTTTCGTTGATCACAATAGAATGAAGTAATATATATGTTTGCTAAAAAAACTATAAACTTGTTACTAAGGAATTCAGTTAGATGGTCAGCAACTCATTTAAGAGCTTCCTATTGGTTAACCCCAACCCCTAATGGTTAGCCTAAGCCCCCTGGGAATGATCTTGTTCTATACGTTCCCAACCCATGCGATTAAATGAAAGTGTTTTATGATTTTAAACTCACAGATTTCTTACAAGTATTTTTCAGTTTGCCTTAATTTTACTTATTTCTTGTAGTTCTTAAAGCAATTTTACATTGTTGTGAAGCTGTTTG
This sequence comes from Daphnia galeata, assembly GCA_030770115.1. Taxonomy (NCBI): domain Eukaryota; kingdom Metazoa; phylum Arthropoda; class Branchiopoda; order Diplostraca; family Daphniidae; genus Daphnia; species Daphnia galeata. The sequence continues at coordinate 5,773,714 of CM061122.1, forward strand.
AAATATTTGAAAAATTCGTACAAATTTTTCAGAAACAAAAAACTGTAAACCCTTTAAACTTAAGTTGCATATTTCGACCAAATGGAAAAGGAAATTTTTTAATATGCGTCCCGCTTTTGTTTTCAAATTGGTGGCAAACGTACTCCCCCCTGCGTTGGCACAAATTTTTTGAAATTAAAAATTAGTAGTAAAGGCTGCACATCAACCTTGCAAACTCCTGAATTTGCAGTAGTGGCGCTCCTCAGCGGATGAAAATCAAGCCAAGTTCAAAAAAATATAAAAATATCTTCCCATTCAAAAGAGAGGGAGAGATCGTTTCAACGAGAAGAACGGTAATGAGAGAGTAGTTTAGGCTATTCAAAACTAGCAACCAGTCACAATACTTATGATCCGTCTTTATACATATAACGAGAGCCCAGCCAAAACTATACATATTTATACATTGCACACAACCTTTACGCAGTCCTCTTGATATATATGCCGGGCTTATCACCATACGCAGCACGTCTGTGTATAAAACTACAACGCAACTACCGAGATGCTTTAGAACTATACCGAATTACATCTAAGAGGGCGAAAGTGAATAGACGAGCCCGAAAACAACAACGAAGACGTGCATCGTCGTAGTCAGCGAAGAGTGGAATCAATGGATATATAACTAGAGCAGAAGCATCTTCATATATATGCTGGCGATATTATAGTCGGCGAGGTTTTTTAATTCAATAAGTACTACATACAGCTAGCGTCCAGTATACAGCAGTGGTTATAGGGTTTGTAAACAATGAAACATTAGATAGATGTCAAGACTTACGCAAACGATCAAAATGGCTGGATACAAACACCGTGTCAAGTCCACGATAAGTTGCCCACTCGGACACATGTTTAGCACACCACTTATGCATGTTACCAGAGACATTATCCATGCATAATCTCCAAAGAGATGGGACACACTTTGGTTGAGGCATGTTCTGCTGATGGCGATAATAGAAAATACGCAAAATTTTACTTGAAAAGAGATAAATACACGGCACGACACGGTACGGACCTCGCCGATCGACAGTACTGATTACCTAATAAAGCAGACAATAGAACTATATAATGACGGGCGTATGCACTCTATACTTCTAAAGGCGGGAAAAGAATTTGGCGACGTGTTAGAAATGCAATTTTGTCAGATTTTTCTTTTAAATGCTGATGAATCCATTATCCAGTTCGTGAGCTAAAATATATGCAGTTATGCGGCAACCGGCAACTGATCTGTTTTTTTTCTTCTCTTAACTATTTGAAACACCCTCTATATATATATATATTGATTCCTCTATATAATGTTTTGTTTTCCATTTATAAATGGAAATTTAATTGCGATTATACATGGAAATTTAATTGCGTTTATAAACGCAATTATTACATGATGATAACAATGAAACAACAAATTTTTATAATTCAAGGATATAAGTTTCTTATAAATTCTAAGTTAACGACATTTGTGTGACGCGGAGCGCTATGGCTCAAAAATCTGCTTCTACTTTCTAACCAGAACGCACTTTACTTCCATGATAAAACCAATATGGAAACCAAAATTCGAAGGCGGACACCCTGCCACCAATGGCTTTTTTGAAATTTAATTCCTTTTTTTCATTATTCTCTCGTTCCTATTAGAGAATAAGAGCGTATATAGAGACGTATGGCAAAACAAAGAAAACTGATGGACTTTGCGAATTCAATTCAAAAGCCAGCAATGACCAAAGCCAGTTCAGTATAGCTAGTGATATGGCTTCGCCATTTTCTCGTATATAAGATGTAAATGTGACATTCTCATTATACGTAATATAGATAAACTCGGGCAGCAAAAGAGCCGGAATTTTTATTTATAGATAGATTGCTGAAGTTGACTGGATCGTCTTCGACGCACCACTGGGAAATGACTTCGTATTCACGCACGCTGTTGGTGGTTGTTGGCTTATTCGCAATGGTTACTCCAGCCGCGTTTATGATGAAACGGTTCGACGGTTAATAATTCCTGCATCAATTCAAAGTTGTAGCGGTCGTAAAGAGTCACATCACACGGTAATTTGTGGTTTGGCACGCAAAACTGGATGCAGCAGTACAGCTGCTAAGGCCGGGTCCGCGTCCAACATGTCATGATTGAGTTGAGTGTGTACTATGTAATAATGTAACGGAAGCCTTCAAGCCTCCAAACTCAGTCTCCGAGAAAACCATGTTATAGCTATGCTGGTTTCCCCTGTTAAAGTTGGAATTTTTATTTGATTGTAGATGCGGGACCACCACACCCACCTATATAACGATGGTTTCCCACAGCTGAGAGCAATGCTTTGCATTCCTCTTCTCATCGCCCATGAGTTAGATATAACTATATCTGTTTCTATATCTGTTTTCCCTTGCTATAATTCAATTCCTCACTGTGTTTGACTCCTTTCCTCATAAATGTGTATTTATCTTTATGTAGAATGAGAGACACGGCAGCGATGACATTCATTTTGACATCAGGCGTATAATCACAATAGCAGTTCTTATGTTTACGAATTATGGACGCCAAGGATTTCTGTCTGGGACATTTGCTGTTTATTTACGAGTATCTAGTTCAGCATCCCTGATAATGTAGGATATCGCAATCCAGACAACTATTTCAATCGACATTATTTTCAAATAAATGAACAGTATCAGTTACATGCAATTTCAGAAGCAGAATCAGCCAAAAGAACGGTCAAATAAGGGAAAGTAGTCAATACGCTCATCGCCAGTTGGCAAAGAATCAAAATATACGGGAATTCAATAAGTAAGATGAGGCGAGCTGTTTTGATTCCTTGTCCTAGGAGTGATTCGTTATAATTTGTGTTATACTTTAGTGGGTTCCTGATTAAGACAGAATAATTACACGAAATTTGACGACAGCTTCCGTAAACAAATTCCATGAAGACAACATAATATAAAAACTCCTCTTATGTACAACTTGCTCGTCTCTTTTTATTGGCGCAATCGACGATTATTCACGATTTCAAAAGATGGGAATCGAAGATTTTATCCTTCTCGGTGGGATTGTTCAATTCGATTTTCTTAAAAATAATGATTTTAATTTTTAGGCAATAAAATGTGTCAGAATATCATTTCCTTTTTTATTTTCAATGGAGTAACACATCACATCACACCAACTGTTTAGAAACGTTCGAAACACATCTCACGCGAATCTTCTTGTCGCTAATCAACGAGACTTTGACTCGTTACCCTCATCAGGAGATAGTCTGGTTGTTGAGATAGTCCCACCATGGAATACATGGGTCCCGGCGCAGACAATGCAAATCGCCGTGTGACTCCTGATAAGATCATAAAGTACAACCAAGTCATTCGTCGCATCTTTAAGTGAGGAATCAGCAATACTTTTAAGAAAATAACATTGTAATTAACATTTTAAACTTTAAATTGGCTTAATTTCATGGGTACAAGAGTTTTGATAGTGAACGCTATGGGCGTCGTTGCGGAGGAGTATTTGTGGAAATGCGCCCTGACTAGATTCCAACGTACGAACACAAACTGCAAGGATTTCATCCATCCGGGAGTCGATAGTGCGATATCGATTGACAGTCAACTCATCTTCAACGATATCTGTGAAAAACCCACTTGACAGACAAATGCTAATTTTCTATTTCCCAATTTATTAATAAGGCTAGACTGAAATATAAAATATAATGGAAAATAGAAAACGCTTTGGTTTTATTAATTACTGCTACTCTAACGGCCAAGGACCCAGTACACCTACGTCTCAGAAAGAAAACCACGTTTCCATGTCACGTTGAAATTTCATGTGTATTTAAGATTAAGAAAAAATAAGAAATTTGATTATATTAATTCAGGTTCACCCCTTACAATTGTATGCCAATGGGAATTGTTGCTGGAATGGGTCACCCCATTCAGGCCATAGTCATAAAATTAAAAAAATTGAGAATGTCTGGAATACACATATTATTGCGATAAATGAATTTAATTGTAAGTCATGTTGCGAGGAATTATTGTGCTGAATTGTAGCGTAAAACTTCATGACTTTGTTCACAGCTTCGAGGAACATTTTTCAGTTACCGCCGTCCGACGGGTACAAATAGCAAACAGTCCAGCTTCAGTACATACCGAACGAAATTCGGCACCGTTTGGGGAGAAATTTTATTAGCTATGATGCTGACAAGTGTCAAAATTTAAAAAATTCAACATTACGAGTACTGTAAGGACAGAGACAGACCAATAATTCTAAACGAATGTCTTGTTCGACGCTCAAGGAACGAGCATGAATCTTAAAGATGTTCGATCTGCTTTCTAAATCGGGTATACTAGGTTAAACTTTACGATCTAACCGAACAGGACGCATCAGAGGAAGATCAGGAGTGTCGGGTCGATTGGTAGATATCAAGACCTAAATGCAAAAAAAGCATTTAATATCAAAACAACGAAATAAAAATAATGTGGTGAATTCATTTCCACCTTGATATTTCCACGAGGGTCAGAACAGTCAAGTTGATTTATCAAGTCGAGCATAGTCCTCTAAACTTCGTTGTCCCCACCAACACCATCGTCGAAACGGGCTCCGCCAATTCCATCCATTTCGTCAAAGAATATGAGACAAGCTTTCTTCGTTCTGGCCATTTCGAACAGTTCTCTCGCCTTCACCATTGGATTTCCCTACGACAAAATAAGAATGATATCGAGAAATTAATCGTTTGCAAAATAAAATTTGGCTTCAATTACCTCTCCGCCATATCTCTGATCAGGTTCCGTTAACTCGAATGAAACAAGTTTCTGTTTGGTTAGCTAATGCTTGAACGTTAAGAGTTTTGCCAGTACCAAGAGGGCCAAAAAAGAAAAACTCCCTTAGGTGGCTCAATGCCAAGATTCACGAATCTCTCCGGCTGCTAACGCAATAAAGTAACATTGGTATTTCTTTAATCGAAATGTAACTTAACGGCTGAATTACATGAAGCAAAGGCGTTTCCAAAGCTTCGCGAAGTTTTTCTGTTGGTTCCTGACAGCCACCAACATCACTGTAGGTAACATTTGGTTTCTGTTCCTCTTGCATCATTGTGACAGTAGGGTAAATTTTTGGTGGGAGAGAAAAGTGTATCTGGTATTGGTTCCGATTGACTCAAACACAGCAATGTCTTCAATGTCAGTAGGAGCCACTGAAGCAGCCAGATTAACCGCAAACGTGGAAAATTGACATATTTAGGATCATCAGGGCATGCATTGATAATCTTGGTATGATGGCAACCTACAATAGGAAATGTTTAAAATACAATCTGAATTGTGAAATAACAAACTGGTAAACATACTTTCAAAGCAGGTTGTTCATTTGCTATTTTATGTTTATATCAGCAGCAAGTCCCAAAATGCTGGAGGTGCTAGTCCTGTGTCTGATTCTTTGATGCCAGCAAGTTCATTCACTCGTTTGATAATGGACTGAATGTTTTCTTCTACTGTTTTTATTGAATCTGTATATTGTCCTTGACCCTGAAGATTAAGTTGGAGAACATGTAACACTACTGCATCACCAGTGAAACGAATTAGGATTAGTAAACTTACATAAAATTCAAGAATTTCGAAGTTTCTTTCTTCGAGAGCTGTTAATAATACAAAATAAATACAAATCAGAGTAAGGCTTAGGATCGAGAGAAACTATGGAACTTAAACTACTAACCTGTGAAATATATTTTTGAGGGGAAACGAAATTACTGTTACTGAAATTATTTTAGGTAAATTTGTTGAATGAGCACGCTGACACAAATCAAACAATGACATTATGAGACAACTTTGATATAAACAATACCATTAAATCACGATGGAAACTATACAGATCGTTGTGCCCAATTGTACCGCCTACCGCTAGATGGCGCAAAGAAGTAGTATTGTAATACCACAAGCTGAGTACTATAATTTAGGGGTCATTTGGCGTTCCGTATTTAACTATTTACCTCAGTGGTCACTCATTTAAACTTCGCGCTAAATTAATAAAATTGAAATTCGATAAATATCGCCCCTGACAAGAAATATCGATTCTCAATAATTGAGGGACTTGTGATACAATATCCTACTTGAAAATAAAAAATATCCTTATGCCAAAATTTACTATTGAGATAATGTTATATTTTTCCATGAAATACAGTGGGACTTCTGAAACGATATATCAGTGACCCATTTTCCTTGTGACAATAAAAATCATAATAATAATTTATTCATATTTCCTTAAAATACATTGGCACTGTGTCACAATGGCCTTGTGCGAAACTAAAATTTTTACAAAATTTTAAATACGAAAATTCTTGAAATACAAATTCCTTATGACATTTAATCATTGTGGCACATGGTGCTTATGAATATAATTCCTTGTGCCACAAATTAATTGTAATTTATCCTTGTGCGAATGGGGGACTGTGATACGCACCCAAAAACAATGCCTTTTACTTTTTACTTTTTTGTTTAATTTAAAAAATTCTAAATAGTCTTTTGTGGGGCTATTTTGAACAAGAAAAACGGGTGTTTCTTGGCATCACAAGTCCCTCCTTTGGGCGGGACTTAATGTTTCCTCGAGCTAAATGAGTTGTGCGAAATATTCCACAGATAGCAGTGTCTGCTAACTGTCACGTTATGACTTGATAAAAAACCCCGTCGGCTACAATAAGCTCCGCCTTTAAGTTCCCTCCCTTAAAAATTCACTTCTTTTCTTCAATTTTTTCTTATTTTATTAATTCTATTTCTTAGTTTTCATAATCATGAAACATATTGATACATTTCGATAGAAAATGCTAATTTGATTCGATTAGTGCATTTTTATATCCAAAAAACGGACTAAAAAGCTTGAAATAAATAATTTTTTAAACTGTTCAAAATAGCCCCAAGGGTGGGGCTATTTTGTACAAAAAAGTTGTTTTGCTAAAAAATTTCTACAAAGAAAACTACTAGTCACAAACACATTTTAAAATGTTTGCTTTAAAGAAGAAAGAAAGGGCTACAAAATGGTACTTAGATTAAAAAGTTTATTTTCGAGAATTAAAAGATATTTTAACTCTAACAAAGTTTTTACGATTTTGTTCAAAATAGCCCCGCTCTCCCCTACACTTCTTGGCCCAATTAATTGGAATCCTGTCCATCTAGGTGCAACTGAAATTACGTTCTCGAATCCTCCCTGAATCTGTCACCCTGGTTCTTTTTTCCACCGCCAGTGGAGCCACTTGAACACACTGTTTACATCAATCAGCAAATGTGTCCTCCTATCGACCGTGATCTATTACTTGCTCTCAAATCAGTTGGTGAGCGGCTGGAACTTCTTAGCTGGACCCCTTGCAAAAATCATCGGTCGTTATGGCAGCACAACCTTCTCAGATCTTCTTGTCCACGAACGACAAGAAGCTACCGGGGGGAAGAGCTGCTGTCGTCAGATTCGAGGCTAGATGTGCTTTCTACTCCGTGAATCCTTACCAGTTTGCTCGGCCCGCTACCTCAAAAGAGAAGAAGATCCCTCCTCGCGTCTCTGTTCCCAGGCTCGGCTTACTTAATGCCCGCTCGGTTTGCAAGAGGAAACACGACATAGCCGATCTAATCATCTCCTCGGGGCTCGATTTCCTTGCGATTACTGAGACGTGGCTCAATGTCACCCATGGTGATCACATTTTGAAATCGGCATGTCCTCCGGGCTACATGTCATTACACGTTCCTCGTCTGGTCGCGAAGAAGAAGAGGGGTGGTGGTGTCGGTCTAGTTTTCAGGGCGTCTTTTAATGTGAGAACAGTCCAGCTTGACGTCTCCCTGACTAGTTTTGAGCTCCTCTGCGTCCAGATCAGTTCATCTACCAAAACTATCCGACTCTACGTCATCTACCGTCCGCCAGAGCGCCCTGGTTTTTCCAACATTTTTGACTTTTCTGTCAGAGTTTCGTACTCTACTTGAGTTTGCGGTCGACAACAACGAGGAGCCAGTTATCGTCGGCGATTTCAACATTCATGTTGACGACTCTAACTGCAACAAGGCTCGTTCCTTTAACCAGCTAGTCGAAGAGTTGGGCTGGAATCAGCTTGTCTTGACCACCTCGTCAGCGACCACCACCTCGTGATCTGTTCCGTCGGGCTTCGCCGTCCGGTGACGGAGAGAAAGTCATTTTCTTTCCGTACCTACAATTCCATCGACTTAGATTCTCTGCGAGCTGACCTGTCCCAACTACCATTAATTACTGCTCCGGCGTTCGTTCATCAAGACCAAGTAGCGACTTTGGATTCGCTTGTCGAATTGTTTCAGGAGATCCGTGGCGTCGTGGAGTCGCACGCCCCGTTGAAGACTAGTGTGGCGGTGCTCCGTGACCCTGCCCGTGGATAAACTCCAACATTCTTGTGTTTCGGCACAAACTTCGAAGAGCTGAGAGAATCTGGCGTGGTGGCGGGTACCTTCAGGGCCATTTTGAATCATACAAGTGCCTTCGCTCTGAGTATCGAAGACTTTTATTTAGGGTGAAGGCCGACTATCTCTGTTCTACTATTGCCGACTGCTCTGGTGGCCAGAAGAAACTATACAAGATTGTTGACTCATGGCTTGGTCGTTCTAAAGAGCGATCACAGGAAGTCCATCGTGTGATCGTTGCCTCCCCCACAAAATCCTGCGGATTGGACCCTATTCCCACTGGTATCCTTAAGAAGGTGGCGCTACTGCTCGTTCCAGCGATCACTTCCATAGTCAACCTATCTTTCCAGACCGGCGTTTTCCCTCAAAACTTCAAGCACGGTCTCATTACGCCTCTTCTTAAGAAGCCAGCACTCGATAAAGAAGTTTTCTCCAATTATCGACCAGTAACTAATCTCTCGTTCTTGTCTAAAGTTCTTGAATGACTAGCAGCCCACCAGCTTGATGCTCATTTGGCCAGCCATGAGATCCTATCATCGACTCAGTATGCCTATCGCCCTAATCACTCGACCGAGACCGCGCTACTGGCACTTCAGAATGACTTACTTCAAGCTGCTAGTCGGGGACATGGCTGTGTCGTTCGCCTTTTCGATCTGACCGCCGCTTTTGACACGATCGATCATGAAATTCTTCTTGATCGAATCTCTTCCCACTGTGGCATTGATGGAAAGCCTCTTCCCTGGATCGCTTCATATCTAAGAAACCGGACTCAATCGGTGATCGTGGATGGTGCTGAATCGGACCCGGTTCAAGTAAAGTATGGAGTCCCCCAAGGATCTGTCCTTGGTCCTAAACTCTATACCAATTATGTGAACTTTCTACGGCTGGTGGCTGAGCGGTACGGCATCAGCATCGAGCAGTACTCCGACGATACAGCCATCTACCTCGAGTTCGGTTTCTCACGTGACTGTCTCGACCAATTCGACGCCCTTAGGATCTTGTCCGAGTGCGCTGGTGACTTAATCGACTGGTTCTCATTCAACTGGGTCAAATTGAATCCCTCAAAAAGTGAGGTTCTTTACTTTGCCCCCTCCGAGCTGGCTGGAAAATTAGCTCCAATGCCATTTCGTGTTGGTGACAATCTTGTCACACCTACTGCGTCAGTGAAAGTTCTCGGTGTTCACCTAAGCTCTGATCTGACGATGGACCGTCAAATTTCGGCCACATCAAGAGCCGCAAATTTTAATTTATATCGGCTCGGCAAAATAAGAAGTCATCTGACAACGGAAGCCACGAAGATTCTTGTGCACTCGCTTGTCATATCACATCTTCACTATGCCAACTCCTTACTGGCTGGACTTTCAAAGGAGAAATTAAGACCTCTTCAATCGGTGCAGGACTCAGCCGCCCGCCTAATTCACCGAGGCGTTTTTTCCACTGAAGAGTCAAGTTTTCGACTGCACTGGCTCCCTATCCACTACAGGATTTCTCTTTAAGGTCCTACTTCTTGTCTTCGACTGTCTGCAAGGAACTGCACCAGTCTACCTACAAGAATGCGTTGCTCTCCACGTACCCGGCCGGGCAGGTTTACGCGCGGAGGCGAGGAGTCTTCGTGTGGTGGCCTCCACTAGAACTCGGGGGAAGAGGAACGCTCCACCAAAGCCAGCCTACCAAAAGCGATCGTTTACCTATTATGCACCGCACTACTGCAACGAACTTCCACCAGCTATCCGGTCAACTTCTAGTCGCCAAGATTTCAAGAAACTCCTTAAGACACACTTCTTTACCTTGTCATACCCCGTTTTAACTGCCCGTCACTAAAGCACAGCTCACTTTAAACCGTCATTTGAACGTATTGTTATTATATGAGAAAGTGCGGTATATAAATGTTAATATACATACATACATACATACATACATACAAATAACGTGAACAACTCCAAAGTCTAATTTCTATTTGTACAAGATAAATTTTCCGTAAAAGAACCATGTTTTGGTTCAAAATGTGTTTTGTAATCAATATTTTTCGGTGTATTTTTCATTCATTCTCATCTAAGTGTTAAAACAACATATTTGGTTGCTTGATAAATGTAAAGTCCTATTACGGATTTCTGTATAACATGAACGGGCTGTACTTATAGGGCCCTCCAAAGGACGTTCGTGAAGTTCATCCGTAGGACGTCCTTTTGAGAGCCGCAGATGGAAAGGCTGTGCCTTGGCTGATCGGCTCTCATTCGGACATCCGACGGCTGAACTGTGCTATGTGAGAAAGGGCTCGACCAGCTTTGAAGATCTTAGACACAGGTTGGTTCTCAACCATTAGACAGAACTTGCTGTGGCTGTTTAAGCGATATCTTAAACAGGGTCAAGATTAATTCATGCGAATGCATCCAGGTCAGGGTATTACAAATTCCGATGTCCCCATCATCTCAAAATTCGCAATTTTGAAAGCTTTTACCGTAAACAACATCAAGAATAAGGATTTTCTGCAACTGGAATTTTCCCACTTAACCGAAAAGCGATACCAGAAAAAATGTATTCTTTATCAAAGACAACTGATTTACCCGGTAAGACAATAATTAAGTCAATTAATTATTTTTTCTTATACTTAAATTCTATAATTTATGCTTTTCAGAAAGTCAACCCACGCACGACTGTCTTCCGGTAACCTCCAGTGATTTGAGGAACGATATATTTAGAAACATTATTGCCTGTGCTGCCAAAAGCAGCAACGCAATGGTCTGTAACAGTTACAATAGACGGGGGAATATTGTTGGATCCAGTAGCCCTTAGAAAATTGGCTCAGCCTCAGCAGCTACCACTTTCCTTATCTTCATCGTCAATTCTTTCCTCTTTTGTAACTTCTTAAGCAAATTATTCCGTGCCATCTACTAGCTCCACTCAAGTTCAGCATATCGATTACCAAGATCAATTTATCGTTTCTTTTGGATCGTTAACCCCATTACCTACCGTGGCTTTTCCACAACAAAACGACAAATGTTCTTCTAAGTACTATGCCAGTAGATGCGTCCCACTTCACTGCATTACTATGAACAGCACTCTGATCGTTTACCCACGATATAATAGGAAAGGTACACTCTCGGCTATCCCAAGACCGGCGGGTGTTCAGTAAAGGGTCCCAAGATTCCCCGCCAGGTTCGCTAGTATCGGAGGCCGATCGCCTCTCGGGGGTATAGTAAAAATTGGGGTTTTTCGTTCATAAAATAGAAAATTACGCATCAATGTGTCCATAAATGATAAGCGTCATGTTAAATACGGCGTTTTCAAAAATCGAGAAAAAATACTTTGCAACAAGATAGTGAAATCTGGTTTGCACACAAAGATAAATTAACATTTAATAATAATATAACGATATTTTCATAATTTTACGGCATTTTTTAAAACCCTCTCCCTATCCCTCGAAGTTTTCGAACTCAAAATTTCTCAAAAAGGGGGAATTCTGCCTATCTCCCCAAGGTTAAGCCGTCAGCCGGACCCCTCTTTTTGAGCGAAAAAACTTCGAGGGATAGGGAGAGGGTTTTGAAAAATGCCTTAAAATTATAAAAATATCTTAATATTATTATTTAAATGTTAATTTATCTTTGTGTGCAAACCAGATTTCTCTATCTTGTTGCGAAGTATTTTTTCTCGATTTTTAAAAAAGCCGGTTTTAACATGGCGCTTATGGGGGAAAACGGGTGTACCTAATAAACTGAACGATACCGTAGCGCCGTGGGGGTTAATCCTACGACAACTTCATGTGTAGAAAAAATGTAGATCATCATTAGATCTACTCAGGGAAAAAAGGAAAAAAATCTAGCCCAAGCGGTTCAAGAGTTATTGCATTTTTTCTAGGACACGTAGTGCCATAAGAATGCACTGAAAAAAGGGGGGTGTACCTATATAATAGTTTGGTGGGTACTGTATATTGTGGTAACTTGTTTTGGCGGGGGAAGAGAAGTAGGTGAGAGCTTGGTTTCAGCGGGCCCGCGCTAAGGGTATAGGGGGACAACACTCCTTACCAGGACGCAGCCCTGAAATTTTCTCATAGCCGTATTAGTTTCTTTCAAACCCGCATTGAGCGACGTGGCGCTTCATTTGACGTTGGCGGAAAAACAAAATGAAGTGCCACATCGCTCAATGCGGGTTTGAAAGAAACTAATACGGCTATGAGAAAATTTCAGGAAATATGGGCTGTATATAAAATCTAATAACTTTAAACTAATTCCCCCTCCCAAAAATCTTTTACTGTGTTTGTAGAAGAGAATTAGCTCTTTAATATAAGACAAAAACGGAAGAGGAGGGATTGGGAATTATAGATAACTGACGGTAGCGATTTTCGCTAAAGCCGTTTTCCCCGTAAGCTCCGTGTTAAACACGGAAGCGGTTTTTGGGTAGTAAAAAGGGAGACGGAACTCATTTTTGGTATGGTGTTGCATCATTTTACAAGTTAGGGAAATAAAATTTAGCATGCATGTAGACCAATTAGTATTAAACAAAGCTCATTTTTTTTAATTTCAATTTTTTTGTATTTAATCAGACTAAATTACAATACAAAAATACACAAATTTTATAATTGAAATTAATCATACTAAATATTAAAATTTCGAGGGAGGGTTTTAGGAGAACATAAACAAGATTAATATTAATACAGCTCATGTAGAATACAAAACTTTGCAATTTGTTTTGGGTAAAAATGCTATTCCGACCGGACTATTCATGGTTCAAGCGGCTCAACCGCTCAAGCTCGTTTTTTTTTATTGAGTTGCTCTCGTTTTAGCTCAGTGAAATTCGCGAGCGAGCTATTCTTCGCTTTCCAACTCTGAGAAAGAGTTAATAAAAATAAACCTTGACGTATATTTTATTAGAAATCCCTCTCATAGGGACAGTAAAATTAAGACAATTTATTTCTCTGGAAAAAATATTTTGTATAGAATGCGTTACCTAACAGTCACAAACGCAAACAGTTTTGCATTAAAAAAAAGCTGCATCATTCTGCTAACTCACACATTCACGATAGGGCAATTTAAATGAATACATGATTGTGTTCAAGCGTTATTTTCATTACCCTTTTGCTTTACCAGAAAACTCTGGTCGAACTTCGTAGCAAACATTAAGTTGCTATGGTAACAAGGCCGCTTATCGCGCCATCCCACAAAAGCTGTGAACCAGTTGGACAAGTAGGTTCGAACGAAGTAAGGTGTGTCGTGTGTCATTACTCCTTACAGTTTGCTATCTTATATTTTTCATGTTTCTGTTGATAGCTCTAGTTTGGTTTTAGAATAGCAGGCGAACCCTCTCTCTGCTGCGGAAGTTTAGCAAGAAAAATTGTTTTGCGATACTAAAGAGTAAAAAAATTGGCTTGCGTTGTGAGCTTGGGAAGTGGTTTAAACCAGCAACCTCATTCCACTCACTACAGCAAACCATATCTGACTGTGTTTAGTTTTTTGGTAAGAAAAGTAGTTCTTTGTTTGTTTCCCGGCCCCCACCCAAAAAAGTGAAACAACAACACCGCACTTTGGCTTGCAGATAGAGCTGTGAGTAGCCTATGTAATAAGCATTTGATATTTGGATGGAGTCGCTTTCTTTATTTAATATATATAGAAGTTTCAATAATCCTGAATGTTGTCACTTTACTCTCGGTTTGCGGCTCGTGTTGACTCAGCCCTTGTGCTAGAAAAGTTCACTTCCCGGGTGTTTATTTATGCTTCTCTCTGTTTTCATAGTTATTTCAGCTGTGGGAAACCAGAGAACGGGTGTTCAAAATTGCTTGCAACATTTTATACCCGTGGACTGGCAAGTGCACATGCGTAAACTAGAGACCGTCGGATTATTACAACTATTCCAACATTTAAGCACGTTTAAGATTCAGGTAAAAGTAATTTAAAACTTATCTTTGCTTTAAAAAAAACTTCATTTAATTCACCATAGTTCGAGCACACGCTGTAATTTCTCTGGCGTTATGTTGACGTTGTCAGGTAGGCCTATGTTTGAACCAACACCGTTGTCGCGCAATGAATAATGAAATTTTGTATGCATGTTTAACACATGTCATGTAACATGTTTTTATCGATCTTATTTTTATTTTTTTTTTTTTTTCGTTTTAGATCATATGATGGACGACGGAACGGATTTCCTAATGCCAATACCAATATTCATTCCGCAATTACGGAGTCCCAGTGATAATCAGACTGAATTTCATCAACAAAACCAGTTTTCTCCTAATAGAAACGAAGATAATAACCGGAATCATTTGGCAGCGAGTGATTTCTATTTGCAGCTAACATTTAATGGAAGTAGAGGAGCCAATCGGCCATCTTCGATCCAGTTATGCTCACAGTCAATAGAAGAAGAGGCTAGGAGATGTCAGCAAGAACTAGACGTCAGTCAACAGACATTGTCTAAACTAGAAGCCGAAGTGGTCCAGCTCGAGCGGACAAACGAAGGATTGCGCTCTGAAAGCGAAGTCCGCGAGTTGATGGCGTTAGAACAAGTTATAAAATGTCTAGAAGAGGAACTCGTTCAGTGTAGAACCTCCGCTGTTAAAAGTACTGAGGAACTCGTCCAGAAAACGGCCGCTGCCAAAGCTGCCCGCACTAAACGTTTCGAAACCGAATGTGCGTTAAGAGAACTTCAGCTGAGTATATGTCGACGCAAACTCGAGTATGCTACAGCTAAAGCCCTAGACGACGAAGACGATGGCAGTGCATCGGACGAAGATGCTTCAGCTACCGTCTCAAACCTCCCTGAAGAAGAGGAACGGATCACTACACTGCAAAAAGAGTTGGAAGAATTAAGTCAGTTAAACAATCGAGCTTTGGTTGAAGCTCAAGAAGCCGAAAGGACTGAATGCTACCAGACAAAGTGAGTTTGCACGAACTCAACTAGATGTGGAACAAAGGATTTCTATGGGTAGAAGCGAGTGTGAGGCTCGACGCCAGAACCTTTCCGAGAAACGTCAACAACTCGATAGAAATCTATCATATCTGGTAATTAGCCATTGGATAATTAAAATAAATCGTAAAATTCTATAACCCATTTGTCGAATCCTCGTTAGGTTCAACTGGCGCAAGAAATCGCTCAAGAAAAACTCGGGAAAATCGGTCTTCTTCAACAGATAGCTTTGATAGAAGCAGCACAAAAGGTTCAAAACTTAGAGCGCTCGGCCCAGTGTCTCACGGCCGGAAATAATTCTTCATACAATGGATAAAAAGACATGCACGGATTCACCAAATACCACGCAGATACATTTTACTAGTCGGCACTTGGCACTCGAGATGGCACTTGGCTGCAGTCTGCAGAAAGCTAATTGAATTGGGCAATCAATTTCTTGTGTCGTTTATAATCTCACTCATACGATTAAATGCAGGGTTTTGTATCACAGATTTGTTTGAATTTATTGAGTGTTTTCTGTTTTGTATCACTTCGTGACGATTGTGGTATTCTTTTTTTGTGTCAAAGTGATGAAAGATCAATATATATACTGATTATTGAACTAATAAATCTTACTTTGACAATTTAATTTATTATTTATTGATGATCATTATTTCATAAAAATAAGAAACAATATTTTTCCGGGAAAAAATCAAAGTTTTACTTCAACCACGTGCTTCAACAGTTAATTTTAATTTCAATATTATTCTCACCAGATGGCATGTGCAACCGGTTCTGTTGTTAATTCTTTTTTTAAAATTGTTGACAGACTGACAGTTGTTGAGTAGAGCGGTAGAGCCATGAGTAGAGCAGGCGGGCCAGGGTAAATCGTCAATCGTCATCGTCATCGTCATCAAAAGCTAAAATGCGGAATCCACTGTGGAAGCCGCTAGGGGCAGCACAAGAGTCCAAATATTTGTAAATTCATTCCATAAGTTTTCTCACAAGGCTACAACGCTACCACAAGCCATTCTAATGCAATTTTTTGAATTCCATTGTAAAGGGAAAGTATTGGAAATAAAAAATAAATAATTATATCTCGAGTTTCAACCGTTCTTTTATTAATACAACATATAGTGTTCATAATATACATATTATACATATTTTACATATTATACATAATATATATAATATACATTATATACATAATATACATATTAGTTTCAACCGTTCTTTTATTTTAAAATACAACATTATAATGTACATAATATACATATTATATATAATATACATGATATACATAATATACATAATATACATATTAGTTTCAATTTCAACCGTTCTTTTATTAATACAACATATAATGTACATAATATACATGATATACATAATATACAAGTAGTATGATGATATACATAAAAAAGAGCGAAAACACAAAAAAAATAATATAGAAGCACTTCTCGATCTTGTGATCTTCAGCGCAATATGGGGGTAAAAAAATCCGAGGGGTTACCATCATGTTTGGATGAGGCACAGCTTTAAGAGCTCAGTAAAAAATCTCTGAAATGTTGCAAAGAATTAGCGTGAGAAGCATTATGATAATTGTACCAAATAGAACGATTAAGAAAAAAATGTATGAAAGGCATACCTCCTCCACACAAGTTTCAATTACTGCAAAGTGGTTCTCATTGGTAAATGGATTCCAGGTTCCCCTGTAGCCCTGTTCAATCAAAACGGATTAGTTTCCTATAAAAATTATTGAAATAACTGAAATGAAATATACATATATAGGATAGTTAAGGCTAGTTAAGGCTTAGGCTGAGGCTAGTCTAGCCTTAGAAAAGTTAGTGATGAATTAATAAACGAACACGACCAGCTACATCACCAACATCACCAGGCTGAACCTCTCTAGCAAGATCTTGTTTGTTCACTTCCTAGAAACCGAAGAAAATAGAGAGTTCAATACATTTCTTTGGTGGTGTGTCGAAAAGGTAGCACATTACTAAAAGGAAAGAGTCATTAAAAACTATGTTCTGACAGTTTTGACTGAAAGAAATATTAACACAGTTTAATCGGTCTGTGGTTTAATTAAAACTGTTAAATGTAAAATTACCCGCTTATTTAGTTTAAATGGTTAGGTTAATGGGTAAAACTAAGTGCAATATAAACAAAATAAACTAGAAAGTCACTTTTTGAATTGAGTGAAATGAGTCAAATAACTAAGTAACAACAAACAAGAAAACAAAACTCTACAGCCTCTACGTTAAACATGCCAAAAATATGCTTATGCTTCTAGTGGTGCCTCTGGTGGCGATTACAGGTTTTCCACAGTGGATTCCGCATTTTAGTGCGTTAGCTTTTGATGACGATGACGATGACGATGACGATTTACCCTGGCCCACATGATGTGTAGGTTAGGTTATAATATAATTAATAATATAATTACAATTGTAAAGTGTGTCGCTTCACGCGAGTCCGAGTTCACAACTTCACACGTGTGCTTTGTGCTGATCCTCCCGTTATTAATTATTCTTTTAATTTTCGTAAAGTTAACCAATCTGTCACAATGAATCAGTTAGAAGAAATCTTTCAAAATTGACCAGGAATATAATTTGCATGTCATGTTATTGCATGTCATGTTTATGAGCTAAAAAGGTGAGTTGTCTACTACTGTGGAAAGATTAACATTACTGACATTTGTTATCTAACCTGTGTTCTTTATTTACAGGTTGCTGTCATATGCAAAGTATTGAGAATGGGACAATTGTTGTTGGTTGGTGGTATAATTTCACCAATTATTCCTACCTTTATTTAGCAGATAGAAGGATTGGGAGCTTCAATTTTGTATATAGGTCTTCTTAAAAAAAAAAGTAATATAATCAAAACGAAATATAAGCTGCTTACACTTCATGTAAGTGTACGTCAAGAGCTTGTCTTGATTAGATTAATCATTCCCTTTAATTAAATTTAGCAACGTTGACCAAACTTCTTGATGGAAGACATTGCTGGGAAAGAAGGGAAATCACGAGTAACATCTGAAGCCTTTGTTCACCCATTCACATTAAGCCTCCATATTTCACACCATGATACACTGGAGAGATGGATATTGGGAGCCATGAATGTAAATATGGATGTTCTTAATAATTTAGTCGTGAAATTAAAACAAATGAATGCAGCTCATGTAAATTTACTGTCTTAAGTTGTTTGCTTCAGATGAGTCATTCCAACATCATCGCCAACTTTTTGGGTCATCAATCTAACCACCTCCAATGACGAAGAATTCATACAGAGCACTGTCTGCAATGTCAGTATGTCACAAGATGCTGAACGTCGCGTCACTGTCAACCAAAGTCAATCCTGGGGGAGTTGCATACGTAAAGGTAACTTACGTGCAGAAATGGACCACAGAAATTTGTCAATCAACGCCCAAAATAGTGACGCCGTGGGAAAACTGGGCAAACTCTCCACAAAGTTATCCTATTTCGCAGTCCGCAACTCTAAAGCACTAGTAAATCCTGAACGTGGGACACCTTGCTTCGCCAAATCTTCTCGAGATAAATTGCTCCACCGTGCGGAAGAAAAATCCTGCTTCGCCCGTTGCTACACCAAAGAAAGCCGCTGTACCCAAGGCTGTCGCTGCTAGGGCAGCTAAGGCAGCCAAGTCCCCTAAAGCTGCTGGAGCCAAAAGGCAGAATCCAAGAAGTAAAAACTACACCATCATCATCAAAATTCTTGTCAAATGATTTTTGAAAATTGACGTTACCGCGACGACCGATCTCCTTTTTCTGGCTGAAACATAAAATTATTTTTATCATCCGCCATTTAAACAAGGATACCTGTTTCATCCATCATCTTGTACATTTGTTGATCTTCTTTCCCATTTCTATTCGCTCATTCCGTCATACTTTATTGTTTCCTGATGACAAAGGATAAATACAGTTTTTGTCTATTCTGAATTGAAAGGAATACTGTGTACCATTTTTTCTCTATTTAAGTTTAACGCTGGAACTCTATTTGCTACATCGCTTCATTGCGAGACAACAACTGACATTGGTTGCGATTTTAACGATAAATATAACACCCTAATCTAATTGGAAACGTTTTGGGTGTGTTTAGAATGGGAACGTAGAAAATTTAGGTAGCGTAACATAATATGTTGGATGGATGATGCGGGAAGATATGTAATTGAGAACGATACCACAGGTTCTTATTGGTGGGGAAGGGGGAGATTTTAAATGATCATTGGATACTGTTTAGTTTCTTGGTATTATACATTCGAGGTTGTCATCGACTCATCGAATATCAGTGTTCCTCCGAATAAGGAAAAGTTTTATTTGAATAAAATAAGATGAATAAATCAGTTGAATCGAATAATAAATAAAAAATACGAATAAGTTTCAAAATAACAACGAATAAAGAATAAAGAATACGAATAAATCTTTATCTTATTCGTTATTTCAAATAAAATTTCGAATAAAATTTCGAATAAAATTAATAGATCCAACTTCGCAATTTAAACAACATCAATCTGCATTTTTATTCTTGTAATTTTACGGAGAAATGGTCATTTATTAAGGCAGACCTGTATTGAAGCGGAAAAAGAGAGATTTAATCCGAGGATTGTTATGAAGTGATTTCCAGACTCCGGGTCAACCAAGTACAGCTCTAATTCGTTCAAAACAGGAGAAACTCTTTGTAGAATATCAAGAGGATACTCTAATTCAGCTTGATTATTATTGTTGTTTCCGTATTACACTATTACTTGTCTTAAAAGTTGACTTGTCAGCATTAATTCTTGAATAACATTTAATTGACCACGCGGCGAAAAGATTTTGAAAAAGAGTTTGAGAAATAGCAGACTCTATTCCATTTAGGCAGAGTCATACTGGTTGCTTCTCGCTGGTTTGAAAGTTCCATAAGGGGGGTGACGGGTTTCGTGGTCCGTTTTTTGGCTGTTTTGTGGTAGGAGTTGCCATAGATAAAGAGCCATCTGGATTTGCCGTCTATTTGATTTCTCTCACAAATAGTTCCGAAACGTCCAATAGAGGCGGTATATCAATGGCAAAACCGGACCACGAAACCCATCACCCCCTTATGGACTTTCAATACAGCGAGTAGCAACCAGGATGACTCTGGTTTAAGTACTCTGGAAATTTCTAAAGTACAGTAACTGCTAAACAGCAAGAAAAAATTGACTTTTGAATTTTTATTCTTTTATTCGAATTTAGCTGGGTTTTTTTCGATTTCGAATAAAGAATAAGAATAGAATAAAATTTTAAATTATTCGAGAATAAAGAATAAGAATAAATGGAATGAAAAAATTATTCGAAAATAAAGATAAAGATTTATTCGAATTTATTATTTATTTTTTATTTATTATTCGAAAGAGCTTTATTCGGCAGAACACTGTCGAATATCCGATCTCTTCATTACATCATTGTTCTTGATATATTTCCCTAGTCCGCCAGTAGATTCCATTGAAGAAATTATTGCTTTGACTGATCCATCGTTGAATTTGTTCACTGGTGAAGAAGAGAGTGCATGTCAGAATTGGATCAAAGGCCCATCTTGAAACTCACTCAGTTTGGCATATATGATGAACCTGGCCATTTGTGTCATTTAGATGGGGGTGCAATTGAAGCTAACCATTTACTTTTTGCTTACGGTTACGTTAAACCTGTGTGGAACGATAATCCTGATATTCAAGGAGGAATTGCAACGAAGGAAATTGCACCCATCAGCGAGTGGTTCATTAGTGGCTTTCACGGAGGAGAAAAAGCCATCATGTGTCAGTTTAGACAACACAAATGATTTGTTTTAGTTAAAATGTTTATAAATTCTTCTGTTACCAAGGCTTCGCCACTTCTTATGCTGAAAATTTCCTCATGTCTGCATCTGAAATGTACGAGCCCATCATGACCGAGTTGGAAGAAAAGATTTTTCTTAACAAGACTGTCATCGAGCTCCTGATCGAAGACGACAACGCCGAACACGAAGATCTACTCACTAGATTGCAAAATTCTTTGATGTCTAACGGTGTCCGCGTTTCCGAGGATTCCCTTCTGCGCTATGCCGAATTTGTCTGCGATCGCGTCTACCACTTTGATGCAGCTGGGGCTGAAGACGAACCACCACTCATTCTTAGCCCGTGTATGCGTACACTGATTCAATTAACGGGCATCACACTCGGTAAGAGAAGAGCCACCCGAAAATTAGAGAAGAGACGCCAACCCAAAGCCGAAAAAGGAACCAACTGGACAATTAAGCAACTACTACGCCTTTGATTGGTTACGTCTTTGAGAGCTTTGACCGTGATCAAATGGAACAAGGAGAGGCCAAATTTGGCCCAACATCTGCTCCTTGCCAGCAAACAGATTGCGGTAAATGTCATTTCTGTTGAGACATGGTGAAATTTGGCGGTTCCGGTCGCAGCAAACAAAGTTGTGTTCTGCGCAAGTATCCGAATAGAGCTGTTCAAGTGGCAGACGACGATGACGAATTGGATGCTGTCCTAGATACGGAAATTGAGGTGGTAAGTCTTGATGTCGACCATAGGAAATCGGTTAAGCGCCACGCCTACGAAATTCAATGGGATGAACCAGTAATGAAAATAGTCAATGACCTAACTTTCTATTCGGCTGCGATTGTCAATGGAGATATGCGCATCTTTGTTGGCGGCCACGTTAAAATCGAGCCGAATGATTCTAACGTTCCCATATATATCGCTGAAGTCATAGCTTTAAGAGAAGATGGCAAGAGCAAGGAACAATTTTGCCGTGGAACTGTCACTGTACTGGGGGAAACGTGCGACGAACCCAGGGAGCTTGTCTTAATCGAAGATTGCGAAGATTTGCTTCTGTCTGCCGTCGTGAAAGTGGTAAACGTCAAATACAAGCAAGTGGATCCAATCAAATGGAAAGCAGAAGGTGGATCAGATGACCCATCTTTATTTCAAACTGAAGATCATTCTGACACCACATTTTGGAATCGCTATCTCTACCATGGAAGAACTGGTCGTTTTGAAGATCCACCCGAAAGCCCGGACGTAATCGACAACATCAAAGAATGTCCTTGCTGTGATCATCTTGATGTCATCCGCCAACGGTTTTTGCTAAATTGGGCAACAAGATGGATTCAGGAGGTTTCGATAGCGTAACTTGGCACGAATTGGATATCAAAGTCGGTGAAGCGGTTTTCCTCGAGCCGGGCGCTTACACCTTGCGTGCACCAGACGGAAGTATTGTTACCCAGAAAAGATTATGCGTAAGTAAATTTTTAAAATAGTTATTTCATTTGATATAATTTTTTTCTTTGTTTCAGACATAAATTTGAATGCTCGTGGAGTCTTCTTGAAAGTGAAACGCATTTACCGTCCAGCCGACACCCATTTAGGGCGCGATGCATGTTTTCGTTCTGACTGGAATGTGGTCTACTGGTCGGATGAGATACATAAACAGAAGTTAAACAAAGTGGTAGTCAAGTGTGTCCTTGTCTGCAGCGCTGCCATTGATGAACCCATCGAAGAATTTGTCCGGAATGGACCTAATCGCATGTATCCAATAAGGCCTACAACCGGCAGAGCGGGAAAAGTGCAAAACCTACTCAGCCGAGTTATCCAACATATCCAAAATGGAGCCGATCAAGACTATGAACATTTTCCCCGGTTGCGGCGGCTTGTCGGAAGGCCTACACCAGTCGGAAGTGGCCAAGACCTACTGATCTATAGAGTGTGAGCCGACGGCAGCTCAAGCTTTCCGACTTAACAATCCTGATGCTGCCGTCTTCACCGACGATTGTAATACAATCCTCAAAATGGCCATAGAAGGTCAATTGGAACGAAAAGGACAAGCACTACAACCGCCAAAAGATGGCGTAGAAGTCCTATGTGGAGGACCACTTTGCCAAGGCTTCAACGGCATGAATCGATTCAATTCTCGCCAATATTCATCATCCCGTAACTCCTTGATTGTTTCTTATTTGAGTTGTTGCGACTACTACCGTCCACGTTTCTTCATTCTGGAGAATGTCCGTAACTTTGTTTCATTCAAGCGGAACATGGTGTTGAAACTAACGATGCGTTGCTTAGTTCGAATGGGCTATCAGTGCACTTTTGGAGTCCTAAAAGTCGGCAATTACGGAGTTTCGTAGACTAGACGACGAGATTTCATTTTGGCAGCTGCACCTGGTGAAAAGCTTCCATTGCATCCTGAGCAGACACACTTTTCCAGCCGTAGAGGGTGCAAACTATCAGTAGCTGTGGGCCACGCTAAGTTTTACTTCAATTGCCGAGGGCTGCTATCCGCTCCATATCGCACCGTCACCGTTCGTGACCCCATGTCTGATCTACCTGATATCTCCAATGACACGAAACAGGAAGCGGACGAAGGAGATCCACAATCCAACTTCCAGCAATGGATGTGTGGTTCAGATTCGGAACCATCCAACATTCTTCGAGATCACAATTGTAAAGACATGGCGCCATTAGTCGAAGCACGTATCGCTTTCATTCCATCAAAACCAGGCTGGGATTGGCGTGATTTACCCAACACAGAAATCCGTCTAAAGAATGGTGTTATGACGGTGAAACTCCGTTACACTCACGAAGATAAAAACAGACGATCTTTAAAAGGCGCCATGAGAGGAGTTTGTTCTTGGGCTGAAACGCGACAACGTATATTGCATCCGGAACAGCACCGCGTAGTCAGTGTACGTGAGTGTGCTCGCTCGCAAGGTTACCCTGTTTCCTACCACGTCTTCGGCAACATTACTGACACACATCGACAGGTTAATACCGGAAATAGATTTTCACCCGTGATAAAGGTAGAACAATAATTAACTTCATTATTATTTTGTTGCCATTTTCCAGGTAGGAAATGCCGTCCCACCTCCACTAGCTCGAGCCATTGGCCTGGTAATCCGGAAATGTGTTTGTTTATGAAGGTGACTGCAAAAAGAAAGACGAACCCCCCATCGTTCGGTGATGAATCGGTTTTCATTATTTAATTATTTTCTTTATTGCACCTTTTACGCGATTTATCTAAAAAATTGTACTAAATACAATTTCCACCAAAGACCAGCCACTGCATCTTTAAACACGCCCTTTACTTATGAATGGTTAGTCGTAATAAATCGTGATAAAGGAGGTAAAAAATTTAATTAATAATTGAAGAAGACCACTAGATGGCTGTGGGTCGGCAAAAAAAGAAAGAGGGTCGATTTTTCCGAGTGTCCCTAAACTGCGAAGGCGAAACGCGAAACGCCTAAAATGCGAAACAGCGGTGCGAAATGGACTATTTTTAACCTAATCTAACCTAACCTAATCTAACCTAACCTTACCTAACCTAACCTTACCTAACCTTACCTAACCTAACCTAACCTAACCTGAACTAACCTAACCTAACCATTTTGGGACCGTTTCGCACCGCTGTTTCGCATTTTAGGCGTTTTTTCCAACCGTTCAAAATAAAAACGAACACAAATTGAACGGAAACCCTAATAAAGGACAAAAAAAGGAAACGACCCACCTATCGGGAAACTCGCGCGCGCAGCAAGGGATCACAGTGTATTTAAAAAAGGATTCTGTTGGGATCGAACCTAGACAACTCAAGGACATCGTTCAACTGCGAGAAGCACTCCTTAAGGCGCGTGAGCACGGCACCTCTCGCAGATGCGCGATGCCACTGAGCCAACAGGTTTCATCCCTGAGGGTATATATATATATATTTGGTATATGTATACGAAGGTCCTTAAAGAATATATATAGGGGGTATGGTATAGGGGGTAGGGTATTAGGGTAGAATTCAGAGGGTTTATTGTGCACAAAAAAGTCCAATATGTTTGTTGGTATACGTTTTTTCCCTGCTTGACTAATCGTCACCAAATTTTGTACGAAATTCTATCATAATTTAACGGAGGTCTTCGTCGTATTTTCAGTTTGTTTTTATGAAAGTTACTTTATTTCATTTGCGAACTGGTTATCTAGTTGGTTGCCGAATCCTAGTAAGTGAAATGTTTATTGCTTTTATTTGCATAACATCCTCGTTTCTGTCAACAAATTAGTTGCCAGAATGAATGATATCAATTAGTCCTTAGACCAAATATAGTTTTACCAAAACAACTAAACTATATAATTTTTTTGTGAAATGAACTTTATAAACTAGTTTATTTCGAGATTATTAATGTAAAATATTCTGAATTTGTTAAAAATATGTTATGTTAAAATAACAAACGAAATGCTTTACTTTCGTTAGCCATATTTTTCAATAAGAAAACAATATATGTAGAGACCAGTTACGGATGCTGCATTGCCAATTTTCCAAATACCCAGCGGGTATCGTTTGCAGAAGGAGATAGGAAAAAAGGGGGTTTTTTGATTTATTTACCATAGTAATTCTTTTCCAATTCAGGAAATCTTCTGGAATCATAAACTTTAAAGCATTCTGCGTCTTCTCCAGTCTTTTTGAATAATTAATCATCCTTAGTTTATCCATGAAAATTAATTCAAGCTGATTCAAGTCAAAAGCTAGGATGCTGTTTAGTATAATTCACTTGACTTTTGAGTTTTGACAGCTATATTATTATCACTAGAAACGAAAAAAATACTTAATTGTTAGTATAATTCAGTTGTTTAGTATAATTCACTTAACTTTTGAATTTTGACAGCTATATTATTATCACTAGAAACGAAAAAAAATACTAAACAGCATCCTATGATTCCTTTCCTTGGACTTGAATTATTTTTCATGGATTAACTAGGGATGATTAATTATTTAAAATGACTGGAGAAGACGCAGAATGCTTTAAAGTTTATGATTCCAGAAGATTTCCTGAATTAGAAAAGAATTACTAGGGTAAATAAATCAAAAACCCCCTTTTTTCCTATCTCCCCCTGCAAACGATACCCGCTGGGTATTTGGAAAATTGGCAATGAGAAAAAATGAGAAAAACAGCTAGAAGCATCCTAAACGGCTAGCAAAAGTTAGTAATTTTTTAGCTGAACTTTTTGTACGGGTGGGACCCACAAAGTTTCTTTTTGGGTGGCCCTTTAGTGGTCGGACAAAAGAACAAGCAATCTTTGAAATGGGCATTGAAAGGTTTTTTTTCGATAGACTGGAGTTTCTCACAAAAGATTTTGCAAATCTATCTACAAGAGAGGATTTGGTTTTTTTGTTCCCCAGATTCCTTACTCAAAGGATGATGATCTAGCACCGCTTTGACCAAATGATCTTGGGCGACATGCGTATGAATCTGTGTGCTGCTGAGGTCGCTGTGGCCTAAAAGCCGTTGCAACCCGTACGAAAATTTTAGCTAGTCTCTAAACGTTTAGCCGCGCCTAGCTAAAAAATAGCTTTACGTACAAAGGCTGGTTTTAATTATCTAACTGCAAGTTAAAGAACTGCTGAACAGGAGCA